>CM046438.1:37102195-38584695 GCA_025506505.1 Flaveria sonorensis | reverse complement strand
CTTACACCCACAAAGTGCCTCAAACGGTGCTGGCTTAATGCTAGTGTGATAATTGTTATTATAGGCACACTCCACCAAAGGTATGTGAACTTCCCAACTGTCGCCAAAGTCGATAACACATGCTTGAACATGTCTTCCAAAATTTGAATCGTATGCTGAATCTGGCCATTGGTTTTTGAATGGTATGTTGTGCTCATATTCAAACGCGTGCCCAAAGACCTTTGCAATGGTTACTAGAAGTGTGAGGTGAATCTAGTGTCACAATCAGAAATAATAGAGATTGGTACCCTGTGCTGAGAGACTACTTACCTTAAATAAAAGCGAGCCAACTTCTCCATCTTATCAGTCTCTCTAATCGAAAGAAAGCCTATAGATTTAGTTAAGCAATCTACTATCACCCATATGGTATCGTATCGGTTAGGGGTTCAAGATAGTTTGGTAATTAAGTCCATGAAAAGTTGCTCCCATTTCCAGACTAAAATCTCTGGTTGTTGAAGTAAACTAGATGGTCTTTGATATTAAACTTTGACCTTAGAACAAGTCAAAAACCTGCTCACTCAGGTGGTTATATTAGCTTTCATATTTGGCCACCAATATAGAACTTTTAGATCATGGCACATGTTATCAAAACTAGGATAAATAGAGTATCAAGATTTGTGAGCTTCATCCATTACCATCTCCCTTAAATTTCAATACAAAGGAACCAATATTCAGTCCATGAACTGCCAAATTCCATCTGATTTGGTTTCAAGCTGTTTCTCCATGCCTCAGATGGATCCTGATTTTAGATTTTCCTCTTTCAATGCTTCGAGTTAAGCATCACGGATTTGATCAAATAATCTGGTATAAATAGTGTGTTCCAATGCTCGATCATGTTTTGGTTTGGCATTTTCCTTTTGACATAGGGCATTGGCTACTGCATTAGCTTTGCCTAGATGATACTTAATCGTACAGTTATAGTCATTCAATAGTTCAACCCAGCGACACAATCGCATATTTAACTCGTTCTACTCAAAGATATGTCGAAGACTCTTATGACTGGTGTAGATGGTGCATTTGGTATTGGACAAGTAATGTATCTAAATTTTGAGTGTAAACACCATAACTCCTAACTCCAAGTTATGAGTCTTGTAGTTCTTCTCGTTAATCTTTAGTTAGAAGGAAGCATACACGATGACCTTCTCACGTTGCATCAATACACAACCGAGACCTTGGAAGAGGTATCGAAATATACCATGAACTCTTATGTTCCTTCTAATAGAGATAGTATAGGTGCCGTATAAAGTTTTTTTTTGATATCTTGAACATTGATTCTTGTTTTTCATCCTGTTATACGCAGTGCCTTTATGCATTAAAGTTGTAAGGGGTTGAGAGATATTTAAGAATCCTTCGATAAACTGCCGATAATAGCCGGCCAACCCTAGAAAGTGTCGCACTTCACTAGGAGTCTTTGGTCCTGTCCAGTTCTTGATGGTTTCTACTTTGATGGGGTCAAAATGTATTCCCTTCTCATTAACTACATGCCTTAAAATTGAACTAAGCGAACCCAGAGGTCACACTTTGAAATATAAATAAGAGTCCGGGTGTTCCTATTTGCTTGGGGAGTAGATGAGTATGTCATTAATAAAGACAATGACTAACTTCTCTAGATAGGGTTTACACACTCGGATCATGAGATCCATGAATACCGTGAGTGGATTGGTTAACCCAAATGGCATGACTAAGAACTTATAATGGCTATACGAGCTATGAATACAATCTTGGATATGTCCTCTTTTTGGACACTTAGTTGATAAAAACCCGATCTCAGATCTATCTTGGAATAGAAACATGACCATTGAAGTTGGCAAAACAAATCATCAAAGTAGGGAAGTGGATAATTGTTCTTGACTGTCACCTTATTCGGCTCATGGTAATCAATTCACATGTCAAAATTCACATATTTCTTCTTGATAAGCAGAACTTGGGCTCCCCATGGCAATGAGCTAGGTCTAATGAACACTTTATCCAATAGTTCTTGTAATTGCATGGATAGTTCTCTGCAGTTAATTTGGAGCTAGTCTATATGGTGTTTTAGCGATAGGTGCGGCTCCAGGAGTCAAATCAATCTGGAACTTGACCTACCGGTAAGGTGGAAGACCAACCAATTCTTAAGGGAAAACCTCGGGAAATTCACAAAAATAGGAATATCTGTGATATTCTTTTCCTCGGTTGCTTTCTCGACGATCAGGGATAGGATAACAGTATGGCACTTGTGAAAGCACTTTTAGGCCTTCATGTAAGAGATGATGCCTGAGACTTCACCACTCATCTCACCTTGAACAGATAAAATTTTACCACTAGAAAGTGGTACATGGATGATCTTCTCATGGAAAATAATGTCCCCTTGGTTCGTGGACAACCTATCCATGCCGATAACAACGTTGAAACTAGCGTAACAAGCATAAGACCGACTTCAATTTTTTGGCTAGATAGTCTTAACTTATATGTCTTGAGGATGTAAGTTGCTTTAGTTTGCTTACTCTTAGCTAATTCTATAGTATAAATATATTCCATTTTAATTGGGGCTACGTTAAACAGTTTGCTAAACTTTGTAAAAATAAAGCTTCTATCGGCACCAGTATCAAATAACATAGAAACAAAGCAGTTATTCACCATTGACTACGTTTTGGTCATTCTCACTTTGCCTGACCCAATCACAAATTCTTGTCCTTTGGCACAATTGTCGTTGTTATTTCCCGCATTGTTATTGCCTTTGTTACCATTCCTATTCTTCAACTGTGGGTAGTTCGCCCTTCCTTACGACATTCAAAGCAACCCTTTGGTGCTTTAACTTGTTGTTACGCTTATCGTTGCTTGGCCATAAGTTCACTTGCAATCCTTACATGCATGACCCATTTTGCAACAACTTTAACATTGGAACCTGTCACACTGTCAGCGATGATGGAAGTTACCTTTATTGCACTTCGGGCATTTACTAGCATAGTTACCCAAACTATAGTTGTTGTTCTAGGTTATTGGGGTGAAATTCTTTGAAGCATAAAACCTACGAGTCTGTTTCTACTGAAGTGGGTTGGAAATAGAAGATTTACCCTAAGCGCTGTCCTACTTACACTTGTTAACAGAGGTATCAGCTGTAGCGGCGCGCTTAGGCAAAATACCCTGCGCTTCTGCTTGGTCAGTAAGCTTATGAGCCAATCAAGTGGCGAGATTAGCAGTAATGAAGTTCCCTTGAATTTGAGGGGTAAGTCCCTTAATGTACTTCTTAATTTGTTTATAGGCCAAAGTTATCTTTTGTGGGAGCAATACAACCAACTCGTGTGAATGAGTAGTGTACTCTTTAATGTCAGATCCAACCATTTTCAAGTTGTAGAATTCACCCTCCTATTTCTAAATGTCATTCCTAGGGCAGTACTCTTCCCTTAGTAACATTTTTAAGTCATCTCATTGCAGATTGTTAGAAGCTTCAAGTCCTAAAGTTTGGACTTATGCATTCCAACAAGTGAGTGTTGGACCTTCCAAGGTACAAGACATGTGCTTGAGGTAGTTTTTTGGTGGGCAGTTGCACATCACAAACACAAATTTAGCTATTTTGATCCATTTCAGCAAACCAATGGATCTCTCAGAATGTTGAAAGAGCGAGGCTTGGAGTCCATAAATATCATAAAAGTACAGGTTGTTGGACCTGGATTATTAAAAAGATGTAAAGATGCTTGATAATTGAAATTTCGAAAGAATGACTGTTATATGAATAGGTTGATACATGCATTTGAAATAAATTTACCTCCTTGATTCTTAGCTTGATTCTATACTTGATTATGAGCCGTTTGGTTTCTGGCCTGCTCGTAGGCTGCTAGTGCTTAGATACATAGTCATTAATAACATCCTTTAACTCTGTCACTCTCAGCTCAGATAATGCAAGTTTGTTCTCCGCAACTTCAGCTCTGGCATCGAGTGCATCTACCCGAGACACTACTCCCTTGAATACTACAACAAATGAATTGTGATACTACTCAATATCAGACATATTGTCTTCAAGTGCCTCCATGCGCCGATGAGCTATGGTATTATTTTGTGACATTCCAGTGCTCTCACATGCTGCCCACGCATGACACCAATTTTTTGTATAAAATACTTTCACAATTCCTATTAGAGTTAGGTCCCAGTTCACATCAAAACTTGTCACTCATAGTGACATGTCATTTATTAATAAATAAAAAAGTATTACAAGGAAACATAAACGTTTTACAAACTGTTTCTACAATGTTTATTGTTTTAAATATTAAATGAAAGTAGGGTTTCTTTGCCGGTCCAGTCATGTCCATAAAACTTTAACAATCAAGGGGTGCTTTTCCTAAAAATATTTAAAAATATTTTTATTAGCTTTTGCTAAGTAAGCACATCTTATTATTTTAAATATATATTTTCTTTTATTGGAATTTAACATCCAAAATCCTTTTTATTATATCATCATTAATTCTTTGGAATTCAATACCCGAATTTTTTGTGGTTTTATCATTAACCCTTGAGGATTAACTTCTTTCTTTATATATGTGGATTTTAATACTCGAACCCCTTAAGATTTCAACACCCAAAATCATTACATATATTTAACTCCCTCTTTTTTTATATATGTGGAGTTTAACACTCGAACCCCTTAGGATTTCAACACCTGAAATCCTTACATATATTTTAAATACACACCTTCTTTAAAGCCATTAAATCATATATTTGACTCATACCCATAATCATTTTTGTTATACTTATACATTTTTATAATAAATGAACACATATCACATGTTATTAAACATATTTCATCTTCATCAAATTCATATAAACTTATTATAAATAAAGCATATAACATGTAACATGTAACATGATTAAGTTAAGAGTCAGTGTACTTACCTTCTGGTATCTCTAACTTGAATGCAGAATATATCCAGTTAATTATGTACGCGAACCCATCCGTAGTTTACTATATAATTCTTAAAATGTTACTCAGGCGAACCTACTTGTAAAATTTCTAAATTTGTGTTTGTGCTTTTTGATTGTTCGGACTTTAAACACATATGGGAAAATATAGATAAAGGAGCGAACCTATTATTATTTATTCAAATTGGACACTGATCGTTTTTTGTTATATGTGGCTTCTTGTAAGCTTATATGACTTCAAGTCCTTTATTAAATTTATTTAACACAACCGCCCTTTTTGGTATCATCTTATCTATTTCTTCAACTTTTACACTTATTTATTATATGAGTTAAGTTTAATTTTACTTCTTGAGATTTGTTAAAAATAATATTTTTTCTCCAAAAGATTTAAAACACCAGTGTACCTCCCAAAGTTTCATCAATTGTTTCAATTTAAGTCCAAAAGTTTTATTAGTTGTTTCAATTTTATCCAAAACAATAAAACTTTTGGAGTGAAATAAAACAACATATGAAACATTTGGAGGTAAATTAATGTTTTTAATTTTTTGAGGAAAAATTGTTACTTTAGTCTAACCTTAGGGAGCAAAATTGAAATTAACTTTTATTATATTAATAATATTTGTTTACTTAGCACTTTCTTTTTTTACACAATCTAGACACACGCGCGCACACACACACTCACACTCACACTCACACTCACACTCACACTCACACTCACACTCACACACACACACACACACACACACACACACACACATATATATATATATAATCTTAATACGAATTTAAACATTTATTTAGATGTTTATATTTTAATGGTCATTTGACCCGTAACTTACTCATTTAATCATATTTGAAATACAAGTTTTAAATATTTTACTTTCAACTACAAAATGTAATGTTATAATTCTCTCCCACTTATTTAATTCAGAATAACATTTTCTCATTTCATGTGGTGTCAAAACCACGCTGCTATTTTCACTGTACTTTCACTTGACTTATTTTTATTTCGTAATTGCTTAAGTTTACGATCAAGAATCGCTACTGGCTTTTCTATGTAGTTAAGCTTTTCATCTACTTTTATCTCATTCAATGATACATATGTTATTTTATCAACCAAGCATTTTTGTAAATATAACACATGAAATATATTATGGATTTCGTTTAATTCATTTGGTAACTCTAAACGATAAGACACTTGCCCCACATGAGCAATAATTTAAACGTACCAATAAACCGTGGACTTAACGTATCACATTTATGAAACCATTCACACGTGTCCATGGAGAGACTTTAAACATAACATAGTCTCCCACTTGAAATTCAATTGGTCGTCTACGTTTATCAACATACAACTTTTGTCCATCCTGAGCCACTTTTAAACGTGCTTTGATTTGATTAATCTTTTCATTCTTTGCTTCCACTGCTTCTTTATTTGCAAGTTCTCTCTGAGTGACTTCTCCCTAACACACTAGAGTATGACACTTTATGCCATAAAACATTTTAAACGGAGGCATTCCAATGCTCGAATGATAACTATTATTATAAGAGAACTCTGCCAAGGGAAAATATTTATCCCAACTACCACCAAAATCAATACATACTTCAAGAGTTTGAATTATTCTCTCACTTTGCCCATCAGTCTCTAGGTGATATGTGGTGCTGATTAATAATTTGGTTCATATTCCTTCGAGAAATTTTCTCTAAAATCTTGAGGTAAAACGTGTTTCTCTATATGATACAATAGACAATGGCACATCGTGCCTAACCAACTCATTAACATGCACTTCTGCCATTCTTTCAGCTGAATACTTTTCATGGATGGGTATAAAGTGAGTACTTTTTATCAAGCGATCAACGATTACCCATATTGTGTCATATCCTTTGGTAGTTTTTGGAAGTTTCGTCACTAGATCCATTATAATGTGCGCTCACTTCCATAATGGAATTTCTAGTGATTGCATTTTCCAGTATGGTTTCTTGTGTTTAGCTTTGACTTGTAAGAAAGTCAAGCACTTTTCAACATATTTAGCAATATCTCTTTTCATTCTGGGCCACCAACACTCTTTCTTTAAATCATTGTACATCTTGGTCGCACCTGGATGAATTGAATACTTTGATTTATGTGCTTCATCAAGAATCATGGTTTTGACCTTACAAGTCTAAGGAATCCAAATTGGTCCAAAACAAATTTTAAATCCTTTACCATTCTCTTAAAGTTGATTGACCTGTGTAACTTTAATTTGATGAAATAAGTCTAAACTCACAATAAATTTATATGATTTCACTTTAATCATAGTGTAATTTTCCTTCCAGCTTAAGGTATCAGCCACAACATTGGCTATACTCGGATATTTCCTAATCATAATCTTTGACTAATTCTAGCCATCATCGTTGCCTCATATTCAATTTCTTTTAGTTGAAGAAGTATTTTAAACTTTTGTGATTAGTGTAGATAGTGCACTTCGTTCCATACAAATAATGCCTCCAGATTTTCAATGCGAATACCACTACACCCAATTCAAGATCATGGGTTGGGTAATTTGATTCATGTGAATTCAATTGTCGCGAAGCATAAGCTATTATCTCTCCTCTTTGTATAAGCACACAATCCAATCCAACACGTGAGGCATCAGAATAGAGTACGAAATCTTCTGTTCCTTCGAGTAATGCTACGACGAGGGCTTTAGTTAAATTTTCTTTTAAAAGTTGAAACACCTATTCTTGTTTTAGGTTACATTCAAATTTAGAATTCTTTTAAGTTAGCTTTGTCAACAGGGAAGCTATTTTTGAAAATGCTGATAATAACCGGCTAAACATAGACAAACCTTTGACTTTTGTTGGGGTCTTTGGAGGTGACCATTCCATAATGGTCTCTATCTTAGTAGGATCTACCAAAATACCCTCTGCATTCATCACATGACCCAAGAATTAGACTTCTCGAAGCCAGAATGCACATATAGAAAATTTTGCTTATAACTTTTCTTTTCTTTACACATTAAGAATCTCACGAAGATGTTGAGCATGATCTTCTTCCGCCAAGAATACATAACAATATCATCAATAAATACGATGATAGAATGATCAAGAATATGTTTACATAATCGATTGATGAAGTCCATAAAATCGTTGGAGCATTTGTTAAACCAAATGGCATCACAACGCATGATTAAATTGAGAAGCCATTCCCAGTCATAGGTGTTAGCTGTGATGCAAATGTATGATGGCTCCTCATACATGTTGGAGTCATCAATAGGCTAGAGTTCAACGCCTCTTCAGCTCCGGTGATAAAGAACGTATTGTGGGTGATGCTAGTAGATGGATAGGATCTATAGTCTCTTTGGCTACTGGGGTTGATGCTGGTGATGTGGACATCCTATAAGGTCATGTATGCATGAATTTAATATATGAAGAAAGTAATAATAAATGAATATGTTTATGCAATACTAGTGTAGTTTCTAAAGCTATAGTCTATATGCTAATGCAACCTGGTTTACTATACCCGCTGGGTCTAATACCAATCTGTTACCCCCTCAAATTCTACCTATGGGGTTCTACCACGAGGAGCATGACAAACTAGGATCTCAGTCATTGGTCATGTCGAATGACACTATATAAATTTAAATTAAATGCTTGCTCATTCAATCATGAGGAAAATACGGTTTCAAAGTAAATGTTAGGGAGCTTAAATGTAACGCCCGAAAATTTTGAAGAAAAAGAAGGCAGGTGAAGTTCTCGTGCAAAGGAAGTTCTTGCGCGAGAAGTTCATGCGAAAAGCTCAGCTGTAAATAGCTGAGAACACCCGGTCTGACTCCATTTCGCATGAAAAGTTCAGCTGCTAGAGAGAAATCGACTGCGTAGAGAGAGAAAGTGAAGAATCCAAGTGTTTAAGGTACGTAACTCGTGTAGTAACTCGTGTTATGTACTAAGAATGGATTATTGATGAATATAACACATGGTTATGTAGTTTATGCTCGGCAAAGGCTTCGGGAAGGCTACGTTTGTGCTAGAACTTCAAGAAGTGAGTTTCTAGTCCTATTTTTATGCAAGTTTTATGTTTTGGGGCTATTATGCATACTAGAATGTTTGAATGTGCCTGTTTATGCTTGGTATGACGTTGTTTAAGATTTTTGCATGTTAGAACATCCTTAGACGCAATAAGTTGTGATTGGGCAGAAAACTTGTAGTTTTCGGGCGAGCAGTTTTGATGTACGTTAAGATTTTGAATTCTGGGGAGTTCTCGCGCAAAAGGTGTAACTTTCACATGATATGCATGTTTTCGCGTGACAGGTGGTTCTCGTGCGATTTGTAAGTTCTCGCGTGATATGGGATTCTCGCGCGACTTGATGGTTTTCACGCGATAGGATGGTTTTAGCGCGAAAAAGGTAATTCTCGCGTGAGATGTTGCTGATGTATGTTAAGTTTTCGCATGCTATGCTGTTATGTGTGATGTGTTATCTTTTCACATTAAACAATTTTAAAACTATATGCTTTATTATGTGACTTTACTTGATATGTATGAGTATGTAAGTAAAGTATTACGTAACAAAAGTGAAAGATAATGATGATGAAAGTGGAATGTAATGAATTAATGAAAGTCTTGCAAGCAAATTGAAAGGAGGTTCATAACTCATTGAGGGGTTGTAGCTCAACTGTGTGCGGTTTAGCTAACTCATGAGGATGTGCACAGGGGGGTCAGTCTTTGTGACTGATCAAGACGTACAAAAACGGGATCCTTGTCGCTTGACCCCAAGATGGAAGTTGCTTCGTGCACAATGATGGGGCGTAGCATATGACATGATCTAGATTAAAAGTGAAAGAATGATAACGAAAGAAACTACAAAAACGAATGATTTTGAACGATGATGATAAGATAATAATAATTATTATCAAGATGTACGTACGATGTGTGATCATGAATGAAAGTAAAGGATATGTTTTAATGAAAAGTAAAGTATTTTAATTATAAATTAGAACTCACTCAGCGTAGCTGACTTTTTGTATGCATAATAGTTGGCAGGTAACCGTTTGATGCTGAGGAGGTGCAGGCATGGATGCATAAGCCACTGGGAATGATTTGCATCTGACATCCACATATTTGGAAATGATTATTGTATTAACAAAATTTTGAGATGTAAATGAATGATTTGATGTATTGACATGATTTTAATCATGAATGAAAAGTTTTAATTCCACTGTAAATGATATGTTTTAAATGTATTATGCGATGATTGACCAACTATAAGCGTCCCGGGAACGAGGCCTTACAAGTTGGTATCAGAGCCAAAGTTTAAGAGAATTGGGTAAAATATAACCTAAAACTTAAACTAAGAATAGGACGAAAAAGGGAAGGGAAGCCAGTCCTAGTAGCTACATGCCTGCAGGTAAAGGTTTTATGTAAATGTTTCATGTAAGATAATAAAAAGGAATTATGTACGCATGTTATGTGGTTTATGTGTCCCTAGTAGATTTGGATACTGATGTAGTCAGGATAGGGAATGCTTGGAGAAGGAAGAGTAAAGTAAGTGGCTAATCACAACTGGCCACTGTAATTAGGGACTTACTATCCTTGACGTAATCTGAGCTATTACCTTGAATGACCATGTTGGTGTTTGAATCTTATAGCGCTTAGATGGCTGGTGGTAGATCTTTGAAGGCTTCCCGAGGTGGAGTGCGTGGTGGACGTGGTGCTGGAACACGTGCCATGAGGAATAAGGCTAGAACTGCCGAGATGGCACCTGCAGATCTCGAGATTAATAACCATGAGGACGGTGATGAGAGTGCTAATCTGAGGGCCTCAGTGAAGGAGGTGGTGGTTGAGGAGGTTTATCAGGTCATGCAGATGATTCTGCTGTCTGTAGTGATAGAGGTTATTCGTGCTGTGAGGGAGGATGAAAAGAAGGAGAAGGAGGAGAGGAGGAAAACTGCTAGGCGAGGGGGCGAAGAAGGAGGTTCAAGGGCAAGAGAGCAACTGGATACTGAGATGGTTATCTCCAGTGATGATGAGGAGGAGGAGGCGGTGCAGGAAACTACAAACGGGTGCAACTATGGGGCATTCCAAAGATGCATGCCCTCGATTTTCGACGGGATTAGGAATGCTACTGCTGCTCACCGATGGGTGAGAGAGATGGAGGCAGTACTTGATATTAGCGAGTGCCGAGAGGATCAGAAGGTAAAGTTTTCTACCTACTCGTTTATGGATTCGGCCTTGTGCTGGTGGGACAATATTTTCCAGGCTGGGGGTAGTAGGGTGATTGGAAGGATAAGGTGGAGTTAACTGAAGAAGCTGGTGATTGAGGAGTTTTGTCCTCGCAAGGAACTCGATAAGGTCGAGAGGGAATTCCTGCAGTTGGAGGTGGGAACTATGATGCCCCAACAGTACACGACGAAGTTTAATGTGATGGCAAGGTTGGTGCTAGATCAGGTGATGCCTGTGTCACGAAAGCTTAAGAGGTACATCTAGGGTCTGCCGGCGAATATCCACAAACACATGATCACCGCCCGGCCAAGTACGTTTAGGTTGGTGGACAATTTGGTAGGAAGATTGTATGATGAGAGGGAGGAGGTAACCATGGTGGAGGCGAACAGGAAGGGAAGTGGAGATAGGAACTAGAGTGGGAAACGTTTTGGCAGTGGTGGTTTCACCCACAAGGGCAAGAAGGCAAAGGTGGAGGGTCGCAGGCAGCTGCGACTGAGGTAGTGGCGAAGGTGTACAGCAAGTGTGGGGGAGACCATGTGGGGGAATGTAAGTGGGGATCAAACATCTGCTTTAAGTGTGGGAGGCCTGGTCATGTGCCAAGAGATTGCGGGGTTATAAAGTGATATAACTGTGGTGAAGAGGGCCATATGAGTAGGGATTGCAAGAAGCCGATGGACGAGAACTCCGGAGCAAGGAAGGGGATTGAGAAGGAGGGGTAGAGGGCGAAGGGCAGGGCATTCACTATGACTCGGGAGGAGTTTAGAGTGGACCCTGATGTTGTGTCAGGTACATTCCTAGTTAACCAGATTTGTGCCTCTGTACTTTTTGATTCCGGTGCTAGTAGGAGCTATATTTCTGCTGCCTTTTGTGATAAGTTGCCCGCTAGGAGTAGAAAGATTGATGAGCCCTTCGATGTAGAAACTGCTATAGGTAAGTCTACTAGGATTTCTGATGTGGTAGAGGATTCTGACATAGAATTGGAAGGCCATAGGTTCTCTGCTAGATTGTTTGTGATGCCCTTAGGCGGATTCGATGTAGTCCTAGGGATGGATTGGCTAGCAGCCTATGAGGCAAAATTATGTGTCGCAAGAAGATGATTCGATTAACTACATCGGATGGGAGTTCAGTGATGATCTATAGCGATAGGGTTACTATGGTTTCAAAGGTGATTTCGATGGTTGTGGATGAGAAGTGTATGAGGCATGGATGTGGTGCCTATCTAGCCTATGTGAAGGATGTGGATGCGTCGGCACCACGATTGTCGGATGTGCCGGTAGTGTGCCACTTCGCTGACGTATTCCCAGAAGACTTATCAGGTGTGCCACCTGATCGTGAGATTGAGTTCCAGATTGACCTGATACCTGGTGCCCAACCTGTTGCTAAGGCGCCGTATCGTCTAGCTCCCTCCGAGATTAAAGAGTTGATGACTCAGCTGCAAGAGCTATTGGATAAGGGATTCATTTGACCGAGTATCTCTCCATGGGGTGCTCCGGTCTTGTTTGTGAAGAAGAAGGACGGTAGCATGAGGATGTGCATCGACTACCATGAGCTGAACAAGTTGACTGTGAAGAACCGGTATCCGTTATCGAGGGTTGATGACTTATTTGATCAGCTCCAAGGTGCCAGTTGGTTCTCGAGGATAGATCTCAATCTGGTTACCATCAGTTGAAGGTGAAGGAGCAAGATATACCTAAAACAGCTTTTCGAACGCGTTATGGACACTACGAGTTTCTTGTTTTGTCCTTTGGTTTAACCAACGCGCTAGCTGCTTTTATGGATTTGATGAATATGGTGCGTCGGCCGATGTTGGATAAAGCAGTGATTGTGTTCATTGATGATATCCTGATTTACTTGAAGAGTGAGGAGGAACATGCCGGTCACATTCGGGAGGTGCTGGAAATGCTCAGAAAGGAGAAGTTGTATGCCAAGTTCTCCAAGTGCACATTCTGGTTGCGCGAGGTTCAGTTTCTGGGTCAAGTGGTCAACCCGAAAGGGATCATGGTGGACCCGGCAAAAGTTGAGGCGGTGATGCAATGGAAGTGTCCAAAGACGCCATCCGAGATTCGTAGTTTCTTGGGTTTGGTGGGCTATTACAGAAGATTCATTCAAGACTTTTCCAAGATAGCTTCACCATTGACCAAGTTGACCCGCAAGGAGGTAAAGTTTGTATGGGGTCTAGAACAGGAGAATGCTTTTTAAGAGCTAAAGACGAGATTGACCCAAGCTCCTGTCTTGACGTTACCCGAAGGGAGCGAAGACTTAATGGTCTATTCGGACGCTTCTTATTCGGGGTTGGGTTGCGTGCTGATGCAACGGGGGAGGGTAATAGCCTACGCGTCCCGACAGTTGAAAATCCATGAGGCTAATTACCCTAATCATGATTTGGATTTGCCAGCGGTGATCTTTGCATTGAAGATTTGGAGGCACTACATGTACGGGACGAAGTGCACTATCTTCATTGACCATAAGAGCTTGAAGTAGTTCTTCGAGCAAAAGGATCTCAATATGAGGCAAAGGAGGTGGTTAGAGTTGATGAAGGATTATGATTTGAGATCCACTACCATCCGGGCTAGGCCAACGTAGTGGTGGATGCCCTTAGCCAAAAAAGAGACCTGAGCCGATTCGGGTAAAGGCTTATCAGTTGGTAATGACCTCTGACGTGATAGAGGGGTTGTTAGCTTAACTGTGTATGGTTTAGCTAACCCATGAGGATACACACAGGGGGTCTTGTGTGCGGTTTAGGTAACCCATGAGGATGCACACAGGGGGTCAGTCTTTGTGACTGATCAAGACGTACAAAAACAGGATCCTTGTCGCTTGCCCCCAAGACGGAAGTTGCTTCGTGCACAATGATGGGGCGTAGAATATGATAGGATCTAGATTAAAAGTGAAAGAACGTAAACAAAAGAAAGTATGAAAATGAATGATTTTGAACGATGATGATAAGATAATAATAATTATTATCAAGATGTACGTACGATGTATGATCATGAACGAAAGTAAAGGATAGATTTTAACGAAAAGTAAAGTATTTTAATTATAAACTAGAACTCACTTAGCGTAGCTGACTTTTTGTATGCATAATAGTTGGCAGGTAACCGTTTGATGCTGAGGAGGTGCAGGCATGGATGCATAAGCCACTGGGAATGATTTGCGTCTGGCATCCACATTTTTGGAAATGATTATTGTATTAACAAAATTTTGAGATGTAAATGAATGATTTGATGTATTGACACGATTTTAATCATCAATGAAAAGTTTTAATTCCCCTGCAAATGATATGTTTTAAATGTATTATGCGATGATTGACCAACTGTAAGCGTCCCGGGAATGGGGCCTTACAATAAAGTAAATGTAAAACTTAATTTAAGTAAATATGTAAAACATGGTGCCCATAAATAGTAACTAATGTATACTAGAAAATTTTAAATGTTTGCAAAAGTATGCGACTCTAGTATGCAACCCTACTCCTTAGTTATGATGATGACCTGGGAAAACATGCTAAATGTATCAACATAATGTTTGGTGAGCTTATAGGTTTAATAAACAAGTATTGGGTTTGAAATGTTTACATGATAAAGTAAACACAGGTATATCAATAGGTAGCTAGCCTATGTGTTAAGTTACTTGGCGTTTCAAAACCGAGGTTGATTGTTTGGATGTTGTTTGCATTTAGCCACATCTATCACTAAAAATGGCTAAATGTTAGGTCAAGATTACACCCATTCGATCTAAAGTCAAGTTAGCATGACTATCTCGGGTGGGGTTTGTCAGACCCAATTATACTAAAAATTATTTCACTAGCTCGTTGCTAAGGGTTCTATATGTAAGGACTTATGTGATAATGCTTGCATAATAGTAAACATGACACATAACAACAATACTAAATCAAAAAGTTTTCTTTGCATGTTTCTCCCCTGAAAAAGAAAGTACGTAAAAGATGGGTCGTGAAGACTCACCTTAGAGTGTGTATAAGACACAAATGCAGACACTAGGTCATTAAAGGTTACTTATCAAATATAGGTCTATGAGTGTGGGTTCACCATGATCCATATAAACCCATTATATCCAATCAACTCTAACTGTTGGTGTGTTTGAGAAATGTTTGACATAATTGATAAGTTTGATAACTTTGACTAAAATTGAATTTTGGTGACCAAAGTTGACCAGTTTGAGCTGACGATCAGTTGGTTACTCATTTAAGTGATATTATGTAGAATAATGCTCATACAGTCCATATCATCTTACGTATAACGTTTCAAGTTGGATTTCTATTTTTGGGAAGTTTACTTGCTGTTGCACATGTGTAATCCATTTAAAAAAAAACAACCTAACATATCATCATAAGAATCATCGATCATATGTAAGTCATCTAATTCCTAACATGTAAAGTTAAGAACATTTAGAATCACCTCATGAGGAAAGTTTTCATATTTAAAAATGTATGCTCTCCAATTGCACAATCTACAATTTCAAGTTCGCAACATGTTCTTATAATCAGTCTAAACCAATTTTAATCATCATACCATGTACCACATGTCTATAACTCTTCTAATAAGTTACATTCAAGAAAGTTACTATTTTTATAAGGGTATGATCATATGGTTTCATGAACATAGTTGATTAAAGATGATGAAAACTAATACAAACTTACTAGGAATCACAAGGAAATCAATCACTAGTTTATGCAAGAATCATCAAATTCACCAACAATCTCTTGATAAGAATCAAATGGTGTGTGTGTGTGAGGGTCGTAAATTCAAGAGAGGGTGGGGAGGGGGTTACGATTGAAGTGGGGAATAGGGTGGGGGTTAGAGTTTTAATTTTATATTTTTAAAAGAAATAGACCCTCAAGATTTATAAAGTTTATTTAGGTGAACCGTACGTGAATTTTCTAAACCGAAAGGCTAGACATTTCAACTTAACCCATTTAAACTCCAAAAAACTAAAGCAATGTTTTCTATTGATTTCTAATAATTATATAATAATTAATTTATAAAAATTATAAACACATGGTAACACATAAATGCTAGAAAATTCACAACTTTCATGTCAAAGCTAATCATTTAAGCATTAACTGATGAAACATATAATTTCACATCTTTTATATTTATCTGAAATGTTATTTTTATATTTCACCAACATTCAGGAACAAGACTTTTGTGTGATCCAACAATTCTCCAAATTACCGTTATGCGAATGTTTGTGCAATAGCTGATACACTTAATTAAACCTACTTAAATGCATGCATGATGATTAGATTATAATAGTACCTTTCTTGGTGATCTTACCTCCTTAGTCTCCCGCAAAGATAACATATCCACCATAGTGATGTTGAACATTATGTAATAGTGAAATGTTACCAATCATATGTCTAGAAGAACCGTTATTAACATGCCATAGGCTATCACTAGTTCACCTTGGTTGTTCCTACACATATTAAGAAATCATTCAGTTTTAGGAACCCACTTGAATGAGCTATAATAATTTGGAATCATCTTTTCTTATGTTACATAGGGGCTTGATCTTGCTTTCATCAACATCTTGAAATTGTTTGATCTCATTAATTTTGCTTTTGTCTATATTAGATTTTATCTTTGTATTGGCAACAAAAAAATATTTGCTATTATATGAAATAGAATTATAAAATCATTGTCTTCTTATTGATTTATGTTGATGAATGCAATTTCTTGCCCTATGATTCGGTTTCCCACAAACAAAACAACACAACTGTGACATCCGTCACCAAAATAGGTACGTTAACTTTGGCATTGATTTGGATTGTGGCTTTTGAGTTTGATGTTAGTCATATTTGGGCTTGGTCGTAATTTATGGCTCTTACTTGGTGGGCCCAAATTTTAGCTTATTGGGCCTATGTTTTCGTGTTGGGCCTAGGGTTTCTATCATTAAGGTGACCATTGGGCTTGTAATCGTACGAGGTCCTGTGTAATGAGCCAAATCAAGGATTTTTCTAAAATGTGAAACATGAAATTTATATCGAAACCCAACTAATCTTAAATCCATGGGCTTTGCCTAAAGTCTAGTAAATACATTTAATTCAATCTAAAAATTTAAAACTAAATGATTTATAGGGCATGTGATAGCTCGTTGGAACCGTTATTGCGCGCGAAATTTGAAAACGTAAAAATTAGTCGACACGCGGTTCGAGACGTGATGGATTACGCGAGACGGGCCAAGGGCCCGAGGGCCCTTCTTCGCTCCCTTGTTGCGGCCGCAAGCTAATAAGGGGGTATTCCCCTTTGTTTTGCCTCATTTTCACAATTTGAATTTTTCCATTGTAACCCTAGCCACCACCACACAAAACTCCTCTCTTCTTCTACATCTAACCATCGAAAATTCTGAAGTTCTTGCACCATCCATCAAGTTTTTGGCAATCAATTCAATCCAAGATCTCAAACTAGGCTAGATTCGTTCATCTTCGAACCTACGGTAAGCGAAAATCGTTCTTGATGATTTAAATTCTAGTTTTACTCAAAAATCGATGATGTTCATCAGCAAAATGTAAAATCTTCATCTAATATTCTCTTATTCTTGGTTTTGGGTGCTAGATCGTGAAGATCTAAGCGTTTCGATTGTCGGATTCGCCATTTGGTAAAAACCCTAATTCTTGGACTTGTATATTCTTTGAATCTATCAAATTGGGTTGTAATCTTGATTGACCTGCTCTAAATCGACATCTTGGACTTACAAAACGTTTTGGAGTCATTCAATTTGTTTCTTGAAGGAATAGATGTGTTTAATGATTGAAACAACGAAATTACCAACTACCGTTGTAAACCGGGAGACTTGGAACCCAACAAACTGTTCGGGACTGAAAATTTAAGTAAACTAAGTGTTTAATTGAAGTTTTGGACAAATAGAACTGGAATGAAAGTATTTTTACATATTTGGGTTGTTAAGGAGCTCATGTTGAAACTTGGGACGCAAAGGAACGAAGCTAACGAACTCGACAGCTTGCTGTCAGAAAAAATGGGTCATCTTGTACATGTGATAACTTGGTAGAAATACACCCAACTGGGGAAAAATCTGGGTCTGACTTAAATCCCTATGAGTCCTCTAACTAACCCAAGTGGTCTTGTGTCGTTTCGACATCGTTTGGTCCTCCAAACGTAGCAAACAAAACTGAAGGTCAGAGCTGACGAACTGGGCAGCAGATTAGCCTGTATTCTTCGAGTCATAACTTTCTCATATTTTGTCAAATGGATATTATTCTTTTTCTGGAGTTTAATTAAAAGTCTCCTCTTTCAAATGATACCTTTTACAAAATGGCTCGTTATCGTTTCGATCTCCAAATAGCTTATACAAAACTGATGCGCAATCAGACATATGTGCTGAATTATCTTGGTAAACTTAAAAGTAAAAGTTGAAACTAAATAATCTAAATAAAGACAAGTGTTGCCTATAAAAGTGATTAAATGATTTTTTTTTTAAAAGATTAAATTAATAAGAGTGTTAATGTAAAACCTTGATTAGCGTTAAGGGCTGGGTTAAAAGGATTACACCCATGTTGGTCATTTTATGCTATGATAATCCTTTTGTGTATTGTACTTTTAGTGCTTGCTCTTTGAATTATGAGATTGGACTTTGGGAAATTGGTACTTTTAGGTGAGTTTCACGGCCCCTTTTTAATATATTTTACTTGGGGGAAAAGCATGCTCATGGTTTTGGACTATACCGTGTTTGATTTTCTTTTGAAATATTGTATGTGGTTTGGGTCATGGTATGAGTCTTGATATTCAATCATGAGTGTGTACTTGTGCTTGTGCTTGTGCTTCAACTTGTGTACTTGGATGTTATGGAGAGATATTGTTAGTACTAACGGGTTGACACCCCCACCCATGTTGTCGGTATACTAGTCGAGACCGACTTGGCCGGGGCTTGCCCTTGGGTGAATATAATCCGGTTGTGTGCAAATTTTGGAATGTCTTGAACTTGGGTTACATTTGAACTTATGTTGATATCTTGACTGCTATGTATCTCTTTCACATACAATTTTCTATACATGTTATACACGGCAAAATATTTGTACTTATAAACCTGTGAACTCACCAACGTATGTTGACCTTTTTAGAGCATGTCTTTTCAGGTAATGGAGTCTAGGTGTATGGCTGTGGACTTAGACGAGACCGCTCCTCTAGGAGCATTAGACATTTCAAGAGATTTTTTTGGGACATGTTATGAATTGTTTGGTTTTATGGATTGTAATTTTGATGATTTTGAGATTTTTATTGTTTGACAATTGTGTTGATTTGTTTCTGTATGGAGCTTTGGTATGATTATGCATTTTGGTATGACGTTCTGGTAGTGACTATCCTTGACATGTGTTCCTATGTGTCGGGCGACGTCATGACCCATGTACAGAGAATACCTTTAGATATTCTCTTGAACCCCCAATGTGTTATGACGATCCCGTCCGTCGCATCCTCGTGTTTCCGCTTTAGCAAGGGTGTGACAGATTGGTATCAGAGCCATTGGTTATAGAGAATTAGGTGGATTTTCGACCTAGACTATAACCTAAGTACCCACATGTAGTATGCATCATAGGATTATGTGTGTACTATTATACATGTGAATGTTTTATGTGTATTATCTGTCGTGCTATGTTGCCTGCCTTATGTGTTATCTGTGATCTTCTTATTTGGAGGGCTTTGGTCATCGTATTATCTATGTGTGCCTTGAGAAAGCATTACGTAAGAACGTCCTCTCATTATGCGCTTGATTATTATTTGTTCTGGAGTGATAAGTGCAGCTGTAAGGATTCTTTTAAAGGACTTTGGGCGTTAAGCCAACCTTTATTATGTGCGTCTGCTGGTGTTAGCTATGTTGTACGAGGTCTTATTTACAACTTGTGAGTTGGATATTGGGAGATGGACATGCTAGCTTACTTGACAACAACAGATAAGGGCCATGGCGTATTCGGGTTAGATGGTAGCTTTATTGGATCTCGATCTACACTAAATGGACTCGTTTGACCTTCCCTTATCTAAGTGAATGCTTTCTCAACTGATTCCTTTATACAACCTCGATCACTTAGCCTTCGGTTAGTAACCATATCCTTGATTTTTCCAATCATAGATAACACTCTGTACTTAACAAGACATGTTAACTCTGGTAGGAGGAGCTAGTGGTGACCATGCAATGCAAAGTACCATTACGGGTGCACACGTAATTGCAATTTGCAGTGCATGCGAAATCTGGCAAACCTCTTCATGAGATAACAGTCATAGTTAGTACGAATATTCCATTTTATACATGGGACAGTGGAGTTCTTGTTATTATGATAATCTACGGTGTGGAAACAGCAATCCCTTTTATCCTTGAATCAATACAAATAGATCTAGAGCATTCATGGGAATCATAATGGACCTTTTAGCTCGGTATCTATGAGATGTTTCTCCCGATTTTGTTTATGTGATCGTGGAAGTTGACTACATGTTCATAATGTACTTGGTCTTTGAAGAATTGAAGAAGGGAAGTAAGACTCCTTGTGCCTATGCTGCTTTGTTCAAACTGAGCATAATACTTATAGCATTGGTTGTCGAGAGATCCTAGCATTACACTTGATGGAGTAAATGGATGTCATGTAACTAGTTTAGACGTCGTCCTTGGTATATCATCGGTGTGGTGGGAACGCTGCGGGGAATCCTATACATAAACATCTTTGCTATGCTAGGGATGTGTCTGAACTGGGCTATGTGATGATTCGAGAGGATTAGAGATGGACATGGTGAGACTGATAAATTGAAAGAAAGTGGCACTAGCGGCAGGATTGGTTGTACGTGCACGAATTTCATGACGCGCAAGCCAAAAGAGTTCGACAGGAAGTTGGAGCAATAGCTCTGACCCGTTGCATTGAGAAAACAGAAATGGATGTGAACATCAAGATCGGTGCTAAAAATCAAAATTCAAAGAGTGTTATTCGGCCACTAGTGGGCAAAGCACTAACATGGTGGAATATTCAAGTTCAAGTATGAAGTAGAAAAGTTGTGATGGTCATGACTTTGTATGGGCTAAGCAGTAGTAACTGAGAGGTACTACCTCATGGACAAGATGCAAAATATAGATCATTAGTTTTGGAATCAAGTAATGGTGGGATCTAGTCTTGCGCTTATCCCTACCAATTCCATAAGTTGGCAAAGGTGGTGTCATATTCGTGGCACATAAATCAAAGCGAATGGAAAAGTACATCGGGGGGCTGGTTCTATAGTTTGTGAAATGGTGGTCGCTACTACACCCCCAACCATTTGGAGTGCAATACTAAAGACATGTATTCTAGTTGGTGAGATGGTTCATATTAGATCCTTGAGAAAGCTAGTGAGACATAGAGGGATGTTAAGGAACTCGGTGAGCTAGCTGGTGTTAAAGTAGACAAGAAGGACAAGTTCATGAAAGGATATGTGGTTGTCGTACTGGCAATGAAGGGCTATGTTGGCACTTGTCTGGAGAGTAATAAGTGCAATCCGCACCACCCAACTATGATGTCATGGCCTGTGTGGTTCAATTTCAAGCAATTGGAATGCTTAGCGAAGAGTTTTAAGGTATTTGTGAATCTAGTTGTGCCGATTAATACGGTCGAGACGGAATGAGCTTGACGTTGACATTATGAGTGCGGAGCCAGGAGCATTATCAAGATGCATATGCGTGGTTAAATAGGGCTCTAGGAGAAACGATCAATTAAAAATAAAAAAAAAGAACAACACAAATTTGGCCTGCAATTTGTGCAAACCCAGGGCAAGGCAAGATGGCAACCCTGCTCATAGAAAGGAATTTAGGATTGATGTCAATGATGTCCAAGAGGATCCTTGCGTAGTGACTTTGACTTTTGTAACTAAGTTGGACTTAACCCCAGTCACGAGGAATGTGTGTTATTAATGGGCTAAAGATAGACTTGTAAACACTAGAGAGGTAATAGGGGACTGTACTATGCTATTAGCAAATCATGCATTAGAATACATTTTGTACGATTTGGGCATGAAAGTTTCAACATGGTCACGGGGATAGATTGATCGTCAAGGAATAGTGCTAAGATCATCGGATGTGAGAAGTTTGCTGGCATACCATTGTCAAAGGGTGAGACACCTAACGTGTATGGCAAGAGATCAGAAGGGGTCAACACGAAGATCTTGAGCATGAAGGTGGAGGAATAAGAGTTAAATGATATACCTATTATGTGAAAATTCTAAGAAGTGTTCCTGAAGGATTTGGAATGATTGTCCACTTCACAATAGGAGGACCTTTGGATTGAATTGGTACATAAATTGGTGTGTGTACCTAGGGCTTCTTATTAAGTAACACCATTGAAACTGTAAGACCTTTCTAATCAACTTTAGGAGTGGTTTGGTAAGAGTTTTATATGACCCACATGCACCATGAGGCACTAGTGCTTCTTCAGAGAAGAAGTATGGATCGTACAGGACGTGCATGGACTACTAAAAGCTGAATAAACTAACAGGCAAGAACCGTTATCATTTGCCCAGGGATAAATGACTCATTCAATCAGCTTCATGTATCGACGTACTTTTTGAATATTGATCTCCGTTTGAAAATCATCAAATAGTGTACATGTGGATGAGATATCGAAGAAAGCATTTAGAACTCGTTATAGACATTACAAGTTTCTAGTTATGAATTTTGGGATAACAAAGGCACTTTTGGTGTTCATGAATGTGATGAAATAGAGGTGCATGTCATGCCCGAATAAATTGGTCGTAGTGTTCATTGAGGACATTCTGATTTATTTGAGAATAAGGAGGATCATGAGAAACATATGGGGATAGTCTTAGAAATGTTGAAATGGAGAAACTATACGCTAGGTACTCCAAATGTGTCATCTATACTGACCACAAGAGTTTTCAACATATTTTTCACCAAAAAGAACTGAACATGAGACAGAGATGTTGGACTAAATTGTTCAGTGACTACGACTGTGTAATCTGGTATAACCCGGAAAAGGAAAATGTAGGTTCGGATGTGATGAGTTGTAAGGAAAGAGTCTAACCCATGTTCTTACCTCATTACCACTCAAGTCAAGTAAAATAAGAGAACTAAATGTGAAGGATAAGGCTTGAAGAGGTCTAAGCAAATAGTTTGTACAAATAGACGATACAGGATTGTACTTTATTAAGTGAATTTATGTTTCGTTTATGGGGTATGTGCAGACATTAGTGTGGACAAAGCACACATGTTAAGTATGTTGTTCATCCTGATGCTAACAAGAGGTGGCATGATCGTTAGGGCTTGTATTGGTTCTTAGAATGAAAGAAGACATAACGGACTATGTGTGCAAGTGTTTGACTAGTTCAAATGTTAAAGTGAGGCATCGAAGGCAACCTAGCCTATTATAATAGTTTGAGATTCTGGGTCAGAAGTGGAAAAACATGATTGCGGACTTCATCATGAAGCTAATAATAATAATAATTAGTAGTGTGTATGATTTGATTGAGTCATTGTGGAAAACATGACCAAATTTGGTCATCTCCTAACAAATCGTGAGCACTACTAGTTGTAAATGTTGGCAAGAAATTATGTTAGTGAAATTATGGATAGAAATGGAGATACCAGTAAATAGGTTGTAAAACCTAAAACGCCATTTCAAGAGACTTTGTTCTTATGGGCGGTTCACGAGCTGTTGCCTTGGAATGACATTGTTTATCTTGTCAAAAGGAGCAAATTTTCACCTAGATTTGCAAGTATAGTTAAGACTCCAGAACAATTTTAGTCCTGTGATTTATTGGATGGTCCAAGGAATTTGAGCGGACGGCAAATTTTAAGTTGCCTATGTTCTAGTATGGTTTGTGGTTAAAGAAGTCAAAATTTTGGGAGGTAGTAGAAATCCTTATCGTAAAGACCAGGTGGAATTCAAAACGAGAATCTAAATCTTATCTTTTCATGGGAAGTTTATTGAGGGCTAAGTACCCACCTGTTTGCGGATGGCATTGCAGTTGATAACTCCAGTTGAATTTCGGGACGAAATTCTCTCAACTGGGGGATACTGTGACATCCGTCACCAAAATAGGTACGTTAACTTTGGCATTGATTTGGATTGTGGCTTTTGAGTTTGATGTTAGTCATATTTGGGCTTGGTCGTAATTTATGGCTCTTACTTGGTGGGCCCAAATTTTAGCTTATTGGGCCTATGTTTTCGTGTTGGGCCTAGGGTTTCTATCATCAAGGTGACCATTGGGCTTGTAATCCTACGAGGTCCTGTGTATTGAGCCAAATCAAGGATTTTTCTAAAATGTGAAACACGAAATTTATATCGAAACCCAACTAATCTTAAATCCATGGGCTTTGCCTAAAGTCTAGTAAATACATTTAATTCAATCTAAAAATTTAAAACTAAATGATTTATAGGGCATGTGATAGCTCGTTGGAACCGTTATTGCGCGCGGAATTTGAAAACGTAAAAATTAGTCGACATGCGGTTCGAGACGTGACGGATTACGCGAGACGGGCCAAGGGCCCGAGGGCCCTTCTTCACTCCCTTGTTGCGGCCGCAAGCTAATAAGGGGGTATTCCCCTTTGTTTTGCCTCATTTTCACAATTTGAATTTTTCCATTGTAACCCTAGCCACTACCACACAAAACTCCTCTCTTCTTCTACATCTAACCATCGAAAATTCTGAAGTTCTTGCACCGTCCATCAAGTTTTTGGCAATCAATTCAATCCAAGATCTCAAACTAGGCTAGATTCGTTCATCTTCGAACCTACGGTAAGCGAAAATCGTTCTTGATGATTTAAATTCTAGTTTTACTCAAAAATCGATGATGTTCATCATCAAAATGTAAAATCTTCATCTAATATTCTCTTATTCTTGGTTTTGGGTGCTAGATCGTGAAGATCTAAGCGTTTCGATTGTCGGATTCGCCATTTGGTAAAAACCCTAATTCTTGGACTTGTATATTCTTTGAATCTATCAAATTGGGTTGTAATCTTGATTGACCTGCTCTAAATCGACATCTTGGACTTACAAAACGTTTTGGAGTCATTCAATTTGTTTCTTGAAGGAATAGATGTGTTTAATGATTGAAACAACGAAATTACCAACTACCGTTGTAAACCGGGAGACTTGGAACCCAACAAACTGTTCGGGACTGAAAATTTAAGTAAACTAAGTGTTTAATTGAAGTTTTGGACAAATAGAACTGGAATGAAAGTATTTTTACATATTTGGGTTGTTAAGGAGCTCATGTTGAAACTTGGGACGCAAAGGAACGAAGCTAACGAACTCGACAGCTTGCTGTCAGAAAAATGGGTCATCTTGTACATGTGATAACTTGGTAGAAATACACCCAACTGGGGAAAAATCTGGGTCTGACTTAAATCCCTATGAGTCCTCTAACTAACCCAAGTGGTCTTGTGTCGTTTCGACATCGTTTGGTCCTCCAAACGTAGCAAACAAAACTGAAGGTCAGAGCTGACGAACTGGGCAGCAGATTAGCCTGTATTCTTCGAGTCATAACTTTCTCATATTTTGTCAAATGGATATTATTCTTTTTCTGGAGTTTAATTAAAAGTCTCCTCTTTCAAATGATACCTTTTACGCAATGGCTCGTTATCGTTTCGATCTCCAAATAGCTTATACAAAACTGATGCGCAATCAGACATATGTGCTGAATTATCTTGATAAACTTAAAAGTAAAAGTTGAAACTAAATAATCTAAATAAAGACAAGTGTTGCCTATAAAAGATTAAATTAATAAGAGTGTTAATGTAAAACCTTGATTAGCGTTAAGGGCTGGGTTAAAAGGATTACACCCATGTTGGTCATTTTATGCTATGATAATCCTTTTGTGTATTGTACTTTTAGTGCTTGCTCTTCGAATTATGAGATTGGACTTTGGGAAATTGCTACTTTTAGGTGAGTTTCACGGCCCCTTTTTAATATATTTTACTTGGGGGAAAAGCATGCTCATGGTTTTGGACTATACCGTGTTTGATTTTCTTTTGAAATATTGTATGTGGTTTGGGTCATGGTATGAGTCTTGATATTCAATCATGAGTGTGTACTTGTGCTTGTGCTTGTGCTTCAACTTGTGTACTTGGATGTTATGGAGAGATATTGTTAGTACTAACGGGTTGACACCCCCACCCATGTTGTCGGTATACTAGTCGAGACCGACTTGGCCGGGGCTTGCCCTTGGGTGAATATAATCCGGTTGTGTGCAAATTTTGGAATGTCTTGGACTTGGGTTACATTTGAACTTATGTTGATATCTTGACTGCTATGTATCTCTTTCACATACAATTTTCTATACATGTTATACACGGCAAAATATTTGTACTTATAAACCTGTGAACTCACCAACGTATGTTGACCTTTTTAGAGCATGTCTTTTCAGGTAATGAAGTCTAGGTGTATGGCTGTGGACTTAGACGAGACCGCTCCTCTAGGAGCATTAGACATTTCAAGAGATTTTTTTGGGACATGTTATGAATTGTTTGGTTTTATGGATTGTAATTTTGATGATTTTGAGATTTTTATTGTTTGACAATTGTGTTGATTTGTTTCTGTATGGAGCTTTGGTATGATTATGCATTTTGGTATGACATTCTGGTAGTGACTATCCTTGACATGTGTTCCTATGTGTCGGGCGACGTCATGACCCATGTACAGAGAATACCTTTAGATATTCTCTTGAACCCCCAATGTGTTATGACGATCCCGTCCGTCGCATCCTCGTGTTTCCGCTTTAGCGAGGGTGTGACAACAACTTATGTATCTTATTAGAAAGATACAATTTAGTCACACTCGTGTTTCTTTCAAATTGTTTATGATAACCCCCGAAGTTATCATAGAATCCGGCTTCAGTATGTCTTTGGCCAAGTGATTATGTAACTGTCCCTCTTTTCTTCCTATTGACATTTGCTTTACTAACTTGATCTGAAATAATTGAGGAAATTTTTGTTGTCTTTTGATTTGACTCTATGACCAATATGGCATGATCTGTGTCTTTGGACCTTTTGGAAATAGTTACTGGAATTGGAACAGTCTTAGTGACACCTGAACTACACACATCTTGTTTCAAAGAGTTAGTATCATGAGGAGATTTATTTTTAAAGAATCAAGAGTTTGTTTTGTTAAAAATATAGTGTTCCTTATCCATATTGCCTTTTGAAACAAATCTGTTCTTGAAATCAGTTTTCAAGTCAGATGATGTTTGATTCAAAATTTTCTTGTTAGAGTTTTTGTCAGTGTGCATAATTTTTGCATTTAACCGTTCTTGTTTTGTTGAATGTGTTGAATGGTCATTCTTAAAAAAAGAAAAACCAAGCTTCTCATTAAAAACAAGTGATGAATTACAATTAGATAAGTTTTCAATACGATTCTTATTTATGTTATTATGAAAATCTATTTTATCTGTTAGAGCTCTTAGAAGATTAACATTTGTCTTTTGCGTTTTGTCATAGTATAGGGAGTTATTTTGTAAATATATGTTCCTTGTTTTTCTTTGATAGTATAAATAGGATAGTTTATGTATTGTGTAAGGAAGACAGCGAAATAGTTAGAACAGATCTGAACAACTGTAACTCACTTTTACACTTTGTATCCTAAGCATTTGCTATCAATGAAATCTATAAATTTCTAAAGTAATTGCTTGTGTTTGTTTACTTAGTGTTTGAATTGATCATTGCATTACGATATCAATACAGATCGATCCATTTGAACCTATCAAAAATGTAAAAGAGAAAATCAATGAAAAGTGTCAAAATGTGAAAAAGAAATAAAAAAAGTTAAGTGCTTTGGATGGAAAGGATGAAGCTAAAATTCAAGCATGTGTGTGTTTGATATGATGTAAAAATGAACCTAAAAAGAATTCAAAATAAGTGGAAAAACTTCTTGCAAATAAAACAAGACTATTTGTGTTGTAAAAGTTTTAAAATAAAGACTAAAATGATGGGAAATTGTTGGAAAAACAAAAAAGATTGGTTCAAACTTTCAAAATGATGTGTGGTGATTTTAAACAAATTATAATTCGATATTATTAAATTTGAGGGTAATTAATGTTCATTACGAGTGATAGTAAAAAATTTGACTAAGTGTTGAGACAATGTGCATGAACAGTGATAATGTGCATAAACAGTGTTCAGATGAGTATTGTGAAAGTTTCCAAGTGTCAGACTCATGGAAGTTTTCTCATGCACCTGAATAGTGCTCAAAAGTCTAAATCAGGAGTATGATGAATTTCAGGAATTTTTACAATTGTTAAGCGTTTTGTTCAAGTACGTGCGCCTAAGCAGTTGTCATGTTGCTGAAAATGGTTAAGTGTTGGGCATTTCAACTTATGCTCATGTGCCTGAATAGTTTCAAACTTTCCAAATATGGTTAGACGTTTGAAGGTGTTGTTTACTCTAAGTGTTAGGCGTTTCAATAAGTCTCATGCGCCTGAATAGTGCCCAAGCGACTGAACAGTGCCCAAGCTTTTGAACAGTGCTCATGCGTCTGAAGATTTAGTGTGAAACTTAGCCTCATGTGCCTTCACACTGCTCATACGCCTAAGAATTTTTCTCTTATATATATTCAACACTTGTAGTTTTCATTCACTCATTCACAAACTCAAACACTCTGATTCACTAATTCTCTCACCCGATACATTCTTTCACTCGACATTCGATTGTTATCTGTTAATCCATGTGATATATAGGTATAGTCAATGAAGATGTTAATGATGGTGATGATTCAAATAATATGAATGAAGATATTGATGAAGTAAATGAACAATAACAAATGGAATTTGTTTTTCATAATGTTGATGTGATTGAGCCTGTACCATAAGAGAATGTGATTGCCGAGGAGTCTTCACTCGAGGTTATCAAAGCTGTTTGCTGATTCACCTATTCATGTGTTAGATGAAGGTGGAAGCTCATCAAAATATGCTATAATCCTTTTTGAGAACTTAAACGCTGAGCAGATCATAGAATTTTTGAAAGAAGTTCAAATCTGCGATCAAGAAGGCTTTGCGATAGTTGGAACTCTACAAAGAGAATCTCGTGTTCAAGATCAACGATGAACCAGAAGAGTTCAATGCAAACTGAAGACAATGATAATCTTAGGGCCAGTATTGTTAGAGCTCTTAGAAGATTAACATTTGTCTTTTGCATTTTGTAAATATATGTTCCTTGTTTTTTCTTTGATAGTATAAATAGCATAGTTTATGTATTGTGTACGGAAGACAACGAAATAGTTAGAACAGATCTGAACAACTGTAACTCACTCTTACACTTTGTATCCTAAGCATTTGCTATCAATGAAATCTATGAATTTTTGAAGTAATTGCTTGTGTTTGTTTACTTAGTGTTTGAATTGATCATTGCATTATGATATCATCACAGATCAATCCATTTGACCCTATCAATTGGTATCAGAGCTTTCGGTTTAGTGATCAGAGCTTATCGGCATTATTGAGCTCTTTGAATCACTTGAAATCTATGTTGATTGCAATTTGATCGATTAATGTTGTTTTCATTTGTGTTTCATCCATAGAAATATGATTTGAATCACAATTTGGTGTTTAATCCATTCAGATCTGAGTATTAATCAGATTTGTGTGCGAAAAGTTGTTCTTCATTTTCAGACTGTAATTCAATCAGAAAACAGATTTGTATTTGTTGTTTGATCAAAATGTTGATGTGATTGTTAATCGATCTATTTACTACCTAATTGGAAGTTTTTAGATCAATTGAACAAGTTTTGAAGAATTTCATAAGAACTGAGTTTGTTGACGACAATGAATTAGGCGCTTGTGTTATGAAAAACTGCTAAAATTTGCTAAGTGTTCAGACGCCTTGCAACTGTTTAGGTGTTTTAGCACTGTTAAGGCGTTTTCAGAACAGGTGTTTTTCAACTATTGGGACATATTGTGATTGTTTGGACACATTGTGACTTTGTTGAAACCTAAAGAAATTTTAGACGTCTGAAGACTGTTTGGGCGTTTTACACCCCAGGCGTTTCTTCATTGTTTGGCCATTTGAGAACTCTTCGGACGCTTCATCAGTCAGGCGTTTCAGAATTCATCTAAGGCATTCCCTTAGACGTTTCTTGTTCAAAGTCGGGTGTTTCAGAAGTTTCAGACGCATCAATATTCAGACTTATCAGTAAACACTTAGAAATTTTTCAAAAACTAAAATCCAAAAATATTTTCATTTCATAGTTTCTTTTTAAAAATTTTATAAACAACAAAAACAAGTCATTTTCATTAATTCAAAAATACAAAATGGTTAAGTCTGAAGATTCTGAGAACAAGGTTCTCAAGCTCAAAAATAGAGTTGATAAGCATCATCTAAACTCCATTGACACTCATTTGTGGAAGTCAATAGAGAAAGGATCACAAATCCCAATTACATCCAATGGTCCTGACAAAGGATTTGTTTATACAAAAGACTCTCCAGAACCTATCCAGAGGATGGTTTGCAAGGTGATGACTTAATGAAGGTTAAGAATGACATCAGAGCTTATTCATTGATGTGCAAGGGGTTACCATTGGAAGTCTTGACTAGACTTGAAGGTTATCAAACTAGTTACACCATGTACAGAGCTTTGAAGATTATTTGTGAAGGTGGTAAAGAGATACAAGATCTCAAAAAGCAGAAACTCAAGAGGCAATTGGAGTTATTTGAGCATCTTTCTGGTGAAACAATCAATCAAATGATGACCAGATTCGTGCAATTAACTACTGAAATGTCAACTGCTGGTATCAAAAATGATCTCAAAGATCTAACTTACAGACTTCTGAATGCTCTTCCATCTTCATAGAAATAGACAATCACTCTATTGAAGCATACTAAAAAGTTTCCAATGGATCTGGATCTTTTGATTGCCAAAATTGAATCAATTGAAATTGACGAGAGCTCCAGAAACAATGATAGAGCTGCATCAATGTCTTAGTATAAGTACGTTGCTTCTCCTGCTAACATAGTGGAGAATGCTTTTCTGGCAAAAGATGATAATTCTCTAGAAGACGAGGGTGATTTGTTCGTTGGAGCTGGTTTCTTCACAGATTCTTCTTACACAAGTGCTCCAGTTTATACAACTCAACCTCAACCTTAGTCTCCTCCTGAAACTCAAACTCCTAAACCTCAAACTGAGACTTCATCTTCTAACTCTGTTAAAACCAACAAAGTTAAAGATGTTATTAATATCCTGATACAGGATGATAAGTCAAAATATGCTTTTACTGCTTTCATGGCAAGTTTTCATGCTTATCAAGGTAGTCATCTAACCCAGTTAGATCTTGTTTTGCAGGATTTGTTTGAGATGGATCCTGATGATATGGAAGAGATTGACTTGAATTGGCAGATGGTAATGATTGCTTACATAACACATAAACACTCATATGTTAATAGGAATTACAAGCCCAGTGCAAACAAAACTATTGGCTTTGACAAATCAAAGTTAAGGTGTTTCAATTGCAACAATTATGGTCATTTCTCAATGGAATGTAAAGCTCCTAGAAATCAAGGTGGAAATGGTCAAACTACCAACAGTAGTCTCACAAGACTTTTCAAAAGCCTTATCAAAGTCTTCCCATGCCAGAACTTAAAGATGAATCAAAATCATCCGAAGAGCCAAAGAAAGCTCTTGTTGAAAGCATCGAAGATGGCTATGACTGGAGTGCTTATACTGAACAATTCACAGCTGATCTGACATCTAGTTTAGCTCTTGTTGCTGAAGTTCAAAATGAAGACTGGTCTGAAGAAAATGATCTTTAGGCAGATGGTGATTCTGAAAATAATGATGAAGATTATGATTGGAGTGACAAATCTGACCCAAAAGAGGATTCAAAAGAAATTGCACTCATGGCTTAGTCTAAACAACCAAAGGTTGAGCATCCATCATCTGACTCTAAGACTTCTTCTTCAAGTTATCCAGAAATTCCTGTTGAAGTCAGAGGGAAAATGTGCACAAAAGCATGTTTTGATCAAGTTGAGCATTACAAAACATATTCATTTAAAATCTATGACAAATTTAAACAAAAAGAAGAAATGCACAACAAACTGAAAAATAATCACAAAGTCTCTGATGAAAAGATCTTATCTTTACAAACCTCATGGAATAAAACTCTAAAAGAACTTGAACTTGTTAAAAAAAAACATGAGGAGATGACTAAAAATTTAGAAGAAGAAACATGCTGCAACACAGGTGGATCTAGCTAAAGTTAAAAGTTCTAAAACAATTGTAGAATAGTTGGTATGTGAGAGGAAAGATAAAAAAATAGGTCTAGGTTTCACACACAAACCCATGCCTGAATCTATCACAAACACTTTACCACAAAACTTTAACACACATGATCACTCACCTGAAAACAAAGCTAAGCTAAAAGCCTTTCAAAATAAGAAAAAGAATTCTGAAAGTGATGAAGAGAAAACTAATGTTGAGATATTTGAGGAACAAGATTCTGAAAAGATTAAAAATGGTCATCCAGTGAAAGTTAAATCTTATGAACCATGACCAAAGAATAAGAAAATGTTTGTTCCCAAAGAGTATGTTGTTGAAGAAGTCATTGTAAAGAATGAAAAACAAAACCCAAAGAATAAAGAGAAAGCAAAACAAGATGAAGTAACATTTGAAGATTCATTTTCTTACGGACTAAACAATCCAGACTTCATCAAATGGCAGAAAGAACAAAAAGATAAAGAAAATGCAAAAGAGTCTTCTACTGAAGATGTTCAATCTCAAAGCAAGCAGAGATCATCAAGATCAAGAAACCAGAGAAGGAGAAGGAAAAATGCTAAAGCTAAATCCTCTCAAAATAAAAATCAATCTAATCAGTTTAAACCAGTGAAGTTTATGTCTGCGGGTACTTTTGATATGAACACAATTCCAGAAATTAAATCAAATTCAAAGAACAAATCTAACTCTGATCTGAAAACAGGTTCAGGTCTAAAGTCTTCTCTGTTAACAAAAGATTTTTATCTAAGGTGTCTAAGAATGGTGTTAATGAACAAAAGTCAAAATCCAAATTTCAAAAGAGCAAATTCTCAAATAAAAAACAATAGATTAACTTTGCAACTCCTAAATCAAAACAAGGATCAAATGTGGCTTCCACATCTAAGGTTAATCAATAGTTGTTTAAATTTCAACAAAGGTATTATGAAATATATGATATGTATAATCATAAGACTGATGTATGTTTCTCTAACAGGTACTGTCACATTTGTGATATGAAAAACCATTCAACAGTGATTGTTATTTCAACAAGTATTGTACCATTTGTGATGAAAGATCACAAAACTGAGAATTGCTACTTTTGAAGGAACTCACCAAGGAATGGATATGTCAATCCACAATTTCAAAACAACCTTAATTAGGCTTGAGATTTTTTTAAAGGATTGATTCTGATTGTGATGATTCTTATGCTGTGAAAACAAAGAATTATAATCAAGGAAACTTCATTTCATGATCTGTGAGAATGAACAATGCAAAGTTTGGTAATCAAAATTGTGACATCCGGTAATTTTCCGTTACCAAACTCCGTCGTTAGTTCCGTTAAGTCTTGCATACACGTGTCGGGAGCACACACTAGTTGTCGTTGAATGTTGGTGACTTAATAATAATTAATAATGATAAACAGATAATTATTCAACTAATAATGTTGGTTATTGGTTGTGATTATGCGATTTAAATATTAATTGTGAATTTTATCGCGTAACGTGGAAACGTGTGTGTTTAATCCGTATGTTTTGTATCTAGTGAAGATAATGCATATGATTATTATTGTTAGTTTATATGCTTATTATTTTAAGGTTAAACCTTTTAAAAAGTAATTAAAAGCTTAGTTTTAATAAAATACAAATTATAAGGGTTAAAAGGGTAATTATGGATTATTAAATAAAACAAAAATCCCAACCCTAGCCCCCACACCATTCTCGGCCGCGATCATCATCTCCACACACACACACCTGCGAATTCAGCCTAGAACAAGCAATTGTGCTTCGGTTTTGGTCGATTCCAAGAACTACAACACGTTAGAGGCTTCAATTCTCACCCATTACGTGATTAAAGGTTAGTTTCTTTGTGGTTTCCATGAGTTTTTAGTCTTGGCTGAACCGTAGTTTGAAACATGCAATTGAAGGTTAGTTTGTTTGTTGATGTTAATGTGTTAGTTGGATTGTATATATGTTAGTTAACGTCGATTATGCAAGAAAGCTTCGATTTTGATTCATTGTTCATAGGTTACTAAGAATAGTAACTTTATTTTGCATGAATTGATGATTTGATGATGTATGAATGTTATGGATGTGTTTATAATGATAATTAGATGCTAGATTGTTGATATGAACATTGGGAAATCGAGAATGCACATTGTAGTTCATACATTGCTTAAAATAGTAACTTTTTGATGTTGAATGTGATGAATCATGATGATTTGGTGTTTTGATCATGCTAGATGTTGTTATGAACTTGAATTAGTAAGTGATTGATGGATTCATGAATGTTTTAGGTGTTTGATGGATTTGGGATGAACTTTCCCAAAAGGGAAACTTTAATTGTGAAATCTCTTAAATATGATGATTTGGGTATGTTTGGGACATTAGGACCATGCTAGTGTGTTCATGGATGGTTTCTAAGGTGATTAAATGTGTTGTTTAGGTTATATGAATGTTGATTTGGTTTGTTACCTGTTTTGGCCTGTTTGTGGAAAAATCATGGTATGAGTCATATAGGTAAACTTGGACTTTTGTTGATTGATGGTTGATTAAGAATGAACAGTTTGGATGATATGAGCTATGGAAATTGGTATGTTAATGATCATCATACACACGTGCGAATCTGAGGCCCCTACTTAGTAGGAGTGGCAGGGTTTAGGGTGTGAAGTCGTGAGTGGCTTCACATGGCATGTGGTGCGTGATTTGATCCTTGTATGGTATAATAATTGTGTTATAGATGTTATGAGCATGATAATAGTTTGAGATTTGCATGACTTGTATGATATCTGGCGGTATGATGATCTAATTAGTACATGTAGTTAATGAAGTGTTACATGTAATCAGTTTGTATGTTAATCATGTGTGATAGGCTGTTATGCTTGTTTGAATGGAAATTCACCTATAATGTCACCAACGGGTCAAACGGGTCAACTGGGTCAAATGTGTCTTGTCTTTCTTAAACCTTGAGTTCCTTGGTTTGTAGAGCACTTAGAGTTTCATATTGATTCTGTGTACACGTACTTATGTACTCATGTGTTCTAGGTGACCTTTGAAGGTTGTCTTTCCCCTCTTTCTTTCAAGTTAAGCTTTAAGTTATTTCTTGCGCGTATCAGGTGAGTTCATGCCCCACTCTTTTACATACTCTCTTTTGGGGGATATAGCATACTGGTTTTTACAAATGCTTTATCATGATAAGTTGTGTATGGTATAATATAGTGTTGATTACCATGAAAGTCCTCACACTTTCGGATTGTTAATAATGATGGTTAGCGGGAAATCTTGGGTAGTACTACTGGGTCTGACGAGCCCCACCTGTGCGACTCGAGGTCAAACGGGTGCAATATTGTCCTAACGAACATTTGTCACGACCTGGTAAGTCATGGCAGGAGGCAACAAACGTAACACAGTCAGCTTCAATCGTGAAATCACTATGATTATTACTATTTGTTTATAGACTAGCTATCTATTACAATACACAATCTTATATTTTGCAACTATCATTGATTTATGTTTAAACGCAAACTCTTGAACTCACCAACCGTTGTGTTGACTCTTTTAGTATGCTATTCTCAGGTTAAGGTTGCTATTGCCTAGGAGCACGTTACACGGGTCAGCATCATGGTGTTTGGCAGCATGTTATGAAACATTGTTTTGGGTTAAGAATGTTTAAACATCGTGTTTTGGTTTTGCTTAATACTTGGGCGCGTATGTTTGTGCATTTTCAAATCATGTTTCATCGTTTTGGGTTTACTAGTTTATTTAACGCTTCCGCATGTTTTTTAAAGTTTGAACTTTGGTTGCTTTTATTTTAAAAGTGGCATATAGTGTCGTTCTGAGTAACTATTGACTGTGATCCTGGTTTGTTCACACGCCTCGTGGTAAAACTCCGCTCGTGGATTTTGAGGGTGTGACAGATTGGTATCAGAGCCATTGGTTATAGGGAACTAGGTTGCATCCACACACTAGACTATAACCGCACAGTTGTTAGTTACTTATTGCTTACTCTCCTTGCTGTATACTCATTGGCATATGCAACACGTACTTCGCAGCATGGCATCGTCGTCCAGAAATTTGGGCAAGAGACCTGCATGATCTGAGTCACCTCCTACGTCTCCTGTACCTGATAGGGGATTTAACTGGCCCCGACATCCTTATCCTCCTGGCTAGATAGACTGGGATTAGCCTTTGATACCTTCTGAGCTCGATCCTCCGTGGAACTGGGATTTCTAACCCACCTACATAAACCGTATGGCTTATAGAGAGCGCGTACCACCAGTAGCTCCTACACGACCTAGGACTAGGTCATCAACCGCCTCTGCATTTCCTACTCTTCCTACCTTGAGCATCCCTCTCGAGCAGGCGTTTGCAGCTTTGGTAGCCACTGTAGACACGGAGCGACAGCGGATTAGAGGACTCACTGATGAGAACTCTGCATTACGATCTGAGATGCGTCAGTTGCATTTCCAGGTAGAGACGCTTCAGGAGCGACTCTCGATGGCCATCGGTTGACATCATACTCTGGCAGGCAAAGTTGTAGCACTTAGTGGGCGCAAGGACGCACAAGATCACCATAACATAGTGATCGATGATAGGTTTGCTGATTTAGAGGCACAGCTAGCAGCACTTCAGGTTGTTGAAGCCCCTGCACCTTTGGTGGATCCTGATGAGGAAGACCCGAAAGAGGAACCCGAGGAAGCCCCCGAAGAAGAACCAGCAGAGATGGATGAGGAAAGTGACGGATCTGACGTACTGGACTGATTCTACTTTTAAATGACTTAGACTATGTAGTGTTTCTTTTATTTGAAACCTATGTGGGAAGGGTAGTTTCCCACCCAACTGACAAACTTAAATTTTGACATTGATGGAATATTTTGTGACTCAATTGCAATTTATTTATGTTTGGTTATTATTTCTGTTATAAATGTTGTGGTTGTGGTGAATGCATTATTTCTTATTGTTTACCATACCTTGATGAGATTAATGTGTTGGATGTTACTCATTATTTTAATTGTGAATTGTAAAGTGAAATATGGACGCACGAGGAAGAGGACGTGGGCGTGGTCGTGGACGTGGCGCCGGAGGCCGTGGTGCTAGAGCCATAAACATGACGCCTGCGGAATTGGCGGCATTAATTAAAGAACATGTTCAGGCGGCAGTGGCTGCTGCCCAACCGGGACAACCAGCAGGTAAATGATAACAAGAGGTTAAACTAATTATTCTAGTTAATTGCCTAGGATATCTGACTAATGTTTGGGATTGTCAAAACAGGACCACCACCATGTACCTACAAGTCCTTCATGGACTGTAAACCCCATACCTACAGCGGGACGGAAGGAGCTGTAGGGCTTGTAAGGTGGTTTGAGAAGACAGAGTCTGTCTTCGCAAAATGCAACTGCCCGCCTGCTGATCAGGTGAAGTATGCCACCGGGACATTGGAAGGCGCAGCACTATCCTGGTGGAATGCCCAGGTGCAAATGCTGGGTCAAGCCATGGCTAATGAACTACCTTGGGAAGAGTTTAAGGGGATTATGACCGAAGAATATTACCCCCGAAATGAAGTGCAGAAACTGGAGATTGAGTTCTGGCAACTCAAAATGCAAGGCTCAGAAATTGAAGCCTACACGACCCGTACTCATGAGTTAGCCACTTTATGCCCAGGGATGGTGAATGAAATGCACAAGAGGGTTGAGCATTATATACGGGGATTGGTGCCCGAAATTCAAAGTACGGTAACTGCCTCTAACCCCACTACCATACAACAAGCTATCCGAACAGCCCACAGGCTGACTGATCAAGTAGTAGAGCAAGGTCGATTACCTAAGCGGGGTGCGGTGGCAAGCGTGCCCGACCATAAACGCAAGTGGGATGGTTCAAGCAACAAGGGATCATCATCCAGCAGCCAATCTCAACCTCAGCAACAGCAGCAAAGTCAGCAACAACAACGGAGGTTCGATAACAATCGAAGCTTCAACCAGGCGACTCCCTCAAATCAAGGACCCGGTGGGTATGGCGGAAGACAGCCGAAGTGCAACCGGTGTAACTACCACCATATGTGGGTCGATGTGATAACTTCAAGTGCCAACGTTGTGGGAAGATTGGTCACACAGCCAAAGACTGCCGGGTGAACTGATGAAAAAGCCACAACAATCACAAGAAACTCCGAAAGGTTGTTTTGAGTGCGGAAAAGAAGGCCATTACAAACTCAACTGTCCCCAACTTAAGAGGAATGGTAATGGTAACAACAACAATAAAAACAACAACAACAATAACAATGGCAACAACAATAACAACAACAATGGTAATGGCAACAACAATGGTGGAAACAACAATGGAGCCAAAGGAAGAGCCTTCGTCATTGGCTCAGGTGAGGCTCTAAACGACCCTACAACTGTAACTGGTAAATTTTCGGTTAATGGTCGTTTTGCTACCGTATTATTCGATACCGGAGCCGATAGAAGTTTCGTGTCCACTAGGTTCTGTAGTCTTTTAAGTGATACTCCCTCAGCCTTAGAATCTAAATACACCGTGGAGTTAGCTAACGGCACACAGATTCACGTAACGCATATTCTTAGAGACTGCAAGATAGAGCTTGCTGGTCATACATTCACCATAGATCTCATGCCTGTTACGTTAGGAAGCTTTGATGTGGTAGTAGGCATGGATTGGCTTTCTGATAAACAAGCGGAAGTCATATGCCACGAGAAGATCATACGGATTCCCATTGGTGAAGAAGTCCTTACGGTCAGAGGTGATAGGAGTGGTGCGGTGATAAGCATCATCTCGTTTATGAAGGCACAGAAGTTGTTACGAAAGGGTCGACTAGCCATATTGGCACTCGTCACAGATAAATAGATAGAGGAAAAGAGGATAGAGGATATCCCCGTAGTTCATGAGTTTCCCGAGGTGTTTCCGGAAGACCTGCCTGGATTACCGCCTCATCGTCAAGTTGAATTCCAGATTGAGTTGACCCCAGGAGCCGCTCCAATTGCGAGAGCACCGTACCGGTTAACTCCGAACGAACTGCAGGAATTATCCGCCCAACTACAAGAGTTGTTGGATAAAGGGTTCATCCGACCGAGTTCGTCGCCCTGGGGAGCGCCAGTTCTATTTGTGAAGAAGAAGGATGGTATATTTCGAATGTGCATTGACTATAGGGAACTGAACAAGGTTACTATCAAGAATAGATATCCCTTACCTCGTATCGATGATTTGTTTGATCAACTGCAAGGATCAAGCTATTATTCTAAGATTGATCTGAGGTCTGGGTATCATCAGCTGAGAGTTCGAGAAGAGGACATCTCGAAGACTGCTTTCCGTACACGATATGGTCACTATGAATTTTTGGTCATGCCATTTGGGTTGACGAATGCACCAGCAGTATTCATGGTCCTCATGAATCGCGTGTGCAAACCCTATCATGATCAGTTTGTTATCGTCTTTATTGATGACATACTGATATACTCAAGGACCGAGGAAGAACATGAGAAGCACTTACGTTTAATCTTGGAATTACTTAGAAAGGAACAATTGTATGCAAAGTTTTCTAAGTGTGATTTCTGGATATGTGAGGTACAATTCTTGGGTCATATTGTCAACGAGAAGGGAATACATGTTGATCCTGCTAAGATTGAAGCGATAAAGAATTGGTCTGTTCCTAAGACACCGAGTGAGATACGACAATTCCTTGGATTAGCGGGATATTATCGACGGTTCATCGAAGGATTCTCTAAGATTGCACAACCTCTCACAGCCTTGACTCATAAGGGAACAACATACAAATGGGGTGAGAATCAGGAATCTGCTTTTCAGTTGCTGAAACGGAAACTGTGTAGCGCACCAATATTAGCTTTACCAGATGGTAGTGATGACTTCGTAGTCTACTGCGATGCGTCTATTCAAGGACTTGGATGCGTCTTGATGTAGCGGGATAAGGTGATAGCTTACGCCTCTAGACAATTGAAGATTCATGAGAAGAACTATACCACCCATGACTTGGAACTGGGTGCAGTAGTTTTTGCCTTGAAGATCGGGAGACATTACTTGTACGATACCAAATGCACCATCTACACCGATCACAAGAGTCTTCAGCATATATTTGAGCAAAAGGAGTTGAATATGAGGCAAAGGCGCTGGGTAGAATTACTGAATGACTATGACTGTGCTACTAAGTACCACCCAGGGAAAGCAAATGTAGTTGCTGACGCGCTGAGTAGGAAAGAAACTGCTAAGCCTCGACGTGTGCGAGCTTTGCAAGTTACTATCAGCACACAGTTACCTGAACAAATCCGAGAGGCTCAGACAGAAGCCTTAAAAGCAGAAAACATTGGGTCTGAATCGTTAAGGGGAATGGAAAAAAAATTGGAAGTAAAAGCGGATGGAATTCGTTACTTCATAGATAGACTTTGGGTACCTCTACATGGAAATCTGAGAGATTTGGTCATGAGTGAGGCACACAAGTCTAAGTACTCTATACATCCTGGATCTGACAAGATGTATCACAATCTGAAGGCGCACTATTGGTGGCCTAATATGAAAGCGGATGTAGCTACTTATGTGAGCAAGTGTCTGACCTGCTGAAAGGTAAAAATAGAGTACCAAAAGCCATCTGGACTACTACAACAACCTGAGATCCCTATATGGAAGTGGGATCAGATATCAATGGATTTTATTACTAAGTTACCTCGCACTTCTACGGGATGTGACACAATATGGGTTATCGTGGACCGATTAACAAAGTCTGCTCATTTCCTAGCGATAAAGGAAACAGACAAGATGGAAAAATTAACTCGACTCTATTTGAAGGAGATCGTTTCGAGGCATGGAGTACCGATCTCAATTATTTCTGACCGCGATTCTCGTTTCACATCACACTTCTGGCAGTCGTTGCAAAAAGCTCTAGGTACGTGATTGGATATGAGTACTGCTTATCATCCACAGACTGATGGTCAAAGCGAGCATACTATATAGACTTTGGAGGACATGTTATGTGCTTGTGTGATTGACTTCGGGAATAACTGGGAAGTTCACCTACCATTGGTGGAATTTTCTTACAACAACAGTTATCACACTAGCATAAAGGCGGCACCTTTTGAAGCTTTGTATGGGAGAAAGTGTAGATCACCAGTTTGCTGGGCTGAAATTGGTGATAGTCAATTAACGGGTCCCGAGTTAGTACACGAGACAACTGAGAAGATTGTCCAGATAAGAAACCGCATGGCCGCAGCACGAGACAGACAAAAAAGCTATGCTGACAAGCGACAGAAACCTTTGGAATTTCAAGTTGGTGACAAAGTCTTATTGAAAGTCTCACCATGGAAAGGCGTAGTTCGGTTTGGTAAGCGAGGAAAGCTAAATCCGAGATATGTTGGACCATTTGAGATCTTGGAAAGAATAGGTCCAGTAGCTTATTGATTAGCCTTACCTGATTCGCTAAGTGGAATCCATGATGTATTTCATGTTTCAAATCTAAAGAAATGTTTAACGGATGAAACGATGGTCGTACCGCTGGAAGAAGTTCAAGTAGACGAACAGTTACGCTTCATTGAGGAACCTGTCGAAGTGATGGATCATGAGGTGAAAACGCTTAAGCAAAGCAATATACCCATCGTCAAAGTTCATTGGAACTCGAGACGTGGACCAGAATTCACGTGGGAACGTAAAGACCAAATGAAGCTTAAGTATCCTCAGTTATTCGAAAGGACGATGCCAGCCGGCGAAGGTACTGATTAAATTTCGGGACGAAATTTCTTTCAACATGGGGATGATGTGACAACTCATCCAAAACTCACTCGATTTCGATTTTCTTGTGCCAATGCAGTAGACCAGTGATGGAACACTCACCATGTAACGCAATTTTCGGGACGAAAATTCTTTCAACATGGGGATAATGTGACATCCGGTAATTTTCCGTTACCAAACTCCGTTAGTTCCGTTAAGTCTTGCATACACGTGTCGGGAGCACACACTAGTTGTCGTTGAACGTTGGTGACTTAATAATAATTAATAATGATAAACAGATAATTATTCAACTAATAATATTGGTTATTGGTTGTGATTATGCGATTTAAATATTAATTGTGAATTTTATCGCGTAACGTGGAAACGTGTGTGTTTAATCCGTATGTTTTGTATCTAGTGAAGATAATGCATATGATTATTATTGTTAGTTTATATGCTTATTATTTTAAGTTTAAACTTTTAAAAAGTAATTAAAAGCTTAGTTTTAATAAAATACAAATTATAAGGGTTAAAAGGGTAATTATGGATTATTAAATAAAACAAAAATCTCAACCCTAGCCCCCACACCATTCTCGGCCACGATCATCATCTCCACACACACACACCTACGAATTCAGCCTAGAACAAGCAATTGTGCTTCGGTTTTGGTCGATTCCAAGAACTACAACACGTTAGAGGCTTCAATTCTCACCCATTACGTGATTAAAGGTTAGTTTCTTTGTGGTTTCCATGAGTTTTTAGTCTTGGCCAAACCCTAGTTCGAAACATGCAATTGAAGGTTGATTCTTGGTTGTTTGTTGATGTTAATGTGTTATTTGGATTGTATATATGTTAGTTAACGTCGATTATGCAAGAAAGCTTCGATTTTGATTCATTGTTCATAGGTTACTAAGAATAGTAACTTTATTTTGCATGAATTGATGATTTGATGATGTATGAATGTTATGGATGTGTTTATAATGATAATTAGATGCTAGATTGTTGATATGAACATTGGGAAATCGAGAATGCACATTGTAGTTCATACATTGCTTAAAATAGTAACTTTTTGATGTTGAATGTGATGAATCATGATGATTTGGTGTTTTGATCATGCTAGATGTTGTTATGAACTTGAATTAGTAAGTGATTGATGGATTCATGAATGTTTTAGGTGTTTGATGGATTTGGGATGAACTTTCCCAAAAGGGAAACTTTAATTGTGAAATCTCTTAAATATGATGATTTGGGTATGTTTGGGACATTAGGACCATGCTAGTGTGTTCATGGATGGTTTCTAAGGTGATTAAATGTGTTCTTTAGGTTATATGAATGTTGATTTGGTTTGTTACCTGTTTTGGCCTGTTTGTGGAAAAATCATGGTATGAGTCATATAGGTAAGCTAGGACTTTTGTTGATTGATGGTTGATTAAGAATGAACAGTTTGGATGATATGAGCTATGGAAATTGGTATGTTAATGATCATCATACACACGTGCGAATCTGAGGCCCCTACTTAGTAGGAGTGGCAGGGTTTAGGGTGTGAAGTCGTGAGTGGCTTCACATGGCATGTGGTGCGTGATTTGATCCTTGTATGGTATAATAATTGTGTTATATATGTTATGAGCATGATAATAGTTTGAGATTCGCATGACTTGTATGATATCTGGCGGTATGATGATCTAATTAGTACATGTGGTTAATGAAGTGTTACATGTAATCAGTTTGTATGTTAATCATGTGTGATAGGCTGTTATGCTTGTTTGAATGGAAATTCACCTATAATGTCACCAACGGGTCAAACGGGTCAACTGGGTCAAATGTGTCTTGTCTTTCTTAAACCTTGAGTTCCTTGGTTTGTAGAGCACTTAGAGTTTCATATTGATTCTATGTACACGTACTTATGTACTCATGTGTTCTAGGTGACCTTTGAAGGTTGTCTTTCCCCTCTTTCTTTCAAGTTAAGCTTTAAGTTATTTCTTGCGCGTATCAGGTGAGTTCATGCCCCACTCTTTTACATACTCTCTTTTGGGGGATATAGCATACTGGTTTTTACAAATGCTTTATCATGATAAGTTGTGTATGGTATAATATAGTGTTGATTACCATGAAAGTCCTCACACTTTCGGATTGTTAATAATGATGGTTAGCGGGAAATCTTGGGTAGTACTACTGGGTCTGACGAGCCCCACCTGTGCAACTCGAGGTCAAACGGGTGCAATATTTTCCTAACGAACATTTGTCACGACCTGGTAAGTCGTGGCAGGAGGCAACAAACGTAACACAGTCAGCTTCAATCGTGAAATCACTATGATTATTACTATTTGTTTATAGACTAGCTATCTATTACAATACACAATCTTATATTTTGCAACTATCATTGGTTTATGTTTAAACGCAAACTCTTGAACTCACTAACCGTTGTGTTGACTCTTTTAGTATGCTATTCTCAGGTTAAGGTTGCTATTGCCTAGGAGCACGTTACACGGGTCAGCATCATGGTGTTTGGCAGCATGTTATGAAACATTGTTTTGGGTTAAGAATGTTTAAACATCGTGTTTTGGTTTTGCTTAATACTTGGGCGCGTATGTTTGCGCATTTTCAAATCATGTTTCATCGTTTTGGGTTTACTAGTTTATTTAACGCTTCCGCATGTTTTTTAAAGCTTGAACTTTGGTTGGTTTTATTTTAAAAGTGGCATATAGTGTCGTTCTGAGTAACTATTGACTGTGATCCTGGTTTGTTCACACGCCTCGCGGTAAAACTCCGCTCGTGGATTTTGAGGGTGTGACAAAAATTTTTCTAAAAATGTTTCTTCTGATGGTTTGAGTTACCTGACGATGATCTTGAAAAATTTTACCATGCTTTACGGACTACGCAAATCAAAGATAATCAAAAATTTGTCAGAAACGGAATTGGTAAATTTAAACAGCAAAAGAAGCCTGATTTGAATAATCTTTATTTTAAACAGTTTACCATTGTTGATAAATTTGGCAAGCCCAAGACCATATCGGCTTGGGTTGATAACTCAACTTAAATTTCTTTGAAATGCAGGTACTCCCAAGAAGACCTATTAACACGTGGTATGTTGATAGTGGGTGTAGCCAGCATATGACAGGCAACCATGCCTTGCTTCAAGATTTTAAGTTAAAAGATGGTACTCATGTTGCATTCGGAGGTGATGCAGGTGGTAAAATAACAGGCGAAGGAACAGTGTTCAATGGGATTATTAGCTTTGATAAAGTCAACTATTGTTCACAGTTGAACTTTAATCTTTTAAGTGTTTCCCAAATTTGTGACAAATCTTATTCTATTTTATATGATGATTATTTTTGTTATATTTTGAAGCCAGGTTTTCAGATAAACAAAGAATGGGTAGTTGTTAAAGCTATATCAATCGAGATGTATACAAGTTAGATATGTCTCAAGTAGATCCGTGTACAGAAACAACATGTCTAATTGCTCAAGCATCAAATGTCGAAAGTCAGTTATGGCATAGACGTCTTGGGCATTTCAATTTCAAGAACATGAACAAGTTTGTAGCAAGAAATCATGTAGTAGGTCTTCCAACAAACAAGTTTGCTATAACAAATCACTGCTCAGCATGTTTAAAAGGAAAGCAACACAGAGCATCTTAAAGCCCAAGCTGATAAACTCAAATTCCAAGCTTCTCCAGATGTTGCACATGGACCTATCCGGACCAACAAATGTGCAGAGTATTAGAAAGAAATATTATTGTTTAGTTATCATTGATGACTTTACAAGATTTCCCTGGGTTTTCTTTTTGCATGCTAAATCTGAAACTGCTGAATTGTTAAAAGAATTCATTTTTAAAGTAGAAAATCAATTAGAACAAAAGGTGAAAATTATCAGAAGTGATAATGGAATTGAATTTAAAAATTCTAATGTTGACATGTTTTGTGAAGAAAAAGGAATTGCTCGTCAGTTCAGTGCTCCTAGAACTCCACAACAAGATGGAGTTGCTGAAAGGAAAAATAGAACTTTGATTGAGGCCACACGTTCTATGTTAGCAGATGCAAAGATTCCAATTACTTTCTGGGATGAAGCCATATCAACTGCATGCTTTGTACAGAATCATACATTGCTTGTGAAAGATAAACAGAAAACTAATTATGAGTTGATGTTTGGCTGGAAACCTAATATAGATTTTTTTAAATCTTTTGGTCGTCCAGTTTTGATTTTAAATTCAAGTGACCAGCTAGGAAAATTTGATGCAAAATCTGATGATGGATTTTTTGTTGGATATTCATCGGTTTTAAAAGCCTTTAGAGTTTATAACTCTATGACGAATGTTATTCTTGAAACTTTTAATGTTAAATTTCTTGAAAACTCTTTTCCATCGGTTGCAAATGGTCCAGCTTAGTTGTTTGATTTAGATCTTTGGCAAACTCTTTTAATTCTAACTTGTTTGACTCTCCAGGTGAGAAAAAGAAACAAGGAGGAGATCTCGGATCTTTCAGTGATGATTCTGATTCTGATGATATGGATGATTCTAGCCCAGATTATCCATTCTTTTCATTTGTTAAAGATTCTGTATTTTGTTAAGAAAATTCCAATGTTTCACAACCTATTCCTAATGATGGTCCTGAAATTGTACAACCTGAGTCTGGAACTTCATCAGTTTCTGATGATGTAGTTGTTACTGATAATCTTGATTACTTTATCAACTCACCGACTCAAGTTCCTAATTTCAATCCATATACTTAAAACTTATTGCATTAGCTTTTTTACTTAAACCAATCTAATCTGGATGTTAATGTTCAAGGAAATGAGATTACAACATCTCGTATTCACAAGAACCATCCTACGTCTCAGATTATCGGTCCATTGACTGAGAGAATGACGAGAAGTCAATCAGAACAAGCAAACCTCTGCTTATACTTGTGTTTTCTATCTCAATTTGTTCCTAAAAACATCACCAAAGCATTAAAGGACAATAGTTGGATTGAGGTAATGCAAGAAGAGTTATTGAAATTTCACAAATAGGAAGTGTGGAAGCTTGTGGATTTACCTGAAGGAGAAAATGCCATAGGCACAAAATGGTTGTTCAGAAACAAGTCAGACGATAGGGAATTGTTGTTCGCAACAAAGCGAGACTCGTTGCACAAGGTTACACCCAAGAAGAAGGAATAGATTATGATGAAGTATTTGCTCTAGTTGCAAGACTTGAATCAATTCGTGTTTTCCTGGCTTATGCATCATACATGAAATTCAAGGTGTATCAGATGAATGTTAAAGGTGCTTTCTTGTATGGACCAATCACTGATGATGTGTATGTCAAGCAACCTCCAGGTTTCGAAGATTCAGAATATCCCCATCGTGTGTACAAGATTAGTAAAGCATTGTATGGTCTCCATCAAGCTCCTAGGATTTGATCTTGATCCAGCATGGATACACGTGAGGGAAAATTGATCCTACTTTGTTTATAAAGAAGGATGCTGATGATCTCTTATATGTTCAAGTATATGTTGATGATATCATATTCGGTTCTACAAGTCCAAAATTGTGTAATGAATTTGAAGAAATCATGAAGTCTCGTTTCCAAATGAGTTCTATGGGAGAAATTAACTTTTTCCTTGGTCTTGAATTGAAGCAGTCTGCAGATGGAATTTTTATTAATCAGGAGAAATTCGTTGAAAAACTCTTAAAGAAATTTAAACTGTAAGATTGTCAATCCATCAGAACTCCAGCTGACGTAAATACCAAGATTGAACCTGATCCGAAAGGAAAATCAGTTGACCAAACTCTATACAGATCTATGATTGGATCTTTGATGTATTGTAACACCCAAAATCTTGTCAAAATAAAAGAAAAGAAAGTATCAAGAAGAAAGCAAAAAGAAGCCAAGATGAGGGGTGTTTTGTGTAAAAGTACACAAAAGTAAAAAAAAAAAAAGATGTGTATAAGGGGCATGGTCGCCCATGCTTTTTCTGCTGCTGCTGTTACCGAAAGAAAAGAAGAAGAAAGAGCTGAAAACCCTTGTTTGTCTCGGTTGTGAAGAAGAAAGGCTGCATTCTTCGAAGGTTAGTGTGTTTTGGTGTTAATTGGTTCGGTTTTTATGGGGTTTTCAACCTTAAAACCGATTATTAAGTGTTCTATGTGGTTTGGTGTTTGTTTTGTTTGTTTCTAGGTGTTTAAACTCTTGTGCGCACGAGTTTGGAGGAGTTTTGCTTGTTTGCTGCGCTAGGTGAGTTCTAGACCCCGGTTTTATGTGTTTTAAACTTCTTTGGGGCTGAAAATGCATGTTTAAAAGGTTTTACAACTGTTTTATGCTTCACCGTATGTATGTGGGTGTTTATGTTTGTGCTTTATGGTGGTTTATGTGCTGTTTATGCTTAGGATGTTGGTTTAAGCTTCGAACAAATGGATAAGCATGTTGGTTAGGACTATTGGTGTTTTCGTGGTTGTATGCCTGCTCTAGATGTTTAGCATGTTAGATCTATGACAAGGATGTGTTAGATTGAGGATTGGGGACTGAATAATTGCTTAAGTGCGTTTGCAAGTCGGTTAGTTCATCCACATTTGTTGTTCATCCGCATTTAAGTACTTGCTCATGCGCATTTCTTTGTTCATCCGCATTTGTAGTTGCTTATGCGCCTAAGTGTTCTTCCGCATTTCTTTTGTTCATGCGCATTTTCTACTGTGTTCATGCGCATTTGTTTCAGTCATTCGCATTTGTTCTACCAACATTTAGTTGGACACTTGGAATAATCTGAAGGCATTCATCCGCATTAGTATTGTTCATCCGCATTAGTTACTGTTCATCCGCATTTGTCTAAGGACTTAGGATTTTTCTGAAGCTTGGGAAGTAGAATGTAGCGGGTAAGTTCTAGGATGTTTTGCTGGTTCTTTTCTGTTGTGGTGATGCATGTTGTGGGCTGCTGTTGATGCTTTATACTATGTATAATGTGACTTTATATGGTGTGTTTATATTCGTATGCGTAAAGTATTATCGTAAAGAAAGTGAAAGATTAATGTTAATAAAGAAGTGGAACATAAGAAAAGTATGAAAAGTCTTGCAAGCAAAGGTTGAGGTGAGTGACTGTGTTGTCACAAAAGACTTGTATGCCAAAATTGAGGTGAGTGACTGTGTTGTCACAAAAGACTCGTAAGCAAAGATTGAGGTGAGTGACTGTGTTGTCACAAAAGACTCGTAAGGGATTCAATCCATGAGATTGACCCGAGTCCTTGTCGCGTACCCCGGTACTGTCGATCTTTGGATATGAGTCGGGTATTGCATGAGACAGGATCCAGAGTATAGTGAAAGATAATGAATAAATACGTGAGTCTTTTTTTCATACCTGGAAAGTTTCATTCGTTGGATGAAAGATAATTCAATGTATACCTTGATGTATGTATGATGAATGCTCACATGTAAAAGTAAAGAAGTATTTTATTGAAAATGGTATTTTCATATATAAATCCTACAAGGTATTTTAAATGTTTTAAAACTAGGACTCACTCAGTGACGCTGACTTTTATGCATTTTCAGTTGGCAGGTAATTGTTGCTGAGGGTGGCATGCGGGGAAGCTACTCGGCAAGGCAAGATTGGCATCCATTCATCTTTAATGATATTGTTGTTTTGTGATGCAACGAAACAGGGTCTTTTGTAATTCAAGAAAACAATGATGTATTGCTTAACAACGTTAATTATTAATAGAATGAATGGTTTTTATTAACTTAATTCCGCTGCAATATTTTATGAAATGTTTTATGCTATGATTGACCAACTATGAGGTCTTCGGGAACGGGGACTTACAAGTTGGTATCAGAGCCAAAGTTTAAGAGAAATAGGTAAATATTTTCAAAACCTAAACTAAAATTGAGAATGGGACGAACGGAGGGATGCCAGCCCGAGTAGCTACGTGCCATCAGGTATTCTTTTCTTAATGATAACTGGTACTATGTGCGTGTGCTATTTGATTTATGTGCTTTTAGTAGATTTGAATACTGATGTAGTCAGGATAGGAAATGCTTGGGGGATGAAGAGTAAAGTAAGTGGTTAATCACAACTGGCCACTGTAATTAGGGACTTACTATACTTGACAAAAATTGAGCTATTACCTTGAATGACCGTATTGGTGTTTGAATCTTATAGTGTTAGAGGATGGCTGGAGGTAGATAATCTAAGGCTTCTAGAGGTTGAGTACAGGGTGGTCGTGCTGGTATACCTCGAGCCGCAAAGAAGAAGACGAGAACTGTAGAGACGGCTCCTTGTGAGCCTGGGATTCATCACCCGGAGGGCGGAGATGAGAGTGCCAACCTAAGGGACTCAGTGAAAGAGGCAGTGGTGGAGGAGGTTCACCAAGTCATGCAGACTATCCTACCGTCTGTTGTGACTGAGGTGATCCGGGCCGTAAGGGAGGATGAGAGGAAAGAAAAGGAGGAAGAAAGAAGGGCTACTGCTGGGAGAAGGGAGAATGAGAGAGATCATGATGACCAGGAGGAGATGAATGTTGAAAGGGGAGCCTCCAGTGATGAAGAAGATGTAGAGGTGCGAGAAACATGAGGGGATGTAGCTACGGATCATTCCAACGGTGTAAACCCCCTACTTTTGACGGCAATGGTAACACTACTACTGCCCACTGCTGGGTTAGAGAGACGGAGGCAGTGTTCGATATTAGTGAGTACAGGGAGGATCAGAAGGTGAAATTTGCCACTCATTCATTTGTTGATTCGGATTTGTGTTGGTGGGACAATATTGTCTAAGCCGAGGGCAGCAGGGTCATTAGGAGGATGAGATGGGGAGATTTGAAGAAGTTGGTTGTTGAGGAATTCTGTCCTCACAAGGAACTAGACAAGGTAGAGAGAGAGTTCCTATAGCTTGAGGCTGGAACAATGACCCACCAGCAATACACCACCAAGTTTAATGAAATGGCAAGGCTGGTGCCGGATCAAGTGACGCCAGTGTCAAGGAAGATTAAGAGGTATGTGCAGGGATTGCCGGCTGATATTCGCAGGCACTTGATTGTTGCCCGACCAAGCATTTTTAGGTCGGCAGTGGATCTGGCTGGGAGGCTTTACGATGAGAGAGAGGTGTCGGTGGTTGAGGTGAAGAAGACAGGTGGTGGTGACAAGAACTGGAGTGGGAAGAGGTTTGGGCATGGTGGTTTCACCCCAAACAACAAGAGGATGAAAATGAATGATCGAAGAGCGGGGTCATCAAGCTCCGAAGCAAAGAGGTATGGTAAGTGTGAAAGGGAGCATAGTGGGGAATGCCGGTTGGGACTGAATGTTTGCTTCAGATGCGGGAAGCCTGGTCACATCGCTAAGGATTATAGAGCGTCGAGGTGTCATATCTGTGGGGAAGGGGGACACATGAGCAGGGATTGCAAGAAGTAAAAGGCAGAGAGTTCCGGGGTGAAGAAAAGGACAGAGAGTGAAGGGCAGAGGACAAGCGCTAGAGCATTTACAATGACCCGAGAGGAGGCCAGGGTGGATCCCGATGTCGTGTCGGGCTTGTTTCTAGTAAACCAAACTTGTGCCTCTGTATTGTTTGATTCTGGTGCTAGTAGGAGTTTCATTTCTGCTGCTTTTTGTGCTAAGCTGCCTGTTAGTAGTAGAAGAATTGATGAGTCATTTGATGTAGAAACTGCTATTGGTAAGTCTACCAGAATTTCTGTTATGACTGAGGATTGTGGCATAGAATTAGAAGACCATAGGTTCTCTGCTAAACTATTTGTGATGCCCCTATGCGGATTCGATGTAGTACTAGGGATGGATTGGTTGGCAGCCTATGAGGCAAACATCGTGTGTCGCAAAAAGATGATTCGACTGACAGCGCCCAATGGAAGTTCGGTAATGGTTTACGGTGATCGAGTTACTATAGTTCAGAAGGTGATTTCGATGGTGGTGGCTGAAAAGTGCATGAAACACGGATGTAGTGCCTACCTGGCTTATGTGAAGGATGTGGACACGTCAGTACCATAATTGTCCGACGTGCCAGTTGTGTGTGATTTTCCAGACGTGTTCCTAGAAGATTTACCAGGCGTGCCAACGGACCGCGAGATCGAGTTTCAGATTGATTTGATACCTGGTGCTTAACCCGTTGCCAAGGCACCGTATCGATTAGCTCCAACCGAGATGAAGGAGCTGATAATTCAACTGCAGGAGTTATTGGACAAGAGTTTCATTCGACCGAGTATCTCTCCTTGGGGTGCTCCGGTCTTGTTTGTTAAGAATAAAGACGGTAGTATGAAGATGTGCATAGACTACCGGGAGCTAAACAAGTTAACAGTAAAGAATTGATATCCCTTACCAAGAATAGATGACTTGTTTGACCAGCTCCAAGGCTCCAGTTGGTTCTCATGAATAGATCTCCGATCTGGTTACCATCAGTTGAAGTTAAGGAGCTTGACATTTCTAAGACAGCTTTTCGCACGCGTTATGGACACTGCGAGTTCCTCGTTATGTCTTTCGGTCTGACTAACGCGCCAGCTGCCTTTATGGATTTAATGAATTGAGTGTGTCGGCCGATGTTAGATAAATCAGTGATTGTATTTATTGATGATATCCTGATTTATTTGAAGAGCGAAGAAGAACATGCCGGTCACATACGCGAGGTATTGGAGACACTTAGAATGGAGAAGCTATATGCTAAGTTCTCTAAGTGTGCTTTTTGGTTACGTGAGGTTCAATTTTTGGGTCACGTGGAGAATTCTGAAGGAATTATGGTGGACCCGTCGAAGGTTGAGGCGGTGATGCAATGGAAGTCTCCAAAGACGCCATCCGAGATTCGAAGTTTCTTGGGATTGGCGGGCTACTACAGGAGGTTCATTCAAGACTTTTCCAAGATAGCCTCACCTTTGACTAAATTGACTCGCAAGGATGTGAAGTATGTGTGGGGACGGGAACAGGAGGATGCGTTTGAGGAGTTAAAGACAAGATTAACTCAGGCTCCTGTCTTGACATTGCCCGAAGGGAGTGAGGATTTAGTGGTCTATTCGGATGCCTCCTATTCGGGACTGGGTTGTGTGTTAATGCAACGTGGGAGAGTAATAGCCTACACATCCCGACAGTTGAAAACCCACGAGGTCAATTATCCCATGCATGATTTGGAGCTCGCGGCTGTGGTCTTTGCATTAAAGATTTAGCGGCATTACCTGTACGGGGTGAAATGCACAGTCTTCACAGACCACAAGAGCCTAAAGTATTTCTTTGAGCAGAAAGATCTCAACATGAGGTAGAGGAGGTGGTTAGAGCTGATTAAGGATTATGATTGTGAAATCCACTACCATCTGGGTAAAGCCAATGTAGTGGCTGATGCCCTCAGCCGAAAAGAGAGACCCGAGCCAATCCGGGTGAAGGCTTATCAATTGGTGATGACCTCTGACGTGATGACACAGGTCAAAGAATTTCAGGATGAGGCATTGAAGGAAGATCGCCTTAACTCTGAAAGGATGAGAGGTCTAGTCACGGAGTTGGGAGAAAATACCCACGGAGTTAGAACCCGCTTCGGACGGATGTGGATTCCCCGCTACGATGATCTACGGGGACGAATTATGGATGAAGCCCATAAGACTCGATACTCCATTCATCCCGGTGCCACTAAGATGTATCAAGATATGAAGAAAGACTATTGGTGGCCTGGTATGAAGCGCGATGTAGTGGAGTATGTGAGTAGGTGCCTTACTTGCTTACAAGTGAAGGCAGAGCATCAAAAGCCATACAGGAAGATCCAACCATTGGATGTACCCGAGTGGAAGTGGGAGCACATCACCATGGATTTCATCACGAAGTTACCACGTATGGCAAGGGGGTATGATGCAATTTGGGTAATAGTTGATCGTTTGACAAAGAGTGCTCACTTCCTACCGATCCGCGAGATGTATTCATCCGAGAGGTTGGCAGATCTATTCATCAAAGAGATTGTAACTCGTCATGGTGTGCCGGTGTCTATCGTGTCAGACCGTGACACTCGGTTCACATAGAAGTTTTGGATGAGATTCCACGATACGATGGGGACGAGGCTACACATCAGTATGGCTTACCATCCTCAGACAGATGGTCAGTCTTAAAGGACGATTCAAACGCTCGAGGACATGCTCCGAGCATGTGTGATCGACTTCGAAGGAAGTTGGGATGATCATCTACCATTGGCAGAGTTCTCATACAATAATAGCTATCATGCCAGCATTGGCATGCCACCTTACGAGATGCTATATGGTAGGAGGTGTAGAACGCCCGTGTGTTAGGGAGACATTGGGTAGAAAGAATTGGGAAGCATGGAGGTAATTGAGGCTACAACTGAGAAGCTAGAAAAGATCAAAGCCTTTATGAAGGCAGCCAAGGATAGACAGAAGTCGTATGCTGATAAGAGGCGTAGACCGATCGAGTTCAACGTGGGTGATAAAGTCATGTTAAATGTCTCGCCCTGGAAGGGAATCATTCTGTTTCGAAATAGGGGCAAGCTGAGTTCGAGGTACATAGGGCCTTTCTGAATCGTTGCACGAGTAGGGGAGGTGTCCTATCGACTAGAATTGCCTGATGAGCTAAGTGGAATTCACTCGACGTTCCATGTATCTCATCTGAGAAAATGCTTGGCCGATGAAGATATGATTGTGCCACTGGAGGATATCGAAGTGGATGAAAGGCTCAATTATATGGAGCAACCGGTGGCCATCATAGACAGGAAGGAGAAGAGATTGAGAAATAGAGTGGTTCCACTCGTACGTGTGCAGTGGAAACACCGAAAGGGTTCCGAGTCTACGTGGGAGACGGAGGATGAAATAAGATAGCATTACCCACAGTTATTCGAAGAGTGACAGGTTTCAGGGACGAAACCTCTTTAAGGGGGGTAGACTTGTAACACCCGAAATCTTGTCAAAATAAAAGAAAAGAAAGTATCAAGAAGAAAGCAAAAAGAAGCCAAGATGAGGGGTGTTTTGTGTAAAAGTACACAAAAGTCAAAAAAATGATGTGTATAAGGGGCATGGTCGCCTATGCTCTTTCTGCTGCTGCTGGTACCGAAAGAAAAGATGAAGAAAGAGCTGAAAACCCTTATTTCTCTCGGTTGTGAAGAAGAAAGGCTGCATTCTTCAAAGGCTAGTGTGTTTTTGTGTTAATTGGTTCGGTTTTTATGGGGTTTTCAACCTTAAAACCAATTATTAAGTGTTCTATGTGGTTTGGTGTTTGTTTTGTTTGTTTCTAGGTGTTTGAACTCTTATGCGCATGAGTTTGGAGGAGTTTTGCTTGTTTGCTGCACTAGGTGAGTTCTAGACCCCGGTTTTATGTGTTTTAAAGTTCTTTGGGGTTGAAAATGCATGTTTAAAAGGTTTTACAGCTGTTTTATGCTTCACCGTATGTATGTGGGTGTTTATGTTTGTGCTTTATGGTGGTTTATGTGCTGTTGATGCTTAGGATGTTGGGTTTAAGCTTCGAACAGATGGATAAGCATGATTGGTTAGGACTGTTGGTGTTTTCGTGGTTGTATGCCTGCTCTAGATGTTTAGCATGTTAGATCTATGATAAGGATGTGTTAGATCGAGGATTGGGGACTGAATAATTGCATAAGTGCGTTTGCAGGTCGGTTAGTTCATCCGCATTAGTTGTTCATCCGCATTTAAGTACTTGCTCATGCGCATTTATTTGTTCATCCGCATTTGTAGTTGCTTATGTGCCTAAGTGTTCTTTCATATTTCTTTTGTTCATGCGCATTTGCTACTGTGTTCATGCGCATTTGTTTTAGTCATTCGCATTTGTTTTACCAGCATTTAGTTGGACACTTGGAATAATCTGAAGGCATTCATCTGCATTAGTATTGTTCATCCGCATTAGTATTGTTCATCCGCATTAGTTACTGTTCATCTGCATTTGTCTAAGGACTTAGGATTTTTCTAAAGCTTGGGAAGTAGAATGTAGCAGGTAAGGTCTGGGTTGTTTTGCTGGTTCTTGTCTGTTGTGGTGATGCATGTTGTGGGCTGCTGTTGATGCTTTATACTATGTATAATATGACTTTACGTGGTGTGTTTATATTCGTATGCATAAAGTATTATCATAAAGAAAGTGATAGATTAATGTTAATAAAGAAGTGGAACATAAGAAAATTATGAAAAGTCTTGCAAGCAAAGGTTGAGGTGAGTGACTGTGTTGTCACAAAAGACTTGTATGCCAAAATTGAGGTGAGTGACTATGTTGTCACAAAAGACTCGTAAGCAATATTGAGGTGAGTGACTGTGTTGTCACAAAAGACTCGTAAGGGATTCAATCCATGAGATTGACCCGAGTCCTTGTCGCGTACCCCGGTACTGTCGATCTTCGGATATGAGTCGGGTATTGCATGAGACAGGATCCAGAGTATAGTGAAAGATAATGAATGAATACGTGAGTTAATGAAAGATAATTCAATCTATACCTTGATGTATGTATGATGAATGCTCACGTGTAAAAGTAAAGAAAGTATTTTATTGAAAAGGGTATTTTCATATATAAATCCTACTAGGTATTTTAAATGTTTTAAAACTAGGACTCACTCAGTGACGCTGACTTTTATGCATTTTCAGTTGGCAGGTAATTGTTGCTGAGGGTGGCAAGCGGGGGAAGCTACTCGGCAGGGCAAGATTGGCATCCATTCATCTTTAATGATATTGTTGTTTTGTGATGAAACGAAATAGGGTCTTTTGTAATTCAAGAAAACAATGATGTACTGCTTAACAACGTTAATTATTTATAGAATGAAAGGTTTTTATTAACTTAATTCCGCTGTAATATTTTATGAAATATTTTATGCTATGATTGACCAACTGTGAGGTTGGCACGCGGGGGAAGCTAGTCAGCAGGGCAAGATTGGCATCCATTCATCTTTAATGATATTGTTGTTTTGTGATGCAACGAAATAGGGTCTTTTGTAATTCAAGAAAACAATGATGTATTGCTTAACAACATTAATTATTAATAGAATGAATGGTTTTTATTAACTTAATTCTGCTGTAATATTTTATGAAATATTTTATGCTATGATTGATCAACTGTGAGGTCTCTGGGAACGGGGCCTTACATGTATCTTACTGCATCTAGACCTGATATAATGTATGCTGTTTGTGTCTATGCCAGCTACCAATCTGATCCGAAGGAATCTCACCTAATCGCTATTAAACAAATATTTAGGTATCTCAAAGGAAAACCGGCTTTAGGGTTGTGGTATCCTTATGAAGGAAACTTCGAGTTACATGGATATACAGATAGTGATTATGGAGGATGTTGCCAAGATCGTAAATCTACGATGGGTGGTTGTCAGTTTTTAGGTCCCAGATTAGTCTCGTGGCAGTGTAAGAAACAAACAAATGTCTCCATTTCAACCGCTGAAGCTGAGTACATAGCTGCTTCAGCAGGATGTTCTCAAATCATTTGGTAACAAAACCAACTACTGGATTACTGGTTCAATTTTCTAAAATCTCCTATTTACATTGATAACACTGCTGCTATGTTTATTACAGCTAATCCTGTCCAGCACTAAAAAACAAAGCATATCGAAAGTCAATATCATTTTCTCATAGATAACTGTGAAAAAGGTTTAATCATTTTGATTGAAATTACAATTGAAAAATAGTTGGCTGACCTATTTACAAAAGCCTTTTTACCAGGTCATTTAGAGTATTTGGTTGAGTCAATTGGACTTATTAATCATGTTTAAAACTGGTTTTGAGTAATTGAGTTGTCTAGATCATAAAAATGAAAAGAACCCTCCCTTAGCTGAATAAGAAGATTTATTGAGAAAACTATCAAAGTTAACTGTCTGATTGTATATATTGTGTGTGATGTTCAATAGAAAAAGAAAAAGCAAATACAAAAATAGAAAATTGCAAAATCAAAAGAGAAAATTATAAAACAAAAACCCACAAAAATAGAGTTTATTTGTTAGTTAATTATTTAGGACTAGATCTGTCTTTCCAATTTATGAGAAATGATAGATACATTAGTTCTGATCAGTTGCATACTTCGCTCGCTACTAAAGTCTGACGTGGTCAGATATGAAGTGCAGGTAAGCTCATGTAGTTATACTGAAAAAGTAAATTCTTGTGATCAAACTAAATCAATCATGCATTCGTATTTGTCCATTTTAGTACCAATAAGAAGTGTTGACTTCTCAAATTGATTGCTTGTAAAGTTACAAACTCACACCTAGTGGCGATATGAATAACCATAAGCTCTAATTATTTAAAGCATCTATTCACTTCTCTGTTATGAGTCATCATAGACCTAAAGTGATGAGATATCTTTTGTTGTAAGTCATTACTGACCTGGATATTCTCACTTGATGCAAAAGATGCTAATGTCCATAACCTAAACATGAGATCTGGTTATATGTCAGGTTAATAAGTTGAGAAAAGTGATTTCTTGCATATCTTGACGAGAGTTGACCTCTCTAAGTCTAAGTGTGAGTTACATAATGTCATATCTAATTATATCACAATCTATGACTATCCACCATTTATTTTATTTTAATGTGCTGATCTTGGCTGATATGATCTCACTGCAGACATATGATTTAATTATGTATAGTAGATTTTTCTTCTGCTTTAATTTTGATTTTTGCATGATTTTCTGTGTGCAGGCATGTTGATAATGATTAGTTTGCTCTACTTGTAAAATAAAAGAAACTTCTAAGTTTGTGAACTTAAAAGTTTAGGGGGAGTAAAAATGTAAAAGAGAAAATCAATGAAAAGTGTCAAAATGTGAAAAAGAAAGAAAAAAAGTTAAGTGCTTTGGATGGAAAGGATGAAGATGAAATTCAAGCATGTGTGTGTTTGATATGATGTAAAAATGAACCTTAAAAGAATTCAAAATAAGTGGAAAAGCTTCTTGCAAACAAAACAATACTATTTGTGTTGTAAAAGTTTTAAAATAAAGACTAAAATGACGGGAAGTTGTTGGAAAAACAAAAAAAAATTGGTTCAAACTTTCAAAATGATGTGTGGTGATTTTAAACAAAAAACAACTTGATATTGTTAAATTTAAGGGTAATTAATGTTCATTTCGAGTGATAGTCAAAAAATTTACTAAGTGTTGAGACAATATGCATGAACAGTGATAATGTGCATAAACAGTGTTTAGATGAGTATTGTGAAAGTTTCCAAGTGTCAGACTCATGGAAGGTTTCTCATGCGCTTTAATAGTGCTCATAAGTCTAAATCAGGAGTATGATGAATTTCAGGAATTTGTACAAGTGTTAAGCGTTTTGTTCAAATACATGCGCCTAAACAGTTGTCATGTTGCTGAAAATGGTTAAGTGTTGGGTGTATCAACTTATGCTCATGCGCCTGAATAGTTTTAGACTTTCCAAATACAGTTAGATGTTTGAAGGTGTTGTTTACTCTAAGTGTTAGGTGTTTCAACAAGTCTCATGCGCCTGAACAGTGCCCAAGCGACTGAACAGTGCCCAAGCTTCTGAACAGTGCTCATGCGTCTGAAGATTTAGTGTGAAACTTAGCCTCATGTGCCTTCACAGTGCTCATACGCCTAAGAATTTTTACTCTTATATATATATATTCAACACTTGTAGTTTTCATTCACTCATTCACAAACTCAAACACTCTGATTCACTTATTCTCTCATCCGATACATTCTTTCACTCAACATTCGATTGTTACAGTTAATCTATGTGATATATAGGTATAGTCAATGAAGATGTTAATGATGGTGATGATTCAAATAATTTGAATTAAGATATTGAAAAAGTAAATGAATAACGACAAATGGAATTTGTTTTTCACAATGTTGATGTGATTGAGCCTGTACCACAAGAGAATATGATTGTCAAGGAGTTTTCACTCTAGGTTATCAAAGCTGTTTGCTGATTCACCTATTCATGTGTTAGATGAAAGTGGAAGCTCAACAAAATATGCTACATTCCTTTCTGAGAACTTGAACACTAAGCAGATCATAGAATCTTTGAAAGAAGTTCAAATCTGCGATCAAGAAGGCTTTGTGAGAGTTGGAACTCTACAAAGAGAAGCCCGTGTTCAAGATCAATGATGAAAAAGAAGAGTTCAATGCAGACTGAAGACAATGATAATCTTAGGGGGAGTATTGTTAGAGCTTTTAGAAGATTAACATTTGTCTTTTGCTTTTTGTCATAATATAGGGACTTATTTTGTAAATATATGTTCCTTGTTTTTCTTTGATAGTATAAATAGGATAGTTTATGTATTGTGTAGAGAAGACAACAAAACAGTTAGAACAGCTATAACTCATTCTTACACTTTCTATCCTAAGCATTTGCTATCAATGAAATCTATGAATTTTTGAAGTAATTGCTTGTGTTTGTTTACTTAGTGTTTGAATTGATCATTGCATTACGATATCATCACAGATCGATCCATTTGAACCTATCATTATCATTACTTTCCCATTCTTCAACCAATCCATCTTTCTTCAAACTTTTTGTACAGACATTAAAATCTTTGATTTTAGTTTCAGTTTTTGTGATTGGATCAACAGTCATAGAAATGCTTGTTGAAAGTTTAAGTCACAAGGTGGCTGAAATCCCAGATCGTAGCTCATATTTTCATTTATTAAGTTAACCGACAGGCATACAAGAGTAATCGTGATTAATGGGAGAAGCAATTTTGGTAAATCCAATACCACTCTTATCACCATTAATTTTCTATGTCCTTTGGGATTATATAATTCCTTCAACCATATTTGATGAAAGTTAAATTTCTTAACTGTAAGCTTAGCTGATTTGAGTTCAGTAATTAATTTGTTTATTCCTAAAGCCAATTCATTATTACGTTTTGACAAATCATTATTTGTTCATTCTTTATCATGAATATTTAGTTGTAATTGATAATTTTTGTCAAACAATCTAGTTTTTCTTTGAAAACTTTTTCATTTGATTTGTGCTTACAAGCTTGATATTGAAGTTCTTAAACTTCTAATATCAAGTTTTCATTGTGAACTTTATATTTGTGAACCTTCTTAATACATGAGTTAGAACACAAATCAGTATATACCTCAAATATGACATGAGATGATTCACCAACTTCATGAACTCCTTTCACCATGATGCCTTCAATACTTCCTTCTTATTAACACTTTCTTCTATTGTTGAATGTGCTGGAGTAATCTCAACAGCTTTGAACAATTATGCTTCAACATTTGCTGGAGTTTTCTCGATAGCAATAGAAATCAAAGATTCATTTTTAAGATTTGCTAAAGTGATCTCAATAGCAATGTCCTCCTCAAACTTCTCATCTATCTATTCTTTCTTAACTATTCTTGGAGTAGTCTCAACAACATTTTGCACTTTTCCATCTTTCATCTCAATCCCTGTATCTTCATCACCTATAACCTCATTAATATTCTCAGGTAGGATCTGAACTTCTCTTTCAGTGTCTTCATTTCCTCAGCAAACATTCCCTTAAGTAAGTCACTTAAAACAAACTCAGCAAATAGATTCTCTCCCTTTTCTTTAGTTTCTTTAGTTTTAACTCCAGCAAACAAAGCGGTGGATATTTTTAGATCCATAATTTTCATTTGATCTGACCAGTTGTATTCACCATTAGTTTATGACACGAGTGCTTTGTTGCTTAAAGTCCTAGCTTTATCATTCTTCATTTCTGCCTCGATAGTCACCATCCTCTTACCACCTTCACTAGAATTGATCTTTGGCTCTATACATTTCCTAGCAAAATGCCTGGATTTATCTCAGTTATAACATCTCAAACTTGTCTGGTCAAATCCAATCTTGTTTGCATTGTTGATACCAAACATCTTTCTCCCCATTCTTCTTGCAAAATTCTTAGCACGATAGACCACCATTGCCATTTGATATTTTATGTCATCCTCCTCTTCATTATCAAGATTAACTTGTTGCAAGTTATCAACAAGAACATTTGGTGCACTTAGTCTTCCTGCCATGAAAGCTTAATAGCTAGACATGAATGTAGTGAACAAAGAAAGATGTTCTTCAGCAATCTAAACTGTATGTTTGGATGAACTAGAAGTAGATACATAGGCTTGATGAATCTGGGATTGAGTGTGAATGGATGAATATTTTTATGATTGAGGCTGAGCTGGAGTACATTGTGATGGCAATGAAGAATATTGATTGGTATTTGAAGCTTGGAATTTGTTGCTTGTGCTTCTTGAACCGATGGAACAAAAGGACTTCTAGTTTGTTGTTGTTGACACATCTTTGAATAACTCACATAGTAAATAGGGTTACTTGCCACTTTCACATACAAAAAAGTAGCTTTAGCACCCTTAGAATTCAGATGTTTTTTAGCTCTCTATTTATCATCCAATTCATATGACTGATGGTAGAGATCAAGTCACTAAGTGACAGAGTAAACAAATCCTAGGTTCTTTTGATTGTTGCGCACTTGTTGTTCCAGCTATAAGGCAATGAGTTCAAAATCTTCTTGTTCACATCAATGTTTTCCAAGACAATACCAGCACTCTTCATCTTTGTTACCACTTTAACAAATCTTGAACTTTGAGTTTCCAGGGATTCGCCAAGAATGTGGTTGAACATGTTAAACTCTTGATTAAGCATATATTTCTTGCTTTCTCTCATGTCTTTATTTCCCATGATTTGTATTTACATGGCATCCTAAAGAACTTTGGCTCCCCTAAAATTTTTGAATTTTTGTGAAATTTTCAGTTGTCAATCCTATAGTGATAGCAGCATAAGCTTTTTCATCAAGTTCTAGTTTCTTAATGTCTTCCTCATCTCAAAGATGCTTTAGTTTCTAAACCATTACTCCTTTGTCATTTTTGTATAGAGGAATGTAAAGTTCATATTTGATCTACCTCCACATTTTTGGTTTGGTATAAATGACATGATTTTCAAACAGTTATGCCGAGTTGGCACAATCATCTTCACTTAACAATCTTGGTGGCTTGGTACTCTGTAACACCCCGAAAGTTGAAGAGAGCAATTTAATAATAATGGGTTTAGTTGAGGGTTATTTAATATAAATAAGAGGAAAAATAGATTATAGGACAAATTAGCCTAATGGGTAAAGGGATTGTGGTGTTTAAGGGCCCATAATCAGCCATTAAACAATCCTAATCGACCCCATTTTTCCCCATTTGCAACCCAAGCCACCAACTTTTTAGAGATATAGAGTAGAGAGAGAAAGTAGAGAAAATCAAAGGTTTGAAGTTTCATTGATTAAAGGATTGAAGATTTGAGTGTTGGTGCATCAAACAACAATAAAAGAGCAAGAAATCCAGGTAAGAATCACTATCTAAACACCTATTTAGATCAAATCTGGATTCTAGGTTTTAGGTTTTGAAAAGTTGCAAAGAATCACATAAAGGTCACATTTTTAAGTATGAAATCATGTAAAAAGCATAGATATAGTTTCATGGATGAAAAACCAATGTTCTGGATGTAAAAACTTGAAATTTTGGGTTAAAAACGAGCTGGTTCGTCATTTTTATACGTCCAGCGAAACTGTCAGTTCTTCTTGCGAAACTGTGAGCTCTTCCTGCGAAAGTAAGATAATCTCCTTATAGCGAAACTATAGTTTCACTGGTAATTTCGCAAGTGCATAGGTAGACCAGTAGATTTAGCAAATCTAGGGAATTCCAATGAAAGTTGGGTGATTTTGGCAGCAAAATTGCCATGCGAAACTGGTAGCGAACCTGCCATGCGAAACTGGCAGCGAAACTACGTGGGAAACTGCTGCCGAAACTATGTAGAAAATGACCTATTTGTGTGTTAACTTATATACAGACCATGTATCGTGATCCTAGCTTAGAAAACTTAGATATGAAGTTGCTTACTAACCGGGTGAGTTCTAGATCCCCCTTATTTACACATTTTCCATGTTTCGAGGGCGATATGCATACTATATATACGATTTTTATGGCAAAGATCTCAAGGGGTTTTAACAAGAAAAATCTAATTTTCTATAACAATTTTTTATGGCCCCAGCCAGGGGCGTTGCCCTTTGGACCCCACTAGGGGCTGTTTCCCCTAGAACCACGCTATCAGGGGCTGCCGCCCTCGGACCCTTGCTGTCCCACGGTGGGTCGGTTATACAGTTTGTATTCTTTTGATTGAAGAATGTGAATATATGGACTATGAATTGATTCTTACCATGTATAAGTATATGTATAACTAAAGATGAAAGTGAAACCTAAAGAAATGTTTTGAGCTCATAACAATGTACCATTGCTAAAGTAAAGTCTTGCAAGCAAAGGATAAAGGAGAGTTGCATTTGTTATGCTCTCATGGATAAATTAAAGTCTTTTGTTCATCACAAGCATGGATAAATTAGAGTCTTGTGTTCATCACAAGCAGGGTTCTAGCCCTTGGGCAGATCTCGAGACATAGTAACTGGGAATTGACGGATAAAGAAGAGTAATAGAAAATATATAAGCGAAAGCCTTAATGATAAAGTATTGATAAATTGACAGTCTGTGTATAGTAAATGTTTGTTCATATGATGGATATTTTAGAATGATAAAGTTAACATACCTCGCTAAATGATTATATGATAAAATAAACCTAGAACTCACTCAGCAAAGCTGACTTTTGTATGCATATCAGTTGACAGGTGAGTTGTTGGGCTTAGAAGAGCAAGGGCATGGATCCAAAACTTCTTGGCAACTAAAGACTGGCATCCCTAATCAAGAAAATTATTAAACACTCTTTTAAGACTTATTTGATGTATTTAAGACAAAGTTAATGTTTCTTTTGAATTATGTCATGACGATTGAGCTAAAGTAATTTCCACTGCAAATGTTATTTAAACGAATGTTTTAAATCCTTGTTTTGTTGTGATTGACCAACTGTGAGGTTTCCTAAAATCAGGGTCTTACATACTCGTACCAATCTTAATGTCCAAACTAAGTGTAACAGTAAGATTCTTCAAATTGGGGTGGGTTGATGGCCATTTCTGAAAATCAAATTTTAAACTTAACAAAATTTCTTCAACTTTTCACACGACAACTAGAAGAACTTCTCGCATGAGATGTTTTGTAACTAAATTTTGCGACAATCTGAACTTCTCGTGCGATAAGGAATCTTTTTATAACTAACAAATGGGAGTAGTTGAACTTCTCGTGCGAAAAAACTAACTTTTCGTGTGAAACTATGAACTTTTCACAATTAACTTTTGTCCAATTCTAACTTTTTCACCTTGAATCCAATCACTAATTTGTTCAAAAATGATAATTAAGCTTCGATTTAGTGAATTAAGTTCAAGTTTAATCCTAATTGTCACTAATTGATTGAAATAAGGTCATTTTAACCATTGAATTGACTTAAAACTTTGAAAAAAGCTTCTTTAACTGGTTTTTATTCTCAAACACCTCAAATCAAGCTTAAATCCCACCAAAAGAGTCCATTCTTCAACTCGAAACTAAATTTAAGGCTTGAAAAGTCTTCCAAAACACTGATATGGCTTCAAGTGTTCTAACAACTAAACATCAAAATCGATATTTATACTAAAACCAAAAGGTTCTAGCATGAGAACTAACTTCTCGCACGAAAACAAAGTTCTCACACAGATACTTCTTCAAAAGTTAGTTTTGATTTTCTGAGCCTCTAGGTTTAATCCCTATAACTACCACTAATGTAGTCACCATAGTAGTAACACTATTTATCTCAAAAGATTTTATTTTACTCTAGAGCATTTAATAAAATTATAAGTTTTTCATACAATCATATGTAGATTTGTGCAAATACAAGTATTTGTTAGGTGCAATGAAATGGAGGATTTGCTCTCATGCTGCACAGGCGTGCATTATTTTGTGTTATGTCTAAATGTAGGAATGGCATAATTGTCATTAACATGTATGTAAAAACCATAATCATCATCAAGACTAAGCTCTTACAACAATTTCAAAAATTATGATATGAGAGTAAAAAAAGATTACAAACAAAGAATCCAAAATGATCTAAACAAAGTATGACTACTTCGGGATCAGAATAGGTGACTCGTTATGGCTGCAAACCAGAAAAGATTTTAACGCCAAAACAACGTACTCATGTGGCTGTAAATAGAGAAGGTTGCCACATAAAAACAACATGTATTAGGCTTTCTATTTACATAATCACATCGTTAATATTTATAAGTTTGTAAATGCATAGTTTATGGTAGATGTAGATAGTGTAAATGTTCATTATGATTCTAAGCATGCAAAAGTAGGACAACTTCACTAGCCTAAGATAAGGAAAAACTGATTAATTTCGATTGATGAAGTAAGGCGAAACTAATGGTTAGTTTTGCTAGATGGGCTGGTGTGCATGCTACCTATAAATAAAACAAGATTTGTGCATTTATAGGTTAAGCATTCTCTGTAATGGAGAATCTCTGACGATAGATGTACCAACCCTAAGGGAGCTCACTTAGGGTTGGCATGCGAGTTAAAGATGTATGTAGGATGTAATTCGTGATGACTAGTTGATTATCAATATACATCTTTATTTTTGTTTCTATTTTGTTTGTTTGTTTAACTTCCATTGCTTCCATCTCTATATGGTTGAACAAATCAAGAGTGTGTGTTTAGTGAAGATTGAGTCATCATGGCTTTCACACTACAAGACTTCTTTCTTTTTATATAAAACACCTAATATACACAAAAACTGACATATTATTTTATAAATATTAATTGTGAAGAGTTCATATTTTGAGGCTCGAAAAATCAAAAACTTAGTTTTTTTTTGCAAAAACTTGGTCTTATCTTAAAATTTCACTTTGTGTGGGAACATTGTGGTATGCGAAAACTGTTGCTAGTGCAAGAACTATTGACGTGTAAAAGCTGTTGAGATGCTGGTACTTTGTTTTTTATTTCTTATATAAATAGTGTACTATGTGTTATTTTGTAATAGTTGTACAAAGCTTATGCAAGTTCTTTCTTGTTCGTATTTGTAATGGCATACAATTGAGGAAATATAATGGAAATCTTATTTACTTGATCGAGTTAGCTTCATTTGATTTGTTATTCATGACTACTCACTAAAATCATGTTTGATATCAAATTACTTTCAATCCAAAACTGTAATATGATTCTCGATCACTGAGTTGATGTGAGTTGTGTTGAAGAATTAAAACATGATTTCTTGAGGGTATCATGGATTTGCGATAAAATTATTCAACTTATTTTACTGTAAGTGAATGTTTGTTCTTTAAATTGGGATTTGTTGTATGCGATGAGTGGGTATTGTTATGGAATCTGAGAGAAAATGAAATGTATCAACTTGATATGAATAGCTCATCCACTTTGGTAACCGCTTAATATTTGTTATCAAAGACCTTAGAGAGTGATTCTCTTATTTGGCATCATTGTCTCGGGCATGTCAATATAAAAACATTGAAAAAACACGTAAAAAGGAATCATGTTGTGGACTTAACTCATAAATAATTTCATCTTATTGAATTCTACTTATCGTGTTATAAAGTGTAAGCAACAGAAACTGCCTCATAAACCAACACTTCACAACCCAGTTAATTCGTTTCTCCAATTATTACACATAGACTTTTTTGGTCTTGTAAATGTTTGAGTATAGGTCAAAGGTCTTATTGCTTGGTTATTACTAAGGATTTCTTGAGATTGTTATGGGTTTTATTTTAGCCCCAAAGATTGAAACTCCTTTATTTGCTATAAAGTTCATGTTTTTGGTTGAACACTAGACTAATTTGAAGACTAAGTGTATTCATACTGATAAGGGGATAGAATTTTGCAATATAATTTTGAATGATTTGTGAGTCAAAAGGAATTGCAAGATAGTAGAACGCTTCTTGAACTCCTAAACAAAATGGATTTTGAGGAAAACATAATCACACAATGATTAAAGCAGCTCAAACAATGATATCTGCAGCCAGATTACCTTTGTTTTCCAAGGAAAAAGCTATAAACACTATTGGTTACATTCACAATCATGCCTTAGTTAATGAACGAATGAAAAAGACTCTTTTAGAAATCATTTTCAAACATAAACCTAAGGTTAAATGATGGAACCAACTTTATTCTTGAACAAGGTTGATCCTTCAAGGACCATTTTAATCTCTCAACAAATAATCAATACTCAAACAACATGGTTCGGAAACCCATGATGTGTGATATGATCTCTAATGTGTGTGTATGGTTGTGTGATTATGTGTTTGTATGGTATGAATGCTCAGAGAAATAGAAAATTCTTGTTTAATTGATAATCTGTTCAATAACTTATAAAGGATTAGGGTACATAGCTATTTATAACCTATGCACATACTATGTACAATTACAAAAGTACCCTTATGTGAAAACGAATCACATAATTAATCCTACGTCTAAATATTGTCTGCTATGGATGATGACATGTCCGTTGTGGATGATAGAATGAGTTGTCCACTGTGAACACTTTGATGTCCCCTGTGAACACTTGGATGTTTTCTTTGATGTTGTCCACTGTGGAGTGTTCATCCATTATGGATATTGAAAATCCATTATGGACTTGATCATCAGCTGTGAGCATTTGTTCATCCACTGTGCATTTGTTAATCCACTGTATGTACTTAGACATTCTTCAGACTTCATTCCCTGCTAACAGTTAGGCATCCACTGTGTACAGGTCCTCATCCGCTGCCAACTCTTCGCAAAATTTCTTTATCTACAAAATCTGTAAAGAAATTTAAACAATAATTAGCGTTTGATTTTAATGTTACTTATGCTATATGTTAGCAAATAGTGTTTGAATGTTAGAACATGTTTGATTGATTATGGCAGGCATTATTCTTTATTGAGCTTGTTGATTCCAACAATACTCCCCCTAAGGATGATGCTGTCGATCTTTGTTATGTTTGATTGTTTGTGATTTTGTTTGTTAAAAATTTAATCTTTGATTATACTTGATTTAAATGATTGATTGATTGCATGATTTACTGATTATGAATGATTGATTGATTATATGTTCTACTGATTACACATGTGTAATCAGATTGATTTGCCTGTTTTGTTTCATATGCATGCTTGTATTGACTTGATATTTGAATGAATGATGTTTTGTTTGATTAAATGATGTTGTCAATGAATGATTGATGTTATCAATGTTATGTGTGGCTAGATATGGATATTTGTTGCTTGTTTTGATTGTTTGATTGTTAGTGAACCTTGATTATGATTGAGATAGGCCTGTTTCATCTTGATTCTTTTGTAATTTTGATAAATCTTTGATTGGATCTTGGATATCCTTCTTTTTAATTTGATCTTTTGTTGCTTCTTTTATTTGTTCAAGAAAGGGTACAACCTTTAATGCATTCAAGTAGTTCATAATATGATCTGAAGTATTCAATAACACTTGCCTGGTCTTTGTACTTGTAAGTGATTGGAAGTTGAACCATTTGTTCAAGGGTTGATTGAACTAAACTTTGCATTTCAATATTGCTAACCAATATGGTTACAACATGATCTCCTTTCATTACTTCCAAGTTATTATTCTTTGAAATTCCCAGGCTTGTAATTCCTTCTATATGTGTCAATGACTACTGATGGGTCTCCAACCTTTGCTTTAGAGCAACATTGACAAAGACTGTGCCTAGAATTCTCAACATGTGAATGAAATAGCAACATTCACCCTTACATACAACATCTTCAATTTGAGGAAAAGATTTTGTTTTCATAAAGGAGACATGTGATGGATGCAATAATTTGATCTCAACTGGGTCAAATAATCTGATATCAGCTGCTTCATTTCCTTCTAATTTTCTCTAAAAAACAACCTCAAAATGGTTTTCATCATAATACCATCTTGTAATTGGATGATTTTATTGATTTCCTTTAGTTTTCTTCATGATCAACTTGAGGTCAGTTGGTCTCAATGGATATCCAACTCTGTTGAGTAATTCAAAATCAAGGCTTTCATCTTTTCCTTCACCTTGAATATGTTGTTTGCCCGCTGACTTCTGTTCTCTACTCAACTTTTCAACATGCAGCTTATCTTCTCTATTTGCTTTCAGCTTGAGCTTATGATGTCGTCTATTCATATAAGCTCTCATTATGTGGAAGAAATTAGCACCTCTTGGACTGTTTGTATGATTGACCATTCTTAATTGCATAAGGTCAAGTCTATCTTCATAAGATAATGATTCTAATTGAGATATGTATGATAGATATTAAACCAGACTACATACTCTCTTTATAAGAACAACATCCTAAATCTTATCATAATTCCATGCCACTATTTTCCTTTTATTGGCAGATGCTGTGAGAGTGATCCTGTCATATAACTTCACAAAATTAGTATTCTCATTGATCATCTCTCTAACTTCATTACCCTCTGGCCATAATCTATGAGGCATGAACTATCTAGGCTCCTTAATAGGATGTAGCTCTAGTGGTTCTTGATGGTATGTGGACAGTTCAGTGGCCGGGTGTGGTATGATAATCTAAGGTTTAAGAGTATTGATGAGCATGTTCTTGTAATACACCCCTTGCTAGTTCTTTCATTTGAGCTAGGGATCTACTAGCATAGGATCTATAAGGAATCCTAGTATGAATCAACCAACTTTTAACCAGTGAGTATGTCATCTTCTCAATTTGAGGATCCTTAGGAAGATTCTTTTGGAACTCTTTTTATCCTTTATCTCTTTATACCTTTTGTATGTTTGCTCAGCTTCATTCTTCATCACCTTTTGAAAATCTATGAGTAAATCTTTGACTTCAGACAGATTCAGGTGAAGGAAAGAATAATAGGGAAATCCTCTACTAGTCAGCTCAATTGCAATGAGTGTTTTAGGATCATCTGGTAACATGCTTTGAATGTCCTCTATTTCTTCTTAAATGTTTTTAGCTTCATCTTTAGAATCATAAATAACAATAGGAACTTATGCTTGTTTAAGAGTTTGATCTATTTTACCTTCTTCTAGATTCACAAACTTAGCTTGTTATTCTATGAATTCATTCTCATCAATAGCCTCCGCTTTAACCTGTAATAGCTTCATAGGAGGAGATTCTGGTTCATCTTGCTCAACTATCTTTTCCTTCCCTTTTGCTAATGAAGCAAGATATATCCTTTTCCTCTTCCTTTCATAAGTTTTGAGAGTCTATTGTGATGATGATGATTCTGGTTGTTGAGACTATTAAGATTGAGCTTTCAATGACTCAGCAAACTTTCTTATCAGTTCCTTTTGTTCTTCAGTCAAAGGATCTATAGCAATGATGCTTATCTGTTGTTGCTGCTAGAAATCCTTAGAATTAATGTGTTGCCTCAGAATTAGTGAATAGTGAATGTTCTCAAAGGGACATCCATTGTGTAACTCTCTTCTAGAATAATGATTGATTGCTCTATTTGTTCTTCATGAGTGCTAGTTTCAGCATGTGGTGATAGAGAGTGATCACTTTTTATATCAACTCATCTTGATGACCTTCTAATTACTCTTCTTCATTCAATCTTTAATTATCAACCTCCTCTAACTCTCTGTTCAATCTGTTTATCTCCTTAGATTATTCTACAATGATTTCTTTAAGGCAACTATCTTATTATCTTTTGCTTTTGCTTGATCTGTCAAATAGGCTACATCAAGCCTTGCATGGTTTACTTCTTGATTTTTTGCCTTTACTTCATTCTTTGTTTGATCTAACTGTTGTTCAAGAAATTGAACAATCAGTTTCTGGGTCTTTTGATCAGCTTAAAGCTTTTGAATTTCCTCATCTTTTGCTTTAAGCTTGTCTTTCAACTTCTTTGCCCTTGATTGTTCTTTTGATTCATGCCTAGAGGATGTGCCAAATTCCCCTTGATATTATGTACTTTCAGCCATTGAGGCATCAATATCTCTTAACAGAGATGACAATGTTTACTGATCAGACAAGACTTGGCTGTGTGGTGGAGATGGAATGTTCTGCTCAAAATGGAAAGGCTCTTGTTCTTGAGCTTGTTTATGAATTGGTTCTTGTTCATGGATGATCGGTACTTCTTCTTGAATGATTGGTGCTTGTTGAATAATGGGTGCTTGTTGAATGATGGGTGCTTGATAAATTACATTCTGAAATAGCATATGTGGCTCTTCTTGACCGGGTAGCCTCATAAACACATCAAGAACTGGAAATTCATGATTGATCGTGTGAGGTGGAACAGGCACTTCAACACCATAATTCAAACTTGATTTTATTCTATTAAACACATTCTCATTAAAGTGAACTGGTTCAAACACAGCTCCTTCTCTTTGTATGGTTGGTAGTAAGTCATTAATGATCATTTGGAGAAACCTTGGATACATCTGAAACTTGTTCCTTACTTCATTTTAGTTGTAGATAATTCCATTTAGGATTTGGGCTGCAAATTTGAAGGGCCTCCTTGCTATGATGCTTGCAATTATAGATGAACTTCTCAATGAAGTGGTATCTCATCCAGTGTTCCTATTTGCAATGGTGTCATGATGTGTGTTGATTAGAAACCTGAACTGAGCGAACATATAAGACTTTTTGATCTGTTTTCTAGTCTATTGTGCCAGTGTATCCAATTTGTCTAAACACATGAAGCATATAATTCTCATCAAATTAATTGGTCCTTGGGCATCCTCATCACCCAATTACAGTACCCTCCTGATTGCATCTTCAGTAATGGTAATTGGATGGTTATAAACAGGTGATACTATGACTTGTGGATCTTGATCTTGTTCTAAGTGAGAATTAGTCCAAAATTAAACTATATGTTCTTCAAGAATCTCAGGTCTTGCTGTCATTGCATGAATAAGTCTAGTTTGCGTTATAGCTTAAATCATATCTCTGTAGTTCTCTGACTTAGGAGAGTCAGGATTTAAGAAGGCATAGAGATTATGGTCTCTGACAATTACAGGGTTTGCCATATCTACAAACAAAGAAAGAATGCGTGTTAGACTCTAAAATTATTAAAATGAATGGTTTTTGATTTGATGCAAACTTGATTTAGTGTTCATAAGTGATTTCGGTTGATGAACTAATAAAACATGGTTGATTAGCATAATATAATGGCAAGACTGTTTGTTTGTTGATTTTGACCATTTTGAAATGTTTGACTTTGGTGAAATTATACAAAAAGTCAATTTCAGCCAAATTTGAAAGTGCAAATCTCATTAATGTTGAGTTGTTTTGTTTAAAAATTGTTGTAATCATATTTGTGTGATGAAAAATCATTAATTTATTTCAAAATGATTCATATTTGTATCTCATATCAGATTTTCCACTTTTGATAGTTGACTTTTTAGTCAAATAGATACATTTAATGCACATTGAATGTTCATATTGAATGTTGTTTTGTTTTACCCCAAATTAACTTTCATACAATGTTTTTTAATGCTTTTTGAAAATGTTTGATATGTTATATTGATCAAGTGCTAATAATTCAAGGTTTAATTGATCTAAATGCTTGATTTTACATCATGATTGTGGTGGAATAGTTTCAAGTTGTTTGTGTTTTGATTTATAGGTAATTGGAGCTAAAGGAGGCTTATTTTGGAGAATAAGGATTCAAACACGAAACTACAAGGACTAAAGATGTAAACATCAAAAGTTACAAAAAAGGCACAAAATAAGGCATAACGGCGTATGATACGCCGGGTATGGGCGTATAATATGTCGGTCGGCGTATTGGCGGCGTATTTGTGGGCGTATTTGACAAAAATTACAGAATGTTGGGAGTATGGATGCTGAGGGGGGCGTATGATACGCCGTCCTTGGGCGTATCATACGCCGGTCTTCAACAAACAACCGAATTTTATAGATCTTGATGTCTACTTAAACCTATCCAACCCGAACTCGAAGTACAACTTTTCCCAGTAGAAATCTAGCAAATTCAAGGTGATTTTAGGTCCTTTCAAGTTTCCCAACTCCAACCAAATCATCATTGATCATCATATAATCAAGATTGAAGATTTAACGAAGACCATGCGGGGCTAGTTCTTTCTTGATTGCTTTCGGGAGTATAATTCTTGTCCAGTGAGGCAATTGGTTTGTTTGATTGGGTTTTTGTATTGAACAATGGATTAGTGAATGAAATTTTATGTTTTGATTTAGTTAAAAGGTTTACTTATAAATAAAGTTGTGTGCTTGATTATCAGTTTTCGGTTTCCTTGCATTGTGAGCTCATTAAGAAAAGTAGACAACGTGATATAGGTGAATTGGTAACTTTGTGAATGAACGGGTCTTAAAAGATTGTTCCTTTGTTACCACTTTAATCAAAAGGTAAGATCTTGAAGTATTGTTTCTTAATATTTAATCAAATTCGTTTCCAAGTTTGTTGCTTTTTGAAATTGTGTTCTTAATTTCATCCCAAGTTCCAATTTTTAATATTAAAGTTTGTGTCTTTAAGTTAATGGAGTCATATTGTTAAACACTTTCACATATTCCCTGTGGAGACGACCTTACTTACCCTTATACAATAAAGGTAGCTAAGACTGATATAATAAATTGTTTTTGATCTAGTCTCGACAACCAGATCATATATCATATTTAAAACACTTACAATATTTTTAAAGATCAAACAGTTGATTTTTTATGCATTTTGACATGAATAGTTTGATTGTTCATATACCCGATGAACACATAATCAAATTTACTCAAATAAACAGTTCTAATACATACGACTATGATTGTTAAACATGTATTAAATGTTTGATTTCACAAATAACAATCTTTAATTTCATTTTTAGGTCCGGTTCATTATATAACCTAGGGTTTAATAATGCTCAGATTAAAACAAGTTTAAAGATTGATATGTTGTGTGTTTGATGATCCATAAAATGTTCTTATACCTATTAGATTGAATAAATCTTGTGAAATCAAATAGATATGAGTTTGATGATCGAAGGCCATTTGTACTGTAGCAATGTTTAAAAATTCCGATTTGGCTCGCACACTCGTGATAAATGTGTGTCCATTGTGTATACAACATGTTCATGCGATGTATAAACAGTGTTAAGTTAAAATAATTTCAAGTCATACGCTGTAAGTATCATGTGCGTTGTGGCTATAGTGTGTCCGTTGTACATTTTTAAGTGTACGCTGTGGACACTTTATGTTTTTGAAACTTTATTCACAACGGATGATTATTAGTACATATGTTGCGGATACTTGGTGCTTATTAAAATTTTGGATACTTGCACGGTATTCAGAGCGGATGAATATTTATTCATGCATTGTGTATACTTTGTGTTTGCATTGATTGTTCACAACGGATGAGAGTTTGTTCTTGCGATGTGGACACTTTGTTTGTTATGAATATTCATACGCATGACTGATTTTCATGCGCTGTGAACAATTATTTAATTGTGCACAACGTATGCTTACCTATGTTCATACACTGTATACACTTGAACTGTTTCTACAACTGACGACTGACTATTGCCATGCGTTGTGGAATGACACTGTATTCACAATAGATGTTTTACCTGTAAACATGCACTATTAACACTTTATGGTTGTGTTCATTGATGTATAGCGGATGTGCATTTGTGTGTTCGCTATATACACTTGGTATATTTTACATCTTTTCTGATTGACTGTGTCAATAGCGGATGCATGTTTGTGTGTCCGCTGTGACTACAGTTGAAAAAATTTTAAATTTTTTGTTTGTTTTCAAATTTTGCTCATCAACTGTGTAACTTGATACATGAGCTGTGAACACTTGAAAGATATTTTTTTATTATACTTGGAACGTATATGTGTTTATCCATGCGCTGCCCATACTTAAAAAAAATTGTGAAATGTGTTTCAAAAATTGTTTGATTGTTAAAATTTTTACATGATTGATCTATGAATGTTGATTATCACTCACAAGCAATAATGTGCATGTATATGTGTCAACCTAATGTTTTTGAGTGCTTGCTTGCTTGGCTAATTTTCCTTGTTTAAAACATGATATAACTTAAATTTTAAAATCCTCAAAGTTTTAATATTTCAAATTTTAACATGTATGATGGTCGACATATTCGGCTGCCTTTGATATTTCCATGTTCATTTTTACCCCCCCCCCCTAAATTTTTTCATATTTATTAAAGCCTTTATAAAATGTCAAAAATTTGATTTTGCTTGATGGAAATTATCAAAGTCCAGTTTATGTGCTGGCATGATGAATGATAAATATTAGAAAGATGACACTTCATCTAACTAATAAATGAATTGTTTGAACGCTTGGACATGAATCATTTTCACATGCCATAAGATCATACTAGTCTTAAGTCCTCATTGAGTTGATATGATGATTTTGAGAATAGACATAAACTAATACAATGTTGATTGTAGATATTGTTGTCCACTTAAACTCATGTATGGTATTAATGGCTTGTTTAAACAGTGAATGATTATCATGTTTTGGGTATATTTAGATGATATGTATGTACCCCACACTTAATTGTATGTTAAGATCAACCCTCCTCAAGAAATGCAAGAAAGCACTTTCAATACCTTGAACCAAGCTACGTAGGAGTATAAATGCCTAACTTGATCCTTATTGATTGATCCATATTGGGATTCCTTTCACTTCACTTTGGAAGGTGATCCTCTTTAGGACTCTTTCAATTTATTCACAAGGAATGTAGTCTATACAAGACTTTATTAGTGTTGCATCCAAGATGGATGTGTTCCATATTGGGAATATTTTTAGATCATATGTAGGTTATCCAGCTCTATGCTTAGCATAACAAAGGATGCCTTAGTGTACTCCAAGTCTATATGAATCATAACAAAGGAGACACTTGTGTTTGATTGAGTAGTTTATAAACTATTTCACTCGGTGTATATGAGTTACTTTACAAGCAATCCATATTGGATAGATCAAAACTTACCATACACTAAGATGGGTGTTATGCTTACCACACAATCATGAGAATTTTAGTTCTTCACTATTGAATGTGATGCTAGGTGTTCCATACTGAGCCTATGCACACATTAAACAACATATGTCAGTCATTATTGGTCAAAATGACTAAAGTGAAGAAGTAATCTAGTGTACTATCATTTCTCATGTATATGCAATGTGTGATTTAAAATTGTTTGATCTAATGAAAAACATGAATGTTTTTGTTTGATTTCTTGATTTTGAAAAGAAAAATTGTTTGGTATGAAACTTGGATGTTAACAAAATCAAGCGTGAATGATGTTAATGTTTTGAAAACATTACTTGTTTGGTTCATAATTGATCATACCAAGTAACTAAACCAAAAATTCAAATCTTGTTGAATCAAATGTCTTGGTAAAAAGGTCAGCCAATTGTCAGTATGCACTTTGATAAATTTGATCACACCCTTTTCTGAGCTATCTCTCAAAAGTGATATCTGATATCTATATATGTTGTTTTTTTAATGTTGAATAGGATTATCAGTGATGAACATGGCAGCATAAGTATCTATGTGTATGGGTTTTTTTAGAAAATTATAGCCATAGTCAAGCATTTGGTTTGATATCCAAAGCACTTGAGAACAACAAGCAGAAGCAGCTATGTATTCTGCCTCAGCTATTGACATAGATACAGTTGTTTGTTTCTTGCATTGCCAAAAGATCAATCTTGATCCAAGAAACTAACATCCTGCTGTTGTTGATTTTCTGTTGTTGTTACAACCACCATAGTGACTGTCAGTGGATGTAAATAGAGAGAAGTTTCCATCTTTGGGACACCAAAGGCCAATTTTTGGTTTGCCTTTAAAATGTATGAAGATCCTATTCACTACATTGATGTGTGATTTTTTAGGATCTGCTTGATATCTTGCACACATGCGAACTACATACATGATGTCTGGTCAGCTTGTAGTAAGGTACATCAGTGAGCCAATCATGGATCTGTATAGCTTCTGATCTACTGATGTTCCTTCTAGATCTGGTCCAAACTTCAATCTAGTTGCAAATGGTGTTTTGATTGATGTGCAATGAGACATGTTGTACTTCTTTAGGATTTGATTCACATATTTGCTTTGATTGATGAAAATCCCTTCTGTTTATTATTGAACTTGAAGCCTAAGGAAGAATGTAAGTTCTCCCATTGAACTTATTTGAAATTTGAATTGCATAAGGGTTTCAAAATCTCTACAAATTTGGATGTTTGTGGATCCAAATATGATGTCATTCTATAGTAGAAAATTTGGATTACAACCAACAAGTCTTGTCCTTGCTTATTTAAGAACAGTGTTTGATCTATCTTCCCTCTTGTGTATCCATTCTATAGTGGAAACTTTGACTGAGTTTCATACCACTTCTTGGGTGCTTGGTGAAGACCATACAGAGCTTTGTCTAACTTATACACTCTATGAGGGAATTCTAGGTCTTCAAACCCTGGTGGTTGTGCAACATACACTTCTTCACTTATCTTCCCATATAAGAATGCACTTTTCACATCCATTTGGAAGACAGTGAATGTAACACCCGAAAAATTTTAAAAGCTGAGAAAGAAAGAATAAATGTGCAGAAAAAGAAAGAAAACACAATTTAACCCAGTTGAGGGGCTAATTGTGTCAAAAGGACAAAAAGAATAAAAGTGGGTGCAAAAAGGTGATGGTCGCCCACACCTCTCTGCATATTTTTTCTTTTCATTCGGATTGTAGAGAGAGAAAGAGCAAAGTTCGGATTTTGAAGAAGGAAGAACAAGAAACCAAATTCAAGCTAAGAATTCTTGGTTTTTAAGTTGTTCTTGGCCGGCCTATGCCTCGGTTATATGCTTATGTGTGTTTTGTTGTGTTCGGGTGTGTGTTTTTGGTGGGTTTCTAGGTGTTTGAACTCATTTACAAACGGGTTGAAGGAAGTCATACTCGAGGGCTGCTAAGGTGAGTTCTAGAACCCCCTTTTTACATGTTTTAACTGATTTTGGGGCTCGAAATGCATGTATATGTGTTTTTATGAATGTGGGTTTTATACCCGTATGAATGTGTATGTCTGAGCATGGGTGGGTAATGATTTGGGTGATTTATGATGTTATGATGATGCCATGTTCATATTATGATGCTTAGAATGCTAGAACTAAGTTAGAACATGAATTGATGATTTGGGACTGATTATGATGTTATTAGTATCTGTTGGTTGCCCATGCACCTGGATTTGGCCCATGCGCCCAACGGTTGAATTTGCCTAAGTGTCCCCTATGCGCCCAAAACCCATGCGCCCAAATAGTATTCATGTGCCTAGAACAGGCTGAATTTGGCTAAGTGTCCATCCATGCGCCCAAATAGTGCCCATGCGCCTGAAAGTTCCCCATGCGCCTAAGTGTTCCCATGCGCTTGAAAGGTCATGCGCCTGCATAGTGCTCATGCGCCTATGCCTTAGAATATTTCCTGAAATTTTCGGGAAAATGTAAAGTGTAGGCTTTGACATGGGATGTTCCCGGGGGGTAATGTAAGTTGACTTATGATGTCATATGTGATGTGATGATGCTATGTATGTTATGGTTATGTTTATGTTATGTTCCTTATTATGTATGTTTATTTTCCATGGCTTTACGCGGTATGATTATGAAAAGTAAATGGAAAGTATTATGTAACGTAAAGCAGAAGATAATGAAAAAGGGAACGTAAGGAGTGAATGAATGCATGCATTAATGAATGAAGTAATGAAAAGTCTTGCAAGCAATGTATGGAGGTTCACACCCAATGAAGGGTGTTAGCACAACTGTGTGTGGGTTAGCTACCCCGGAAGGATGCACACTGGGGTCTAATCTTTGTGATTGATCATATGTATGGGACCCTTGCCGCTTGCACTAGGTACTGGAGTCAGCTTCATGCACAATGTTCGAGGTCTATGATAGACCTCAGGCCCAATAACCAGCTTCGTGCACAATGTTCGGGGTATAGCACATGGCACTGGTCCGGAATGAAAGATGAATGATAATGATATGTGTACTTGCCCCAGGCCCAAGGGTCAGCTTTGTGCACAATGTTCGGGGTACAGTACCTGTCATCGGAAGTTAATGAATGTACGTATAGTACGGTAAGAAAGATAACGAATGATAAAGATGACGTACGATGATGAATGAACGAAAGTCAACGAATGACGATGAAAGATAATAATAAATTTTTATCTATGTGTATGTATAATGCATGATCACATGTGAAAGTAAAGAAAGAATGGTTTTAAACGAAAGAAAAGTATTTTATTTTATAAAACTAGAACTCACTCAGCAACACTGACTTTTATGTGTTTCCAGTTGGCAGGTAATGTTGCTCAGGAGGGCACGGGGCAACTACTTGGCATTTTTGGATGGCATCCGTTGTTTAGATTATAATGTTTTTGTGATGTAATGCGAATTATGATATTTTGTAACAGTTAACTACAATGTATTATTTTGTAAAATCAATTATAATGAAATGGTTTAAAATTATTCCGCTGCAATGTTTTAGAAATTGTAAATGTAAATTATATGTTTTATGTGCGATGAATGTCCAACTGTGAGCGTCCCGGGATCGGGGCCTTACAAGTTGGTATCAGAGCGAAAGTTTAAGTGAAACGGGTTAAAATTTTCAAAAGAAACCTAAACTTAAACTGAAAATGGGACAAAGGGAAGGGATGCCAGTCCGAGTAGCTACGTGCCATCAGGTATTTTCTTGATGTTCACCGGTATTATGTGCATATGTTATGTGGTTTATGTGCTTCTTAATAGATTTAGATACTGATGTAGTTCGGATAGGGAAATGCTTGGGGTATGAAGAGTAAAGTAAGTGGCTAATCACAACTGGCCACTGTAATTAGGGACTTACTATACTTGACATAAACTGAGCTATTACCTTGAATGACCGTGTTAGTGTTTGAATCTTATAGCGTGTTAGAGGATGGCTGGTGGTAGATCTTTAAAGGCTTCTCGAGGTGGAGGTCGTGGTGGACGTGGTGCGGGACCACGGGTCACGAGAGGAAGGCCTAGGGCTGAAGAGGTGGCTCATGCAGAGCCCGAGACCCCTCATCCGGAGGGCGGTGACGAGAGTGCTAACTTAAGGGCCTCGGTGAAGGAGGCTGTTGTAGAGGAGGTTCATCAGGTCATACAGACGATCTTGCTGTCTGTGGTGACCGAAGTGATAAAGGCTGTGTGAGAAGGGGAAAGGAAAGAGAGGAATAGGTCCTTGGGAGTAAGGGAACCGGGGACTGAGACGGTTGTCTCAACTGACGAGGAAGAAGAAGAAGAGCCTGTGCCGGAGGCAGCACGAGGTTGTAACTATGGGGCATTTCAAAGATGCAAGCCCTCGACTTTTGACTGAAATGGCATTGCTGCTTCTGCTCATCGGTGGGTGAGAGAGATGGAAGCTGTACTTGATATCAGCGAGTGCCAGGAGGATCAGAAGGTGAAGTTTGCCACTCATTCATTTGTGGACTCGGCTCTGTGCTGGTGGGACAATATCGTCCAAGCCGAGGGTAGTAGGGCAATTGGAAGAATGAGGTGGCCAGAGTTGAAGAAGCTGGTGATCGAGGAGTTCTGTCCTCATAGGGAGCTCGACAAGGTTGAGAAGGAGTTCTTGCAGCTGGAGGCGGGAACCATGACGCATCAGCAATACACCACCAAGTTTAACGAGATGGCACGACTGGTGTCGGATCAGGTGACACCTCTGTCGCGAAAGATCAAGAGGTATATTCTGGGCTTGCCGGCAGATATTCGCAGGCATATGATCGCTGCTCGGCCAAGTACGTTTAGGTTGGTGGTCGATCTGGCGGGAAGGCTGTACGACCAGAGGGAAGTGGTGGTGGCTGAGGTGAGCAAGAAAGGTGGTGGTGACCGAAACTGGAATGGGAAGAGGTTTGGTCGGGGTGGTGCCCCGGCAAAAAATAAGAATGCACGGGTGGATGACCGGCGTGTGGTCACATCTGGTGCGGAGCCGAAGAGGTGTGGCAAGTGCGGGAAGGAGCACACCGGGGAATGTAAGTGGGGATTGAATGTGTGCTTCAAGTGTGGAAAGCCTGGCCACATGGCAAGAGAGTGCAAGGTGGCAAGGTGTTTTAACTGTGGTGGAAAGGGCCACATGAGTCAAGAATGCAAGAAGCCAAGGGCTGAGAGTTCCTGGGCAGGGAAGAAGACCAGGACCGAGGGGCAGAGGGTGAGTGCCAGGGCATTCACGATGACTCAAGAGGAGGCTAGGACGGACCCCGATGTCATGTCGGGTACGTTTCTAGTAAACCAAACTCTTGCTTCTGTGCTATTTGATTCAGGTGCTAGTAAGAGTTTTATTTCTGCTGCTTTCTGTGCTAAGTTGCCTGTTAGTAGTAGAAGTATTGATGAGCCCTTTGATGTAGAAACTACCAAGTAAGTCTACCAGGATTATTGACCTGATAGAAGGCTACGATATAGAATTAGAGGGTCATAAATTTCCTGCTAGACTGTTCGTGATGACCTTAGGCGGATTTGACGTAGTCTTAGGAATGGATTGGTTGGCGGACTACGAGGCGAATATCATATGTTGTAAGAAGATGATTCGACTGACAGCGCCCGACGGGAGTTTGGTGACGATCTACAGTGATCGAGTTACGACTATCCCGAAGGTGATTTCGATGGCGGTGGCGGGAAAGTGCATGAGGCGTGGATGTAGTGCCTACTTGGCCTATGTGAAGGATGTAGATATGCCAACACCACAACTTTCAGATGTACCGGTTGTGTGTGATTTCCCAGATGTGTTTCCCGAAGATTTACCAGGTGTGCCACCAGACCGTGAGATTGAGTTCCAGATTGACTTGATACCCGGTGCTCAACCTGTTGCTAAGGCATCGTATCGGTTGGCTCCGACCGAGATGAAGGAGTTGATGGAGCAACTGCAGGAGTTGCTTGCTAAAGGGTTCATTAGACCGAGTATCTCTCCTTGGGGTGCTCCAGTCTTATTTGTGAAGAAGAAGGATGGTAGTATGAGGATGTGCATAGACTACCGCGAGCTGAACAAGTTGATGGTGAAGAATCGGTATCCATTGCCGCGGATTGATGACATGTTTGATTAGCTCCAAGGTGCCAGTTGGTTCTCGAGGATAGATCTTCGATCTGGCTACCATCAGTTGAAAGTGAAGGAATAAGATATTCCTAAAACAGCTTTTTGCACGCGTTATGGACAGTACGAGTTTCTCGTTATGTCTTTTGGTTTGACCAACACGCCAGCTGCTTTTATGGACCTGATGAATCGAGTGTGTCGGCCGATGTTGGGTAAATCAGTGATTGTGTTTATCGATGATATCTTGATTTATTCGAAGAGTGAGGAGGAGCATGCCGGTCACATTCGGGAAGTGTTAAAGACGTTGAGAAAAGAGAAATTGTATGCCAAGTTCTCCAAGTACGCGTTCTGGTTGCGCGAAGTTCAGTTTTTGGGTTATGTGGTGAATCTGGAAGGGATCATGGTGGACCCGGCAAAAATGGAAGAAGTGATGAAATGGAAGTCTCCAAAGAAGCCATCCGAGATTCGTAGTTTCTTGGGGTTGGCGGGATATTATAGAAGATTCATTCAATACTTCTCTAAGATAGCTTCTCCGTTGACTAAGTTGACCCGCAAGGATATGAAGTTTGTATGGAGTCAAGCTCAAGAGAGGGCTTTTGAGGAGTTAAAGGCAAAGTTGACTCAAGCTCTAGTTTTATCATTACTCGAAGGAAGCAAGGACTTAGTGGTCTATTCGGATGCTTCTTACTCAGGGTTGGGTTGTGTATTGATACAACGAGGAAAGGTTATAGCCTACGCATCCCGATAATTAAAGGTTCATGAGGTGAATTACCCTACTCATAACTTGGAGTTAGCAGCTGTGGTCTTTGCACTAAAGATTTGGAGGCAATACCTATACGAAACAAAGTGCACAATCTTCACGGACCACAAGAGCTTGAAGTACTTCTTCAATCAAAAGGACCTGAACATGAGGCATAGGCGATGGTTGGAGCTCATAAAGGATTATGATTGCGAGATCCATTACCATCCGGGCAAGGCCAACGTAGTGGCGGATGCCCTTAGCGAAAAGAAGAGACCCGAGCCGATTCGGGTGAAGGCTTATCAGTTGATTATGACCTCTGATGTGATGAAGCAGGTCAAGGAGTTTCAAGACGAGGCATTGAAAGAAGATCACCTTAACTCCGAAAGGATGAGAGGTATGGTTGCGGAATTGGGTGAAAACACTCTTGGTGCTAGAACCCGATTCGGACGGATGTGGATCCTCTATTACGGGGATCTACATGGGAGGATTATGGACGAAGCTCATAAGACTCGATACTCTATTCATCCCGGTGCTACAAAGATGTATCAAGATATGAAGAAAGATTATTGGTGGCTAGGTATGAAGCGCGATGTAGCTGAGTATGTGAGTAAGTGCCTTAGTTGCTTGCAAGTGAAGGCTGAGTATCAGAAGCCATACAGGAAGATCCAACCGTTGGATATACCAGAGTGGAAGTGGGAGCATATCACCATGGACTTTATTAAGAAGTTACCGCGTACCGTGAAAGGGTATGATGCCATATGGGTGATAGTTGATCGTTTGACGAAGAGTGCTCACTTCCTACTGATCCGAGAGACGTACTCCTCTGAAAGATTAGCGGATCTATTCATCAAAGAGATTGTGACTCGTCATGGTGTGCCGGTTTGTATTGTGTCTGATCGTGACACCCGGTTTACATCTAAATTTTGGAAGAAATTCCATGATGCTATGGGGACGAGGTTACACATTAGCACAGCTTATCATCCTCAGACGGATGGTCAGTCAGAAAGGACTATTCAAACGCTAGAAGATATGCTTCGAGCATGCATCATTGACTTTGGAGGAAGTTGGGATGACCACTTACCGTCAGCTGAGTTCTCGTATAATAATAGTTATTATGCCAGTATTGGTATGCCCCCTTATGAGATGCTATCCGGTAGGAGGTATAGAACACCCGTTTGTTGGGGTGATATTGGTCAGAAGGAGTTGGGAAGTATTGAGGTGATTGAGGCTACGACTGAGAAGCTCAAAAGATCAAAGCCTTTATGAAGGCAGCTAAAGATAGGCAGAAGTTGTATGCCGACAAGAGACGTAGGCCGATTGAGTTCCAGGTGGGTGATAGAGTTATGTTGAAGGTCTCACCTTGGAAAGGTATCATTCGGTTCAGGAAGAGGGGCAAGTTGAGCCCGAGATACATAGGGCCTTTTCGAATCATTGCTCGAGTAGGAGAGGTGGCCTATAGGTTAGTGTTACCCGATGAGTTAAGTGGAATTCACCCGACATTCCATGTATCTCATCTGTGAAAGTGTTTAGCTGACGAGGATATGGTTGTACCACTGGAGGATATTGAAGTTGATGAAAGGCTCGATTATGTGGAGCAACCAGTGGTAATCATTGATCGCAAGGAGAAGAGGTTAAGGAATAAAGTGGTTCCCCTTGTGCGTGTACAGTGGAAGCACAGGAAGGGATCCGTCTACATGGGAGACTAAAGAAGAGATGAGGCAGCATTACCCACATTTGTTTGAGGAATAACAGGTTTTGGGGACGAAACCTATATAAGGGGGGTGGACTTGTAACACCCGGAAAATTTTAAAAGACGACAAAGAAAGAATAAATGTGCAGAAAAAGAAAGAAAACACAATTTAACCCAAGTTGTGGGGCTAAATGTGTCAAAAGGACAAAAAGAATAAAAGTGGGTGCAAAAAGGTGATGGCCGCCCACACCTCTCTGCATATTTTCTTTTCATTCGGATTGTAGAGAGAGGAAGAGCAGAGTTCGGATTTTGAAGAAGGAAGAACAAGAAACCAAATTCAAGGTAATAATTCTTGGTTTTTAAGTTGTTCTTGGCCGACCTATGCCTCGGTTATATGCTTATATGTGTTTTGTTGTGTTCGGGTGTGTGTTTTTGGTGGGTTTCTAGGTGTTTGAACTCATTTGCAAACGGGTTGAAGGAAGTCATACTCTAGGGCTGCTAAGGTGAGTTCTAGAACCCCCTTGTTACATGTTTTAACTGATTTTGGGGCTCGAAATGCATGTATATGTGTTTTTATGAATGTGGGATTTATACCCGTATAAATGTGTATGTCTGAGCATGGGTGGGTTATGATTTGGGTGATTTATGATGTTATGATGATGCCATGTTCATATTATGATGCTTAGAATGCTAGAACTAAGTTAGAACATGATGAATTGATGATTTGGGACTGATTATGATGTTATTAGTATGTGTTGGTTGCCCATGCGCCTGGATTTGGCCCATGCGCCCAACAGTTGAATTTTCCTAAGTGTCCCCTGTGCGCCCAAAACCCATGCGCCCGAATAGTATCCATGCGCCTAGAACAGGCTGAATTTGGCTAAGTGTCCATGCGCCCAAAACCCATGCGCCCAAATAGTGCCCATGCGCCTGAAAGTTCCCCATGCGCCTAAGTGTTCCATGCGCCTGAAAGGTACTTGCCCCAGGCCCAAGGGTCAGCTTTGTGCACAATGTTCGGGGTACAGTACCTGTCATCGGAAGTTAATGAATGTACGTATAGTACGGTAAGAAAGATAACGAATGATAAAGATGACGTACGATGATGAATGAACGGAAGTCAACGAATGACGATGAAAGATAATAATAAATTATTATCTATGTGTACGTATAATGCATGATCACATGTGAAAGTAAAGAAAGAATGGTTTTAAACGAAAGAAAAGTATTTTATTTTATAAAACTAGAACTCACTCAGCAACGCTGACTTTTATGTGTTTCCAGTTGGCAGGTAATGTTGCTGAGGAGGGCACGGGGCAGCTACTTGGCATTTTTGATGGCATCCGTTGTTCAGATTATAATGTTTTTGTGATGTAATGTAAATTATGATATTTTGTAACAGTTAACTATAATGTATTATTTTGCAAAAGCAATTATAATGAAATGGTTTAAAATTATTCCGCTGCAATGTTTTAGAAATTGTAAATGTAAATTATATGTTTTATGTGCGATGATTGTCCAACTATGAGCGTCCGGGATCGGGGCCTTACAGTGAATTTCTTGGATGAAACAAATGCAAGGAACACTCTAATTGCTTCCAATCTAGCTACCGGAGCAAAGACATCGTCATAGTCAATGCCTTCCTCTTGAGTGTAACCTTAGGCAATTAGACTTGCTTTGTTTTTAGTGCAATCCCCTGTCATCTTCTTTGTTTCTATACAACCATCTGGTGCCAATATCATATTGACCTTCAGGAAGATCAACCAGCTGCCACACTTTTTGCTTTCTTAATTGCTGAAGTTCTTCTTACATGGCTTCTAACCAACTATTGTCATTATATGCTTCTATGATGTTCTTAGGTATAGTGAGAGATAAAAAGTAGGAGAACAAGCAAATTCTTGATGTATCAGATTGACTTCTTATCAATAAAAGTAGGAGAACAAGCAAATATTTGATGTATTAGATTGACTTCTTATCAATCTGACATTGAGATCACCTATGATGTTTTCTAATAGATGATATTTATGAGCTCTGGTTGTTTCAATCTGATCAACAAGGATTTTTGAATCAAGATAGTTGATGGTTAGGTCAAGTGTTGATGGTTAAGCAAGAATATTGGATGTGGTTGGTTCATCTGGCTATGGGTTGTCATGAAATGTTTAGGGGGAATCATGGAAGAAATTTAAGATTTCATCCTTATGATGTGTGTCTGGTAGTGAATGATAATCATCATCTTCTTCTACTATTTCTTGATGACGTGACCTGGTTGGCTTGCTTGGATGAGGATCAACTGAATCTTATGGTTGATTGGTCACAGGAGTAGATGATGATGATGTGTTTGATGATGTTCCTTTTGAAGTGTTTGTTTGATCTAGTGGAGTTGTAACAATTGTACTTGATGGAGTTATGGTTGTTCTCCTTTGTGGATCAACATTTAATGGAACATCAATGTTTATTGGTGCAACCACGGGATATCAATATCTTTATTGGTACCTGAAACATCAAAATAAGATGTGTAAAATGATTTTGTTAGTGAATCTATATAAAACAACTAGTGATATCCAATGACTTTCTTAGTGAAAGAATGTTCATTAAAAACAACATCAGTTGTTTCTTCCACTATGTTCAGTCATAGGTTGTATACTCTATAAGCTTTGGAGCTTCCAGAGTATCCAACAAAGAATCCATCGTCTGCTTTTAGAGCAAATTTTGATAGATGTTCTCTAGTGTTTAATATAGATACAAAACAACCAAACGCCTTAAGAAATCCGATAAAAGGTTTTCTTTTAAGCGGTAGTGCATAAGGTGTTTTAGTGTGTTCTTTGATGATTAGTGTTCTGTTTTGTATGTAGCAAGCTGTGTTTATTGCTTCTGCCCATAATTATATGGGCAATAGAGAGTCTCCTACCATAGTTCTAGCAGCTTCTATTAATGTTCTGTTCCTCCGTTCAGCAACTCTATTCTGCTGAGGAGTCCTTGCTACACTGAATTGTTGACTTATTTCTTTTTCTACACAAAAAGAAGAAATGATGTCATTCTTAAATTTAGTACCATTCTCACTTCTTAAGTTTTTACTTTAAGATCTAATTGATATTCAATTTTAGTGATAAATGATTTGATGATTTTTGTTGTTTCTGACTTGTGTAGAAGAAAGAATACTCATGCAAATCTGGAGTAATTATCTACTATCACAAGATAGTATTGCTTCTTGCCTATGCTTAAAATGTTTGTTGGGCCAAATAGGTCCATATGAAGCAATTTGAGTGGTGTTTGATTAGAGTTTACCAATTTAGACTTATGTGACACTTTATGTTATTTGCCTTTCAGACATACAGTGCAGTGGTTTGTACAAAAAAAATTATTTTTGAGGTAGACCTATTACTAGATCACCTTTAACCAATTGATTCATTCTGTTAAAGTTAGAGTGTCCCAATCGTCTGTGCAATTTTGATAATAAACAAGTTTTAGGGGTTGCAGTTGAAACTGTATTCATATTAACAATGTATGTGTTGTTTTGACGAGGAGTTTTCAAAAGGATACAATATTCTGGTATTTGAAAACCCGTCTTGAGGATGTAGCAGTTGTTGTAGTCGAAGAGTGTGGCATATCCCTTGTCACAGATCTGAGACAAAAGATTAAACTGGAGGTTGGAGCAGTAGTTGACATTTTTGAAGCTGATCAACCCATTTGATATTGTTCCTTCACCAGTAATCTTTCCTCCTGTCTTATCTCCTCCAAAAGCTACATTTTTTCCATGTTTGCTTTGAAAATCCCGAAAGATGGAACGATTTCTAGTCATGTGGCAGGAACACCTACTGTCAACATACCAGATGTTGTCAGGCCTTCCTTAATGTCCCTGCACAAACAATGAAATTAGTTAAATGGTGCAACCCAAGCCAAGCAGGTCTTGGGTTTTTCGTCTTTACAATGTACACAAATTTCCTCAAGGGAGGCATTGTCTGTTGGCTTAGGAACTCTAGGTATACTAGACTTCCTTTGATTGTTTTTAGCTTTTTCAGGAGATGTGGTTTAAGCTCTTCTCCTTTGAGTGCTGAGCTCTGTTTGTTATCTATTTTGAGAGTTATGCCTCATGTTTGTTTATTTGGAGTTGTCATAAAATGATTTGCCATTATTCAAAACAACTTTAGTGTGTGGAGTCTGTCTAGGTACTCCATTCTTGTTCTTATTCGAAACAACTGTTTGTTTCTTAGCAGATTTCTCAGCCTGAGCTTGTTTGTTTTGCTTCTTATTCTTTTTGTTGAAAAATCAATTTGCAGCGTTATGATTTTTTCATCACAAATTGAACAATAATTGTGAAAATAGCATGTTTCGGTACTGTGGTTGTTCATGTCATAGTATTTGCAATAGTTTCGATATTTATACTTTTCTGTACTATGAGTGTATTGATCACACCATTCACAATAGAGTAAATTTGAAGTATTTTGATTGTTGAAAACTTTTTATTTTAGATTTGATTTTGGTGGAATATCAAAAATTACTGTTTGTTGCTTTGGCTGAGTGAGGGTTTTGCCCTTTCCTTTGATTGATCTTATGAGAGGGGCAGTGGAAGATTTAGCATTTCTTCCACCTGAGAAAATGTCAAACATTTTCTTTTTCTTTGTTTGTTTGGGTGATGGATCAGCCACATTTGAAACTTTTACAGTTTCAATAGGTCGTTGATCAGACTCATCATATAATAGATCTTCATTATCTTCATCAGAGGTATGGATATCAAATTCATTATTTTCTCCTTGATAAAAATCAATTGATTTAATTTGTGGTGGATTATGACTATTAACAAATTTAATCAATGGTGAGATTGATAATAATGATGACTTTGATGATAATGGTGACTTTGATGATGATGATGATGATGATGATGGCTTTGAGTCATGTGTTCTATCATGAGGCTCAAGTGAATCCTCATGTTTATTGGTCATGGATTCATGTAATGGGATATAATTATCATTATATGTGGGTTAACTTTGTTATACCCAAGGCCTAAAGGGTTTTTAAAGGCCCTTTGCTGAGCAAGAAGTTCTTCAAACTTCTTATTGCTCACCTGAATCTTTTGAAGTTTTACTTCAGTTTCAGCCTGTAATGTTTTTGATTGAGTCAATGATTCAGAAAGCTGCTCAACCTGTGTTGTTAGTGTTAATTTTTCAGACAAAAGTTAGTCTAAGTCATTTTTAATTGACAAAATCTTGATTTCATATTGTTTCTATTCAGATTGAAGACTGTCATTTAAATTGTTTATTTCAATCACTTTCATAGAAAGTTGATTGGCATGCTCTCTGTATCGATTGACCTCATCAATGCATGCTTGTGTGTAGAGATTTTCTTTCACCTCCTTTGGGATCTCTTTCAGTTTCTCCTCAAGATGTTCCATGAGGGCATGATCCAGAGATTTTATCTCTGCTTCATACATACTCCAATCGCATTCTCTATATTGTTTGAATATAATTGCTGAAGATTTGAAGTGTAGATTGGGGTTGTATTGTGTGATTTGTGGTAGTGTTGGAGCAGATGGAATGCTGATAGGTGGTGGAACTTGTCTATTTTCTTGATAAGCACTTGATGTTGGTGGTTGCTAAATGTTTCTATTTGCTCTTGATTGTTGACTGTAAGAGTCATCTTAGAGGCTGATGCTTACCAAAGATCTCTCAGCATGCATTCTGGAGTAGAAGGAAGTTAATTCAGAAGATTTGACAATGCACAAAGAAATTCACTAAGTGTCAAATCTTCCGAAGCTAAAGACCTAATTCTTCCAAAGCCGAAAAGTGAAGTCTTTCGAAGCTTCAACACAAAGTCTTCTGAAGCTTGAAGACTGATTTCTTTTGAATACAGAGAAGATATGCCTTCTCTGACTTACTTTTGACAAAAGGTGAACCACTTTTCGCTGCCATCTATGAAGACTCACCGACTTATACAAGTTAGTGATTATCTCCATACTTTTGTCAACTGTACATTATGGTATTTGAGTCTGTAACTTTCCACTCTTGTACTTTATCCTTTTTGTAATATATTAGGATGTGAGCTATGGCATGTCATAGTCATTTGTCAAAAGGCAATTTGCCTTTTGACTTTAAATTGATCTTGTTGTCTTGATTAGTGTTCCAGTTGGCCATCAAAGTATGGTCGGCTGTAGGATGTAGTATGAAGTTTCTCATATATCCAGTCCTTAGGACTAAGTCTTGTAACTAATGTAAAACACTTGAGAGGAATATACATCGTCCGTGAAAACCAATCTTGTTTGTTCTTGTGTTCTTACTTTTATTCTTTGTTTCTTGTGCCTGGTTCCCTATTTAATCTATTAAATGTTATTCTCCAACTTGTGAAACTATTGCATTAACCATAACTAGTTTTGCAATTGGTATCAGAGCTTCTTAGCCTCTTGATTGTAAGATCTCACCATCTTTAATCATCTTCAGTTTCATAGCACACTTACTTGCTCAAATGACAGCTCTCACTAAGGCTAACATGGAAACCGACACGATGACCAAATCTCCACTTATCACTCCTGATGGATTTAATACTTGGTGCCAAAGGATGGAAGGCTTCATCAAGTGTCAAGAAAACAGGATGTGGAGATCTTATGTCTCAGGACATCTGTCACACCCTCGCTAGAAGCGGAAACATAAGGATACGACAGACGGGATGGTCATAACACATTGGGGGTCTAAGAGAATCACTAAATGTATTCTCCATAAATGGGTCATGACGTTGCCCGATACATAGGAACACGTGTCAAGTACAGTCAATTCCAAAACATCATACCATAAATGCATAAATAATCCAAAGTTCCATTCATGAAGAAAGAAGCACAAGTACCAAAACAATCCTAAGTACAAAACCAACAATTATAATTCAACAAAACAAACAAGTCCAAAACAAGTCCAAAAGTCCCATGAAATTTCTATTACTCCCAAAGGAGCGGTCTTGTCTAAAGTTCACAGCCAAGCACCTAAGCCTTATTACCTGAAAAGACATGCTCGAAAGAGTCAACATACGTTGGTGAGTTCACAGGTTTAAAAGTACAAATAGTTTGCCATGTATAACATGTATAGAAAGTTGTATGTGAGTAAGAGTAGTCAAGATATCAACACAAGTTTAAGATTAGTCCAAGTCCAATTACCCGGATTATATTCACCCAAGGGCAAGCCCAGACCAAGTCAGTCTCGACTAGTATACCAACGATAAGGGTGGGGGTGTCAAACCGTTAGTACTAACAACACCTCTCCATGATTTCCAAGTCACAAGGACAAGCAAAAGTCCAAGCACAAGCACAAGTACACACTCATGAATGATCATCTAGACTCAAACCAGGCCCCAAACCACATACAATATTCCCAAAATAATTTTTACGACACGGCATAGTCCAACACCATAAGCATGCTTTCCCCCAAAGGAGCCGTGAAACTCACCTTTAGATAATATAGTCCAAATCCCACAATATGCAAAGGAAGCACTAAAAGTACAAATTACAAAAGGATTTACTAAAGAACAAAAATGACCAACACGGGTGTAATCCATGTAACCCAGTCCTTAACGCCCATCAAGGTTTTTATTGTCACTTTATATTAATTTATTAACTTATTCTTTTAAAACATCATTTAACCACTTTAAATACAAAACTTTCCTTTATTAGATTATTTAGTTTCAAACCATATTTTTTTAAGTTTATCAAAATATTTCAGCACATATATCTGATTGCGCACCAGTTTTGTATAAGCTGTTTGGAGATGGAAAAAGTAACGAATCATTATGTAAAAGGTACCATTTGAAAGATAAGACTTTAAATTAAAATCCAGGAAAAATAATCATCTCCATTGGATAAAATATGAGAAAGTTATGACTTGATGAATACAGACCAATCTGCTGCCCAGATTCGTCAGTTTTGACCTTCAGTTTTATTTGCCACGTTTGGAGGACCAAACGATGTCGAAAGAACACGAAACCACTTGGGTTAGTTAGGGGACTCATATAACTTGATTTTAGATGCAAAGTTTGCCCCATTTAGTAGTTTTATGACCAAGTTATGACCTGTACAAAATGTCCCATTTTCCTGACAGCAAGCTGTCCAGTTCATTAGTCTTGTTCCTTTGCATCCCAAACCTCAATATTTGACCATTATCAACCCGAGTATATAAAGAACGTTTTTTACATGTTCAACTTGTCCAAAACTTTAAATAAACACTTGGATTATTCCAATTTTCAGTCCTCAAAACAGTTAGTTGGATGTTAGTCTTCCGGTTCACAATTTTAATTAATCGATTCATTGTTTTGAACGTTCATCACTTCTATCCATCCAAGAAACAAAATTAATGATTTCAAAAAACGATTTATAAGACCAAGATGTCTATTTTGATCAGGTCACACAAGATTACAACCCAACTTCAATAGATTCAAAAATATACAAAGTCCAAGAATAAGGGTTTTACCAGTTAGAGAGTCCAACACTCGTAACACTTAGATCTTCACGATCCAATGTCTAAAACAAAGAATATAAGAATATTAGATGATGATTTTGTATTTAGATGATGAATATCATCAATATTGAAGTAGATCAAGGAATAAAATCATGAAGAAATTATTTTTCTTACCGGAGATTAGAAGATGAACTAGTCTTGCTTAGAATAAGATCTTGAATGTCTTGATTATCTCAAAACTCAATAGAATGATACAATAAAGCTGATTTCTATTGGAATGATGAAGAACAAAGTAGAAATGGGTTGTGGTGGCTAGGGTTTGCAATATGGAAGTAACTTGGAGAAGAATTTTTACAAATGTGAGGAAACAAGGGGAATTTCCCCCTTGTCTATGGATCTCGGCCACAAAGAGGGAGGGGCTAGGTCCTTTGGGCCCTTTGCCCATCTCGTCCAATCTTGGCTCGTCCCGATACATGTGTCGTCCAGTTTTTGCGCTTTTCAATTCTACGCGTTATTACGATTCCAACGGACTATTATATGCTATATAAATGATTTAATTTGTATTTTTAAATTAAATTAAGTGTATTTAATAGACTTTAGGCAAAGCCCATTTATTTCAGATTTTGTATGCGTTCTTAACGTAAGATGTATATTTTTATATTTTTATGTCTTTAGTCCAATTTTTAAGGTCACAACCATCATGCTAAGTCCATATCGGTGAACGTCCACTGTCACCATGTCCAAGTCCCACTAGAACATATTAAGCCCATAATATATAGTTCTGGAACTTAGCGTGTCTACACGCGTCTAATGTACTATTTCAGATCAAGCCATAGTCAAAGAGTCAAAGTTAAAAGTCAAAGTCAAAGTCAATGGTCAAAGTCAATGGTCAATACACTTATTTTGGTGACGCATGCCACAGTATCCCCCCGTTGAGGGAATTTCATCCCGAAATTCAGTCGGAGTTAACAACTGCAATTCCTTTCCGTGAATAGGTAAAAGTACCTAGTCCTCAATTGACCTTCCCACGTACAGATAAATTTGAGTCCTCTCTTTGAGTTCAATCTAATCTTTAGGATTAGGATTTTGCTACTTATCAAAGTTTAATTTCTTTAGCCATGATGTCAGCCAGTTCTTCGACGAATCGAAGTTTACCGTCCATGGAACGTGTCATGAACCCCTCTCGGTTCTTGCTGTAACTCAAACCAATGATCTCATGACCAAATCTGTTTGGAAGTCTTAATTGCACTTACCAATATAGGTGCAAATTTGCTCTTTTGTTAAAGCAGACAATGCCTTCTAAGGCAACAGCTTGTATACCGCCCATAAAAAAACAAAGTCTCTTGAGATGGCTTTTTAGATTTTACAACCAATTTACTAATATCTCCAGAGTATGACTATAGTCTATTACCAAAAATTTAGATTCCAGTCCGAATTCATATTTCACATTCATGGTATCAATAGTGTTTATATATAAGGTGTACCACAGCTAACCCACCACACTACTAACACCTTGATATTGTACCAGTCACCAACCGTATCTAATTATCAAATCAACCAACGTCCGAGAACATGTGCCTAAAGCAAGGGTTCCTTTGATTGTCAGTGTAAATTTCTAATGATCTTGAGCTACCTTTAGTCTGCCTGCGATCCAAAACCCCCAATCATTCGTCTCTTGAATGATTTATGGTCAAGTCATCTAACTTTACACGACTTCTGCCCATTACATCGGCAATCGGCAATTACATCCGTTTACTGGCTCGAACGATGCTCCTATAAGACTCTCATTGCAGCTATTGTTATAGGAAATTCAACTAATGGTTGCTGAGTCTCCTAGCTACATCCAAGTCAATGATAAAAGACATTAACATATCCTCCAATGTTTGAGTAGGTCGCTTACTCATACCATCAGTATGATAGTGGTAAGTCTCACTCATGTCCAGACGTGTACCCAGTGCCTACTATGAGCTATGCCGAATCGTTTCATTAAGCGACTCGCACGAACAGGGATAATCGACATAGGCACTCCATGTCTATCCATAACTTCACTAACATAAATCCTTGCCAAATTTTCCATCTTGTAGTCCTCACAAATAGTTAGGAGATGACCAGATTTGGTCATGTTATCCATAATGACATAAATCAAATCATGCTCACTACTAATTCTTATTAGCTCTGTGATGAAGTACACAATCATGTTTTTCCGCTTCCGATCCAGAATCTCAAACTGTTGTAATAGGCTAGGTGGCCTTCGATGCGTCACTTTAACATTTGAACAAGTCAAACACTTGCACACATAGTCTGCTATGTCCCCTTTCATTCCAGGCCACCAATACAAGTCCTTACGATCATGCCACCTCTTGTTAGCACCAGGATGAATAGTATACTTAAACTTGTGTGCTTCGTCCAACACTAATGTCTACACATTCCCCATAAATGAAACCTAAATTCGCTTAATAAATTACAATTCTCCATCGTCTATTTGTACAAACTATTTATTTAGACCTCTCAAAGCCTTATTCTCCATATTCAGTCCCCTCATTTTACTCAACTTGAGTGGTACTGAGGTAAGCACAAGGGTTTGACTCTCTCCTTACAACTCAACACATCTTAACCCATATTTGCCTTTCTGGGTTATACTAGATTACACAGTCGTAGTCGCTGAACAATTCAATCCAACTTCTCTATCTCATGTTTAGTTCTTTTTGGTGAAAAATAAGTTGAAAACTCTTGTGGTCAGTATAAATGACATACTTGGAGAACCTAGCATATAGTTTCTCATTTTCAACAATTCCAAGACTGTCCCCGTATGTTTCTCATGATCCACCCTATCCTCCAATAAGTCAGAATGTCCTCAATGAACATTATGACAAATTTATTCAGATATGGCATACGCATCTAATTCATCATGCCCATGAACACAACAAGTGCCTTTTTAGCCCAAGATTCATAACTAGGAACTCGTAATGTCTAATGACCAACACGGGTGTAATCCTTGTAACCCAGTCCTTAACGCCCATCAAGGTTTTTATTGTTACTTTATATTAATTTATTAACTTATTCTTTTAAAACGTCATTTAATCACTTTTAAATACAAAACTTTCCTTTATTAGATTATTTAGTTTCAGACCTTATTTTTTTTAAGTTTATCAAAATATTTCAGCACATATATCTGATTGCGCATCAGTTTTGTATAAGATGTTTGGAGGTCGAAACGTTAACGAATCTTTGCGTACAAGGTACCATTTTAAATATAAGACTTTAAATTAAACTTCAGAAAAAAGGATCATCTCCATTGGACAAAATATGAGAAAGTTATGACTCGATGAATACAGACCAATCTGCTACCCAGATTCGTCAGTTTTCACCTTCAGTTTTGTTTGCCACGTTTGGAGGACCAAACGATGTCGAAACAACACAAAACCACTTGGGTTAGTTAGGGGACTCAACTTGATTTTAGATGAAAATTTTGCCCCATTTAGTCATTTTATGACTGTACAAAATGTCCCATTTTCCTGACAGCAAGCTGTCCAGTTTATTAGTCTTGTTCTTTTGCATTCCAAACCTCAATATTTGACCATTATCAACCCGAGTATATAAAGAACATTTATTACATGTTCAAATTGTCCAAAAATTTAATTAAAACTTGAATTATTCCAATTTTCAGTCCTCAAAACAGTTAGTTGGATGTTAGTCTTCCTGTTCACAATGTTAATTAATCAATTCATTGTTTTGAACGTTCATCACGTCTATCCATCCAAGAAACAAAATTAATGATTTCCAAAATATGATTTATAAGACCAAGATTTCTATTTTGATCATGTCACACAATATTACAACCCAACTTCAATAGATTTAAAAATATATAAAGTCCAAGAATTAGGGTTTTACCGGTTATAGAGTCAAACACTCGTAACACCAAGATCTTCACGATCCAATATCCAAAACAAAGAATATAATAATATTAGATGATGATTTTGTGTTTAGATGATGAATATCATCAATATTGAAGTAGATCAAGGAATAAAATCATCAAGAAATGATTTTTCTTACCGGAAATTAGAAGATGAACGAGTCTTGCTTAGAATAAGATCTTGAATGTCTTGATTATCTTAAAACTCAATAGAATGACACAATGAAGCTGATTTTTGATTGGAATGATGAAGAACAAAGTGGAATTGGGTTGTGGTGGCTAGGGTTTGAAATACGGAAGTAACTTGGAGAAGAATTTTTACAAATATTAGGAAACAAGGGGAATTTCCCCCTTGTCTATGGATCTCGGCCACAAAGAGGGAGGGGTAAGGGCCTTTGGGCCCTTGGCCCGTCTCGTCCAATCTTGGCTCGTCCTGATACATGTGTCGTCCAGTTTTTGCGCTTTTAAATTCTACACGTTATTACGATTCCAACGGACTATTATATGCTATATAAATTATTTAATTTGTATTTTTAAATTAAATTAAGTGTATTTTGTAGACTTTAGGCAAAGCCCACTGATGTCAGATTTTGTATGCGTTCTTAATGTAAGATGTATATTTTTACATTTTTATGTCTTTAGTCCTATTTTTAAGCACACAACCATCATGCTAAGTCCAAATTGGTGAACGTCCACTATCACCATGTCCAAGACCCACTAGAACATATTAAGCCCATAATATATAGTTCTAGAACTTAGTGTGTCTACACGCGTCTAATGTACTATCTCAGATCAAGTCATAGTCAAAGAGACAAAGTTAAAAGTCAAAGTCAAAGTCAATGGTCGATACACCTATTTTGGTGACGGATGTCACAGTATCCCCCCGTTGAGAGAATTTCATCCCGAAATTCATTCAGAGTTAACAACTGCAATGCCTTTCCGTGAATAGGTAAAAGTACCTAGTCCTCAATGGACCTTCCCACGTACAGATAAATTTGGGTCCTCTCTTTGAGTTCAATCTAATCTTTAGGATTAGGATTTTGCTACTTATCAAAGTTCAATTTCTTTAGCCATGATGTCAGCCAGTTCTTCGACGAATCGAAGTTTACCGTCCATGGAACGTGTCATGAACCCCTCTCGGTTCTTGATGTAACTCAAACCAATAATCCCATGACCAAATCTGTTTGGAAGTCTTAATTGCACTTACAAATATAGGTGCAAATTTGCTCTTTAGTTAAAGCAGACAATGCTTTCTAAGGCAACAACTCATATACCGCCCATAAAAAAAACAAAGTCTCTTGAGATGGCTTTTTAGGTTTTACAATCAATTTACTAATATCTCCAGAGTATGACTGTTGTCTATTACCAAAAATTTAGATTCCAGTCCGGATTCTGATTTCACATTCATGGTATCAATAATGTTTATATATAGGGTATACCGCAGCTAACCCACCACACTACTAACACCTTGATATTGTACCAGTCACAAACCGTATCTAATTATCAAATCAACCAACATCTGAGAACATGTGCCTAAAGCAAGGGTTCCTTTGAATGTTTGTGTAAATTTCTAACGATCTTGAGCTACCTTTAGTCTGTATGCGATCCAAAACCCCTAATCATTCTTCTCTTGAATGATTTATGGTCAATTCATCTAACTTTACACGACTTTTGCCCATTAAATCAGCAATCGGCACTTACATCCGTTTACTGCCTCGAACTGTGCTCCTATAAGACTCTCATTGCAGCTATTGTTATAGGAAATTCAACTAATGGTTGGTGAGTCTCCTAGCTACATCCATATCAATGATAAAAGGCATTAACATATCCTTTAATGTCTGACTAGGTTGCTCACTCATACCATCAGTATGATAGTGGTAAGTCTTACTCATGTCTAGACGTGTACCCAAGCGCCTACTATGAACTATGACGAATCATTTCATTAAGCGACTCGCACGAACAGGATAATTGACATAGGCACTCCATGTCTATCCATAACTTCACTAACATAAATCCTTGCCAAATTTTCCATCTTGTAGTCCTCACAAATAGTTAGGAGATGACCAAATTTGGTCATGTTATCCACAATAACTCAAATCAAATCATGCTCACTACTAATTCTTATTAGCTTCGTCATGAAGTCCACAATCATGTTTTTCCGCTTCTGATCCAGAATCTCAAACTGTTGTAATAGGCTAGGTGGCCTTCGATGCCTCACTTTAACATTTGAACCAGTTAAACACTTGCACACATAGTCCGCTATGTTTCCTTTCATTCCAGGCCACCAATACAAGTCCTTACGATCATGCCACCTCTTGTTAGCACCAGGATGAACAGTATACTTAAACTTGTGTGCTTCGTCCAACACTAATGTCTACACATTCCCCATAAATGAAACCTAAATTCGCTTAATAAATTACAATCCTCCATCGTCTATTTGTACAAACTATTTATTTAGACCACTCAAAGACTTATTCTCCATATTAAGTCCCTTGATTTTACTAAACTTGACTAGTAGTAAGGTAAGCACACGGGTTTGACTCTCTCCTTACAACTCAACACGTCTTAACCCATATTTGCCTTTCTGGGTTTTACTAGATTACACAGTCGTAGTCGCTGAACAATTCAATCCAACATCTCTATCTCATGTTTAGTTCTTTTTGGTGAAAAATATGTTGAAAACTCTTGTGGTCAGTATAGATGACATACTTGGAGAACCTAGCATATAGTTTCTCATTTTCAACAATTCCAAGACTGTCCCCATATGTTTCTCATGATCGTCCCTATCCTCCAATAAGTCAGAATGTCCTCAATGAACATTATGACAAATTTATTCAGATATGGCATACACATCTAATTCATCACATCCATGAACACCGCAAGTGCCTTTGTTAGCCCAAGATTCATACTAGGAACTCGTAATGTCTAATGACCAACACGGTGTAATCCTTGTAACCCAGTCCTTAACGCCCATCAAGGTTTTTATTGTCACTTTATATTGATTTATTAACTTATTCTTTTAAAACGTCATTTAATCACTTTTAAATACAAAACTTGCCTTTATTAGATTATTTAGTTTCAAACCTTATTTTTTTAAGTTTATTAAAATATTTCAGCACATATATCTGATTGCGCACCAGTTTGTATAAGCTGTTTGGAGGTCGAAACTTTAACAAATCATTGCGTACAAGGTACAATTTGAAGGATAAGACTCTAAATTAAACTTCAGAAAAAAGAATCATCTCCATTGGATAAAATATGAGAAAGTTATGACTCGATGAATACAGACCAATCTGCTGCCGAGATTCGTCAGTTTTGACCTTCAGTTTTGTTTGCCACGTTTGGAGGACCAGACGATATCGAAACAACACGAAACCACTTGGGATAGTTAGGGGACTCATAGAAATTGATTTTAGACGTAAATTTTGCCCCGTTTAGTAGTTTTATGACCAAGTTATGACCTGTACAAAATGTCCCATTTTCCCTGACAGCAAGCTGTCCAGTTCATTAGTCTTGTTCCTTTGCATCCCAAACCTCAATATTTGACCATTATCAACCCGAGTATATAAAGAACGTTTTTTACATGTTCTACTTGTCCAAAACTTTAAATAAACACTTGGATTATTCCAATTTTCAGTCCTCAAAACAGTTAGTTGGATGTTAGTCTTCCGGTTCACAATTTTAATTAATCGATTCATTGTTTTGAACGTTCATCACTTCTATCCATCCAAGAAACAAAATTAATGATTTCAAAAAACGATTTATAAGACCAAGATGTCTATTTTGATCAGGTCACACAAGATTACAACCCAACTTCAATAGATTCAAAAATATACAAAGTCCAAATATTAGGGTTTTACAGGTTAGAGAGTCCAACACTCGTAACACCTAATCTTCACGATCCAATGTCCAAAACAAAGAATATAAGAATATTACATGATAATTTTATGTTTAGATGATGAATATCATCAAGATCAAAGTAGATCAAGGAATAAAATCATCAAGAAACGATTTTTCTTACCGGAGATTAGAAGATGAACAAGTCTTGCTTAGAATAAGATCTTGAATGTCTTGATTATCTCAAAACTCAATAGAATGACACAATGAAGCTGATTTTCAATTGGAATAATGAAGAACAAAGTGGAATTCGGTTGTGGTGGCTACGGCTTGCAATATGGAAGTAACTTGGAGAAGAATTTTTGCAAAAGTGAGGAAACAAGGGGAATTTCCCCCTTGTCTATGGATCTTGACCGCAAAGAGGGAGGGGTAAGGGCCTTCGGGTACTTGGCCCGTCTCGTCCAATTTTGGCTCGTCCCGATACACATGTCGTCCAGTTTTTGCGTTTTTAAATTCTACGCGTTATTACGATTCCAATGGACTATTATATGCTATATAAATTATTTAATTTGTATTTTTAAATTAAATTAAGTGTATTAAGTAGACTTTAGGCAACGCCCATTGATGTTGGATATTGTATGCGTTCTTAACGTAAGATGTATATTTTTACATTTTTATATCTTTAGTCCTATTTTTAAGCACACAACCATCATGCTAAGTCCAAATTGGTGAACGTCCACTGTCACCATGTCCAAGGCCCACTAGAACATATTAAGGCCATAATATATAGTTCTAGAACTTAGTGTGTCTACACGCGTCTAATATACTATCTAAGATCAAGCCATAGCCAAAGAGTCAAAGTCAATAGTCAATGTCAAAGTCAATGGTCAATACACCTATTTTGGTGACGGATGTCATAACATCACATCCCATGCACCACTTCAGCAACTGCTGGTGGTGGGTTGATACCAAAGGAAGTGGTTGACTATTCTAAGTGAGATTGGAAGAATATTGATATAGATCAGAAGGCCATGACCCTTCTTCAAACTGCTATTCCCAACTCTATCTACAGAGGCTTCAAAAAATGCAAGACTGTAAAACAACTCTGGGATACACCAAAGCTGATGTATGAAGGGTCTGAGGAAGCCAAGGAAAACAAGAAGGATATCATGAAGCATCAGTTTGAAAACTTCACCTTCAAGTCAGGTGAAACTATGACTCAATAATACTTCAGGTATGTTGAGATAGTAGATACTCTGGTTTATGCTAGAGTGAAACTTGAGAATAGGGACATACTGAGGAAGTTCATGTTCTCTCTTTCCAAAGGATGGACACACTACTGTATGGCCATTAAGAGAACTGAAAATCTCTCTACTATCACTCTCACTGAGCTATATGGTATCCTGAGCAATTACCAGATGGAGATGAACATGCAAAATCCATCTCACAGCTCATCCAGCACCCAGAAGAGTTCAGCCCTTCATGTGGTTGAAAGGGATAGCAGAGAACCATAACATCATCTCATCTGCTATCCTGACAACTCACAAAAAGGTCCTTTCATCACCTTCCTAGAGACACCAAGGGAGAGCTACATCCAAGGGAGCCCATTCAAAGGAGACAAGCTCATCTCAAGACTTTGTGTCTTCAGATGAAAGTTATGACATCTTTCTCTTCACTCTTGAAGACATGGACTGTATCCATCCAGATGACCTGGATTATATGGAGATAGTCCAACAGATGGATCTTCTCACTTATAGAGCCAAAAAGTTCTACAAGAGGACTGAGAGAAAGTTTTCCAGCAATGTATCCAATGGAAAGTTTGGGCTCGATAAAAGCAAAGTAAAGTGTTACAACTGTAACCAAATGGAACACTTTGCTAGAGAGTGTAAGGCACCAAGGAAAAATGGTGGCCATACACAACCTAGGCCAAACTACATTGAGGGACCAACAAAGACTGAGAATCCCAACCAACCAAAGTAGCAAGCTGCAGTTGCTATTCAAGAAATGGTGGCCATACACAACCCAGGCCAAACTACACTGAGGGAGCTCTAAAGACTGAGAAGCCCAAAAACCAAAGCAGCAAGCTGCAGTTGCTGTTGAAGAATGAGGCTTTGACCGGAGCTTCCAGGTAAAAGATGTATCTCCAAACCATGCCCTGATGGCAGACCATAAAGAAACCAAGGTATTGGAACATCTTTGTACACCTAAGTGTATTGCTAAAGTAAACATGTACAGGTCCTATAACTTGGAAGTAAGATATGATCTTGAGTCTTTAAACATTTTAAAAGCTAGTTTTAAAAGGGTAGAAAATGACTATAAACTTAAAATAGAAGATATAGAGAAAACCATTTCTACCCTAAAATGAGCACACATATTATAGGACTTAGATTAAAGATCTAGTCACCAAGTAAACTGAATACCAGGCTGAGCTTGTGATCAGCAAAGCCAGGGTAGTAAAATATGTTCTTGAAGAGGAAACCTTTAAGAACATCATATTCTCATCCTTACATACAAAGATTTGTTATCAAAATAGGCAGGGAGAAGGATCAAGTGAGATAGCTCCTCCACAAACATTATTATCTGTTAGATCTCCAAGGTGTGAAACTAGTGAAGATGAGTTACGCCTCATTGATCCTATCCAAGAAAAGCATGAATATGCATAGGATATAGTGAACGATGAACCAGAAGTAAGTGAGGAGGTTCATCCTAAGAATGATCACTATACTCCTGGAGAAAAGAATGAACCAAGGATGGCCAAGTCAGCTAGAAAGAATTTGATTAGGGCCACTAAAAGAAAATCAAAGAAAGTCCAAGAGATCAAGCCCACCTTCAACCCTAAGCAAAAACAAGTCTTTATCTCTTTGGGTTTGAGGCGGTGAATATTGAAGACTTAACTAAGGACTCTAGTACCAGAAGTCCTAGTTTAAGTTCAAACCATCCTGGCCAAGAAAAGAAGGTTGAACAAATGTGCACCACTGCTACACAGCCTGAACCATCCAACTCCAAGAGCAAACTTCACCCTTAGAAGCCGGCTACATCATCTAATAAGGTAAAGAAGGAATAAGAAAGAGATCAAGCTAAACTTTCTTCTCAGAAGAAGATCCTCAGCATTGAAAAGGTAAACTTTGTCAAAGAGCTTCAGTAAAATCTTTTGAGTATGTCTCAATTTTATGACTAGAGACATAACATGCTCTTTACTGAGCATGAGTGCATTGTTCTCAAGCCCGAGGTGATCATTCCTCAAGAGCATATCCTACTCAGAGCCCCCAGGAAAAGGAACATGTACAAGATGGATCTGTAATAAACCTCACCTTCAGAAGAAGTTTCTTGCTTTCTATCTAAAGCCAATAGTGATGAGTCTTTCCTTTGGCATAAAAGAATATGCCATGTAAGCTTTAAGAACATAAATAAATTGATTAAAGATGATTTGGTAACTGGAATTCCAAAGAAAGAGTTTACAAGTGATGACCATTATGTTGCATGTCTGAAAGGAAAGCAACACAAAGTGTCACACAAGCCAAAGGAAAAGAACTCCATCACTACTCTCGTTCACTTATTACACATGGATCTCTTTGGCCCCTCCAATGTAATGAGTTTAGGAAGAACTTCATACTGCCTCGTGATCACAGATGATTTCACAAGATATACTTGGGTCTTTTTTATTAGAAGTAAGGATAAGACCCCTGAAATCTTAAAGAACTGCATTCTAAAAATTAAGAATTAATGTGATCACAAGGTTAAGATCATAAGACATGATTAAGGAACTGAATTCAAGAACCAAATCCTTGATACATTTTATGATGAAAACGATATTACAATACAATATAGTGCTCCTAGAACCCCTTAACAAAATAGTGTTACTAAGAGGAGAAATAGGACACTTTTTGGGGCTGCAAGAACCATGCTCTTTGACTCTAAACTGCCCGTTACCTTCTGGGTAGAGGCAGTCAACATTGCCTGCTCTATGCAGAAAAGAGTTTTAGTAGTCAAAACTCATGGTAAGACACCTTATAAAGTATGGCACAAAAGGAGTCCTTTCATTTCTTTCCTCATGTCATTTGGTTGTCTAAGCACCATCTTGAATACCAAAGATCACATAGCCAAATTTACTAAGAAAGAAAATATTGGACACTTCATTGGATACTCTTCCCAAGCTAAGGCTTATAGAGTAAACAATCTCAGAACTAGGATAGTTGAGGAGTCAACCAATGTGAATTTCAATGAACACACTTCTAGTGTGAAAGGTTCTGGTGTTGATTGGCTATTTGATCTTGATTTAGTTACCAACTATTTTAACAAATCTTATGAAGATGTTTCTGGAACACCAGGTAATACATCTACAAGAGATAATGATCCAAGATTGAGCTGAGAACCGAATGATACAATATATTTAGCTCTAGTGTAACAAGCTGTTGGGTCAGAAAGGATAGTCTATCAACACAGTCAAAGTCAACAAATGTCAACGTGTCAAAGTCATGAATATTGACGCGTTCGAGACGAAGAACCGAGACATGATGTTGAAGATAAAGACTAGCAGTTAATTGTTAATAAATATATTTGTGTCAACTTATTTATGTTTAAGTCATTTTATATAATTTCCCTAATTGTCTAAGTCTAGGGGCTTAATATGTCATTAGTGAATATTATCACTATATATAGATTAGTGTCAATTAGGGTTTGGGAGAGCTTGAATGAGCCTTGATTGAGGGGTTTTTCACTTTGTAATATATTCAGCAATCAATTCAGATCAAACAAGGGTTTTATTGAATGTTCTTGAGATGTTCATCATTGTTCATCCATATTTTATAGTGTTTGATCTATATTTTGCACAAATATCATTGATATCTGTATCATCAGTGGGATTTGTTTGTGTTTATCAATCAAGTGCACTGTTATTTCGATCAAGTGGACCAACAATTTGGTATCAGAGCCATTGTGCTCTTGATTATTTGAGTTTATTTGGTTTCTAGTTCAAAGTCACTATTCCATTCATTTTCGATCTGATCTGCGTGTTTTGGACATGGAAATTGATTGAGGATTGTGCGTTTTGGGTGTGGGAAGCTATTGAAATCATCAGATCTCAAATTCATTGAGATTTGGATGAGTTTGGATTGATTTCGTGCTGAAAAGTCGTTCAGATATGTCGGGCGAATTTACAGCTCTTCCAGCAAAACTGTATCTTCATCCAGCGAAACTACATAGTTTCGCCTGGCAAAGCTAGAGTTCTTTCAGCGAAACTACGCAGTTCTTGGTTTTTGAATCTGGTTTGTTCTTCCTTGCGAATGTACATGCATTGAATGGAAGTTCATGGTGTTTGTGTGCCAAACCCAGCGAAATTGCTACCAAATTGATTTCTGAACAAAAGTTCAACTATTTTTAGGCGAAACTACCCTGCGAAACTAGCATCAGCGTGCTTCTATTGGGCGAAACTGCTGTCGAATTACTGGCGAAACTACTAGCGAAACCACCAGCGAAACTACCAGCGAAATTGCCAACGAAATTACTGAAATTTCAGCAAAATTAATTTCTGATCATGTCAAAAATGGCTTTTTCAGAAGTCTCTAATTCCTTCAAATTTGATAATCTAATATCGGCACAAAGTCGGTTTGATTCTTTTGCAGCCATGAAAGATGAAAAGATATCTGATTTTGTTGATCGATTTCTAATGGTGGCAAGCAACCTTAAAAAGTATGATGACCAGCTGGGGAACTATGAACAAGTCACAAAACTTTTGGACTCTCTTTCTCCACAGTGGAGTCCACAAGTTAGATTGTTAAAGCAGGAAATAAATTTTGCTGACTACAAACTCATTGAAGTTATTAACAAGCTGAAGTCATTTGATTTGGATATGAAAAGAAAAGAGTATAATCAATTCATCTATGGTAGTGTATCTTCAAGTGTTGAGATCAAAGAAACTAAAGAAGAAGTCAACCATGCATTGATGGCTGAGGTGGTAAACAGTGATGAAGATTTTGTTGAGGTTTTTGATCCTTTCAAAGAATTCAGGTGTGACACTCAAGGTGAGAATGTTGGTGATGTTGGTGATTGTGCAAGTCAGTGTAAAGTTCAGGATGAAGGAAAGCAAAAGGAAGGTGAAGCTGAAGAAGCTAAGAAGAGAGCTGCTGAGGAGGAAGAATACAAAAAGAACCCTCCTGTCTGTCAATTTGAAAAAGCCCTAGCTGCTGAAAAGATAGTTATAGGACTTCCTTATGAGGTTGTTCAAGACATGTGTTCTCCTCCCTGCAAAATTTGTTTATTTGGAGTTTATAAAGCTAACAGATTATTGTTAGAAAATGAAAAAAAAATAAAATAAATAAGCAAAGAACTTAAAATCAATGAGTCTAAATATTTTATCAAACTAAGAAAAGCTTTAAAAGAAAATGATCTTTTAAAAAGAAATCTTTTAGAAAAGAATGTCGAGATTAATGTTTTGAGCGAACGAGTCACATTAGCAGAATCTGAGACTAGCAAGCTTAAAACTAAACTTGATAAACGGATGATATCAAGGATGAAACAGGAAGAACTATTATATAAGCAAAGGGGAGCTAGAATCAAAACGGGTGTGGGATGTAGTGAAACTTCATATGTTTATCTTCCTCCTAGCACTCATTGTTACTCTCCTATGCCTCAACCTCATCCATCTAATGATTTAATTGAAGTTGCAGATACTAACAGTCTACATGCAGGTTTAAGCAGCATTAGTCACAAAGAGGTTCAAGATGAATATGATTCTCCTGTATGTTTAGGACTTATCAAACTAGGATTTGATAAGCAAAATGATAATTCCACCCTTGATGCTTCAAATCCAGTATTAGGTGTTTCCCATAACTTCTTTAACAAATTCAAAACAGGTAACATCCCTTCTTTTGTTCCTGTTAGGTTTGTCAAAGAAGGAACAGTTGTGGAATCGTCAGGCAATCAGAACTCAACAAGTGGTATCAATCAAGATCCGTTGGAAGCAGACTTGTGTATACAAGACTGGACAAGCTCAGATGATGAATCAAAAATCATTAAGTCGCCTGAAGTTGTCAAGTCTCAAATGCTTCCAAAAGTTGAATCAAGACCTATACGGATCTCATCTCTAAATGCTAAACAAATCAGCAGTTCCTCTAAATCTCAGTAGAAGCACTCAACATCTTCATCTTCTATCCATCAAGCTCACCATAAATCTGCTCCAAGTCTACCAAGTCACCAGTCATACAAAAGTGTACATAGAAGAATGTTCAGATCTCATCTCCTGGAACATCACACATCAAATCACAGCCCAGTTCGAAATCCACATCGACAAAGCCTCAAAAAGTTCAATCTTTTGATATTTAAAAGAAGAAGCTTCAAGGTTGTCGACAAGAAGCAACAACCTCCAAGCAGACTCCACCCACTCCTGCTTTTCACGAGACTACAAAGAGCCAAAAGCTTTTCAAGGCCTGCTTTAGATGTGGAAAAGAAGGTCATGTGCTAAAGAATAGTCCTCAAGTACAAAGACAGGATTCGAGCAGTAAAGATAACATGGGTTGCTTCTCAGGTTCAAAAGGTAAAAAGCACATATTTTTGAATGGTTGGATGATGAACAATTTATCCAAACCTTCTCATGTGAAGCCGGTTTCACATGATTCAAAGATGAAAAAGACCAATGTCTCAAAATCAAAATCTCTTCCTTCTGGTCTTAAAAAGAAAATGATTTGCAAATTCAATTCTTTCAAATCAAAAGAAATTGAGCAGAAACAAATTTGGAAAGTAAAACAAAAAGTTAAAGAGATAAATGATTTTTCAAAAGGGTGTGTGCTAAAGCAGGTTATGTACACTGATGAAAAAGGAACTCCCAGAACTACGATGGCCTAGGTTCGCCTCTCTAACTAATCTGTTAATGAGTGCAGGAACATTTCATGGGACTATTAGTAATCCGTTTTAACGACAGAGAATGTTCCTCAGTCAAATTTGAAGCGAAACAAATGGGTTATGGTTTTGGTATCACATCTATATTCTGGATACTTATCTGCACTATTACAGTTCACACTTTACAATCACTGCACTTTTCTTGGTACTTCATTTCTCATCTTTTTGCTAGTATAATTTGGAAGACTTTCTTTGCTAGTAAAATTGAAATGGGAACTAAGAACTTGATTTGGGATGACTAAGAAATGATAGTATGTTTTCTTTGTATGCTTGGTTGCATGACTTATACCTTTTGAAAAATGATAGTAACTGATGTAGATGTCTGTATCACCTAAAATTCTAAAATCTAAAACGACAGCTTCATTATGTGATATGCATGGTAGGCTCAGCCCGAAAATGAAGTAAACAGTGATTCTATAGCCTAACTAAAGCTTTAGACCTTGGTGATAAGAATCATTTCCATGACATCTCGACCTGCCTAAAGTTACAAGTCTCATCAAAAACGGGTTGAGAGTATCTAACTTCTGCCTTGATCCCTTCCATTTCCAAAATCTCCCTATCCCCTTGTCCTGATGTAGCTTCTCGTTAGCTTTTCAGATGTATATTTCTTGCTTATCTCCTCTGCTATGCGGAAGCATTGACCTGGAGTGATGATCTTCTTTGTTATATGTAAGTATAGACCTGAAGCTCTCATCAGCACTCTTAGATGATCATCTCCTCTGTTATACGTAAGTATAGACCTGGAGCTCTCATCATTTGTTCCCTAAAATAAGGGCATAGTGATTCTTAAATTAAGATCATTGTTGGACTTCAAAAGAAAATCAAGCAGAGTTAGTCATATTACTCAATAAGCCCTAATGACGGGATAAGTTATTTGTCGGATGTCTGTGGTAACCAAGTTACCTGAGCTTCTCTAATTGAACCTAAAACATGATAAAATTAGTTGTAGGTCACTCGTTGAAAAGAATAAGGCATGGGTTTAAATTGGACAAATATACCAACAATCATTCTTGAACTGTTTTTGGCTATCAAAATTTTAAAATCATGATCAGACTCTGCATCTGTGTGATCTCACTAACTTGTCGATGTTTAAATACATCCTTGTGATTAAGTGTATCTTGAGGATGTGATCTCATGATCGAATTAGTTCTTGGTGTAAGGTGATTAAAAAAAAGGGGGGGTTTCATTTCAAATTATTTCAAGTCTTCAACATTATGCTATTAAAATGTTATCATTTTCACATACATTTTACGGGAAATTGCACACATAGATAAACACGGGTTTATTTGTTATCTTAAATGATCTACAGGAAGTTACGAGATTGTGGTTGTGACTGTGTTACAGATTTTTGCTTCAAATGATGGCCGATCATCAGCTGACCAAAGTACCTGACCAGAGAACCTGTTCTTCAAGTTTGCAGAAGATACCAAGCTAGGATTCCTCCTCATACATCTTTTGAAGCACTTAATAATAGAGAATTGGAAAAGTTGTTCCTGATCATTCAAAGGATGCACTCGTTGACGGGGAGCATACAAAAAGGGGGAGTCTGTAAGATGAAAGATATTTAATACCAGATCATCAATCTAGGGGGAGATTGAAGATCATTATATGGTTGACTTATCGGTGCTGATCACGATACAAGTTGTTGATAATGATAGACTAAGGGGGAGTATTGTTGGGTCAGAAAATGATAGTCTATATTATCAACATAGTCAAAGTCAAGATCACTGTCAAAGTCATCGAAATAGTCAAACAGACGCGTTCGAGACGAAGAACCGAGACAAGATGTTGAAGATATAAATGACTAGGAGTTTATTGTTAATAAATGTATTTTGTGTCAACAAAATATATTTATTTATATTTAAGTCATTTTTATGTTTTATATGTAATTTCCCTAATTGTTTAAGTCTAGGCGCTTAATATGTCATTAGTGAATATTATCACTATATATAGATTAGTGTCAGTTAGGGTTTGGGGAGCTTGAATGAGCCATTGATTGAGGGGTTTTTCACTTTGTAATATATTCAGCAATCAATTCAGATTAAACAAGAGTTTTATTGAATGTTCTTGAGGTGTTCATCATTGTTCATCCATATTTTATAGTGTTTGATCTATATTTTACACAAATATCATTGATATCTGTGTTATCAATGGGATTTGTTTGTGTTTATCAATCAAGTGCACTGTTATATCGATCAAGTGGACTAACATAAGCACTGCATGTGGAAATCTTGCCAGTACACCATGACAAACTCTTCAGCTGATACATCTGAGGTGCCTACCAATTCTAGCAATGTGGCACAAAACTCAAATGAAGGGATTTCCAATACAGGGGAAAATGGAGATGGTGATAGTGATCAATTATATCTTGATGCTGACAACCTTTCCGCTAGAGACAACATCAATGATATGACACACTTTCTAGATCAAGTCATTGTTGATAAGTGTGCTGATGTGGTAGGTGATACTTAATCACCAGATCTAAATTTCTCTAATTTAGATCTATCAAATCAACTTGGTGTGATTCCTTAGCGAAGAATTCATAATATACATTCTACCACAAACATTATTGGAGATGTTAAGACTATGGTGAGAACAAGTGGACAAACCTATGATAAAAATGTTTGTTTGCATTCTTGCTTCTTGTCCCAGATTGAGCCAAAGAAAGTTGATGAGGCTTTGAAAGATGGAAGTTAGGTTGAAGCAATACAGGAGTAACTACTTTAAAATACAAGGTGTTTGGAACCTATGTCCTCTTCCTCATGGGAAGATGCTAATAGGTACTAAATGGGTTTTTAGGAACAAGAAGGATGATAGAGGACTTGTCAACAAGAACAAAGCAAGACTAGTTGTCCAAGGGTACACTCAAGAAGAAGGGATTGACTAGATAGATGTTTTTGCTCCTGTAGCAAGACTTGAAGCAAGCCAGCTGTAAGGATGTTTTTGTAGCACTCAAGGATTTCAAGGTCTACCAACTTGATGTCAAGTGTGCTTTTTTATATGAGGTGATAGATGAAGAAGTGTATGTCAAGCAACCACCTAGCTTTATAGGCCCAGATCATCCTGATTATGTCTACAAGCTTGACAAAGCTCTTTATAGGCTACATCAAGCTCCAAAAAAGTGGTATAAGACATTGTTAAAATACCTGGTTCAACATGGTTACACAAGAGATAGTATTGACAACACACTCTTCATCAAGAGAACAGGAAATGACTTGATGCTGGTTCAAGTTTATGTTGATCACATCATCTTTGGGTAACCATTAAAAAGCTCTACAAAGAGTTTGAAAAGCTGATGAAGAATAGATTTGAAATGAGTGATATGGGGGAACTCAATTTCTTTCTAGGAATTCAAGTGAAGCAGGTTGCCAATGGCATCTACATAAACCAGTCAAAGTATGTGCAAGACATACTAACCAGATTTCATTTGACTGAGTGCAGGATTTCTAAGACTCTCATAGCTAGAAACCATTCCCTAGGACCTGATCTTGATGGGGAGTGTGTTGATTAACATCTCTACAGGTCCATGATTGTGTCTCTTATGTATCTTACATCTAGCAGGCCTAATATCAAGTTTGCCACATGTATATATGCAAGATATCAAGCCAACCCTAAGATGTCACACCTAGTTGCTGTTAAGAGGATCCTTAGATATCTCAATGGAGCTCCCAAACTGGGACTTTGGTATCCAAAGAATTCTGAATTCTATCTGTATGCATATACAGATAGTGACTATGGTTGCTACAATATGACTGCAAAGACTACATCTGGGGATATTAGTTCCTTGGTGGCTATAACATGACTGCAAGAAACCTCACCTTCAGGAGAAGTTTCTTGCTTTCTATCTAAAGCAAATAGTGAAAAGTCTTTTCTTTGGCATAAAAGAATGTCCCATGTAAACTTTAAGAACATGAATAAATTAATTAAAAAGGCTTTGGTAACTGGAATGCCAAAGAAAGAGTTTACAACTGATAACTATTGTGTTGCATGTCTGAAAGGAAAGACACAAAGTGTCAAACAAGCCAAAGGAAAAGTACTCCATCACTACTCCCCTTCACTTATTATACATGGATCTCTTTGGCCCCACCATTGTAATAAGTTTAAGAAGAACTTCATATTGCCTTGTGATCACAGATGATTTCATAATATATACTTGGGTCTTCTTTCTTAGAAGTAAGGATGAGACCCCTAAAATCTTGAAGAACATCATTATAAAAATTGAAAATCAATGTGATCACAAGGTTAAGATCATAATATATGATTAAGGAACTGAATTCAAGAACCAAATCCTTGATACATTTTGTGATGAAAAGGGTATTACAAAACAATATAGTGCTCCTAGAAACCGGTGTTGCTGAGAAGAGAAACAGGACACTTATTGAGGTTGCAAGAACCATGCACTCCGACTCTACACTGCCCATTACCTTCTGGGTAGAGGCAGTCAACATTGCCTGCTATATGCAGAAAAGAGTTTTAGTAGTCAAAAATCATTGTAATACACCTTATGAAGTATGGCACAAAAGGAGGCCTTTTATTTCTTTCCTCATGTCATTTGGTTGTCCATGCACCATCTTGAATACCAAAGATCACATAGCCAAATTTGCTGAGATCAGATGATGGACACTTCATTGGATACTCTTCCCAAGAAAAGGCTTATAGAGTATACAATCTCAGAACTAGAGTAGTTTAGGAGTCAGCCAATGTGATTTTCAATGAACACACTCCCAGTGTGAAAGGTTCCGATGCTGATTGGCCATTTGATCTTGATTTATTTACCAACTGTTTTAACAAATCTTGTGAAGATAGTTCGGGAACAACAGGTATGTTAGTCCCAAGAGCACTTGAATCATCAAATTGCAATGAAGATTTGGATCAAAATGGTAAAATATAAAGAACTTGGATGAACACTCAAGAACATTAATGAAAAACCCCCATTTGATCCATATTGATTTGCATGAGATATTGTTTATATGGAAACCCTAAAATCTAGCTCATAAAAGCTTGAACCCTAATTGCACCATAGTTTACCATTTATAGCCTAATGACACTATAGACTAATGACATTTAGAACCCTAAACTATGAATAAAGCATAACAATTAAGAAATTACAATTATAACACAAACTAGACTAATAAAGATTAAATATATATTTTGTTGACAACAAAATATATATTAACTCTAAGACCCGTGTTCTTTGTATCTTCAACGTCTCACTACTAATCTTCGTCCCGAACGCGTCGTCTTGACTGTAGCGTTGACTTTGACCGTTGACGTTGACTTTTGTTGACTTTGACTGTGTTGATCATATAGACTATCCTTTTCACACCCAACAATACTCCCCCTTAGTCTATCATTATTAGCGCCTTGTATCATCTTCAGCTCCAAGAAGACAACCATATAATGATCTTTAATCTCCCCCTAGATTGATGATCTGTTACTAAAGTTCATTCATCTTACAGGTTCCCCCTTTTTGTATTCTCTCCCTCTTTGTATGCTCTCCCTCTTCGGCTGCATTCTTTGTGAATAATCAGGAACAGCTTTTCCAACTCTTTATTCTTGAGTGCTTTAGAAGATGTAGGAGGAGAATTCTAGCTCGGTATCTTCTGCAAACTTGAGGAACAAGTTCTCTGGTCAGGTACTTTGTTCAACTGATGATCGGCCATCATTTGCAGCAAAATCTGAAACACAATCACAAACACAAACTACACATTTCTTGTTAGATCATTTCAACAAACAAATAAACCCTTGTTTATCTGTATATAAAAACAAGCCAACCTGTGTTCGTTTGAGATGAGCAATTTCCCATGAAATGCATGACAATATAGCATCAATTCAATAGAATAATATGGAAGACTTGAAAAATAATCCGAAAAGAAAAATCTTTTTGGATTTTTTTTTTATTGATTTTTTTTGAAAAAATGATTTTTAATAGATCAAGAATCAAGAACTGACTTAATCATGAGATCATATCTTTAAGATACACTAAAGCACAAAGATGTGACTAAACATCGACAAGCAGTGAGATCACACTGATACGGAGCCTGAACACAACATATATATATATATATATATATATATATATATATATATATATATATATATATATATATATATATATTAAACGGTCCAAGAACGATTGCCGGTATGTTTGTCCTCTTAAAGTTATGCAACATTCTTTCAACAAGTAATCATTGATTTTATCATGTTTTGGTATGATTTAGATGAAATTGGGATTCAACATTCATTTGGTAAGACCTACCGGTCCTCATGGTTTATTGAATTTACCCGATGGAAGATATGATAATAATGATATTTCACAAATAATCTCTGAATGATGAATGAACGTAATAAACAGCTGATGAGCGCTCCAGGTCTATATTTACATATAACAGAGAAGATCATCACTCCAGGTCAATACTTCCGCATAGCAGAGGACATAAGCACGAATATATATATGGGTGGCGAAAGGCCAACTCTCAACCCCTTTTTGACGGGACCCAGTCATGTGCAGACCAATAATGAGATTGAAGTTGAGCCTACCAGGCATATCATATAATGAAACCATCAATTTTAGATTTTGTATAAATTTTTTTTAATGAAATAGGCATCCGAACAGATACTATCATTTCTCACAAAGTACAAGTCATGCCAACAAGCATACAAAGAAAAACATGCTATCATTTCTTAGTCATCCCAAATCAAGTTCTCAGTTCCCATTTTAATTTTTTTTAATCTGTGATTTTTTAATAAACGGAAACGAAAATAGAATTTTACCAAAGAAAGTCTTCCAAATTATACTAGCAAAAAGATAAGAAATGAAGTACCAAGAAAAATGTTGTGATTGTAAAATGAGATGTGAAAATGCATAAAAGGATCCAAAATGTGGATAAGATACCAAAACCATAACCTGTTTGTTCTGCCTCAAAGTTAAATAAGGAACATTCTCTGTCGGTAAACCGGATTTCTAACAGTCATCCTGAACTGTTCCTGCACTCATTAATAGATTAGTTAGAGAGGGGGACCCAGGCCATCGTGGTCCTGGGATTTCCTTTTTCATCAGTGTACATAACCTGCATAAGCACACACTCTTTTGAAAAATCATTTATCTCTTTAACCTTTTGTTTTACTTTCCAAACTTGTTTCTATTCAATTATTTTTTATTTGAATGAATTAAATTTGGATATCATTTTCTGTTTAAAATTCAAAGAAATTTTTTTTGGTTTGGATGCGTTTGTCACTTTCATCTTTGAATCATGTGAAACCGGCCTCACATGAGAAGGTTTGGATAAATTGTTCATCATCCAACCATTCAAAAATGTGTGCTTTTTACCTTTTGAACCTGAGAAGCAACCCGTGTTATCTTTACTGCTCGAATCATGTCTTGGAACTTGAGGGCACTTCTTTAGTACATGACCTTCTTTTCCACATCTAAAGCAAGCCTTGAAAGACTTTTGGTTCTTTGCAGTCCCGTGGAAAGTAGGAAAGGGTTGAGCCTGCTTGGAGGTTGTTGTAGCTTGTCGACAACCTTGAAGCTTCTTCTTTCGGATATCAAAAATTATATATATTGAAATTTCTATTGCATGGCTGCTAAAAGGAAATTTCAAGGGAGAATAAAGATTAAATTCTTAGGTTTTTCATTTTTGTCTTTTCAAGAACTTCAAGAAAAAGAAGTTTGAAGGAGGTCAACAACCTTATGTTGGGATATGCATGGTAGGCTCAGCCTGAAAACAAAGTAAACAGTGATCGTGTAGCTTAATTAAAGTTTAAGAACTCGGTGATAAGGATTATCCTCCTGATATTTTAGCCTGCACAAAGTTACAAGACTTGTCAAAAATGGGTTGAGAGTTTCAAATCTCTGCTTTGATTGTTTCAATATCTCCCTATCACCTTGTCTCTGAATTGATGCTTCTCGTTAGCTCTTCAGAGATATATCTCTTGCTTATCTCCTCTGCTATATGTGAACATTGACCTGGAGTGATGATCTCCTTTGTTATACGTGAGTATAGACCTGGAGCTCTCATCAGTACATTCTGATGATCTTCTCTGTTATACGTAAGTATAGACTTGAAGCTCTCATCAGCAAGTTAAGATGGTCATCTCTTCTGTTATATGTAAGTATAGACTTGGAGCTCTCATCATCGGTTCCCCAAATAAAAGCACAGTGATTCTTAAATTAAGAATCATTGTTGTAAACTCAAAAGAAACTCAAGCAGAGTTAATCATATTGATTAATAAACCATGAGGATAGGATAAATACTTTGCTGAATGTCTGTGGGAACCAAATCATCTGAGTCTCTGAAAGTAAACCAAAACATGATAAAGACAGCTGCAGATTACACGTTGAAAAGAATAAGGCATGGGCTTAAAAGGACAAACATATCAGCAATCCCGCCAATCTTAGACTCTCTGGATCAACTTCTTGAAAAAGAAGTGTCTATATCCTTCTATTCTTGCATTTTTCTTTTACCATGTGCTTTATGTCATTTTATTTTATTTTAATTTTAAATCTTCTATTATTTTTTATTTTTTTCATGTTGATATTATGGGGTGAAAAATGTTTTTCAAGAAATTTTTTGTAAATATAAGAATTTATTTTTCAAAATTTAAAAAGTGTTAGGTTCGCTTAGCGAATCTATAGATTCGCCGGTAAACTCGTTGTACACTAAGATACATGACTTTGTTTGTGATGCCGGCGAACTATAGTTTCGCTGCCAGCGAAACTAAGTCCTAAATATTGCACAGAGTGAAAATTGTTTCACATATTCAGTTGCGAAGATAAACCCAAGTTTCTCTATGATTTTATACCCACTTTCTTCAAAATCAATTTCCGTAGCGATTGTTTGGTTTTGTGTGCTTAGGTGGGTGTTTCAAACCAATTCTTATGCATTAATTGAGGTTTTATACTCTAGACAATAGTTCTAGATTGATTCGCTGGATCAAGAGTTTCGCTGATTCGTTCAGCGAAACTGCTAAACCACCAGCAAATCTGAACGAAAGTTCAATGTCCAGAGCAAAACTATCTCGTTATGCTGACCGTGTGTACTTGACAGTTTTGTCCGGACAATTTCAGCAAAACTATAGATTCTCTCAGGCACACAATTTTTGTCAGGGTTTCAGCGAACTTACATCTTCGCTGTTGTAAGAACAATAATTTCACCCTCAGAGAAACTATAAAAATAGCTTAGACACATGAGTTTGTGCCTGTGTCATAGCGAATCTATACTTTTTCTTGGACGAAACTAAAAGTTCAAATCACAGTGAAACTATAAACCTATGCCTTTTGCGAATCTACAGCTTCGCTTGTCAGCAAAACTACAGTTTCGCTGACAGTGTCAGCGAATGTCAGCGAAACTGTTGAATTTTTTTGAATTTTCTTGAATTTTGTCTATATCATTTATTATCTTTTTTTATTTTTTAACTAACTTACTTTTATTTAATTTTCAGTAAAGATTGCAAACCTGAAGTTCGATGAGAAGACAAACATTGTTGCACTATTGGATAATAGTAACCCTAAGACCATTGGATTCAGAGATTGCATTAAGTGGTTGAAGCAGTCCCCAATCAGTTATGCTATTTCTCATATGCCTATGATCTATGATCTCCATATAAGATACTTTTGGAGAACGGCAGAGTATGACCTTGGGACTAATCCACATCGGATTACTGCTAGAGTCCTTGAGCATGACTTTGTTATTACTGTTGAGACTGTGGCAAGGGTATTAAAGCTGGAGGAAGATTGTGGTGATGAGGTGATATTGTCTGATGCAAGGGTACTAAATGCTTTTAGAAGCATTGGGTATGAAAGACCCTCTTTTGGCTCAAAGAAAGAAATCAAGAAGTCCTTCCTATCTAAGGAATGGAGATACATCGCCCACGTATTTATTATGTGTCTAGATCATAGGAAAGGAGGGTCAGATGGTCTAAATCAGCACTAGGCAAAGGCTATGATTGTACTTTGCCGGGAACAGAAAGCCAATATTGCAAATTTGATTTTTGATTGCATGACTGAGAATATAATGGCGTTAAAAAAGGATAAGTGGTTGCTATATCCAAGATTTGTACTGATGCTCATTAATGATTCAAAGCCAGATCTGCCTAGACATGGAGAAATTAAAAGACCGGTGCAAATGAACACTAGAATATTTGCATATTTCTTAGCTGTGAGACATGACTTTAGCGGGAAGATAACGTATCTTTTGGAGAATATGTACTCTGCTGAAAGATGGAGTTACATAAGGAAGTTGATTGAAAGTGAGAACAAAAATGCAGAAGATAATCAAGAAAAGCAAGCTGAGGCCATAAAGAAGCGAAAAATGTATGCGAAGGAGAAGGAGTATGACTTAGAAGCTGAGATTGATGAAGTGGAGGAGGAGTTGAGAATTCAAAAGGAGAGGAGAACTAAAATGAAATTTGATCAATGAGAACCAACTCATGTAACTGAAAGGAGATCTAAGCATAAGCAGCCAGTTTTTGAAGAAAGAAGGGATCCCAGATCTGAATTAGATGAAGATGTTATTCGAAATCTAAATACATCTTTGGCCAATGAATTGAGGATGATAAAAACAAAGATGGTGAATCAAAAACTGAGAGAAAAAGAGAAGGATAAAGAACTGGAGAGCATGAAGAGAATGATGGTAGATCAACAAAAATTGATTAAGAGATTACTCAAAGAAGTAAATGAGGTTAAAGCTAATGCTGGCCGGCCTAACCAGTTATCTCAAGCAGCGCTAGATGATCTTACAATACATCCAAGTATTCATTTTTGAAGGAGGGAAATTGAACAGGGATTGGAGGAGATGCCAGTGGAGCAGGAGCAGGTGCTACTGATAGTGGTGATGTGTAAAGGCTCCGTACCCGAGAAACCCCACAGTTGGTCATTCATAGCACTTTATACGTTAAAATACATTGAGTTTAGAAATCATGGTAGTGGAATAATTAAACAAAACCATTTCATGTATTAATAATACTTTTGCCAAGAAATACATCGTTGTCATGAGTTCAAAAAAATATTTAGTTGCATTACAGGACAACAATATTATTTTTGCATAAGATGGATGCCAGCCTTTGTTTGCCAAGTAGCTTCAACCCCGTACCATCCTCAGCAACATCATTACCTGTCAACTGATATGCATATAAAAAGTCAGCGTTGTTGAGTGAGTTCTAGTTTTGATGATATAGAAAATATACATTTTGTAAGCTTGATGATCATCCATCATATACATAATCATTCATTATGGGATAAAATTCATTATCTTTCTTAATTCATTGTATTTCACTTTCATTGTTTAGGTTTGCACAAAGCAAGAGCCTATATTATTGGTTGGCAACAAATGCCGAACCCCTGTCGGTACACATTGATAAGTGGTAGCTAACCCCTGAAAGTTGATCCACACTGCTAGGCACTATGCCTACTCATGAACTAGGATCCCATTGGTTTATTGGTCAATCATAAGGATTAGACCCCAGCTGTGCCTTTCTTGGGATGAACAGCCACACATCAGTTGAGCAAATGCCAACCTGGGTCGTGACCACCGTTAGAAAAGCTTGCAATGCTTTTCACCTTTTATTAGGGCCCAGGGGTAACATTCATTAAGTTTCACTGTCCTTCTTTTATTCCTTTGTGTCCACTTATTATGAATAATAATTTTATAATTTTCACTACCTTAAATTTACATATCATGAAACAGTAATAATTATTATCCATAAAAACAGTCCATAAGAAAGGAATCAAACATTAGAAACATTAAACAAGCATAATTCTTCCTTATACATAAGTACTTAACATTTAAATTCTATCCCCAAAATTTCAGAATAATTCTAAGTGTCCACAGCACATGAGTAAGTTATATAGCGGATGGCTTAGAAGCTAAGTGTCCACAGTGGACAGCTAAAGTTCATAGCGCATGAATAAGACACTAAGTGTGTCCATAGCGGATGACTAATGTCCACAGCGAACAGCCAAGGTCCACAGCGGATGGCTAAAACATTTTAAGTATCCATAGTGGATGAACAAAGTCCACAGCGGATGAACTAAGTCCACAAATGATGAACAATGTCCACAGCGGACATGCAAAGTTCACAGCGGACATGCAAGTCCACAGCGAATGGCATAGAATCCTTCTAAGTGTCCACAGCGGACAGTCTAATGTCCATAGCGGACAGTTCTTAAATATCCTAAGTGTCCACAGCGGACACTATAACAATTCTAAGTGTCCACAGTGGACACTTTAATCCATACCTGCAGTACATCATATGAAATTTTCTAGTCACCAAACATCATTCTAACATATACTTAGCATAGATCTATCATATTACACACTTAAAACATCTAGAACAACCATACAACATCATGGAAATCTGTTAGAAACATTCATCTTCAAAAAATGTAGTACTTTTCATGGAAGATCACAGTTTGGTGTAGAAACATTTAGTTTAGTATACATACCATCACCAAACAAATAGAAAACATGTAAAAGAGGGGATCAAGAACTCACCTTTAACTGCTTTCAAGCAAAACACCTCCAAACCCTAGAGCAACCTGGAGTTCTAACACCTAAACACACTATGTCACATAATCAACACATAGAAACACATAAAGGTTGGTCCAGAAGTTCAAACCTAACTGAAAACCGATAAGAAAACACTAGAAAATCTTACATTCTTGAAGAACTTCTACTTTTTCTCCTAAAACCAGATGAAACTTCTTTTCTCTTTTTACCAGCCAAGAGTTGGGCATGAGAGAGAGAGGCATGGGAGGCCTTATTACCCTTTTTGAACCCATTATGGGCCAGTTTGGCCCTTACATGCTTTTAACCCCCTGCTTTTGAAATAATATCCCTTTTGCTCCCTCACTTTTCTTTTCTTTTCTTTTTCTTAAATTTTCGGGTGTTACAAGTCCACCCCTCTTATTTAGGTTTCGTCCCCGAAACCTATCACTCCTTAAATAGATCTGGGTAGTGTTGCCTCATCTCTTCCTCAGTCTCCTATGTAGACTCGGATCCCTTCCTGTGTCCCCACTGTGCTCGCATAATTGGGAACACTTTATTTCCTTAGCCTCTTCTCTTTTCTGTTGATGATGGCCACTGGCTGCTCCACATAATTGAGTCGTTCCTCCACCTTGATGTCCTCGAGTGGTAAGATCATATCCTCATCAGCTTAACACTTCCTCAATTGAGATACATGGAACGTCGGATGAATTCCACTTAACTCATCGAGTAGTTCCATCTTGTAAGCCACCTCTCTTACTCGAGCAATGATTCAAAAAGGCCCTATATACCTCGGCTAATGATAAGTGTTCATCCCAACTTCCACCAAGGTCATTGACATATACTCGTAGCATATCCTCCAGTGCCTGAATCGTCCTCTCTGGCTGACCATCTGTCTTGGGATGATAAGTCGTACTGATATGTAGTTTCGTCCCCCTTGTATTCATGGAACCTCTTCCAAAAATTAGATGTAAACCAAGTGTCACGGTTAGACACGATGGACACCGGTACACCATGATGAGCTACGATCTCCTTGTTGAACAAATCGGCCAATCTCTCAGACAAATACGTCTCACGAATCGGCAGAAAGTGAGCACTCTTTGTCAGGCGGTCAACTATCACCCATATAACCTACTCATCCTTACGGGTCAACTTAGTCAATGGTGAAGCTACCTTGGAGAAGTCTTGGATGAACCTTTTATAGTAGCCCGCCAAACCCAAGAAACTACAAATCTTAGATGGCATCTTTGGAGACTTGCATTGCATCACCACCTCGACCTTCATCAGGTCTACCATAATCCCTTCAGGATTAACCTCATGACCCAAAAGCTGAACTCCACATAACTAGAACGCACACTTGGAGAACTTGGCGTACAGCTTCTCCCTACGGAGCGTATCCAGCACATCCCGGATGTGACCGACGTATTCTTTTTCGCTCTTCGAATAAATCAGATCATCATTAATGAACACAGTCACTCATTTATCTAGCATAGGCCAACACACCCGGTTCATCAAATCCATAAAAGCAGCTGGCGCGTTGGTTAGACCAAAGGTCATCACGAGAAACTCGTAGTGTCTATAATACATATGAAAAGCTGTTTTTGGAATATCCTGCTCCTCCAACTTTAATTGAAGGTAACCAGATCGGAGATATATCCTAAAAAACCAACTAACACCTTGGAACTGATCAAACGAGTTATCAGTCCTTGGTAGTGGATACCGGTTCTTCACCGTTAACTTGTTCAACTCATGGTAGCCGATGCACATCCTTATGCTACCGTCCTTCTTCTTCATAAATAGGACCGGAGCACCCCAGGGAGAGATACTCGATCTAATAAACCCCTTATCAAGCAACTATTGTAGCTGCGTAATCAATTCCTTCGGCTTAGACGATACGACGCCTTGGCAACTGATTGGGCACCAGGTATCAGATTGATCTGGAACACAATCTCGCGTTAAGGGGGCACACCTGATAGATCCTCCGGGAACACGTTTGGGAAGTCACACATGGCCGGTACACCCCACAATCGTGGTACTCACGCATCCACATCCTTCGCATAAGCCAGGTAGGCACCACATCCACACTTCATACACTTCTCTGCCATAACATTTGAAATTACTTTCGGGATCATATTTACTCTATCGCCATAGATCGTCACCAAACTCCTATTGGGCACAGTCAACCGAATCATCTTCTTACGACGCACGATGTTTGCCTCATAGGCTGCCAGACAATCCATCCCTAGGACTACATCAAATCCGCCTGAGGGCATCATGAACAACCTAGAAGAGAACCTATGGCCTTCTAACTCCATTTCACAATCTTCTACCATATCAGAAGTCCTAGTAGACTTACCAATGGCAGTTTCTACATCAAAGTACTCATCAATCTTTCTGCTCCAAATGGGCAACTTATTACAGAAGGCAGCAGAAATAAAACTCCTACTAGCACCAGAATCAAAAAAAGCACAGAGGCACAAGTTTAGTTTACCAGAAATGTACCTAAAACGATGTTGGGGTCCACCCTAGCCTCCTCCAGGGTCATAGTGAGTGCCCTGACTTTAGCCCTCGGCCCCCTTTCTCATTCTCGATCTCCTTCCCTGCCCCGGAGCTCTCCGCCCTTGGTTTCTTACAGTCTCTACTCATATGCCCCCTCTCGCCACAGTTGTAGCACTTTACCCCTCTTGTTAACCCAGGTTGAACACACTTGAATCAAATCATGAAGATTATAGATCAAAATATGATAAACACAATCAAAACCCCTTTGATCTTCAATTAGATTGCTAATAATATTGTTTACAAGTAAATCCCTCAATCAATTGGTCACGCAACCATTAACCAACCCTAATTACAATTAACCTATTTATAGTCTAGACTAACTTTTACTATTTACATTTAGCCCCCTAGACTATTAAACTTGACTAAAACAAGACTAAAACAAGATAAAATATATTTTGTTCACACAAAATATATTTAATACAATAAAGTCTCAAACACAATATATCATCAATATCTTCACTTGGTTCTTCGTCACGAACTCGACATTTGACTTTTCCGTTGACCTTGACTGAGAGTTGACTTTTGTTGACTTTGACTATGTTGATAATATAGACTATCTTGTACAGCTCCAACAATACTCCCCCTTAGTCTATCATTATCAACGTCTTTAAACGAATTCAGCACCGAGAAGTCAACCATAGAAAGATCTTCAAATTGAATCTTTCTGAAACTGATGAAAAAGATTATTCATCTCATAAGCTCCTCCTATTTATATGCTCCCCCTTTTCGAGTGCATCCTTTGAGAAGATGTTGGAATAGCTTTCCCAAATCTCTAATCTCGAGTGCTTCACAAGATGTAGGAGGAGGATTCCTAGCTCGGTATCTTCTGCAAACTTGAGGAACAGGTTCTCTGATCAGGTACACTGCTTAACTGATGATCGGCCATCACTTACAGCAAAAATCTGAAACACAATCACAAACACAATCTCGACATTTCTAATTAGATCATTTCTTTTAACAAAATAAACCCGTGTTTATCTGTGTGAGAAAACAAGTGAAGCCGTGTTCGTTGTATGCAATTTCTGTGAAATGCATAAAAATTGATAAAATTGTAACAGCATAATATGGAAGACCGAAAAGAATTTCGAAATCAAAATTTATTATATATATTCTTTTTATTTTATTTGTATATATATATATATATATATATATATATATATATATATATTTAATTACCGAAAACTAAATCGATCATGAGATCACATCCTCAAGATATACTTTAGCACAAAGATGAATTTAAACATTGACAAGCAATGAGATCACACTAAAAACTGAATCTAATCATAATTTTTGAAAGATTTTGAAAATTCTCAAACAGATCAATAATAATTGCTGATATGTTTGTCCATTTAAACCCATGCCCTATCTTTTTCAACAAGCAGTTGATGATTCGTTAAGGTTCGATTAAATACTTTAGAATGCTAGGACCCCACAATCATTTGGCAAAAACCCTCACCCAACCACAGGATTTATTGAATTTGGTTACGATCTTTATAAAGCAAGGCTTGTGCATTAGTGTGTAAGTGATTATCATCAAAATATTGCATTCTGTGATGAATTCATCGTTAGATGATTTGACACAACTTAGACCAAAATGGTGAGAGCTTCAGGTCTATACTCACGTATAACAAAGGAGATAACCATTTAAACATGTGCCAATGAGAGCTCCAGGTCAGTACTATCATACAGCAAAGGAGATCATCACTCCAAGTCAGTACTTTCGTACAACAGAGGAGATTAGCACAAACATAAGACACATAACAACACTAAACATGGCTCAAAGATATGGCTTATATGAATTGTATCATGCTAGGTGAAAGATCAATTCTTAATCCAATTTTTGTCGGGACTCAGTTTTCGTGCAGGCCAAAATGATTGCATATATCCAGACATCCTTAAGCATAGATTTTAATTTAAATCATTATGCTGCTGTCTACTTTATTCTTCAGGCTGAGCCTACCAAGCATATCATTAACAAATCTGTTTGATTGTTAAATTTTCAATTTAAAATTAGATGTGATATCAAATAACAACATCAGTTACTATCATTTCTCATTTTAAAGCACAAGCCATGTAAGAACAAGTATCTCAAGATGATATACAATCATTTCTCAGTCATCTCGAATCAAGTTCCCAGTTCTCTTTTCATCATTTTTATGAATTAATATACTCTCCCCCTAAATTTATATTTTTGCAAACCCCTCGTTTTTTTTTAATTTTTTTTTAATAATTTTTTTTATTATTTTTTTATTTTTATATTTTTTTTTATAAAACTATGCAAACATAGAAATTTACCTAGGAGGATCTTCCAAACTATACTGATAACAAGATAAGAAATGAATGATCAAGAAATACACAGGGATTGTGAAGTGAGAACTGTGATTGTGCAGATAAAAATTCAGATTATGAATAAAATACCATGACCGTAACCTGTTTGTTCCGCTTCAACTTTGAATTAGAAACAATCTCTGTCAGTAAACCGGATTACTAATAGTCCTCCTAAATTGTTCCTGCACTCATAAACAGATTAGTCGGAAAGAGGAACCTCGACCATCGTATTCCTGGGAGTTCCTTTTTCAATGGTAGAAGTAACCTGATTCAGCACACAATCTGTTGAAATATCAGGAATTTATGTATCCTTCTTTTTAATTTGCCAAATTTGTTTTGGTTTAATCAATTTTGTTTTGAAGAAATTAAATTTGGAAATCATTTTCTGTTTAAGACCGGATGAAAAAGAATTTGGTGTAGAAACTTTGGTCATTTTCATCTTTGAATCATGTGAAACCGGCTTCACATGAAAAGGTTTAGATGAAGGATTTTTCATCCAACTATTCAAAGATAAGTGCTTTTACCTTTTGAACCAAAGAAGCAACCCGTGTTGCCTTTACCGTCTGGAACATTCTTTGTAGACTTACATCCGGAGAAGCAATTCGTTTTGCCTTTACCATCCTTAGCAAGTCTTTGAGGACATTTCTTTACCACATGACCGTCTTTTCCACACTCAAAACAAGCCTTGAAAGGCTTTTGATGCTTGACTGACCCGTGTGAAGCATTTGGAATTGGAGATTGCTTTGAGGTTGTTGCAGATTCTTGCTTGTTTTGAAGTTTCCTGTGCTGAGCAGTGAATGAGATCTTCACTGGTTGACTGGCTTGTTTAGCAGATGGAGAAGATATCCGTATTGGTCTTGATTCAGCTTTTGGAAACTTTTGAGACTTGACAAATTCAGATGATATCTTGATCTTTGAGGAACCGACATGGTCCTCTGTGTTTGATTCATCATCTGAGCTTGTCCAGTCTCGTATACACAGATCTGCTTCCAATGGATCTTGATTGACATGAATATGATGTGTGGCTGTTATTGGAGCTTGATAATTAGGTGATTCCCGATTTATCTCTTCTTTCACAATCCTGACCTGCTCAAAGGTAGGAATTTCACCTCTTTAAACTTATCAAAGAAGTTAAAAGAAACAGTAGATACAGAATTACAAACAACTAGAACTGAACAATCATTATCTGGACTGTCAAGATTTGGTTTATTATATCCCATACCAATTGTAGAATCATAATCATCTCGCACCTCTTTAAGATTCACTCCTGCTAAACCTGCGGGCAAACTATTAGTATCCTTTTTAATTAAATCATTGGTTGGATGAAGTTTGGGAATTGGAGAGTAACATAGAGTAGATGGAGGTGGAACTGAATTAAATACAGTTTCACCATCTGAATGATATCCAATCCCATGTTTTACCCGTGCCCCTTGTTGTTTAGCAATAAGCTCATCCTTTTTCATGTGTGAAAGGGTCCATTTATCAAGTTTTGTTTGAAGCTGTGTCGTTTCAAATTGAGCTAAAACAGCCCTTTCTCTCAAAATATTAATTTCAACGTTATGATCCAAAATTGTTCTTCTTAAAAGATCATTTTCAACCAATGCTTCATTAAGTTTCCTTGAAAAAGCAATTTCATTTTTCTTTAATTCCTGATTAATTATTTTTAGTTCTTTTTCATTTTCCAATAACAATCTGTTTGCCTTATAAATCCCAAATAACCGGATTTTGCAGGAAGAAGAACACATATCCTGAACAGTCTCATAAGGAAGACCCATGATAGTTCGTTCTGCAACTAAGCTCTTCTCACAGTCGCAGACCTTTGTGATTCTTTGTTGTTCCTCTTCTTTGACCTTCAGCATCTCGTCAGACTCAGATTCTTTCTTTCTTTTTTTAGCTTTTCCAGCCTTATCATCATTGGTTCTCACCGACTCCGGTTTACTGTCATTGTCAACTCTCAAAGCTTCACAGTTCTCTTCAATAGTGTCTCTGAATTCAATATTTAAATTCAAATCAGTTCTCAATAACTTCAACTTTTCAATCATATCTGTTTTGTAATCAAGTATGCTTGTTACAGAGGAGATAAGATCAGTATTAAGCGTGTTGGTTTGAGGTGGGAACACTGCTTGCTGAAATTCCTTTCTTTTGATGTCCAGCTCGAGAGATCTTAGCTTGTTGATCATTTCCATGAGCTTGGTGTCAATATAACCTCTTTCTTGCTTTAGCATTTTAACTTGATAATTCCATTCATACGGAAGAGAGTCAAGAAGTTTTTGAATTTGTTCATGATTACTGAGATCTGGAACATGCTTCTTTAGATTATTTGCCACCTTTAAAAATCGTTCAATCAAATCTGACAATTTCTCTCCCTTCATTGCTGCAAAAAAGTCAAACCGACTTTCTGCCGTTGTGAGATTATCTGATTTAAAGTCTTCTGAAGATGACATTTTTTTAAAAAATTTTGAACAATTAAACGCCTCAAAGGTATTTTTCCCAAAAATTGTAAAATAATTCTCCCCCGGGAAAAATAATTTTTTTTTTTTATAAATCTTTTAAAATCGTTGAATATTTCTTCATTGGGATGGAATCAATTAATCCCAAACTAGTCAATTTTCTTTGATTTATATTATTAACCCACACCTCATTTTTTTTAAAATCAGCCCAATTGTTAGCCCAATTTTTAATCTTTTAACTAGCCCACAAGAAGCCCAAAGTCCATTTAACATAATCAAACCCTAACACACTCAAACTCTCACACAAAACACACATACTTAAGTGTGTAGAGAAAGAGAGAGACGGATGAGAGTGAAGACCCTTTCTAGGGTTCCGACGAGCCACCTCTTCGGCGAGCCGCCTTTCCGGCGAGCTCTCCGGCGACAAGTAGCAGGTGTCTCCGGATAGACCTCGACTCCTAGAGTCCGATGATGGTGATGGTTTCGATCAAAGCACAACAAGGTTGGTGTGTTCCGGCGGTGAAGTTTGATGGTTGTCGCGGTTATGATTGTTGTTGCTTAGGGTTTAGGCCGCCTAAGGCGGTGGTGATTGTGGCGGTGGTTGTAGATGTCTTGAAGGCTGTTTGGTGGAGGTCGAAGGTGGTTGTGGTGGTTAGTGTTCCGACGGCTAGGGTTACGACAGCTAGGATTTTGGCTGCCTAAGGTGAGGCAACGGAGACTGCTAGGTTTTGGTTAGTTTCGCAGTAGGTGTAGTCAACGGTTGTTGTGGTGGTGGTGGTGTGGTTGGGTTTCCGGTGATGGTTGTAGTTAGTGTTGTTGATGGCGGCAGTGTTGAGGATGCGGCTGAGGACGGTGGTGGTGGTGATCGACTAGTGGTGGTAGGTTTTGTTTGAAAAGAGTATGAACATTTTTTTTAATTTTGCAACTTGAATTTATTAATTTCGCAGGTTTTGAAGATTTGCTGGAATTTCTAGTCTCGCCGGAATTTTAGTTTCGCTGGAAAATTTGCCGGAGTTTCGCCGGACGAAACTGTAATTTCGCCGGAAACTTTGAACTTTCGTTCAGAATGATGCTAGTTTTGCCCCTTGAAGATTTGAAGCTCTCATGAACACCAAGAACACACACACTAGTGTGTGTGAGAGAAAATTTCAGATCTGAAAATTCTTTGATTTTTCTTGTATAACAGATGATGTAGATCCAATATATGTTGTAGATAATGATAGATCTAATGTTGTTGTTGTTGAATTTGTACAAATTTGAACTCAGATCTACTTTCTCTCTCTAAACCCCCACTTTCTCTCTCTAGAAATCTGATGAACAGCTTCAATAATCTTCAAATCTTCAATGAATTTGATCCAAAATGGCTCTGATACCAAATTGTTAACCCAGGTTGAACACACTTGAATCAAATCATGAAGATTATAGATCAAAATATGATAAACACAATCAAAACCCCTTTGATCTTCAATTAGATTGCTAATAATATTGTTTACAAGTAAATCCCTCAATCAATTGGTCATGCAACCATTAACCAACTCTAATTACAATTAACCTATTTATAGTCTAGACTAACTTTCACTATTTACATTTAGCCCCCTAGACTATTAAACTTGACTAAAACAAGACTAAAACAAGATAAAATATATTTTGTTCACACAAAATATATTTAATACAATAAAGTCTCAAACACATTATTCCTTCAATATCTTCACTCGGTTCTTCGTCACGAACTCGACGACTTTTCCGTTGACCTTGACTAAGACGTTGACTTTGACTATGTTGATAATATAGACTATCTTGTTCAGCTCCAACACCTCTACAATCTCATCCATGTGACCCTCCTTTCCATACTTGAAGCAGAGATTCGATCTCCACCTACACTCCTCCATGTGGCCTCTCCCACACTTACCATACAACTTCACCATGCGATAATCTATTGTCATATGGCCCTCCTTCCTACACTTCGTGCACACCTCCATCCTTATCTCGGTTGTAGCCACCTTGCGTCTCTCTATGTTCGCCTTTTTGCCCTTGGGAGGGAAACCGCCACTACCAAAATGTTTTCCACTCCAGTTCTCCCCCCTCCTTTCATCTTCCCTTACGGCTCTCATGACCCCAGCTACCACAGACGGCAAAATCGTGTTCATGATTTGATGAACTCCCTCAGCCACCACCTCCTTCACTATGGCTGTCAAATTAACACTCTCATCCTCACTTTCCTGGTGATGAAGTCCAAGCTCTTTAGGAGCCATTTCAGTAGTCCTAGCCATGCTCCTCGTGACACGCCGTTCAGCACCAGAACCTCCACCAGCCATCTCTAATCCAATAAGACTCAAATACCAACCCGATCATTCAAGGTAATAGCTCAGATTATGTCAATTATAGTAAGTCCCTAATTACAGTGGCCAGTTGTGATTAGCCACTTACTTTACTATTCATTCTCTAAGCATTTCTTATCCTGACTACATCAGTATCCAAATCTACTAAGCACACAAACCAAATATTACACGCACACAATACCGGTTAACTTTTAAGAAAATTACCTGATGGCACGTAGCTACTTGGGTTGGCATCCCTCCATTTGGTCCCATTTTTAGTTTAAGTTTAGGTTTTGAAAATAATTCATCCAATTCTCTTAAACTTTGGATCTGATACCAACTTGTAAATGCCCCATACCCGGGAAACCCCACAGTTGGTCATTCATAGCACTTTATACATTAAAATACATTAAGTTAAGAAATCATGGCAGCTGAATAATTAAACAAAACCATTTCATGCATTAATAATAACTTTTGACAAGAAATACATCGTTGTCATGAGTTCAAAAGAATATTTAGTTGCATTACAAGACAAAAATATTATTTCTCCATAAGATGGATGCCAGTCTTTGTTTGCCAAGTAGCTTCAACCCCGTACCATCCTCAGCAACTTTATTACCTGCCAACTGATATACATATAAAAAGTCAGCATTGCTGAGTGAGTTCTAGTTTTGATGATATAGAAAATATACATTTTGTAAGCTTGATGATCATCCATCATACACATAATCATTCATTACAGGATAAAATTCATTATCTTTCTTCTTTCATTATATTTCACTTTCATTGTCTAGGTTTACACAAAGCAAGAGCCTATATTGTTGGTTGGCAACAAATGCCGAACCCCTGTCGGTACACATTGATAAGTGGTAGCTAGCCCCCGACAGTTGATCCATACTGCTAGGCACAAAGCCTGCTCATGAACTAGGATCCAATTAGTTTATTGGTCAATCACAAGGATTAGACCCCAGATGTGCCTTTCTTGGGCTAAACAGCCACACATCAGTTGAGCAAATGCCAACCAGGGTCGTGACCACCGTTGGAAAAGCATGCAAGGCTTTTCACCTTTTATTAGGGCCCAGGGGTAACATTCATTAAGTTTCACTGTCCTTCTTTTATTCCTTTGTGTCCACTTATTATGAATAATACGTTTATAATTTTCATTACCTTAAATTCACGTATCATGAAACAGTAATAATTATTATCCATAACAACAGTCCATAAGAAAGGAATCAAACATTAGAAACATTAAACAAGCATAATCTTTCCTTATACATAAGTACTTAACATTTAAATTCTATCCCCAAAATTTTAGAATAATTCTAAGTGTCCACAGCGCATGAGTAAGTTATATAGCGGATGGCTTAGAAGCTAAGTGTCCACAGCGACAGTTAAAGTTCACAGCATATGAATAAGACACTATGTGTGTCCACAGCGGACAACCAAGGTCCTCAACGGATGGGTAAAATATTCTAAGTATCCACAGCGGATGAACAAAGTCCACAGCGGATGAACTAAGTCCATAGCGTATGAAAAATGTCCACAGCGGATGAACAAAGACCACAGCGAAAGAACAATGTTCACAACGGACATGCAACGTTTACAGTGGAAATGCAAGTCCACAGTGGACAGCATAGAATCCTTCTAAGTGTCCACAGCGGACAGTTCTTAAATATCCCAAGTGTCCACAGCAGACACTATAACAATCCTAAGTGTCCACAGCGAACACTTTAATCCATACCTGCAGTACATCATAAGAAATTTTCTAGTCCCCAAACATCATTCTAACATATACTTAGCATAGATCTATCATATTACACACTTAAAACATCTAGAACAACCATACAACATCATGGAAATCTATTAGAAACATTCATCTTCAAAAACCATCGTACTTTTCATGGAAGATCATAGTTTGGTTTAGATACATTTAATTTAGTATACATACCTGCCCCAAACAAACATAAAACATGTAAAAGAGGGGATCTAGAACTCACCTCTAACTTCTTTCAAGCAAAACACCTCCAAACCCTAGAGCAACCTAGAGTTCTAACACCTAAACACACTAAGACACACAATCAACACATAGAAACACATAAAGGTCGGTCCAGAAGTTCAAACCCAACTGAAAATCGAGAAGAAAACACTAGAAAATCTTACCTTCTTAAAGAACTTCTACTTTCTCTCTCTAAAACCAGATGAAACTTCTTTTCTCTTTTTACCAGCCGAGAGTTGTGCATGAGAGAGAGAGGCATGGGAGGCCTTTTCACCCTTTTTGAACCCATTATGGGCCAGTTTGGCCCTTACATGCTTTTAACCCCTTTCTTTTGAAATAATATCCCTTTTGCTCCCTTACTTTTCTTTTCTTTTCTTTTTCTTAAATTTTCGGGTGTTACATGATGGTGGCCCTGATGTTGGAATTGATAAAGTTGTCGAAACTGAAGCTGAGAAGAGAAGTGATGTGGAAGGTACTGTAGGAGGTGAGCCTAGGGTTGTAGAGGCTGGGTTTGTAGGGGGCTGAACATAGACGCTGATTTGACTGGGGCTGAGGTATTAAGAGAAGGAGCAAGTGATGGAAGCAAGAAAGGAGCTGAGATGAATCTTATAGACGAAGAAGAGGAGTATGAAGTACAATTGGTTGATTATGATTCTGAACCTGAGTATTATGAAATAGATGAGAGCCTAATGACTTATGTGGCTCAAAGGGTTTCTGATATAGTCGAGCTTAGTAAGGAAGATTGGTTCGTCAAAAAGAAAGAACAAGAACAACTGAGTCCATTGTTTCAAAACATAAGTGATCCAAGTAGGAAGAAATTAGATAAGAAGATAGTGAGTTGGAAGTACAACCATGAGTTAAAGATGTTTATGATCAAAAGAAGGGGAGGGGACATTTCTTACATGCATAAAAGGAAGGCGTTCAAGACCTTGCCTAAATGGGATTTGAGGAGACTGTCTGAAATTCCCCTACTGGAAGCTCATGTGAGTGAGAGAGTAATGTTGTTGGAGAAGGAGATTAAGATAGGGATAAATGATAATTTTGAAGCATTTGGATATATGAAAACAGAAAGGAGGAGATCCAAGAAGGATCTGGATTGGGCTATACGTAAGGGGAAGATAGTGTTGAAGCTCAAGCCAGCCAATACAGTTAATAGAGTGAGAGTGCCCAATCCACTTCCCCAAAGACTACAAAAATTTGAGAAGTGGTTCTATGACAACAATACTGTGGAAGCTGTGATTAGATTGAAAGGTGGTGAAGAGATTAAACTATTTGACCCGATGGAAGTGTTCTCTTTATGTGATGAAGACTTGGTGGTGCTACGCGAGAACCACATCAAAGCTAAAGATGAAACAAGAACTGAAGCCAGTCTATTCATGAAGGTGGCTAACAAGGCTCGTGGTGTGAGGGCTAAGATCAAGGAGCTTACTGAGAAAGTATTACAAGCTGATGAATTGAGGATGGATGTACAGGAGCTGACAAGAAAATTTGAAAAGGCAAGTGCAAGGGGAGAAGAAGCTGTTGTGGAAGTGGAAGATGAAGAAGAAGATCAAAGGTGAGGTCCAACCTAGGGGGAGTATTGATGATCTAGTATGGGTTGGACTGACCATAGTTGTTAGGATTATTTTTTTATGTATATAATAGGTTGGATGTTAGTTTGTTTCCGTGTAATTTGCATTTTATAGTTTCTTTGACCAAGCGAAACTATGGGAGAAACTACAGTTTCGCTCGTAGTCAGCTATCCTAGGTCACCCGGCGAAACTATAGTTCGCTGCCAGGTGAATCTAGTTGATGGTCAAGATAGTTTCGATAGCCAGCAAAACTATTAGCAAATCTAGCATTGCTTATATATTGTCATGTTTTTATCTTTGTAAAAACGTTTTTGCAAAACCCTAATACTGAAAGATCTTTGTTGCAACTGTGTGTCGGCTGGAAGTTCATTTATCATTATTTTTGAGCCATTGATTGATTATTATTGCTTAGATTCTCAAATTGTTCATTATGTTATTGATATTGTGGTGTTGATTCAGTGGGAATTCCTTGTTTACACATCAATTGCACTGTTATATCGATCAGAAGGACCAACAAGGTAATACATCTGCAAGAGATCCTGATCAAAGATTTGACCTGAGAAGACCAAATGATAGATAACAACAGTGCTATCTCAATCATAGAGGTTCCTGTGCAGCACTCAAAGACAAATCACATCAACATTAGGTATCATTTGATCAAAGATAATTTTGAAAAAGATTGATTAAACTATTCAAAGTTAACACAAATGAACAATATGTTGATCTTTTCACAAAATAATTTAATGAACAAAGATTTAAATATCTTGTATCAGCTATTGGAATAATTAACTTTAAGTATGTTTTCTTAAATAAATATCAAAATTGGTTTTTCAAGCATGTGTGTCTTTAATGTTGTCTAATTTATCATTCACATAAGCCATGTTTACCTTGGAAGAAAATTTTTTCTAAGTAGATATTCTTAAGAATTTTAAGAATTAAAGACAACTTTTCTTTCAAAAGACATTCAATTGACTTTGGAAGAAAATTATGTCTTCAAAACTAATAACAGCTTTTCTTCTGAAGCTTAAATATGCTTCTTAAGTACTTATATGTTTTGAAGGACAATTTTATTCCGAAAGCAATTAAGTCTTGAAACTTTTATTCTTCCCAAAACCAGCCACCCTTTGTCATGCACCTACACGGGCAACATAACCAGGATGCTCTGTTGTCATACGATAAAGACCTTGGTTTTTTAGGGATATGCAACTATCTTTCCCGCTTATCCTACCTCATCGCACTCATAATAAATCCTCCTCTTTATGAAGAACAACTGCTGGAATTCTGGAGGACCTCCCAAGAGGTCATGTTGGATGGTGAGAATGCATTATCTGTATCAGTGCAGGGGAAGATGGTGTTCATCACTCCAGCCACCATCAATCAACATCTAAGGCTGGATGATGAAGAAGGTGAACTGTCCTTCTCCAAAGAAGCAGTCAACGGATCATTTCGGCTGATGGGCTATGAAGGGGATTACTCTGTGAGGACCTTCAAAAAGGGTAAGGTCTCTTTTCAATGGAAATGCCTCCTTCATGTTGTAATCCATTCATTATCAAACAAATATGGAGGATGGGATGAAATTCCAAAAGACCTATCCTATATAGTCCATGGAATGGTCCAGGGGATCAAGTTGAAGTACTCATAGTTTGTATATACAAACTTACTTGCAAACCTAGATTCCTTGGAGTATTATATGTTCCCCAGATATGTCCAGCACACTCTCAACTATGAACTGGGCTCACAATTAAAGGGAACAGGTAACACTCTTAAATTAGGACAGATGAAGCCTGGCATCTTCAAAATAATAAGAAAAACCACCATTAGTTTTTTCGAGGTAGAGATAACCCTTGTCCCATAAATGTTAGTTGTCCCTGTTCAAGGTGAAAACTTTACAGCACCAGCACTTGTTGAACCCATACCTTCTTTATCTTCAACACCCCTACATCCATAAATAACCATCACCTACTAGAGAAAATCCAAACAACCTCCTGCTCAGTCTATTCAGATTGATCATGCCCATATATACTCACCTATATAAAAGGAAGTGGAACCAAGAGCTCCTACTTCTCCTAAGAAGCAGACCACTCCTATCCTTTCACTAATCAATGGTGAGGTTTCTCATGCTCACCCTGATGAGCTCATTACCCCAGCCTTAAGCCTTCATTCTAAGTCTCAAAACTCAGATGAAAAACCTTTAGGGGAAAGCTACCATCCCCGGCCTTTGGACCTCAATCAACCAATCCTTGACCTCTAATTCTATGATGATAAAGATATGGGATTCAGTGAGTACCATGAGTCTCTCTTCTCCTTCCCTGCTCAAGAAGAGATGAGTGCTCCTGCAACTCCCATATCTAGCCCACATCATCCACCCATAAATAAGGTGGACCTCTCTGAACCTCTTCAAGAGGTCCATATGGAAAAGGCTCTCACTTTTGAAAGTGATAACATCTTTAAGACCTCAACCATGGAAACCCATCCCCTTGACACTTCTTATGAAGCTATCATGGAGTAGGGGAAATCCAGAGTCCAAGAACCAATATCTGGTGGTGAGGAAGATGAGTTCGGTCATGTACTCTCATCCCCCCATGATTTTTCTGATAAAGATGAGGGAGTATGCAACTAAGGGTGCATACACTAACAAAAACCTGCACCTACTTGGTCTCTAAGGTTAGTCACCTGGAATCTCAGGTAGCTACCTTACAAAGGCAGGTCCTTAAATAGCAACTTGAGATCACCGATCTCAAGGGCAAGTTAGCTGAGAGGCCTACCACGGATGCTCAACCAGGTCCACAAGAACCTGTAAATGTGGTGGACCTAACCCCTAGCTCACCTATGCAAGTAGGTGATGCTACCAAAAAGGGGGAGAAATTCTTAACTATAATCATAGAACTTGGGAGCACTACTGATAGTATGGACATTGAGGATTCACTACCCTCACTTGCAATTGTCCAGACTTAACAACCTCCTCTGGCCCACATCAATATGGATGATATTATTCAAAATCTATTTGAGGAGGGTGTACAAAGGGCTATGTCAACTCCATCTCACCTTGCTGACAATCCAATAGTAGGACGGATGTATGACACTGATAGAAGAGCCCTAGTGCTTTCTAGATTTTAGGGTCAACAAGAAGTGTTCAACTTCCATACCCTAAAATTCTATGAAAGCTTCCCTCTAGTTGACCTGTCACTTGTCAATCCAAGTTAAAATAGGCAAGCTAACAGGTTAGCTGAGAGGATCCAGATTAGGGTGTTTGAAGAATTCAAGAGGACAATCCTATATAGACAGAGGCTAGCAGGAAACACAGTTGGTCAACTGGATATCGAGGCAGACCCTAAGATTAGCTTTGAAGGGTAAACCTCAGTTGAGGGCCCAGCTGTAAAACTTGTGAACCTTGAGACTACAACTCCTTCAGCACCCAATACTATCAGTGAGACACTAGCTAGTGAAGGTGCCTCATGTCCTCTCCTTGGCTAGATCTCAAGTTCAAACCAAGCTCAAGAAGGCCAAAGATCTCTCCTCCTTGAGTCATACAGACCAGTGCTTGACAAAGGAAAAAAGGTGTTAACCTTTGAGGAGCTTGAGGAAGAGAAAAGGGAGAGGAAGAGGAAGGCAAGGGAAAAGAGGATGAGAGAGACCCCCAGCTTCATGCAAGCTATAATCAGGGCTGCCCCTAGGACAAATACTCAAAAAGATGAGTTAAGGGTAGCCAGATTGAATTATCTGGGGTCTAGGAATTATAATATAGATGAATTAATCTCTTTTCTCTTAGAAGAATTAAATGAACTGGCTGATACTTAAGTATCTAAAGAGAGGAAGGAGGCTGAGACTGTTGAATTGCTCCTCAAAATCAAAGAAGAAATGAAAAGAAGAAAATTATATAAAGCCATGTCCTCTCCGGTTCAAGAAAGGCCTAAAGTGGAGACTGTGGCTGTTAAAGAAGAAAATCAAGTAGGTAGGGAACAAGACAGACAAAATATGATAACCTTCTTAAGTGTCACAAGTCTCTATCATGTAGCAGTTCTTCTCCCTTTATCTTATGAATACATAGGGTTTGAATACTTCAAGCAGCTGGAGCAAGAAGTTCTCAAAGAAAAGAAAGTTGCTAAGAGGAAGATGAGGGAGGAAGCTGCAAAGTCAAGAGCCACCATCAGAGCTAATCAAAAGAAGCCTAAAGACAGACAAAAGATGCTAAGCTTCTTAAAGCTGTATGGGTTCTCCAAGAGACAAGGTTGAACCCCAATAGACAACACAACCTGGACCTAGTGCTGATCCATAGCAAGCTTTATCTTCTAACCCACAGCAGGGTCCTGAACCTTCTTTTAAACCTATAAAAGGGAAGGACCCAACTGATAAGGATAAAGAAGGAAGACCTGGTGATCAAGACCAACCTTCTCAGTTAAAGTACAGAAAGAAGAAGAGGATGGCCATCAGATAGGACTAAAAGAAGTAGAAGAAGTCCAAGGCATCCTCCTCTACACCTCAGGATGAGTCAGAACATCCTAAGGGTGAACAAGAAGAGGCTTCTCAACCAACACCACTACAAGTAGAGCCTTTTACAGCTGAGAGACCCATCCTGTCCTGGGATTACTTTCCAAAACCAGACAGATGGTCACAAGAGATCAAGAAGGTCAAGACATATACTTCTGGCAGAATATGCTTGACCTTCCTCAGCATGATATCTTAGACATGAGGAGGTACTATAAGAGCCTATAGAATCGAGACCAACTGATGAAAAGAGGAATGGCTCTAGTTCTAATGATGGCAGTAAATAAGGGAAGATCAGATCAAGACTCATAGTCATACTTAAGTTTTGATAGCATCATCCTAGGGTGAGTTTGTAACAGTCATCTTAGAGGATGATTCTATCCAAAGATCTCTCACCATGCATTCTAAAGTACAAGGAAGTTACCTCGCAAATTAGTCTTCCAAACCTTGAAAACTAATTTCTTTCGAAGATAGAGAAGACGCGTTTTCTCTGACTTACTTTTCACAAAAGCTAAACCACTTTTCGTTGCCATGTCTGAAGACTCGCCAACTTATAAAAGTTGGTGGTTATCTCCATACTTTTGTCAACTATACATTATGGTCTTTGAGTCTGTAACGTTCCACTCTTGTACTTTTATCCTTTTTATAATAGATTAGGATGTGAGCTATGACATGTCATAGTCATTTGTCAAAAGGAAATCTGCCTTTTGACTTTACATTGATCTTGTTGTCTAGATTAGTGTTCCAGCTGGCCTTCAAAGTATGGTTGGCTATAGGATGTAGTATAAAGTGTCTCGTGTATCCAGTCCTTAGGACTAAGCCTTGTAACATTTGTAACACACTTGACAGCAATATTAATCATCCTTGAAAACCAATCTTGTTTGTTCTTGTGTTCTTAATTTTTTTCTTTGTTTCTTATGCCTGGTTCCCTATTTGATCTATTATGTGTTATTCTCCAACTTGTGAAACTATTGCATTAACCATAACCAGTCTTTCATTGACACTCTCTAGAGAAGTGTCCATATAATTGACAATTATAGCACCTCACCTATGTTTTGTTAAAACCAATCTTGGTCTTTTTGTCCATTTATAAACCTCTGTTCCTTTGAAGAAATCTTTTTGATCTATATGCAATCATTACCATAGACCATTGAAGATCCATTTCTTTAATCGTGTCTGGTGGTAACTCATCCAAATCTTGTTGGATGATTTGAGATGGTGTAAGATTGGCACCTAGGTATGCCTCAAAACTTGTTGAAAAGGCTGCAAAGGCTGCCTTTTGCTCTTCACTTTGAATAATGATTATGAGGGCATCCATGGGTTTGTCAAATTTATGTATGCTTTGGCTCTATGACTGATGTTGTTTTCTTGAGCTTGATACATGTTGGTGTTACTATTTGCTTTGAGTTGTTGCTTCATGGGAAGCATGAACACGAGTCTTTTTAGACTTTTGTCTTTGTTTTGGTGATTCAGGTGCAGAGAAGAATGATGTGTCACTTGAATAAAGAAATTCTTCTTCTTCATCTTCTTTAGTGCATGTCAAGAATGCACTGTCTGTTGTTTGCATTTATTTGTAATTGTATGATTCCACATGCCTTACTAAGCTATTATTTCTGGATCTTTCATCAAGTTTTAGTGCCTCTACCTTGGCAACTAGAGCATCTAATGACAATGCTTCAAGATCCAATGTTGCTTTCATCAAAGAGACAGACCGAGTGTAACTAAATGGAATAGTATGAAGCATCTTTTTGTTGATCTCCAAAGATTCATACTTGAGACCATAAACTATCATCTCATTTACAAGTTGTACAAATCTGTGAAGCTATTGTAGTATGGATTCACCATAGACATGATGGAATGTTTCATATAGTGTTCTTAGTTTTTCCTTCTTGATCTCCTTGATCTCATCACTCCTTTCACACATTGTGTGAAGAACTTTCCAGAGTTCATGTGCTATTTTAAAATTTTCTACCCTGGTCAAGATCTCAAATCTTAGAGTCATGGCCAAGATATTGTATGCTTTCATATTAGTCTTGACTTTCTTTAAGTAATCACCAGCTATACTTTTCAAGCTTACTAGCTTTTGTATGTTATAGTCAAGACCTAAAGTCACTAGAATGTATGGTCCCATATTTATGGAAGTCCATAGGTCAGGGTCTTGGAAGATGATCCAATTTCTGAACATGATTTTTCACTATTTGAAATCTGCCCTGTTCTTCAACCTTGGTGGTTTGAGACCACTATTGGACCCGGATACTTCGTCTAACATGTTTGTTAATGATTTAACTTAACGGTTTAGGTTAAATTGTTTGATTATTTAGCTCGATGCTAAATTGCTTTATCCTAAGGTGATTATTTGTTTAATGTCCAATTAGTCACTAGGATTTGTTTGAGTTTTTAAATTGGCTTTTAATTAACGAATAAAGAAAATTAAATCAGATTGAAATTAATTAGCTCCTAGGAAACATCAGTCAATCACTGTGATGTAAGGAATATTCCATGAGTCTTTTAAAAGATCAAAAATTAAAACTTAATGATTTTTTTGAAAAATGCAAATAAAGAATAGTTTCTTCACTTGTTTTGATGATTAAATCAACAAAATCACCAGAGATTTTGAAGATTTGAAGATGAAGATGAACTAGGGTTTTAACCTAGCATAGTTGTGCTCGAGCAACTTGATGAAATCCCAATGAACAAGCTGATTATGAATTTATGAACAAGAACATAAACAGAAGGATTCCTCCTATGATCTTTTCAAATCTCTCAACAAAGGTAACAAAAGATTGTTATAGTGTATTCAACAATCAACAATCATGGTGCGGAAACCTATGATTAAAGATATGATATCAGTGTGTGTGTGTGTGTGTATAATTGTGTGATTGCTAGTGATTGAATGCTCAGAAGAATATCAAAATGCTTGTTTGTATTGATTGTTCAAAAAGCTTACAATGGATTAGGGTATACTGCTATTTATAGCCTATACAAAAAGCTATGTACAGTTACTAAAATACCATTATGTAAAACAAAATTACATAAATAATCGTAAGTCTATAAGTTGTCCGCTGTGAATGTTGATCGTTCGCTGTGGATGACATGTTGTCTGCTGTGGATGGTAAATGAGCTATCCGTTGTGCCTTGGATGCTATCCGCTGTGAACACTTGTTTGAATGTTTGTCTTGTTAGTTGTCCGTTGTGGAGTGTTCATCCGTTGTGGATGCACATCCGCTGTGGACTGTTCATCAGCTGTGGAAATTGGTCCTCCACTGTGTGTGCTTGTTCATCCACTGTCAACACTTAGGACTTCATTCTTCATCCCCTTTTCAAAGATAGTCATGCGCTGTAGACTTTCTTCATACGCTGTAGACACTTAGCAAAAATTCCTTTTATCTACAAAACTAAAAAAAAAGAATTTAAACTAAATTAGTGTATGTTATGAATGTTAATAAAACTACACGTTAATGATTGTTTGAATGTTAGAACACATTATGTTTAATTATGGCAAGCATTATCCTTTTAATGCACTTGTTGAGTCCAACAATACTCCCCCTAAGGTTGATGTTGCATCTCTTAATGTTTGCTTGTTAAGGTTTTGTTTGTTAGTAACTATGTGTGTGTTTGTGTTTGATATGAATGATTGTAATGATTGTGTGTTTGACTTATAATGTTTGATTGCATGTTTGTATGTTATGTATGATTGAATGATTGACTATTTGTTTTGATTACATGTTTGATTACTTGGGTATATGTATGATTGCATGATTTCATGTATGATTGATTGATTACTTGTTTGTTTGATTTACAGATTACATGTATGATTGATTGATTTTAGTGTTATGCATGTTTGCATGATTGAATGATTGTATGTTATTCTGATTACACATGTGTAATCATATTGTAATGTATGTTCTGGTTCATGTATGCTTGCTTTTTTGGCTTGTTATTATATGTTTGATGTTATATTTGATTATATCAATGATATTAATGAATGATTGATGCTCTGTTTTGTTTATTGTATGTTATGTATGATTGGATGTTTAGTTTGTTTGAATGGTTAGATATTTTGATTGTTTTTGTTTGTTTGTTTGTTAGTTAACCTTTAAGAGTGTGATGGACCAGCTTCATCAACTTTCTTCTAAACCTCAGATATGGCCTTCAAAGACACTTCAATATCCTGCCAAGTGATCTTATCTTTCTTTGCTTCCTTTACTTGATCGGTCAAAGTAGTGATCTTCAAAGAATTTCTGCAGTTGACTATGTGTTTAGCAAAATTTTTTGATCATCATATTTACAGTGGATGGAGAGATTAACCATCTGTTCTAGGGTTGATAAATCTAGGCTTTGCACATCAATGTTGCTAACCAGTGTGGTTCCAATATCATTTCCCTTTAGAACTTCTAAGTTGTTATTGTTTGAGATCCTTAGTCTAGTGATTCCCTCTATGTGTCTTGGAGCCTGTTGATTTGTCTTAATCCTCTGTTTAAGTGCAGCATTGACATAGACTGTTCCCAGGATTCTCAGCATGTGTATAAAATAACAATAGCCACCCTTGCAAAGCACATTTTCAATTGCAGGGAATGACTTTGTTTTTAGAAAAGATACATATGATGGATGTAAGAGTTTGATCTTAGAGGGTCAAACAGCCTAATGTCTGAAGCATCTTTCCCTTCAAGCTTTCTTTCCAATACCATTCAAAGTGAGTTTCATCATAGTACCATCTTGTGATTGGATGGTTGTATTGATTACCATCAATCTTCTTCATGATTAACTTCAAATCTGATGCTCTCATTGGATAACCAACTCTTTTTAATAACTCAGTATCAACATGTGACATCTGTTCTTCACTTGCTTTCTTCTGTTTGCTTACCAATTTTTGTTCTCTTCTCAGCTTGGCCAAGTGAAGCTTATCTTCTTTGTCAGCCTTTTGTTTCATCACATGATGTTATTTATTCATATATGATATCAAGATATGAAAGAAATCAGCACCTCTGGGATTATTTGTATGATTGACCATTCTCAGCTGCATCAGGTCTTGTTTGTCTTCATATGTCAATGATCCCAGTTGAGATATGTATGATAAGTATTGGACAAGTCCAGATACTCTTTTGATAAGCACAGTATCCCATATCTCATCATATTTCCATGCTATAATCTTTCTTTCATCTGCAGAAGCTGTGAGAGTTATTCTATCATAGAGCTTTACAAAATTTGTATTCTCATTAATCAACTCTCTCACTTCATTTCCTTCAGGCCATAACCTGCGAGGCATGAACTGCCTAAGCTCCTTTATAGGATAAAGTTCAGGAGGAGCTTGATGATATTTTGATAAAGATAAGGCTGGAGAAGGTCTGGTGATTTGTGGCTTTAAGGCATTAGCCAACATGTTTTTGTAAATCTCTCTAGCCATGTCTTTCATCTGAGAGAGAGATCTTCCAGCATATGACCTGTATGGCATTTTTGTATGACTCAACCAGCTTTTCACCTAGGAGTAGGTCATTTTCTCTATTTGAGGGTCTTTGGGTGGATTCTTCTCAAACTCTTATTTATCCTTTATCTCTTTATACCTTCTGTATGTTTACTTAGATTCATTTTTCATTACATCTTGAAAGTCCTTGAGCAAGTCTTTAACCTTTGAAAGGTTAAGTTGCATGAAAGAATCATAAGGAAAGCCTCTGGATGTTAACTCTATTCCCATAAGTGTTTCTGGATCATCTAGGAATAGGTTTTGAATGTCTTCCATCTCATCTTCATCTTGTTCTTCTTCTTCTTCTGAATCACTTAAAATGAAGATGGGCTTTGATTGTTTGTCTTGTGTCTGATAAATCTCACCTTCTTCTAAAACTACAGCCTCTGCTTGTTTCTGCCTTTATTTATCTTCATCAATTAGTTCAACTTTAACTTTGAGAAGTTTCAATTCTGGAGACTTAGGTTCTTCAAACTCTTGAACCTATTGCTTTCCTTTCCTCAAAGAAGCTAGATACATTCTCTTTCTCTTCCTTTCATATGTTTTCAATTGAGGCTGTGATGATGATGAAGCTTGATCTTTAGATGATTTGTGTTGGTTTTTCAAAGACTCGGCAAATTGTCTGATTAACTCTTTTTGCTTCTTAGTTAATGGATTTATAGGGATGATGCTTCTTTGAGATGATTGGGTGTCTGATGTGTGAAAATTTTGTCTTAGAATGGGTGAATAGTTGATATTCTTAAATGGATTAGCCTCACCAAACAACTGATCCATTGAGTATGTCTCCTCAGGGATAATGATTGCTTGTTCAGTTTCCTTTGTGCTGGTTTCTTCACCTTGAGACATTATTTGATTAATAAACTCTTCACTCAGGTCTTATTCTTGACCTTCTGAATGTTCTTCCTCATTCAGTTGAGAGTCTGTTTGTTCTAGCTCTCTGTTCCCTCTTAATCTCTTCCTTTTGAGCATCAATGATCTTTTTTCAATTTATCTATCTAGAGTCTTTTGCATCTATCTGCTCAGTCAGACAACATCTAATCTTTTACTGCAAAGATCTTGATCCTTTGCTTTCACCTCTTCTCTTGATTGATCTAGTTGTTGTTCTAGGAATTGAACAATCAACTTCTGAGCTTTTTTATCAGCCGTGATCTTTTCTATCTCTTCATCTTTACTCTTTAGTTTTTCTTTCAACCTTTTTGCTCTGTTGTTTGACTTCTCAATCAGCTTGTTATACTCAGTGAATAAAAACACTTTAGAATATTCAATCTCTTCCACAGTGGGAATCTCACTGCCCTGTTCTTTACCTTTAACAGGTTCAGCTACAGTGCTTTGTTCTAATTGTTCATGTTCTAGAGTTTATCATGTACCAACTTCTTCTTGATGGCTTGATTGTTCTGCCAATGATGCATCAATGTCTCTTAAAAAGAGAAGATAATGTTTGCTGATCTGATAAGTTTGGGCTTTGTGGTGGTGATGGCATGTGATGCTCAAACTAAAATTGTTCTTGATCTTCAACATCTTCCTGAACTTGTTGAATGAATGGTTGTGGTTCTGGTGTAATTGGATCCTGATGATGTATGATTGGTTCAGGCTCAGGAGCAGCTTGCTCTTCTTGTATGATTGGGGCAGGTTGGATGATTGGTTGTTGGTGAATAACATTTTGGAACATCATATGAGGTTCACCTTGTCCTGGAATCCTCATATAAATGTCTGGTACAGGTAGATCATGATCAATCATGTGAGGAGGTACTGGCACTTCATCTCTTTGGTATAAACTTGACTTTATTCTTATGAATACATGTCATTAAAATGAACAGGTTGAATGATGGCACCTTCTCTTGGGATGTCTAGTAGTAAATCATCAATAATCATCTGAAGGAATCTTGGATACATCTGGAACTTCTTCCTCACATCAGTTAAGTTATAGATCATCCTATTTAACACTTGGCAGCAAAGTTAAAGGGCCTTCTAGCTATGATGCTTGCAATGGCTGAAGAGCTCCTCAAAGAAGTGGCATCCCAGCCAGTCTTCCTATTTGTCATGGTTTTCTGATAAGTGTGCATAAGGAATCTAAATTGGGAACACATAAAAGACATCTTGACCTTCTTTTTGTCTATGGTACCAGTGTAGCCTATCTGCCTAAAAACATGAAGAACATAGTTCTCATCAAATTCCACTGGACCTTCAGCATCTTCATCACCAAGCTATAATACTCTCCTGATTACTTCTTTAGAGATGGCAATCTTGTGATTATGCACAGTAGATACTACTACTTGGTCATCATTCATTTGCTCCTGATGAGCATGCGTCTAGAATTGGACTATATGATCCTCATAGATCTTTGGTCTTGCTGTCATAGCATGAAGAAGTATAGTCTGTCTGATAGCTTCTATGATATCTCTATAGTTCTCAGCCTTTGGTGAATCAGGGTTGAAGAAAGCATAGAGATTATGATCTCTGACAAACACTAGGTTTGCCATATTTGCAATGAAAAAGATTGATGTTAGTATCTTGTATGTTAATTATGTGTGATGATGAATATGATGAAATGTTGATCAAGTATTCACTGAGTTGATATGATAGTTATAAATGATGTCATATGTATGCTGAATACTTGTGACTTGTTTAAAGCGTATGTTTGATTGGTATTAACAACTAAATCAGTTTGACTTATCCAAAGTCAACTGCTTGGTTAATTTCAGTCATGAAAATCTTGTTTGATTCAATTGGTTTAGATCCAAATTGTTTGGATTATGTTTGACTCACAACAATTAGTTGTTTTGTTCAAATCATACAATGATTATATCTCATAACAACTTGTTTATGAATTTCAGTTTGACTTTTAAAGTCAAAACAGACCATTTAATGCATATTGAATGAATATGCATTTAATGTTTGTGTGATTAATGTCATGCCAAATTAACTAATGTTATATGTTAGTTACTAACTTTTGAACATGTTTACCAAGTTATAACATATTTCAAGTCATTTTTAAAATTTTTAAAGATCAAACTTCAGGTTTTGTATGATTTTGGCATGAACATCATGACTGTTCATGAACTCGATGAACACTTAATCAAATTACATTAAAACAAAAATCATTACACATTCGACTAAGGTCATCTAACATATATTCAGTGTTTGATTTGGTTTAAAACATCAAAAGATTCATATTTTGATTTCGGTTCAATGTTCGACTTAGGTCTAGCAATGTTCGAATCAAAATCATTGAACAAGATGTTTTAATGAGTGTTTGATGATTAGAATAATGTTGTTACACCTATTCAATTGTGAATTAGTAGAGAAATCAAATAGAATTTAGGTTTTGGATGATCAAGGGTTTAAAGGGTTTAACGCACTGTTTGTAACGTTTCAGAAATTAATTTTCGCTCTCACACCTATGATGAATGAAAAATTGACAAGTGTTGATGTATATATACAACAGATAAAATGTCTGTCCGCTGTGGATACAGTGTATGTGTACTCTGTGTGAACAGTTTAACTTAAAATTTAATTTTAAGTCATACACTGTTAAATACACATGTGCTGTGTGAACAGTGCGTCCGCTGTATAATTTCAAACTTGTACGCTGTGGACCCTTTGGATGTTGTATTGTGTTCACAGCGGATGGTCATTTGGTCATGCACTATGGACACTTGGAATGTTTGACTTATGTTCACAGTAGATGAACATTTGTTCATACGCTGTGCACACTTGTGTAATTAAAAATTTACAACAGATGACTAAAAAGTCATACGCTGTGTGTTGTTCACTGTTCATAAAGCGGATGAACATTTGTTCATGCGCTGTATAAACTTTCTTTGTTTGTTTGGTTAAACATAGCGGATGAGCCATTGTTCATGTGTTGTGTAGACTTGATTTTTGATTTGTGATACACAGCAGATGAGCATTTGTTCATGCGTTGTGTACACTTCTGTTTGTTCAAGAGATATTCACACCAGATGACTTATTGTCATGCTTTGTGAACACTTGATGATGATGTACAACGTATGTTTACCTTTGTACATACGCTGTGTACACTTATACTGATTCAACAACAGATGACTAAAGTTAGTCATGCGCTATGTAAACTAACACTGTATTCACAGCGAATGCCTTACCAACATCATGCGCTGTGAACTCATGTATGTTCGTTAGTGCATAGCGGATGTATGTTTGTTTGTTCGCTATATACACTTAGTGTATTTTGCATGTTTTTGATGGTTACTGTAGCTGTAGCGGATGAATGTTTGTGTCTCCGTTGTGTCCATAATTGTCAAAATTTTAAAATTTTTATTTGTTTTGAAACTTTTGCTTATAAGCTATGTAACTTAATACATATGGTGTAGAGACTTAGAAAAATTTTCTGTTTTGCTTAAAATAATTTTGAAATGTTTCAAAATTTTGAATGTTTGTTAAAATTATAAAATTTTAACATGATCAATATATGGATGTTAAAATACCACTCACAAGCAATATTGTGCATATGTATATGTGTCAAACTATTGTGTTTGAGTGCTGGCTTGACATGGCTTTATTTAAAATTCAAATTTCAAATTTCAAATTTTAAAATTATATGATTATTCACATGTTCTTCTGCCTTTGATATTTCCATGTTCATTTACTCCCCCTAAATTTTTGGTGTTTATAAAACTCTTTATAAAATGAAAAAATTTGAATGTGTTTGAATGGAAATTATCAAAGTACAATCTGATTGCTTTCATGATAAAATTTTAGAAAGATAGCACTTTATATAACTAATAAATAAAAGATTTTCATGTTTAGATATGAATCATTGGTACATGACATGAGATCATGCTAGTCTTAAATTCTCACTGAGTTGGTTGAATGATTTTGAGAATAGACATAGACTAATTCAATGTTGATTGTAGATATTATGATCCACTTAAACTCATGCATGGTATTAATGATTGATTTAAATAGTGAGTGATTATCATGTTTTGAGTGTATTAGCATGAATTGTATGTACCCAACATCTGATTATTTGTTAAGATCAATCCTCCTCAAGATATGCTAAAAAGCACTTTCAATACTTATGACCTAGATACTTTGGAGTATAAATGCTCAATTTGATCATGTTGTTTGATCCATATTAGGATTCTTTTTCACTTCACTTTGAAAGGTGATCCTCTTTGGGATTATTTTCATTGTTCATCCTTAATGGATGTGTTCCTCGTTGGGAATCTTTTTGGATCATGATGTAGGTCATTCAGGTTTGTGCTCAGCACAACAAAGAATGCCTTAGTGTACTCCAAGTCTATGATAATCATAACAGAGGAGACACTTGTATGATTGAGCAATTTATAAACTGTTTCACTTGGTGTATTGTAGTTACTTTACAAGCAATTGGTTAGACCAATACTCACCATAAACCAAGATGTGTTATGCTGACCATACAATCATGAGAATTTAGTTCTTCATTGTTGTATGTCATGTTAGGTGTCCCATGCTGAGCCTATCCATATATCAAACAAAGTATTGTCAGTCTTTATTAGTGGAAAATGACTCAAGTGAAGAAATAATCTAGTGTACTATCATTTCTCATGAGTGATCATGTGTGATTCAAATTTTTTGTTAATTGAAAACATGAATGTTTGTTTGATATCTTGATTTTGAAAGATGCTTGTTTGATGTTAAACTTGGACTTTGACAAAATCAAGCTTGTTTGAAACTAATGTTTTGAAAACATTAGTTGTTTGGTTCAAAGTTGATCATACCAAGTGACTGAACTAGAAATTCAAATCTTGTTGAATCAATGGTTTGGTAAAAAGGTCAGCCAATTGATTGTTTGTATGGACTTTGATCAACTTTATCAGACCCTTTTCTGAGCAATCTCTCAAAAAGTGGTATCTGATATCTATATGTTTTGTTTTTGAATGTTGAACTAGATTGTCAGTGATAAACATGGCAGCAGAACTATCAATGTTTATTGGTGTTTTAAGAAAATTAAAGCCAAAATCAAGCATTTGGTTTTGAATCCAAAGTACTTGAGAACAGCATGCAGAAGCAGCTATGTATTCTGCTTCAGCTGTTGACACAGAGACATTTGTTTGTTTCTTCCACTGCCAGGAGATCAATCTTGATCCAAGAAACTGACAACCTCTAGTAGTGATTTTCTATTGCCGTTGCATCCACCATAATCACTATCTGTGTATGCATATAAAGAGAAATCTCCATCTTTTGGATACTACAGGCCAAGTGCTAGTTTTCCATTTAAGTATCAGAAGATTCTCTTTACAGTATTTATGTGTGATTCTTTTGGATTTGCTTGGTATCTAGCACACATGCAAACTGCATACATGATGTCTGGTCTGCTTGTAGTTAGGTACATCAGTAAGCCTATCATGGATCTGTATAGCTTCTGGTCAACTGATATTCCTTCTGGATTAGGGCCAAATTTTAATCTAGTTGCAAATGGTGTTTTGCTGGATGTGCAATCAGACATGTTGTATTTCTTTAATATCTGATTCATATACTTTCTCTGATTGATAAAAATTCCTTTAGCAGATTGTTGAACTTGAAGACCAAGGAAGAAGGTAAGTTCTCCCATTGAGCTTATTTGGAATTTGGATTACGTAAGAGTATCAAACTCTCTGTAGAGTTGGATGTTGGTGGAGCCAAAAATTATGTCATCCACATATACTTGGACCACTAATAAGTCTTGTTCTTTTCTCTTTAAGAACGATCTCTTATCTATTTTCCCTTGAGTGTACCCATTCTGTAGAAGAAGCTTAGATAGAGTTTCATACCACTTCCTAGGTGCTTGATGAAGACCGTACAAAGCTTTATCTAACTTGTAGACTCTGTGAGGGAATTCTGGGTCTTCAAACCCTGGTGGTTGAGCAACATATACCTCTTCATCTATCTTTCCATAGAGGAATGCACACTTGACATCCATTTGGAAGACAGTGAAGTTTTTGGATGAAGCATGTGCAAGGAACACTCAGATGGCTTCTAGTCTACCTACTGGAGCAAAGACATCATCATAATCAATGCCTTCCTCTTGAGTATATCCTTAGGCTATGAGCCTTGCTTTGTTTCTAATGACAATCCCTCTATCATTAACTTTGTTTCTAAATAGCCATCTTGTGCTAATGGCATAGTGACCTTCAGGTAGGTCAACCAACTTCCATACCTCTTGCTTTATGGGTTGTAATTCCTATTTCATTGCTTCTATCCAACTATTGTCTTTGAGTGCTTCTGTGATGTTTTTAGGTACAGTTAGAGATAGAAAGCAGAAATACAAGCAAACATTTGCTGTGTCAGATTGACTTCATGTCAATATGGAATTGACGTCACCTATGATGTTTTCCAAAGGATGATCTTTGTGAACTCTGGTTGTTGCAATCTGATCAACAGGGATGGTTGAATCAAGATTGGTGATTGTTTGGTTGTGTGTTGATGGATGAGCAAGGGTATTTGTTGTTGTTAGTTGTTCTAGCTGTGTGGTTTCAGTGAATGTTTGTGGTGAATCATGAAAAAATCTAGAGTTTCATCTTCATGATGTGTATCAGGTAATGAATGATAATCATCATCTTCTTCAACTGTGGCTGGTTGATGTGACTTTGTTTGGTTATTTTGTTGTGGTTGGGTGATCACAGGAGTTGATGAAGATGGTATGTCTGATGATGCTCCTTTTGATGTGTTTGTTCTGGATGAGTTAAAACTATGGTACTGGAAGGAGTGATGTTTGTTCTCCTTGGAAGATCCATAGTTAAAGAAACATGAATGGTTGTTGGTGGAACCATTGGATACTCATTGTTATCCTTGGTACCTGAAACATCAAAGTAAGATGTATCAAATGATTTTGTTAATGAGTCAATATCAAACAGCCAGTCTGATCCAATGACTTTCTTAGTGAAAGAATGTTCATTAAAAACAACATCTGTTGTTTCTTCCACTATGTTAAGCCTTGGATTGTATACACAGTAAGCTTTGAACTTTCGGGGTATCCAACAAAAAATCCATCATCTGCTTTTGGAGGAAACTTAGATAATTTTTCTCTGTTGTTTAATATTGAAACAGAACATCCAAAAGCTTTAAGATAGCCAATAAAAGGTTTACTTTTAAACGTTAATTCATATGGTGTTTTGGAATGTTCTTTGATTATGTTGGACCAAAAGAACCAATGAGCCTGATCAGAAAAACCTTTAAGTCCAACACAGACAAAGTCTGAAGACAAAGTCTGAAGTGAAAAAAGCTGAAGACAAAGTCTGAAGCTAAAGAACTGAAGACAAAGTCTGAAGACAAAAGCTGAAGACAAAGACTGAAGACCAAGTTTCAGATGTTGTCACAACAGCTGAAGAAGACCTCTTCAGTAGTTGTGATGGTTTCCTTTCAGTAGTTATATTTTCCTTTTAATTCTTCTGTAATCAGTAGTTTTATGTTTCGTGTAATCAGTACTTGTAGTTTCAGTAGTTTTAGTTTCATCTTGTACTTAGCATACTCTGAGATGTTCTCAGTTGTTGTGAACATTCTCAGTAGTTTGCTTACTTTCAGTTGTTTGTAATAATTCTGTTAAATGTCACTATCAAGTGACATCAGCAGACGTCACATTCCTTTATATAAGGAATGTTGACCTAATTGTAACCTGCGAAGCTTAGCGGCTGTGCGAAGCTTAGCGGCGGATATACCAAAGCATTTGTGCATGAATGATATTATCCCTTTTGCAGATAACCCTCTTTCTCTATAACCGTGTACTGTTCCATTGAATATCTATTGTTTTCTTGCTATATTTGTCTAATTCTTGTTCTAATTCCGCTGCAATTCAACTCTAATTGATCAAACTTAGATCACTGATCCTGTCAAATGGTATCAGAGCAGGCTAATCATTGATCGGTTTAACAATTGATCATTGAAACTGCTATTTCGATATCTAAAGTTTGATCGAATTAGCATATTTGCAAGAACTGGTTATAGAGATTGATCTTCTGCTGCTTTTGGTTATTCAATTTGAGTTTCTTCTTGGTTCATATTGAGTTTGTTGTGTTTTTGTGCTAAATCTGTTGAAACTTGATTGAATTGGTTTGAATCTGAGAATGACTACTCCATCTAATGACCCTCACAATACTGGCTCCTCAACCAAGCCTCCGATGCTGGTTAGGAGTGAGTATAACATATGGCAACGAAGAATGCTCCATCACCTATCTGTTAACAGTTCAGGTTGTTGGACATCTATGGTTCACGGTCCACACAAGCCTATGGTGAACAATCCGGAGACCAACCAAATGGTTCCGAAGAAGAAGGAGCAATACTCAGATGAAGATCGTAAACTGTTTGAGATTGATGCTAAAGCCCATGGAATTCTGGCCATGGCACTGCCTAATGAAATCTATTCTGGGCTTATGCATCATGAAACTGCTCATGACCTCTGGAATGCTTTGAAGGAACAATTCGGAGGAACTGATGAGGTCTTAGCAAACAACAGAGAAATCCTCGCCCAACAATATGAGACATTCTCTCATAGGAAGGGTGAGACACTGACTCAACAGTTTGAGCGTTTCTCCTGCTTGATCTCTGAGCTGAAAATGGTCAAGCATGAGTATACTAACAGCCAGATGAACAACAGATTCCTCAGATCACTGCCTAAGAGATAGGACACATACACCATTGTCCTACGCTCCAGTGCAAATCTGGATAGCCTATCTCTCACCCAACTCCATGGGAAACTGCTTACATTTGAAAGAGAGATAGAGCAGAAAAGGAAACTGGCATCATCAGGAAAGCTCACTGATGACTTTGTACCAGGGAACACTGCCTTGGTCGGTCATGAGCAGAATATGCTGGATCAGAAAGCCATTATGATGAGCATATAGATTTCTCTTCAAACAGTTCTGATCATGCATTTGTTGGTGTTGACAGTCATTCTGGGTGTAATAGTGATAATTTATGCTTTATCATGGATGATTTGATGGTTATTGCTGATGATGATTTAGAAGAGATGGATATTTTGTGCCAAATGGCCTTGATCAATATCAGATCTCAAAATTTCTACAAGAGAACTGGTAGGAAATTTCCAGGACTCTCTGGCAAAACCAAAATTGGTTTTGACAAGAGTAAGTTGAGGTGTCACAAATGCCACAGGCTTGGGCACTTTGCAAGAGAGTGTAGATCAACTGGATCTAACTCCTCTACACCCTTTGTGACCTTTCCAAGCAATAGTTCACAAAACAAAGGGCAACATCCTGCTAGTTCTGGTCATCACTCACAACCTCAATCTCCTGCATATTTTGTCCCTCAGGGTCCAATGCCATATCCATATCCCTACTATTACATGCCACAGCCAAATCCAGTTCAAGTTCCTATAGCACAACAACCTCAAGCCCTACCTGAGCCTCAACCATCTCCATCGCAATCTCAACCTCATCACAGCTTCTTCACACCAGGAGTTGTTGACTGGAGCAGCTTACCAGATGATCTTTCTGGTTTCAATGAGCAATTATTTGCTGGTGCTGGTCAACATGGTGGTGAACATCCTTTTGGGAATCTTGCTCTCATGGCCCTGGAGTCTACTGAGGGTTCCTGCTCCAATGCATCATCTTCACAGGTAACCCAGGTATCTTCTGAGGCTAAAGCCAAGTTATGTTCTGAATCATGCATAGCTGCCTTTGTCTCTATTAGAGAGGCGAATGTAGCTTTAATCAATCAAAATATTGAGCTTGAGAAAACTATTTCCAAAAGAAAAGCTGAGTATGAGTCTGCTCTTAATGACAAAGATGATGAGATTTACAAGCTTAAATGCCAACTTAATGATGAAAAGGCTAAGGTAGAGGTCATACTTGAGAACCACAGAAGTCTCAAAGAGACACTTGCAGCTACCCAAGTTGAGTGTGACCGCTGGGTAACATCCTGCAAGGGATTTGAAATGCTTCTCAGCAAGCAAACAGCTTCAAATGTGAAGTTTGGAATAGGTTACAATCATACTGCACCACCTACTGATTTTACTTCAAAATCAATAGTAAAATCTGAAGGTGAAAGTAATTTCCAAACCACATCATCATGTGATTCATCCTCAAATGATAATACAAAATTAGTGGATGAAGTCAGTGTTAAGATCTCAGCAAATCAATTGCCTGATGGTTTAAATGCTGATAAACACATGAAGCTGAGCAATTCAGATGTTGTCCCTCAAAGTACTCCAAGTACTGAAGGGCAAGTTACAACATCTGAAAAGCATTTCAAATCTGCTGAAATAAAAGGATTAACAACTGCTGAGGAATCTATCATACAGTCTTTCAGGACGGATAGAGAACAGCTGAAGAACAAGTCTTCAGTTGTTACCGATCCTTCAGTACTTAACACAAGTACTGAAAGGAGGAAAGTACTGAAGATCACACCTTCAGTAGTTTCCACTTTAGCAGTTGATCAATCCAAGATGAAGAATAAGCCATGTGAAATATGTGGTAAATTCAATCATCTATCTGATGAATGCTGGTACAAAAAGGGTTCCAAACTCAACAGAGATAAGCTCATTAAAGAAGAGATTAATAAAATGAAAAATGAGTTTAAGACCAAGTTTGTACCACAGTCATCTCAAACTGATAAACCCAAGGCCTCACCAAAATCCAAAAAGAAGGATGGGGTTTATCAGAAAACAGCTGATAGTGTTCCTCATGATAAACATCAGACTAAGTCTGTGAATTTCAAGAAGGAGGAAATGGTGGGTCACAGGAACTCATCAAAAACAAGTACTGATGTGTCAAATGAGCTGAAGGCTTTAGCAACAAATCAGACACAACTTGTTATGATGGTTCAACATTTGTTGGGGAGAGTTAACCAACTAGATGCACCTGTGATCAAACCACTGAAAAGGAAATCCAAGCCCAAATCTAAGAAATCCATTTCAGCACCATCTCCACCTTCATCAGCTGTTAATCATGAGAAACAAGTTATGGTTAAATCTGTTGATGAAAACAGACCCAAAACCAAAAAGGTTTGGGTCTCTAAAGCTAACTAGTTTCTTATGATAAATGCAGGGTTCTTCAGCATGCCAAAGAAGCATCTGGTATATAGACAGTGGAGGATCTATGCATATGACTGGGAGCAGTTCTCTAGGACCAAACATATTGAGATCAGACACCATTTTATTAGGGATTGTTTTGAAAAAGGTCTGATTGATCCAAAGTTTGTTCCTAGTGCTGATGAGCTTGCAGACATATTTACTAAGCCTTTGGACAGTTCAACTTTCCAAAACCTAGTGTTAAGGCTTGGTATGTTGCAGCTAGAATAAGTGACAACTACTGATGATCTCAGTCAACAAGTACTGATGAGCATTCGTATACTATTGTCACAAATAAGTACTGATAAGTTCTTTTATCCTCAGTAGTTTTCATAACTACTGAAGACTAAATTACTTAAAAGTACTGAAGTACTCTATCTGTTGAAAAGAACTGATGTGGTTACAACTACTGATGTAGTTACAACTACTGATGTCAATATAATAGATAAGTACTGATGACCAATGAAACGTCTGAAAATCAGACAAAAAGTCTGATAAGTGTTGAGGTCAGAATGAAACAGCTGATGAGCTAAGAATTGACGACAACAGCTGATGGGAAACTTTTCTCTTCAGTTGTTTCTACAACTGCTGTTTCACTTCATACAACTGAAGCCAAAACCATGTCTTCAGTAGTTTTACAACTACTGATGACTAACACCAAATCTTCAGTTGTTTACAACACCTGAAGCCAAAACCATGTCTTCAGTAGTTTCACAACTACTGATGACTAATACCAAGTCTTCAGTTGTTACAACTTCTGAAAGTTAAAACCAGGTCTTCAGTTGTTTTCAAACAACTGATGACAGCACCAACACTTTCAGTCGTTTTATATCAGCCTTTTCTTACCCTATAAATACCTAAATCTACTTTCAAACGTTTCATTAGCCGTTTTATGTCCTTCACTCTCTCAACAATGGCGACCATGAAACTCAAACCCAGACACAACTGTGTTGCCTACCTCCCGAAGTCGGCCTTTTGGAACAAATTTGATAATGCCATCGATCTTATGGTAGATTCCCAGTACCGAACCGCTTTTCTTCTGAATCCTACCATATACCCCGATTCCCTAAGCCAATTCTGGACCAACATCTCTGTGCAAACTGGTGAGAATGATAGCCAAATCACTCTCCAGTCGTTGGTTAACCAGAAACAGGTGGTCATCACTCCAGACATCATTCGACAAACCCTAAATCTACATGATGCCACCTGTGTCACCGAATACCCGAAAGGCACAACTGATATGTCTTTCATCAATAACGGGTATGAAGGAGACTTAAGTGCTACCACCATTCTGAAGAAGCACTTCCATGATATTGAACGTCTTATATTCCACATGGTGAATGTCTACCTTGCATTAAAAACCTCCTCATGGGATCAGATGTCCTCCCGATGGCAACAGGTATTATACTCTATCTTTGAACGACAAAATCTAAATTTTTCTGAGATAGTTTTCATGGAACTAAAGGATCTGGCTTTGAAACCTGTGGCAAACAGATGGATATTATATCCCAGGTTTCTCATGGCCATAATTTTAAATCAGCTAAAATCAGACGGCCTTGTTGGCCTTGGAGTCCCTGCTCCGGCTGTATTGCCTGAAGTATACTCTAGGCACAACTCTGACCCTACACTGAAAGGGGCTGCCCGGCTGCTAAAACCTAAGCAGCGGGAACCCACAGCCTCCACTTCCAGATCCAAAGTCCCCACCAAACCCAACACCAAAAAGCCCAAAAAGGCTACTCAGGGAGATGAGTCCCCTGAGGATGCCCCTGTACCACTAATACAGGAAACACTTACTGGTTCTAACCCCCCAGTAGTGTCAAAGACTCCACCAACCCTATCCGCTCAGGCATCCTCTCAACAGGATCCTGATGCAACCATAATTGGGGATACCACAATGCTGGAACCTATCTCAATTGAGAAGGTTACCATTGAAGAGCACCAGTCACCCCGGGTGCAATCTGCTTCAAACCTATCTCCAAATGCAACCGCCCCTCAAAGCCCAACCATTATAGTTGCACAAGTGCTGAGTCAGCTGCATTCCTCTCCTCCTCTTCAGAAACCAATTACAATGGGGAGAACCTCAACAGCTGAGGAAGAGGACCAAAATGCTGCTGATAACCCACAGCACAGGGGTTATAATGTTCAATCTCCCCGTGTAGAGGAGGAGGTTAGAACATCTGGTGAGGCTGCCACTTCTACTGATTCAGCAAATGAACAGGATGCAGTTGGTAACATCTCTAAGACCTCACCAGAGGCAACTGCCGATGAAGAACTCAGTCCTGAGGCAGGAAGTCCCCAGAACCAATAACAAGGGGCACATGCTACAACTGATCTACACTCAGGGCATGTACATCCTGATTCAATCAGGAGGTCAGGTGATTCAGCAAAGACTGATGATGACCTGGGCTTTTTCTTCGATGTCTTAGCCCATAACACAATCCTTGAGGCTGAGGTGAGCAGACTCAAAGAACTGCTTGCCAAAATGTCTCAGGATCAAAGTCCATCCGCCCAATAAACCCACAGATGGCACCTTCATCTGAAGGTTCACCAAACACTCAGCCACTACACTTAACTGAGCCACCAGCCACTGCTTTTGGCACCACCTCTCAGGGACAGAACCCCTCTGAGCAGATGGTTGCTACCTTTCAACATTCCTTACCTCTCATCACTCCCATCATCAATGAGATTGTGCATAAAGCCATTGATGAGAGGATCTCCTCAAATCTACAAACACTTGTTGATGATGCTGTGCAAAAGAAGCTTTCTGCCATTCAAACCCCTGAACCCAATGCACCCAAAAGGGGGAGTCTAAGGCAGTGAAAGAAAGAAAGAGAAAGAAAGTGGAAGATGAGAAACAACAAGAGAAAGAAAAGGAGTTAGAAAAGGAAAAACAGCTGATCACATACAAGAGAAAGAAAAGTGCTGAAACTCAAAAGCCTGATGAAGAGAAATCATTGGAAGATCTGGTTAAAGAAGCTGATGAAGCTCACAGCAGATCAATGGACAGAATAATAGACCAACTCTTCAGACAAGGCTTTGATACAGCTACATTAGACACTGAGATCAGAAGGCTGGAGATTAAAGAGATACAAGAGAGATGGGCCAGTTACAGTGTGATGGAAAGGGAGAGGTTGGAGATAATGATCAGGTTTATTGCAAAATACTTGGGAAGATCATTAATTGAGATTAAATCATGGACCAGAGACAGTATTCTGGCAATAACCACCAGAATCTGTGCTTCTGAAGCATTCAATAAGGGGTTGATTATCGAAGCCTTAGATGAAGCAGGTGCTGGGAAGAGAACTGATATGGCCAAGCTTTCCAAAGCCAAACTTACCACAAAAATGCTAGATCAGCCTTCCCAAACTCCCACTCAAAAACAACCAACCCCACAACTCTCCAAACCAATCCCTAAACCTAAACTTAAACCAACTCAACCCTCAAAACCAACTCCCTTACCCCAAAAACCACCTCAAACCACATCCAATGATGCACCCAGAAGGAGGAGAAGGGTGTTGAGGATGGAAGAAGAAGAAGAAGAAGATGATGAAGAAGACAGTCTGCCAATCTCTGCTATTCTAAAAATACCTGAGCCCAGAAGTCAACAAATGATCACACCAGACTTTCAGAGGCAAATGGTGAAAGTTAAGATTGAAGAAGAAGAACAGCAGAAACAGCACGATGAGCAACTTTTGAAGATGGTTGACAAAGAGTTTCCTCAGTCATCATCTATACAAGCCATGAAGAAACACGCTCAAAGGCTGTATGCTCTCAGGCATACCTTTCAATATCAAAAGGAGAGAGTAAGGATTTGGCCAGACCCCAGGGTTAGTTCTAGAATTCATAAGAAATCCATACCAAGTAGATACAATGGCCAAGTGAGAAAGACCATAGATGTTGTTATTATGTTAGCCATTGTAGTCTCACCCTGGGAGATACTTGAAGTCTTCAAGAGAGCCTACAAGTCAAAAATGACCCCTCAAACTCTAATGGAGAACAAAATGGTCAAGAAGGGGTTGTTATACAAGAGGCTTGAAGAGATCAAGAAAAATGAACTCCAGTTGTTATTAGAAGGGACTCACCTAGATGAATTTGCTTACAGAGAGATAACAACTGTTAAGTTGAAAAATGGAAAGACAGTAAAGTACCTATCAGAGTACTATGGCCCAGAGTTCTTCTTCGAAGGAGAAGCAGAAGAACTCACTAAGGAGGAACAAGTTGTTCTCCTTGAGGCCTACGTCAGAGAGTCTTATAAACTCATCAATGGGAAGTAGGTTTCATGGTTGGGATAACAGCTCTATGTCCAGTTCCCCAAGACAGAGTTCCCTTCCATCCTTTGACATTCACATCTACTGAAACATGTTCCCTGGCCTGTGCTTATCTGATATCTCTGAAGCTGATCAAGAGAGTATTTCTGCTAAGAATAAGTGGGACCTCAATAAGCTTAAAGGTTTTGGCTGCATTGGTTCAGGGCGAGTTTGTTGGACCAAAAGAACCAATGAGCCTGATCAGAAAAACCTTTAAGTCCCACAGACATTACCACAACTAAAGTAGTCTGCAACAGCTAAAGATATCAACTGATAACAAGGTCTAAAGACAAAGTCTGAAGTGAAAAAAGCTGAAGACAAAGTCTGAAGCTAAAGAACTGAAGACAAAGTCTGAAGACAAAAGCTGAAGACAAAGACTGAAGACCAAGTTTCAGATGTTGTCACAACAGCTAAAGAAGACCTCTTCAGTAGTTGTGATGGTTTCCTTTCAGTAGTTATATTTTCCTTTTAATTCTTTTGTAATCAGTAGTTTTATGTTTCGTGTAATCAGTACTTGTAGTTTCAGTAGTTTTAGTTTCATCTTGTACTTAGCATACTCTGAGATGTTCTCAGTTGTTGTGAACATTCTCAGTAGTTTGCCTACTTTCAGTTGTTTGTAATAATTCTGTTAAATGTCACTATCAAGTGACATCAGCAGACGTCACATTCCTTTATATAAGGAATGTTGACCTAATTGTAACCTGCGAAGCTTAGCGGCTGTGCGAAGCTTAGAGGCGGATATACCGAAGCATTTGTGCATGAATGATATTATCCCTTTTGCAGAAAACCCTCTTTCTCTATAACCGTGTACTGTTCCATTGAATATCTATTGTGTTCTTGCTATATTTGTCTAATTCTTGTTCTAATTCCGCTGCAATTCAACTCTAATTGATCAAACTTAGATCACTGATCCTGTCAGATTATTAATGTTCTGTTTTGAATGTAGCAAGCTATATTGATTGCTTCATCCTAAAAGGATATGAGTAATAGAGAGTCAGCTAGCATAGATCTAGCATCTTCTATAAATGTTCTGTTTCTCCTTTCAGCAACTCCATTCTGTTGAGGAGTCCTTGCTACACTGAATTGATGACTGATTCCTTTCTGTGAACAAAAAGAAGAAATGAAGTCATTTTTAAATGCAGTACCATTATCACTTCCTAAAGATTTAACTTTATGATCCAATTGATTCTCAATTTTAGTGATAAAGGATTTGATGATTTCTAATGTTTCTGACTTATGTAGTAGAAAGAAAACCCATGTGATTCTTGAGAATCATCTACTATGACAAGATAGTATTGCTTCTTTCCATGCTTAGGATGTTTTTTGGGCCAAAAAGGTCCATGTGAAGCAATTTGAGTGGTGTGTTGTTAGAGTTTACCAATTTTGACTTATGAGACACTCTGTGTTGTTTGCCTTTCAGACATGCAGTGCAGTGGTCTATACAGAAGAATTCTTTTTGTGTAAACCTATTACTAAGTCACCTTTTACAAGTTGATTCGTTCTTTTATAATTTGAGTGTCCCAAACGTTTGTGCCAAAATTGGGAAACATCTTTTGATGCTATTAATAGTAAACATGTTTCAAGGGTTGCTGCTGAAACAGTGTTCATATTAACAATGTATGTGTTGTTATGATGGGGTGTTTTTAAAAGGATACAATCCTTAGGTATTTGAAAACCCATCTTGAGGATGTAACAGTTGTTGGAGTCAAATAAGGTCTTTATCACAGATTCGGGATATGCTGAGAAGATTAAACTGGAGGTTGGAGCAGTAGTTGACATTTTCAAAACAGATCAACCCATTTGATATTATTCCTTTACCAGTTATCTTTCCACCTATCTTATCTGATCCAAAGGATACATTTCCTCCATGTTTTCTTTTAAAATCCCAAAGGAGGCAACACTTTCTAGTCATATGTCGGGAACATCCACTGTCAACATACCAGATGTTGTCAGGCCTTCTTTGATGTCCCTGTAAAAGCAAAGAAATCAATTAGATGGTGCATCCCAAGCCAAGTTGGTCTTGAGTTTTCCCTCTTTTCCCAAAACACATATTTCTTCTAATGTGGCATTGTCTGATGGTTTAGGAATTCTAGTCATACTAGGTTTCCTTTGAATGGTTTTAGCTCTGTCAGGAGAAGTGCTTTGAGCTCTTCTTCTTTGAGTGCTAATGTCTGATTATTGTCTATTCTGAGACTTATGTCTCCTGTTTGATTGTTTGAATTTGTCATAAAAGGTTTTATCATTATTTAAAACAATTTTTTGATGACGAGTTTATCGTGGTACTCCTCCTTTGTTCTTGTTAGGAACAATTGTCTGTTTCTCAATTGATTTCTCAACTTGAGGCTGTTTGTTTTGCTTCTTATTTTTCTTATTGAAAAAGCAGTTAGCAGTGTTGTGATTGTTTCTTTCACAAATTGAACAATAATTATGAAAATGGCAAGATTCAGTACTATGATTATTCATGTTACAGTACTTGTAATATTTACCATATTTTCATTTTTCTATGGTGTGAGTGTATTGATCACACCACTTGCAGTATGGTAAATTTTCATTGCATTGTTTGTTAATAACCTGTAAGACCCCGTTCCCGGAGACCTCACAGTTGGACAATCACAGCATTTTTCATATAAAATAAATACATTTCATAAAAACATCGCAGCGGATTAAGTTTTCAAAAACCATTCATGCATTAATATTTGATGTTGCTAAATAATACATCATTGTATTTTAAAAGTTACAAAAAGAATCATTCAGTTGTATTACAAAACAACAATATAATTATGCATGAATGGATGCCAGTCTTTGCCCACCAAGTGGCCTCACCTGCGTGCCATCCCCAGCAACGAGTTACCTGCCAACTGAAAATGCATAAAAGCAGCGTTGCTGAGTGAGTTCTAGTTTTATAAATAAAATACTTTGCTTTTACTGAAAACACTTTTTTACTTTTGTACGTGATCATACATCATACATACAACTAGATAATATTCATTTATTATCTTCCACCATCGTTCATAATCGTTCGTTTTCGCACTTTCTTTCAATATTATCTTTCACTTTTATCTAGATCTGTCATATACTATGCCCCATCATCGTGCACGAAGCAACAACCTTTTGGGGTCAAGCGACAAGGATCCTGTTTTCGCACATCTCGATCAGGTCACAAAGACTGACCCTCCTGTGTGTGAACCCTCATGGGTTAGCCAAATCGCACGCTATATAACACACAGTTGAGCTAACAACTCTCAATGAGTTGTGAACCTCTATAAATTTTGCTTGCAAGACTTTCATTCATTCTTTAGGTTTCACTTTTCATTATCATTAATCTTTTGCTTCATTATGATAATACTTACGTACGAGCATAAGCACACCACGTAAGGTCACACAATAATACGTAATAGGGAACATAAACAACAGGCCACAAACAAGCATAACACCAACAAACATAATCACCAAAACATCCCAGGGCTTAATCATAAATTTCTATTTCCCAAAATTTCAGAAAATTTTCTAAGGCATTAGGCGCATGAGCACTACTTAGGCGCATGAACCTCACTTAGGCGTATGAGTAGTGGGTGCATGGGAAGACTTAGGCACATTAGGAAATTCTAGGTGGATGAGAACTACTTGGGCGTATGAGCCATACTTAGGCATTTGTGCAGTAGGCACATGGGGAGACTTAGGCGCATGAGAAAGGACTTAGACGCATGGACAACTTTCCAGGAGCATGGGCACTATATGGGCGTATAAGCAGGCACTTAGGCGCATGGACAAAATTCCAGGCGCATGGGAAATATGTTAGGCGCACAGGCAATTGTCAATTCGAACTTACACTATTTTTTGGGCCCAATCATCATTTTAACATATTCCTAACCCAAATCTAACATACCAAGCACCTAAAACAAGCATATAAACACGAAACACAACAAATCATACATAAACATACATTCACCCATATAAACAGAGTATAAACATACGGTCAGAACATGCTAAAAGTTGTAAAATGAAAGTTGCACTCATTTTCTGCCCCAAAACAAGTATAAAACATAAAAACTGGGGATCTAGAACTCACCTATTGCAGCCTTTAAGCAAAACTCCACCAAACTCGAGGGCACAAAGAGTTCAAATGCCTAAACACACCAAAACACACAACCGAACACAAAAGAACACATAAGAATCAGTCCCGAAGCTGAAAACTCAGCTAAAACCGAACAAAAATGCAAGAGAACTCACCTTCAAGCAGGTCTTCTTCTTCTTCTTCTTCGGTCAAACATTTCTTTTCTCTTCTTTTTGCAGATGAGAATAGTTGGTGTGCAGAGAAATGGGCAGCCATGCTTCTTTTAAACATAAAGTAATAATATTTTGTCCTTTTGTACACTTTAGCCCCTCCACTTATGCAAATTCTCCTGTCTTTCTTTATTCTTTTCTTAATAAATTTTCAGGTGTTACAAGTCCACCCCCCTTATATAGGTTTCATCCCTGAAACCTATCACACTTCAAACAGTTGTAGGTAATGTTGTCTCATCTCCTCCTTAGTCTCCCACATAGACTCAGATCCCTTCCTGTGCCTCCACTATACTCGCACCAGTGGAACCACTTTATTCCGTAATCTCTTCTCCTTTCGGTCATTGATTGCCACTGGTTGCTCTACATAGTTGAGCCGTTCATCCACATCAATGTGCTCCAGTGGTACAATCATATCTTCATCAGCTAGGCATTTTAGCAGATGAGATACATGAAATGTTGGATGAATCCTACTTACCTCATCATGTAGCTCCAACCTATAGGGCAGCTTTCCTACTCGAGCAATGATTCGAAAAGGTCCTAATATATCTTGGGCTCAGCTTACCCCTCTTTCTAAACCGAATGATCCCCTTCCAAGGTGAAACCTTTAGCAAAACTTTATCACCCACCTTGAATTCAATCGGTCTACGCCTCTTGTCAGCATACGACTTTTGCCTATCTTTTGCCGCCTTCATAAAGGCCTTGATCCTTTCCAGCTTTTTAGTCGTAGCCTCGATTACTTCAACACCTCCCAACTCCTTCTGTCCAATGTCACCCTAACATACGGGAGTCCTACACCTGCTACCGTATAGCATCTCATATGGTGGCATACCAATGCTGGCATGATAACTATTATTGTATGAGAATTCAACTAATGGTAAGTGTTCGTCCTAGCTTCCTCCAAAATCAATGATGCAGGATCGGAGCATATCCTTAAGCATCTGTATAGTCCTCTCCGACTGACCATCTGTCTGAGGATGGTAAGCCGTACTGATATGCAACCTCGTACCCATTGCATCATGGAATCTCTTCCAAAACTTAGATGTAAACCCAGTGTCATGGTCAGACACAATAGACATTGGTACATCGTGACGGGTCACAATCTCCTTGATGAATAGATCCGCCAATCTTTCAGATGAATATGTCTCACGGATCGGTAGAAAGTGAGCACTCTTTGTCAAATGATCAACTATCACCCTTATGGCATCGTACCCCCTTTCCGTACGTGGTAACTTCATAATGAAGTCCATGGTGATGTGCTCCCATTTCCACTCTGGTATATCTAAAGGTTGGATCTTTCAGTATGGCTTCTGATGCTCTGCCTTCACTTGCAAGAAAGTAAGGCACTAACCTACATACTCCATCACATCAAGCTTCATACCCGGCCACCAGTAATCTTTCTTCATATCATGATACATCTTGGTAGCACTGGGATGAATGGAGTATCGAGTCTTATGATCTTCATCCATGCTTCGCCCCCGTAGGTCTCCATAACGGGGGATCCACATCCGCCCAAAGCGGGTTCTAACTCCTAGAGTATTCTCACCCAACTTCGTGACTAGACCTCTCATCCTTTCAGAGTTAAGGAGATCTTCTTTCAACGCCTCATCTTGGAACCCCTTGATCTGTGTCATCACATCGGAGGTCATCACCAAATGGTAAGCTTTCACCCGGATTGGCCCGGGTCTCTCTTTTCGGCTAAGGGCATCTGCCACTATGTTGGCCTTGCCCGGATGATAGTGGATCTCACAATCATAATCCTTGATCAATTCTAGCCACCTCCTTTGCCTCATATTGAGGTCTTTCTGCTTAAAGAAGTATTTCAAGCTTTTATGGTCAATGAAGATAGTGCACTTCTTCCCGTACAAGTAGTGCCTCCAAATCTTCAATGCAAAGACCATAGCTAGTAGCTCCAAGTCATGAGTAAGGTAATTAGCCTCGTGGATTTTCAACTGTCGGGACGCATAGGCTATTACTCTTCCCCTCTGCATTAGCACGCAACCCAATCCCGAATAAGAAGCATCCGAATAAACCACTAAGTCTTCGCTCCCTTCAGGTAATGCTAGGACAAAAGCTTGAGTCAGTCTTGCCCTGAACTCTTCAAAAGCATTCTCCTGTTCTAGGCCCCATACAAAATTCACATCCTTGAGGGTCAATTTGGTCAATGGTGAGGCTATCTTGGAAAAGTCTTGGATAAATCTTCTGTAGTAACCCACCTAACCCAAGAAACTGCAGATCTCGGATGGCGTCTTTGGAGACTTCCATTGCATCACCGCCTCAACCTTTGCCGGGTCTACCATGATCCCTTCAGAATTTACCACATGACCCAAAAACTGAACCTCGCGCAACCAGAAAGCACACTTGGAGAACTTAGCATACAACTTCTTTCTTCTGAGTGTCTCCAATACCTCCCAAATGTGATCGGCATGCTCTTCTTCGCTCTTCGAATAAATCAGGATATCATAAATAAAAACAATCACTGATTTTTCCAACATCGGCCAACACACCCGATTTATCAAATCCATGAAAGCAGCTAGCGCGTTACATAGACCAAAGGACATAACGAGAAACTCGTAGTGTCCATAACGCGTGCAAAAAGCCGTTTTAGGGATATCTTGCTCCTTCACCTTCAATTGATGGTAAACAGATCGGAGGTCTATTCTCGATAACCAACTAGCACTTGGAGCTGATCAAACAAGTCATCAATTCTTGGTAGTGGATATAGGTTCTTCACCGTCAACTTGTTCAACTCACGGTAGTCAATGCACATCCTCATACTACCGTCCTTCTTCTTTACAAACAAGACCGGAGCACCCCATAGAGATACTCGGTCTATTGAAACCCTTGTCCATCAACTCTTGCAACTGAACCATCAGTTCCTTCACTTTCGACGGAGCCGATCGATACGGTGCTTTGGCAACAGGTTGAGCACTAGGTATCAGATCGATCTGAAACTCGATCTCGCGGTCCGGTGGCACACCTGGTAATTCTTCTGGGAACACGTCAGGAAAGTTACACATAACTGGTATGTCGGACAATTATGGTACTGATGCCTCCACATCTTTTACGTAAGCCAGGTAGGCACTACATCGACGTTTCATGCACTTCTCTACCACCACCATCGAAATCACCTTTAGAATCGTAGTAACTCGATCACCGTAGATCATTACCGAACTCCCATCAGGCGCTATTAGTCGGATCATCTTCTTGCGACACACAATATTTCCCTCATAGGTTTCTAACCAATCCATCCCTAGAACTACATCAAATCCGCCTCGGGGCATCACAAATAGTTTAGCAGAGAACCTATGGCCTTCCAGTTCTATATCGCAATCCTCTATCAAGTCGGAAATCCTGGTAGACTTACCAATGCAGTTTCTACATTGAAGGGCTCATCAATACTTCTACTTCTAATAGGCAACTTAGCACAGAAAGCAGCAGAAATGAAACTCTTACTAGCACCAGAATCAAATAGTACAGAGGCACAAGTTTGGTTGACAAGAAACTTACCTGACATGACATTGGGGTCCACCCAGGCCTCCTCCCTGGTCATCGTAAATGCTCTGGCGCCTGCCTTCGGTCCCTCCTTCTCAACCCCTTCCTTCACCCCAGAGCTCTCGACCCTTGGCCTCTTGCAATCCTTACTCAGATGGCCCTCTTCACCATAATTATAGCACCTCATCACCCCATAATCTTTTACCATATGACCGGGCCTCCCACACTTGAAGCAGACTTTCAACCCCCACTTACACTCTTCCACATGGTCTCTCCCACACTTACCAAATTTCATTGCCCTTGTACCTACCGACACTACCCGCCGGTCATCTGTTCTTGCCTTCTTGTTATTTGGAGTGAAACCACCACGACCAAATTGTTTCCCATTCCAGTTCCTATCGCCACCATCCTTCCTACTCACCTCAACCACAGCCACCTCTCTCTCATCAAACAATCTCCCTGCCAAATCCACCACCAACCTAAAGGTACTCAGCTGGGCAGAAATCATGTGCCTGAGGATATCTACTGGCAATCCCTGGATATACCTCTTGATCTTCCTCGACACCGGTGTTGCCAGATCCGGCACCAGTCTTGCCATCTCATTAAACTTCATCGTGTACTGCTGGTGTGTCATGGTTCCCGCCTCTAACTGCAAGAACTACCTCTCTATCTTTTCAAGTTATCTATGAGGACAGAACTCCTCGATCACCATCTTCTTCAGTTCGTTCCACCTTATCCTCCCGATAACCCTGCAACCCTCGGCCTGGACAATATTGTCCCACCAACAAAAAGCCGAGTCCACAAATTAATGGGTAGCAAACTTTACCTTCTGATCCTCCCTACATTCACTGATCTCAAACACAACCTCCATCTCTCTCACCCAATGATGAGCAGCAGCAGCAGCGTTACCATTGCCATCAAAAGTTAGGGGCCTGCATCTTTAGAATGCTCCATAGTTGCACCACTTCGTAGTCTCCTGCACTGCTTCCTCCTCATCATCATCATCACTAAAGACAACCATCTTAGTATCTGGTTGCTCTATCTCCCTTGGACCTACTCCTTCGCCCCCTCGCCTGGCGGTTCTCCTTCTCTTTTCTTTCTCCTTCTTCTCATCCTCCCTCATGGCTCTAATAACCTCGGTCACTACAGATGGCAGAACTGTCTGCATGACCTGATGAACTTCCTCCACAATCGCCTCCTTAACTGAGGCTCTCAAGTTAACACTCTCTCACCGCCCTCCTGGTGATGAAGCTCGGGCTCTATAGGAGCCGTCTTAGCAGTATTAGTCTTTGTCCTTGTGACACGTGGTCCAGCACCACGGCAACCCCGTACTCCGCCTCGAGAAGCCTTCGTTGATATACCACCAACCATCTTCTAAACACTATAAGATTCAAAACCAACACGGTCATTCAAGGTAATAGCTCAGTTTATGTCAAGTATAGTAGGTCCCTAATTACAGTGGGCAGTTGTGATTAGCCACTTACTTTACTCTTCATCCCCTAAGAATTTCCTATCCTGACTACATCAGTATTCAAATCTACTAAGGGAACATAAATCAGATAGCACACGCACATAATACCGGTTAATATTTAAGAAAATAAATCACCTGATGGCACATAGCTACTTGGGCTGGCATCCCTCCATTCGGTCCCATTCTCAGTTTAAGTTTAGGTTTTTTTTAAAATAATTTACCTATTTCTCTTAAACTTTGGCTCTGATTCCAACTTGTAAGACCCCGTTCCCAGAGACCTCACAGTTGGACAATCACAGCATTTTTCATATAAAATAAATACATTTCATAAAAACATCGCAAAGGATTAAGTTATCAAAAACCATTCATGCATTAATATTTGATGTTGCTAAATAATACATCATTGTATTTTAAAAGTTACAAAAAGAATCATTCAGTTGTATTACAAAACAACAATAACATTATGCACGAATGGATGCCAGTCTTTGCCCGCCAAGTAGCCTCACCCGCGTGCCATCCCCAGCAACGAGTTACCTGCCAACTAAAAATTCATAAAAGTCAGCGTTGTTGAGTGAGTTCTAGTTTTATAAATAAAATACTTTGCTTTTACCAAAAACACTTTCTTTACTTTTATACGTGATCATACATCATACATACAACTAGATAATATTCATTTATTATCTTCCACCATCTTTTGTTTTCGTACTTTCTTTCATTATTATCTTTCACTTTTATCTAGATCTGTCATATGCTATGCCCCATCATCATGCACGAAGCAACAACCTTTTGGGGTCAAGTGACAAGGATCCCGTTTTCGCACGTCTCGATCAGTCACAAAGACTGACCCTCCTGTGTGTGAACCCTCATGGGTTAGCCAAATCGCATGCTATATAACATACAGTTGAGCTAACAACTCTCAATGAGTTGAGAACCTCTATAAATTTTGCTTGCAAGACTTTCATTCATTCTTTAGGTTCCACTTTTCATTATCATTAATCTTTCGCTTTATTATGATAATACTTACGTACAAGCATAAGCACACCACGTAAGGTCACGTAATAATACATAATAGGGAACATAAACAACAGGCCACAAACAAGCATAACACCAACAAACATAATCACCAAAACATCCCAGGGCTTAATCATAAATTTCTATTTCCCAAAATTTCAGAATATTTTCTAAGGCATTCGACACATGAGCACTGTTTGGGCACATGAACCTCACTTAGGCGCATGAGCAGTGGGCGCATGAGAAGACTTAGGCGCATGAGGAAATCTAGGCGCATGAGAACTACTTGGGAGCATGAACCATACTTAGGCATTTGGGTAGTAGGCGCATGGGGAGACTTAGGCGCATGGACAACTTTCCAGGCGCATGGGCACTATATGGGCGTATAAGCAGGCATTTAGGCACATGGACAAAATTCCAGGCACATGGGAAATATGTTAGGCGCACGGATAGTTATCAATTCGAACTTACACTATTTTTCGGGCCCAATCATCATTTTAACATATTCCTAACCAAATCTAACATACCAAGCACCTAAAACAAGCATATAAACACAAAACACAGCAAATCATACACAAACATACATTCACCCGTATAAACAGAGTATAAACATATGGTCAGAAAATGCTAAAAGTTGTAAAATGAAAGTTACATGCATTTTCAGCCCTAAAACAAGTATAACACATAAAAACTAGGGATCTAGAACTTACCTATTGCAGCCTTCAAGCAAAACTCCACCAAACTCGAGGGTACAAAGAGTTCAAATGCCTAAACACACCAAAACACACAACCAAACACAAAAGAACACATAAGAATCAGTCCCGAAGCTGAAAACTCAGCTGAAACCGAACAAAAATGCAAGAAAACTCACCTTCAAGCAGGTCTTCTTCTTCTTCTTCGGTCGAACAGTTCCTTTCTCTTCTTTTTGCAGCTGAGAGTAGTTGGTGTGCAGAGAAGTGGGCGGCCATGCTTCTTTTAAACATAAAGTAATAATGTTTTGTCCTTTTGTACACTTTAACCCCTCCACTTATGCAAATTCTCCTTTCTTTCTTTATTCTTTTCTTAATAAATTTTTGGGTGTTACACCTTTGATTTTAAAATTTATTTTAAAGGTACATCAAAAGTTATTGTTGTTTGTTTTGACTAAATGTGAGCTTTGCCTTTTTCTTTGTTTGTTTGTTTAGGAGAGGTAGTGGAAGATCCAGTTTTTCTTCCACCAGAGCAGATGTCTAAACCATGTGTCTGCTTTGTTTGGTTGGTTGGTGTATCAATCACACTTAAAAATTTTGTAGTTTTAGTAATTGGTTGATCTAACTCATCATCAAAAAGATCAACAGCATCTTCATCAGTTGCTTGTTCATCAAACTCATTATTTTCTCCTTGATAATAATCAGTTGATTTTATTTTTGAAGGTGTTTGACTCTTAACAAATTTTATCAAAGGTGTTTTTGATATTAATGATGATTTTGATGATGATGATGATGATTGTTTTGAGTCATCAGTCCTGTCATGTGGGTCAATAAACTCACCTTGTTTGTTTGTCATGTAATCAGGAAGTGGAATATAATTATCATTATAAGGTAGATTGACCGTATTATATCCTAAACCTGAAGGGTCTTTAAATGCCCTTTTCTGAGCAAGAAGTTTATCAAACTTCTTGTTGCTTAGCTGAAATTTCTGAAGTTTCACTTTAGTTTTAGCCTGTAGTGTTTTTTACTGAGTTAATGATTCAGAAAGTTGCTCTACTTGAGCTGCAAGTGTTAATTTTTCAGACATCAATTTGTCTAAATCATTTTGTAATGAAAGAATTTTAGCCCCATATTGTTTTTGTTCTGATTTTAAACTTTCATTTAAAATTTTTGTTTCAATTACTTTCTTTGAATGTTTGTCTGCATGTTCTCTGTATCTATTGACTTCATCAATGCATGCTTGTGTATAGAGGTTTTCCCTTACCTCTTTCGGGATTTCTAAAATCTTATCTTCTATGTTTGCCATGAGGGCATGATCAGGAGATTGGATCTCAGCCTCGTACATACTCCAATCACACTCACCATCTTGTTTGATAATCATTGCAGATGATTTTCAGTGTTGATTTGGGCTATACTGTGTGATTTGAGGTGGGGTTGGTGCAGTAGGAATACTGATAGGAGGTAGGATTTGTCTATTTGAGTGGTAGTTTCTTGATGTTTGAGTTCGGTTGTTGTTTCTGTCAATTCTAGGTTGTTGGCATTCTCTGGAGAAGTGTCTATTGAGTTGGTAGTTATAGAATCTCACCTTTGTCTTATCGAAACCAATTTTGGTTTTCTTATCCATGCTTAACCCCATGTTCCTTTGTAGGAACTTCTTGGATCTGTATGCAATCATTGCTATTGACCATTAAAGATCCATTTCTTCAACCATATCAGGAGGCAATTCATCCAAGTCTTGCTATATGATCTATTATGGTGTGAGGTTAGCTCCTAGGTAGGCTTCAAAGCTTGTTGAAAAAGCTGCAAAAGGTACCTTTTGCTCCTCACTTTGCAATATGATTGTTAATGCATCCATTGGTTTCTCAAATTTATGAATGTTTTGAATCTTTGCTAGGTATTGTTTGCTGGAGCTGGAAGTGTGAGGATGTTGTTTGCTTTTGGGTGTTGCTTCATGGGAAGCATGAACACTAGTCTTCTTAGACTTTTGTTTGTTGTTGGATGATTCAGGAGCAGAGAAGAATGAAGTTTCACTTGAATCCAAAAATTCATCACCTTCATCTTCACCAGTGCAGGTCAAGAATGCACTGTCTATTTGTTGAAGTATCTTGAACTTGTATGATTCCACATGTCTGATTGTACTGTTATTCCTGGAACTTTCATCTAGTTCTAGTGCCTCTACTTTGGCCACTAGTGCATCTAGAGATAATGCTTCAAGATCCAATGTTGCTTTCATCAGAGATACTGACTGAGTCCAACTCTCTGGTAGTGTGTGCAACATCTTTTTGTTGATCTCCACAGATTCATATTTGAGACCATAGACTATCATCTCATTTACCAATTGAACAAATTTGTGGAGTTGTTTTAGTATGGATTCTCCTTGAACATGGTGGAAAGTTTCATATTGGGTCCTTAATTTATCCTTTTTGATTTTCCTTATCTCCTCACTTCCTTCACATATGGTGTGAAGTACCTTCCAGAGTTCATGAGCTGTTTTGAAATTTTCAACTCTTGTCAAAATTTCATATGGTAGGGTCATTGCCAATATGTTGTATGCTTTCATGTGTGTTTTGATCTTCTTGAGATCATCACCAGCTACACTTTTTAAGCTTACTGGCTTTTGTATGTTATAGTCTGGCCCAAGAGTTAATGGTATGTATGGTCCCTTGGTTATGGATGTCCATAGGTCCGGGTCTTGGAAAATAATCCAATTTCTATACATAATTTTCAATTGTTTGAAATCTGCTTTGTTCTTGAGTCTTGGTGGTTTGAGACCACTGTTTGATCCTGAAATTTCATTAGACATGTCTGTTAAATTTTAAAATTGATTTAACTTAAACAGTTAAGTTTAATATTTGTTTGTTGATTTAGCCCGGTGCTAAATTGAATTTATCCTAAGGTCACTAGGATTTGTTTGTTAATGATGTTACTTTTTTAATTTGATTTACCGAATAAAAGGAATTAAATAATTTTAATTAATTAATGTCCTAGTAAAGTCACTGTTAAGTCTCGGTTATCAAAGGGAATATTTTGTTTAAGGAATGTCAATCAGTCAAAACCTTTAATGATGTCAGTCAACCAGGGTCTAAACCCTAAAAAGAAATATTTTGTTTAAAAAGTTAACTTTTTTGATCAAAAAGTTACTTTTTCAAAAATTCAAAAGAAGATTATGTTTCTTCTTCTAGTTTGATGATGAACCAACACAATCACCAGAGATTATGAAGGTTTGTGAGTGAACAAAAACTAGAGATTATCCTAGGGTTTGTTGGCGGCTGAAACAAATTCAACAAAACAACAATCAGGTTGTTGTTTGAAGATGATAAATCGCCTGATTTGAGTATAGAACAACTCAAATATGATGTTTAAATACAATGAATGGATTCAAAGTATTAAAATCAGTGTTTGCTTGATGAAAACTCGATAGAACAATATCCGTATAGTGTTTTATCAAAAATCCTTAGAAACCGATGAGGTTTCAATGACTTTTGTGATATTTTTGTTTCAAAACAGTGTATGTATGATATTGAGAGCTTTGTTAGCATCAAAAACACATAATCTTCTTTAAAATGAACGAAATAGATGATTAACTGATGTTTTTGAACATTTGTTGAATGTATGATATAAAAGAAGAATTTGTGTTGATTTCAAGCTCTAAATGTATGATATGAAGCTTAATGAACCATAAATATCATGTTGTTGAATGAGAGGATCGAAAATCAGTGTATGATTTGAGCCAACGCTCAGATACCACCTGATGAAATCCCAATGAACAAGCTAATTATGAACTTATGAACAAAAACATAAACAGAAGAATTCCCCCAAAGATCTTTTCAAACCTCTCAACAAAGATAACAACATATTGTTATAGTGTATTCAACAATCAATAATCATGGTGCGGAAATCCATGATTAAAGATATGATATCAGTGTGTGCATGTGTGTGTATGATTGTATGATTGCTAGTGATTGAATGCTCAGAAGAATATCAAAATGCTTGTTTGTATTGATTGTTCAAAAGCTTACAAAAGATTAGGGTATACTGCTATTTATAGCCTATACAAAAAGCTATCTATAGTTACTAAAATACCCTTATGTAAAACAAAATTACATAAATAATCCTAAGTCTATAAGTTGTCCACTATGAATGTTGATCGTCAGCTGTGGATGACATGCTGTCTGCTGTGGATGGTAAATGAGCAATCTGTTGTGCCTTGGATGTTGTCTGCTGTGAACACTTGTTTGAATGTTTGTCTTGTTAGTTGTCCGCTGTGTAGTGTTCATCCATTGTTGATGAACATCCGCTATGGACTGTTCATCAGCTGTGGACATTGGTCATCCGCTGTGTGTGCTTGTTCATCCGTTGTCTACACTTGGGACTTCATTCTTCATCCGCTGCTCACAGATAGTCATCCGCTATAGACTTTCTTCATCCGCTACAGCACTTAGCAAAAATTCCTTTTATCTATAAAATTGAAAAGAAGAAATTTAAACTAAATTAGTGTATGTTTTGAATGTTAATGATACTGATGTGTTAGTTAATGATTGTTTGAATGTTAAAACATATTTTGTTTGATTATGGCAAGCATTATCCTTTTAATGCACTTGTTGAGTCCAACACAACTTGATGAACAATGAATGATTTTGTTGTTTTAATGATGTCTAATTTGGGTATAGACCAACTCGAAATGATGATTAAACACCGTTAAAGGATTGAAATCTACCAAAACAATGTGTATATGATGAAAATCGATAGAACAGTACCCGTGTACTGGTTTATCCAAAAATCTCTTTAAACCGATTTGGTTTTGTGATTTTTATGATGATTCTGTTTAAAAACAATGTGTGAATCATTTTAGGAGCTTTGTTACCAATAATAACATAGATTTTTCTTTGAAATGAACCAAAACAAATTGTTAAGTCATGTTTTCGAACTTTTTATGAATGGATGATGTAGAAGAGTGTTCTTGTGTGGTTTTAAGCTCGATGTGTATGGTTTTAAAGCTAATAAACAGTAGAGATCATTGTATTGATTGAGAGGATAAAAAATCAGTGTATGATTTGAGCCAAGGCTCTGATACCACCTGATGGAATCAGCTTTGTTCTTGAACAAAGTTGATCCTCCAAGGACCTTTTTAATCCCTTAACAAATAATCAATACTCAAACAACATGGTGTCGAAACCCATGATGTGTGATATGATCTCTAATGTGTGTGTATGGTTATGTGATTATGTGTTTGTATGGTATGGATGCTCAGAGAAATTGAAAATGCTTATTTGATTTATAAAATATTCAAAAGCTTACAAAGGATTAGGGTACATGGCTATTTATAACCTATCCACATACTATGTACAATTACAAAAGTACCCTTATGTAAAAACAAATTACATAATTATTCCTAAGTCTAAGTGTTATCCGCTATGGATGATGACATGTCCATTATGGATGTTTGGCTATCCGTTGTGGATGATAGAATGAGTTGTCTGCTATGAACACTTTGCTATCCGCTGTGAACACTTGGATGTTTGCTTTGATGTTGTCCGCTGTGGAATGTTCATCCGTTATGGATATTGAACATCCGATATGGACTTGTTCATCAGTTGTGAGTGTTTGTTCATCCACTATGCATTTGTTCATCTGCTGTATGTACTTGGACATTCTTCAAACTTGTTCTACTACTAATTGTTAGGCATTCGCCGTGGGCTAGCCTTCATCCGTTGCCAACACTTTGCAAAATTTCTTTATCTACAAAATCTATGAACGAAGTTTAAACAAGAATTAGTGTTTGATTTGACTTTTACTTATGTTATATGTTAGTAAATGGTTGTTTGAATTTTAGAATATGTTTTATTAATTATGGCAGGCATTATCCTTTAATGAGCTTGTTGGTTTTAACATTAAATATTTTAGAGCTTTTAGTTGTTGTTGCACGGACGTTATGAAACCTAAATTTGAGGAAAAAGCATACCGGTGTTATTTTGTTAGCTATTTAGCTAACAAAGTAGCATATCATGTTTATGATAAAAGGACCAAACATATTTTCGAGTCATTTTACATAGACTGGCATGAGAAGAACAAAACAGATGCAGTGTTTGCACCTTCTTGGATGTATGACTATGGTTCATTATTTAACTATTTTAATTGATCTAATACTCTTTGTTCATGTACTAGTTCTCCGATTGAAGGTGTGGAATACATTGACTATCTTGTTGATTATATTCATCCACAATCTATACGTCTGGATCCACCAGGAATATATTCATCTAATATTATCCATGATTAACTTCAAGTACATATAGATAATGAAGTTGATACTTCTATGGTTTTTGGACTTCTACTTTGTATTTTCCTATTGGGCAACTCAAGTTCCATTTGTAGTGTCTCAATCAAAAGAATCCTCATCACTCATTGTTGCTTTTGAAGATAATTTTGTAAAGAATACTTTCTCCTACTAAAGGTAATGATGAAGCTTATGAAGTTATTGGTCACTAGTCCAATTCAATGGATGAGATTTCATTGTTAACAATCCACAAGGATGATCCTACTAATACTATTATTAGTCCAAGTGCTGAGGGAGTGCATACGATGAGTCAATCAGGGGCAATCAATAATTACATGTATGCTTGCTTTATTTCTCAGATAGTACCAAAGAATGTTATGATGGCATTAAAAGAGAACAACAGAGTTGAGGCAATGCAGGATGAGTTGATGTTGTTTAAGAAAATGAGTGTATGGGAACTTGTTGAGTTGCTTAAAAGAATGTTATCAATTGGAACAAAATGGGGATTTCAGAATAAAACGGATGAAAAAGGTATCATAGTTCGCAAAATAAGCACATTTCATTATGCAAGGTTTCTATCAGGTCAAGGGTGTGGATTATGATGAAGTATATGGTCATATAGCTAGACTGGAGGCAATATGTATATTCCTTACGTATGCTTCATTTATGAACTTCAAAGTCTATCGATTAGAGTTTTAGACTTCTTGAGTCATACGAGTACTTCATCCATTTGTTTTTAAGACTTGGTGTTACCTTATGAACTAGTGGTTATAAATATTATACAACATATTGGAATCCTATCTATTGAAGCACTCGTGTTTGAAGTAAGGCTCACGACTCCAGATTCTTAACAAATTTTCTAAACCTAATCCTTGAAAAGAAATTATGCAATATTATCCTTGATTTGTTACACTTAAAATTAGCTGAGTTAACAGTAAGTTACAGAGGTTATGGGAACCTAAGATTGGACCACAGACTGACATTGGATGTGAAACCCAGGACCAAACCATAGACCAACATTAGATGACAAAGAACAACCATATTTTAAACAATTATCTCGGGGAACCCGTATTCTGAGTTTACTTTCAAGATAGGATTGCATATTTTTTTGACCAGAACATTATATTTATCTTTAACATATTCCAATTTAAATAAAAGAGGATGTATATTTATGAATATAAACCTTTGATTCTGAATGAGTCAATTCTCCAAGACAATTATGCTCACATCAAATAAAGAGGTTGACATCAAAAGTTATCTTTTGACTCTGTTAAACTTGTTTTCTCTAGTTCAATATTTGACAAGAACTCAAATATTTGAAATGTGTCAATGTAACAATGTATGAATGTTTTGCAAAAGATAATTCATGTGCTGCATTTAGACGTTCATCTAGCCCTTTAATTAATCCATATGAGTAATAATTCCCAATCATCTGTAAGGCCCCGATTTTGGGAAAACCCACAACTAGTCATTCATAGCCATTACACATTAATATACATTGAAGTAAGAAATCATGGCAGCGGAATAGTTAAACAAAAACCATTTCATGTATTAATAATAACTTTTGCCAAAAAATACATCGTTGTTACAAGTTTCAAAAGAACATTTAGTTGTATTACAAGACAAAAATATAATTTCTGCATAACAGGGATGCCAGTCTTTATTTAGCAAGTATCTTTAACCTCGTGCCATCCCCAGCAACATCATTACCTGCCAACTGATATGCATATAAAAATTCAGCTTTGCTGAGTGACTTCTAGTTTTGATAATATAGAAAATATACATTTTGCAAGCTTCATAATAGCAGCACATAAGAAAAGAATCAAACATTAGAAACATTAAACAAGCATAATCTTTCCTTATACATAAGTACTTATCACTTAAATTCTATTTCCAAAATTTCAGAATAAACCTAAGTGTTCACAGTGTATGAAAAAGGAAAACAGTGGATGACTTAAGTACTAAGTGCCCACAGCAGATAGCCAAAGTCCACAGCGGACGACCAAAATCCACAGTGGATGGCTAGGTCCATAACGCATGAATAAGACACTAAGTGTGTCCACAGTGAATGACTAAGGTTCATAGCGGACGAATTAGACATTACAAGTGTCCACAACGGACAGCCATAATCCACAGCGGACAGTCTATAGTATTTAAAGGATCCACAGTGGACGACTAATGTCCACAGCGGACATGCATGCATACTTAAGTGTCTACAACGGACATGCATGCATATTGAAGTGTCTACAGCGGACATGCATGCATACTTAAATGTCTACAGCGAACAGTCTAAATGCTTAAAGTGTTCACAACGGACATTCTAACAATGTTCAAGTTTCCACAGCGGACAACATGTTCAACACTTACGATCCAACTTATGCAGTTTCTAGTTCCATACATCATCTTAAGTATATTCTTAGCATAGATCTACTAGTTACACAATTAAAACATAACAAGAAACCATTCAACATCATAGAGATCTTTTAGAAACAAACATCTTTTGTAAACAGTCATATTTTCATGGAAAAACATAGTTTGGTAAATAAACATTCTTTTCAGTACATATATCAGCCCCAAACAAGTAGAAAACAAGTAAAAGAGGGGATCTAGAACTCACCTTAAACAAACTTCAAGCAAACACCACAAATCTAAGAGCAAACCTAGAGTTCTAACACCTAAACACACGTAAAGAAGCAGCTAAACACATATAAACTATCTAGACGCTTAAACCCAACTGAATCCGAGGAGAAAACACCATAAAATCTTACCTCCTTAAAGAACTTCCCACTTTCTCTTTCTAGAACCGGATGTGAGCTTCTTTCTCTCACTAGGCATAAGTTGAGTGCATAGGAGAGAAAGTATGGGCGGCCATTTTCTTTTTAAACCCCATTATGGGCCGGTTTAGCCCTTGTACACTTTTACCCCCTGCCTTTAAATATAATATCCCGTTTGCTCCCTTTACTTTTCTTTCTTTTTTTTTTTGAAGTTTTTAGGTGTTACAAGTCCACCCCCCTTATATAGGTTTCGTCCCTGAAAAAAGTCACTCCTTAAAAAGGTCTGGCTAATACCATCTTATTTCTTTCTCCGAATCCCAAGTGGCCTCTGTTCCCTTGCGATGCATCCGTTGCACCTTTACTTGACTAATACCTTTATTCCTTAACCGTTTCTCCTTCCGGTCCAAAATAGCCACTGGTTGCTCCACGTAATTCAACCTTTCATCAACCTCGATGTTCGTGAGAGGGATAACAACATCACCTTCTGTCAAGCACTTCCGTAAGTGAGATACATGGAACGTAGGATGAATCCCATGCAGCTCATTAGGAAGTTCCAGCCTATATGCCACTTCACCAACTCTAGCAATGATTTTGAATGGCCGATATACCTTGGACTCAACTTCCCTTGCTTTCGGAACCTGATAATCCCTTTCCAAGGAGATACTTTCAACAGCACCTTATCTCCCACTTGGAACTCAATTGGCCTCCTTTTATCAGCGCAGGACTTCTGTCGGTCCTTTGCTGCCTTCATAAAAGCCTTGATCTTTTCCAACTTCTCCGACGTGGCCTCAATGATCTTGATACTTCCTAACTCCTTCTGCTCGATATCTCCCTAACACACTATGGTTTTGCATCATCTCCTATATGACATTTCGAATGATGGCATGCCTATACTGGCATGATAACTATTGTTGTAGGAGAACTCTGCCAACGGTAGGTGTTCATCCCAACTTCCACCAAAATCAATAATGCATGCCTGGAGCATGTCCTCCAAGGTCTGAATGGTCCATTCTGAGTGACCATCTGGCTGATGGTGGTAAGTCATGCTAATGTGTAGCCTCATACCCATCGCATCATGAACTTTCTTCCAGGACTTGGACGTGAACCGAGTGTCCCTATTAGAAACAATAGACACCGGCACGCCATGACGAGTTACAATCTCCTTGATGAACAGATCCGCCAACCTTTCTGACGAGTACGTCTCTCGGATTGGCAAGAAGTGAGCACTCTTCGTCAAGCGATCTACAACCTGTTGGGTCTGAAAAATAGTCTAATATTATCAACGCAGTCAAAGTCAACAAAAGTCAACATTAAAGTTAAAGTCAACGCAAAAGTCAAGACGACACGTTCGGAATGAAGATTAGTAGTGAGTCGTTGAAGATACAAAGAACATAGGTGTTAGATTTAATATATATTTTGTTGTCAACAAAATATATATTTAATCTTTATTTGTCTAGTTTGTGTCTTAATTGTAATTTCATAATTGCCATGTTTTAATCATAGTCTAGGGGGCTAATTGTCATTAAGTCTAATTGTCATTAGACTATATATTAGAGTCCTTAGTGTGTTGTTAAGCTTGAATGAGCTAGATTTGAGGGTTTCCATGTAAACAATATCTTATGCAAATCAATATAGATCAAACAAGAGTTTATTGAGTGTTCTTAAGGTGTTCATCATTGTTCATCGATATTTTATTATGTTTGATCTATATTTTACACAAATATCATTGATATTTGTGTTTTTAGTGGGATTTGTTTGTGTTTATTAATCAATTGCACTATTCTATCGATCAGAAGGACCAATAATTTGGTATCAGAGCCTTTGTGCTCTTGATTGATTGAGTTTTTTTTTGGGTATTTTCAAAAAATTCATTGTTACATTCATTTTCGATCTGATTTGCGTGTTTTGGACATGGGAATTGATTGAGGATTGCCCGATTTTGGTGTGGGAAGCTTTAGAAATCATCAGATCTCAAATTCATTGAGATTTGGATGAATTTCAGTTGATTTCATGCTGAAAAAGCTGTCCAGATACGTCGGGCAAATTTACAGATCGTCCAGCGAAACTACTGCATCATTCAACGAAACTACACAGTTTCGCCAGGTGAAACTAGGGATCATTCAGTGAAATTACACAGTTCTTGGTTCTGGATCTGATTTCCTTGTTCCAGTGAAAGTACATGTGTTGAACGAAAGTTCATAGTGTTTGTGTGCCAATCCCAGCGAGATTGCTGCTAAATTGTTCTCTGAACGAAAGTTCAACTAGTTTCGGGAGAAACTATCCAGCAAAACTAGCATATGTGTGCCATTGCTGGGCGAAACTGCTGCTGAAATTACCATCGAAATTAGACAACGCCAAAATGGCACAAAGTCAGTTTGATTCTTTTGCAGCCATGAAAGATGAAAAGATATCTGATGTTGTTGATCGATTTCTGATGGTGGCAAACAACCTTAAGAAGTATGATGACCAGCTGGGAAACCATGAAAAACTCATAAAACTTTTGGACTCTCTTCCTCCACAGTGGAGTCCACAAGTTAGGTTGTTAAAACACAAAAGAAATTTTGCTGACTACAAACTCATGGAAGTTATCAACAAGTTGAAGTCATTTGATTTGGATATGAAAAGAAAAGAGTACAGTCAATTCATGTATGGTGGTGTATCTGCAAGTGTTGATGGCTGAGGTGGTAAACAGTGATGAGAATTATGTTGAGGATTTTGATCCTTTCAAAGAATTCAGCTGTGATACTCAAGGTGAGAGTGTTGGTGATGTTGATGCCTATGCAAGCTGGTGTAAAATTCAGAAGCTACAGGATAGTGAAACAGATGAAGTGAAGCAGGAGGTTCAGGATGAAGGAAATCCAGAGGGAGATGAAGCTGAGGAAGCTAAGAAGAGAGTTGCTAAGGAGGAAGAGTACAAAAAGAACACTCCTGTATGTCAATGTGAAAAAGCCCAAGCTGCTAAAAAGATAGTTATGGAACTCCCCTATGAGATAGTTCAAGACATGTGTTCTCCTCCCTGCAAAATTCGTTTATTCGGGGTTTATAAAGCTAACAGATTATTGTTAGAAAATGAAAAGGAATTAAAACGAATAAACAAAGAACTTATAATTAATGAGTCCAAATATTTTATTAAACTAAGAAAAGCTTTAAAAGAAAATGATCTTTTAAAAAGAAATCTTTTAGAAAAGAATGTCGAGATTAATGTTTTGAGCAAACTAGTCATATTAGCAGAATTTGAGACAAGCAAGCTTAAAACTAAACTTGATAAATGGACGATATCAGGGATGAAATAGGAAGAACTGTTCTCTAAGCAAAGGGGAGCTAGAATCAAAACGGGTGTGGGATGTGGTGAAACTTCATATGTTTATCCTCCTCCTAGCACTTACTGTTACTCTCCTATGCCTCAACCTCATCGATCTAATGATTTAATTGAAGCTGTAGATACTAATAGTTTACATGCAGGATTAAGCAGCGTTAATCACAAAGAGGTTCGAGATGAATATGATTTTCCTGCAGGTTTGTGGCTCATCAAGCAAGGATCTGATCTGCAAAAAATGATAATTCCACATCTGATGCTTCAAAACCAGTATCAGTTGTTTCCATTAACTTCTTTAACAAATTCAAGACAGGTAACATCCCTTCATTTGTTCCTGTCAAGTCTGTCAAAGAAGGAACAACTATGGAATCATCAAGCAATCAGAACTCAACAACACAAACCGACACAACAAGAGTCATCAATCAAGATCCACTGGAAGCTGACTTGTGTATACAGGACTGGACAAGTTCTGATGATGAACCAGAGATCATCAAGTCACCTAAAGTTATCAAGTGTCAAAAGCTTCCAACAGTTGAATCAAGACCTATACATATCTCATCTCCAACTGCTAAGCAAATCAGCAGTTCCTCCAAAGCTTAGCAGAAGCACTCACCATCTTCATCTGCTATCCATCAAGCTCGCTACAAATCTGCCTCCAAGTCTACCAAATCACCAGTCATACAAAAGTGTACTCAGAAGAATGTTCAGATCTTAGCTCCCGGAACATCACAAATCAAATCACAGCCCAGTTCGAAATCCAGATTGACAAAGCCTCAAAAGGTTCAATTTCCATATATCCAAAAGAAGAAGCATCAAGGTTGCCAACAAGATGCATCATCCTCAAAGCAAGCTCCACCCTCTCCTATTCTCCACAGGACTACAAAGAACCAAAAGCCTTTCAAGGCTTGCTTTAGATGTGGAAAAGAAGGTCATGTGCTAAAGAAGTGCCCTCAGGTTCAAAGGCAAGCTTCGGGAGGTAAAGATAACACAGATTGCTTCTTGGGTTCAAAAGGTAAAAAGCACATATCTTTGAATGGTTGGATGAAGAACAATCTATCCAAACCTTCTCATGTGAAGCCGGTTTCACATGATTTAAAGATGAAAAAGACCATTGTTTCAAAATTAAAATCTCTTCCTTCGGGTCTTAAACAGAAAATGATTTCCAAATTCAATTCTTTCAAATCAAAAGTAATTGAACATAAACAAATTTGTCCCAGGACCATGATGGCCTGGGTCCCCTCTCTAACTAATCTGTTTATGAGTGCAGGAACAATTCAGGAGGCCTATCAGTAATCCGGTTTACTGACTGGGATTGTTCCTAATTCAAATTTGAGGTGGAACAAACAGGTTATGGTATCTCATCCACTCACAATCACTGTATTTTTCTTGTTACTTCATTTCTTATGTTTTTGCTAGTATAATTGGGAAGACTTTCTTTAGAAAAATTCTTTTTTCAATTCCGTTTATTATATACTTAAAAATAAAAAATAAAAAAAATAAATAAAAAAGGGGAAATTTCTTTTTTTTGTTTCATGGCAGTTAAAAAGAAATTTCGGGGGAGAATAAAAAATTTCACGGGAACTAAGAACTTGATTTGGGATGACTGAGAAATGATAGTATGTCTTCTTGGTATGCTTATTTGCATGACTTGTACTTTGTGAGAAATGATAGTAACTGATGTAGATGTCTGTATCATTTAATATTCTAAAAACTGAAGAAGACAGTTTCATTATATGATATGCTTGGTAGGCTCAGCCTGAAAACAAAGTAAACAGTGATTCTGTAGCCTAACTAAAGCTTTAGAACTCGATGATAAGGATTATTCTCCTGACATTTCGGCCTGCTCAAAGTTACATGTCCTGTCAAAAATGGGTTGAGAGTTTAAAATCTCTGCTTTGACATTTTCAAAATCTCCTTATCCCCAAATCCTGAATGTAGCTTCTCGTTAGCTCTTCAGATGTATATTTCATGCTTATCTCCTCTGCTATGCGGAAGCATTGACCTAGAGCGATGATCTTCTCTGTTATACGTAAGTATATACCTGAAGCTCTCATCAGCACACTTAGATGATCATCTCCTCTGTTATATGTAAGTATAGACCTGGAGCTCTCATCCTGTTCCCTAAAATAAAGGCACAGTGATTCTTAACTAAGATCATTATTGAACCTCAAAAGGAAGTCAAGCAGAGTTAATCATATTACTCAATAAGCCCTGATGATGGGATAAGTTCTTTGCAGAATGTCTATGGGAACCAAATCACTTGAGCTTCTCTAATTGAATCTGAAACATGATAAAATCATTTGCAGATTATTTGTTGAAAAGGATAAGGCATGGGTTTAAATTGGACAAATATACCAACAATCATTTTTGAACTATTTTGGCTTTCAAAAATATAAAATTATGACCAGACTCTGTATCAGTGTGATCTCACTAACTTGTCGATGTTCAAATACATCTTTGTGCTTTCGTATATCTTGAGGATGTGATCTCATGATCAAATTAGTTCTTGGTGTAATATGATAAAACAAAATAAAATAAAATAATCATTTCAAATCATTTTTCAAGTCTTCCATATTATGCTATTAAAATATTATCATTTTCACATGCATTTCACGGGAAATTGCACATTCAGATAAACACGGGTTTATTTGTATTGTTGAAATGATCTAACGAGAATTGCGTAGAATGTGTTTGTAATTATGTTACAGATTCTTGCTGCAATTGATGGCCGATCATCAACTGAGCAAAGTACCATACCAGAGAACCTGTTCCTCAATTTGTAGAGGATACTAAGCTAGGATTCCTTCTCCTACATCTTTTGAAGCACTCAAGAATAAAGAGTTGGAGATGCTGTTCCTTATCATTCTCATGATGCACACAAAAGGAGGGAGCATTCAAAAAAGGGGGAGCCTATAAGATGAAAGATTGTCGGTACCAGATCATCAATCTAGGGAGAGATTGAAGATCATTATATAGTTGACTTATTGGTGCTGATCACGATGAAAGATGTTGATAATAATAGACTAAGGGGGAGTATTGTTGGGTCTGAAAAATAGTCTAATATTATCAACGCAGTCAAAGTCAACATTAAAGTTAAAGTCAACGCAAAATTCAAGACGACACATTCGGAACGAAGATTAGTAGTGAGTCGTTGAAGATACAAAGAAACCGGGTCTTAGATTTAATATATATTTTGTTGTCAACAAAATATATATTTAATCTTTATTTGTCTAGTTTGTGTCTTAATTGTAATTTCATAATTGTCATGTTTTAATCATAGTCTAGGGGGCTAATTGTCATTAGACTATATATAGCTAGAGTCCTTAGTGTGTTGTTAAGCTTGAATGAGCTAGATTTGAGGGTTTCCATTAAACAATATCTTATGCAAATCAATATAGATCAAACAAGGGTTTATTGAGTGTTCTTAAGGTGTTCATCATTGTTCATCAATATTTTATTATGTTTGATCTATATTTTACCCAAATATCATTAATATTTGTGTTTTCAGTGGGATTGTTTGGTTTATTAATCAATTGCACTGTTATATCGATCAGAAGGACCAACAAAACCACCCAAATGGTATCACATCCTCTATTCGTGCGAGGAAATTTCGTGATGAAGTCCATGGTGATGTGTTCCCACTTCCATTCGGGTATATCCAAAAGTTGGATCTTCCCGCCTGGTTTCTAATGCTCTGCATTCACTTGCAAACAAGTCAGGCACTTACTCACGTACTCTACTACGTCATGCTTCATCCCTGGCCACCAATAATCCTTCTTCAGGTCATGATACATCTTTGTAGCACCAAGATGGATGGAATACCATATTTTATGAGCCTCATCCGTAATCCTTTCCCCCCTCAGATCCCCATAACAAGGAATCCACGTTCACCCAGATCAGGTTCTAACACCAAGGGTGTTCTCCCCTAAATCCGTTACCTGCCCCTTCATCTGTTCAAAGTTGATCCTATCATCCTTCAGCACCTCATCTTGGAACTTTCAGATCTGACCCATGACATCGGACGTCACAACCAGTTGACAAGCTTTCACCCGAATTGGTTCAGGTCGTTCCTTTTGGTTGAGGGCATCAGCAACCACGTTCGCCTTGCCCGGATGATACTGAATTTCGCAATCATAATCCTTGATCAACTCTAACCACCTCCTTTGTCTCATGTTAAGATCCTTTTGCTCAAAGAAATAGTTTAGGCTTTTGTGATCTATGAAGATGGTACACTTCACCCCATACAAGTAGTGCCTCCAAATTTTCAATGCAAAGACCACAGTTCCCAACTATAAATCATGAGTAGGATAGTTAACCTCATGGATCTTCATTTGCCGAGACGCATAGGCTATAACCTTTCCTCGTTGCATCAACACGCAATCTAAACCCAAATACGAAGCATCTGAGTATACCACCAAGTCGTCATTCCCTTCAGGCAATGTCAATAATGGGTCTTGGGTTAACCTCGTCTTCAACTCTTGAAACGCACTCTCCTGATCGGAACCCCATTCAAACTTTACATCCTTGCAAGTGAACTTAGTCAACGGGGTCGCCACCTTAGAGAAGTCTTGAATAAATCTTCTATAGTAACCTGCCAAACCCAGGAAACTACGAATCTCGGATGGCATCCTAGGGGATTCCCATTGCATTACAGCTTCGACCTTCGCAGGGTCCACCATTATTCCTTCAGGGTTAACCACGTAGCCAAGAAATTGAACCTCTCGTAGCCAAAATGCACACTTAGAGAACTTCGCATACAACTTCTCATTTCTAAGTGTCTCTAGTACCTCCTTAAGATGGCAGGCATGCTTCTCTTCGCTCTTAGAGTAGATCAGAATATCATCAATGAATACGATCATCGATCAGTCTAGCATCAGTCGGCAAACCTGATTCATAAGATCCATAAAGGCAGCCGGCGCGTTAGTTAAACCAAAAGACATCACAAGAAATTCGTAGTGTCCATAACACGTGCGAAAGGCTGTCTTAGGGATATCATGCTCCTTTACCTTCAGTTGATGAAACCCCGATCGAAGGTCTATCTTGGAGAACCAACTAGCACCCTGGAGCTGATCAAACAAGTCATCAATCCTTGGTAACAGAAACCGGTTCTTCACAGTCAACTTGTTCAACTCGTGGTAGTCGATGCACATCCTCATACTACCGTCATTCTTCTTCACAAATAGCACTGGAGCACCCCATTGAGAGATACTCGGCTGAATAAAGCCCTTATCCAAAAAATCTTGCAGTTGCGTCATCAGCTCTTTGAGTTTAGATGGAGCCAACCAGTATGGTGCCTTGGTGACGGGTTGCGCTCCTGGCATCAAGTCAATCTGAAACTCTATTTCTCTATCGGGTAGGACCCTTGGCAGGTCTTTGGGAAACAACTCAGGGAAATCGCATACTACTGGCACATCTGACAGTTGAGGCATGGTAACATCCATGTCCTTCATATAAGCCAGGTAAGAACCACACCCTCACCTTATAAACTTCTCTTTCGTGATCATCGATATCACTCGTGGAGTGGTGCATTCCTTGTCTCGGTGAACCGTAACCAAACTGCCGTCAGGCATAATTAGACGAATCATCTTCTTTAGACATATGATATTCGCTTCGTAGGTCACCAACTAATCCATTCTTAACACCACATCAAAACCTCTTAGGGCCATCATATACAATCTAACAGGAAACCTATGACCGTCCAATTCTATGAGGCAATCTTCAATTATATCAGTCACCTTGGTAGATTTCCTATCGCTATCTCTACATGGAAAGGCACATCTATCTTCCTACTCTTACCATGCATTACACGACAAAAGGCAGCAGATACAAAGCTCCTACTAGCACCAGAATCAAAGAGCACAGAAACATACAATTGGTTTACCAAAAACATACCTGAAACTACTTCAGGGTCCACTCTGGCTTCTTCCTGGGTCATGTTGAATGCCCTTGCCTTTGCTTTGGTGCTCTCACCCTTCCCTTTCTCCCCTATCGTCTGGGTCCCTGAGCTTCCTGCTCCATCCTTCTTGCAATCCCGGCCCAATTGGCCTACCTCTTCATATTGGTAGCATCTCGATACTCTGTACTCCTTAGCATAATGGCCCTCACCTCCACACTTGAAACACCTATTCGTCCCCACTCTACATTCACCCATGTGACTCTTCCCACACTTCCTACATTTCCTTTGGTCATTCCCCTTCCTCTGTCCTGGGCGACGGTCGTCAACCCTCTTCTTCTTTTCCCCAATTCCATAGTTGTCATTCCTGAACCTCTTCCCGTTACCATTCTTATTCCAACTTCTCTCGACCTTCCTTTGAACTGGCATCGGGTCCCTTTCATCATACAATCTCCCCGCCAAATCTACCGCTGACCTAAACGTGCTCGGTCTAGCAGCTATCATGTTCCTCATAATGTCCACGGGCAAACCTTGCATGTATCTCTTAATATTCATGGACACTAGAGTTACCAGATCTGGCACAAGTCTTGCAAGTTCATTGAACTTGGAGGTGTACTCTTGATGAGTCATGTTCCCGGCCTCCAAATGCAAGAACTCCTTCTTAATTTTGTCTAACTCTCGATGTGGACAATACTCCTCCAGCACCAGCTCCTTCAAATCCGACCACCTCATCTTTGCTATAGATCATTTTCCCTCGGCTTGGACAATGTTGTCCCACCATCATAGTGCCGAGTCAACAAAAGAATAGGAGAAAAACTTCACCTTCAGATCCTCCCGACATCACTGATGTCCAGGACTGCTTCCATCTCTCGAACCCAACTGTGAGCAGTAGTATCATTGTCATTACCATCGAAGGTCGGGGGTTTGCATCTCTGAAATGCCCCATAGCTTTAGCCCTTAGCAGTCTCCTTCTCCTCTTCGCTATCATCATCATGAATTACCACCTTTAGGCTAGATGGCTCTTCTTCGGCTTCCTCAGCCCTTTCTGTGGACTTCCTTGACTTCCTTTCCTCCTTCTTCCTCGTATCCTCAGCTCTTTCCCCATCCTTTACAGCCCTCAACACTTCAGTCACCACCGAAGGCAACACATTTTGCATGACATTGTAGACCTCATCAACAATAGCTTCCTTCATCTTAGATTTGAGGGTAGCTGATCCTTCACCCTCTTAGTGACTATGGAGATCTGTGTCCTTATGAACTGATAATCTTACATAGGTTGGACTCACTATAGTTGCTAGGTTTACTTTGTTATGTAATAGGTTAAATGTTAGTTTTATCTTGTAATTTGTATTTCTTATGTATTTTTGTATTTTAGTGAAACTACGGGTGAAACTATAGTTTCGCCCAGAGTCAGCTGCTTCTGATCACCCGGCAAATCTGTAGTTTGCTGCCGGGTGAATCTAGAAGTTAAACAGGCAGTTTCGCTAGTCAGCGAAACTGCCAGCGAATCTAAGGTTGCTTATATATTGTAATTTTTCTATCTTTGTAAGTAACCTTTTGCAAAACCCTAATATAGAATATTGTTGTTGCAATTGTGTGTGTGGCTGGAAGTTCATTTTCAACATCATCAAGCCTTTGTTATTGCTTATTGTTGTTTAGATTCAATCTAATTCATTATGTTATTGAGTTTGTAAGTGTTTATTCGGTGGGAAATCATTGTCAAGCATCAAGTGCACTGTTGAATCAATCAACAGGACCAACAATATGGTATCAGAGCCATTGTGCTCTTGATTAGTTGGTTTTTGGGATTTTTCGATTCTAGGAGCGAATTTGTTAGCGAAGTTACCAGCGATTCTACAAGCGAATTTACCAGCGAATTTTCTAGCGAAACTGCCTGTCTAACTACTCCTTTTAGCAAATGACATCCACCAATATCACCATATCTGACTTGGAGAGTGTTGCTCCAAATAGGCCATCGAGGCTTATAAGTGGTGATAACTTTGAGGACTGGAAAAGATGTTTGAAAGCTTTCTTTTACTACACTGATCATAATCAATGGGAATCAATTGTAAATGGTCCTCACACTCCAACTGTCACTGTTGGTCAAGTTACTTCACCAAACACCGATCCATCTACCTTCACTGAAAGAGATCTCAAGCTAATTGATCGTGATCAGAAAGCTTTTGGAGCTTTAACTCTCTGCTTATCCCAAGATATCTATAACCGCTTTACTGAACACAAGAATGCAAAATCTTTGTATGACTCCTTGTGTGAATTCTATGATGGAAATGAGGATCTAAGAAAAGACAGGAAAGCTCAAGCTGAAAAGGAGTTTAACTCATTTGTAGGACACAAAAATGAAAGCCTTACTAACATAACAAATCGATTTTTGTCCATCTCAAGCACCTTAAAGAAATATGATAAGCAGTTGGGAAATCATGAACAAGTCACTAAACTCTTGGACTCACTCCCACCTCAATGGAGCCTGCTAGTTAGGATGTTGAAGCAGGAAAGAAACTTTGCTGATTACAAACTTATGGATGTAATCAACAAACTGAAATCTTTTGATTTGGATTTAAAGAGGAGAGAATGCAATCATTCCATGATTCCAGCCACTGTATATCCATAAAATGCTACATTAATGTCATCCGCTGCAAACTCGTCTATGTATGGTTCAGCTTATGGTGGTTCTACAAGATTTGGTGCTTTAAATATGTCCAGTGGGGGGTCTAAGGGTGTTGGTTCAAGCTCAAAGCCATCTGTCACTGCTCAGATTCCATCATATACTGTAAGATCATCTGAAGATTATGAGGCTGATGCAACCAACAAGCCAGAACAACCAAGTCTTCCATGCACGCACTAAGGAACAAAGATGAACTAGCTTTGGAAGTCTTACACTCTCAAATGTGTCTAAGTGTAAGATCTTCTGAAGCTAACAGTTCAGAAGGAGTTACTTCAGAAGTTTCACACTCAAACAGAAAAATATTCTAAGTGTGAAATCTTCCGAAGCCAAAGACCAGCATCTTTCGAAGCCAAAGATGAAATCTTCCGAAGCTTCAGAGACAAAGTCTTCCGAAGTTGTGAAGACTGATTTCTTCAGATGACAGAGAAAATATGCTTTCTCTGAATCAACTTTTGATAAAGCTGACACACTTTCCGCTGCCTGCTCTGATGGTTCACCTACTTTACACAAGTTGGTGAAACTCCCATACTTTATCAAAGAGTAGAAATGGTCTTTGTCTGTAACTTACCTTACTTGTTCCTGTAGACTTTTTGTATTAGGAAAAGTCAGTGAGATATGACATGTCATAGTCACTAGTCAAAAGGCAATCTGCCTTTTGACTTTAGATTGATCTTGTTGTCTAGATTAGTCAAATCCAACTGTCTTTATATGTAAGTGACGGTTGTAGGTTGTAGTATAAAAGTGTCTCACGTCCTTGTAATTTCAGTATGCTTCATAACACTTGTAAGAGAACTTGAGATCAATATACAACATCCTTGAAAACTAATCTTGTGTTGATTCTTAGTTCTGTCTCTTTGATTTACTTGTGTTCTTTGAAGCATCTGTTTTAAGTTACCAGTTCCCTATTTGAATTGTTAAGTGATCTAAGATCTCTCCTCAGTGTGAGACTAAGTGTTAAGTACCCTTACCCGGTCCTGCAGATACTATGGCATTATTTGGGATGTTTGTGCATAGTTATGAGGCTCTAGTTGCTGGGGAGTTAAAGGGAAAAGGAATGACAATTGAAGACATGTATCAAGTCGATCCAGATGACTTATAAGAAACAGACATCCAATGGCAAATGGCCATGCTCACACTACGTGCAAGAAGATTCATGAAACGAACTGGTAGAATGAGCTTCGAAAATCAGAATCAAAATTCTAAGCTTGGTTTCGATAAGTCAAAATTAAGATGCTTCAATTGCAAACAGCTGGGGCACTTTAAAAGAGAATGTCCAAATCCTATCATTACTGAACCAGGAACTTCTAGAACTTCTAAAGTTATCCCAATCATTGACAAGGAAGAAGTCAAGTCAAAGAAGGAAACAGCTCTCATCTTAAACTTTGATTGGAGAGCCGAGATTAAGGAAACTGAAGAAGAAATCAATCATGCACTAGTGGCTGAGTTAGTGAACAGTGATGTGGATTCTATTGATGACTTTGATCCTTTTAGAGAGTTCAAGAGTGAGACTCAAGAGGTCATTGGTGAAAATAACGAGCAAAGGGTTCAGGTTGAAGAGAAAAAGGTTGAGAAAGCTGAAGTTGAAGAGGGTGGATATGAGAAAGCTAGTATTGAAGTTGAAAAGAAGGTGACTATTGGTGAAGATTATGAAAAGGAGACAAGTGAGTCAAAAGAAGAATTGAAAGAGGATAGTGAGGCTGAGAAGAAAAGCAGGAAAGCAATGGAGGATGAAGAAGACAAGAAGAATACTCCGGTTTGTCAGTGTGATAAGGCCCTGGCTGCTGAAAAGGTAGTTATGGGTCTCCGTTATGAGGTAATTCAAGACATGTGCTCTTCTCCTTGCAAAATTCATTTATTTGGGGTTTATAAGGCAAACAGACTGTTATTGGATAATGAAAAAGAATTGAAACAAATTAATAAGGAACTTAAAACAAATGAGTCTAAATATTTTGTTAAGTTAAATGAAGCACTAAAAGAAAATGAGCATTTAAAAAGAAATCTTTTGGAAAGAAACGTTGAAATAAATGCTTTAACTGAACGTGTAGCACTTGCTGAATTTGAAACAAGCAAATTAAAAACCAAACTTGTAAAATGGACAATCTCTGGGATGAAACTTGAGGAGCTTTGCATGAATCAAAGGGGGGCTAGAATTAAGACTGGTTTGGGAAGCAAAGAAACCACTCATGTTTATCCTCCACCTAGCACTTATTGTTATTCTCCTATGCCTACACCTCATCCAACTAATGAATTAATTCAGAAAGATACTGATAGTTGTATGCAGGTTTATAAGGAGTTAATCATAAGGAGATTCAAGAGGAATATAATTATGGTGCAAGTAGTGGTTTGGGCAGCTCTAGTTTTAACATTTCAGATTCCAAAAAGTCTTCCATAGACAATAGTTTAAGTAGATTTGTTTCCCAAATGTCTGTTACAGACAGTAGTTTATGTAGTTCTAGTTCTAGTTCATCTTGTTTATCCTCAGATGTTGATGAATCAAATGATGATGTTTTAACTTCTCTTGTTAATGGTAATGATAATTGTTTAAGTAAAGATTCAAACAGACATTCTCACCCAAATTATTTTGAAAAATTTCTTTCTCATCCTATCCCATCTTTCACACCAAGTTGGATTTCTAAACCTAAAGATATTCAGACAACTTCCTCAAACGTTAACAATGTTAATGAAAATGAATCAGGATTTGCTAAAATAAAGGTCACAAAGGAAATATTAAAAGAATCATATGACTCGTGTAGCAATTCAGATTCTCACACATCTGAATATGAGGAAGAAATCTTAATTGATCAAGCATCTATTTCAAAATGTAATAAGAAAGGTTTAAAGGATGATCATATTATTAAAACTTGTCCTACTTTTGTTACTAGAAATGTAAATAATAGTTCCTTAGGAAGTAGATTAAATCATTTTGAAGATAATTTCTTTTGTAAAAAGTCTTCTGTTCCAAGACCTAAGTCAGTCAAGATTTGGGTCCCAATTTCCAATCTTAACAAAAAATATTTTATGCCAAGAACATTCCAGAAGAGCTATCAATAGTTTTTGGCATGTTGACAGTGATTGTTCAAGGCATATGACCGGGTTGAAGGACTTACTCACAAATTATCGAATAATTAATGGAGGATATGTCGCTTTTACTGGAGATAAGAAGGGTGGAAAAATGATTGGTTAGGGAGAAGTCTCAATCGGTTCCTTAACTCTGGAGAAAGTAAACTATGTTCCCGAATTAGCATTCAATCTACTAAGCGTATCACAAATTTGTGATAAAGATATACCAGTGCTGTTTATGTCAAATGAATGCTTGTTTCTTGAACCAGAGTTCATTATTCCAGAAGATTTAGTGATCATGCGTGCTCCAAGAAAGAATGATACTTATCTTCTTGATATGGGAACCCAAGAGTCTACATCCACTGTGACATGTCTTCTGTCCAAATCCTCTTCTTTCGAATCCTTCCTGTGGCATAGACAATTAGGACATGTTAATTTTAAAAATATAAATAAATTAGTTAAGAACAATCTTGTGAGAGGACTACCACTTAATGATTTTTCAGTGGTAGAAAAATGCATGGCTTGTGCTCAAGGCAAACAGCACAAAAGCCACACAAGCTTAAACTTGAAAACATAATTTCAAAACCCCTCGAATTGTTACATACTAATTTATTTGGTCCTATCAGTGTTAAACTAATTGCAAAGAAATCTTATTGCTTGGTTGTTACAGATGATTATTCCAGATATTCTTGGGTGAGATTTCTAGCAAGCAATGGAGATACTACCGAAGAGCTTCAAAAGCTGATACTTTCTATTGAGTCTGTCAACAAAAGGAATGTTATAGCCATCTGAAGCAATAACGGTACTGAATTCAGAAATCATATCTTTGACTCGTTCTGTGCAAGCAAGGGGATTCTCAGACAGTTCAGTTCTGCTAGGACACCTCAACAAAACGGTGTTGCTGAGTGGAAGAATAGAACTCTAATCGAAGCAGCAAGAACTATGCTAATTAAGTCAAAGCATCCAATAATTTTCTGGGCTGAAGCAGTCAACTGTGCTTCTTATGTACTTAACAGGGTTCTAATTATGAAAGGCAAAATGAAGACTCCCTATGAGCTTCTTCATAAATGGAAACCCTTGATTAACTTCTTTCGCCCATTTGGTTGCTCATGTACCTTGCTAAACACTCAAGTTCAGAAGTCAAAGTCTGGTGCAGTTTTTGATGAATGTTTCTTTGTTGGCTATTCTTCCTCACAAAAATCGTATCGAGTCTATAACAAAAAAACGCGTATTGTGCAGGAATCATTCTATGTTGATTGGCAAGAGTAAAATTCTCCTAACATGGGATCTGATCCTACATGGTTCTATGACTCAAATACTGTCTTCAAATCTTTCAATCTTCCAGTTTTTTACAATGATGTTGTTCCTCAAACCAATGTAGAAATCATACCTCTAACTGAACCCCTTCCACCTACACCTCATCCACAACCACCAATCGACCATCACCCTCAACCTTCATTTGATGTTCCACCTACACCTCCACCACAACCACCTTCTCCTTCACAACCCACTTCCCCATCACAACCTTCACAACCCACTTCCCCATCACAACCATCACTAACCACCTCCTCATTTTCATCCAATCTATTAACCCTTAACACTAATTTTAAAACCTAAAAAAGATCACCCACACGATTATATCATTGGTTCCATTACTGATCGAGTAAGGATACGAAGTCAATCTGGATTGATAAATGAATGTCTCTATGCTTGTTTCTTGTCTCAAACTGTTCCCAAAAATGTCTCAGCAGCAATTCAAGACCCAAGTTGGGTTGAATCTATGCAAATAGAGCTTTAGCAGTTCAGGAAACTAAAAGTTTGGCAATTAGTTGATCTTCCTCCAAACAAGTTTCCTATTGGTACTAAATGGGTATTCCGGAACAAACCAGATGATCGGGGAGTAATAGTTCGAAACAAATCCAGGTTGGGTGTTCAGGGTTTTGTTCAGGATGAGGGAATTGACTATACTAAAGTGTTTGCTCCAGTTACTCGCATTGAAGCCATCAGAATCTTTCTTGCTCATACGGCTCACAAAAACCTTTAAAGTTTTTCAGATGGACGTGAAATACGCATTTCTCTACGGGAACATCAATGAGGAGATTTTTTTTTTGTCAACCTCCAGGTTTCGAGGATCCAGATTTTCTAGACAAAGTGTATAAACTTGACAAATCCTTATATGGATTACATCAAGCCCCTCGAATCTGGTATGAAACTTTGACACAGTATCTGCTTAGTAAAGGTTTCTCTCGTGGTTCGATAGACATGACTTAGTTCAAGAAAGAAGTTGATGGTGAAATGTTGATTGTTCAAGTGTACATTGATGACATCATTTTCGGGTCAACAAATGAGAAACTATGCAGAGAATTTGAAGAGGTCATGAAGGATTGTTTAGAAATGAGCATGATGGGGGAGTTATGCTTTTTCTTGGGATTACAAGTTAAACAAAAGCAGTTTGGTATTTTGATTCATCAAGAAAAGTACGTTCTGGAGATTCTCAAAAAGTTCAAAATGGATGATTCTTCTCTTGAACTTACTCCATTTACTGCTCAGACTTTCTTAACTCCAGATGATAATGGGAAATCCATGGATACTTATCGCTATCGTTCTATGATCGGATCCCTTATGTATCTTACGGCCAGTCGTCCTGATATTACATTCGCTGTGTGCTATTGTGCTAGTTTTCAGGCCAACCCAAAAGAATCTCATGAAAAAGCTATTAAAAGAATTTTTCGTTACTTAAAGGGTTCCTCCCGTTTGGGCCTTTGGTACCCAAAAGAAGGTAACTTTGACTTACATGCATATTCTGACAGTGATCATGGTGGTTGCAGGGTCAACCGGAAATCCATCACTGGTGGATGTCAATATCTGGGAGATTGTCTCGTTTCTTGGCAAAGTAAGAAGCAAACTACAGTATCTTTGTCTACAGGAGAAGCTGAATATGTTGCTGCCTTCGGTTGCTGTTGACAAGTGCTGTGGATACAACATCAAATGATGGATTATGGGATAAATTTTCTTCATACACCACTTTTCTATGATATTGAAGCTGCCATTGGGATTGCTAAAAATCCAATTCATCATACTCGTACCAAGCACATTGAAACGAGAATTCATGCCATCCGGGACGCTCAGGAAAAGGGTTTTATAGATATTATTCTGATTGACACAAAAAAATCAACGAGCGGATCTTTTCACAAAAACATTTGATAAACCGCGTTTTTATGAATTGATCTCAATTCTGGGTCTAATATCTTTTTATAACCTCTTTTCTTATCATAATGTGTATTGTTCTGTAAATAACTCTTCTTTTTGTTTATAAACTTTTACTGATAAACTTCTGGGTCCATATGTCTTCACATCTTTATTTTGTTTGTTTCAGCTTACATTAAAAACACAAAAAAAGGAGAAGAAAATTTCTTTTTGTTTCATGTCTGCTAAAAAGAAATTTCGGGGAGAATAAAAATTTACTTTTTGTCTAAGGTTATTTTGTCTTTTTAGGAACTTCATGGAAAAGAAGTTTGAAGGAGAATCAATAGCATTGTTTGGGATAGGCATGGTAGGCTTAGCCCGATATCAAAGTAAACAGTGATGGTGTAGCTTAATTAAAGTCTAAGAACTCGAGGACAAGGATTATCCTCATGATATATCAGCCTGCACAAAGCTACAAGGCCTTGTCTAAAATGGGTTAAGAGTTTCAAATCTTTGCTTTGATGCAAAAATATTAAAATAAAATGGGTGACATATCTCGTGCTTATCTCCTCTGCTATGTGTGAACATTGACCTGGAGTGATGATCTCCTCTGTTATACGTGAGTATAGACCTGGAGCTCTCATCAGCACATTCTGATAATCTTCTCTGTTATACGTAAGTATAGACCTGAAGCTCTTATTAGTGAGATAAAGTGATTATCTCCTCTGTTATACGTAAGTATAGACCTGAAGCTCTTATCATCTATCCCCAAAATAAAGACACAATGATTCTTAAAAATTAAGAATCATTGTTGAAATATTTAAGATTTCAAGCAAAGTGAATTATATTGCTCAATAAACCATGAAGAATAGGATTAGTACTTTGCTGAATATCTACGGGATCCAAGTCATCTGAGTTTATCAATTGAATCCAAAACATGATAAAATAGCTGTAGATTACTTGTTGAAAATAGGAAGGCATGGGTTTAAAAGGACAAACATATCAGCAATCCCGCAAATCTTTGACTCTCTAGATCATTTTCTTGAAAAAGAAGTCTCAATATCCTTTTACTTTTCTTTCTTATTTGTTTTATTTTTGTTGTGTGCTGATGTTATGGGACGAAGAATGTTTTTCATAAAGGTTTTATAAATACAAAAGTTTATTTTTTTTGGTTGCAGTGAAACTACAGTTTCGCTAGCAGTTTCGCAAAGGGAATCTATAGATTCACTCGGCAGTATCGCTGTTCTCTGTACACCTGATTTCTTTTGTGATGCCGAGTGAAACTATAGTAGTTTCGCTTCCAGTGAAACTACGACCTATATATTGCACAGTGTGAAATTCGTTTCATATAATTCAGTGCGAAACTAAACCCTAGTTTCTCTGTGTCCGAACCTACTTGATCTCGTTTATGTGATTTCCGTCGAGTTTGTTTGATTCTGATCTATCTGGTAGACATTGCGACCCTGTTTCTCTGGTTCAATCGCGGTTTTAATGCTTATTCAGTGATTTTGTATTGATTCGTTGGTTCGGAAGTTCGCCTGACTCGTTCAGCGAATCTACCAAACTAACCAGAGAAACTGAACAAAAGTTCACTGATTGCGGGCGAATCTATCTTGTTATGCTGTCCAAGCATATTTGACAGTTTCGCTAGGGCAATTCCAGCGAAACTATACATTCGCTCAGCACTTAATCTGTCTTGTTGGGCTCAGCTAACTTACAACTTCGTTGTCGTATGAATCATAAGTTTGTCCTCAGCGAAAGTGTAGAATCACTTAAACTCATGGTCTAGGGCTAAGTTACAGTGAATGTACACTTTTGATTGATCAAAACTTATGTTCAATCAACAGCCAATCTATTAAGTTAATTTCAATCCACAGCGAAGCTGTCTTGCTGTGCATGGCGAAACTACAGTTTCGCCATGACAGCAAAACTATTTTTTTGTTTTTATTTTTTTTGTTTAATTGTCTTTATGTGTTATCTAACTTACCTATGTCTATATTTTGCAGTTCATGGCAAACTTAAAGTTCGACGAGAAGACAAATCTAGTGGCATTATTAGATGACAGTAATCCAAAGACTGTTGGATTCAGAGATTGTCTTAGATGGCTGAAGCAGTCTCCCATTCTCTATGCCATATCTCATTTACCCATGATCTATGACATTCACATAAGAGATTTCTGTATAAATGCAGAATGTGATTTGGGATCTACTCCATACAGAATTACTTATAGAGTTCTTGGGGAGAATATAGTTGTTAGTGCTGAGATGGTTGCGAGGGTGTTGAGGTTCGAAGAAGACTGTGAAGATGAGGTTGCTATGACTGATGCTGAAGTTCTTAACGCTTATCGAAACATTATATATGAAGGACCATCTTTTGGATCCAATAAGGAAATCAAAAAGTCATTTTTGTCCAAGGAATGGAGATACATTGCTCACGTGTTTATTATATGTTTGGATCACCGAAAGGGAGGATCAGATAGATTAAATGCACAATGGGCTAAGGCCATGATTGTATTTTGTAAAGGACAAAAGGCCAACATTGCTAGATTAATATTTGACTGTATGACTGAGAATGTTATGGCTCTAAAGAAGGACAAATGGTTGTTATATCCAAGGTTTATCCAAATGATCATTAATAATAAGAAACCCAATTTGCCAAGACATGTGGAAGTTAAGAGGCTGATGCAGATGAATACAAGAATATTTGCAGATTGCTCAGCAGTTAGACACGACTTCAGTGGTAAAATAACTTATTTACTGGAAAACATGTACCCAGCTGAAAGATGGAATTACATAAAAAGGCTAATTGAAAATGAAAACAAGAATGCTGAAGAAAATCGAGATAAACAAGTTGAAGAAATAAAGAAGAGAAAGAGGTATGCAAAGGAGAAGGAATACGATTTAGAAGCTGAGATTGATGAGGTTGAAGAGGAGCTATGGGCTTAAAGAGAGAGAAGGTCCAGAAGGAAGTCTGATCAAGGGGAACCGGCTCATGAAGCTGAAAGGAGAACCAAGCATAAACAGCCAGTGTTCGAAGAAAGGAGGGATTTCCGATCTGAATTGGACCAAGATGTCATCAGAAATATGAATGCTTTAATGGCCAATGAACTGAGCATGATAAAAACTAAGTTGGTGAATCAAGAGTTGAGAGAAAAGGAGAAAGATGTGCAAATAAAGAGTATAAAAGTAATGATGATTGACCAGCAGGAATTAATCAAAAGACTATTGAAGGAGGTGAATGAGCTCAAGAGCAAAGTTGGTCTGCCAAACCAGCTATCACAAGAGGAGCTAGATGATTTGACCGACACATCTAAGTATTCGTTCTTGAAAGTAGGAAAGTCATCTGGGATAGGGGGAGAAGCAAGTACAGCTGGAGGTGATGCAAGTGGTAGTGGTGATGAAGGTCCAAAGGTTGTTAAGGCAGAAGCTGAGAAGAGAGTTGATGAAGGAAGTGATGTGAGAGAGGAGCCTGTGATTGTTGAGGCTGAATTTGTTGATCTAGGATTTGATATAGAAACAGACTTGATGGGGGCTGAGGTGCTTATAGAAGAAACTACTGAAGGTAACAAGAAGGATACAGGGAAGAGCCTTATTGATGAAGAGGAAGAATATGAGGAACAGCTGGTTGACTATGACTCAGAACCTGAATATTATGAAGTGGAGGAGCGTCCAATGGCTTATGTGGCACAAAGGGGTTCTGAAGAAGGAGATGTAATTGAATTGAGCAAAGAAGACTGGTTCGTGAAAGAGAAAGAACCAGAACAGTTAACACCACTGTTCCAAAACATCAGTGAACCAAGCAAGAAGAAATCTGATAAGAAAATTATGAGTTGGAAATATAATTCTGAAATGAAAATGTTTATGATTAAACGAAGGGGCGGGCAAATATCATACATGCATAAAAGGAAGGTGTTCAAGACCTTGCCTAGGTGGGACTTGAGGAGATTAGCTGAAATTCCATTGTTGGATGCCCATTTGAGTGAACATGCCATGATGCTGGAGAAGGAAATCAAGGCAGGCATAATTGATAATTTTGAAGCTTTTAGGTTTATGAGGACAGAAAGAAGAAGGTCGAAGAAAGACTTGGATTGGGCTACTGGCAAAGGAAAGATTGTTTTAAAGCTAAAGCCAGCTAAAACTATGAACAGGATAAGAGTGCCCAATCCACTTCCCCCTAGACTACAAAAGTTCAAGAAATGGTTCTATGACAACAATACTGGGGAAGCAGTAATTAGAGTGAAAGATGAAGCTGAGATTAAACTTTTTGATCCAATGGAGGTGTTCTCTTTTTGTGATGAAGACTTAGTGATTCTATGTGAAAATCACATCAAAGCGGGAGCTGGAGCTGAAACAAGGAAAGAAGCCTGTTTGTTTATGAACGTGGCGAATAAAGCTCATGGAGTAAGGGCAGAGGTCAGGAAGCTAGCTGAGAAAGTATCCAAGGCTGACGAGTTAAGGTTGGACATGCAAGATCTTACACGACAGTTCGCAAGGGCAAGTGCAAGAGCTGAAGAGGAGAGTGCAGTAGGAGCAGAACAAGAAACATCTGATAAAGCTAAAGAGGGAGCAAGAGAAGAGCCAGAAGACCGAGAGTGAGGTCCAACCTAGGGGGAGAATTGATAATCTTACATAGGTTGGACTCACTATAGTTGATAGGTTTACTTTGTTATGTAATAGGCTAAATGTTAGTTTTCTCTTGTAATTTGTATTTCTTATATATTTTTGTATTTTAGCGAAACTATGGGAGAAACTATAGTTTCGCCCGGAGTTAGCTGCTTCTGATCACTCGGCGAATCTGTAGTTCGCTGTCAGGTGAATCTAGTAGTTAGACAGGCAGCTTCGCTAGTCAGTGAAACTGCCAGCGAATCTAAGGTTACTTATATATTGTAATTATTCTATCTTTATAAGTAACCTTTTGCAAAACCCTAATATAGAATATTGTTGTTGCAATTGTGTGTGTGGCTGGAAGTTCATTTTCAACATCATTGAGCCTTTGTTATTATTTATTGTTGTTTAGATTCAATCTAATTCATTATGTTATTGAGTTTTTTAGTGTTTATTCGGTGGAAAATCATTGTCAAGCATCAAGTGCACTGTTGAATCGATCAACAGGACCAACATGAACCATCTCGGTATCCTTAGCTTTGCTCCTGGTGACACGTGGCCCAGTAGTATGCCTGGCAAGAGCACCACCTCTGGCTGCCTTCCCAGATTTTCTAACCGCCATAAAATCTACTTCCTATAAGATTCGAACACCAACAAGGTCATTCAAGGTAATAGCTCAGATTATATCAAGTATAGTAAGTCCCTAATTACAGTGTCCAGTTGTTATTAGCCACTTACTTTACTCTTCATTCCCCAAGCATTTCCTATCCTGACTACATCAGCATCCAAATCTACTAAGCATATAAATCAAATAGCACACGCACATTATACCGGTTAACTTTAAGAAAATTACCTGATGGCACGTAGCTACTTGGGTAGGCATCCTTCCATTTGGTCCCATTTTCAGTTTAAGTTTAGGTTTTGAAAATAATTTACCTAATTCTCCTAAACTTTGGCTCTGATACCAACTTGTAAGGCCCCGATTCCGGGAAACCCTACAACTGGTCATTCATAGCACTTTACACATTTAAATACATTAAAGTAAGAAATCATGGCAGCGGAATAGTTACAAAAAAACCATTTCATGCATTAATAATAACTTTTGCCAAGAAATACATCGTTGTTACAAGTTTCAAAAGAACACTTAGTTGTATTACAAGACAAAAATATCATTTTTGCATAACATGGATACCAGTCTTTATTTTCCCAGTAGCTTTAACCTCGTGCCATCCCCAGCAACATCATTACCTGCCAACTGATATGCATATAAAAAGTCAGTGTTGCTGAAGGAGTTCTAGTTTTCATAATATAGAAAATATACATTTTGCAAGCTTCACTTGGTGATCATCCATCATTGTACATAATCATTCATTAAGAAATTCATTATCTTTCTTTCTTTCATTATCTTTCTCTTTCATTAACTAGGATTGCACAAAGCAAGAGCCTATATTATTGGTTAGCAACAAATGCCGAACCCCTGCCAGTAAACGTTTATCATGGTAGCTAACCCCTGAAAGTTGACCCACACTGCTAGGAACGAAGCCTGCTCATGAATACGAGTCCCATTCATTCATTGGTCAATCACAAGGATTAGACCCCAGACGTGCATCCTGAAACAGCCACACATTAGTTGAGCTAATGATAACAAGGTCGTGCACCTCCATTCGTTGTGCTTGCAAGGCTTTTCATTTATCATAAGGGCCCGGGGGTAATATTCATTAGGTTACACTGTCTTTCTTGTATTCCTTTGGGACCACTTGATTATACATAATACTTTTAAGTTATCCGGTCATTAGAATCACATAACATGAAATATTAATATTCATAATAGCAGCACATAAGAAAAGAATCAAACATTAGAAACATTAAACAAGCATAATCTTTCCTTGTACATAAGTACTTATCACTTAAATTCTATTCCAAAAATTTCAGAATAAACCTAAGTGTTCACAGCATATGAATAAGGTATACAATGGATGACTTAAGTACTAAGTGCCTATAGCGGACAGCCAAAGTCCACAGTGGACGACCAAAATCCACAGCGGACGGCTAAAGGTCCACAGCGCATGAATAAGACACTAAGTGTGTCCATAGCGAATGACAAAGGTTCATAGCAGATGAATTAGACATTACAAGTGTCCACAGCGGACAACCATAATCCACAGCGGACAGTCTAAAGTATTTAAAGGATCCACAGTGAACGACTAATGTCCACAGCGAACATGCATGCATACTTAAGTGTCTACAGCGGACATGCATGCATACTTAAGTGTTTACAGCGGACAGTCTAAATTCTTAAAGTGTTCACAACGGACATTCTAACAATGTTCAAGTGTCCACAGCGGACAGTTAGTGTCCATAGTGGACAACATGTTCAACACTTACGATCCAACTTATGTAGTTTCTAGTTCCATACATCATCTTAAGTGTATTCTTAGCATAGATCTACCAGTTATACAATTAAAACATAACAAGCAACCATTCAACATCATAGAGATCATTTAGAAACAAACATCTTTTGTAAACAGTCATATTATCATGGAAAAACATAGTTTGGTAAATAAACATTCTTTTCAATACACATATCAGCCCCAGACAAGCAGAAAACAAGTAAAAGAGGGGATCTAGAACTCACCTTAAACAGCCTTCGAGCAAAAACCCACAACCTGAGATCAAACCTGGAGTTCTAACACCTAAACACACGTAAAGAAGCAACTAAACACATATAAACTGTCTAGAGGCTTAAACCCAACTGAATCTAATGAGAAAACACCATAAAATCTTACCTCGTTGAAGTAACTTCCCACTTTCTCTTTCTAGAACCAGATGGGAGCTTCTTTCTCTCACTAGCCGTAAGTTGAGTGCATAGGAGAAAAAGTATGGGCGGCCATTTTCTTTTTAACCCCATTATGGGCCGGTTTGGCCTTGTACACTTTACCCCTTGCCTTTCAATATAATATTCTGTTTGCTCCCTTTACTTTTTTTTTTTTTTTGAAGTTTCGGGTGTTACATCATCACTCAACTACACATCTAATAAAGAATGATCATAGGTACACATGTAATATCTTAGATAATTAAATTGTTAAATAAAAAAAGATGGAGTTTTGACATATTAATATGTGATAAGTGTTAATAAACATAAGGAATGGTATATGAAATGACCTTAATCAAAGAACAAAGATATGACATGTATGATTAGTGTGAAATTTAGATGAGTATTTAAAATGGTCAAACACATGTTTTGGTAATACAATGTATCCTGATTTAGTACTGAAAATTTTGGATAGTATTATAACTTGGATTAAAATAGACATACATTTACCACAGTACATCCATTTGTCATAAACTTTTTATCAAACATTTAGGTTGGTATGTATAATTTCTATTCCAAGTGGTCTTTTGACCACACAAGGAGTTTAAGATGTCTAAATGGTCATTTGTTTATTAAAGGTTTATTCTGAAAATTTTGAGCTATTTATATAGGTCGTGCTTACATTGTTGTAACTTTCTCAAATTTTGTTCTTCATTGGTGATTCTTTCACCAAATTAAACTTTAAAGTGTTAGCTTTCCATTAAGGTATATCACACATTCTAACACTACTCTTTTCACTTCAACTAATGTAAAACTTTTAGTGAGCATTCAATAACATTTCCTGATTTGGTTTAAAAATGAATTCGTATGAGAATGTTATAATTATGAACAAATTTGGACTTTAAAGACAAATTAGACCTATATCATAGAGCTACTATGGTAAGGGGGAGACTCAAATATTTTATAGTAATTTAATACATGAACAAAGCTGAAAATGTACAAATAGACTTGTAGGTCAATTTCACCAATATCACATATATAAGATTAAGTTTTGGTAATTAGTTTTAGCTTCATCACATAGAAGATTTTATAATTGACAATGAGATGGTCATGCAAGTCTTGTCATTTGAGTTATAGTAGGAAGGCTAGATTGCTTTGTTCCTATTATAACTGGTAATGGTTTGCTTATTTAGTTTGGCATTTTGATCATTTAAGTGTAAGCAGAAGGAAAAGATTGCTCAAAGGTTTTTAACCTTACCATGAGTTGTGTTTCATAATTTTTGGTTTTAACATGTATTGTGAATAATTTGTAAGCTTGAGTTCTATTATTGGTTAGGTTTTATCATTCCACTTAACTCTGATGTTAAAACCCTTTAAGAGGGAATGTTAGTACTACGGGTTGACAACACAACCCTTATTGTCGGAGTCCATTTCATGATTTGGCCTTAGTGAGCCCTAGGTGATGGAGTCCATTTCATGATTTGGTATTTTGGTTTGAGTTGGGTTTTATAGTATTGGTTATGGGTAATTTGGTTTGTCATAATCTGTGGTATGATTTCCAGCTAAGTAATTCGTTAACTTCTTATTTAAATATTACCCAACATGAAGGCTTGGTGTTTAGTTATACATGACATTATTGTTTTTTTCAAACCTGTAACTCCCCAACCTAGTGTTGACATATTCAAGCATCTCTTTCTGGGTTGGATACTAAAGACAAGTAAAGTGATTTAGACAATTTTATGAAAGACTAACACGTTATCCCACTTGCATTGCCTTAGAATACTATATGTTGCATGCCTATTTTATTTTATGGTATGAATATCAAAAGTTTCTCTTTGTATAGACTTGTTTGAGACAATGTAATTAGACTTATAGATATTCTCTTATAATAATGTGTTCTTGATGATCGATTCATTGCAAAAACTTTTGAGTTTTTAGGAAACTTGTAAACTTTCTTTATTTAGAAAGTTTTTATTTTAATAAAGTTTCTGACTTAATTTACATATACCTAAGCTTAAGCTTGTGGCAATCACATGTATTTCCTTATACATGAGAGGTTCTAGAAGATAAGAGGATTTTCTTATCTCTTTTACTTCCTAAAACAATCTAGGATTTATTATGCCATTTCTACTAGAGTGATTCTCTATGAGGAGCTTATAGAAAGTTCCAGACCACATCATCCAATGAGAGGGATGAGAAGGATACAAATTGTATCCATGAGAAGGAGGATGTGGGACACGACCCCAGTACCACGTCCACCACGACCTCCACCCGAGAAGATGTCCATGACCTTCCCACCAGCCATCTCCTAAATACTATAAGGTTCAAACACTAACACGATCATTCAAGGTAATAGCTCAGATTATGTCAAGTATAGTAAGTTCCTAATTACAGTGTCCAGTTGTGATTAGCCACTTACTTTACTCTTCATCCCTAAGCATTTCCATCCTGATTACATTACCGTCTAAATCTACTAAGAGCATATATGCACGTAGCACGTACACATAAGTCCATTTTTATTAATTACATAAAACATTTACCTTCAGACATGTAGCTACTAAGACTGGCATCCCTTTCGTTTTCGTCCCATTTTCAGTTTAAGTTTTGGTTTAAAAGAAATTTTATCCGATTCTCTTAAACTTTTGCTCTGATACCAACTTGTAAGGCCCCGTTCCCGGGAAGCCTCACTGCTGATCATTCATAGCATAAAACATTAATAACTTAGCATTTGCAGCGGAAACATACTTCATTTATATTATAATTGTATGTAAATATCGTATCGTTTCCTTACATTTCAAAAATGGTATAAATATGAATGTCCTTTCCAAAAATATGGATGTCAGACTTGAACGACCCCCCTAGTAGCTTCCATGACCACGCCTGCACCTACTCAGCATAATCAATTACTAGCTAACTATTATGCATACAAAAGTTAGTGATGCCGAGTGAGTTCTAGCTTTATAATAAATACTTTACTTTTCGTTCAATAAAAACCTTTCTTTTTTTCATAAGTAGCATACATCAATACATACATCATAATATATTCATTTCATTATCTTTCGTCATCGTTCATTCCTTTCATTCATTCATCCTTATCTTTCACTGTAATGGATCAATTCCATGTGCTAAGCCCCCAGCATTGTGCACGAAGCTGGTACTATGCCGAGGCTTATAAATTAAACTCCCATACATTGTGCACAAAGCTAACTACAGTACTGGGGTAAAGCGACAAGGATCCCGTATCATACATGGTCAATCTCAAGATTAGACCCCTTTGTGCATCCTCATAGATTAGCTAAACTGCACACAGTTAAGCTACCAACCCCTCAATGAGTTGTGAACCCCATTCATTTTGCTTGCAAGACTTTCATTCATTCATTGTGTTCCACTTTTTTTCGTATCTTTCACTTTCATTACATAATACTTTACTCATAAATATAACATACCAAGCAAAGTCACATCGTAAAACCTTATCATTTTGAAATCGGTTCAATCATTAAAAGATAACATAACACATATCACAGCAAGTCGCGCGAGAACTTTCCACGCGACAACCTCCATTCGCGTGAAAACTTCACTAAAAACCCTTGCATAACAAGTCACATTAGTCGCACGAAACATACAGGTCGCCTGAGAACCTACTTGTCGATCAAGAACTTACTAGATTTGAAATCCATGGCAGCCTAAAGCATCTAATTCACGGGAGAACTTACGAGTTTCCAGCCTAAATTCAACTTATTGCGCCTAAGCTGTTCTAACATGCTTATCACATTTTTAGTCTTAACCACATTTTGAGTTTCACCCTCTTTTTAATGCTGTAACTTTTACATAAAACCTTATTTTTTTTAAAAAAAATTACACCATAAAAACAAGATTTTTTTAATCTTTAAAAACGCCTATAATTTTGATACATAAAAACAAAGTTTTTTCACGTTATTTCAGTTTGCCGTAATATTCTTCAGCCATTATGTAATATCAGGTCATTGTGTAATGTTTATCAATTATGGTGTCTATTGTTGACCATTTTTTTATGCATTGTGTTTTTTATAAAAATGATGATTTTCAAATAACACAATGCTATAATGTAAATTTTTACGTTTTTCAGTTCATTTGTAATCTATCAGGTCATTATGTAGTTCTCGTCAAGCAGTTCATCGTGTCTATTACTAACATCGAGTCTTGTGCTAGTCATTGTGTTATCCATGTGTTAACCATTATTTTTTTAAATGATAATTTTCAAATAACATAATGTTGGAAATGTAATTTTTTTACGTTTTTTCTAGTTTATTGTGTAATGTTGATCAGGTAATTGTGTATCCTCGTCAAGTAGCTCATTGTGTCTATTGTTAATTATCGAGTCTAGTGTTCGTTATTGTGTTATCGATGTGTCTAATGTTGACTATTATATTACGCATTGTGTTTTTTTTATGATGATTTTTAAATCACATAATGCTAAAATGTAATTTTTTTATTTTTCAGTTTATTATGTAATCTTGATCATGTCATTGTATAATCCTCATCAAGCATCTCATTATGTATATTGCTAATCATCGAGTCTAGTGCTGGTCATTATGTTACCCCTGTCCTTATGTTGACCATTATGTCTAATGCTGCCCATTGTGTTATGTATTTTGTGTTTTAATAATGATTTTTGAATAACATAATAACGAGAAATGTAAACTTTTTATGTTTCAAGTTTATTGTGTATTTCTCATCAGATAATTCTGTAATCCTCATCAATTCAGATGATTACATAATGATCTCACAAAATTACACAATTAGTTATAAAAGTGTGAAAAAAAGTTTGTTTTTTATATCAAAACTATATGCGTTTAAAATGAAAACCTACTCATTTTATGGTGTAATTTAAAAAAAAAGTCGTATGTAAAGGTTACGAATGTAAGAAAACGATGGAACTTAAGAAAGGGAACATTACCTGATTTGCCCCCATCTAATTTGATCAGTGTCAATACCTTAATACTTATTACACTTTTTAGTTTTAGAAGACTTTGTATTTGAACCTTTCCCTAAAATTATATATTTTTTTAGCCACAAGTTTTCTTACACATGGAGAAAGAAAATACATTATATTTCATGGTCTTTCTATTTGTTTTCTTTTTAGTTGTAAAGGAACGGGCACCGTCACGCCTATTTCTTCTTCCTTAAATTACTTGGCAGTTTCATTTCTTCAGAAGCAACTACTACTCACTAGGATTTTTGGTAATTTTTTTGACCAAATAATTAAGTGAAGCTGGCCCTCCTTATTTCTTTATGAAATTGCTGCAATCTACGAGGATTTGCAGATTAAACTAGACTAAACGGAGATTCTTTGTGCCATCAAAAGAGAATAGTAGGTTAAAATTTCAAACATCCGAGAAAGACACAAGTGTTTTTGGAGTTCCATGTGGTAAAAGGTGTGTGCAAGTGAGTCAAGGCAGAGGGTTACAAAAAGGCAACAAATGATTAATTGGCTACAAACATCGACTCTTCCACTAGTGCATAAGTTTAAATCTAGCTTACAAGATGATTAGTCAGTACTATTTTGTAAGATTAAAGGGTTTAAGGTCATCACACTGTTATTTATTGTTTTCAATCTAAGTGTTCAGAATACGATCAATGATGCTAAAATCAAAAGTTGTCAAGGCCATACCCCACTAATCTAACATATAACATATGTATGAGGCATTACGCATAATCTCAAACAAGAGTAGTTCAACTGTTACATGGTTATCAACACACATAAAAACAAAAGAATATAATGTTAACTGTTAGGGTGGATGTCCATTGCGTATTAATCTTTCTTCTTTGTTGTTTCACGCAATGACCCGTTTCTTGATGTTTTTCTTCATCATCTAAATTACGTTCAAGCCTAATCTTGCAATTGGGTGACTCCTCAAATCAGATATTCGTGATCACTTACTCATGTATGTGTAAGGCCCCGTTTCCGGAGACCTCATAGTTGGACATTCACAGCACTATTCATAAAACATTTCATAATTCATTATCACATTGCAGCGAAATTTAAACATTTAAAAGCCATTCATTTATTTATAAACGTGTTGCTAAGTAATACATGTTTGGTATAGTTACAAAAATCATTAGTTCGTGTTACAATACAACAATGTTATATTCATGAATGGATGTCAGCCTTGTTCCCGACGAGTAGCCTCCCCGAGTGCCATCCTCAACAATATTACCTGCCACTGAAAACGCATAAAAGTCAGCTTTGCTGAGTGAGTCCTAGTTTTAAAATCATAAAATATCTTGATAGATTGTATACAAAATACTTCTTAAAGAAATATCTTTCTTTCTTTCGGATGTGATCACACACCATACATACAAATCATATCCATTACATCATCACCGTTCTCTTTCTTGCTTATTATTATTATCTTTCACTGTCGATATGGACTAAAGTGCTATACCCCCCATATAATGCGCATAAACCTGGTACTGGTCCTTGAGTCTATAAATAGACTCCATCCGTGGTGCACATATGCTGGCACCGGTACCGCGCAGCACAGTGGTCCCCTCAATCTTAAAGATTGACCCTGTGTACATCCTTTGGGTTAGCTAAACCGTACACAATTGAGCTAACGACAACATGGTTGTGCACCTCCTGTAAATTTTTACTTGCAAGTCTTTTCATTCCTTATGTTCCACTTTTGGTTAATATTAATCTTCCACTTGATTAATAATATACTTTATGATCATAGGCAATCCACATAAAGTCACATGTTAATATCATAATAGTCACATAAGGACAGCCCACAACATGCATAAGATAATCATATCAAGCATCAAGTCAACCATGGTCAAACCCTAATCTTGATCTTCCAAAATTCCAGAAAATTTCTTGTCTTAAACTAACGCGGATGAACAAAACCAATGCGGGTGAACAACTTGCAAATGCGGATGAACAAAACTAATGCGGATGAACAACTGCAAATGCGAATGAACAAAAACTAATGCGGATGAACACTTGCAAATGCGGATGAACACTTGCAATGCGGATGAACACTTGGTAATTATTCTGTCGTAAAGAAATGCTGATGGATACTTAGGCTTAATTAAGGAAAATGCGGGTGACAAAAGTGAATGCGGGTGAACAAAAGGTGAATGCGGGTGAACAAAACACTTAGGCAATTATCACAGTGTAAATGCGGATGAACCATCAGACCTGTGAATCAGACTTATGCTAAAACCGTTCTACTAAAACCTCATTCCCAACTTGCACAAAAGTTTTAAACATAGAATCGGGGTCCTAGAACTCACCTATTGCACAAACAAGTGAATCTCCTCCCAACTTGCGTGCACAAGAGTTCAAACACCTAGAACAAGCCAAAACAAACACCCAAACACAAACACATAGAAATCAGTTTCTAAGGTTGAAACCTCAAAGAAACCGAACCAATTAATCACAAAAACCTACTAACCTTGAATAATTTTCTTCTTCTTCACAATTCGACCGAGAGGAAACACAAAACCAGCTTTCTTTCTTTCTTTTCTTCTTCGGAAAGCAGCAGCAGAAAGAGCATGGGCGACCATGCTCTATACACCCACTTTTGACTTTTTGGTACTATTTACACAAAGCACCCCTCTTCTTTGCCTTCTTTTTATTTTCTTCAAATTACTTTTCTTCCTTTTTTCACAAAATTCAGGTGTAAAGTCTACCCCCCTTAAGAGGTTTCGTCCCCGAAACCTGTCACTCTTCGAATAACTGTGGTAATGTTGTCTCATCTCTTCTTCGTCTCCCACGTAGACTCGGATCCTTTTCAGTGTTTCCACTATACCCCACAAGTGGAACCCTTTATTTCTCATCTCTTCTCCTTTCGGTCGATGATGCCACTGGTTGCTCCACATAATTGAGCCGTTCATCCACTTCAATATCATTCAATGGTACAATCATATATTCGTCAGCTAAGAATTTTCTTAGATGAGATACATGGAATGTCGGTGAATCCCATTCAACTCATCGGTAATTCTAGTCGATAGGCCACCTCTCCTACTCTGCAATAATTCGAAAGGCCCTATGTATCTTGGACTCAACTTACCCCCTTCCGGACCGGATGATCCCTTTAAGGCGAGACCTTTAACATAACTTTATCACCCACGTTGAACTCGATGGGTCTACGCCTCTTATCGGCATACGACTTCTGTCTATCCTTCGCCGCCTTCATAAGGCTTTGATCTTTTCCAGCTTCTCAGTCGTAGCCTCAATCACCTCGATGCTTCCCAATTCTTTCTGCCCAATGTCTCCCCAACACGGCGTTCTACACCTCCTACCGTACAGCATCTCGTATGGTGGCATACCAATCTGGCATGATACTGTTGTTGTACGAGAACTCTGCTAACGGTAGGTGATCATCCAACTTCCTCCAAAGTGATCACACATGCCGGAGCATATCCTCGAGCGTCTGAATCGTCCGCTCAGACTGCCATCTGTCTGAGGTGGTAAGCCATGCTAATGTGTAGTCTCGTCCCCATGGCATCATGGAATCTCTTCCAAAACTTCAATGTGAACCGGGTGTCACGATCTGACACATAGACACGGCACCCATGGCGAGCTACATCTCTTTGATGAACAGGTCCGCCAGTCTCTCAGATGGTTCGTACCCAGATGGTATCGCACCCCTTCGCAGTACGGGTAGCTTCGTTATGAAGTCCATGGTGATGTGCTCCCACTTCCACTCGGGTATATCCACGGTTGGATCTTCCGTATGGTTATGTTCTGCCTTCACTTGCAAGCAAGTAAGGCACTTACTTACATACTCTGCCACGTCCCGTTTCATACCCGGCCACCAGTAGTCTTCTTCATGTCTTGATACATCTTGGTAGCACCGGGATGAATGGAGTATCGAGTTTTATGAGCTTCGTCCATATTCGCCCACGTAGATTCCCATATCGAGGAATCCACATTCGCCAAGCGGTTTAACCCGTGGGTATTCCCCCCAATTCAGCGACTAAACCTCTCATCCTTTCGATTGAGGCGATCTTCTTTTAACGCCTCATCTTGGAATCCTTTAACTGTGTCATCACGTCAAAGGTCATCACAATTGATAAACCTTCACCGGATTGCTCGGCCCTCTTTTCGCTGAGGGCATCAGCCACTACATTGGCTTTACCCGGATGGTAATGGATTTCACAATCATAACCTAATCAGCTCTACCACCTCCTCTGCCTATGTTGAGATCTTCTGCTCGAAGAATACTTTAGGCTCTTTGGTCCGTGAAGATTGTGCATTCACCCCATACATAATGCGCCAAATCTTTAATGCAAAGACCACAGCCGCGAGCTCCAATCATGCGTGGGATAATTACCTCGTGGGTTTTCAACTGTCGGACGCATAGGCTATTACTCTCCCACTTTGCATTAACACGCAACCCAGTCCCGAATAGGAGGCATCGAATACACCACTAAGTCTTCACTCCCTTCAGGTAATGTCAAACAGGAGCTTGAGTTAATCTTACCTTTAACTCCTCAAAAGCATCCTCCTGTTCTCGTCCCCACCAAACTTCACATCCTGCATGTCAACTTAGTCAAAGGTGAGGCTATCTTGGAAAGTCTTGGATAAACCTTTGGTAGTAACCCGCCAACCCAAGAAACTGCGAATCTCGAATGGCGTCTTTGGAGACTTCCATTGCATTACCGCCTCAACCTTTGCCGGGTCCACCATAATTCCTTCGGTATTCACCACATGACCCAAAATTGAACTTCCCACAACCAAAAGCACACTTAGAGAATTTAGCATACAACTTCTCCTTTCTAAGTGTCTCCAACACTTCACGTATACGACATGTTCTTCTTTGCTCTTCGAATAAATCAGAATATCATCAATAACACAAATCACTGATTTATCTAACATCGGCCGACACACTCGGTTCATCATCATCCATAAAGGCAGCTGGCGCATTAGTTAAACCGAATGACATAACGAGAAACTCGTAATGTCCATAACGCGTGCGGAACGCTGTCTTCGGGTATCTTGTTCCTTTACCTTCAGCTGATGGTAGCCAGATCGAGATCTATTCTGGAAAACCACTGGCACCTTGAAGCTGATCAAACAGGTCGTCAATCCTTGGTGGGGGTATCTGTTCTTCACTGTAACTTGTTCAACTCCCGGTAGTCTATACACTTCTCATACTACGTCTTCTCTTTACGAATATACCGGAGCACCCTAAGGAGAGATACTCGGTCTAATAAACCCTTATCCATCAGTTCCTGTAGTGATCCATCAGTTCTTTCATCTCGGTCGAGCTAACCGATATGGTGCCTTGGCAATGGGTTGCGCACCGGGTATCAGGTCGATTTGAAATTCTATCTCACGGTCCGGTGGCACACCTGGTAGATCTTCAGGAAACACATCCGGGAAATCACGTACCACTGGCACTTCTATAATTATGGTATTGACAAGTCCACATCTCCATGTATGCCAAGTAGGCACACATCGCGCCTCATACCTTCTCTGCCACTGCCTCGAAATCACTTTCGGAACCGTAATGACGCGATCACCATAAACTATCACTGAACTCCCATCGGTGCAACTAACCGAATCATCTTCTTTTGACACTGATGTTTGCCTCATAGGCGCCAACCAATCCATCCCAGAACTACATCAAACCCGCCTAGGGGCATCAAATAGTTTAGCGAGAACCTATGGCCTTTAACTCTATGCCACAATCCTCAATCATATCAGAAATTTGGTAGACTTACCAATAGCAGTTTCTACATCAAAGGTCATCGATGCTCCTACTACTAACAGGCAATTTAGCACAGAAGGCAGCAGACATGAAACTCCTACTAGCACCAGAATCAAATAGTACAGAGACAAGTTTGGTTACTAGAACACACCTGACACGACGTCAGGGTCTACCCGGGTACCTCTCGGTCATCGTGAAGGCTCTTGCACTTGCCCTCTGCTTCCTTCTTCGGGCCTTTCTTCAACCCAGAACTTTCAGCCCTTGACTTCTTGCAATCCTTGTTCATATGACCGATTTCCCACATTAAAGCGGGGCTCACACATCTTTGAAATATGACCGGCTGCCACATTTGCAGAGACATTCATTCCAAGCGGCTTCCCTGTTATGTTCCTTCACACTTATCACACACCTCAACCCCGAGCTTGCAGTAACCACTCGGTGATCATCCTCCTCGCCTCTTACTGTTCGGGTGAAACCACCACGCTCGAATCTCTTCCCGTTCCAACTCCTGTTATTACCACCCGTCTTCTTCACTCAACCACCGCTACTTCCCTTTCATCTACACATTCCCGCCAAATCCACTGCCGACCTAAAAGTGCTTGGTTGGCACGATCAATGTCTGCGGATGTCGTCGGTAGTCCCTGAACGTACCGATTGATCTTCCTCGATACCGGCGTAACCTGATCCGGCACCAACCTCGCCATTTCGTTAAACTTGGCGGTGTATTGCTGGTGGGTCATAGTTCCCGCCTCCAGCTATAGAACTCCCTTTCGATCTTTGAGTTCTCGGTGAGACAGAATTCCTCAATCACCAACTTCTTCAGCTCACCCCATCTCATTCTCTCAATGGCCCGTCACCCTCGGCTTGGACAAGATTATCCCACCAACATAGTGTCGAGTCGACAAACGAGTGAGTGGCGAACATCGCTTTCTGTCTTCCCGACATCACTGATCTTCAATACTGTCTCCATCTCCTTATCCAGCGGTGGGCAGTAGCAGCGTTACCATTGCCGTCAAAAGTAGGGGTTTACACGTTGGAATACCCCGTAGCTGCATCCCCTCGCGGTTTCCCGCATCACCACCTCTTCATCATCACTTAGGCTCCCCTCCAGCATTTAGCTCCTCCTCTCATCGTGATCCCTCACATCACCTCTCTGCCACAGTCGTTCTCCTCTCCTCCTCCTTCTCCTTTCGTTCATCCTCCCTCACAGCCGGATCACTTCAGTCACGACAGATGGTAGGATTGTCTGATGACTTGGTGAACCTCCTCCACCACTGCCTCCTTCACCAGGCTCTCAAGTTAGCACTCTCATCCACCCCCTCTGGTGATGCAGATCAGGCCCAGCAGTAGCGTCTCTGTGGTCCTCGTCTTGTTTTTGCGGCCCGGGGTCTACCAGCACGACCCCCCGAGTTCCACCTCGAGAAGCCTTAGATGGTCTACCTCCAGCCATCTCTAACATATAAGATCCAAACACCACACGGTCATTCAAGGTAATAGCTCAGTAATGTTAAGTATAGTAAGTCCCTAATTACAGTGGCCAGTTATGATTAGCCACTTACTTTACTCTTCGTTCCCGAGCATTTCCTATCCTGACTACATCAGTATTCAAATCTACTAAAGCATTAAATCAATAGCATGCGCACATAATACCGTTATCATAATGAAAAGAAATACCTGATGCACATAGCTACTCTGCGGCATCCCTCCATTCGGTCCCATTTTCAGTTTAAGTTTAGGTTTTTGAAAATATTTACCCATTTCTCTTAAACTTTGCTCTGATACAACTGTAAGGCCACGTTTCCGGAGACCTCACAGTTGGACATTCACAGCACTATTCATAAAACATTTCATATTCATTATCACATTGCAGCGAATTTAAACATTTAAAAGCCTTCATTTATTTATAACGCTGTTGCTAAGTAATACATGTTTGGTATAGTTACAAAAGATCATTAGTTTGCATTACAAAACAACAATGTATATTCATGAATGGATGTCAGCCTTGTCCCGACGAGTAGCCTCCCCGAGTGCCATCCTCAGCAATATTACCTGCCAATGAAAATGCATAAAAGTCAGCTTTGCTGAGTGAGTCTAGTTTTAAATCATAAAAATATCTTGATAGATTTGTATCAGAATACTTCTTAAAGAAAATATCTTATCTTTCTTTCGGATGTGATCACACACCATACATACAAATCATATCCATTACATCATCACCATTCTTTCTTGCTTATTATTTTATCTTTTACTGTCGATATGGACAAAGTGCTATACCCCCCACATAATGCATAAACCTGGTACTGGCCTTGAAGTCTATAATAGACTCCATCCGTGGTGCATATATGTTGGCACCAGTACCGGGCAGCAATAGTGGTCCCCTCAATCTTAAGATTGACCCTGTGTTCATCCTTTGGGTTAGCTAAACCGTACACAGTTGAGTTAACGAACATGGTCGTGCACCTCCTGTAAATTTTTACTTGCAAGTCTTTTCATTCCTTATGTTCCACTTTTGGTTAATATTAATCTTCCACTTGATTAATAATAATACTTTATGATCATAGGCAATCCACATAAAGTCACATGTTAATAATAATAGGCACATAGGACAGCCCACAACATGCATAGATAATCAGATACAAGCATCAAGTCAACCATGGTCAAACCCTATCTTGATCTTCCAAAATTCCAGAAAATTTCTTGTCGTAAACTAATGCGGATGAACAAACCAATGCGGGTGAACAACTTGCAAATGCGGATGAACAAAAACTAATGCGGATGAACAACTGCAAATGCGGAGACAAAAACTAATGCGGATGAACACTTGCAAATGCGGATGAACACTTGCAAATGCGGATGAACACTTGCAAATGCGGATGAACACTGGTAATTATTCTGTCGTAAAAGAAATGCTGGGATACTTAGACTGAATTAAGGCAAATGCGGGTGAACAAAAGTGAATGCGGGTGAACAAAAGGAATGCGGGTGAACAAAACACTTAGGCAATTATCACAGTGTAAATGCGGATGAACCATCAGACCTTAAAGAGATTATGCTATAACCAGTTCTAAAACCTCATTCCCATACATTCTTAACATAGATCAATCATGCTAAACTCTTAGAACAGCTTACAACCTCGTAGAACATAGAAGTTCATACACGTACATAACAGTTATCGTACATAACGGTTGTAAAACATTTTAAATGCATTTTCAGCCCCAAAGAGTTTAAAACATAGAATCGGGGTCCTAAACTCACCTATTGCAGCAAACAAGTGAATCTCCTCCCAACTTGGTGCAAAGAGTTCAACACCTAGAACAAGCCAAAACAAACACTAGAACAGCCAAACACACCCAAACACCAAAAAACATAGAAATCAGTTTCTAAGGTTGAAACCTCAAAGAAACTGAACCAATTAATCACAAAAACCTACTAACCTTGAATAATCTTCTTCTTCTTCACAATTCGACCGAGAGAACACAAAACCAGCTTTTTCTTTCTTTTCTTCTTCGAAAAGCAGCAGCAGAAAGAGCATGGGCGACCATGCTCTTTATACACCCACTTTTGACTTTTTTTTGGTACTATTTACACAAAGCGCCCCTCAACTTTGCCTTCTTTTTATTTTCTTCAAATTACTTTTCTTTTCTTTTTATTCTGAAGAAATTTCGGGTGTTTCAGTATGGCGAGTAAACCTATTCAAGATTCAACAAAATGATGAAACACGTCGTGAATGAAGAGGCTATTCTGTGTATGTGACTTGAAGAAGGATTTGCTAATAACGTAATATAAACTAGAGAAAACGTAAGGAAGAAGTTTATTTCATTATCTATCAATCATAGTTCTCAAAGTAAAACATAGATATACTAGAGTGGTAAAGATGAAACAATAACAAAATAATGATGATATGGTAGTGACTAAATATTAGGGGTGTTAAAAAATATCCGAATCCGAAACCTAATTCGAAATATCCGAAAATCCGAAATTCTGATATCCGAACAAATTTCGGATTCAGATTCGGATTCGGATAGTGATTTTGAGAATTTTCGGATATTTTGGATATCCGAAATATCCAAAATATTTTTATAAAAATTTAAAAATATTAAATATTAATTAAATATTTCGGATATTTTCAGATATTTTGGATATTTTAATAAAAACTCCGAATATCCGAAAAAAATTCAATAAAAATTATTATATTTTTATAAAACTTATTAAGTGATGCAATTTTTTTTTTGAATTCGGATATCCGAACGGATATCAATTTGGATATCCGAAGTTTCGGATTCGGTTTCAGATAGTGAAATCCACTATCCGAAATTTCAGGATATCCGAAATTCGGATATCCGAATTTAAACACCTCTGCTAAATATGCAACATGATGATTATATAATACCTGTAATTATAACCAAATGTAATTATAACCAAAATAAAATAATAAATACTTAAAAAAGATTAAAAAAGAAGGTAGAGCAAGTAAAAGTATCGTTGAAAGAGTATCCTTTCCATCATCCATAATGAAATTTGCAATAGAAGAAAAAGTAGTAAAATCCAGGAGGAAGAACAACACCCGTGGGTCATATCTCGTCTTTATTATAATTCAAGCAACATTCGTCATGATGGATGATTCATGAGCTTAATAGTGTTTTTGAAGATCATCAAATTCTATTCCCATTTCTGTCTTTGTCTTCGAATTTCATCTGCTTATATATCACTGGTCTAACGAACTATATCTACAAAGCCTCAAGAAATCTCATCTTCCTTCCTTGTACATGTTCTGTAAGTGCATTCTTCTTCACGATCTTCCAATTCAGTTTGAATAGTTGCAAAACGTTTGTGTTTGAGATTTGGGGTTCTGTTAGTTAACAACTACTACTGATTACGAGGTGAAAATTTTCTTCATTTTAGGGTTTTTATGACTCTTTTGTGTGGGTGTCGCTATTCGTGCTAATTGGTGTGGTCTTCAGTGATTTTGCAGGTATTTCTTTACTCGTGATCTTGTTCATGTTATCACCTAGTAATTAGTTCTCTGATTGTTCTATTTTTTATTTATGTTATTCTTTACTGGGCTTTTGCATTTTGCTTTTAGGGTTTAAATTATTATGTTTTTTTTAGTCTTTATGTAAATTAGGTAGAGTATGAGCTGCAGTTGCAAGCCAAACTGAGGTTATCACTCTTTCCACCATGAGAATGGACTTTCATACTACTAATATCCTACTTTGTCTTAGAACTATGTGCTCCTTGTTAGATTTACTTTTGCTTGATAATTGTAATTGATAAGGATGATTTGTTTGACCATGATATCAGGATAACTGGAATAAAATGTTGGCTTGCTTGTTTCATAAAGATTTGGATTTAATTAAAAACGATCTGATTCTTATAATTTGACAGGGTAGTAAATATATTTGAATATGACAAGGGTTGGCCGTGATTTTAGCTACACAATGCAAAGTTTGCAGTCCCACCTGTATCTGCAGATGTGATGTTTGCCTCTACTCGGTTTCCAACTACAAAAATGGAGCCAATGACCAAAGTGCAAACATAAATGTAGACAGAAAATCGTTTCTATGAAGGAAGTCATAGCCAGAGAGACTGCCCAGTTGTTGGAACAACAAAAACGCTTATCCGTTCGCGATCTGGCTAGCAAATTTGAAAAGGGTTTAGCTGCTGCTGCTAAGTTATCTGATGAGGTCTGACCTTCTGAAAGTATGGATGATGTTAGAATGGGTTTTCTTTCTGATGTTTAAAACTAATTCATTTTGTGAGGAACAGGCTAAACTCAGGGATGTGGCCTCTTTAGAGAAACATGTTCTTTTAAAGAAGCTTAGAGACGCACTCGAATCACTTAGAGGGCGCGTAGTGGGTAAAAACAAGGATGATGTAGAGGAGGCTATTTCTATGGTTGGTTTAGTGCTTCTTTGTTGTGTCTTTTTTTTCCCATCTATTTCTTTTGTCGGGTTCATGTTTTTTAGTGAACTGTTTGGTGTCACTATTGTGGCGCTTAACTCATTTCCATCTTTATTACCCGTTTGCAGTAATTAATCACTCATATTCCTGTCATTATAGGTTGAAGCTTTAGCTGTTCAGTTGACTCAGAGGGAGGGAGAGTTAATTCAAGAAAAGGCTGAGGTCAAAAAACTTGCAAATTTTCTGCAGCAGGTTTGTGAAGATTTGCAGTGATTTGGATCCATTTGAAATTTCTTTCTAATTATAGTTGATGCACATACTATTATACCTAAAACAATTGAGTTATAAAATGCAAGAAATATTGTCACTTAATGCTGGCTACACAGCTTGTTATTGACAAGCCCTAATAACTTTTACTTTAGTACTTTAGCAGGATAAAACAAACATTTTTGTAGACTTCATGTATTTCAAATGATTCTGTTTTTTGGACATGACTTTTCATGTCATTTCTTTTAAATAATAAACTGAGAGGAATACATACAAACTGTATATTAAACCACATCAGTTACCACCATCTGATCTGTAATTTTGACTTGCTAGTGAATGCAGGTAATGTATAATTAGAACCAAAACATATATTAGTAGATGCAAACTACAATTAAAACGTCAACCATTTAATACAACTCTAGCTATATCATCCATGAGAAAACTTATTTTTGCTCTTTCTCTTATCCTAGCGGTCTCCGGAAACTTTGCATGTCTACCATATATTGATCTTGATGCATTTATTGTTTTTAACTTTGTGTTCTGATAGATCATGTTTGGAAGACTTGTTTTGTACTTTTGATCTTGATAAATCATTTTTACTTTATACTTGTAGTTTAGGTCATTCCTGCTGATTCTTACTCCAAATGGTTTCTTGACACTTTCTTCATCTGAAACCTACAACATTTTCCATAAATTGGTTTTAGCTTCTTAATGATTTTCTTCTCACTCATGTTATATTTGGTCATTTCTTATTATTTTTGGTTGAGAAAGAAAAATCTTTGTTTTGTTTATTGTTTCAGTTTTTTTTATTTGCTCTTACTTCATGATGCAGGCTTCTGAAGATGCTAAAAAACTTGTCGATGAAGAAAGAGCTTTTGCACGGACTGAAATTGAAAATGCCAGAGCTGCAGTTCAGAGAGTGGAAGAGGCTCTTCAGGAGCAAGAAAGAATGTCCCAAGCTTCTGGACACCAGGTTTCTTAAATATTATTTTGCCTATCCTCATAAGAAATGGAAATTTTGAATGCAACCAAGGCCGGATTTCATATATGGTTATTTCCAGAAGTGTATAAACGTATGTGTTACATATTTACAACCTTTTCATATATCGTTTTGATTTTTTGTGGGCTTTATGTGGGCTTTATGTGGCTTTATGTGGGCTTTATGTGGGCTTTATGTGTCATGTAGTTGAGAGGGTAGAAAGGTTTCTATAACCAATTTAACCATCCTTTTGGTTTCATACGTCAAATTCAAATCTAACACCTCCAAGACTTAATAAATATTGGACATTTTGAAATCTTAAAAGCCAGTCTTTTAACTTTTTTTGCAGGTTTTTCTCTGTTAGGAAATTTTTATATGGAGAAATCAAAATTATGTGATTTCCACTTTTAACCAGTTTATTACTCCTTGAATTTCAAAGAAGACAACTATTCAAGGATGGGGAAAGTATGGTTTTGTGAAGCTCAGATTTTTACAAATTCAATATTTTGACTTGTTTAGTCATAGGTCAATTTTCAAAAACAAAATTAGTCTTAGTCTATACTCTATTTTCATTCTGTTGGAGATCTTCGATAAAGCAAGATAACAAAGATGTCTAGAACATTTCTTTTCAGCTGCTAGTGTATAATGGTATTAATATCCTTTTAGCATGAAGGAAATGATCGTACGTTTTCGCATTGAGTTTAAGTCTTACTTCTTTCATAGAAAGTCATTGAGTAATATGACATTACTATGTGGTAATTTGCATTTGGTTATGTAAAAGTTGCCTAAAATGAGCACCCAGGATTGAAAGTGAAAATCTAAAATAGCTAAAGTGACAAAATTTGAAACCTGCTATAGAGACTGGTTTCATTGGGCTTAAATGGTGTGGTTATAACTATTAGCGTATGGTTTCTAAAATTTAAGAGGGTGCTTGTGTAATTTTTAAATTTTCATACCCCTGAGTTTATCTCATAAATTACTTCTACATGAACGAACTTATTATTTTTATGAGTTGTATGCTTTATTTTATGAGGACTCATTGTATTTAACTTTATATTCAGGATATGGAAGCACTAATGAAGGAGGTTCAAGAGGCCAGGCGGATCAAAATGCTGCATCAGCCTAGCAAGGTACTTACCTACATTATGTTCACGGGTCAATCTCAAACATTTTGTGAAAAGAGAATATATTTTGTGGCCAGTATCTGTATGAGTAAAAATACCTCTGCCATGATGTCTAGCAGTTTTTGATTTATAAGAAACAATAGTTTTAGATAATTTCACAGGTCTTTAAGTTATTCTTTCTAGAGAGTCTGATGGTATAAACAATGAGTATTTTTTTTCCGTTCTAGTTTTTAAGGTTATTTTTTGATTTTTATTAGTGTTGGGAAAAATAAGTCTTAGATTCTTGTTGTCTATGTTTACAGTTATCTTTGATGTTACTTCTAGATTTGTGATTTTAGTCATTACCATAGTTGTTAATAGCGAATAGCGGTAAATAGCGACATGCCACCTATATGCTATGTAGCGAATAGCGGTAAATAGCGACCGCTATTTCGTGTTTAGCGATTAAGTAGAATAATATGTAAGAATGTTTTACATTCAATAGATAAGCATGTTTAGCAATAAGTAGTAGGAAATCTAAGCAAAGACCCCCAAATAGCTAAAATACTCTATTACTAATCATCTAAACTCATATTACCAAAAAAAAAATAAAAAAAAAAAAAAAAAAAAAAATTCCGCTATGTGGTCGCTATTTACAAATAACGAGGGAGGAGCGCCACGCTACATAGCGCGCTATAGCGGTCGCTATAGCCGCTATTTACAACAGGGGTCATTACGTGAGCTAGTAATACTTAAACTAATCTCTAGGTGCTAGTCGGGCGGTTGGGGTAGCAACTAGTGATTAATCATATTGGAATTTTATAAGTAATCTTTCAAACTTATATATGCACACACATGCACATAGATATGAATATAATACTTCAAAGTTCTCTTAAATAATAAAAGTAATTATAATACATATTTATATTAAACTGTTTAACGTTTAAAGTCACTAACCCCTCCAAATATGCTACAATTAAGAATTAAAATTTAAAATCCATGGATCGGTTGGGTTGAAACCAAGTTTCTTTTCTTTGACCGATTAAGACCAATTAGCACTGATTTTGACCGCCTACCGATTTTTATGGAACGATGATTAGATGATATCGCAACGGTTGACCACCGATTACCGATCAACCGGCGATTAACCCTAATTTTTACGACACTGCTGTTATTACATAAATACAAACTCATATGCCTTGCAAATTATGTTGACAAAAGGGATGTGTTTTGATATAGTTATGTTAAATGCTATATATGCAGGTTATGGATATGGAACATGAGCTTCAAGCATTACGAATTCAACTGGCTGAGAAGTCTAAGCGCTCAATTGAGCTTCAAAAAGAGGTGGTTTCTATTATTTTATGGTCTCTATGCCCTTTATTTCAGTGATTAATTGATTACTAAATAAATGCATTCAACATAAAAAGTCAAATTTGGCTTTTGGTAATAGGTTTGCTAAATAAATACATTCAGCAGCAAAAGTCAAAATTTGGCTTTTGGTAGTAGGTGGCATGATTTGCCAATAATTGTTGCGCTCTTTTCTTTGTTCCATGCTACAATACCTTACAAGGTTTACCATCTTTATATTTTCTAATCCTTTCCCCTTTCTAAGTCACAAAAATTCTATACGATCGTTGTGTTTTATTTTGTTTTAAATTATAGGGAAGTGCCAATAGGATGGAATACAATGTTGGAGAAATGTAGGGCATAAAGTGGAGCCATGTGTCCATTTATACGCCTCTATGGTTAACGTGAAATACCTTAGGCTGTGGGCTTGTCGGTGGGGATCCCATATGGTGGGTAAAAAAAGATAAAAAAAGACGAGTTAGTTTAGTCCAAACTGGATTTCAGGTGTTCCCTGTGTGACAGATTGGTTTTAAAAAGCATTCCTCCGTGTGCCTCAGGCATGAGGCACTAGAAGTGGCTGCTGATATGAGGCGCTGCTTATTTTCTCAAAAGCATTTCTTTTACCTTCTAAAATATTTGACTCGTTTGCATAGAAAATAATACTTACGGGAAATGACTACTGTACGAAGGCGCTGCTTAATTTTCTTTGAATGATTTTCTTTAGTTTTTTCCTGATTTGGCTTTTGTTTCTTTTTTGCTATTTTTTAATTCATTTTTTATTCTTATGTTTTCGTTTTTTGTTTCTGGAGCTTCTTTGAACATAACCAGCGCTTAACTGGTTGTACATTAAGCTCACACTTGTACATCAAACTTCTTTGTTATACATAGATAAAAAAATCTTGTAAACAGGTCAATTCATGGTTTTTATATTATTAATATCTGTCAGTTCTTTTGAATTTCCATTTATTTTTGTATTTAGGGAATAAAAATGTGGTAAACACAACGTCTGGCAGTCTACATGACCTTTCACGCTTCTATGCCAGCATCTCTACATATGAGGCAGCCACGTTAGCATCCATGCCAGATTTTAAAGTAGATGCCTTTTAGAATTGTTTTTTACTATATCATCTTTTGTAAATTCATACTTTTCACTAAAAAATAATTTATATTTCACCAAAAACCGTTTATAAACTATTATTTATTATAAAAAACCATATACCTTCATTACCTTGTGTAAAAACATTCATATATCATAAAACATTCTTTTTCTTCATAAAATATTGCTCATTTTATATCAAAATATCCCTCTATAGAACAATTTGAGTATTATAATTTCAAATACATATACTCAATTTACTATCTTTAACTTTATTCTATCTCACATTATTAGTATCACTAATCCTCACTTTTTATCATTTTGTTCTTGAATGATATGCTATGCATTCTTGGTGTAATCTTGAAGATCTTCATGGTTCTTGACTCACCACCATGTACCACCACTACTAAAAATCAAACAAATCCATCAATTTGAACAAATCAAACATCACATGAACCTCAGGAAATCTGACAAATCAAGCACACAAATAAGGACACATAAACCCACACATACGATAACATAAACAAACAAATACTAATACATTTCAAAATCCGAGATCCATAAAACTGATTTCCCAAACTCATGATGTAAACACACATTCAAAATCCAACCACAGATCTGCAAAAACCCATGTTGAGTGTGGTGGTATCAAGTGCTGCACCGCGGTATATCGTGTAGAGAGAGTGAAGAAGAGAGATATTTTGTAAGATTTTGAAAGGAAAGAGTGGGAAAAGTTTTTTTTTTTTACCTAACACCATAAATTAATCATTAACCCCTCAATAGTTGTGACCAAGTAAGCCATCCACATAAGCACTTATTTTACATCTCAACAAAGGATTTTTAGTTGGAATAAATGTTTGGTTTCTGAACTCTCAATCCTATTGATGGGAGATAAAAGTTCTTATTTTCCACATTTAAGATCTTTGGATACCTTGTTTGGAAGCTTTCTGTAAATTAAAATTATACTACTTTCTCCGAAAACAAATGCAACTTTTGACTTGACATAAGTCTATGTAAGTGTTATTAGTTGAATACTGAAATATCCCTAAACAATTGATAGTTAGAGGAAACCTGTTAGCAAATCAATGTTATTATCGTTCTGTGATAGTTACGAGAAAAGAGGTTATTTTGGATTGAATATGTGAAAAGGAGGAATTAGCATTTGTTTTGGAAGTGGGGATCATAGATATCTTGGTGTAGGAGTTAGATAAATTGATTGCTTGCTGATTTGTTACTTTGTTTTCTGTATCTCAGTTGGCAATAAGGAGGGAGAGGAAAGTGCCTCCTACTTGTTTGAATTAAATGGCACAGGTGCTTTAGGTTCCTTGTTGAGATTAATATGTTCTGATAGAGCCCCAGAACTTTCTGTGTTCGATTCAGTGGTATCGGGTGATCCGTCAGGTGGATAGGGACATTATTTCAGGTATTTTGATTATAATATAATTTTAGTCATGACCATATGTATTTGGTGAGTTTATAATTATATATGTTTAACACTTCATTGAAACTATTGAGTATGCTCATCACCACATATGTCATGCAAACCATGTTCCTTGTAGTGTCGTAGGAAAATTGCTTTAATACCTCTGTACTGAAGTAATTTGCACGGTAAATTAGTAACGACCCCAAACAAAAAACTATTTGAATATAAACCACCGTCAGTTGGGCTGTGATATGTGATAATTTGTTAATACATGTAAACATAGTAACATATACATAAGGGGGTCATTTGAGTATGTAAGTTATAATCACCTTAAAATATTTGAATATATATCAATTAATATCGCACCTATATATTTTCTGACGGGGTGAAATGGACAAACTCATTTAACTTCTGTAATGTTTTCACTTGGGTGACTTATCAATTACCTGCCTACATTCTCACATTCATATCTATGACATCCTTCTAGTGCAATTATGGTGTAATCTCATCAATATATATGCTTAATACTTCTTGCCATTTTGTTGATTCATTAAACACTCTCAGTTTACAATATCTGACAAACATTCAAACATTCTTCACTTCTGCTGACTATTAATTTATGAAAGATTCACTACATTTTCTTACACAGGAAGAGTTCCACATATCTCCTCACTCTGAATAATCTCCAGTATCATTTGTTTTTTTCATATGTAGTCTTACCAAATATGCTATAAGTTTTAATGGTTCATATGATTGATCAACAGTATCTTCATGTTTTATTTCTATTTTCCATATTGAAAAATTTAAAACAGCTGCATAAACCTTGTAGAAGTTCCCCAACAAAGGAATATAGTCAAATTAATCTAGCAGTTAAAATCATCCCTAGTACCATGCTTTTTGTTTCTCCTAATCCTCATCTAGATGCTTAGCATGAAGTATGAGGAATCATATGGGGAGCTTGTATTGGACATTGTGCCTGAAAGATATGAAGGTGAAATGTTATTTGCATTGTCCATCTCTTTTTGTTTTTTAGAATTTAATACTAATTCTTGATTAAAATACTACACTCTAATAAACAAGTTCTCTCTATTATAAACTTCTCTGGTTAATCTAATTTGGATTGTATAGAATAAGCAAGTATTAACAAATTTACATGTGAAGTTTAACGCCTTTGGGACAGAATATTAGGGGGACAGAGTGCTTCTTGGTAAACACACACTTCTGCTGTGGAGTGGATAACTTTATATATAATAGTCTACTACATTTATTTCTTTTTCTTTTTCAGTGGAGTCACTAGTTTAGGGAGATGCTTAATTTTTTAATATTTTGTTTGAGTATCTTGCATATTATTTTCTGATTCTTAACCTTGTCCAAAACCTCTTCTCAGAATCTCAGTATTAATCAACAAATATAGGACACCTGGCAATAGTGACAGCAATATTTGTTCTCCCTGCCTGTTTATGCTCTCATCTATTCATGCAAATTGCAACCAGGTCTCCTTATGGGATTTCCCGTCTTGCAACTTTGAGCACAAATTTTCAAGCTAAACTAGTTTATTTCTGTTTGTGATTTTTACACATATTTATGAGTTGATTTTCATGAAGCAGATCCCCACATTTTGTTACCATCGACAGATATTCTGGGGTGCATTGTTTTTTATATTCTATAAGTAAACAAAACTTTCAAATCACCAAGGCATCCATTCTACTTTCAAAGATATCCTTTTTATGATTTTGTTTATTCAGAGATAAAATACGGCACTAGTATAACTTTTACTAGATCTCTTGCCTGTTAATGTATTTTCTCATATAATGTTGTGGATATTTCATAGTTATTCAGCACTTCTCAAATGAAGTTTACATCTTCAGTATCAATGCTGCACTTTTTAATTATGTCTATAAGAATATGTATCTCTCTGTACCTTATCAGCATCAATTTGCTGATAATGAATGACATATTGTTTTGTGCTAATTCCGTTGATATGTAAAATTGTATTCTTATGGCACTAATCAGCTTTTGGAGTTTTTAGGGGCTACCAAATCTACATATGCTCCTGAGCCTGCTGATGTTGGCCGGATTCTGCAAGTCGATGTCATTTTAGATGGTCGGAGTATTTCACTGACAACATCTGATCCCATTGATCCAGGTTAGTCTTTTTTATTTAGTATTTTTCTAGTGTTTGAATTTTGTTAGGAAATAGATAAAATGATAACTCAAGACTCATGGTCTTCTCATTATGATACCTCCAAATCACAATGATTTTCATTACAATTGTTAGGAGTTTACAGGACAGTCCTTTGTTGCCCTCGATCAATATAACTTATGTGACTATGAGGCTTTGGTTATATAAATGATAAATCCTTTTGTTTCATGATCACTTTCTGTTTTTTTTTTTTTGTTTTTTTTATTTTTTTTTATTATTTTTATTTTTATTTATTTTTTCCTAACATAGTTTTTTAACAGCTGCTGGGTTAGGAAACTATGTGGAAGCTTTGGTGCGGCGACATGAAACCGAATTTAATGTATGTCACTTGTGGTTCTAAAGTTAATACTGCTAGATTTATTTCACTTTATGTTGAGTTCTACAATATATCAATTTTAAAATCATTTACTTTCAGTATGAATTAGTTAGCCATGGATCAAGTGTTCAAATGATATGAGGGACAAGGATTACCGAAATTCTTAATATCAAAAAATCAATAATGTGATCTGAATATAATAAATTGTTTCTCCTGCAGGTTGTTATAATCCAAATGAATGGTGCGGACCATCCATCAGAGTCAATTCATGTACTTCATGTAGGGAAAATGAGGATGAAACTTTGTAATGGAAAAACAACCGTGGCTAAAGAATACTATTCTTCTTCAATGCAAGTAAGCTTCTATATATTAAACCATCCTGAACTTGTATGTTCTTGCCTGACAGATATATATCTTTCGGAAGACGAATAAAACCATATCCAAGTGAAACATTTGATGTTTCTGCAATTAGTGACCCCTGGTATCTCACTCGACAATGAGTGAGAAATTTACAAAGGCTGAAACTTTCCAACTCATTATGTTGTAAGCGGAAAATTATTTTAAATATTGATTTAATCCTATTTTCTAACAAATATATACTATAAGAACTAGCTTAGGACCTGTGTAGGACACGGGTAGCCGAGAAGTTAAATTGAACTTTCATATATTTAAGAAGTTAAAATTTTTAAATATACTGTTTGGTCAAGACACAACAAAGCATACTTTTGTTACCCAAACCAAACTTAGATATGCTCACTTCATATCGCTCTCTATAGCATTAACATAAATGGGAAGATACACACCTTGAACTATCTAATAAAGATATGAATTTAGTTACACATAATTAAGTCATGATCTCACACTACATTCATTTCCACACTATAGTTCTTATAAATTCTAAAAATACAGCTTTGCGGAGTTAGAGGTGGCGGAAATGCTGCAGCTCAAGCATCATTCTGGCAGCAAAGATTGGACTCTCATTTGTGCTGGGATTTGAATCAGAAAGAGAGAGAAATGCTGCTATTATGCTTGCTCGTAGATTTGCCTTCGATTGTAATGTAAGCCTTGAATTTCTTTCCTCGTCAGTTGACATTTATACCCTTGTGAAAATGATCTTTGAACCTGTAAATGTTTACACTGCAGATAATGCTTGCTGGCCCTGATGATAGAGCAGCCCAGAAACATTGAGTTTTTCACAAAATTAATCTAGTGTGTTATGTATGTGTAAGTTTGTATTTCTTAGCAAAACTGCACTGTTGCTTGTGAAACTCTGATTTTCTACTTTTTATTTACCTTTTAAGGCGTCTTATTAGTGTTTATCCTTTTTGGCTTGCTCGTTGTGACAACCTATTACAGTTGAATATGGAGTGTTCTATGTGCAAGTTTTTCCGTTAAAGTTATTCTTCTACTTGTATATAGAAGTCCTTAACTAAAGGATGGTCTTTAACATTGATCACTAATTGTATGATCTGATAAATGGATTTTGATATTATTTGTGTAGAGGCATATAAAATTTAGGGTTTAGGGTTCAGATGAGATGAGGCGCATGAAAAGCGCCTCTTGGCAATCTAGTCACTCCGGTGGATTTCCGGCAAGATTCGGGCCAAATTCCCCAAGAATTTTGACCAAAATTAGTTTCAGATTCTATGAAATTGGACTTGGAGTGGTCACTTGGGATGGAGTGTTCTTTCCTATTTTAATCAAGAGACCTTCAATTATTTAACAATACTACAATAGCATAGAGAGAGTAGAAGAGAAAGGTTGGAGTGTTAAAATGAGGCAGGAGGAGACGAAGTTATAAAGATTTAAGGAGGTGGTGCTTTTTGTTTTCACACAGAACTAGCAGATATAGTACAAGATAGGAAAAGTGTTTAGGTTGTCAAATAATGCAATCAAATCCTTAGCACTGCGTATAGCTCAAAAGAGCTATTTTGCTTAATATATCAGCAAATTAGATTTGAGAGTTAATTATACAAATAGTATATGTGGTTAGATGAAAATAATAAGTTTGGGTATTAATTTTTTAGAGTATAAAGGTAGAGTTTTAGTTTTATAGTTTTAATTTTGTTACGATATAGTTATTAAGGTTAACTTTCGTTAAACTTTTTTATTAAATGAGAATGAAATGACCTAAATACCCTTTTACAACTATAGGGATCACTTACATAATTAAAAATGGGATTATTTTTATAAACAATAATAAATATCCTACTTATAATAAATGATTACATGTGATGTGATGCAAACCCGGTTAAATTTTATTCTTGGAGGAACAAAGGAAACAAAGAGGCAACCCGACAAGGTTTGCGGAGCAAATGGAGCAGGTCCGGTGGGTTTTCGGATCCCTCCTTGAACCACTCGGTCAAAGCAACTGAGTTAGTGGAAGAGTACTTAGTTGGGAGTTGGCAGTTTATGTAACTTCCCGAGTTGTGGGATTATTTATTTTTTATAATTCTGCACTTTGTGGTTCTTGCCTTAGTTTTCATAGTTTGAATGAGTTTGTTCTCTAGAGAGTAGCTTTCTCGAATCGGGCCCTTTGGTTTAATCAATCCTACTTTTGTTCTCTACTAATCTCTAGTTTCATCATATGGTTCCATTGTCGGGAAACCGATGGCGCCATCTACCCGGAGCACCACCAATCATCATGAAAGTAGTATCCTGATGTAGATCCTATTGTAGCCCGGTTAGTAGAACTTGTTGCTTGTTGGGAGTCGATGAAATCCTTTAAAAATGATGTAGCAGCCCTCAAGTCTTATGTGGTTTCGAAGAAAAAAGGCAACAACAATGCAGGACCGTTGAAGGGTGGTCAATGCAACAATTCACAAGTTGGAGAGAGTTAGAACACTTAGCAGATCAAAAGGGAACCGGCTTAGATGAAACAAGAAGACTTAGTGAAAGAAAGAACAATAACAAGATAATATGGTTTTCAAGAATGATATATATTGCTCTCAAGTTCTTACAAGTGTTACAAACCTTAATTCTAAATACAAGTACTTGCGATACTTTATACTACATCCTACAGCCGGTCATACTTTAAAGGCCAGCTGGAAACACTAATCTAGGCAACAAGATCAAGGTAGAGTCAAAAAGGCAGATTGTCTTTTTGACTAGTGACTATGAGATATCATAGCTCACATCCTTATCTAATACAAAAAGGATAAAAGTATATAGTTGGAAAGTTACATACTCAACATCTTAATCTACAGTTGACAAAAGCATGGACTTTTCACCAAACCATGCTGGTTGGTGAGTCTTCAAAGATGGCAGCAGAAAGGTGGTTTAGCTTTTGTCAAAAGTAAGTCAGAGAAAACATGTCTTCTCTGTGTTTGAAAAAAATCATTCTTTAGCTTTGGAAGACTTTGTCTTTGAAACTTCAGAAGACTTCATCTTCGAATTCGGAAGAATTGGTCTTTTAGCTTCGGAAGATTTGATACTTAGCATGATTCACTGAGTTATATCAAATCTTCCAAAGTTCTTTCCTAGTACTTCACATGTGCATGCTGAGTGCTCTTCGATTGTTCTTTGGTTGCATCAGCCTTTAAGTGTATTCCTTACAAACTACCCTTGGGCTGATGCTACCAAAACTGAAGAGACCTTTGGTATCAGAGCATTTCAGGATTTGGTTGTAAGATCTCACTATCTTAGATCACTTCAGTTTCATAAAACACTTATCAACTCAAATGGTAACTATCTCTAAGGCTGATATGAAAACCAGTACCAAGACAAAGTCTCCATTGATCACTCCTGATGACTTTGATACTTGGTGCCAACGTATGGAAGGGTTCAATAAGTCTCAAGATAGCAGGATGTGGAGATCTGTTGTTGAAGGATCTCACATCCCTAGCACCTCTTCAGCCACTGTTGGAGGAGGGATGATTCCAAAAGAAATTACTTACTACTCTGAAGAAGACTGGAAGAAAATAGATAGATCAGAAAGTCATGACCGCTCTCCAAACTGCTTTTCCTGAAAAGTTGTGGAAACTTTCTCTTCACTACTGAAGACTTGGATTGCATCCGTCCAGATGACCTGGAGTACATGAAAAAAAATCCAGCAGATGGTTCTCCTCACTCATAGAGCCTAAGTTCTACAAGGACAGGAGGATGTTTCCAAGCAATGTGGCCAGTGGAAAGTTCGGCCTGGATAAAAGGAAGGTGAAATGTTACAACTGTAATCAAATGGAACACTTTACTAGAGAGTACAAGGCACTAAGGACAAATGGTGGTCAAGCATAATCCAGACCAAACTACACTGATGCAACTCCCAGAATTAAGAAGCCAAGCCAACCTAAACAACATGCTGCTGTTGCTATTGAAGAAGGAGGCTTTGACTGTAGCTTTCAGGTAGAAGATGCTTCTCCAAATAAAGCACTGATGGCTGATCATGAAGAAACCTAGGTATTAGAACATCTTTGTACTCCTGAATGCATTGCTAAAGTTAATATGTACAGGTCCTACAACTTGAAAGTGAGATCTGACCTTGAGTCCTTGAATATCTTAAAAGCTGATTTCAAAAGAGCTGAAAATGATTATAAACTTAAAATTAAAGATTTAGAGAAAATCATTTCTACTCTTATGCATGAGCATACAAACTATAGGACTCAAATCAAAGATCTCATAACGAAGTTAACTGAATGCCAGGTTGAGCTTGTGCAGCAAAGCCAAGGCAGAAAAATGTGTTCTTGAAGAGGAGACCTTCAAGAACATAATATCCTCATCCTTGCATGAAAAAGTTTGTTACCAAAATAGGCAGGGACTAGGATCAAGTGAGATAGCTCCTCCACACACACTCCTATCGGCTAGATCTCCAATTGTGGAACTTGCAAAGATAAGCTGCCTCCTATTGATGTATCCAAAAAAGGATGAAGATGTAAAGGAAACCATTAAAGGAAGAACCTGAGGTGAGTGACAAGGGTTATCCTATGAAGGGACACTATTCTCCTAGAGAGAAGAAAGATCTGGGGATGACCAAGTCTGCAAGAAAGAACTTGATAAGGGCAGCCAAAAGAAAGTCAAAGAAAGCCCAAGAGATCAAGGCAACCTTTAACTCTAAGCAAAAGCAAGTTTTCATTTCTGCTGGATTTGAAGTGGTAAAGACTGAAGACTCAACAATGAACTCTAGTACCAGGAGTCCTAGTTCATGTCCAAATCATCCTGGTCAAGAGAAGAAGGCTGATAAAATGTGCACCACTGCTGCACAGCCTGAACCATCCAGTTCCAAGAGCAAGCCTCATCCCAAGAAGCCTGCTGCATCATTTGAAAAGATGATGAAGGAAGTGGAAAGTGATCAAGCTCAGTCTCCCCCTCAAAAGAAGACTCTCAGAAGCATGCCTACTGAATGCATCATGTGTGGTAGTACTTCTCACTTTGCCAAGGATTGCATCTACAACCCCAAAAGTACTATCCACATGATCAAGAAGAAAACTTCTGAGAAGGAGAAGATAGCTTTGGAAGGAAAATCTCTTTCTTCTGGAAGCTCCAAAGTGAAGAAGAAGATAAGTGAAAACTTACCTTCGGAGAAATTTTGGTCTCGGAAGAAAGGAATGCTTCGAAAGTACTGAAGTCTGTTGCAGTGGATGCAAAAGATTTCAAAGAACTTCCGAAGTCTCCAAAACTTTTGAAGTCTCCAAAAATTCTGAAGTCTGCAAAACTTTCGAAGTATTGAAGGCCAAATCTAGTCTTCCAAAGGGAATGTATGGATCATTGACAGTGGCTGTTTCAGGCACATGACAGGAAATGGCTCTTTGCTTCAAAACTTTAAGAAAATTGATGGAGAGCCCGTTGCTTTTGGAGGAGAATCAGTGGTTCATTACTGGAAGGGGTAGGGTCACAAATGGTAAGCTTAGCATTGAAGCTGCAAAAACCATGTTATCTGATTCTAAACTGCCCATCACCTTCTGGGTAGAGGCAGTCAACACTGCCTGCAATGTGCAGAACAGAGTTTTAGTATTCAAGACTCATGGTAAGACCCCTTATGAACTGTGGCATAAAAAAAGACCTTTCATTGGTTTCCTTAGATCATTTGGATGTCCTTGCACCATCTTGAATACCAAGGATCAAATAGCCAAATTTGTTGAGAAATCAAGTGATGGACATTTTATTGGATACTATTCCCAAGCTAAGGCTTATAGAGTATACAATCTCAGAACTAGAGTAGTTGAGGAGTCAGCCAATGTGACCTTCAATGAGCACACACCTAGTGTGAAAAGTTCTAGTCCTGATTGGCTGTTTGATCTTGATTTAGTTACCAATCGTTTTAACAAATCTTGTGAAGATTTTCTGGATCTACAGGTAGCTTATCAATAGAAGATTCTGATCCAAGATTTGAGTTGAGAAGACCAAGTGTTCAAATTACTTCAGCTCTAGTGATAACTAGCCTTGCAGTTGGAAATCCTGTGAGCACAACCATGACAAATTCTTCAGCTGATACATCTGAGGTGCCTATAAATTCCAGCACAGAGGCATAGAACTCAAATGAAGGAATTTCCAATATAGGAGGAGATGGAGGTGGTGATAGTATTCAAGAATTTCTTGATGCTGATAACCACTCCATAGAAGACAATATCAATGATGTAACACACTCATTAGATCAAGTTTCTTTTGAAAAGTGTGTTGATGCGGTGGATGACACTCAATCACCAGATCTAAATTTCACTAATTTAGATCTGTCCAACCAACTTGCTATGATTCCTCAATTAAAATCCACAAGTCACACCTCCCACCACAAACATCGTTGGAAATGTTGAGACAAGGGTGAGAACAAGATGACAAACCCATGATAGAAATGTTTGTCTTCACTTTTATTTTCTTGTCCCAGATTGAGCCTAAGAAGATTGATGAGCTCTGAAAGATGGAAGTTGGTTGTAGAAATATAGGAAGCTGCTTCATTCAAGAGACAAAAGGTCTGGAACTTATATCCTCTTCCTCAAGGGAAGACTACCATAGTATCAATGGGTATTCAGAAATAAGAAAGATGATAGAGGATTTTGTCATCAAGAAAAAGGCAAGACTAGTTGTTCAAGGGTACACACAAGAGAAGGGATTGCCAACCACAGATGTTTTTGCTCCTGTAGCAAGACTTGTGTAGATGTGCTTCTTTAAAGATTAACATTTGTCTTTGTATGTCTTTTATTTTTTGTCATAGTATAGGGACTTTTATGTAAATATTGTTCCTTGTGTATTGATAGTATAAATAGCATAGATAAGGTATGTAGGAATGGGGGATCTAACAAACTATAACTGTTTTCTTTCTACACTTGTATTCTCTATGCATTCTATCAATGAAACTATGAATTTTTGTGATATGTTTGCTTAGATTTGATTATTTGTGTTTGTTTTGATTGAATTGTATCACGATATCATAACAGATCGATCCATTTTGAGCTCATCAAATGGTATCAGAGTTGTTGGTTCAGTGATTTGAGTTCTTCAAACTGTCAAACTTTTGAATCACTTGAATCTGTGATTGATAAGCAATTCAATCAAATAATTGTTGATTTCAGTTGTGTTTCATCATCAGAAACATGAATTGAATCACAATTTGTAGCTCAATTCGTTCAAATTCAGTGAATTGTTCAAATCAGTGTTCGAACTTGTTCTTCATCAATAGAACTGATTTTCAAGCCAAAGATCGATTTGTTGTTGTTATTGATGAAATTGAAGTTAGAGGACTGTTAATTGATCGAATTCCTACCTAATGGAGGATTTTAGGTCAATTCATCAAGTTTTTGAAGGATTTCAGAAAATCTGAGTTCGTTTGAATCTGTTGAAGTTGGCGCATTAGGTCAAAACACTACTGAAAATTGCCCAAGTGTTAGGCGCTTGACAACTGTTCAGGCGTTTATGCACTGTTAAGGCGTTTTTAGATCAGGCGTTTTACCACTGTAAAGGAGTATTACAACTGTGTGGACACTTTAGATCTTTTCAGAAACCAAGGAATTCTAGGCGCATTACAACTGTTAGGCGTTTTTGAACTGTTTGGGCGTTTTGACACCAAGACGTCTGACAATTGTTTGGGCGTTTCACAACTGTTCAGGCGCTTTACAAGTTTGGGTGTTTCAGAATTTTTCTAAGGCAATCCCTTAGGCGTTTCAAAGTCAAAGTCAAAGTCAAAGGAAGTTTCACAACTGTTTGGGCGCTTCATAATTGTTTAGGCGCATCAACATCAACACTTAGAAATTTTTCAGAATTTTTCAGAAACTTAAAAAAAATAATAATAAAAAAAAAAAAAATCCAAAATAATTTCAATTCATTGTTTTAATTCAAAACATTAAAAAAAACAAAAACAAATTCCTTTTAAAAATGAAAAATTAAAAATGGTGAAATCAGAAGACTCAGAGAACAGAATTCCACAAGTCACATCCAAGCACAAACATCATTGGAAATGTTGAGACAAGGGTGAGAACAAGAGGACAAACCCATGACAGAAATGTTTGTCTTCACTTTTATTTCTTGTCCCAGATTGAGCCTAAGAAGATTGATGAGGCTCTGAAAGATGGAAGTTGGGTTGTAGAAATGTAGGAGGAGCTGCTTCAATTCAAGAGACAAAAGGTCTGGAACTTATGTCCTCTTCCTCAAGAGAAGACTACCATAGGTACCAAGTGGGTATTCAGAAATAAGACAGATGATAGAGGATTTGTCATCAAGAAAAATGCAAGACTAGTTGTTCAAGGGTACACACAAGAAGAAGGGATTGCCAACACAGATGTTTTTGCTCCTGTAGCAAGACTTGTGTAGATGCTTCTTAAAGATTAACATTTGTCTTTGTATGTCTTTTATTTTTTGTCATAGTATAGGGACTTTTATGTAAATATTGTTCCTTGTGTATTGATAGTATAAATAGCATAGATAAGGTATGTAGGAATGGGGGATCTAACGAACTGTAACTGTTTTCTTTCTACACTTGTATTCTCTATGAATTCTATCAATGAAACTATGAATTTTTGTGATATGTTTGCTTAGATTTGATTATTTGTGTTTGTTTTGATTGAATTGTATCACGATATCATCACAGATCGATCCATTTTGAGCTCATCAAATGGTATCAGAGTTGTTGGTTCAGTGATTTGAGTTCTTCAAACTGTCGAACTTTTGAATCACTTGAATCTGTGATTGATAAGCAATTCAATCAAATAATTGTTGATTTCAGTTGTGTTTCATCATCAGAAACATGAATTGAATCACAATTTGTAGCTCATTTCGTTCAAATCAGTGAATTGTTCAAATCAGTGTTCGAACTTGTTCTTCATCAGTCGACTTGATTTTCAAGCCAAAGATCGATTTGTTGTTGTTATTGATGAAATTGAAGTTAGAGGACTGTTAATTGATCGAATTCCTACCTAATTGGAGGATTTTAGGTCAATTCATCAAGTTTTGAAGGATTTCAGAAAATCTGAGTTCGTTTGAATCTGTTGAAGTTGGCGCATTAGGTCAAAACACTACTGAAAATTGCCCAAGTGTTAGGCGCTTGACAACTGTTCAGGCGTTTTTGCACTGTTAAGGCGTTTTTAGATCAGGCGTTTTACCACTGTGAAGGAGTATTACAACTGTGTGGACACTTTAGATCTTTTCAGAAACCAAGGAATTCTAGGCGCATTACAACTGTTAGGCGTTTTTGAACTGTTTGGGCGTTTTGACACCAAGACGTCTGACAACTGTTTGGGCGTTTCACAACTGTTCAGGCGCTTTACAAGTTTGGGTGTTTCAGAATTTTTCTAAGGCAATCCCTTAGGCGTTTCAAAGTCAAAGTCAAAGGAAGTTTCACAACTGTTTGGGCGCTTCATAACTGTTTAGGCGCATCAACATCAACACTTAGAAATTTTTCTGAATTTTTCAGAAACTTAAAAAAAAAATAATAAAAAAAATAAAAAAAATCCAAAAATAATTTCAATTCATTGTTTTAATTCAAAACATTAAAAACAACAAAAACAAATTTCTTTTAAAAATCAAAAATTAAAAATGGTGAAATCAGAAGACTCAGAGAACAGAATTCCACAAGTCACATCCCAGCACAAACATTATTGGAAATGTTGAGACAAGGGTGAGAACAAGAGGACAAACCCATGACAGAAATATTTGTCTTCACTTTTATTTCTTGTCCCAGATTGAGCCTAAGAAGATTGATGAGGCTCTGAAAGATGGAAGTTGGGTTGTAGAAATGTAGGAGGAGCTGCTTCAATTCAAGAGACAAAAGGTCTGGAACTTATGTCCTCTTCCTCAAGGGAAGACTACCATAGGTACCAAGTGGGTATTCAGAAATAAGATAGATGATAGAGGATTTGTCATCAAGAAAAATGCAAGACTAGTTGTTCAAGGGTACACACAAGAAGAAGGGATTGCCAACACAGATGTTTTTGCTCCTGTAGCAAGACTTGTGTAGATGCTTCTTAAAAGATTAACATTTGTCTTTGTATGTCTTTTATTTTTTGTCATAGTATAGGGACTTTTATGTAAATATTGTTCCTTGTGTATTGATAGTATAAATAGCATAGATAAGGTATGTAGGAATGGGGATCTAACGAACTGTAACTGTTTTCTTTCTACACTTGTATTCTCTATGAATTCTATCAATGAAACTATGAATTTTTGTGATATGTTTGCTTAGATTTGATTATTTGTGTTTGTTTTGATTGAATTGTATCACGATATCATCACAGATCGATCCATTTTGAGCTCATCAAATGGTATCAGAGTTGTTGGTTCAGTGATTTGAGTTCTTCAAACTGTAGAACTTTTGAATCACTTGAATCTGTGATTGATAAGCAATTCAATCAAATAATTGTTTATTTCAGTTGTGTTTCATCATCAGAAACATGAATTGAATCACAATTTGTAGCTCATTTCGTTCAAAATCAGTGAATTGTTCAAATCAGTGTTCGAACTTGTTCTTCATCAGTCGACTTGATTTTCAAGCCAAAGATCGATTTGTTGTTGTTATTGATGAAATTGAAGTTAGAGGACTGTTAATTGATCGAATTCCTACCTAATTGGAGGATTTTAGGTCAATTCATCAAGTTTTGAAGGATTTCAGAAAATCTGAGTTCGTTTGAATCTGTTGAAGTTGGCGCATTAGGTCAAAACACTATTGAAAATTGCCCAAGTGTTAGGCGCTTGACAACTGTTCAGGCGTTTTTGCACTGTTAAGGCGTTTTTAGATCAGGCGTTTTACCACTGTGAAGGAGTATTACAACTGTGTGGACACTTTAGATCTTTTCAGAAACCAAGGAATTCTAGGCGCATTACAACTGTTAGGCGTTTTTGAACTGTTTGGGCGTTTTGACACCAAGACGTCTGACAACTGTTTGGGCGTTTCACAACTGTTCAGGCGCTTTACAAGTTTGGGTGTTTCAGAATTTTTCTAAGGCAATCCCTTAGGCGTTTCAAAGTCAAAGTCAAAGGAAGTTTCACAACTGTTTGGGCGCTTCATAACTGTTTGGGCGCTTCATAACTGTTTAGGCGCATCAACATCAACACTTAGAAATTTTTCTGAATTTTTCAGAAACTTAAAAAAAAATAATAATAAAAAAAAATAAAAAAATCCAAAAATAATTTCAATTCATTGTTTTAATTCAAAACATTAAAAACAACAAAAACAAATTTCTTTTAAAAATCAAAAATTAAAAATGGTGAAATCAGAAGACTCAGAGAACAGAATTCCACAAGTCACATCCCAGCACAAACATTATTGGAAATGTTGAGACAAGGGTGAGAACAAGAGGACAAACCCATGACAGAAATGTTTGTCTTCACTTTTATTTCTTGTCCCAGATTGAGCCTAAGAAGATTGATGAGGCTCTGAAAGATGGAAGTTGGGTTGTAGAAATGTAGGAGGAGCTGCTTCAATTCAAGAGACAAAAGGTCTGGAACTTATGTCCTTTTCCTCAAGGGAAGACTACCATAGGTACCAAGTGGGTATTCAGAAATAAGACAGATGATAGAGGATTTGTCATCAAGAAAAATGCAAGACTAGTTGTTCAAGGGTACACACAAGAAGAAGGGATTGCCAACACAGATGTTTTTGCTCCTGTAGCAAGACTTGTGTAGATGCTTCTTAAAAGATTAACATTTGTCTTTGTATGTCTTTTATTTTTTGTCATAGTATAGGGACTTTTATGTAAATATTGTTCCTTGTGTATTGATAGTATAAATAGCATAGATAAGGTATGTAGGAATGGGGGATCTAACGAACTGTAACTGTTTTCTTTCTACACTTGTATTCTCTATGCATTCTATCAATGAAACTATGAATTTTTGTGATATGTTTGCTTAGATTTGATTATTTGTGTTTGTTTTGATTGAATTGTATCACGATATCATCACAGATCGATCCATTTTGAGCTCATCAAATGGTATCAGAGTTGTTGGTTCAGTGATTTGAGTTCTTCAAACTGTCGAACTTTTGAATCACTTGAATCTGTGATTGATAAGCAATTCAATCAAATAATTGTTTATTTCAGTTGTGTTTCATCATCAGAAACATGAATTGAATCACAATTTGTAGCTCATTTCGTTCAAATAGTGAATTGTTCAAATCAGTGTTCGAACTTGTTCTTCATCAGTCGACTTGATTTTCAAGCCAAAGATCGATTTGGTGTTGTTATTGATGAAATTGAAGTTGAGGACTGTTAATTGATCGAATTCCTACCTAATTGGAGGATTTTAGGTCAATTCATCAAGTTTTGAAGGATTTCAGAAAATCTGAGTTCGTTTGAATCTGTTGAAGTTGGCGCATTAGGTCAAAACACTACTGAAAATTGCCCAAGTGTTAGGCGCTTGACAACTGTTTAGGCGTTTTTGCACTGTTAAGGCGTTTTTAGATCAGGCGTTTTACCACTGTGAAGGAGTATTACAACTGTGTGGACACTTTAGATCTTTTCAGAAACCAAGGAATTCTAGGCGCATTACAACTGTTAGGCGTTTTTGAACTGTTTGGGCGTTTTGACACCAAGACGTCTGACAACTGTTTGGGCGTTTCACAACTGTTCAGGCGCTTTACAAGTTTGGGTGTTTCAGAATTTTCTAAGGCAATCCCTTAGGCGTTTCAAAGTCAAAGGAAGTTTCACAACTGTTTGGGTGCTTCATAACTGTTTAGGCCATCAACATCAACACTTAGAAATTTTTCAGAATTTTTCAGAAACTTAAAAAAAAATAATAAAAAAAAAAATAAAAAAATCCAAAAATAATTTCAATTCATTGTTTTAATTCAAAACATTAAAAACAACAAAACAAATTTCTTTTAAAAATCAAAAATTAAAAATGGTGAAATCAGAAGACTCAGAGAACAGAATTCCACAAGTCACATCCCAGCACAAACATTCATTGGAAATGTTGAGACAAGGGTGAGAACAAGAGGACAAACCCATGATAGAAATGTTTGTCTTCACTTTTATTTCTTGTCCCAAATTGAGCCTAAGAAGATTGATGAGGCTCTGAAAGATGGAAGTTGGGTTGTAGAAATGTTGGAGGAGCTGCTTCAATTCAAGAGACAAAAGGTCTGGAACTTATGTCCTCTTCCTCAAGGGAAGACTACCATAGGTACCAAGTGGGTATTCAGAAATAAGAAAGATGATAGAGGATTGGTCATCAAGAAAAAGGCAAGACTAGTTGTTCAAGGGTACACACAAGAAGAAGGGATTGCCAACACAGATGTTTTTGCTCCTGTAGCAAGACTTGTGTAGATGCTTCTTTAAAGATTAACATTTGTCTTTGTATGTCTTTTATTTTTTGTCATAGTATAGGGAATTTTATGTAAATATTGTTCCTTGTGTATTGATAGTATAAATAGCATAGATAAGGTATGTAGGAATGGGGGATCTAACAAACTGTAACTGTTTTCTTTCTACACTTGTATTCTCTATGCATTCTATCAATGAAACTATGAATTTTTGTGATATGTTTGCTTAGATTTGATTATTTGTGTTTGTTTTGATTGAATTGTATCACGATATCATCACAGATCGATCCATTTTGAGCTCATCAAATGGTATCAGAGTTGCTGGTTCAGTGATTTGAGTTCTTCAAACTGTCGAACTTTTGAATCACTTGAATCTGTGATTGATAAGCAATTCAATCAAATAATTGTCGATTTCAGTTGTGTTTCATCATCAAAAACATGAATTGAATCACAATTTGTAGCTCAATTCATTCAAATTCAGTGAATTGTTCAAATCAGTGTTCGAACTTGTTCTTCATCAGTCGAACTGATTTTCAAGCCAAAGATCGATTTGTTGTTGTTATTGATGAAATTGAAGTTAGAGGACTGTGAATTGATTGAATTCCTACCTAATTGGAGTATTTTAGGTCAATTCATCATGTTTTGAAGGATTTCAGAAAATCTGAGTTCGTTTGAATCTGTTGAAGTTGGCGCATTAGGTCAAAACACTACTGAAAATTGCCCAAGTGTTAGGCGCTTGACAACTGTTCAGGCGTTTTTGCACTGTTAAGGCGTTTTTAGATCAGGCGTTTTACCACTGTGAAGGAGTATTACAACTGTGTGGACACTTTAGATCTTTTCAGAAACCAAGGAATTCTAGTCGCATTACAACTGTTAGGCGTTTTTGAACTGTTTGGGCGTTTTGACACCAAGACGTCTGACAACTGTTTGGGCGTTTCACAACTGCTCAGGCGCTTTACAAGTTTGGGTGTTTCAGAATTTTTCTAAGGCAATCCCTTAGGCGTTTCAAAGTCAAAGTCAAAGGAAGTTTCACAACTGTTTGGGCGCTTCATAACTGTTTAGGCGCATCAACATCAACACTTAAAATTTTTTCAGAATTTTTAAGAAACTTAAAAAAAAATAATAATAATAATAAAAAATAAAAAAATCCAAAAATAATTTCAATTCATTGTTTTAATTCAAAACATTAAAAACAACAAAAACAAAATTCTTTTAAAAATCAAAAATTAAAAATGGTGAAATCAGAAGATTCAGAGAACAGAGTTCCTAAACTGAAGAACAGAGTTGATTTTAAGAATTGGTCACTTAGACTGAAACATCACCTTAATTCTATTGATACTGATCTATGGAAATCAATAGAAAGAGGACCTCACATTCCTATCACTTCAGATGGTCCTGATGGAGTATTTGACTACACTAGAGACTCTCCAGAACCATATCCTGAAGATGGATTACCGGGTGATGATCTCAAGAAAGTTAAAAATGATATAAAAGCTTATTCTTTGATGTGTAAAGGACTGCCACTTGAAGTTCTTACAAGGCTTGATGGTTATCAGACGGGATACACCATGTATAAGGCATTGAAAATAATATGTGAAGGTGGAAAGGAGATCCAGGATCTGAAAAAGCAAAAGTTAAAGAGACAATTAGAACTTTTTGAACATTTATCTGGTGAAACAATAAATCAGATGATGAACAGATTTGTTCAACAGACCACTGAGATGTCGACTGCAGGCATCAAGAATGATTTAAAAGATCTTAACTTCAGGCTTCTCAATGCTCTTCCATCTTCATGGAAGCAAACAGTTACACTGTTAAAGCATACTGAGAAATTTCCTATGGATCTTGATATGTTGATAGCCAAAATTGAGTCTCTTGAAATTGATGAAAGCTCAAGGAATAATGACAAAGCAGCGTCAATGTCTCAGTACAAATATGTTGCATCTCCAGCAAGTACTGTGGAAAATGCATTTATGGCTAAAAATGAGAGTTTATTTGAAGAAGAGGGTGATCTGTTTGTAGGAGCAGGGTTCTTTACTGATTCTTCTTATGCAAGTGCTCCTGCCTATACAACTCAAAATTAACCTCAATCTCCTCCTATGCCTAAAAGTTCTAAATCTCAAGCAGAGACTCCATCTGCTAACTCTGCTAAAACTAGCAAAGTTAACGATGTAATAAACATCCTATTATAGGATGAAGAGTCTAAAACTGCCTTTACTGCTTTTATGGCTAGTTTTCAAGCATATCAGGGTAGTCATCTAACATAATTGGATTTTGTTTTGCAGGACTTACTCGAGATGGACCCAGATGACGTGGAGGAAATGGATCTAAATTGGCAAATGGTGATGATTGCATACAGAACTCAGAAACACTCTTATGTCAACAGGAACTACAAGCCAAGTGCTAACAAGACTGTTGGATTTGACAAGTCTAAGTCAAGGTGTTTCAAATGTAATAGTTATGGCCACTTTTCAAGAGAATGCAAAGCTCCTAGAAACAAAGGAGGGAATGGCCAATCGAGTTCAAGCAATCAGAAATTTCAACAACCATCTCAGAAGACATTCCAGAAACCATACCAAAGCTTACCAATGCCTGAACTGAAAGATGAATCTAAGTCATCTGAAGAGCCTAAGAAAGCTCTAGTTGTAAATATTAAAGATGGATATGATTGGAGTGCTTATGCTGAGCAATTTACTGCTGATCTAACATCCAATTTATTCCTTATTGCAGAAGTTCAAGGAGAAGCTTGGTCAGACGACAATGATCCAAAGGCTAAATATGATTCTGAGAATGAAGAAGAAGAATATGACTGGAGTGACAAGTCAGATCCTAAAGAGGATTCAGAAGAAGTTGCATTGATGGCAAAGTATGATCAACCAAAGGTTGAAAACTCTAACTCTAAAAACTCTCCTCCTAAGTATCCTGAAATACCATCAGAAGTAAGAGAAAAGCTATGCACAAAATCTTGCTTTGAACATGTTGAATACTACAGAAATTACTCATATAAAATATGTGAAAAACTTAAGCAAGAGGAATTGATGCATAATAAACTCAAAAATGATCATAAAGTGTCAGATGAAAAGATCATTTCTTTACAAACTTCATGGAACAAAACTCTGAAAGAACTAGAAATAGTTTCTAAACAACTTGAAGAAATGACCAAAAACTTTGAACAAGAGAAAATAGCACATGCTGCTACTCAAGTTGATCTTGCTAAAGTCAAAAGTTCCAAAACAATCGTGGAACAACTGGTAAGTGAAAGAAAAGATAAACAAAAAGCAGGTTTAGGTTTCACTCATGAACCAATGCCTGAATCCATAACTAACACTTTGCCAAAAACTTTAATACACACGATCACTCTCCTGAGAATAAGGCAAAACTCAAAGCTTTTCAAAACAAGAATAAGATTTCTGATAATGAAGAAGAGAAAGCTAATATAGAAATTTTTGAAGAAAAGGATACAGAAAAGATAAAAAATGGTCATCCGGTTAAAGTCAAATCTTTTGAACCAAGACCAAAAAGCAAGAAAATTTTTGTTCCAAAAGAATCTGTGTTGGAGGAAGTAATTACTAAAAATGATAAACAAAACTCCAAAACCAAAGATAAAGCTAAACAAGAAGATATAACATCGGAAGATTCTAACTCATATGGTCTAAATAATCCTGAATTTATTAAATGGCAAAAGGACCAGAAAAAGAAAGAAAATGAAAAAGAATCATCCACTGAAGATAATCAATCTCAAGTAAAATCATGTTCCACAAAATCAAGGAACCAGAGAAGAAGAAAAATGGATAAAGCTAAAAATGATCAAATTAAAAAAAAATAGACACAGACAACAAATCAAACAAATAAATTTAAACCAATAAAATTTGTGTCTGCTGGTATGTTAAACATGAATTCAATTCAAGATGTTAAGCAAACTCCTAAGAACAAATCAACCTCTAATCTGAAAATAGGTTCAGATTCTAAGTCTTCTGCTGTCGTTAAAAGATTTGTATCTAAGGAAAACAAGAATGAAATTCATGTTCAAAAACAAAAACAAATGGTGCAAAAGAAAAGTGGTTTAAATCAAAAGAATAATTTTTCAAATCAAAAACAACAAATTAACTCTTTGACACCTAAAAGTAAACAAGTTTCTAATGTTGCGTCAACGTCAAAGGTTAATAAGCAATTATTCAAGACTCCACAGAGGTATTGTAACATATGTGACATGTATAATCACAAAACATTTGAATGTTTTTTTAACAAATACTATCACATTTGCGATATGAGAAATCACTCAACTTCAGAGTGTTATTTTAACAAATACTGTACTTACTGTGATGAGCAAACTCATAACACTAAAGATTGTTACTTTAGAAAGAATTCACAAAGGAGAGGATTTGCCACCTCAACAGTAAGCAAAGGTTATGTTAATCCGCAATATAAAAGAAACCAAAATGTTGATTTTCAAAGATTAACACACCAACCCTCCTTAGGTTTGAACTCTTTCAAAAGAAATAATCCAGTGAGACCTAAACAATACTTCAATGATAATTTCATTCCAAGGTCAGTGAGAATTAACAACAAAAGTTTTGAAAACAAAAATTTTTCAATCAATGGTCAGTCAAAAAGCATGAATTTTCCAAACAAGCATAATTTTGTCACTAATAACAGAATTGGTAAATTCATAAAGAATAAACCTGATGTCAACAAACTTCACTTTAAACAATTTACTATTGTTGACAAGTTTGGAAAACCCAATACCATTTCGGCTTGGGTAGATAATTCACCTTAAATTGTTTTGTTTTGCAGGTACGCCCAAGAAGACCAATCAATACTTGGTATGTGGATAGCGGGTGTAGCCGACATATGACAGGCAATCAGGCCTTATTACAAGATTTTAAGTTAAAAGATGGAATGCATGTCGCCTTCGGTGGTGATGCAGGAGGAAAAATAACCGGAGAAGGAACAGTATCCAACGGGATAATAAGCTTCGATAAAGTCAACTTCTGTTCTCAGTTGAACTTTAACTTGTTAAGCGTATCCCAAATTTGTGATAAATCCTACTCTGTACTTTTTGATGATTCTTATTGCTATATTTTGAAGCCAGGTTTCCAGATTAACAAGGATTGCGTGGTTGTTAAAGCTGTCAGAGACCGAGACGTATACAAACTGGATATGTCTCAAGTGGACACTTCTACAGAAACAACTTGTCTCTTTGCTAAAGCTTTAAATGATGAAAGCCAGCTTTGGCATAAACGTCTGGGGCATTCCAACTTCAAGAATATGAACAAGCTTGTAGCAGAAAATCATGTTATCGGCCTTCCATCGAAGAAGTTTGCCACTACTGATCACTGCTCAGCATGTTTAAAGGGGAAGCAACATAGAGCGTCTTATAAGTCCAAGCCGATAAACTCAAATTCCAAACCCCTTCAGTTGTTGCATATGGACCTTTTTGGACCAACCAACGTGAAGAGTATTGGAAGAAAATCATATTGTTTTGTTATCATTGATGACTTTACAAGATTTTCATTGGTTTATTTTTTGAATGCTAAATTTGAAACGGCTGATGTATTAAAAGAATTCATCATAAAAATTGAAAATAAATTAGATCAAAAAGTAAAAATAATAAGAAGTGATAATGGAACGGAATTTAAAAATGCTAATATTGACATGTTCTGTGCAGAAAAAGGAATCACTCGTCAGTTCAGCGCTCCCAGAACTCCACAACAAAATGAAGTTGCTGAAAGAAAGAACAGAACTTTGATTGAGGCTGCACGATCCATGTTAGCAGATGCGAAAATTCCTATCACTTTCTGGGATGAAGCCATATCTACTGCGTGTTTTTATAGAATTGTACTTTAATTATGAAAGACAAACTGAAAACTCCATATGAGTTAATGTTTGGCAGGAAACCAAACATAGATTTTCTTAAATCTTTTGGTTGTCCGGTTATGATTCTAAATTCAAGTGATCATTTAGGAAAATTTGAATCAAAATCTGATGATGGATTTTTCGTTGGATATTCATCTGTTTCAAAGCCCTATCGAGTTTATAACTCTAGGTCTAATGTTATAACTGAAACATTCAATGTTAAATTCCTTGAAAACTCTTTTCCATTAGTTTCAAATGGTCCAGCTTGGTTATTTGATTTGGATTCATTGTCAAACTCTTTTCAATCTAACTTGTTTGATCAATCTAATTTGCTTGATTCTACAGGTAAGAAGAAAACTCAAGGGGATCTCGGTTCTTTCAGCGATGATTCAGATTCTGACTATGCAGATGATTCAAGCCCAGATTATCCTTTCTTTTCTTTTGTTAGAGACTCAATAATTCATTTAAATAATGATGATATTTCTCAACAAAATGAAGACTTTTCCGTTTCAGAAAATCAAGATGTTATTCCTAATGATGGTACAGAAATTGTACAACCTGAGTCTGGAACGTCATCTATTTCTGGTGATGTAGTTGATTCTGGTAATCTTGATTACTTTATCAACTCACCAACTCAAGTTCCCAATTTCAATCCACATTCTTCAAGCCTATTGCATCAGCTTTCCAACTTGAATCAAACCAATCTGGATGTTCATGTTCAAGGAAATGAGATTCCAACATCTCGTATTCACAGGAATCATCCCACATCTCAGATTATTAGTCCTTTGAGTGAGAGAATGACGAGAAGTAAATCAGAACAAGCAAACGTCTGCTTATACTCTTGCTTTCTTTCTCAAATTGTTCCTAAAAACGTTTCCGAAGCGTTAAAGGACAATGGTTGGATTGAGGCTATGCAAGAAGAATTATTACAGTTTCGCAAACAAGAAGTGTGGAATCTGGTGGATTTTCCTGAAGGAGAAAATGCTATAGGCACAAAATGGTTATTCAGAAATAAAACTGATGATAGACGAATTGTTATCCAAAATAAAGCGAGATTAGTTGCATAAGGATACACTCAAGAAGAAGGAATAGATTATGATGAAGTATTTGCTCCAGTTGCAAGACTTGAATCAATTCGTGTCTTCCTGGCTTATGCATCATTCATGAAATTTAAAGTGTATCAAATGGACGTAAAGGGTGCATTTTTGTATGGTTCTATCACCGATGATGTGTACGTGAAGCAACCTCCAGGTTTTGAAGATGCTACATATCCACATCGTGTGTACAAGTTGAGCAAAGCTTTATATGGACTACATCAAGATCCTAGAATCTGGTATGAGACATTGTCACAGCACTTAATCCAACATGGATACACCCGAGGGAAAATCGATCTGACTCTGTTTATCAAGAAGGATGCTGATGATATTTTATGTGTACAAGTGTATGTTGATGATATCATATTTGGTTCTACAAGTCCAAAAATGGGCAATGAATTCGAAGAAATTATGAAATCTCGATTTCAGATGAGTTCTATGGGAGAGATAATTTCTTTCTTGGACTACAAGTTAAGCAATCTGCAGATGGTATTTTTATCAACCAAGAGAAGTTCGTCGACAAACTCTTGAAGAAATTTAAGCTGCAAGATTGTCAGTCAATTAAAACTCCAACTGATGTGAACACCAAGATTGAGCCTGATCCGAAGGAAAATCAGTAGACCAAACATTATACAGATCGATGATTGGTTCTTTGATGTATCTCACTGCATCTAGACCAGACATTATGTATGTTGTTTGTGTTTGTGCAAGGTATCAATCAGACCCGAAAGAATCCCACTTAATTGCTCTCAAAAGAATATTCAGGTATCTCAAAGGTAAACCTGCTTTAGGGCTATGGTATCCTTACGAAGGAAACTTTGAGTTACATGGGTATACTGATAGTGATTATGGCAGATGTTGTCAAGATAGAAAATCTACAACGAGTGGGTGTCAATTTCTAGGACCCAGATTAGTCTCGTGGCAATGCAAGAAACAAAAAAATGTCTCTGTTTCTACTGCAGAAGCTGAGTACATTGCTGCTTCAGCAGGATGTTCTCAAATCCTTTGGTTACAAAACCAACTGCTGGATTATGGGTTCAACTTTCTTAAAACACCTATTTACATTGATAACACAGCTGCCATGTTCATTACAGCTAATCCTGTCCAACATTCTAAAACAAAACATATCAAAATTTGATATCATTTTCTCAGAGATAACTCTGAAAAAGGTTTAATCATTTTGATTCAAATTGCTACTGAAAAACAGTTGGCCGACCTTTTTACTAAAGCCTTCTTACCAGGACGGTTTGAGTATTTGGTAGAGTCAATTGGTCTTATTAACCACATGTAGAAATTGGTTTTTTGAGTATTTCTGTTAATTGAGTCTAAATATGATCAGAACCCTTCCTTATATGAATAGGACACAGTTAGAGAACCTGTCAAAGTTAATTGCCTGATTTCATTTTTGTGTGTGCATGTTTATTAGAAAAATAAAAACGAAATACAAAAATAGAAAATTGAAAAACAAAAGATAAAAATTTAAAACCAAAAATCACAAAAATAGTGTATCTCTTTATTAATTATATAGGAATGAGTTTGTTTTGCAATACGTGAGAAATGATAATACATTAGTATGATCAGTTGCATACTTCGCTTTCGACTAAAGTCTGACGTGATCAGATATGATGTGCAGGTAAGCTCATGCAATTAGGCTGAAAAAGTAAATTCTTGTGATTAAACTAAATCACTCATGCATTCATGTATGTCTATCTTAGCACTAATGAGTAGTGTTGATTTCTCAAATTGATTGCTTGTTAAGACATAATCTCACACGTGATGGTGATATGAATAACCATTGAGCTCTAATTATTTAATGCATCTAAAACTTCTCTGTTATGAGTCATCATAGACCTGAAGTGATGAGATATCCTTTGTTGTAAGTGATTACAGACCTGGATTTTCTCACTGATGCAACAAGATGCCAAAGTGCACAAACACCAAGTGAGATCTGGTTATAGTATATGTCAGGTTAAGTTGAGAATAGTGACTTCTTGCCTATCTTTATGAGAATTAACCTCTTTAAGTCTAAGTGTGACTACATAATGTCATATCTAATTGTACCTTAAACAATCCAAGAATTGAAAAAGTAAGTGTGCTGAGTACCTTGCCAAAAGCACTCATTTTCTGTCCTTAGATCTCGTGTCTCCTTTGCTACAGAAATACTGACCTGGAACACACTTGATCAGGATTTAATCACTGTCTGTGACTATCCATTATTTTTTTTTATTTCAATGTGCTGATCACTATTAATATGATCTTACTGCAGACATGATTCATTGTGAATATTAGGATTTTATTCTACTTTCATTTTGATTTTTGCATGTTTTTTGTGTGCAGGCAATTTAACAATGATTAGTGTGCTCTTCATGTGACAAAATTCAAGAAACTTCTAAGTTTTATCAAACTGAAAAGTTTAGGGGGAGTAAAAAGAGTTAAATAAGTGTTTAAGAATTCTGATTGTCAAATTTCAAGATATGTAAAATCATGAAAAATCAAAATCAAATTTTTTGGATGGAATGGATGATGCTACATATGTTCAAGCATGTGTGTGAAACAAAATGTAAAAATGAACCTGAAAAACATTTTTAATGGAAAAGCTTCTTGCAAAAGTTAAATGAGATTTTTTGTTAAAAATTAGAGACTAAAGTGACGGGGAATTATTTTGAAAATTTAAATAAAAAATAAAAAGGTAAAAAAAAAATTAATTAAAAAATCAAAATAAAAATAAAAATTTGAAATGCAAAAAGTTCAAAATTGAGGGTCTATTGTGTAAATTTTGAGTGAAAGTCAAAATTTGACTTATTAAAGTCAAAAGTTGATAAATTGTTTTAATATTAGTATGTGAACAGTGCTAATATGTCTAAACAGTGTACATGTGGAAGATCTGAAAAATTATAAGTGTTGGGACACATGGAAGTCATCTCATGTGCCTAAACAGTATTCATAAGTCCAGGATTAGGAGCATGATGTTTTTCAAGATTTGTACAAGTGTTGGACGTTTCAAACAACTTCATGCGTCTAAACATTTGTCATGCGTCTAAAGAGTTGTCTTAAGTCTGAAAATGTGCCAAGTTGGGCGTTTTATTCTTCCCATACGCCTAAACAGTTCCCATGCTTCCAAGTGTACGTGTCAATTGGGCGTTTCAGCTAAGCTCATGCGCCTGAACAGTCTTAAAGCGCCTACACAGTGCTTATGCTCCTGAACAGTGCAAAAGTGCATACACAGTGCTTATGCGTCTGAACAGTGCTCATGCGCCTAAGCCCATGCGCACAAACAGTGCTCATGCGCCTAAAATTTTTTCACTTAGTATATAAACAACACTTTGTGTTTTCAGATTTTATTTTCAAAATCTCCCCTGAACACAGAACACTCTCTAACCCAAACACTCGATATACCACTGATTCACTTTGATTGATTTTTGATCTTGTTTTGCATTCGATAGTGATATTACTAGAGTTTAAATGTAAGTTGATGTTTAAAATCACAAAAATTTCAGTTTAACAGGTTGAATTATGTTGGGCATTTTGATCCTATTCAGGCGTTCGAAACCCTAACTTGTGTAAATCTGTAAAATGTCAAATTGAAATGATAATCTAAACTGAAATTGAAGTTAGAATGATGATATATACATGATTTCGATCAGAATCTTGCATTCAAATTGTTTGTTCCTCAAATTGATTCAGTGATGAATCTTCATCGACCGAGGATGAAGATGAATAGTCATTCAACATTTTTTAATAAAAAAAAATATTTTTAAAAAAAATTCATATTGAAAATAAGTTTGTTTTAATCAAAATTTGAAATCTAAAATGTGTTAAATAATCAAAGAAATTAATTTGTTTGAAATATTTGAATCTCAGCGGAATGAATATTTAAAAAATATTGATTTTAATTGTTAAAACTTCAAAATTTAAATGTCTTGTGTTTAATTTTGCAGATGGCTGATTTAAAGTTTGAGCCGAAACACAACGTTGCTGCGCTATTAATCGAGGATATTCAAGATGCTGCAGGATATGAAGATATGATCAGATTTCTATTACGGACGAAGTATGTATATGCCATGTGCTACCAATCGATTATCTATGCACGTTTGATTAAGAAGTTCTGGAGCACAACATATGTTGATGTTGATGATAATGGAGCTAAAGTGGTCCGAGGCTTTATAACAAATTTTAGAATGATTGAAGTCTCTGAAGACTCAATTAGACAAGCCTTGAGGTTAGGACCTAATGATCCAGAAGATTTATCCGAGCTAACGTGTGATGAATGTAGACAAACATTCATGGAAATGGGACATCCTGACCATTTTCCTAAGAAACAATTTTTTCGTGCTCGTGTGTACAATCATTGGAAGCTTATATGCTACATTTTCCAACATTGCATGTCAAAACGAAGTGCTGGATGGAATTCTTTCCCTGTTGACATTGCATCACCCATTGTAGCACTGACTACAAATAGACGATTCAATATGTCAAAGTGGATTCTAAATGGTTTTATCTTTAATCTTGAAGAGGGAATTAGGAACAAGTATCTCATGTATCCTAGATTTCTTCAGATGATCACCATTGAAGAGTATCTAGACATACGTGTGTATGGTATGAGTGGTGACACTATGATGCTAGAGCATATGTCTGATGTATCTTATAAGAGACTGGCAATGGTTACTGGAGCTCAGAATGTTCCATTATTTGATTATATTCTCAATGTTGCTAATGATGAAGTGGATATCACTATTGATCATTATCATTTAACTGAGGACGAGCCTATTGACCCAACTAATTTGATTGAGGAAGTACCAGCTGAAGAGGATGAAGAAGATAATGATGATAATGAAAACATTGATGATGTAGATGATGACAGCTCTAGTTCATCTGATGATGACCATGATGATGATGATGGTGGTCATGATGGTAATGGAATGGAAATAGATCATGATGATGATATACATGAAACTGAGCAAGTTACTGAAGAAATTCATGATGAAAGTGAGGAAGATGTACAAGAAATCGACCAAGCTACTGCAGAGTTTCATGATGAGGATACTGAAGAAATTAATCAAGGTGAAGAACAATCTATTGAAGAAATTACAAGTATGATTGAAGAAATGGTAGAGCATAATGATCAGTTTGCATTAACTGAAGAAGAAAATTTACAAAAAAAGATTGATGAATTGAATGAAGAAAAGTTGAATCAATTAAAGATAATTGAAGAGTTGAAAGCTGTCAATGAAAGTTTGATTGAAGAAATGAAAGAGAAAGACAAGTTAATTGATGAGTTAAGAAAAAGTCAAGATGATAATATGAAGACTTTTGAGGTAATGATGATAGATTTTGATTCAATGGAAGAAAGATTAAAGAAAGTAAATGAAGAAAATGAATCATTGAAAGAAGAATTAGAAAAGTTGAAAGAAAAACAGAGGTCTCCATCTCCTGAAGTGATGATTATTTCTGAAGTTACTCCTATTGATATTGAGAGAATACCTGTTTTGGATAAAGGAAAGAGGAAATTAGATGATATTGATGTTTCAGTACTACCTGAATCATCATTCAAAGTTCAAAAAGTGATTGACGAATATGCAAGTAGAGATGAAGAAGATTCAGATATACAAGAAACCATTGAAGCTTTAGATGATATAGAAGCTGAATTTGATGATAATTGGTACAATGAAGTGCTGGATGATGAAGATATCCAAGAAGCTAATGTTGATGAACATTTCTCTACAATTGACATAAGTCATGATGATGTACCTGTTGATGTTGAAGAAAAATACAATTATTTGCTGAAGATGAAATACAATCGGGTGTTTCTTGATGGTTTGACTGTTTCTCAAATTCATGAAGAATATGAAAAATGTGTTACGGCTGAATCCGTTGCTCCTGTTGATCCAAACGAAATTGTAGTTGAACATGGAGAATGGAACCCATTACAAGAAAGCATTAACATTGAAGAACTGTCTACATCTGAGTTGCATCATCCTAACCCTGATGATATGAGCATTACTGCACTCAGAATGTGGTTACAGTCACGTAATTATCCACGAAAGAAATTGAACAGATTGCAAGGTGAATCTTTAAGGAACGTAGTGAAAAGTTTTCAAGAAACTGAATGACAAACAAATAAGATGATAGTGCTTGATATGGATAATCCTCAATACTTGGAGATAACAAAGAGGACGAGGATTTTGAAGCCTCAAGAGATCAAAGCAATGGAGAAGAAAAGTTCAGCTTATGAGAGAAGAAGAGAACTGATGAAGATGTTTCCAGAAACAGAAAGACAAGGATATCAAGTATCAATGGAACAGAAGCAATTGTGGAACAAAGCACGATCCGCTGGTGACCTTGTGTGTAATGTATTACAGAAAGGACAATCTATTTCAGATTTGTTGAATGCTATGATTGTTCCTGATACCACTAAGGAGGTCAAGATCGTAGCTTGGAAGTATGATGAAGTGTTTGATGCATTCATGATTAAAAGAGTCAATGCAATTTGTGACGTTTATAATTTCTTTTCAAGTATTATTAAGCTGCCAGTTCAAGACTTGAAAGAATTAGACAGATTGCCTTTGATCAACCTTTCAAAAGCTAAACGTGGAGAATTATTTGTTGAGTTACTTCACAGAGGGATAATCAGAATGAGTTCATTCTTACAAATAAGGTATGATCAAGAAGATAAGCAATATTTTCAATCATTAAAGAAGAAGAGAAAAGGAGTTTATAAAGATGTTGGTGAAGAGAAGTTTTTGGATGCTTTCAGTTATGAGTATTTTGAGAAAGTCACAAATCCTGGATTGAAAGTAATTGATGGATCTCAATAATCAAAACCGATTCTAAGATGGTTTTATAATTCTGAAACGTATGAATTGAAGTTGGTCAGAAATGTGGATGATTGGGATAAAGATATGATTACATTGTTTGGTGTGTTTGAACTTAAATTACTCCATCCTAGTTACATTTCTTTCTTATCAATTCAAAAGTTTGAGAAAGTGAGTCCATAAACTGCTGAGAATGACAAGAAGTATTTTATGTCTATAATCAAGGTGATGAATGCAGCGATGGAGAGAATATCATTGAGGAAAGCATTAGCATATGCTAATATTGTGAAGAAAGATATCAAAGACATTGAATTCATGAGAATTTCAAGCAAAGGGGTTTTGGAGATTCATTGCAAAGATACTGCAAAACCTATAGAATGTTATGCAAATATTGATATTGCTTGTCTTTCTAAGCAAACTTTGGAAGTAATGAACAATATGGAGATCAAAACAAATGAAGTTAAGCCTGAACAAGGGATTTTAGCAGGAAAATTCAAGTCAGCTATTGCCAAAGCTCTAAGGGAACAAGAGGTATATAAGGAAAAGCCAGTTTTCAAGATAAAAGAAGAACCAGAAGACTTCTTTGCCTTGTGAAGACTGAAGATCAAAGCTGGAGATAGAGAAGGAGATTGAAGAAAGAGATAAAGAAGAAGGATGAAGTTTAAAGAATGAAGATCAAAGAAGATTGAAGATAAAGACTGAAGATTTTGAAGACTGAAGACATGTAAATCTTAAGGGGAGTATTGTAGATGCTTCTTTAAAGAACTCAAATCAACAATTATTTGATTGAATTGCTTATCAATCACAGATTCAAGTGATTCAAAAGTTTGACAGTTTAAAGAACTCAAATCACTGAACCAACAGCTCTGATACCATTTGATGAGCTCAAAATGGATCGATCTGTGATGATAGCATGATACAATTCAATCAAAACAAACACAAGTAATCAAATCTAAGCAAACATATCACAAAAAATCATAGTTTCATTGATAGAATGCATAGAGAATACAAGTGTAGAAAGAAAACAGTTATAGTTCGTTAGATCCCTCATTCCTACATACCTTATCTATGCTATTTATACTATCAATACACAAGGAACAATATTTACATAAAAGTCCCTATACTATGATAAAAAATAAAAGACATACAAAGACAAATGTTAATCTTGAAAGAAGCATCTACAATTTGAAGTTGTTAGGATATTCATAACTTTTTCTGCATCCAAGGATTTCAAGGTCTACTAACTTGATGTCAAGTGTGTTTTCTTATATGGGGTGATTGATGAGGAAGTGTATGTCAAACAACCACCTGGCTTTGCAGACCCAGATCATCCTGATTATGTCTGCAAGCTTGACAAAGCTTTTTATGGGTTGAATCAAGCTCCAAGGAAGTGGTATGAGACATTATCATAGTATCTCTATCAGCATGGATACAAGAGGGGTATTGATGGAACACTATTCATCAAAGGAACATGAGATGACTTGATGCTGGTTCAAGTTTATGTAGATGATGTTATTTTTGGGTCAACTAATATGAAGCTCTACAAAGACTTTGAGAAGCTGATGAATAATAGATTTGAAATGAGTGCCATGGAGGAACTCAATTTCTTTCTAGGATTTCAAGTGAAGCAGGTTGATAATGGCATCTTTATAAACCAGTCAAAGTATGTGCAATACATACTAGATTTCATCTGACTGAGTGCAAGGTTGCTAAGATACCCATAGCCAGAAGCCACTCTCTAGGACCTGATCTTAAGGGGGAGTGTGTTGATGAACATCTATACAGGGCTATGATTGGGTCTCTTATGTACCTCACAACCAGCAGGCCTGATATCATGTTACTACATGTATTTGTGCAAGATATCAAGCCAACCCCAAGATGTCACACCTGGTTGTTATAAAGAGAATTCTAAGATATCTTAAAGGTGCTCCCAAAATGGGCCTTTGGTATCCAAAGAATTCTGACTTCAATCTATATGCCTATACAGATAGTGACTATAGTGGCTGCAATATGACTGCAAAGTCTACATCTAGGGGATGTCAATTTCTTTGTGGAAGGATAGTCTCATGGCAATGCAAGAAACAATCCTGTGTGTCTGCATCAACTGCTGAAGCTGAATACATTGCTGCTGCAAGCTGCCGTGCTCAAGTGCTTTGGATTAAAAATCAGATGCTAGACTATGTTATCTCTATAGACAACAACAATGTTATCTTTATCATAGAGAATCCTGTGCAGCACTCAAAGACAAACACACCAACATCAGGTATCATTTGATTAGAGATAATTTTAAAAAAGGATTGATAAAACTAGTCAAAGTTAACACGAATGAACAATATGCTGATCTGTTCACAAAAGCTTTTGATGAGCAGAGATTTAAGTATCTTGTATCAGTTATTAAGATTATTAACTTTGAGTAGATTTCTTAAACTAAATTCAAAATTATTTAACATGTGTGTCTTAAGTTGTCTACGTCATCACCTATATAAGCCCAGTTTACTTTGGAATAAACTTTTTAAAATTCATATCCCTTAGAATTTTGGATTTATTTACTTTTAGAAGACATCAAGTTGTCTTCAAAAGTAAATTATGTCTTCAAAACAAATAACTACTTCTGAGAAATCTACCTTTGGAAGAAATTTTGGTATATCTTCTGAAGCTTATATTTGTCACAAAGTACTTATATGTGTTGAAAGACTATTTTCTTCCGAAAGCAATTAAGTCTCGGAAGCTTTATTCTCTCTTTGAATAAAATTTATGATATTTGATATCTTTCGAAACAAAAATTGTCTAAGAAGTAAAAATACTCTAAGTATTTTTCTTCCGAAGCAAAATTCTTGAAAGACTAAGGAATATTTTTAGAAGCCAAATTGGCTTCGGATGTTTTTCTCAAACCTTCCAAAGACAAATTACCTTCGAAAGATTTTAGACTTCCAAGAAAACTACCTTTTTGGGCACTTTTTCAGAGGTGGGAGCGATATCCGGATTTCAAAGTTTATCTTTTTGCATTAACTTTGTCTCAAATCCAATCCATATAATTATACCTTTAACGGTTCCCCCTCTCTTACTTTCTTCTTCATCTACAAAAGTTCATAACCTAAGTTCACCCATAATCCTTTTGCATTAACTTTGTCTCAAATCCAATCCGATTTTTCCATGCAGTTACACAGATAACACAGTTGATCTGTTAACATATGAGAAAGATCTAGGTTTCTCAGACGTTTGCCGCTTCTCATCTCTTTCAAACTACCTCATCGCACTTACCATTGACCCTCCCTTGTACGAAGATCAACTTTTAGAGTTCTGGAGGACCTTCCAAGAGGTCATCTTGGATGGTGGGAAGGCACTATCTGCCACAGTGTAGGGGAAGACAATTTTCATCACTCCAGCCACCATCAACACTCATATGAGGCTGGATGAAGAAGAAGGCGAATTGTCCTTCCCCAAATCCGCTGTAAACAACTCATTTCGGTAGATGGGCTATGAAGGGGACTACTCAATAAGAACCTTCAAAAAGGGTAAGGTTTCCTCCCAATAGAAGTACCTCCTTCATGTGGTCATCCATTCTTTGTCCAACAAACAAAGGTTGGGACAAAATTCCTAAGGACTTATCCTACATAGTCCATGGAATAGTTCAAGGGGTCAAGTTCAGGTACTCTTAATTTGTTTATACAAACTTGCTTGCTAACTTGGACTCCTTAGAGTATTACATGTTCCCTAGATATGTTCAACACATTTTTAACTTTGAACTGGGCTCATACTTAAGGGAACTGGTAACACCCTTAAACTGGGACAGATGAAGCCCGACATATTTAAGACAATGAGAAAGTCCACTGTTGGCTTCTCAGGAGTAGAAACAGCCCTGGTCTCAAAAATGTTAGAGCTCATTGCTCAAGGTGACAACTTGGCAACACAAGCCAAGGTTGAACCCACACCTTTTACATCTGCACCGACCTCATATGCACAAATCACCATCATCCACCAAAGAAAGTCCAAACGAACCCTTGCTCAGTCTAATCAGGTTAAGCAAGCCCCCAAATCACCACCTATGCAGGAAGAAGTAGAAACAAGAGCTCCCACTTCTCCTAAGGAGCAAACCACTCCCACCATCTCTTTGATCAGTGCTGAGGTTCATTATGCTCAGCCTGATGAGCTCACTACCCCATCCTTAAGCCTTCACTATGAGTCTCAAAACTCTAGTGATCAACCTTCAGGGGAAAATTTACCATCCCTAGTCTTTGGATCTCAACCAAGCAATCCCAAACCTTGAATTATATGATGATGAAGATATGGGCTTCAGTGAATACCATGAGTCTCTCTTCTCCACCCCTACTCAAGGAGAGATGAGTGCTCCTGAATCACCCATATCCAGCTCACATCATCTACCCACAACTGAGGTGGACCTCCCTGAACATGCTTAGGAATTCTATATGGAAGAGGCTATCACTTTTGCTAGTGATTACATCATTAAGTCCTCAACCATGGCAACCCAGCCCATTGACACTTCTCTTGAAGCTGTCAGGATGTAGGGGAAATTCAGCAGCCAAGAACCACTAGCTGGTTGTGAGGAAGAAGACCTTAATTCTATTCTCTCATCCCCCCATGATTCTTTTGATAAAGATGAGAGGAGTTTGCAACTAAAGGTGCAAAAACTATCAAAAACATGCACCTATTTAGTTTCAAAGGTGAGTCACCTAGAATCTCAGGTGGCTACCTTACAAAGAAGGGTCAATGACCAGCAACTTGAGATCTCAAGGGCAAGTTAGCTAAGATACCCATCCAAAGGACTCAACCAGGCCCACATGAACCTGTGGATGTGGTGGACCTAACCCTTAGCTCCCCTATGCAAGAGGGTGATGCTACCAAAAAGAGGGAGAAAGTCCTACCTACAATCACAGAACCTGGGAGTTTCTCTCAGAGTATGGACATGGAGGACTCACGACCCTCACTTGCAGTTGTCCATACTCAACAACCTCCTCAGGTCCAAATTGATGTGTACTCACTCATTCAAAGATTGTTTGAGGAGGGTATTACAAGGGCAATGCCTACTCCTTTCCATCCTGCTAAGAAACCAATAGTGGGATGGAGGTATGATGCTAAAAAGAGAGCTCTGGTAATCTCTAGGTCTCAATGACAATAAGAAATCTTCAACTTCTACAACCCGAGATACTATTAGAACACCTATTTAGTTGACCACCCACTTGCCAACCCAAGTCAAAATAGGCAAGTTTCAAGGTTAGCTAACAGGATTCAAGATATGGTGCTTGAAGTGTTCAAGCTGAGATCCAAATTATATAGGCAGAGGCTAGCAGGTAAGACTGTTGGTCAACTTGATGCTGAGGTGGACCCTAAGATTAGCTTCGAAGGGGAAAACTTGGCTGAAGGCCCAGTAGTTGAGCCTGTGAACCTTGAGACAAGAACTGCTTCAACCCCCATTACCCTCAGTTAGGCACCAGCTGGTGAATGTGTCTCATAGCCTCTCTTTGGCCAGAGCTCAAGTGCAACACCAAGCAATGAGGGCCAAAGCTCTCTCCACCCTGAGTCACACAGGCCAGTGATTGACAAAGGGAAGAGGAAGATGACCTCTGAGTAGATTGAGGAGGAGAAGAGAGAGAGGAAGAGGAAGGCAAGGGGAGAGAGTTCAAGTGGGACCCCTGGCTTTATGGAAGCTGTAATCAGGGTTGCCCCAGGACAAGCACTCAAGATAATGAGTTAAGGGCAGGCAGATTGAACTATCTAGGGTCTAGGAACTATAATGTTGATGAACTCATCTCTTTCCCCTTGGATAATCTAAATGAACTAGCTGATATGGAAGTGTCAAAGGAGAGGAGGGAAGCTAAGGATGCAAAATTGCTACTTAAGATTAAGGAAGAAAGGAGGATAAAAAGGCTCTACAAAGCTCCTACCCTCTCCCAAGTTTAGTAAAGTCCTGAGGCAGATGGCTACTAAGCAACAAACTCAGGTAGGTAGGGAATAAGATGGGCAAAACAGGATAACCTACCTGAGTGCCATAGGTCTCTATCAGGCAGTAGACCTTCTTCCCTTATCATATGAATACATTGAGTTTGAATACCTCAAGTAGCTTGAGCAACAAGTGCTAAAAGAGCAAAAAGCTACTAAGAGGAAGATAAGGGAAGAGTCTGCAAGGTCAAGACCCACCATCAGAGCAAATCTGAAGAAGTTTGCTGATAGACAAAATTTGGTGAGCTTCTTGAAGCTGTATGGATTCTATGAAAGGAGACTTGGTCCAATGTCTCTATCCACTATGGATGAGCACATTAGAGTGATCAAGCAGAAGATCAAAAGGGTGAGCTGGTTGACTTGCATTCTCTACCAAGTCAGGCTGCACCTGAAGCTGAGGTCAAGGTTGAACCCCAAGAGACAACACAACCTAGACCTAGTGCTGCATCACAGCCAACTTTATCTTCTGATCCATAGCAGGGTCCCGATCCTTCTCCTTCTGAACCTGTGAAGGAAAAGGACCCAACTGAGAAGGACAATCAAGAACAATCTGGTACTACAGGACAGTCCTCTTAGTTAAAGTACAGAAAGAGGAAAAGGATGGCCATAAGAAGGGACAAGAAGAAGAAGAAGTCCAATGCATCCACCTCTGCACCTCAGGATGGGTTAGAACATCTTGAGGGTGCTCAAGAAGAGGCTGTTCAACAAAGTCCACTCATAGTAGAGCCTATTGCTACTGAGAGACCCATCTTGTCTTGGGTGTTTGCTACTAAACCAGACAAATGGTATGTCACTAGAGATCAAGGAGGTCATGACATGTACTTCTAGCAAAACATTCTTGATCTTCCTCTGCATGATCTCTATGAGATGAAGAGATACTTTGAGAGTCTGAGGAATCCTGACCAACTAATGATGAAGGGAATGGTTTTGATTCTGATGAGGATTGTCAACAGATGAAGATTAAGACTCAAAGGTCTCTTCAGTTTTGGTAGCATCATCCTAGGGGGGGGGGGTTTGGAAGGAATACACTTAAAGGCTGATGCAACCAAAGAACAATCAAAGAGCTCTCAGCATGCACATATGAAGTACTTCTGAAGATATGATATAACTCAGTGAATTATGCTAAGTATCTAACTTCCAAAGCTAAAAGACCAATTCTTTCAAAGCCAAAGATGAATTCTTCCGAAGCCAAAGACTGATTTCTTCCAAAGACAGAGAAGACATGCTTTCTCTGACTTACTTTTGACAAAAGCTAAACCACCTTTCCACAGCCATCTCTGAAGACTCACCAACCAGCATGGTTTGGTGAAAAGTCCATGCTTTTGTCAACTGTAGATTAAGGTGTTGAGTACGTAACTTTTCAACTATATACTTTTATCCTTTTTATATTAGATAAGGATGTGAGCTATGGCATGTTATAGTCACTAGTCAAATACTTCCGATATCACAACATATCCGAAGATGACAAGGTCAGTATTGCAGCCATTCACCTGGAAGGAGAAGCCTTGGATTTATACTCATGGTTGTCGACCGATTAGTCCATTGAGTACTAAGAGGATCTAGTTCACGTGTTATAGAAGAACTTTTATCCTGTAGAATCTTAAAACCCCAATGATTACCTGTGTAGCATCAGGCAAACAGGTACAATCCAGGAGTATAGACAAGAGTTTATGAAGCGTTCAGCGTGGGTAACAAATTGGCTAGATGATTGCATTTTAGGAGTGTTCCTAAATAGTCTTAAAGAAGAGTTGAAGTCAGATGTTTGCATCCACAAACCGTATACGGTCTACAAGGCCATAAGCATGGTGATGGAGTTCGAAAAAAAGTTAGGACTGCTCGGTCCAATAAAGGTTTGACCGGGACTAATAACAAAACTAGCCCTTCGGTTATACGACAACCTTGAACTCAATCGATGACTACACCCTGACTTTCTGACACTAAAAAACAACCACGTTTCTCGAGAAGAGAATGTTTTCGTTGTGGAGACATGTACAGACCCGGACACCGTTGCAAATCAATGACGTTTAAGGTGTTAGAAATCGATTAAGAAGCTGACTTACGACCTCTAAATGAGATCGCTAATGTGACAACTTGCAATTTCAGGTCAATACCTAGCCCCGACTTAGTTATAATGATGCATATCGTACATGGATTTCAATTGAGTTTTATTATTTGAGGTCTTTCATGCATAACAAATTCCATGCATAACATTACATGCATCGGTGTTTCGGCGTAATTACCTGTTTACACATGTTACAACCAACACATATGAACGTTGGTGCTAATTAATATATACATACTAATAAATACTTTAAAATGTTACAAAGTATTTTAGAATATATATATATATATATATATATATATATATATATATATATATATATGTGAAAATAATCCAAATTAATTAGAAAACTCGAACGCGCAAATTGATAATTTACCCGTAGAAATCCTGTTAACACAATTTCTCGATACACGGTGTATTAATAACTTATCATTAATAGTATTATATATGCTTCTACAATATTTATTAAAAAAATTGAAATGTAAAATATATAAAAATATTTAAAATATTCATATTACAACAAATACCACCTAAAATACCCAACACTAAAAAAAATTAAAAACCAACCCTCTCTCTCACCATCTTGGACGATCACCCTCTCTTTCCCTCTTATCCTTCCCATAAAATTTCCAGAAACTTATCTTGTTTGACTAACCCAAATATTAAGACTTTCATTATTTATGAAATTCCTTTTAGGATGATAAAACAAACATGTTCCCTTACCCTATATAACCACCCCATTTCCCTCCATACCGTGAATGGAGTTTCAAAAGTCAAGAGTTGGTGGTTTCAAGCATGGAGGAATTTTAAAAGCAATACCATTTGTTTATTTCTACCTACACCAACACACTTCACTATATTTCTTCTTTTTTCCCTCTAGAAATCGTCCACCATCATCATATCAATATTTCTCAAACTTTATTTTAAAAATCTAGTGTATTTCAACTTTCAAGTGCTGAAAACCAATTGATTTTTGAAGTGTTTAATCATCCTACAACATCATTTTCTTCTTTTAATTTCTTGATTTTAATAAGAACTCTCCCTACTTATTTATATATTTTTCATTTCATCATATTTTTCTCTAATAGTTCATATGTAATTATTTTCATCCACAAAATTTATTTTTGTTAAAAATGGTGTTTTTACAACCAAGAATTACAATGTTGATATTTCACACAACTCATTATAACATGAACTAAATAATGATCATTTTTCTTAAAATGTAAATATTATATATTCATGTTCGACTAAATTATTACTTGGTGGTTATATAAAAGTCATAAAGGTGTGTTAAAAATCAAGAAAAATACTAAATATGTTAAATTATGTTTATGAGATTTTAGATGTTTTACAAGTACTATTATGAACATTAGCATATTCTACAAGTTATAATTACTTAGTGAGTTATAATATATTATTATAAGAAGTTGAGTTATAACTACTTGACAAAGTTGACACATGACCAAGTTATTTTGAAATGAGACTTGTAATATAAATTTATAGACTTTATAACACTAGATGTTGGGTTAATTAAAAAGATGAGTCAATACAAGTTCGTAAATTGACTAATGTAACTAAATATTTTTAGCAAGGGATTTTTGCTATATATTTTTATAAACTTCATAATACAATAATAATATTTATTGATTTAGAGTAACCCTAGTTTATTTTATGTTAAGGTCTATAAAAGATGAGTAAATAAAAGAATATTTTACTAAAAATATACACACTCACCCACCCACACACACACACACACACATACATACATACATACATACATACATACATACATACATACATACTTACATACATATATATACATACATACATACATACATACATATATATACATACATACATTTATATATATATACATATATATACATATATATATATACATATATATACATATACATATACATATATACATATATATATATATATATATATATATATATATATATATGTATGTATATATATAATATATTATGTGCAAGTGTATATATTTAAGCATGGGTTGTAAAAAGATGAAAATCAATGATTCCCTTTAAGTGTTGATACTTCAAAATTACTTCGACTAAATTAATACAAATATCATTTTAACTTATAATATGAATTATTTGAAAACCCTAACTTCCATAAATTCACACGTGAAACCTATAATTAATTACTAAGCACTCGAGTCACGACTCGGGTCGAGTCGAGATCAAATTTAATGACCCGAACAATATGCCAACTTCAAAATTCAAGGGTTCACGTACATGCTCGAAGAAACAAAATTTATTAATATTTCCTAGGTAATGTATATTTCATAACTATCAATCGTATATCACCAACGAGTCATCGAGTCAAACACTTTATTACCAAGTTATGTGGATGAAACAGTTACATGCTCACATTACACGTAGGTGCAATTACTTAGAGATATGTTGCCTTAATTATTCTAGGGCAAACTTAGGTTGGATTTTCTCGTACACTTTAGATACAGATTTTCATACCCAATCACTCACTTGTCAGGGGAGTTTCACGACCCCATTTTTACTTGTTTCTTTTTTTCTTTTGGGGGAGATTACATGCAAATTATTATTTTCTTGGGCATAATTACTTGTCAATGATTTCACATGTTATAAAAGTGGTTTACTTACTGTACGAAGCCCCTTTTAACCAAACCGTTAATTTCTTTCCCTATGCGAGGTAATTATGGATAGTACTATTGGGTTTGACTACCCCCACCTGGGTTAATTACCCCAACTTTGGCTGAAGGTCTAAACGGATGCACTATTAGCATGTTCACCCATGTGCTTATGATAGGCATGGGTAGGGATAATATATTACTGTTACAGCCTAGCTTCAGCTTTGGTGCTTATACAATATTGTAGCATTGTGTGTATACAATCAAATCATAGAAAGGCTTATGGTCCATTACCCTGCTTACTATTACTTTAAAACCTGTGAATTTACCAACTTTATGTTGACCTATTTTCATGCATGTTTTTTTATGAAATTGATAAATGCACCAAGTAAGCTAGCATGGATCATATCGCATTTAGGACTATTCAAGTTGTTTGGGACATTTACTTCTGTATTTTTGGTCTTTTGAAAACAATTTAAATTATTATTACCACTTCCCCAATTTAACTCTGAAAATAATTATGCATTTTAAGTTTATTTGTAACGTATGTATTAAAAAATCATGTAGTGGTCGATCAGTGATTATGTTTCCATGACAATCACAGCCTGCAAGAAACCATCGTGGTTAGGGGTGTGACGGATTGTTATCAAAGCCATTGGTTATAACGAACTAGTTTTAATTAGTAGGCCTTAACCATAACCGTAGGGTTATAACATAAACATTGCATTAAGTAATACACTTATGTGGCTCATATTATATTTTATATGTGGGTGTTATTGTCAAAGATATGCTTTAGTTACCTATCCAATCATCATCTATAGTTCAGATGATGAGTACACACCATTAACATCCCTACCTTCACCATTATCATTATAATTATTGGCACATGTTAGACTACATCCTCATGACACGCTGACCATAGATGTAGAGGAGGGCTTGGAGGAGGATACTTAGGCCTTGGTCATGAAGGAGGTCTTAGTGATGACACCACCATATATGCCTACTCTACACCGTGTATCCCTTGGTGGTAACCTTGCTAAACAGACGCTGAGGAAAAGAGTCGGGATAATTCAACCCAGACCTAGATCACCTATTTCCCCTTCTTTCGAGACCGTAGAAACAACACCATATATGTGTCAAATCGAGAACTAGAGATGGTTATGGATTACCAGACGATCCGTGAGCGAAGGGACGAGGAGAGTTTTTATTACACTTATGAGGTGGGTGAGCTGTCATGGGCTCCCTGATACGTACCACTCACAAGAGAGCAAACCATTCCTGCCATAATGGCTTGATGCGCTCGATATGACCATTAATTTTGACAGCTAGAGTCGTCTGATGATTTGAAGGAGACTAGAGATCTCGAGATGCTTACTTCATGCATGATGACGATTAAAGAGGATCGGTACCATGATGATCAGGATTTTCACATTATGCACACCGGCTAAGGAATGTCTGAGGTGACATCACGAATAGGACACATGATTTGTGACAATCTTCACCGAAATAGGTTCGTTGAATATTGACTATTGACTTTTAGTCTTTGACTTTAAATTGGTCTAAATATGGACTTTGACTTGTGTAACACCCCGGAATGTTGAAGCGAGCAACTTAGTAATAATGGTTGAGTTCGGGTTATGTATAAAAAAAAGAAAATGATTATGGGCCAAATTACCTTATCGGCTTAGGGCTTGATGGGTTTAAGGGCCTAACCACCCATTAAACACCCATAATCAGCCACATTCTCCATTTCTTGTAACCCAAGCCACTAACAACTTAGAGAGAGAAAGTAGTAACGGAAAGTGAAAAAACTTGAAGATTTGGAGTTTTGTTGATTGAAGGATTGAAGATCTGGTGTTTGAGCATCAAATCAACAAGAAAAAAGCAAGAAATCCAGGTAAGAATCACCATCTAAACATCTTTGTAGATCTGGGTTTGATTCTTGAGTTTTGGGATTTTAGGGTTTTGTGAAAGATTTCAAAAAAGATCAATTTTTTACATATGAAATGGTGTAAAAAGCTTAGATCTAGCCTTAGGAATGATAAACTAAAGGTTTGGATGTAAAAAGTATAGATTTTGGTTGAAAAATGAAGATTTTTGATGAAAAACGAGTTGAAAAACTCGTCCAGCGAACTCATCATGCAAAACTACGTGAGAAACTAGCTGGGAAACTATAGTTTCGCTAGTAAACTCCAACGAAAGTTGGGCCGAGATCTCATGCTAAACTGTGTGAGAAACTGCGAGAGAAACTAGCTGCGAAACTAGCTGCGAAACCAGCTGCGAAACCAGTTGCGAAACTGGTTGTATTGCATAGAAAATGAGAGATTCGTGTGTTAATTTGCATGAAGATTGTATGACTTATTTATTGACCTGAATTCCTCTTAGACGAAAAGCAATCTACTCATTAGGTGAGTTCCAGATCCCCTATTTCATACATGCTTTAACCTTTTTGGGGCGATACGCATACTAAATGACTAGTTATTTTAGAACAAAGTTTTATACACTATCTTATATGGAAAACAGGGTTTTCTAATGAATTTTTTATCATGCTTTTCTTATTCTGATATGACCTTGGTAATGATGATAGGTCTTGTTATATGCTGTGTTATATTATGTATAGCCTAAAGATGAAAGTGAAACCTAAAAAAATGTTATGGGCCCGTAACGTGTACCTTTGTAAAGTAAAGCCTTGCAAAAAAATGATAGAGGAGGGTTACATTTGTTATGCCCTCATGACAGTAAGGCCTGGATTGGCATGTCAGTGAAGTAAAGGCCCAGACAGGAAGGTTAGTAAGGCCTGGATTAACACGACAATAATGGCCTGTATGGGTACGACAGTAAGGCCTGGATTGGCATGTCGGTAAAGTCCCGTGTTCATCATAGGCACCGATAGTGACTGGGAATTGATGGATAATGAAGAGACATAGACATCAAATAAGTGAAAGTATTGACGATAAAGCGATAGTCTATGTATAGTAATGTTTGGATATGTGATGACTACTTTCGAATGATAAAGTTAATATTTCTTACTAAAAAGTTATTTGATAAAGTAAACCTAGAACTCACTTAGAGAAGCTGACTTTTGTATGTATATTAGTTGACAGGTGAGCCGTTGGACTTGAGTTAATATGGGCATGGATTCTAGAAGCTACTTGGCATCTGAAGGCTGGCATCCCTAATTAAGAAGATTATTAAGAAGACCTTTTTTTAAAGACTATTTGATGTTTTAAAGACAATGTTAACATTTTATTAGAATTAAGTCGTAATGGGTTGAAACTTAATGTATTTTTCCACTGCAAATGTTTATCTAAATGAATGTTTTAAATCTATGTTTTGCTGTGAATGACCAACTATGAGGTTTCCTGGGATCGGGGCCTTACAAGTTGGTATCAGAGCCAAAGTTTAAGCGAAATGGGTAAACTATTTTCAAAAGAAAAACCAAAACTTAAACTGAAAATTAGACCAAAGTGAGGATGGCAGTCCAAGTAGCTCCATGCCTCGAGGTAATGATATATGCTGTAAATATTAGTCGATTACGTAGTACCTTGTTTCTAAGGTTAGACTTGAGGATAGAGTAATATATCATTAATTTGTTGTGCCTACCTGAATTTGTGTGATCTATACATGCTTAGAATATGAATAGTAGGTTCGAGTGTTGGTATGGCTCAAGATAGGGAAGTTTAGAATATGAGAAGTTCTGTAAGTAGTTAATCATAATTGGCAACTGTTATTAGAAACTTACAATACTTGTCATTATCTAAACTTGCCTTGAAGGACCATATTGATACCCTGAATCGTATAGGAATTTAAGAAATGGCACCAAAGAAATCAGTTTCAGCTATGGCTACTCGAAGAAGTACAAGGGGAAAACCCCCTGCTAAAGCAAAAGAAGCAGCAAGCAAGACTGCAAAACCAAAAGGAAAGTCAACTAGAAAGCCAGTTGAGAAACCGGTTGAGGAAACAATTGAGTCAGAAACTAAAGCTGAACAGCCTACTCCTAAGCAAGCAAAGCTGAAGGAAACAGTGAAGGAAGCTATTGCCCAATAGGTGCACCAAATTCTGACTAATGATGCTCGCTTAGTTTGCGGAGGTTGTGGAACAGGCCAAGGGTGATGATAAGAAAGATATGGTTTGAAAGAAGGTTGATAAGAAGAAGGTGGTTAAGGCTGACGAAAGTGGTGATGAGGATAAAGATGATGACTCCGAGGTCAAAGTAGTAGCAAAAGGGTGTAACTATGAGACGTTTCAAAGGTGTAAGCCCCTAACTTTTGATGGTACTGGTAATGCTGCTATTGTTCAACGTTGGATTAGGGAAATAGAGGCAGTTTTGGAAATCAATGAGTGTCGTGAAGACCAGAAGGTGAAGTTTGCTTCCCATTCACTTTTGGAACCAACACTGTGTTGGTGGGATAACATCGTTGACGCCCTTGGGGATAGGGCTGTTAAGAGGATGAAGTGGGAAGAGATGAAGAGGTTGGTGATTGATGAAAAATGTCCGTAAAGGGAACTGGAAAAGATTGAAAGGGAATTCTTGAACTTAGAAGCTGGCAACATGAGTCGATAGGAGTACACCTCGAAGTTCAACGAAATGGCACGTCTGGTGCCGGAATTGGTGAAGCCTTAGTCTAAAAGAATCAAGAGGTACATTCAAGGGTTACCATTGGACATCCGTAGGGATATGGTCACTTCAAGGCCAGGTACTTTCAGGTTAGCAGTAGATCTCAGTAGGAGGTTGTATGATCATAGGAGGCCCGTAGTTGTGGGGGAATAACAAAAGAACTGGAATAGTCAACATAACAACTATGGCAAGAGATATGGGAGCGATAACAGTCAGTGGGGAAACAAGAAAGAAAGGGTGGATGCAAAAGAAACAATTGTGAGAGGGTTTGATGAAATTAGGGAATATGGGAAATATGGAAGGAGGTATTTAGGAGAATGTAGAATGAGTAGCTATGGATGCTACATGTTGGATCATATGAGACTGGTGAAACCAAAACAATACTTAAAATATTTTGAAGTACAATTGAAGAAATCTTCTGAAGCTAAAGCTGCTCTTCCGAAGACAAGTTGAAGAACTTCCAAAGCTTAAGTATGAAGAACTTCTGAAGGAAAACTAAGTCTTTCGAGACTAAGTAGTTTTCCTTCCGAAGTATATGAAGAACTTCCCAAGGTAGAACCAAGTCTTCCGAAGTATATGAAGACCAAGTAGTTCTCCTTCCAAAGCATTCACACTTAGAATATCCAAGACAAAGTCTTCCAAAGAATGAAGTCATGAAGACTTGCAGAAGACTTGGAAGAAGTTAATTCTTCCAAAATATAAATGGCCTCAGAAGAACTTATTCTTTTGAAGCCATTTTTGCCTTCGAAAGAATCAACTATGAACCAGTGGACATAAGTATGGGCTGTCTGACATCCGCCGATAACTCTGATACACTGCATGGCATTTTCCCACTCCCATGTAGTTGACCATACTTTAACCCATTGTTCACCTTTATCACTTAGTACAGTTACCATACTTAGTTGGTAACAAAAGGTAAGTCATGGACCTGTCATGACTACTTAATCCAGGATATTATTTTATCTTAGATACTTTACTTCTAGCAATGTAGTATTTGTCTAGCGGTAAATTCCAGCTGGTTTTCCAAGTATAACCGACTGTAGATAGTAGTATATATAGTTTCTCATTGTAACTTAAGTTACCATGCTTGTAAGAGTCTTATGATACTAAGTTGAGAAGTAATATATACAAGTATCTTGAAAACCATTCTTGTGTTCATTAACTTATTATATTATTGTCAACTTAGTTAGAGATTCTACTTCATCAACCGAGTGAGACTTAGTGAGTTTGTGACATACAAAACTTATGTTGAGAGACCAACACCGATCCTACACTTCAGAGAGTGCCTGAAATTAAAAAGGTGCTTCAACTGTAACGAGTCAGGGCACCATAGCAAGGATTGTGGGAAAGCTAAGCTAGGGAGCTCGGGAACAAGCGGGAAGGATGACAAGAGGGATGATGGAAAGCCTAAAAGGCAAGGGCTTTCACCATGAACAAGAAAGAGACAAGGAAGGACCAGGATATGGTGTCAGGTATGTTTCTCGTCAATAATGTTTATGCTTCTGTATTATTTGATAGTGGTGCCAGTAGGAGTTTTGTATCTGCATCTTTCTGTGCTACCCTAGGTTTTCAAACTAGGGAAATAGATGACTCTTTTGAAGTGGAAACTATTGGATCTTATATGCCCAAGACACATACAAGATTGATGTGGTTAGTACGTTATGATCCAAGTCGGGTCATACCCTATAACAAGCTAGGCAAACACCGATAAATATTTATTTGTTGATATGATCAAGCAAATAAATATTGACACCAATTTAGAAAATGGGTTTTCTAAATTATTGCATTTGAGATAGAACAAACTATATGCATGTTTTGTTCATGAGATATCATTTGTATTGTTATTTAAATTAGTTAAATAACAATAAATAAAAGTGTGTTTAAGTTATAAAATTAAAAGGGGGTTTAATTTTATAAACTTGTAACTTCTAATTAAAAGTGAAAATTTTAAATGGTGGGAAACCATTTTAAAAATCTCGGCCGCTCCATGTGGGTGTCTTGGGATTCCTTGTCTTGTTTTAATACAAGACTTTAATCACTTTGAACATACTCTCAACCACACTTTCTCTCTCACACATGCAAGAACTCGTTCTTCTCCAATTTTGCTCTTCTCCTATTTACGGATCTAGAGTCCTTTGAAGAAGGTTTTGGGTGTTAACTTCCTAACTAGTTTGGTGTTTTGCCAGAGCTTGTGGGTATACAAGCTTGAGGTCTTCTCTTTTGAAGACTAGACGTTCAAGAAGCATCATCTCCCTCCTCTCATCCGTATCTAACTTCCTTGTTCTTGAAAGGTACTATTCAAGAACATCCTATGGTTGGTTTTTGATAGCACTTCTTTTCACATATATATGATCCTTGTTCTTGGGTTTGTTTTCTTGAAAATAAAATGGTTTATTTTCAGCATCTAAAACAAGTTTTTAAATCCATTATATCCGCTGCGTTTTGATGTTTAAAATGGTTCAACTACTTTGATAAACTTGTAAGGAACCCAACAATGGCATCTAGAGCCGGTTATGTGGAAAACTTGCTTCTAAAGTCCATGAAAAGTTAGTTTTGTTGGACTTTTTCAACCCATTAGGGGCTGTTTTGTTGTGGATGTATGAATCCCTTATCTTTCAAAGTTTTATATCACATGCTTTAATATAAACCTTGAAAGATTAACATCAAGTGGTTGATTGTTTTGTTTGGACAAAACACTAAAGTTTTGGTTTATGTTGGCCGAAACTTTAAGGGTTAAAAAGGGAGTTCATAGTTGTTCTTGGACGTTGTATTTGATACATATTTTGGTGCATAACATAGCCTTGACCTCTTGTGTTTTGGATTTGGATGTATGTGTTTTGTCATGTTTGGTTTTATTCATTAAAGGGTTGTAATAATAATTTTGGTGCTTGTATCTTTTGGGTTGTAATTTATTTATTCATTGGTTATGTAATAAATAGATTAGGTGCATTTATTTTATTAGAAAAATTGTATTAGGACATGATTTTTGTAAAAGAAGATGCACAAGTTAGAGACTCAAAGGAAGGCACAAAGGAAGGGCACAAAGACATGGACACTTGAAGCCTTTTGGATGTGGTTTCAAGTGGGAGTTCATGGACTCTTTGATGTGTTGTTATTAACCCTTAGGAGAGACCAAATGACAACACTTGTGATGGCAAACAAGTGTGGTCACCTTAGTGGCTATGGTTATGCACTTATGATTGAATGGTTGTGCTTGTTTGGTTGTTTGTTTTATGTTGGATGTTTGATATATGGATATGCATAACAAACAAATTTATAAACATACCAAGCTGAAATTAAATGGTTCTTTATCATTAAGTGGTTAATAAAAGGTTATTAAAAGGATTAATGATTTTAAATAAAAAGGGTTTTATTAAAAGAACCATAGGGTACCATGTATTTGAAAGCATGCAAATACAAGGTACAAAGAGTTTTCTAAACTAGAATTATGAAAACTTAAAATGTCTTTTGCTAACAAGTTTAACACCGTCCTTTTACACAACACTTGAGTCACTTGAAAACTCTTAATGGGATAAAGTTCACCTAACCATTTTGAGGGAACTTGTGATTTGAGGTGGGAATGCCATATTTATGGGATAAAGATCACGTAACCACTTATATTGGTAAACTCACATGTGTGTGTAAGTAGGGTAACTTGATTTGCAAACCATGTTCAAAATCTTCTATGAATCTTGTGCAAGTGGGAGATTGTTGGATCTTATATGCCCAAGACACATACAAGATTGATGTGGTTAGTACGTTATGATCCAAGTCGGGTCATACCCAATAACAAGCTAGCCAAACACCGATAAATATTTATTTGTTGATATGATCAAGCAAATAAATATTGACACCAATTTAGAAAATGAGTTTTCTAAATTATTGCATTTGAGATAGAACAAACTATATGGATGTTTTGTTCATGAGATATCATTTGTATTGTTATTTAAATTAGTTAAATAACAATAAATAAAAGTGTGTTTAAGTTATAAAATTAAAAGGGGGTTTAATTTTATAAACTTGTAACTTCTAATTAAAAGTGAAAATTTTAAATGGTGGGAAACCATTTTAAAAATCTCGGCAGCGCCATGTGGGTGTCTTGGGATTCCTTGTCTTGTTTTAATACAAGACTTTAATCACTTTAAACATACACTCAACCACACTTTCTCTCTCACACATGCAAGAACTCCTTCTTCTCCAATTTTGCTCTTCTCCTATTTACGGATCTAGAGTCCTTTGAAGAAGGTTTTGGGTGTTAACTTCCTAACTAGTTTGGTGTTTTGCAAGAGCTTGTGGGTATACAAGCTTGAGGTCTTCTCTTTTCAAGACTAGACGTTCAAGAAGCATCATCTCCCTCCTCTCATCCGTATCTAACTTCCTTGTTCTTGAAAGGTAGTATTCAAGAACATCCTATGGTTGGTTTTTGATAGCACTTCTTTTCACATATATATGATCCTTGTTCTTGGGTTTGTTTTCTTGAAAATAAAATGAATTATTTTCAGCATCTAAAAAAAGTTTTTAAATCCATTATATCCGCTGCGTTTTGATGTTTAAAATGGTTCAACTACTTTGATAAACTTGTAAGGAACCCAACAGAAACAACCGATGGTAATCTGATTAATGGCTCCTGATGGTAGTCCAATTACAATTTACGATGATAACGTCTGCAAGTACCAAGGGTCATTTCCATGATTAAGGCAGAGAAATTTATGCGACGAGGGTGTGGGGCGTACCTAGCATATGTCAAGGACGTTAAAGATAAAAAAAGAGTTGTCAGATGTATTGGTGGTGTGTGACTTTCCTGATGTATTCCCAGAGGATTTGTCAAGAGTAGCACCTGATAGAGAGATAGAATTTTAGATTGATCTACTGGCAGGAGCCCAGCCCATTGCCAAAGCACCATATCGTCTAGCGCCGTCCGAGATGAAAGAGCTCATGTCACAACTGTAAGAACTTCTTGATAAGGGATTCATTAGGCCTAGCATATCTCTGTGGGGTTCTTCGGTGTTGTTTGTAAAGAAGAAGGATGGTAGCATGAGGATGTGTATAGATTACAGAGAATTGAATAAGCTAACCGTGAAAAATCGATACCCTTTACCTAAAATAGATGATTTGTTTGATCAGTTGCAAGGTGTAAGATGGTTTTCCAAAATAGATCTCAGATCCGACTATCATCAACTGAAAGTAAGGGAGCAAGATATCCCAAAGACAGCTTTCCAAATGCATTATGGATACTATGAGTTTTTGGTTATGTCATTTAGGCTAACCAATGCTCCTGCAGCATTTATGGACTTAATGAATCGCGTCTGTCAACCAATGCTGGACAGATCAGTAATAGTATTCATCGACGATATCTTAATCTACTCAAAGAACGAAGGAGATCACGCTTGCCATATCAAGGAGGTGTTAGAAACATTACGAAAAGAGAAATTGTATGCAAAGTTCTCAAAATGTGCATTTTGGCTATGTGAGGTGCAGTTCTTAGGGCACGTTATAAATTCAGAAGGGATTATGGTCGATCCAGCAAAAGTTCAAGTAGTCACACAATGGAAATCTCCAAAGACACCATCCGAAATCCGTAGTTTCTTAGGATTGGGGGGTTATTATAGAAGGTTCATCAAGGACTTCTCAAAGATAGCCTCCCCATTAACAAGGTTAACAAGGAAGAACATGGTGTTCGACTGGGGAAAGGATCAAGAGGATGCATTTCAAGAACCAAAGGATAGATTAACCAGGGCGCCAGTACTAACCTTATCAAAAGGAGATGAAGACCTAGCGGTATACTCTAATGCCTCTTATTATGGGCGAGGCTGTGTATTGATGCAAAGGGGAAAGGTTATAGCTTACGTTTCCAGACAGCTGAAGGACATGGAGGTCAATTACCCTGTTCATGATTTGGAACTAGCAGTAGTGGTGTTCGCCTTGAAGATATGGAGACATTATTTTTATGGCACTAAGTGCACCATATTCACCGATCAGAAAAGTCTAAAATATTTATTCGAGGAGAAAGATCTAAATATAAGACAAAGAAGATGGTTGGAGCTAATAAAGGATTATGATTGTGAAATCCATTACCACCCGGGTAAGGCAAATATGGTAGCCAATGCTCTGAGCCAAAAGAAGGATATGAGCCAATTTGAGTAAAGGCGTGTCAACTAGTTGTGACCTCAGATATTATGAGATTAATAAGCGAAGCTCAGGTGGAAGCCTTAAAAGAACCCTAAATTAAGAAAGAAAGGATGGTGGTAAAAGCTGAGGATCTAGTTGATAACACGTTAGGTGTGAAGACCATTTATGGCAGGATATGGGTTCTGAAGTATGGGGATTTGCAAGAGAATATTTTTGGTGAAGCACATAAGACTTGCTACTCAATACACCCAGGAGCAAATAAGATGTACCATGATTGGCAGGATATGGGTTCCGAAGTATGGGGATTTGCGAGAGAAATTTTTTGATGAACCACACAAGACTCGCTACTTAATACACCCAGGAGTAAATAAGGTGTACCATGATTTGAATAAAGATTATTGGTGGCCCGGGGATGAAGAGAGAGGTAGTTGCATATGTAAGTAAATGCTTAACATGCCTGCAAGTGAAGGCCGAGCACCAAAGGCCCTATGGGTATGCTCAACCATTGGAAGTGCCAGAATGGAAGTGGGAGTATATTACCATGGATTTTATTACTAAGTTACCGTGTACAACCAAGGGCAACGATGCAATTTGGGTAATAGTAGACAGATTGACTAATAGTGCTCATTTCTTACCCATCAAGGAAGTAATCCATTCAGAGAAGCTCATGGATTTGTTCATCAAAGAGATAGTCACACGGCATGGTATGCTTGTATCAATTATGTCAAATAGAGACACGCGGTTCATATCTAAATTCTACAGAAGGTTTAACGAAGAGATAGGGACAAGGTTGCATATCAGTACGGCTTACCAGCCGCAGACCGATGGGCAATCCGAGAGAATGATACAGACACTGGAAGACATGCTACGAGCATGTGTTATGGACTTTTGTGGTAACTGGGATAGTTATCTACCATTAGCAGAATTTTCTTACAACAATAGCAATCATGCTAGTATCAAGATGCCTCCATATGAAATGTTGTACAGGAGATGATGTAGAACTCCAGTTTGCTGGGGTGATGTAGAGCAAAAATATTTGGGAAGTTTAGAAGTTGTAGAAGCCACAACTAAAAAGTTAGAGAAAATCAAGGCTTATACGAAAGTTGCAAAAGATAGACAAAAGTCATATGCTGATAAAAGAAGGATACCAATAGAATTTAGGGTGGGTGACAGGGTAATGTTAAAGCTGTCATAATAGAAAGGAATTATCTGGTTTAGGAATAGGGGAAAGCTAAGTCCTAGGTTTAATGGACCATTTAAGATATTGGCGCGAGTTGGAGATGTAGCTTATAGGCTGGACCTTCCCGAAGAGTTAAGTGGGATTCACCCCATGCTTCATGTGTCGCATCTGCGAAAGTGTTTGGTCGATGATGAGAGGGTTGTACCTCTCGATAATATTGAAGTGGATGAAAAGTTGAATTATGTGGAGTAGCCGGTCACCATTTTAGATAGAAAAATGAAACAACTAAGAAACAAAGTGATTAAGCAAATCAAGGTACAATGGGAACACCGAAAGGGGTCGGATGCCAGTTGGGAATTCGAGAAAGAAATAAGAGAGCAATGCCCTGATCTTTTTAACGACTAGGCAGGTTTCAAGGACGAAACCTAAATAAGGGGGGAGACTTGTAACGCCTTGGAATGTCGAAGCGAGCAACTTAGTAATTATAGTTGAGTTCGGGTTATGTATAACAAAAAAGAAAGAAAATGGTTATGGGCAAAATTACCTTATGGGCTTAGGGCTTGATGGATTTAAGGGCTTAGCCACCCATTAAACACCCATAATTAGCCACATTCTCCATTTCTTGCAACCCAAGCCACTAACAACTTAGAGAGAAAGTAGTGAGAGAAAGTGAAAAAACTTGAAGATTTGGAGTTTTGTTCATTAAAGGATTGAAGATATGGTGTTTGAGCATCAAATCAACAACAAAAGAGCAAGAAATCTGGGTAAGAATATCTAAACATCCCTGTAGATCTAGGTTTGATTCTTGAGTTTTGGGTTTTTAGGGTTTTGGGAAAGATTTCAAAAAAGATCAAATTTTTACGTATGAAATGGTGTAAAAAGCTTAGATCAAGCCTTAGGAATGATAAACTAAAGGTTTGGACATAAAAAGTATAGATTTTGGTTAAAAATGAAGAATTTTGATGAAAAACGAGCTGAAAAACTCGTCCAGCGAAACTGTAGTTTCATCATGCGAAACTGCGTGTGAAACTATGTGAGAAACTGCGTGAGAAACTACGTGCGAAACTAGCTGCGAAACTATAGTTTCGCTGTTAAACTCCAACGAAAATTGGGCAGAGATCTCATGCGAAACTTCGTGAGAAACTAGCTGCGAAACTAGCTGCGGAACTGGCTGTATTGCATAGAAAATGAGAGATTCATGTGACTTATTTATTGACCTGAATTCCTCTTAGAACAAAAACAATCTATTCATCACTGAGTTCTAGATCCCCTATTTCATACATGCTTTAAATGTTTTGGGGCGATATCCCTACTAAATGACCAGTTATTTTAAAACAAAGTTTTATACACTATCTTATATGAGAAATGGGGTTTTCTAATGAATTTTATATCATGCTTTTCTTATTCTGATATGACCTTAGTTATGATGATAGGTCTTGTTATATGCTGTGTTATATTATGTATAGCATAAAGATGAAAGTGAAACCTAAAGAAATGTTATAAGGCCCATAACATGTACCTTTGTAAAGTAAAGCCTTGCAAGCAAATAATAAAGGAGGTGCAGGACTTGTTAAGAGATGGTCAATACAATCAGTCTCATAATGAGGAGAGTGTTAGCACACTTAACAGATCAAATGGGGAACCAGGTTTGTGTAAATGATACTAAGAACACAAGTAAACAATGAGACAAAACTAAGAACAAGAATAGAGTAATATGGTTTTCAATGATGTTGTATATTGCTCTCAAGTTCTATTACAAGTGTTACAAAGCATAAAAATAAATACAAAGACCTGAGATACTTTATACTACATCCTACAACAATCCATACTATGAAAGCCAGCTAGAAACACTAATCTAGACAACAAGATCAATGTAAAGTCAAAAAGGCAGATTGTCTTTTGACTAGTGACTATGACATGCCATAGCTCACATCCTAATTATATTATAAAAAGGATAAAAAGGTACAAAGTAGGAAGTTACAGACCCAAAACCATAATCTACAGTTTACAAAAGCATGGACCTTTTCACCAACTTGTATAAGTTGGCGAGTCTTCAGAGTTGCAGCGGAATGTAAGTCAGCTTTATGAAAAAGTAGATCAGAGAAAGCATGTCCTCTCTATCTTTGGAAGAAATCTATCCTCACTTCATTTATCTTTGGAAGACTTTGTCTTTGAAGCTTTGAAAGACTCCATCTTTGGCTTTGGAAGATTTGGACTTTGGCTTCAGAAGATTTTACACTTAGAATAATTTTTGTGATGAGTGTAAAACTTTCGAAGCAAATATGCAGGAAGCTCCTTGGTTGTTTTGGATTCTTTGGTTGCATCAGCCTTCTAATATAACCTTACAAACTCCCCTTAGGCCGATACTACCAAAACAGAGAAGTTATTCACATGTTGATAGTCCTCATTAGGATCAAGACCATACCTTTCTTCATCATCTGGTCAGGATCCCTCAGACTCTTATAATATCTTCTCATGTCATGGAGATCATGTAGAGGAAGATCAAGCATGTCTTGCTAGAAATAAACATCTTAACCTCCTTGATCGCTAATGACATACCACCTGTCTGGATAGCAGCAAAAGTCCAGGACAAGATGGGTCTTCCAGTTGCAAGAGACTCTACTTGAGTCGGAGTTGGTTGAGCAGCCTCTTCTTGCACTACCTCAGGATGCTCTAACTCATCCTAAGGTATAGAGGTGGATGCCTTGGTCTTCTTCTTGGAAACACTCTTCATGGCTATCCTTTTCCTCCTCTTTGAAGTCTTTAACTGAGAGGACTGGTCTTCAGCACCAGGTTGTTGTACTATGTCTCTCTCAGTTGGGTTCTCTTCTCTTATAGGTTCAGAAGGAGAGTGAAGAGGACCCTGTTGTAGATCAAAAGATGAAGTTGGCTGAGATGCAGCTCTAGGTCCAAGTTGTGTTGTCTCAGGGGGTTCAACCTTTACCTCAACTTTAGGTTGAGCTGGACTTGGTGGAGAATGCAAGTCAACAAGCTCTCCCTTCTTAATCTTCTACTTGATCACTTTGATGTTCTCGTCCATAGTGGATAGAGACATTGGACCAAGCCTTCTTTCGGAGAATCCATACAGCTTCAAGAAGCTCATCATCCTCTGCCTATCAGGAGACTTCTTTTGACTCTTTTGGATGATGGCTCTTGACTTTGCAGCTTCTTCCCTTATTTTTCTCTTAGCATCCTTTCATTCTTTGGTAACTTGTTGCTCCAGCTGCTTAAGATACTCAAATTCAACATATTCATATGATAAGGGAAGAAGTGCAGATGCCTGATAAAGACCTGTGGCACTCAGGTAGCTAATCATGTTTTGTCTAACAACTTACTTGTCTACCTTAGGTTGTTTAGTTGTGACAGCCTCTTTCTTAGGACTTTTCTGAACTGGGGAGAGGATAGGAGCATGCTTTTAGAGCCTTTTCTATCTCTTTCTTCCTTGGTTTTTAGGAGCAGTTCTGCATATTCTGCCTCCTTCCTTTCCTTTAATAGCTATGTGTCTACCAGTTCATTTAGTTGCTCTAAGGGAAGAAAGATTATTTCATCTATGTTGTAGTTCCTGGTCCCCAGGTAGTTTAATCTGGCTGCCCTCAACTCATCATCTTGAGTGTTTGGCCTGGGAGAAGCCCTGATAGTAGCTTCCATGAACCCTGGAGACCTTTTAGAACTCTCTCCCCTTAGCTTCCTCTTCATCTCTCTCTCCTCCTCTTCGATCTCCTCAAAGGTCATCTTCCTCTTCCCTTTGTCACGCACAGGCCTTGGTGACTCAGGGTGGAGAGAGCTTTGGCCTTCATTTCTTGGCTCAGCAGTCAAGCTCTGGCCAGAGAGAGGTTGTGAAGCACCTTCACCAGCTGGTGCCACACTGAGGGTAATGGGTGCTGAAGAAGTTCCTGTCTTAAGGTTCACAGGTTGAACTTCTAGGCCTTCAGTCAACGCTTCCCATTCGAAGCTAATCTTAGGGTCCACCTTAACTTCCAGTTGACTAAAAATCTCACCTGCTAGCCTCTGTCTATATAGTCTTTACCTCAACTTGAATTCTTCTAGCACCCTTTCTTGAATCCTATCTGCTAATCTTGCAGCTTGTCTGTTTTGACTTGGATTAACAAGTGGAATATCAATCAGATGGATGCTCCCATAGAAGCTCAGGTTCAAAAAGTTGAAAATTTCCTGTTGATTGTGAGATGTAGAGATGACAAGAGCTCTTCTATCAGTGTCACACTTCCATCCCATGATTGGATTCTCAGAGAGATGAGATAGGGCAGGCATAGCTCTGGGAATACCCTCCTCAAACAAACTTTGTATGAGTGAGTCCACATCCATGTAGATTTGGGCAAGTGAGTCCACATTCATGTAGACTTAAGGAGGTTGCTGAGTATGGACCATTGCAAGTGAGGGTGGTGAATCCTCAAAGTCCATACTCTTTGAAGAACTCCCAGGTTCTGTCATAGTTTGGACTTTCTCCCCCTTTTTGGGAGCATCATCTTCTTGCATAAGTGAGCTTCGGGTTGGGTCTGTCACATCCATAGGTTCTTGTGGACCTGGTTGAGTTTTAGTGAGTGGTCTCTTAGCTAACTTGCCCTTGAGATCGGTGATCTCAAGTTGCTAGTCATTGACCCTCCTTTGTAAGACAGTCACCTGAGATTCCAGGTGACTTATGTTGGTCCAAATGATCATTAGAACGTGCTTTTGATGAAGATTTAACACTGAAATCCATAGCTTGTGGACCAAGTAATGAGAGAATATGAACCCAAATCAAACATAATACTCATTTGTAAGATGATTTGTGAAGAACAAGAAGAATAATGCTCAAATGTAAGAAATATAAGCTCCTAGCAATATAACAACAATCAATGAACTCAAATCTATAATATCATTACATTTCCAAGAGTTACATAATGAAGAATAAAGATACATATATATACAGGACCTAGTTTCGCATACAGTTTCGCATACTGCGAAACTATATGCACCATGGCATGCGAGACTACCGGGCGAAACTGCAGTTTCGCATGCAGTTTCGCATGAAATTTCGCATGCCACAGAATGCAAAAGAAGAAAAAAGTAAACTAGGTCTTATTATAATAATATCTAAGCTATCATAAACTGTAACTAAACAACAAAAACAAATGGCAAGGTGAATACCACCCTATACTTGATCATCATTACTCCCCCTAGGGGGGTATTCACCTGTCGGGTCTTCAGAATCTGCTCCAGCCTTTGCTTGCTCCATCATTCTCGCCAAGTCTCTAACTTCTACCTTAAGATCTTCATGTTCTTGCACGCTCTTTGCTAGCTGCTTAATCTCCGATCTCACACCTCGAGCTTTGTTTGCAACCCTCTCAAACAAGCTGGCCTCAGTTTTAGTCTCTTCTCCTGCTCCGGCCTTAATCTGATTCTCATATAACACCTTCAGATCATCATCACTAAATGAGAAGACCTTTATAGGATCAAACAACCTTATTTCATTTCCATCCTTCACCCTCACCACTGCTTCACCTGTTCGGTTATCATAGAACCACTTCTCGAAATTCTGTAGTCTAGAAGGTTGTTGATCAGGTATCCTTACTCTGTTGATGGTCTTTGGTGACTTTAGCTTTAAAACAATCTTTCCTTTCCAGTCTAGATCCTTCTTTGATCGTCTCCTCTCTAGCTTCATATATCAAAAAGCTTCAAAGTTGTCTTTTAAGCCCCTGTGGATCTCATTCTCCAACAAAGTGGCACGTTCACTCAAAGATGAATATAGGAGGGGAATCTCTGCCAACCTCCTTAAATCCTAATTAGGAAGGGTCTTAAACGCCTTCCTTTTGTGCAAATAAGAGATTCCCCCTCCACGTCTTTTAATCATAAACATCTTTAGCTTTGAGTTGTACTTCCAACTCACAATCTTCTTATTTGACTCCTTCCTCCCCGGTTCTTTAATGTTCTGAAATAGTGGAGTTAGCTTCTCTGGTTCCTCCTTTTTAGTAAACCAATCCTCCTTGCTTAACTCAACCACATCTCCTTCGATTGAACTCCTCTGAGCCATATAAGTCACTGGCCTCTCATCAACTATGTAAAATTCCAGCTCAGAATCCTAGTCCACCAACTGCTCTTCCACCTCTTCTTCCTCATCTATTAAGTTAAGCTCAACATTCCCTTTGTCACCTCCTTGACTCTCCTTCCTGATTATCTCATTTCCAGTAAGATCGGTGTCCAAATCAAACCCTAAATCAATGAATTCAGCTTCAATCACTTGATCAACATTCTCTCCTTCTACAACTCCTTCTCCACTACCTGTACCGGCTTCAAACCCAACACCACTACCACCAGCTTCACCTCCAACATCAGCTTCATCACCACCTACATCACTTTCACCAGCTCCAGAGATTCCACCAACACTACCACCAGCTCTGGATCCTCCTACACCACTCACACCTGCTCCTGGGGTTTTATGAATAAAAGGGAACTTGGATGTGTCGGTCATTTCCCTGATTTGTTCAGTACCAGTAGTCCTCCTTAGATCACTTACCTCTTCCAACAACCTTCTTATCAAATCCTGTTAGCTTAATATAACTTTCTTCATCTCATTAATCTCTGAATCCCTTATTTTCTCCCTCTCCTCTGAGATTATTAGCTTGGTCTTTATCATGTTTAGCTTATTTGATAAGGATGTATTGACATTCCTAATCACATCCTCATCAAACTCTCCTAATCACATCCTCATCAAACTCTGATCTGACATCCCACCATGCCCTCTCAGCTTCTCCTGCACGCCTAGTCTCAGAAATGACTGGTTGCTTGCTCTTACACCTCTTTTCCCGTATCAAGGAATCAGCTCTAATTGTTTTTCTTAGCACTCTTCTTCTTTCTCTTCTTTCTTAGTTCCTCCTCAATCTCATCCAATTACTCTTCGAAGGTCAAATTAGTCTCCTTCGTGTACTTCTTTCTCTTTCTAATCTCCTTAACATTTCCCCCGGTCTCTGTTACTCTTCTTTCCTCAAGAGGGATCAAAGTCTTGATATAGTTCCAACTTTCTTCTGTGTACATGCTCTCCAGCAGATATGTGATCTTTCCTGAAAAACATGCCTGGAAGCAGCACAGTCAGCAAAGGTCCTCGGGTTCATTGGAGTCAATCTCAGTTCATTCGAGCTTAGGTAAGTTTGGCTTTAGATAATCTAGAATGATCTGAATGAATCTTGGATAGAGCAGCCACTTATCCTTTTGTAGAGCCATGATGTTCTCTAACAGGTAGTCATGAATGATCTGGGCTATGTATGCCTTTTCACCTTTACAGAACATAATCATAGCTGTGGACCATTTCAGATTTAGCCCATATGATCCTCCCTTACTATGATCCAAACAACTAATGAATACGTTGTGAATCCAAGGATCGAAATAGGAATTTGTCAGTTTGATTGAATAAATAATGATTGCGGAATTATCATAACTCGTTGTTTAATTAATTGTTTAAGAAATAGTAATTGTAATGTAAATCAATGAAGAACTGATGAGAGAAATGGAAAACACATTAAGTAATATGATAAACAATTTGCTTCAAATGATTTCTATTAATACTGAATTGGTTACAAGCGGTTTTGATTTTTGCTGATATGATAATTGCTAGGTGATGTTCTTGGTGTTCTAATTGCTATTCTGGTGTAATCAGAAATGTTGTATTGTTTTTTTGTGTATTGTTAGTGTATTGTTAGTGTGTATGGTTCCCTAAAAGAGTGCACCCATGCCTTCTATTTATAGGTAGAGGGATTCACTTTTTACATGGATAAAAGTAACTTTCTTATTATGGTAAGAAAGTTACACAAATAAAATTCTTGACGTGACATGCAATATTCATTTTTGATAGAATTGCAATCTTCCGCAGATGTTGACTTGATGACATCACTCCAGAGAGTTTGACTTGTTGACTTCATGAGGCTTCCTTGATGAATGGAGTTCATGCAAGTACTTTGTTCTTCCGTAGGAGATAGCCTTCCATAGGAGTTAGACTTCCGTAGGAGTTGGTTTTTTGATCTTTAAATTGAACTTCATCTGCAGGAGCAAGCTTTCTTCTTCTGTAGGAGCAAATAGTAACTTGATCTCACGAGCAGACTTGTTCTTCCGTAGATGTTACAATGCTTTCGCAGGAGATCCACGGATCATATTCCTTGACTTGTTCTTCCATAGATGTTCTTGTACTTGGTCAAATTTCAAAATTGACCAAGTATGATGTTTTCCTGCAATTACACATATAATCAACATAAATAATAATTTGGGTTAACATATACATATCTTGCATACAAAAAGATAAAGATTAACAAGAGTTTATTACAAGTGACGAGTAATCTTCTAAACTTATACAATCAATCTAGACCTAACATACGTGAGCTACAAACCTCCACTTCTTCGAGAAAAATGACTTCTTGATCTCCTTCCGCTTCTCGAAGTCGGTTCCCTTATAACCAATCTCCTTAAAAGCTCTAATCACCTCAGAATTAGTCATCTCTACACTCTCCCCCATGTCATCCTCCAGACGCAGGGCCTTGGCCACTGTCTCGGCTGAGATCTCAAATAGCTCTCCCTGAATCGACTCTTTGATAAACTTCTGCTTGGCGTCATACTCAGCCGTTCTCCAGAATTCTCTGATATGTTTCTCATCTATAATGGGAGAGTGAGAAATGGCATAGTAGATGGGAGATCTCTTCAACCAATCAATGGCATCTCTATAGCCGACAGACTTTGGATCTCTATCGTTTAGGTACACCACCACGTTTGATCTAGGATCAAACTTCAAAGTCCCCTTAGTAGCTGTAGGTGAAACCAAGAATTCGTTAGATCACAAGAGATACAAAACATTTAAAATTTTATAATTTTAATTGATATTATCTATTTACTATTTATTATTATCATAAATTAAATAAATTAATTAATAATATAATTTTTTTAATTAGTTTCGCATATAATTTTGCAAGAAGAAACTATTGTTTTGCACAGAAGAATATAGATTTGCAAGAACCAAAGAAACTGAAGAGAGTACACGTGAGAAACTATAGTTTCGCAGCCAAGACTCAATAGATTCTCTTGGAGTGAGAAACTATAGTCTCAAAATGGGAAAGTATAGTTTCGCAAAGAGAAACTATAGTTTTGCATTGGGAACTAAAGTTTCGCATGGACTCCGAAACTATAGATTCGCAAGATCTGGGTGAAACTATTCAGTGCACACGGGCAGCATGACTAGATAGTTTCGCACAGATCAGTGAACTTTTGTTCAATTTCACTCCAAGATACCTTAGTTTCGCACATTGAATGTGCGAAACCCAAAAGTCACCGAAATAATTTTTGCTTAAAAATGCAAACAAAACACATCCGAATGTTCGAAACTTATTCAGAAATGAGATTTACCGGTTAGTTTTGCATAAAGACACTTCAAAAGTCGATTTTGAATCCCTGGTTAAAAGGCGGTTTGTTTTTCAAATAAAATGAGGAATTTCGCAGATGGTGAAACAAATGAAGAAACTAGTATTTATACACCATAGTTTCGCATGTGCCGAAACTATAGTTTCACATGGAGAAACAACAGATTCGCGCAGCCAACGAAACTATAGTTTCACTCGCAGAACCATGTCAGGGAAATTGTACTTTCGCATAGCGAAACAATAGTTTCGCATAGTGAAATAACAATTTCGCAATAACCATTTTTTATTTTTTTATATAAAAGGAAGACTTCTCAACCCACGAGAATTGACAAAAAAAAATTTCGAAAAAATAAAGCACAGAGGCAAGGATATCGGACACGCTTTTGCAAGAAATCGTCTAGAGAGTTGAGGATTGACGGGATTGCCAATATGCTTGTCCATTTAAACCCATGCCGTATTCTTTTCAACAAAGACTTGTAACACAATTTTATCATGTTTTGGGTTCGATTAAGAACACTCAAGAAACTTGGTCCCATAGTCATTCGGCAAAGAATTCATCTCATCATCATGGTTTATAGAGTTTAATCATTGATTCTGCTTGAAAATTTCTAGAATGGACACAAAGTGGATCATATGATATACATAAGGATGGATGAAGGGTGGATGATCAGAGCTCCAGGTCTATACTCACGTATAGCAGAGAAGATAATCATTTAAGCAAAATGATGATAACTTCAGGTCTATACTCACGTATAATAGAGAAGATCATCATTTGAGCGTGTTGATGAGAGCTTCAGGTCTATACTCACGTATATTAGAGAAGATCATCTCTCCAGGTCTATGCTTACGCATAGCAGAGGAGTTGGACACGTAATTTATTCAGGGCTAAAGGATGGGGAAAATTTGGTAATATAAGATCAAACACAGAAATCAGCAACTCTTAACACAGATTTCGATGAGATTTGTAACTTTTTGCAAGGTGAGATGACATGGAATAAGCCTTATTACTAAGGTTGATCTTTAGTTACGTCACACAGTCACCGTCTACTTCGTTTTAGGCCACTGGGCCTACTAACATATCCTAACACAACGCCTCTGACCTCCTTCAGACACTATCCAAGCTTCTTAAATCCTACACCAAAGAAAGATAAGATTATATACAGAACAATAGCAATAGAAGAGAAATATAAATGGTCCAAGTCTATTCTCCCTCAAAATTTCTATTAAAGTGCAACAAAAGAAATTTACTTGTAAACGGAGAAACACTTCAGGAAAGTATGGGTGTTGAAAATTCTTATCACATGAATTATAAAGAATAGATTTTTTTAAGAATAATTAAAATCAGAATACTTACGCAATAGTTACAGATTGCAGCCAGAAGTTTCCCTTAAAAAGAAATTAGACCCAACATGTTGATAGAGGTTTATCAAAGGTTTTTGTGAAAAGATAGGCCTTTTGACATTTGATGACGGTAAGGAGGATTGTTGATTGGAAATAGGACATTGTAGAATTTGTGATGGTGTTGAAGGGATTTGGGTTTCAGGTTCAGGTTGATGTTGAGGTAGGAATTCTGGTTGAAGGTGAGGTAGTAGTTCAGGTTGAGGTTGAGGTAGTTGTTCTGGTTGTGGTTGAGGTGGTGGTTGACCCGGAATGAAAGGTTGGCCACTTGATGAAGGAATGTCATCATCAGGGAAGGATGCCAGATTAAATGAATTAAAAATGGTGTTCGAATCATAGAACAAATCTGGATCAGAACCAACATTGGAAACATTCGACTCTTGCCAATCAACATAGAAAGATTCTTGCACTATTCGGGTCCGTTTGTTGTATACTCTGTAAGCCTTTTGAGTTAAAGAGTATCTGACAAAGTAACATTCATCTGACACCGCTCCAAACTTAGAATTTTGAGCCTGAGTATTTAACAACGTGCATGAGCAGCCGAAAGGACGAAAGAAGTCAATCAACGGCTTATGCTTATGAAAAGGTTCATACAGAGTCCTCATCTTGTCTTTCACAATCAGAACTCTATTTAGAACATAGGAGGCACAATTGACTGCTTCTGTACAGAAAATAATAGGAAGTTTAGATTCTATAAGCATAGTCCGGGCTGCTTCAATAAGAGTGTGATTCTTCCTTTCAACAACATCATTCTATTGAGGAGTTCGCGCTGCACTGAATTGTCTGAGGATTCCTTTGCCTGCATAGAATGAATCAAAGATCTGATTTCTAAACTCTATCCCGTTGTCACTTTGAATCGCCAAAACTTTCTAGTTGCTGATATTCTCAATTGTTAAAATCAGGTTCTGTAACACCTCTGCTGTCTCCCCTTTGTGTGCTAGGAAATGAACCCAAGAGTATCTTGAAAAATCTTCTATACAACAAGACAATAAGATTTCTTAGCAATACTCTTCATACTTATTATACCGAATAGATCACAATGTAATAACTCAAGAGGATTAGAAATAGAATTTTTTTGTTTAGGCTTGTGTGATTTCTTGTGCTGTTTACCTTTAGCACAAAATATACACTTTACGATTACTGAAAAGTCTTTTTGAAGTAAATCTCTGTCAAGATTATTTTTAACAATTTTTTAATGTTCTTAAAATTCACATGGCCTAAACGTCTATGCCAGAGAAATAACTCAGAGGGAGAAGCTTTTGACAAGAGACAGGTCATGGTGGAGGTTGATTCTTTAGAGTTCATATCAAGCAGATATGTGTCATTTTTCCTTGGAGCTCACATGATTATCAAATCATCTGAAACTAAAAACTCAGGCTTAAGAAATAAACATTCATTAGATTTAAAAAGCACAAGAATATTCTTGTCACAAATTTGTGATACGCTCAGAAGATTGAATGCCAATTCAGGCATTAAATTTACCTTTTCCAAGGTTAAAAGAACCATTGGATACCTCATCTTGACCTATCATTTTACCTCCCTTTTTATCACCCGTGAAAGCAATATATTCTCCATTGATTATTTGATAATTGGTAGAAGGTCCTTCAAGCCGGTCATATGCCTGGAACATCCACTATCTACATGCCACGTGCTGTTGATAGTCCTTCTCGAATGTTCTTGGAAAAAGAATTAAAGAAAATCATTTAGATACGGGGACCCAAACCTTAACAGGCTTGGTTTTGGGATAAGATGAATTTGTACAAAAGAAACTATCAACAAAAAGTTTTATTCTATTTCCTAAAGAGCGTTTATCTACATTTCTATTTACAACCTCTAGACATAGCTTGACAATGTGATCATCTTTTCCACAGTTAAAACAATGAGATTTTAGGCCTTTTCTTTTATCTTTTTGAATTGGAATGTTATGCATAATAATCTCTTCCTCACACTCAGACATAAGAGAGTCATAATCACTGTAAGTGACGTGCACTTCCTGTGATTTGTTTTCTGAGTCAAATGACCTGTCATGATTTATGGATTCTCTTATCTCTAAAATTTTACATTCATGTGAGGATGTTGTTTCACTTGGAGTAGTGATCCGAATGGGAGTGAAAGTAGGAATGGGAAGAGAAATGAATTTTTCAAAATAGTTTGATTTTGAAGAATGTTAATCGTCTTTACTGAGAATACCAACTTTTTCATTAATGCTTAAAACATCAATTTCATTTGATTTAGACATTGTGAAATTAGAACAACTGGAATGCAAACTATCCAAACTACAATCTATGCTACTTGACTATTGTCTACAAAAGACTTTTTGGAATCTGAAGAACTAGAACCACTATAGCCAAGACCTCTACTTCCTTCATAATCATAATCTTCCTGAACCTCTTTATCATTCACACCTTCTAAACCTACAAACAGACTGTTAGTATCCTTTTTAATTAAATCATTTGTATGATGAGGTGTAGGTATTGGAGAATAGCAAAAGGTGCTAGGCGGTGGGTAAACATGAGTGGTTTCACCACAACCCAACCCTATCTTAATTCTAGATCCTCTTTGTTTGCTATAGAGTTCCTCTAGCTTCATTCCATAAATAGTCCATTTATCAAGTTTTGTTTTAAGTTTAGTGGTCTCGAATTCAGCTAAAGTTACCCTTTCTATCAAAGTATTTACTTCCACATTTCTTTCAAAAAGAGTTCTTCTTAAATGATCATTTTTTTTAAAGCTTCATTTAATTTTACAAAAATTTTTGCTTAATTCTTTTTAAGTTCCTCATTTACCCTTTTTAGTTCCCCACTATTTTCTTTTAAGATGTTATTCACTTTATAAATTCCAAACAGACGAAGTTTGCAAGCAGATGAACACATGTCTTGAACTACCTCATATGGAATCTCCATTATCTTCTTTTCTATAGCTAGGGCTTTCTCACAATTTCACACCCTTGATTCAACCTTCAACTCTTCTTCTCTTACAACTTTTCCATAACCATTCTTGACACTTCCTTTTTCTTCACATTCCCTCTTCCTTTTTGCTTCATTCTTACTGTCTCTGTAATCACAGCTACCAAGGCACGATTGATCTCTTCTTCAGTTTCAGCTAGCTCAGCTCCCCAATCGAAGTTAGTTAGCAGAGCTGTTTCCTTCTTCTTCTTGTTTTCTTCCTTATCCTCAATTGAGATAACCCGGTTAACTCCCGTTCTAGGTTCACTCATGATGGGAGATGGACATTCTCTCTTTAAATGCCCGAGCTATTTGTAGTTGAAGCACCTCAGCTTTGATTATCAAATCCAACCTTTGTATTCTGGTTTCCAAAATTTTTCCTTCATGTTCTCTCCATGAATCTTCTTGCCCTTAAAGTGATCATAGCCATTTGCCATTGAATATCACCTTCCTCCAAATCTTCAGGATCCACCTGATACATGTCTTATGCAGTCATTCCTCTTGCCTGTAGTTCACTAGCCACCAAAGCTTCATAACTATGTACGAAGAGACCAAATAAATCCATGCTTTCTGAAGAAACCTGTGGAAGACTTGATGATTTTGATGTAGATCCACTGCCTGTAGTCTTGTCGGAAGTGCCTGTCATACCACCATAAGCTGAAACATGCTTTGATGAATCTGAAGTAGATGAAATAAGAGAAACATTCTATGAGTAAGCTTGGTATGGAAGCATTGCATGATTGTATTCTTGTCATTTCAGGTCTAACTCAAAGGACTTCAACTTATTGATAATATCCATCAGTTTGTAATCCAGAAATCCCCTCTTTTTCCTTAACATCTTCACTTGCAAACTCCAATTTGGTGGAAGAGAATCTAGCAGCTTCGTGACTTGCTATTCTTTGAAGGATTAAGACACAGGCTAGTAAAATGTTATTTCAAGTGAGAATTTGAATATGTAAACTTATGTGTATATCCACTTCAAGTATTTAAATAGATAGTAAGGGTTCAATCCATAGTTACACCCTGATACTCTAATATTTGAATGTGACGTACTAAGAAGAAAATTCAATATGCTAAACATTTCCTTTTATGCATGAGTTTGTGTTTCTATGAAAGTTATTTTAAATTAGTCATGAATATCACTAAAATGGGGAGGAACGTTAGTAATATTAGTATTATCAACGATTTTAGTGTTATCGGATTAATTTGTTGATCTAGTAAATTATATTCGTGACTAAACGAGTTAGGTGACGCTAGAGTACGGGCTCATTTTACACTCGTATAATTTGTAGTATGTTAATTGGGGCTTGTCGCGAATTAACTGGGCTTGCTTATTAGATTGGGCTTGACATTAGACAGAAAACGGTTTGTAAGATCAGTGAGACTCTCATTTTTGTGTCCAACAAAAGAATTGAATTCTTTTTAAGCTTTTGCGGCTTTATCCTTGACGAATTCATCATTACCATCATAGAACTCGCATAATGCATCATACAAAGCCTTTGCACTTTTATATTCACTAAATCTGTTGTAGATTTCTGCTGATAGGCACAAGGTCAGAGCACTGAATGCCCTTTGATCCCGACCAATCAGCTTGATGTCTCTCTCAGAGTATTTTGTTAGATCTGCAATCTGAATGGTCACATTGTCTTCCACTGAAACAGGCACATGAGGTCCTTTTAGAATTGACTCCCATTAAGTGTGATCGGTGTATAGGAAGAAAACTTTTAAAGACCTTTTCTAATCATCAAAGTTGTCACCGTTGATTAGCTTAGGAGGTCTGTTAGGTGCCAGACTCTCAAGATCAACAAGGGTAAGACTTGTTGTCATTGAAATTTTGATTAAGTCAAAGAATCAGTAGTTTCTCACACAAGAGGCTAGTTTCGCACATAAATAAGTAGTTTCACTGGAGCTAATTTCGCACGCAGAACTTAGTTTCTCAACTAGTTTCGGCTGTAGTTTCGGCAACAGTTTCGGCTGAAACTATTGAACTTTCTTTCAAAGAAGAATCAGGAAAGCTTCGCAAGAAAACTAATCAGACCATAGAACTTTTATTCTCGATTCACAAAGGAATCAAAACCAATAAAGATCTATAGTTTTGCACTATAGTTTCGCACTAAGAACGCTAGTTTCACAATGAATCTGAAAACCCTCTTTTTACGAAAATGAACTAAAAATCACCAAATCTCACTCAAATAACAATCAATTTGAGATTTGATAATTCCAGAAGGTTCCTAAGCTAACACCACACTTTCCTCAATCAATTTCCATGGAAAACACATGTAAAACAGCTCCAAAATGATTGAAAAGGTGAATATGTCAAAACTACCCAAAAACACAAACAATCAAGAGCACAAAGGCTGTCATACCATATTGTTGGTCCAGATGATCGTTAAAACGTGCTTTTGATGAAGATTTAACACTGAAATCCACAAGATATCACTAAGTCTAATAGCTTATGGACCAAGTAATGAGAGAATATGAACCCAAATCAAACATAATACTCATTTGTAAGATGATTTATGAAGAACAAGAAGAATAATGCTCAAATGTAAGAAGTATAAGCTCCTAGCAATATACCAACAATCAATGAACTCATATCTCTAATATCAATAAAGTTCCAAGAGTTACATAATGAAGAAAAAAGATACATATATATACAGGACCTAGTTTCGCATACAGTTTCGCATACATATGCACCATGGCATGCGAGACTACCGGGCGAAACTGCAGTTTCGCATGCAGTTTCGCATGCTGTTTTGCATGCCACAGAGTACAAAAGAAGTATCACACCCCAATCCACGATGGTTTCCCGCGGGGTGCGAACGTCATGGAATTATAGTTATTTATCGACCGCTACATGATTCGGTAAAACATACGTAGCAAATAAGTTTAAAATACATAATTGTTTTCAAAGCCAAATTGCGGAAGCAAAGGAATTAATGCAAGTCGTTTCCAAACTCGACAAATACAGAAATAAATGTCCAAAAGAGAATGGTCCTAAATGCGATGTGATCCATGCTAGCTTAAGTTGATGCAATTATCAAATACCTGAGAAAACATGCACGAAAAATATGTTAACATAAAGTTGGTGAGTTCACAACTTTTAAAGTAATAGTAAACAGTGTAATGGACCACAAATCTTTCCATGATTTGATTGTCGATCATACAATACTACAACATTATATAAGCATCGCAACCGAAGCTAGACTGTAACTGTAATAGATTGCCCCTACCCATGCCTACCGTAAGCACAGGAGCGAACAGGCTATTAATGCACCCGTTTAGACCTCCAGTCAAGGTTAGGGTAATTAACTCGGGTGGGGGTAGTCAAACCCAATAGTACTATCCATGATTACCTCGCTTTGGGAAATAAACTAACGGTCAGATAACAGGGGACTTCATACGGTAAGTAACAACTTATATAACATGTGAAACCATTGACAAGTAATTGTGTCCATGAAAATAGTAATTTCCATGTAATCTCCCCCAAAATGAAAATAAGTAAAAATGGGGCCGTGAAACTCACCTGTAATGCACGCGTGAATACTAGCAATAGTCCATACGTATGATCGGTCTAGGAATCTCCTAAACAAATTCAAAATATATTCAAGAGGTCATGATTACTAACCCTAGATGGTCATGCATAACTCATCCACAAAGTTAGTTTTGAAGACGTCACTTGACTAGTTAGACACGTCGAGCGTTAATGTTTTATTTAGATTCTTGTCTCCATAGTTATCTTCCTAAAAATACATAATGTATTGCATGGGTTTTATATCAAGTATAATACCATTATACTTTCCGTGTGCATGAGTTTCTTTTTACCAAATACCTACAAAAGTTTACTTTATAAATGTATACATTTGACAGAAACAAGAGGATTTTTAGGCCAGGTTGTCACCCTCTTTTCATGGTCCAAGGAATTTTTATAAAATCTGCTATTTTTAACACATTTAGCTCTATGTCTTGGGTTCCCAAAAAGGTATATCTTGTAATATATAACTAAGTTTAAGTGCCTAGAAATGGGTCATGAGGCAACAGATGTCAGTGCAGCATTTTCCGGTACATGTCCATGGATTTCATCTTTTTGAGAGGTCAAACCCTAATTTTACAAATAGAGTCTATAATACTTTTAAACCTAACATCTTAAGCTAAGCTACTACTGAAAGAAAAACTCCATTTGATTACTTTAAGCATAACTTATACCTCAATCTTTCTGCCCTATCTAATCTGCCAAAAACTCAGATTCAACACCCTAATCATATTTGTACGTTTTGGATGGGTTATACTTATCTGAAAATTTGAAGGTTGGCTGAGTTGAAAACTAGACATTCTATGGTTAATGTTAGGCTCAAGAAACGGTTCATTTGATCGTGTTTAGGTCAAGTTATGGTGTCTAAAACACAGAACATGAATCTGCCAGAAAATGTCTTACATGTTTTGTTACTTTTTAAGCTTTGCTAGAGCACCTTTGGATGAGTTAGTGAACATGGACACATCATAGTTATGTATGGAAGATTAGGAACAAGGTGCTAACCTTAAACAAGCAAGGAGAAGGAGAAGATAATCTTGAAATGCAAAGAAAAAGACTTGATCCTTTGAACTAAGAACCAAGCAAGGAAAAGTGGAGAAGATGTTGTAGGATGCTTGGAAGCTTCAAAATTGCTTGATCTTCACCCAAGGCACTTGGAACTATCTTGATTAGTAGCAAGGAAATTTGAAATGTGGTGGGGTGGTGAAGATGGATGGATGGCTGAAATATATACAGGAAGAAAAAGATTAATGTAGTGAATTGTGTAGGTTGAAGGTGACAAGAAGAAACTTGTTTTATACTCAAACAATTTGGTCAAATCCACTTTTGTAGAATGAGTTTCTACTTTACGGTCAATGGAGGGAAGAGTGTGAGCTATGTATAGCAAAGGGGACATATTACGTTATGCATTTGTTGAAAAGTTTCATAAATAAGGTAAACCTCAATTTTGTCAAAGTCAACAAATCTTGTAACTATTCTTGAAAACTTGCATGGGAAAAAGAAAAAGAGAGATGGAGGGTGTAAGGTAACATGCATGGGGAGGGGGTTTGATTTTTAATTTTGTGTAGTATTGGGTATTTGGGTGGTATTTGTTGCACTATAGGTATTTTTACATATTTTTATTTTTTGCTTTTTACTTTTTAAAATAAGTAAAAATATAATAAGAGCTTGTATAATATCATATATTTTAATATTTATAGTATGTTAATGATACATCGTATATCTAGTAGTCGAGTTAAAATGATTCTTTCCAGGTAGAATATCAAGTTACGCGATTAGGATTATTTATAAGTTTAAACATTTTCAATGTATTTAATTTGGTGTCTAAAATACTTTGAAACACTTTAGAGTATTTATTAATATGTATATATTAATTATCACCAACGTTCGTGAAATGACCGATGCATGAAATGTTATGCTGAAATGTTGCAATGCATGAAATGACCTTAAATAATTAGAACTCAATTGAAACTCATATAAAATATGTATAATAATGACTAAGTTGGGCTGGGTATTGACTTGAAATTTTCCAGTTGTCACATACTCCCCACTTTAGAAAGAATTTCGTCCCGAAATTCAGTTAGTGTCATCCGCAGTCACTAGGGTTTCGAACAAGAAAGGGTTGTTGAGTTTCATTTGATCTTTGCGTTCCCAAGTAAATTCAGGTCCTCGTCTAGAATTCCACCGAACCTTCACTATAGGAATTCAGGTCACGCACACCATGCCTTGAGACAACCTCCTTAAGGTAGATCTTGGTCAGCTTTTCCATTTTGTCAGTTTCCTTAACTGGTAAGAAATATGCAGACTTCGTTAGTCGGTCTACAATTACCAAATCATATCGCATCCGGTGGATGTCTTGGGTAGTTTCGTTATGATGTCCATGGAGATCTGTTCCCATTTCCACAGTGGAATTTCTGGTTGGTGCAGTAGTCCTGATGGCTTCTGATATTCAGCCTTAACCTTTGAACATGTGAGGCACTTGCTAACATAGGTAGCTATGTTAGCTTTCATGTTGGGCCACCAATACAACTCCTTCAGGTCCTGATATATCTTATCAGAGCCTGGGTGGATGGAGTATCGGGATTTGTGTGCCTCGTTCATCACAAGATCCTTAAAGTTTTCAAAATATGGTACCCAAATTCGGTTCATGAAATAGCGAGTTCCATCAGACTTGATCTCAAATTGTTTATCCATGCCTCGAAGAGATCCCTCTTTCAAATTTTGTTCCTTTAGTGCCTCAAGCTGAGCATTGCGAATCTGTGTGGTTAAACTTGTACGGATTGTCATTCCCAACACTCTACTCGCATGGTCTTGGTTTGTTCTTTCCTACTCAAGGCATCTGCTATAACATTTGCCTTTCCTGGGTGATAATGAATCTCGCAGTCATAGTCACTTAATAACTCAACCCACCTACGTTGTCTCATATTCAGTTCTTTTTGATCGAAGATGTGTTGAAGGCTTTTATGATCAATGAATATAGTACACTTGGTGCCATATAAATAATGTCTCCGAATTTTAAGTGCAAAAACGATAGCTCCTAATTCGAGGTCGTGAGTAGTGTAATTTTTCTTATGCACTTTCAATTGTCGAGAAGCGCAAGCGATAACCTTATCGTGTTGCATCAGAATGCAGCCGAGTCCTTGTCGTGATGCGTTACAGTACACCACAAAACCATCAGTTCCCTTTGGTAGGGACAGAATAGGTAGCAATCAAACTTCTTATCTTTTTGGGTCAAGGTCGTCAATGGTTGGGCTATTTTGGAGAAATTTTCAATAAAGCATCGATAATAACCAGCAAGACCTAGGAATTGTCGTACATCGGTTGGAGTCTTTGGTGCTTCCCAGTTCTTAATGGCCTCTATCTTGAATGGGTCAACATGTATTCCCATCTCGTTGACCACATGTCCGAGAAATTGCACTTCTCGAATCCAGAAGTCGCATTTTGAGAATTTTGCGTACAACTTCTCATTCTTGAGTAGCTCCAAGATTAACCTCAAATGTTGTTCATGATCATCCTTGGTTCGTGAATATATCAAGATGTCATCGATGAAGACGATCACAAATTTATCCAAGTAGGGTTTGCACACTCTATTCATAAGATCCATGAATATGGCTGGTGCATTGGTTAACCCAAATGGCATGACCATGAACTCATAGTGACCATAACGAGTTCAAAAAGCGGTCTTAGGGACATCCTCCTCTTGGATTCGTAATTGGTGGTATCCTGAACGTAAATCAATCTTCGAGTAATAACTAGAACCTTGAAGTTGATCGAATAAGTCATCGATTCGTGGAAGTGGATACCGATTCTTGATAGTGAGCTTGTTTAACTCCTGGTAGTCAATGAACATTCGGAATGATCCATCCTTATTCTTGAAAAACAAGACCGGAGCTTCCCAGGGTAAGAAACTTGGCCATATGAATCCTTTATCTAACAATTCTTGTAATTGGTTAGACAACTCTTGCATCTCTAATGGTGCTAGTCGGTATGGTGATCGTGCTACCGGAGTAGCTCCAGGTACTAAGTCAATACAAAATTCAACTTGTCTTTGAGGTGGAAGTCCGGGCAAGTCCTCGGGAAAGACTTTCGGGTAGTCTCGCACGATGGGTATATCCTCGATTCTGTTCTCATCTGCTTGTTTCTTTATCACATGTGCCAATATTGCATGATAACCCTTTCGTAAGTACTTCTGGGCCTTCATACATGAAATGATCCTTAGTACCACAACACACCTTTCTCCTTGTATTGATATTGTCTCTCCACTCGGGAGTGGAATGCAAACAATCTTCTCTCGACAAACAATTTCTGCTTGATTTTTCGACAACCAATCCATGCCCACGACGATGTCATAACTTCCTAAGGTTATAGGTAGCAAATCTATGTCAAATGCGTGTTCCGCCAAGCTCAAGGTGCATCCATGTATGATTTTGTCAGTTTCAATTAATTTACCATTGGCTAACTCTATTGCATACTTAGAAGTCAAATACGTATGAGTAACTCCAAGCAATGAACTAAATTCACTAGACACGAAACTCCTATCCACACCCGTATCAAATAAGATAGATGCATAGTGATTGTTTATGAGGAACGTACCCGTGACAATGTTCGGGTCCTGTCGAGCTTCTCCAGCTCCAATCATAAAAGCTTGACCACATGCGTTGTTTCCACCAGTTTGCTTCAAGTTTAGGCATTCCTTACGAAAATGCCCCGGATTACCACATTCAAAACATGCCCGATTGTTTCCTATTTTGGGGGCAGGGTTGGCCTTTCGACAGTCCTTAGTTGCATGGCCTAAACATTTGCACTTCTGACACATTGAATCCACACATGCACCAAGGTGATGAAAGTTGCATTTTTTGCATTTGGGTAGGTTTCTAGCATATCCACCTTTTGCTTTCTTCTCCGATGGGCCAGCAGTAAAAGCCCTAACCACTTCCTATTTATGTTGAGCTTGAGATGGAGTGTTTCTTCTATGATTGTTGTCCTACTTTCTCTTGTTATCATAGTTCCTTTCCACTACTGCCTTCTTTACAAATACACCTTGACGCACAGCCTGATCGGTCAAGTCATGAGCTATTCTGACAGCTTCTTGAATAGTGATTGGCTTGGATGAGATCACCATACTCTATATTTCAGGTGCAAGGCCCCAAATATACCTTTCAATCAGTATGAATTCTGGGTGAACCATGTGAGGGCATAAACGAGCAAGATCATGAAATCGGGTGGTGTAAACGGTCACATCCTCGCCTTTCATGGTGTGGTTCCAGAATTCTACGTCAGCTTTTGTAATTCTTTCCGAGGGCAGTACTCATCATTCAGCATCTGTTTCAACTCATCCCATGTGATTTGATAAGCAGCATCAATACCCAAGGTCTGAGCATGAGCATTCCACCAAGTGAGTGCCTGACTCTCAAAGGACACGTGGCAAATTTTGTCTTGTTCTCCTCGGCATAGTTGTTGATTCGCTGAACTGACTCTATCTTCTCAATCCAGTGGACCAAGCCAACAGCTCCTTCATTACCACGAAAGTTAATCGGTTTGCAATTCAGAAAAGTCTTGTAGGAGCATCCCTTGGTATTGGCATCAGATCCTGTGTCATAGGTTTAATCATATTAACAATAAATAAACATTAACAATGACCCTTTTATCCCAAGTCTTTAATTATGCCAGATATTTAGATACCTCCAGCACCACTTCCATTTTCTCCGTTCTCCTCGGATCCTCCTGCGTTGCGGTTCGCCCCATGATGTGCAATGGCATCTGCTACTCGTTGTGCCACTAGTTGCTCAATGGCCTCAGCTGTCATGGGAGCACTTTTTCCCATGTTGGTTCGGATGTTTCTCCTTTGTGGTGGCATGTTTCTTCAAATCATAATGATAAGTATGATGAGACAATATGTAATAATCTTAAACACATGTGCACCAAAAGTAAACAATCATAATAACACGCATTCATGCAATATAAAAGATAACGTAACTTGAAATAAATTGTATGAGTTACAAAGTATTTTAAGAGTACACGCTCTTACAATCAAGATAACATCCAAATATTACGTGAGCACAGCCTGCTCACGATAGGCAATCAAGGAAATGAACGAGTAAATACGCCCGTTTGCACTGCTGCCATAGCTATCAGTACACATACAACTGCCAGGGTGGTGGATGACTCCAGGTATCCCTCCAGTGTACTCACCCTCTGCTCTGCCGCCCCTGTGCGCTGCTCGGCCATCATCGCTCTCTTCTCTGTATCATCCATCCTCTGAGTTAACTCCGCCATCTCACATTGAACGCCAGTAATCCTATCATGCATCGTGTGTAATGCCTGGTCATCCAGGTACCTGTCCTCCTCAATAGCTAGCAATCAACCTTCAGTCTCCTCATTATCAGTAGTCTATGGAAGTCCAGCAATCTCCTCCAATAACTCTGGGATCTGATGGTCATGCCTCGTAGCATGTGCCACGAGCAATAGCACTGTGCGCTCCACAGGCTCTCAGGTGAGGGGTGTTGGGTGTCGTGCATCAGATGACTCACCCATCTCATAGGTGGAAGGTATTCCCTCCATTTCCCTCCACTCACTCAGGCAGCTCGGCATCCAGTCCTATCGACGACTATTAACTTTGCGCCTCTTAGGTGCAGGCTCGGGGGTACGATCACGAGTAGGTGTAGTAGGGCGGATCAGGATGCCAACCCGCTTCCTGGGTGTGTGTGCACGAAGTGCACCACAAGGATAGGTCTGATATCTACGGTATGATGGTTGTGGTAATGTCAAATGGACGTCACGGTGGGCATCTGTAGCCACTGGCTCAGGAATAGTGGCTGCGGGGGAGGGGTCAACAGGCTCAGGGGTGAGATCTTGAGGATCAGTGTCAGGAATCTCAGGTGTAGGGTCAGTAGGCTGTAAGGCTGAATCAGTAGGCTGGGGGGTCGGGTCAACTGGCTGTGGGATAGAGTCCACAGAATGAGGAATGGACTCAATAGGCTCCGGATCGGAATCCACTGGGTCGGTGTCAGCCATCTGTGAGACAGAATCAGCAGTCTCAGAATCAAGGTCGACTACCTCGGTGTCAGCTGGCTGAGTGGTGAAGTCAGTAGGTTTGGGGAGGGTACCGACTGGCTCGGGGGCTGGGTCAGCTGGCTAGGCATCAGTGGTCGCGTGGGTATGCTCAAGTGGTGGCTCGGTAAAGATGTGTGACTCGGTCACCGGAATGGCCATCGGCATCATCGGTCCAATGATGCGTGTGACTGTCGGAATGAGCTCCTCCGGGAGACTGGTTTGAATCTCGGGTGCAGGCATCCACCAATACATGCCTGGTGGAGGAGGAGGTAACCCGAAATATCGGGCCGTGGGTATGACCTTAATGGTGTCAGAAATAAGGTACGAAATGGGAGCGGGGATAGCAGTAGGGGGAGATGCAGGGGTCTCGGCCTCCTGTGGGGTCAGTAGGATGGAGCACGACGTCAGGCGTAGGGGTCAGAATGGTAGGTGCAGATCCCATAGATGAGGTCGGAGATGTCTGATCATACTCCTCGTCCGAGTAAAAAACGTAGATCGGCATCGATGCAGAAGGCATCTCTATGACTAGGCAATACACAGTGCAAATTAATATAATTAAGGTTAATGCATACTATACTAATGTAGTGCAATGAGTTATGGTTATAGTCTAGGCATACAAAATGCAACCTAATTCCCTATAACCAATGGCTCTGATATCAATCTGTCACATCCAAATCCAAGACGGTTTCCCGCGGGGTGCGAACATCATGGAATCATAGTCATTGATCGACCACTATATGATTCGGTAAAACATACATAGCAAATAAGTTTACAATACATAATTGTTTTTAGAGTCAAATTGCGGAAGCAAAGGAATTAATGCAAGTCGTTTTCCAAACTCTACAAATACAGATATAAATGTCCAAAAGAGAATGGTCCTAAATGCGATGTGATCCATGCTAGCTTAACTTGATGCAATTATCAAATACCTAAGAAAACATGCACGAAAAATATGTCAACGTAAAGTTGGTGAGTTCACAGGTTTTAAAGTAATAGTAAATAGTGTAATGGACCACAAGTCTTTCCATGATTTGATTGTCGATCATACAATACTACAACATTATATAAGCATCTCAACCGAAGCTAGACTGTAACTGTAACAGATTTCCCCTACCCATGCCTACCGTAAGCACAGGGGTGAACAGGCTAATAATGCACCCGTTTAGACCTCCAGTCAAGGTTAGGGTAATTAACCCGGGTGGGGGTAGTCAAACCCAATAGTACTATCCATGATTACCTCGCTTTAGATTCTTGTCTCCATAGTTATCTTCCTAAAAATACATAATATATTGCATGGGTTTTATATCAAGTATAATGCCATTATACTTTTCGTGTGCATGGGTTTCTTTTTACCAAATACCTCCAAAAGTTTACTTTATATAAATGTAGACATTTGACAGAAACAAGAGGATTTTTAGGCCAGGTTGTCACCCCCTTTTCATGGTCGAAGGAATTTTTATAAAATCTGATATTTTTACCACATTTAGCTCTATGTCTTAGGTTCCCAAAAATGTATATCTTGTAATATATAACTAAGTTTAAGTGCCTCGAAATGGGTCATGAGGCAACAGATGTCAGTGCAGCGATTTCCTGTACATGTCCATAGATTTCATCTTTTTGAGAGGTCAAACCCTACTTTTACAAATAGAGTCTATAATACTTTTAAACCTAACATCTTAAGCTAAGCTACTACAGAAAGAAAAACTCAATTTGATTACTTTAAGCATAACTTATGCCTCAATCCTTCTGCCCTATCTAATATGCCAAAAACTCAGATTCAACACCCTAATCATATTTGTACGTTTTGTATGGGTTATACTTATCTAAAAATTTCAAGGTTGTCTGCGTTGAAAACTAGACATTCTAAGGTTAATGTTAGGCTCAAGAAACGGTTCATTTGATCGTGTTTAGGTCGAGTTATGGTTTCTAAAACACAGAACATGAAACTGCCAGAAAATGTCTTACATGTTTTGTTATTTTTTAAGCTTTGCTAGAGCACCTTTGGATGAGTTAGTGAACATGGACCCATCATAGTGATGTATGGAAGATTAGGAACAAGGTGCTAACCTTAAACAAGCAAGGAGAAGGAGAAGATAATCTTGAAATGCAAAGAAAAATACTTGATCCTTTGAACTAAGAACCAAGCAAGGAAAAGTGGAGAAGATGTTGTAGGATGCTTGGAAGCTTCAAAATTGCTTGATCTTCACCCAAGGCACTTGGACTATCTTGATTAGTAGCAAGGAAATTTGAAATGTGGTGGGGTGGTGAAGATGGATAGATGGCTGAAATATATAGGAGGAAGATAAAGAATATTGTAGTGAATTGTGTAGGTTGAAAGTGACAAGAAGAAACTCGTTTTATACTCAAACAATTTGGTCAAATCCACTTTTGTAGAATGAGTTTCTACTTTACGGTCAAGGGAGGGAAGAGTGTGAGCAATGTATAGCAAAGGGGACATATTACTTTAAGAATTTGTTGAAAAGTTTCATAAATAAGGTAAACCTCAATTTTGTCAAAGTCAACAAATCTTGTAACTACTCTTGAAAACTTGCATGGGAAAAAGAAAAAGAGAGATGGAGGGTGTAAGGTGGACGGTTAACATGCATGGGGAGGGGGTTTGATTTTTAATTTTTTGTAGTATTGGGTATTTGGGTGGTATTTGATGCACTATAGGTATTTTTACATATTTTTATATTTTTGCTTTTTACTTTTTAAAATAAGTAAAAATATAATAAGAGCTTTTATAATATCATATATTTTAATATTTATAGTATGTTAATGATACATCGTGTATCTAGTAGTCGCGTTAAAACGATTCTTTCCGGGTAAAATATCAACTTACGCGATTAGGATTATTTATAAGTTTAAACATTTCCAATGTATTTAATTTGGAGTCTAAAATACTTTGAAACACTTTAGAGTATTTATTAATATGTATATGTTAATTATGACCAACGTTTGTGAGTGCCGGATGTGCCGCGTGTAAAAATGGTAATTTCGCCGAATCACCGATGCATGAAATGTTATGCTGAAATGTTGCAACGCATGAAATGACCTTAAATAATTAGAACTCAATTGAAACTCATGTAAAAAATGTATAATAATGACTAAGTCGGGCTGGGTATTGACCTGAAATTTGCCAGTTGTCACAAGAAGAAAAAAGTTAACTAGATCCTATTACAATAATATCTAAGCTATCATAAACTATAACTAAACAACAAAAACAAATGCCAAGGTGAATACCACCCTATACTTGATCATAAACTTATCTTTGAGACTAAATAGGTGCATATTTTAGTTAGTTTTTGTACCTTTAGTTTCAAACTCCCTCATCTTTATCAGAAGAATCACGAGGGATGAGAGAATAGAACCAAAGTCTTCTTCCTCATCACCAGCACTTTGTTCTTAGCTGCTGGATTTCCCCTGCATCATGAAAACTTCAAGTGAAGTGTCAAGAGGTTGGGTTGCCATGGTTATGGTTTGAATGATGTAATCACTTGCTAAAGTGAGAGCCTCTTCCGTGTGGACCTCCTAAACAAGTTTAGGAAGATACACCTCAGTAGGAGGTGGATGATATGGGCTAGACATGGGAGAAACATGAGTACTCATCTCTCCTTAAGCAGGGATGGAGAAGAAAGACTCATGATACTCAGTGAAGCCCATGTCTTCATCATCATAGAATCCAAGGTTTAGGATTGGTTGGTTTAGATCAAGAGGCTGGGGATGGTAACTATTCCCTAAAGGTTGTTCACTAGAGTTTTGAGACTCTAAGTGAAGGCTTACTACTGTAGGGGTTATGAGCTCATCAGGCTAAGCATGAGGAACCTCAACACTGATCATTAGTGAAATGGGAGTGGTTTGCTCCTCAGGAGAAGTGGGAGCTCTAGTGTCCACTTCCTCCTGTATGGGTGATGATATAGGAGCATGCATAAATTAAGTAGCATGTGTAGGGGTTTGTTTGGATTTTCTTTGGTAGGTGATGGTTATTTTTGACTGTATTGGTGGTTGAGAAGTAGAAGGTGTGGGTTCAACACTAGCTGGTGTTGCTAGGTTGTCACCTTGAGCAATGAGCTCTAACATTTTTAGGACAAGGGCTGTTTCTACCCCTGAGAAGCCAACAGTTGGGTTCCTCATAGTCTTAAAGATGTCAAGCTTCATGTGTCCCAATTTTAGAACATTACCTGTTCCCCTCAACTGTGAGCCAAGTTCACAATTGAGAATGTGCTATACATATCTAGGGAGCATGTAATATTCTAAGGAGTCTAAGTTTGCAAGTAAACTAATGTACACAAAATGTGAATACCTAAACTTGACTCCCTGAACCATCCTATGGACTATGTAGGAAAGGTCCTCTAGAACTTGGTCCTATCCTTCATGCTTGTTAGATAGACTGTGAATGACGACATGGAGGAGGTATTTCCATTGAGAGGAAACCTTTACTTTTCTAAAGGTCTTGACGGAGAAATCCCCTTCATAGCCCATCTGACCAAAGGTATGGTTAAGAGTAGATTTTGGAAAAGACAAATCACCTTCGACATCATCCAGCCTTAGATGTGAGTTTATGGATGTTGGAGTGATGAAGATTGTCCTCCCTTGCACTGTGTTAGACAATGCCTTCTCCCCATCCATGGTGACCTCTTGACAAGTCCTCCAAAATTCCAACAGCTGATCCTCATAGAGTGGAGGATCGATGGTGAGGGAGGTGAAGTAGTTTGATAAAGCAAGAAAATGGCAAACCTCTGAGAAACCAGGATCTTTCTTAGAGTTCAACAAAGCAACTTAATTATGTTGCCTATAAAGTTGCATGGAAAAATCAGGTTGGTTTCTACGATGAAGGTTGGCCATTTTGAGGTAGCTTAGTTGTGAAGGAAGATACAAACAAGGAAGGTTTGTGGGTGAATTTAGGTTTGAGAATTTGCGGATGAAGAAGATAGTGAAAAGAGGGCGAACCATTGAGAGAAAATATATGAAATGGATTTTAGACAAAGTTAATGCAAAAGAATAAACTTTGAAATCTGAATGTCGGTCCCACCTCTGAAAAAAATGCCCAAAAAGATAGTTCTCTTTGAAGTTAAAAATCTTCCGAAGGTAATTTCGCTTCAGAAGTTTTTAAGAAAAAGCTTCGGAAGCCAATGGCTTCGGAAGATATTCTTAAGATTTGTGAAAATTTTGCTTCAGAAGAAAAATAGTTAGAGAATTTTGCTTCCGAGACATGTTTGGTTTCGAAAGAGATTAAGACTTGGGAGTTTTATTCTAAAGAGAATAAATCTTCCGAGACTTAATTGCTTTCGGAAGAAAATTGTCCTTCAAATACATGTAAGTACTTAGAAGCATATTTAAGCTTCAGAAGATATCTCAAAATTTCTTTCGAAGGTAAATTTCTTATAAGTTGTTATTTCACTTGAAGACATAATTTTTTTCTAAAGACAACTTGAAATCTTCTGAAAGAAAATATGTTTGGAAAATTTTTCAAAAAACTAAGGAATATCATTTTAAAGATTTTCTTCCAAAATAAACTGGACTTATGAAGGTGATAAAATAGACAACTTAGGACACATAGGTTTTAGAAATAAAGTTGATGTTGAGTTTAAGAAAATCTACTCAAAGTTAATCATCCCAATTGCTAATACAAAATATTTGAATCTCTGTTCATCAAAAGCTTTAGTGAACAGATCAGCATATTGTTCATGTGTGTTAACTTTGGCCAGTTGGATTAATCCCATTTCAAAGTTATCTCTAATCAAATGATACCTGATGTTGATGTGTTTTGTCCTTCAGTGCTGCATAGGATTCTCTATAATAGAGATAGCAATGTTGTCATCTATATGGATACGAGTCTCTTTGATGTTGAATCCATAGCCCAGCATCTGATTCTGAATCCAAAGCACTGAGCACAACAGCTTGCAGCAGTAATGTATTCAGCTTCAGCAGTTGATGCAGACACACATGATTGTGTCTTGCATTGCCATGAGACAATCCTCCCACCAAGGAATTGACATCCCCCAGATGTAGACTTTGCAGTCATGTTACAGCCACCATAGTCACTATCTGTATAGGCATACAGATTGAAGTCAGAATTCTTTGGATACCAAACGCCAAGCTTGGGAGCACCTTTGAGATATCTAAGAATCCTCTTGACAGCAACCAGGTGTGACATCTTAGGGTTGGCTTGATATCTTGCACAGATGCATGTGGCAAACATGATATCAAGCCTACTGGATGTGAGATACATAAGAGACCCAATCATAGCCCTGTAGAGATGTTCATCCACACACTCTCCCTCAAGATCAGGTCCAAGGGAGTGGTTTCTGGCTATGGGTGTCATAGCAACCTTACAATCAGTCATGTTGAATATTGTAAGTATGTCTTGTATATACTTTGACTAACTTATAAAGATGCCATTGTCAACTTGCCTCACTTGAATTCCTAGAAAGAAATTATGTTCCCCCATGGCCCTCATTTCAAATCTATTCTTCATCAGCCTCTTAAAGTCTTTGCAGAGCTTTGGATTAGTTGACTTGAAGATAATGTCATCTACATATACTTGAACCAGCATTAAGTCATTCCCTGTTCCTTTGATGAAGCGAGTTCCATCTATAGTGCCCCTCTTGTAGCCATGTTGACAGAGATACTGAAATAGTGTCTCATACCACTTTCTTGGAGCTTGGCGCAGCCCATAAAGAGCTTTATCAAGCTTGCAGACATACTCTGGATGATCTAGGTCAACAAAGCTAGGTGGTTGTTTGACATACACTTCTTAATCAATCACCCCATATAGAAAAGCACACTTGACATCAAGTTGGTAGACCTTGAAATCCTTGGATGCAGCAAAAGCCAGGAATATTCTTACAGCATCAAGTCTTGCCACAGGAGCAAAAACATCTATGTAGTCGATTCCTTCTTCTTATGTGTATCCTTGAACAACTAGTCTGGCCTTGTTCTTGATGACAAGTCCTCTATCATCCTTCTTGTTTCTAAAAACCCACTTCGTTCCTATGGTAGTCTTCCGTTAGGACATAGGTTCCAAACCTTTTGTCTTTCGAATTAAAGCAGGTCCTCTTGCATTGCTTCAACCCAACTTCCATCCTTCAAAGCCTTATCAACTTTCTTTGGCTCTATCTAAGACAAGAAGCAAGAGTATAGACAAACATTTTGCCATGGGTATGTCCTCTTGTTCTCACCCATGTATCAACATTTCAAATAATGTTTGTGGTGGGGTGTGACTTGTGGATCCTGAGTTGAGGGATCACAACAAGTTGATTGGAAAGATCTAAATTCGAGAAATTCAGATCTGGAAATGGAGTATCACCCATTACATTAGCACACTTATCAAGAGAGGCTTGATCCAATGAGTGTGGACATCATTTATGTTATCTTCTATGGATTGGTTATCAGCATCAAGAAATTCTTGATCACTATTACCACTTCCATTTCCTCTTACATTTGAAGCTCCTTCATCTGAGTTTTGAACCTCTGAGCTGGAATTGGTAGGCATCTCAGATGTATCGGCTGAATTTATCATGTTTGTGCTGATAGGATCTTCACTTGCAGGGTTAGTTATCACTGGAGCTGAAGTAGTATTCTTGCTTGGTCTTCTTAGTTCAAATCTTGGGTAAGGATCTCCTATTGATAAGTTACCTGTAGATCCTAAAACATTCTCACAAGATTTGTTAAAACAGTTGGTAACTAAATCAAGATCAAATAGTCAATCAGGTCCAGAACCTTTCACAGAAGGAGTGTTCTCATTGAAGGTCACATTGGCTGACTCCTCAACTACTCTAGTTTTGAGATTGTATACTCTATAAGCCTTAGATTGGGAAGAGTATCCAATAAAATGTCCATCATCTGATTTCTCAGCAAATTTGGCTACCTAATCTTTGGTATTAAAGATGGTGCAAGGACATCCAAATGACCTGAGGAAACCAATAAATGGTCTCCTTTTGTGCCACAGCTCATAAGGAGTCTTACCATGAGTATTTACCACTAAAACTCTGTTCTGCTTGTGGTGGGGTGTGACTTGTGGATCTTGAGTTGAGGGATCATAGCAAGTTGATTGGAAAGATCTAAATTCGAAAAATTCAGATCTAGTAATGGAGTATCAACCATTACATCAGCACACTTATTAAGAAGGGCTTGATCTAATGAGTGTGTGACATCATTTATGTTGTCTTCTATGGAGTGGTTATCAGCATCAAGAAATTCTTGATCACTGTTACCACTTCCATTTCCTCCTACATTTGAAGCTCCTTCACCTGAGTTTTGAACCTCTAAGCTGGAATTTGTAGGCATCTCAGATGTATCAGCTGAATTTGTCATGTTTGTGCTGATAGGATCTTCACTTGCAGGGTTAATTATCACTGGAGCTAAAGTAGTATTCTTGCTTGGTCTTCTCAGTTCAAATCTTAGGTAAGGATCTCCTATTGATAAGTTACCTGTAGATCCTGAAACATTCTCATAAGATTTTTTAAAACAGTTGGTAACTAAATCAAGATCAAATAGCCAATCAGAATCAGAACCTTTCACAATAGGAGTGTGCTCATTGAAGGTCACATTGGCTGACTCCTGAACTACTCTAGTTCTGAGATTGTATACTTTATAAGCCTTAGATTGGGAAGAGTATCCAATAAAATGTCCATCATCTGATTTCTCAGCAAATTTGTCTACCTGATCTTTGGTATTCAAGATGGTGCAAGGACATCCAAATGACCTGAGGAAACCAATAAATGGTCTCCTTTTATGCCACAGTCCATAAGAAGTCTTACCATGAGTCTTAACCACTAAAACTCTGTTCTGCACATAGCAAGTCGTGTTGACTGCCTCTGCCTAGAAGGTGATGGCCAGTTTAGCGTCAGACAGCATGGTTCTTGCAGTCTTAATAATTGTCTTGTTTCTCCTCTCAGCAACACCATTTTGTTGAGGAGTCCTGGGAGTACTATATTGTCTTGTAATACCTTTTTCATTACAAAATGAAACAAGGATTTGGTTCTTAAATTCTGTTCCTTGATCACATCTTATGGTCTTGACCTTGTGATCACATTGATTCTCAATTTTCAAAATGAAGTTCTTCAAGATCTCAGGAGTCTCATCCTTAGCTCTAAGGAAAAAGACCCAAGGAAAAAGACCCAAGTGAATCATGTGAAGTCATCGTGGAGTCATCTAAGGAAAAAGACCTAAGTGAATCATGTGAAGTCTCATCCAATATGTGGGTTGTTGTTTCTTGCACTTCTTCTCTTCTTCAACAGCTTTCCCCTTTAGTTTCTGATCCTTCAGCTGGATAGGAATGCTGGTACTACTCTTATTTCCTAAATCAGAACTTCCAACCACTTGGTATCCAGCTGAGATGAATACACCCTTTTTCCTTGGGTCTATTTTCATCTTAGTCTCAGCCACCTTTTTGGTAGTTTTTCTTGCTGCCCTGATCTGGTTCTTCCTTGCTTTGGTGGTCAAGGGTTTGTCAACTGTGGGGATGAGGTTTTCAACCTTATCTTTCTCTGCGGTGGTTTCCACTATTGAATCATTCTTCTGCTCACTAGGTAGTGGGTCAGCAGTTGGAACCTCTTGCTTATCAGTACCACATCTTGGCTGTCTAATAGACATAAGAGAGTATGGTGGAGAAATTTCATTGGATCCTAACCCACTTTTGTTTTGATAGAATACCTTGGAGTGGGAGGATGATGCTATAATGGTGTTGAAGTTATGCTCTTAAATAGCATACTTCTCTGCTTTAGCCTCAGCTATGACTAGCTGGGCTTGAGCTTCAGTCAACTTGGATATTAGATCTTTTATTTGAGTCCTATAGTTGGTGTGTTCATGTTTTATAGAGGACACAGTTTTCTCTAACTCTTCAATTTTGAGTTTTTAGTCAAATTCTGCTCTCTTAAAATCAGATTTTAGGATATTTAAAGACTTAATATCAGATCTAATTTCCATGTTGTAGTCCTGATATAAATTAACCTTATCAATACAAGCTGGAGTACAGAGGTGTTCATATACCTTGCTGTCTTTAGTTCCAGCCATGAAAGCTTGAGCAGGAGTGACATCTTACACCATAAAGCTCCAGTCGACCTCTTGAGCAACAGCAGCAGTTTGTGGCTCAGTTGGTTTGGTTGTAGCCTTTGAGGTAGCAGGATGTTGGGAGGCTTGAGCTGTTCCAGGATTGGATCTTAGAGATTTGCATTCTCTAGCAAAGTGACCAAGCTGGTTACAGTTGTAAGATTTGGAATTGCTTTTGTCAAACCCAAATTTGCTATTGGTCGGGTTTTGAGAAAATTGCCTTCCGGTTCTTTTGAAGAATTTCTTTGCTCTGTAGGTTAAAAGAGCCATTTGCTGGACAATGTCCATGTATTCAACATCATCTGGGCTGAAGCACTCTAGAGCATCAAAACAGTATTGAAAATCTCTAGAGTGCTCATTCCCTGCAACAAAAGCACAACTTTCCTGGAAGGGAGTGTGTTGAGCTTGTTGAGACCTGCGTGTCTCAGGGAAAGTGATGTATGGCCCAGAGGATGATGATGGTTGTTGGGGGTAGTTCAGGTACAACTAAGTCTAGGGAGTTCTTGATCCTTCAACAACATGTAGAGCATTGTTGACTGCAGTATTTGACGGTCTATTCATCTGTTGGCTTTTCTGAGTCGCCATCTCCATACGGTATCCATCAAGGATGTCGTACAGTTCAGTCATGGTGAGAGTGTTGAGATTTTTAGTTCTCTTGATTGAGACATAGTAAAAAGTCCACTCATGAGGAAGTGCACTCATGAATTTTCTCACTATGTCTCTTTCCTTAAGAGTAACTCCTATAGTCTGAAGAGAGGTGATCAAGTCCATATACCTAAAGTATTGTTGGCTCAAGGTCTCACCAATAATATAAGTGAAGTTTTCAAACTTCTGCTTCAACATATCCTTCTTGGTCTCATTGGATTTAGTGGAACCGGAGTACATCAGCTTCAAGGCATCAAAGAGCTCTTTTGCGGTCTCTCATTGCTTAAAGCCTGCCATTATGGAGTTTGGTATGACAGTGAGTAATACGATCATTGCTTTATAGTCGATGTCCAACCTCTTGAAGTCTTTATCAGAGTAGTCTTTAACAACTTTCTTAATCATGGTGCCATTACCAGCCTGGTCCGCCACCTTTGGCTTGTAAGGACCATGAGTGAAAGATCTCCACATGCCGCTCTGATACTTTTACACCAGGTTCCGAAATCATCAAGGGTGATGATAGGAACCTTGGTCATGGTTCCTATTTCGAACTCAGAAAACTTTTGGTTAAGAGCCATTTGAGTGAAGTGAGTAAGTGTGAGGAAACGAGGGTGATTTGGGACAGTTAGATCTCATAATCAAGAGCCTAAGAAGCTCTAATACCAATTGCAGGATCGATGTTGGTCTCTCAACACAAGTTTTGTATCTCACAAATTCACTAAGTCACACTCGGTTGATGAAGAGGAATCTCTAACTAAGTTGATAATAATATAATAAGTTGATGAACACAAGAAAGGTTTTCAAGATACTTCTATATATTTTTTCTCAACTCAGTATTACAAGACTCTTACAAGCATGGTTACATAAGTTACAATGAGAAAATATATATACTACTATCTACAGCCGGTTATACTTGGAAAACCAGCTGGAATTTACCGCTAAGCAAATACTATATTGCTAGAAGTAAAATATCTAAGATAAAATAATATCCTAGATTAGGTAGTCATGACAGGTCCATGACCTACCTTTTGTCACCAACTAAGTATGCTAACTGTACTAACTGAAAAAGATAAACAGTGGATTAAAGTATGGTCAACGGATGTCAGAGTTGTTAGCGGATGTCATACAGCCCATACTTATGTCCACTGGTTCATAGTTGATTCTTCCAAAGGCAAAATGGCTTCGGAAGAATAAGTTCTTCCGAAGCTATTTATACTTCAGAAGAATCAACTTCTTCTAAGTCTTCTGCAAGTCTTTGTGACTTCATTCTTTGGAAGACTTTGTCTTGGATCTTCTAAGTGTGAATGCTTCAAAAGGAGAAATACTTGGTCTTCATATACTTTGGAAGACTTGATTCTACATTCGGAAGCTCTTCATGTACTTCAGAAGTAAAACCACTTAGTCTTAAAAGACTTAGTTTTACTTTCGGAAGTTCTTCATACTTAGGCTTCGGAAGATCGTCAACTTATCTTCGGAAGAGCAGCTTTTAGCTTCAGAATACTTCAAATGTACTTCAAAATTATTCTAAGTGTTGTTTTGGTTGCACCAGCCTCATATGTTCCAACACAATATGAGGTCCTTCCTAAACTCATTACACTGGTGGGGCCAAAGAGATCCATATGTAATAAGTGTAGGGGAGTAGTGATAGAGTTTCTTTCCTTTGGCTTGTGAGACACTTTGTGTTGCTTCCCTTTTAGGCATCCAACACAGTGGTCATCACTTGTAAACTCTTTCTTTGGCATTCTAGTTACTAAATCATTCTTAATTAATTTATTCATGTTTTTAAAGTTTACATGGCACATTCTTTTATGCCAGAGGAAAGACTCATCAGTATTTTCTTTAGATAGAAAGCAAGAAACTTCTCCTGAGGGAGATGTTTCTTGTAGATCCATCTTGTACATGTTCCTTTTCCTGGGGGCTCTGAGTATGATATGCTCTTGAGGAATGACCACCCAGGGCTGAGAACAATGCACTCATGCTCAGTAAAGAGCATGTTGTGTCTCTGATCACAAAATTGGGTAGATTGTACCCAAGCTCTTTGACAAAATTTACCTTTTCAATGCTGAGCTTACCATTTATGACCCTGCCCCGTCCTGTAATGTAACCTCCAGCATCTCCTCCAAAAGCAACTAGCCCTCCATCAATTTTCTCAAAATTTTGAAGTAGAGAACCATTTCTAGTCATGTGCCTGGAACAACCACTATCAATGATCCATACATTTCTCTTAGTCTTTAGTTGTTCCTGTATAAGAAAGAAGTGGTTAGTTATATTTGGAGACCCAAGCCTTATTGGTCTTGGGTTTTGAAGACAATGTAATAGTAACTAATCCTATGTTCAATCTTTGAGAATCATTAGCTGTTTTTGATGAAGAAATTTCAGTCACTTGGTCTTTCTTCATCTTCCACACCATCTTTGAAAGATTGGACTTGACTTTCAACACCTCGGAAGTTTTAACAACTTTGAAAGTTTTGGAGACTGGACCTTCGGAAGATCTTGCTTTCACTGTAGCAGGCTTCAGTACTTCGGAAGCATTCCTTTCTTTCGAGAACAAAGTTTCTTCCGAAGGCAAGTTTTCACTTGTCTTCTTTTTCACTTTAGAGCTTCCGAAGAAAAAATATTTTCCTTCCGAAACTAGTTTTTCTTTCTTCTTCTCAGAAGTTTTCTCTTTGATCATATAAATAGTACTTTTAGGATTGTAGATGCAATCATTAGCAAGATGAGAAGTACTACCACACATGAGGCAATCCATTTGCTTCCTTCTGAGAGTCTTCTTTTGAGAGAAAGATTGAACTTGATCACTTTCCACCTCCATCTTCATCTTCACAGATGATGGCAAGCCTCTTAGGGTGAGGCTTGCTCTTGGAACTGGAAGGTTTAGGCTGTGTAGCAGTGGTACACAGCTGTTCAACCTTCTTCTCTTTGCTGGAATGATTTGGATATGAACTAGAACTCCTGCTATTAGAGTTCATAGTTGAGTCTTCACCCTTCACCACTTCAAAACCTACATAGATAAAAACTTGTTTCTACTTAGAGTAGAAAGTGGCTTTGATCTCTTAACCCTTCTTTGATTTTACCTTTGCTCTCCTGATCAAGTTCTTCCTCTTAGACTTGGTCATCCCAGATTCTTTTCTCTCCTTAAGAGAATAGTGACCCTTCTTAGGATGATCTTCTTCACTCTTCTTAGAATCAACCTTCACTATCTCCTCTTCACCTCTTCATCAATGGGGTCTATGAGGGGAAGCTCATCTTCATAAGTTCCATAACTTGGAGATCTTACAGACAATAGAGTGTGTGGAGGAGCTATCTCAGTAGATCCTAGTCCCTGCTTATTCTGATAACAAACTTTTGCATGCAAGGATGAGGATATAATGTTCTTTAAGGTCTCTTCTTCATGAACATGTTTTTATGCCCTGGCTTTGCTGATCACAAGCTTAGCCTGGCATTCAGTTAACTTAGTGATGAGATCTTTTATCTGAGTCCTGTAGTTGGTATGTTCATGCTTAAGAGTTGAAATGGTTTTCTCTAAATCTTCTATTTTAAGTTTGTAATCATTTTCAGATATTTTGAAATTAGCTTTTAAAATGTTTAAGGACTCAAGATCAGATCTCATCTCTATGTTACAGGACAAATATTTGTTAACTTTAGCAATACATTTAGGTGTACAAAGATGTTCCAATACCTTGGCTTCTTCATAATCTGCCATCAGTGATTGTTTTGGAGATGCATCCTTAACCTGAAAGTTTCAGTCAAAGCCTCCTTCTTCAACAGCAACTGCAGCTTGCTGCTTGGGCTTCTTTTTCTAGGGAGCTCCATCAGTGTAGTTTGGTCTGGTTTGTTCTTGGCCACCATTTGTCTTTGGTGCCTTGCACTTTCTAGCAAAGTGTCCTATTTGGTTATAGTTGTAACATTTCACTTTGCTTTTGTCCAGCCCAAACTTTCCACTGGTTGCATTAGTAGGAAACTTCATCCTTATCCTCTTGTAAAACTTCTTGGCTCTGTGAGTGAGAAGAGCTATTTGCTGGACTGTTTCCATGTACTCCAGATCATGGACTATTTCCATGTACACCAGCCCAAACTTTCCACTGGTTGCATTAGTTCCACTGGATACAGTCCAGGTCTTCAAGGGTAAAGAGAAAGTCGCCTATGCTTTCATCAGTAGACACAAAGGCTTGTGAAGAGCTTGTCTCTTGGAATGGGCTTCCTTGGATGTAGCTCTCTCTTGGTGCCTCCGGGAAGGTGATGAAAGGACCCTTTTGTGAGTTGTTAGGGTAGCAGATGAGATGATGCTATGGTTCTCTGCAATCCCTTTCAACCACATAAAGGGCTGAACTCTGCTGATTGTTGGAGTTACTAGATGGATTTTGCATGTTCATCTCCATCTAGTAGCCACTGAGGATACCATACAACTCAATGAGAGTAAGGGTCTTGAGGTTCTTATTCCTCTTAATGACCACATAATAATGTGTCCATTGTCTAGGAAGAAAGGACATGAACTTCCTTACAATGTCCCTTTTCTCAAGAGTTACTCCAACATCCATTAGAGTATCCACAATCTGAACATACCTGAAGTATTGTTGAGTCATGGTTTCACCTGTTTTGAAGGTGAAGTTCTCAAACTACTACTTCAAGAGGTCCTTCTTGTTTTCTTTTACTTCATTTGACCCCTCATACATTAGCTTTCGTGCATCCCATAGTTGCTTGGCAGTCTTGCACTTCTTGAAGCCTCTGTAGATAGAGTTTGGAAGAGCAGTTTGGAAGGAGGTCATGGCCTTCTGATCTATGTCTATCTTCTTCTAGTCTTCATCAGAATAATCAGCTATTTCCTTGGGTATCATACCACTAGCAGCAGCAGCTGAAGAGGTAGATGGTACATGAGGTCCATAGAAAACAGATCCCCACATCTTGGAGTCTTGAGACTTGATAAGGCCTTTCGTTCTTTGGCACCAAGTGTCAAAGTCATCAGGAGTAATCAGTGGAGACTTTGTCATAGTACCAGTTTCCATATCAGCCTTTGTGATAGCTGCCATTTGAGATATTAAGTGTTTTGTGAAACTGAAGGGATTTAAGATGGTGAGATCTTACAATCAAGAGCCTAAAATGCTCTGATACCAATTGCAGGACCGGTTAAAGGATGGTCAATACAATCAGTCTCACAATTAGGAGTGTGTTAGAACACTTAACAGGTCAAATAGGGAACTGGGTTTGTGTAAATGATACTAAGAATACAAGTAAACAATAAGACAAAACTAAAAACAAGAACAGAGTAATATGGTTTTCAAGGATGCTGTATATTGTTCTCAAGTTCTATTACAAGTGTTACAAAGCATAAAAAGAAATACAAGGACTTGAGATACTTTATACTACATCCTACAGCCATCCATAACTAATCTAGATAACAAGATCAATGTAAAGTCAAAAAGGCAGATTGCTATTTGACTAGTGACTATGACATGCCATAGCTCATATCCTAATAATATTATAAAAAGGATAAACAGGTACAAAGTAAGAAGTTACAGACCCAAGACCGTAATCTACAGTTTACAAAAGCATGGACCTTTTCACCAACTTGTATAAGTTGGTGAGTCTTCAGAGTTGCAATGGAAAGTAAGTCAGCTTTATGAAAAAGTAGATCAGAGAAAGCATGTCCTCTCTGTCTTAAGAAGAAATCAATCTTCACTTCATTTGGCTTCGGAAGACTTTGTCTTTGAAGCTTCGGAAGACTTCTTCTTTGGCTTTGGAAGATTTGAACTTTGGCTTCGGAAGATTTTACACATAGAATAATTTGTGTAATGAGTGTAAAACTTTCGAAGCAACTTCTACCTTGTGCATCAGTGCATGCATGCAGGAAGCTCCTTGGTTGTTTTGGGTTCTTTGGTTGCATCAACCTTCTAATATAACCTTACAGGAGGGTTGCATTTATTGTGCTTTCATGACAGTAAGGTTTGGATTGGCATGTCAGTAAAGTAAAGGCCCGAACAGGCAGGTCAGTAAGGCCTGGATTGGTATGACAATAACGGCCTATATGGGTACGACAGTAAGGCCTAGATTGGCATGTCGGTAAAGTCTTGTGTTCATCATAGGCATTAATAGTGACTGGGAATTGATGGATAATGAAGAGACATGGATATCAAATAAATAAAACTATTGACGATAAAGCGATAGTCTGTGTATAGTAATGTTCGGATATGTGATGACTACTTTCGAATGATAAAGTTACTATATCTTACTAAAAAGTTATTTGATAAAGTAAACCTAGAATTCACTCAGCGAAGCTGACTTTTATATGCATATTAGTTGACAGGTGAGCTGTTGGACTTGAATGAATGTGGGCATGGATTCTAGAAGCTACTTGCCATCTGAAGGCTGGCATCCCTGATTAAGAAGATTATTAAGAAGACTTTTTTTTAAAGACTATTTGATGTTTTAAAGACAATGTTAACATTTTATTAGAATTATGTCTTAATGGGTTGAAACTTAATTTATTTTTCCGCTGCAAATGTTTATCTTAATTAATGTTTTAAATCTATGTTTTGATGTGAATGACCAACTATGAGGTTTCCTGGGATCAAGGCCTTACAACTTGAAAGTTGACCTAATGTGGGCTTGATGTGAGAAAAGTACATTAGACGCATGCAGATGCGCTATGTTCTAGAACTTTGTGTTATGGGTTTAATATGTTCTAATTAGCTTAGGATGAGTGACAGGTTCACTCGGCTGGATGTAGTACGATGCTCATGCGCTTTGGTCTTGATCAAGGATTGATAAAAACGTAAAATATTAACATTTACGTTAAGAACAAAACAAAAATCGAACATCAGTGGGATTTGCCTAAAGTCTGTTAAACAGACTTAATTTAATTTAAATATATAAATTAAATCATTTATATGGTATTTAATAGTCCATTGGAATCGTATAAACGCTTAGAATTTGAAAGCGTGAAAATTGGATGACACACAGATCGAGACGAGACGGAATTGAACAAGATGAGCAAAGGGAACAGGAGGCCCATCCTGGCCCCCTTGGCCAAACACTCACTAAAAGGGGAGGATTCCCTCTTGTTTTCTCATTCTTTTAGTTTTTCATCTCTTGTTCTCCAAGTTTTCTCTCTAGAGAAAGCCCTAGCCGCTATAATATTTTCTTTTTTCTTCTTCATCAATATTGAAAATCATCATCAACCATCATTCCATCAATTTTTGGTGTGTTGGATCATTCAAGATTGGATTTTATTCAAACATTGTTCATCCTTTTTCTTTTCTGGTACGAAAATCATTTGTTTTGATGATTTAGTTCTTGTTTAATCATGTTATTGATGATTTTCATCATCTAACATCAAAATCATCATCTAATAGTCTTGTATTCTTTATTTGGGCATTGGATCATGAAGATATAGGCATTTCGGGTATTAAATCTTCAAAAACGGTAAAACACTAGTTTTAATCTTCATATGTTCTTGGGTTTATTGTATTGGGTTGTAAACTTATTAGATCTGGTCTTAATGAAAATCTTGGGTGCATAATCTATTATTAAAAGCGTTAAACTTCATTCTCGAAATCGATAGATGCATTAGAAATTGGATCTATGTATTAAACTACTAAAAACACGACTGGAAGATTAACTACTCGATTTGGGACTGAACCTTTTAAATAATTTAAGAGCCTAATAAAATGTTTTGGTCAAATGGTTCATGGAATAAATACTGATCTTCGTCTCAGGTCAATGGTGGTCAAAATTATGGTCATGGGGTTTGACAGACAAAGTTCAAATTTTGGACAACTTGCTTTCAAAAATACTGGACGTTTTGTATAGGTCATAACTTGGTCATGTGAAGTCTAAATGGGGTCAAACTTTATGTCTAAAAAATTTTCATAGAGGCCTCTAATTAACCTAAGTTATCTTGTGTCTTTTCAAGGTTGTTTGGTCCTCCAAACGCAATAAACAAAATGAAAGGACAAAGATGTTAAATTCGGGAAGAATGTTGGTCTATGATTGTTGAGTCATATCTCCCACATACTTCATCCATTTGAGGTGATTCTTTTCTGTTCTTACCTTTCCATCCATGCCTATTGGATGATGTTTCGTTACCTCTTTGACCTCTAAACAGTCTACGCAAAATCGATGCGCGATCTGATATGCAAGCTGAAATAGTTTTGTAAAATTTAAACATTAAGATTTAGGAATAATTAATTTAAATAAGTTAAAATTTTGGCTCATCGATGGATTCTAAGATGTTAAAGTATAAGAACGTTAAAAATTAATACCTTATTGTATTTGGACCAATAAATGTACATCAAAGAATGTTAACGACTTACTACTTTGATAACTCGAAATTTCAAAAGAGATCGGATTGGGAACTTAACGTTGGACTTTTGACATGGAATGATAAAAGAAATATTATACAATAAAATAAGAACTTGGATGGGCATTAAAGACTCGACTATGAGAACTACAACCAATAAGGTCTTCTCGACCTTTAGTATTCTTATTTTATTATGTTATCTATAGTTATTTGCTATACCCACTGTGGGCTTTGGATTGTGCTATCATCAAGGTGAGTTTCATGGCCCATTTTATATGTTTTACATTGGGGAAAAGAATGCTTAAAGTTTTTAGACTATGCTATTTTAAATTTGTTTTGGACTTGGATTGGCTGTCATGTGTGGTTTGAGTCATACGATCGAGTCTAGATTCCCTACATGAGCATTTGTGCTTATTTTGAACTTGGATTGGACTGTTGTGGATAGATATTGTTAGCACTAACATGTTGACACCCCCACCCTTGTCGCCAGTATGCTAGCTGAGACTGACGTATCCTATGCATGCCCTTGGGTGAATATAATCCGGTTATTTGGACATGGACTGGTTATGAGCTAATGTTGGTTTCTATGACTTCTATGTTCTTAAACACACACATATTTTGTACACGACATACACAAAAACATATATTGTACATATAAACCTATGAACTCACCAACATATGTTGACTTTTTAGAGTGTGTCTTTTCAGGTTTACGCTTAGGTACTTGGACCGTGGACTTTAGATGAGATCGCTCCTGCAAGAGCATTAGACATTTGGAATATATGTATTTTGGACAACATGTTATTACTGGTTTTGTAATTGGTTTGGATTGATATTGTACTGGTTGTTTTGGTTTTGAACTTTAGGATTATTTGTGCATCTATGGAATAATGTTATTGTATTAGTTGTTCTTGACACTTGTTCTTTTATGTTGAGCGACGTCATGATCCATTGACGAAGAATTCCTTTAGAGATTCTCTCAAAACCACGATGTGTTATGACGATCCTGTCCATCGCATTCTTGTGTTTTCATTACCCACGGGGTGTGACATGATTGCAGTTGTTGAGTAAGAGGTAGCAGCAGCAGAGATAAGGGCACTAACGTTGAGCAGCAAATAGCCACACTCAAGTAACGTGTGGAGTCGAGATAAAATGGTTGTCAAAGAATCAAGCAAAAATGTTTGTCATGAGAGGATTGTTCACATTCAACTTTCAAATGGGGAGACAATACCGATTCAAGGAGAAAGATATGGTAGTACGCTAACGATCATTATGTGTATGAAGGGTCGGAAGTACTTACGGAAAGGGTATCATGCAATCTTAGCACACGTTACTGATAAGCAAATAGAGGAGAGAATCGAGGACATACCAATCATGAGAGACTACTCGAAAGTCTCTCCCGAGGACTTGCGTTGATTCCCATCCCAAAGGTAGGTTGAGTTTCAAATCGATTTGATACCTGGAGTTGCTCTGGTAGCACGATCACTACATCAATTAGTAGCGTCAATATACAAGAGTTGTGTAATCAATTAGAAGAGTTATTAGACAAAGGATTCATAAGACCAAGTCTCTCACCTTGGAGAGCTTTGATCTTGTTTGTCAAGAAGAAGGATGAATATTTTCGAATGTGCATTGAATGCTGAGAATTAAACAAGTTTACTATCAAGAATCGGTATCCACTTCAATGAATCAACAACTTGTTCCTTCAAGGATCTAGTTATTACTAGAAGATTGATATACATTTAGGATATGACCAATTACTAATCCAAGAGGAGGATGTTCCTAAGACTGCATTTCAAACTCGTTATGGTAATTAGGAGTTTATGGTCATGCCATTTGGTTTAACCAATGAACCAGCCGTGTTCATGGACCTCATGAATTAACTCTACAAACCCTACTTTGATAACGTAAATTACATGACCATAAACTCATGGTGACCATAATGAGTTCGAAATACAGTCTTACATCTTGATATACTCATGAACCAAAGATGATCACGAGAAACATTTAAGATTAATCTTGGAACTACTCAAGAATGAGAAATTGTATGCCGAATTCTCAAAATGCAAATTTTGGATATGGAAAGTGCAATTCCTAGGCATGTGGTGAACAAGAAGGGTGTACATGTTGACCCATCCAAGATAAAGGCCACTAAGACCTGGGAAGCACCTAAGATCCCCCGATTCAAGGTGCGATAATTGTTAGCTCGGGAAGGACAAGAAGTTATGGTATATTGTGATGCTTTATAGCCCTTCAAGTTAGAGTTTTAGTTTTATATTGTGTTATATTGTGATGCTTTATGGCCCGGGAAGGATGAAGCTGTGGTATATTGTGATATATTATGGTATATTGTGACACTTTATGGCCTGATCGAGGTGCGATAATTCATGGCCATTCATGTTATTTGGGACATTTATTTCTGTGTTTGTCGTGTTTTGAAAACAAATTACATTATTATTACAACTTCCACTATTTAACTCTAAAAACAATTAAGTATTTTAAGTTTATTTGCAACATTTGTTTTACAAAATCATGTAGTCGTATAATTTCATGACGATCACGCCCCGCAAGAAACCGCCGTGGTTTAGGGTGTGATGGCTAAACAAGGAGAACAACCTGGGAATATAACTAGAATAAGCCTATGATGCAATTCTATGAATATCACAATCCGTTACCATGAAATACACGATTCCCTTAACTTGACTTACGTTCTTGTTATAATTGAAAGTGGGTCCACCCATAATCGTATTTCAGACTCGCTAGTTTGTGACGTGCAGCTGACCACCCAGTTTCTTACCTTGTTTGGCGTATAAATTGGTAATGGAAATATTACTCGTTGTAATCCACTTTGTAGGGATATGACACTGTAGCTTTTTGATCTTAGTATTGTGCATAATTTCTATCCATTTTTGAATGGTGGAGAAAATTTAGTGTTGGGAATTCAGCGGTTGGCATCAGTTAACACTATGCAAGCGAATTGGTGTGAGATGTTTCTAACTTTTCCACTAGATGGGCAGAAATATAAATGCAGGGAGTTGTTTCGAGACCCCAAAAGTCTACTAGTTTTCAACATCTTGCCATCCACACAAAACCAAACCTCTCCATACACTAGCCTATGTAGTTTTTATAGTTTGAATGAGTTTGTACTATGGAGATTAGCCTTCTCGAATCAAGTCTTTTGGTTTAATCAGTCTTACTTTTGTTCTATACCGATCTCTAGTTATATCATGATGCCCCATGTCATCATCAGGTTTCACCTAACTAATATTTTCCCACCTAAATTCCTTTTAGCAAATTTTCCATCAATCATGCTATATTCCCTGTATTGAAGAATTTTTTTCCTTAACTACTTCAATCATAACCAAAATTTGAAGGATTTTAAATCATTGATGTCAATTATCTCAAATCATAGTTAACCTCTAAAGTCTATATTAATCATCTCACAAATCCTTATTTTTTACATTATTAATTTTATTTAAGCAGACCTAATTTTGTTGAACAGCTTCAGCGAAACTGTCTAGACCAAAACCTTGGTTCACCCGGCGATGAAACATAGTTTCGTCGGGTGTCCTAGACCAGCTGACTACGAGCAAAACTCCGTTTTGCTCGTAGTTTCGCTGAGAACAGAAACTACAAAATACAAAATAAGTAAACTAACATTTTTCCTATTACATTAATAAGCAAAACAAAATAAACAAAAACAACAATGGTGAGTCCAACCTATTCTTAATCATCAATAATCCCCCTAGATTGGACCTCACCCACTGGATCTTCTGAATGAGCTCCGGTTGTTTCTTCGACTTGCTGAAATTCCTCTATAGCTTTAACAGATGTTTCTTTTTCAGTCCCAACAAAAATCTCTTCCTTTCCCCGTGCACTTGCCTTTTTGAATTGTTTTGTCAAATCCTTCACTTACATCCTCAGTTTGTCAGCTTGAAGTACGTTCTCTGCTAGCTCCTTGATTTTAGCCATTACCCCGCAAGTCTTGTTTACAACTCTCGTGAACAAACTTGTTGCATTCCTTGTTTCAGCTCCGGCTCCCGCCTTGATGTGGTTCTCGCACAACACCACCAAATCTTCATCATAAAAAGAGAATACTTCCATAGGATCAAATAGTTTAATTTCCTCACCATCCTTCACTCTCATTACGGCTTCTCCAGTGTTATTGTCATAGAACCATTTTTCAAACTTCTGCTGCCTTGGGGGTTGTAGATTGGGTACCCTTACTCGGTCTACCGTCTTGGCTGGTTTCAATCTCAATACAATTTTCCCTTTTCCAGTCACCTAATCTATGTCTTTCTTAGATCTCCTTCTCTCCATCTTCATATATCCAAATGCCTCGAAGTTGTCCTTAAGCCCCTTTCGAATCAAATTTTCTAGCATAATTGCCCTCTCGCTTAGGCTTGAGTCTATCAAGGGAATCTTAGCTAACCTTCTCAAATCCTATCTCGGCAAGGTCTTAAATGCCTTCATTTTATGTAGATATGAGATTCCCCCTCCTCTTCTCCTAATCATAAACATTCTTAATTCATGATTATATTTCCAATTGATTATCTTCTTGTTAGATCCCTTCCTGCTTGGTTCTCTTATGCTTTGAAATAATGGAGTAAGTTGTTTTGGTTCTTTCTCCTTAATGAACCAGTCTTCTTTGTCCAACTCTATAATATCTCCTTCGGTTGAACTCCTCTGAGCTACATATGTCATTGGTGACTCGTCTACCTCATAGTATTCGGATTCAGAGTCATAATCCACTAATTGCTCTTCAATCTCCTCTTCTTCATCACTTAACTTAAACTCATCACCTCTCTTTTCTCCTCCATCTCCTTCATTTCGAATTACTTCATTGACAGTCAGATCAACATCTATATCTAGTCCCAAATCAATAAATCCTTCCTTACAACCTCACTCACATTCCTTTCGACACCTCATGCACCACTTCTTTTCTCAACTCCAACCCCGCTTACTCCAGCCTCAACACTAACATTTCCTCTATCAACAACAGAACCACCAATATCATCAACACCACCACCACTTGTGCCTTCTCCTACCCCAGTTGAACTCCTTACTTTTTGAATAGAATATTTAGATGTATCAGTAAGATCATCTAACTCAGCTTGAGTTAACTGATGGGGCAGGCAAGTATTAGCTTTTAGCTCGTTCACTTTCGTGAGTAGCCTCTTGATTAAATCTTCTTGGTCTAACATCAATCTATTCATGCTCTCCATTTCCTTATCTTTCTTCTTGTTGATCATCCCCAATTAATTTGTCAATGATGTATTCAAATTTCGATTAATATCTTTCTCTAGCTCTGATTTGGGATCCCTTCTTTCTTCAAACACTTGTTGATTATGCTTAGTTCTCCTTTCAGTGACATTAGCTGGTTCTCCCTGATCTTCCTTCTCTTTTTGGTTTCTCCCTTTGGACCCTCATTTGCTTTTCAACCTCTTCTATTTCATCTTCTAGACTGTACTCTTTGTCTTTGGCATGTCTCTTTCTCTTCTTTATAACTTCAGCCTGCTTTTCTTGATTTTCTTCTGAATTTTTTTTTTCATTCTCAATCAGCCATTTGATGTAATTCCATCTCTCACCAGAGTACATATTTTCCCAAAGATATGTTATCTTCCTATTGAAGTCATGTCTTACGGCCGAGCAGTCTTCAAATATTCTAGTATTCATTTACACAAGTCTCTTAATTTCTCCATGTCTAGGCAGATCTGGCTTCAAATCATTAATCAACATCTGCACAAATCTTGGATACAGTAACCACTTATCTTTCTTCAAAGCCATTATATTTTAAGTCATGCAATCAAAGATCAACTTAGCAATGTTGGCCTTCTGTCCTCTGCAAAACACAATCATAGCCCTTGCCCAGTGCTAATTTAGACCATCCAACCCTCTTTTCCTATGGTCTAGGAACATAATGAATACGTGTGCTTTGTATCTCCATTCCTTAGATAGGAGGGACTTCTTGATTTCTTTCTTGGAGCCAAAAGAGGGTCCATCATACCCGATGCTTCTAAATGCATTTAACACTTATGCATCAGACAACACCACCTCATCCTCACAGTCTTCCTCCAGCTTCAATGCTCTGGCCACAGTCTTAATAGTAATAACAAAGTCATGCCTAAGGACTCTAGTAGTAATCCGATATGGATTAGACCCAAGGTCATACTCTGCAGTTCTCTACAAGTTTTTGACATGAAGATCATAGATAGTGGGCATATGAAATATGAGATAACTAATTGGGGATTCCTTCAGCCACTTGATGCAAATATCTAAATCCAACGGCCTTCGGGTTGCTGTCATCTAGTAATGCTACAATGTTGGTTCTCTCATCAAACTTCAAGTTTTCCATCAGAAAAGAAAAACAAAAGTTTGTCAGCTAAAACGTTGATAAAAGACTTAAACTATGAGATGGAACAAAGCATAAGAAAAATTCAAAAAGTTCAACAGTTTCATTGCGGTCAAAACTGTAGTTTCCATGCTGTCCAAACTGTAGTTTCACTAGAGCGAAAGTATAGATTCGCTGTGACTCAGACACAAAGTCATATGTCGGAGCGAATCTACATTTTTGCTAAAACTGTCCTGTTCGAAACTGTCAAGTACGCGTGGATAGCAAAACTAGACAATTTTGCTCGGAACATTGAATTTTCGTTCAGTTTTGCTGGTTAATCTTGCTATTTCACGGATTGATCAGCAAAACTCCAAACCAGCGTATTAAACCGAAACACAAATGCATTGATAAAAATCACGATTAAAGTTGTTAAATGGGTTCAAACACCCACCTTGCGACTTAGTGACACAAAATTGCAATAGAAGTCAACAATAAAAGGTTTTGAATGAACGGCTCAGAAACTAGGGCTTAATTTTGTCAAATCACAAAAGTAAGAAACTGACCTCACACTGTTCTATATATATACCGTAGTTTTGCTGGCAGCAAAACTATAGTTTCTCTCGACATAAATTTTGAAATCATGTTATTCAGAACTTAGCGAATGTGCCAGCGAATCTATAGATTCTTTTAGCGAAAGTGCTAGCGAAATTTAGTTTCGCTAGGACTCAACACTTTAATAAATTTGTAAATTTGAGAATTTTAAATTTTTATATAAAAAGTATAATTAATAATTATTTTAAGGATTTTCGTAAACATAAGTTTTGAGAATAACTTCTTCGCCCCACAAAACCAATACAAAAAAATAGATGTTAATAAATAAAAACAAATAACAAAAAAGAATAAAAGGATATAAGCACTTCTTTTTCAAGAAGTTTTCTAGAGAGTCGTAGATTGGCGGGATTGCTGATATGTTTGTCCTTTTAAGCCCATCCCTTATTCTTTTCAACATGTAATCTGCAGCTGTCTTTATCATGTTTTGGTTTTAATTAAAGAAGCTCTAGTAACTTGGTCCCCAAAGACATTTGGCAAAGAACTCATCCTGTCCTCATGGTTTATTGAGAAATATGATTGACTCTGCTTGATTTTCTTTTGAGATTTCAATAATGATCTTAATTTAAGAAACATTGTACCTTTATTTAGGGAACCGATGATGAGAGCTCCAGGTCTATACTCACGTATAACAGAGGAGATGATCATTGATCATGCTGATGAGAGCTCCAGGTCTATACTCACGTATAACAGAGAAGATCATCACTCTAGGTCAATGTTCACACATAGCAGAGGAGATAAGCATGAGATATAATTCTGAAGAGCTAACGAGAAGCTTCAATTCGGAGACTTTTCTAAAGAGCTAGACTAGAAGCATTTATTATGCTAACTAGTTGGGTATAGGGAGATTTTAGTGATTTTAGGGAAATCAAAACAGAGATTTGAAACTCTCAACCCATTTTTGACAAAGACTTGTAACTTTGTGCAGGCTAAAATGTCAAGGGGATAATCCTTATCATTGAATTCATAAACTTTAGTTTAGCTACACAATCACTTTTTACTTCGTTCTCGGGCTGAGCCTACCATGCATATTCCAACACAAGGCTATTGACCTCCTTCAAACTCCTTTTCCGGGGTTCCTAAAAGGACAAAATTGAAAAAAACTTTAAGAGTTTAATCTTTATTCTCCCCCAAAATTTCTATTTTTTTATATATTTAAAGAACAAAATTGTGAAGGAAAATAGGACACGAAGTTTCTCAAGCTTAATAGAAAGAGAAGATGAACATAAAAGAGTTATTTACACTTGTTACACAATTTTTTATGAAAAGTGTTTTCAAAAAGATATTAAACCCAGCATAGAGATCAGTTCATAAAACGAGGTTTATCAAATGTGTTGGACTCAACAAGTGCATTAATGGATTAATGCTTTAAAGGATGATGCTTGCCACAATCAAACATAAACAAACATAATGTGTTCTAACATTCAAACAATCATTAACTAACACATTAGCATTATTACCAATCATAACATTCACTAATCATTGTTTAAATTTCTTTTTTAGGTTTGTACATAAAAGAAATTTTGACAAGTACCCGCAGCGGATGAAGTACTGCAATACGGATGAACAAAAGCTCCAATGCGGATGAATAGTGATCCACAGCGAATGATGAAGAAGATGCAGCGGATGAAGATCAAGACCAAGTTCTCGCAGCGGATGAAGACATCCCACAGTAGATGTGTAACACATAGCGAATGCCTGTCTACAGCGGATGTTCATCCACAGCGGATGAACACTCCACAACGGATGTTTATCCACAGCAGATGAACATCCCACAGCACACAACACTTCACAATGGACATCATCTAATGCACAGTGGACAAGTGATCTGACTTCCATAGCGGACATCTGAACATCCACAGCGGATAGCTAATCATCCATAGCTGACAGCTTATAGACTTAGGAGTATTTATGTAATTTTCGTTTACATAAGGGTAGTTTAGTAATTGTATATAGCTCTTTGTATAGGCTATAAATAGCATACTACCCTAATCCTTTGTAAGCTTTTGAACAATCTATACAATCAAGCACTTATCATTCAATCACTAACAATCACACACACACAAACACACACTTATATCATAGCATTAATCATGGCTTTCCGCACCATGGTTCTTGTTTGTTGATTATTGAGAGATTTGTAGTTGTTGTTTGTTAATTCAATTAGAAAGCTGATTTGTAGTTGTTTTTTGATCAAATTGAAGATTGAGGATTGTTAATCAAGCTAATTACTACCTAATTGGTAGTTTTTAGATCAATTGAAAAAGTTTTGAAGATTTTCATAACATCTGAGTTCGTTGGAGAAGATGAATTAGGCGCATGTGGTGAAAATCTGCTGAAAATTAACCAAGTGTCTAGATGCATCACAACTGTTTGGGGAATTTAGCACTACGTAGGCGTTTTCAGTACAGGCATTTTACCACTGTTAGGATGCATTATGACTGTTTGGACACATTGTGACTTTGCTGGAACAAAGTAATTATGGGTGTTTTACAACTGTTCAGGTGTTTCTCAACTGTTTGGGCGCATCACCAGTTGGGCATTTTTAGAATTCATCTAAGGCATTCCCTTAGGTGTTTCTACCTCAAAGTCAGGCGTTTCAGAACTATTCAGGCACTTCACCACTATTTGGGCGCTTGATAACTATTTAGGTGCTTGAGCACTCAGACTTATCAGTAAACACTTAGAAATTTTTACAAAAACTAAAATCCAAAAATATTTTCATTTCATAGTTTTATTTCAAAACTTAAAAACAACAAAAACAAGTCTTTTCTTAAATTCAAAAATACAAAATGGTTAAGTCTGAAGATTCTGAGAACAGGGTTCCAAAGCTAAAGAACAGAGCTGATTTCAAGAACTGGTCTTTAAGGTTGAAGCATCATCTAAACTCTATTGATACTGACTTATGGAAGTCAATAGAGAAAGGACCTTATATTCCAATCACATTTGATGGTCCTGATAGAGGATTTGTTTATACAAAAGACTCTTAAGAACCATATCCTAAGGATGGTCTGCAAGGTGATGACTTAAGAAAAGTTAAGAATGACATCAAAGCTTATTCACTGATGTGTAAAGGATTACCATTGGAAGTCTTGACTAGACTTGATGGTTATCAAACTGGGTACACTATGTACAAAGCGTTGAAGATTATTTGTGAAGGTGGTAAAGAGGATTCAGAAGAAATTGCACTTATGGCTTTGTCTGAACAACCAAAGGTTGAGCATCCATCATCTGACTCTGAGACTTCATCTTCAAGATATCCTGAAATTCCTGTTGAAGTCAGAGAGAAAATGTGCACAAAAGCATGTTTTGATCAAGTTGAGCATTACAGAACATATTCTTATAAGATCTGTGACAAACTTAAACTAGAAGAAGTAATGCACAACAAGCTGAAAAATGATCACAAAGTCTCTAATGAAAAGATCCTATCTCTACAAACATCATGGAACAAAACTCTAAAAGAACTTGAACTTGTTAAAAAACAACTTGAGGAGATGACTAAAAATTTTGAAGAGGAAAAAATAGCTCATGCTGCAAATCAGGTGGATCTACCTAAAGTTAAAAGTTCTAAAACTATTGTAGAACAGCTAGTAAATGAGAGAAAAGACAAAAACAAAACAGGTCTAGGTTTTACACATGAACCAATGCCTGAATCTGTCACAAACACTTTACCAGAAAACTTTAACACACATGACCACTCACCTAAAAACAAAGCTAAGCTAAAAGCCTTTCAAAACAAGAAAAAGAATTCTAAAAGTGATGAAGAGAAAACAAATGTTGAGATATTTAAGGAACAAGATTCTGAAAAGATTAAAAATGGTCATCTAGTGAAAGTTAAATCTTACGAACCACGACCAAAGAATAAGAAAATGTTTGTTCCCAAAGAGTATGTTGTTGAAGAAATCATTGTTAAGAATGAAAAATAAAACTCAAAGAATAAAGAGAAGGCAAAACTAGATGAAGTAACATCTGAAGATTCATTTTCTTACAAATTAAACAATCTAGATTTCATTAAATGGCAGAAAGAACAAAATGATAATGAAAATGCAAAAGAGTCTTCTACTGAAGATGTGCAATCCCAACGCAAACAAAGATCATCAAGTTCAAGAAATCAAAGAAGGAGAAGGAAAAATGCTGAATCTAAATCATCTCAAAATAAAAGTCAAAATAATCAAACTCAAAGAACAAATCAAACAAATCAGTTTAAACCAGTAAAGTTTGTATCTGCGGGTACTTTTGAAATGAACAAAATTCCAGAAATTAAATCTAACTAAAAGAACAAATCTAACTCTGATCTAAAAACAGGTTCAGGTCCTAAGTCTTCCACTGTCAACAAAAGATTTGTATCTAAAGAGTCAAGAAATGGTGTTAATGAGCAAAAGTCAAAACCAAAATTTCAAAAGAACACACTTTTAAATAAAAAACAACAGATTAACTTTTCAACTCCTAAATCAAAATAAGGATCAAATGTGCCTTCCACATCTAAAGTTAATCAACAGTTGTTTAAATTTTAACAAAGGTACTATGAAATATGTGATATGTACAATTATAAGACTGAAGAATGTTTCTTTAACAGGTACTGTCACATTTATGATATGTAAAAGTTATTTCATCGAGTATTGTACCATTTGTGATGAAAGAAATCACAACACTAAGAATTGCTACTTCAGAAGGAACTCGCAGAGGAATGGATATGTTAATCCACAGTTAAGGAATGGATATGTCAATCCACAATGAGTAGTGTTGACTTCTCAGATTGATTGCTTGTAAAGACATAAACTCACACCTGGTGGAGATATGAATAACAACTGAGCTCTAATTATTTAAAGCATCTATTCACTTCTCTGTTATGAGTCATCATACACCTGTGGTGACAAGATATCCTTTGTTGTAAGTCATTACAGACCTGGATATTCTCTGTTGATGCAAAAGATGCCAATGTGCACAATCTGAACATGAGATCTGGTTATAAGTATATGTCCGGTTAACAAGTTGAGAAAAGTGATTTCTTGCATATCTTGATGAAGGTTGAACTATCTAAGTCTAAGTGTGACTTACATAATGTCATATCTAATCGTACCTTAATTAATCCAAGAATTGAAAAAGTAAGTGTGCTGAGTATCTTGCGAAAAGCACTCATTTTGTGTCCTTAGATCTTGTGTCTCATTTGCTGTAGAAATGTTGACCTGGAACACACTTGATCAGGATTTAATCACTGTCTATGACTATCCATCATTTTATTATCTTTTAATGTGCTGATCTTAACTGATATGATTTCACTGCAGGCATGTGATTCAATGTATATAGTAGACTTTTATTCTGCTTTATTTTTGAAATTTGCATGATTTTCTGTGTGTAGGCATGTTGATAATGATTAGTTTCCTCTTCTTGGAAAGTCAAAAAAAACTTCTGAGTTTGTAAAATTTTAAAGTTTAGGGGGAGTAAAAATGAAAAAAAGAAAATAATTGAATTTCAAAAAGTGGAAAATAAAAAATAAAGTGTTTTGGATGAAAGGATGAAGCTACAATTATAAGCATGTATGTGTTTGATATGATGTAAAAATGAACCTGAAAAAGAATTCAAATTCAGTGGGAAAGCTTCTTGCAAATAAACAAAGACTATTTGTTTTGTAAAAGTTATATAGAGACTAAAATGACTAGAAATTATTTTTGAAAATAAAATAAAAATAAAATGGTAAAAAAGAAAAAAATAAAAGTTTGAATGTCAAAAAATGTTAAAAGTTGAGGGTCATTAATGTAAATTTTGAGTGATAGTCAAAAAATTGACTACGTGTTGAAAAAATTGTGTATGAACAGTACTAATGTGCTTAAACAGTGTTCAGATGAATGGTTTGAAAATTTCAAGTGTCAAGACTCATGAAAGGGTTCTCATGTGCCTGAATAGTACTTATAAGTCTAAATCAGGAGTATGATGAATTTCAGAAAATTGTGCAAGTGTTGGGCGTTTCATTCTATGCTCATGCGCCTAAACAGTTGTCATGTGTTTGAAAAATTGGTTGTTTTGGGCGTTATGCTAATGTGCCTAAATAGTACCAGACTTCCAAGTGTTAGTCTCATGCACCTGAACAGAGTCCAAGTGCCTAAACAGTGCTTATGCGTCTGAACAGTGCTAATGCGTCTGAACCTCATGCGTATTCGCAGTGCTCATGCATTTGAAAACGTGTGAAATTTAGTCTCATGCGCCTTCACAGTGCTCATGCGCCTAAAATTTACACATATATATGCAACACTTGTGTTCTCATTCATTTATTCACTCAAATCCTCTGATACAACACCCGATACACTCATTCATTAAACATTCGATTGTTATCAGTTAATCTTTATGATATATAGGTATCTTAAGAGAATTTGATTGCCGAGGAGTCTTCACTCGAAGTTATCAAAGTTGTTGCTGATTCACCTATTCATGTGCCAGATGAAGGTGGAAGAGCAACAAAAATGCTACAGTCCTTTCTGAGATCTTGAATGCTGAGCAGATTATAGAATCTTTGAAAGAAGTTCACGTCTGCATTCAAGAAGGCTTTGTGAGAGTTGGAACTCAACAAATAGAAGCCCGTGTTCAAGATCAAAGATGAAACAAAAGAGTTTAATGTGGACTGAAGACAATGTAAATCTTAGGGGGAGTATTGTTGAAGCTCTTTAAAGATTAACATTTTGTCTTTATGTGTTTTTTGTCATAGTATAGGGACTTATTTTGTAAATATATGTTCCTTTGTTTCTTGATAGTATAAATAGGATATTTTATGTATAGTGTAGGGAATTTATTCAAAAATTGAGTTAGTCAAATTGAGTCAGTCTAATTGAGTTAGTCTAATTTAGTTAGTCAACTTAAGTCAGTTGGAGAGCCAGTTAGAACAAAACAAACTGTAACCCTTACACATTGTATCCTGTGCATTTGCTATCAATGAAATCTATGATTTTTTTGATGTAATTGCATGTGTTTGATTACTTTGTGTTTGAATTGATCATTGCGTTACCATATCATCATAGATTCGATCCTTTTGAATCGATCACAACTGGAATATTTATAGCCCGACATGTACATGATTGACACTAACATGTATGCCCTTTACATCAGAGAATTCTACTAGGTACAAGAAAAATTCAAGCTTTCCTTTCTTCGCTAGTAGATAGACTCCATAATCACTTTAGTATTCTATAACCATCTTTATAAGTGTAAGTGATTCCATAAGTGGAGTTACTTAGACAAAACTAATACTTGATTCTCTTTAAGTACTCCATAAGTGAGAGACTCCGTAAGTCCTCATAGTTAGCTTTAAATCATAACCATGCAAGTTCCTCTGTAAGTGGCCAAAACACTACCCATAAGGACCCCACAAGTGGTGATTATAAGCTCCTTTACTTGGACAAACTTAAGATTTTATAAGTTGATAGATAATTTGTACACTTATCAATGAGCTCCCATACTTGGGCTGGTTATGGGTAAGGAGGGATTCGACACTGTGGTTTGTAGCCACGTGCTCTAATTCTTTGAGTTAGGCCACACTACGTCTCCATTGGATCTGTTCCCGGAAGTACCCTTAAAAAGGAACCTTTGGTCTCCCAAGCCATTTCAGGTTAATAAGATGTCAACAGCCTTTATTTCTAATTTATCTCTATAAGAGCGGCATGGGCATTTTGTTAAAAGCCTTCAAAATACAAAAGTATTGGTTTTGGTATACATTAATCCTTTTAAAGGTCTAAAAGGTATACCATCATCACTGGCTGACTTGAAAACCAAATGAAGGAAATGGAGATTAGGAAAATTACAAACTGCCAACGTAAAAGATCCTGTAAGAGTTATCTTAGAGGCTGATAGTACCCAAAGATCTCTCAGCATGCATTCTGAAGTATAAAGAAATTCACTAAGTGTCAAATCTTTTGAAGCCAAAGACCCAATTCTTCAAAGCCAACAGTGAAGTCTTCCGAAGCTTCAAGACAAAGTCTTCCAAAGCCTGAAGACTGATTTCCTCCAAAGATAGAGAAGACATGCTTTCTCTGACTTACTTTTGATAAAAGTTAAACTACTTTTCGCTGCCATCTTTGATGACTCACTAACTTATACAAGTTGGTGATTATCTCCATACTTTTGTCAATTGTATATTATGGTCTTTAAGTCTATAACTTTCCACTCTTGTACTTTTATCCTTTTTGTAATAGATTAGGATGTGAGCTAAGGCATGGCATAGTCACTTTTCAAAAGGAAATATGCCTTTTGACTTTACATTGATCTTGTTGTCTAGATTAGTGTTTTAGCTGGCCTTCAAAGTATGATTGGTTTCAGGATGTAATATAAAGTGTCTCATGTAACTAGTCCTTAGGACTAAGCCTTGTAACAATTGTAAAACACTTGAGAGCAATATACATCATCCTTGAAAACCAATACTTGTTTGTTCTTGTGTTCTTACTTTTGTTCTTTGTTTCATTTGCCTATTTCCCTATTTGATCTGTTAAGTGTTATACTCTCCACCTTGTGAAACTATTGCATAACCCTTTACCGGTCCTGTAATTGGTATCAAAGCCTTCTAGGCTCTTGATTGTAACATCTCACCATCTTAAATCTCTTCAGTTTTACAAAACACCTACCTGCTCAAATGGCAGCTCTCACTAAGGTTGATATGGAAACCTACACCATAACTAAATCTCCACTGATCACTCCTAATGACTTTGATACTTGGTGTATAATGATGGAAGGTTTCATCAAGTCACAAGACAACAGGATGTGGAGATCTGTAGTCTCAGGACCTCACATCCCAAGCACTACTTCGGCAATTGCTGGAGGTAGGATGGTAACAAAGGATGTGGCTGGGTATTCTGAAGAAGATTGGAAGAAGATTGATATAGATCAGAAGGCCATGACCGCTCTTCAAACGGCTATACCAAACTCTATCTACAGAGGCTTCAAAAGTGCAAGACTACGAAAGAAATGTGGGATGCACTGAAGCTGATGTATAAGGGGTCTAATGAAGCCAAGAACAAGAAGGATATCATGAAGCAGTAGTTTGAGAACTTCACCTTCAAAACAGGTGAAACTATGACTCAACAATACTTTAGGTATGTTGAGATTGTAGATACTCTGATAGATGTTGGAGTTAAACTTAAGAATAGGGATATTGTGAGGAAGTTCATGTTCTCTCGTCCTAGACAATGGTCACATTATTGTATGTCCATTAAGAGAACTAAAACCTCTCTACTCTTACTCTCATCAAGCTGTATGACATCCTGAGTGGTTACCAGATGGAGATGAATATGCAAAATCCATCTAGCAGCTCTTCCAGCAATCAAGAGAGTTTAGCTTTTCATGTGGTTGAAAGGGATATCACAGAACCATAGCATCATCTCATCTGCTACCCTGACAACTCCCGAATGGGTCCTTTCATTACCTTCCCAAAGACACCAAGGGAGAGCTACACTTAAGGAAGCACATTCCAAGAACCTAGCTCATCTCAAGCCTTTGTGTCTTTAGATGAAAGTTGTGGCAACTTTCTCTTCACTCTTGAAACCTTGGACTGCATCCATCCAGATGAGCTAGAGTATATGGAGATAGTCCAGCAGATGGCTCTTCTCACTCATAAAGCCAAGAAGTTCTAGAAGAGAACATGAAGAAAGTTACCTAGCAATGTAACTAGTGGAAAGTTTGGATTGGATAAAAGCAAAGTGAAGTGTTACAAATGTAACCAAATGGGAAACTTTGCTAGAGGTGTAAGGCACCAAGGACAAATGATGGCCAAACATAATCCAGGCCAAAGTACACTGATGCAGCTCCTAGAACTGAGAAGACAAGCCAACAAAAGCAACAAGCTATTATTGTTGTTGAAGAGGGAGGCTTTGACTAGAGCTTTTAGGTAGAGGATGACTCTCTAAATCAAGCACTGATTGCTAACCATGATGAAGCCAAGGTATTGGAACATCTCTGTACTCCTGAATGCATTGCTAAAGTAAACATGTATAGATCCTATAACTTGGAATTGAGATCTGATCTTGAGTCTTTGAATATTTTAAAAGATGATTTACAAAGAGTACAAAATGACTATAAACTTAAAATAGAAGATTTAGAGAAAACAAACTTTCTACATATAAGCATGAGCACACAAATTATAGGACTCAGATCAAAGATCTTGTTACCAAGTTAACTGAATGCCAGGCTGTGCTTGTGATCAGCAAAGCCAGGGTGGAAAATGTGTTATTGAAGAGCAAACCTTCAAGAACATCATATCTTCATCCTTTCAAGCAAAGATTTGTTATCAAAATAGGCAAGGACTGGGATCAAGTGAGATAGCTCCTCTACACACATTGTTATCAGTCAGATCTCCAAGGTGTGGAACTAGTGAATATGAGTTGCCCCTCATTGATCCTATCCAAGAAGTGAGTAAGGAGGTTCATCCTAAGAAGAGTCACTATACTCATGAAGAAAAGAAGGAACCAAGGATGACCAAGTTAGCTAGAAAGAATTTGATCATGGCTACTAAAAGAAAATCAAAGAAAGTCCAAGAGATCAAGCCCACCTTCAACCCCAAGCAAAAATAAGTCTTTATCTCTGCTAGGCTTGAGGTAATGAAGTCTAAAGACTTAACTAAGGACTCTAGTACCAGAAGTCCTAGTTCAGTTCAAACCATCCTGGTCAAGAGAAGAAAGTTGAACAAATGTGCACCACTGCTGCACAGCCTGAACCATCCAACTCCAAGAGCAAGCTTAACCCTTAGAAGCCTGCTGTATCATCTAAGAAGGTGAAGAAGGAGCTAGAAAGAGATCAAGATCAACCCTTTTCATAGAAGAAGACCCTTAAAAGTATGCTTATGGAATGCATCATTTGTGGTTGTACAACTCATTATGCTAAGGATTGCATCTACAATCCTAAGAGTACCATCCACAAATAGAAGAAGACTTCTGAGAGGAAGAAGAAAATAGCTTAGGATTGAAAATCACATTCCTTCAAAAGCTCCAAGGTGAACAAAAAGAAGACAGGCGGAAAACTATCTTTGGAAGGTGGAAAACTGACATGCAATGGCTCTTTGCTTTAGAACATTGAAAAAATTAATGGAGGGCCACTTGCTTTTGGAGGTGAATATTGGACTAAACAAGTGAATTGAAGGATAATGCTTTCCATAATCAAATATATTGTGTTTTAACATTCAAACAATCATTAACTAACACATTAGCATCATTAACATTCATACCAGACACTAATTATTATGTAAATTTCCTTTTCAGGTTTGTAGATAAAAGAAATTTTGACAAGTGTCGGAAGCGGATGAAGATATGCCCACAGTGGATGAGTAAAAGTTAGCAGCGGATGAAGTCTGATGAAGTCCAAGTGCTGACAGTGGATGAAGAACTCCACAACTGATGACCAATCACTCACAATGGATGAATAAGTCTCCATAGCTAACGAACAAGTTCACAAGGGATGCACATCCACAGCAGATGCACTTCCACAACGGACAACAACAAGACAAACATTCATCAAGTGTTCACAGCGAATGACTATCATACATAATAGACAACATATTCATCATCCACCGCGGACATTTATACATCCAAAATGGACATGTTATCATCCACATCGGACGACTTAGACTTAGGATATTATGTAATTTTTGTTTACATAGGGGTATTTTTGTAATTGTATATAGTTATTGCGTATAGGCTATAAATAGCATAATACCCTAATCCTTTGTAAGCTTTTGAACAATCATTACAATCAAGCAATTTATACACATCTGAGCATTTTATCACTAGCAATAACATAATCATACACACACATAGATATCATATCTTTAATCATGGGTTTTCTCACTGTGATTATTGAGTATTGATTATATAACAATCTATTATTATATTTGAGAGATTTAAAATGATCCTTGGGGGAATTCATTGTTTGTTCTTGATGTTCTAAGTTGGTTAAACACAAGAACTACTTGAATTTCATCAGATGGCATCAGAGCCTAGGCTCAAATCATTCACTGATTTTTGATCCTCTCCTTCAATACAATGATATATGTGGTTCATTAGCTTCATAACATTCATTTTCAAGCTAAAAATCATCAAAAAACCCTCTTCTACTCCAAACATTCATCAAATGCTTAAAATTTTATTCATTAACCTGTTTTTGTGCATTCTGTAGAAGATTTTTTTGTTTTTGAAGCTCTAAATAGCATTCAGACACTGTTTTTTTTTAAACAGAATCATCACAAAACCTCAAAAAACCTCATCGGTTCTAAGGGTTTTTGATAAAACTATCTTCGAGAACTGTTTTATCAATTTTCATCTTACAAACATTGTTTTTGAAAATCTTGAATCATTCTAAGTGTTTAAAATCATCATATTCACATATTTTCATAGTTGAATCAGGTTTGTATTCTTCAATCAACAAACCGATTGTTGATTTATGTGGAGAATAACTCAGCCACAAACAAACCCTAGGATAAACCCTAGTTTTTGTTCACACAAAACCTTCACAATCTACGGTGATCGTGTTGGTTTAGCATAAAAGAAAAACAAAGAAGAAACATATTCTTCTTTTGAATTTTCAAAAAAAGTTACTTTATAATCCAAAAAGTTAACTTTTAAAAAACATTTTTCTTGTTTTTAGGGGTTTTGACTCTTCTTGACTCACAACATTCCTTAAACGAAATATTCCTTTTATTTCACCAAGATTCTACAGTGACATTACCTTGGACATTAATTGATTTAAAATTGAATTAACTAATTTCCTTTATTCGGTAAAATTAAAAGTGACAAAAATCATTACAAACAAATCCTAGTAACCTTAGGATAAAACAAATTTGTCACCGAGCAAAATTAACAATCATATTTGACTTAAACTGTTAAGTTATTAATTCAACAACCATGTCTGATAAAATCTCAGGATCAAATAGTGGTCTCAAACTACTGAGGCTAAAGAACAAAGCAGAATTCAAACAATGGAAAATTATATTCAGAAACTGGATTATTTTCCAAGGCCCGGATCTATGGAAATCCATAACCGAGGGACCATACATACCTCTGACTCTTGGTCCAGACTACAAGATACAAAAACCAGTCATCTTAAAAACTGTAGTTAGTGATGACCTCAAAAAGGTCAAAATGAACATGAAAGCATATAACATTCTGGCAATGGCTCTGCCATTTGCAATACTGACAAGAGATGAAAATTTCAAAGCAACACATGAGCTGGGGAAGGTGTTTCACACCATGTGTGAAGGAAGTGAAGAAATAAGAGAAATTAAGAAGGAAAAATTGAGGACCCAGTATGAAACCTTTCATCATGTGCAAGGAGAGTCAATACCAAAATAGCTTCACAGATTTGTTCAGCTAGTAAATGAGATGATTGTTTATGATCTCAGATACGAATCTGTGTAGATCAACAAGAAGATGTTGCATACACTTCCAGATTACCGGACTCAATTAGTCTCTTTGATGAAAGCAAGATTTGATCTTGAAGCATTATCATTAGATGCACTAGTGACCAAAGTAGAGGCACTAGAACTAGATGAAAGATCTAGAAATAACAGTACAGTAAGACGTTTGGAATAATACAAGTTTAAGGAACTACAACAAAAAGACAATGCATTCTTAACTTGCACCAGTGAAGATAAAGATGAGGAGTTTCTGGATTCAAGTGAAACATGTTTCTTCTCTACTCCTAAATCATCCCAAAACAAACAAAAGTCAAAGAAGACTAGTGTTCATGCTTCCCATGAAGTAACACCTCAAAGCAAACAACATTCACATGTGTCCAGCTCAAGCAAAAAACACCCAACAAAAACTCAAAACATTCATAAATTTGAGAAACCAATGGATGCATTAACAATCATATTGCAAAGTGAGGAGCAAAAGGTAGCTTTTGCAACCTTTTCAACAAGCTTTGAAGCCTACTTAAGGGCGAACCTAACACTATCACAGATCATACAGCAAGACTTGGATGAATTGCCTCCTGATATGGTTAAAGAAATATATCTTCAATGGTTAATGGCAATGATTGCATACAGATCCAAGAAGTTCATATAAACAAACATGGGGTTAAACATCGATAAGAAAACCAAAGATGGTTTTGATAAGACAAAGGTGAGATGCTATAACTGCCAACACTATGGACACTTCACTAGAGAATGCCAACAATCTAGAGTTGATAGAAACAACCAATAAACACAAACCTCAAGCAGTTATCAATCAAACAAACAAATCCCACCTCCTACCTGTATTCCTGCTGCACCAACCCCAGCTCAAATCATACAGTACAACCTAAATCAACATTCAAAATCATCTGCAATAAATATCAAACAAGATGGTGAATCCGATTGGAGTATGTACGAGGCTGAGATCCAATCTCCCGATCATGCACTCATGGCAAACATAGAGGATAAACTTTTAGAAATGCAGAAAGAGGGAAGGGAAAACCTCTGTACACAAGCATGAATTGATGAAGTCAATAGATACAGAGAACACGCAGACAAACTTTCTAAGAAAGTGATTGAAACAAACATTTTAAATGAATGTTTAAAATCAGAACAAAAACAATATAAGACTAAAATTCTTTCATTACAAAATGATTTGGACAAATTGATGCCTGAAAAGTTAATACTTGCAGCTCAAGTAGAGAAACTCTTTGAATAATTGACTCAGTCAAAAACATTACGCGCTGAAACGGAACTAAAACCTTAGAAATTTCAGGTGAGCAACAAGAAGTTTGAAGAACTTTTTGCTCAGCAAAGGGCATTTAAAGACCCTTCAGGTTTGGGATACAATAAGGTTAACCCACCTTATAATGACAATTATATCCCACTTCCTGATTCTATGACCCCAAACAGGGTAAGTGTCTTGACCCACATAACAGGACTGATGACTTAAAACAATCATCATCATCATCATCAAAATCATCATTAATATCAAAAACACCTTTGATAAATTTAGTTAAGAGTCAAGCTTCTCCACAAATAAAATCAACTGACTTTTATCAGGGGGAAAACAACGAGTTTGATGAACAAACAATAGATGAAGATGATGAAAGTCAAAACAACTAATTACTAAACCTAAAAGGTTTCAAGTGTGGTTGACATAACATCCAAACAACAAAAGAAGACACAACGCTTTGACATCTGCTCCGGTGGTAGAAAGGCTGAATCTTCTACCATTTCTCCAAAACAAAGAACTAAGGGAAAAGGCAAAGCCCCTGCTCAGCCAAAACAAACAACAGTAACTTTTGATGTACCATTAAAGTCAAGTTTAAAATCAAAGGTTATTAACATACAAAACACTGCAAAGTTACCATACTACGAGTGGTGTGATCAATACACACACACCATAGAAAAATGCAAATATGGTAAGTATTGCAAGTATTGTGACATGAACAATCACAGTACATAATCATGTCATTTTTGCAACTATTGTTCTATTTGTGAAAGAAACAATCATAGTAGTGCAAACTATTTTTTCAACAAGAAAAGTAAGAAGCAAAACAAAACACCTCAAGTTGAGAAATCAACTGAGAAACAGATAGTTATCCCTAACAAGAACAAAGGAGGAGTACCATAACAAACTCCTTATACAAAAGTTGTTTTAAACAAAGGCAAAAACTTTTATGGCAACTTTAAACAACCAACCAGGAGACATAAGTCTCAGAATAGAGAAACAACAGACATTATCACTGGCAGGAGAAAAGCACAAAGCACTTCTTTAGATAGAGCTAAGAACACAAAAAGGAAATCTAGTGTGCCTAGAATTCCTAAAGAAGCAGACAATGCCACACTAGAAGAAATTTGCGTAATAGGAAAAGACGAAAACCCAAGACCATTTTGGCTTGGGTTGCACCATCTAACTATTTTTTTTATTTATGCAAGGACATCAAAGAAGGGCAGACAAAATATGGTATGTTGATAGTGGATGCTCCTGGCACATTACTAGAAATTGTTCCCTCCTCGACCTTTTAAAAAGCAAACAAGGAGGAAATCTAGCCTTTGGAGGTGATAAGACTAGTGGAAAGATAACTAGTGAAGGAACAGTATCAAATGGGTTGATCAGCTTTGAAAATCTCAACTACTGCTCCAACCTCCAGTTCAATCTTCTAAGCGTATCCCAAATCTGTGACAAAGGATATGCCACCCTCTTTGACTCCAACAATTGCTACACCTTTAAGACAGGTTTTCAAATACCTGAAGACTGTATTCTTTTGAAAACACCCCATCATAACAACACATACATTGTTGATATGAACAATGTTTTAGCATCAACCCCTAAAATATGTTTACTATCAAAAGCATCAGAAGATGTTTCCCAATTATGGCACAGACGATTTGGACACTCAAATTTTAACAGAATGAATCAACTTGTAAAAGGTGACTTAGTAATAGGTTTACCATAAAAGGAATTCTTCTGTACAGAGTACTACACTGCATTTCTGAAAGACAAACAACATAGAGTGTCCTATAAGTCAAAATTGGTAAAATCTAACAACACACCACTCAAATTGCTTCACATGGACCTTTTTTGCCCAAAAAACATCTTGAGTGTAGGAAAGAAGCAATACTGTCTTGTCATAGTAGGTGATTACTCCAGATTTACCTAGGTTTTCTTTCTACTACACAAGTCAGAAACATCAGAAATCATCAAAATCTTTATCACTAAAATTGAGAATCAATTGGATCTTAAAGTTAAATCTTTAAGAAGTGATAATGGTACTGAAATTAAAAATGACTCCATCTCTTCTATTTGTGTAAAGAAAGGAATCAATCATCAATTTAGTGTAGAAAGGACTCCTTAGCTGAATGGAGTTGCTGAAAGGAGAAACAGAACATTGATAGAAGCTGCTAGATCTATGCTAGCTGAATCTTTATTACCCATATTCTTTTAGGTTGAAACAATCAATACATCTTGCTACATTCAAAACAGAACATTAATAATCAAAGAACATTCCATAACACCATATAAATAAATGTTTAAAAGAAAACCTTTTATTGGCTTTCCTAAAGCTTTTGGATGTTCTGTCTCAATATTAAACACCAGAGAACAATTATCTAAGTTTGCTCCAAAAGTAGATGATGGAATCTTTGTTGGATACTCCGAAAGCTCAAAAGCTTACCGAGTATACAATCAAAGGCTTAACGTAGTGGAAGAATCAACCGATGTTATTTTTAATGAACATTTTTCCACTAAGAAAGTCATTGAGTCAGACTGGTTGTTTGATATTGGCATATTAACAAAATCATTTGACACATCTTACTTTGATGTTTCAGGTACCAAGGATAACAATGAGTATCCAATGCTTCCACCAACAACCATTGATGTTCCTTTAACTGCGGATCCTCCAAGGAGAACAAACATCACTCCTTCTAGTACCATAGTTTCAACTCCTCCAGACCAAACAAACACATCAAAAGAAACATCACCAAACACACTATCTTCATCAACTCTAGTGACCACTCAAACACAACCAAACAAACAATTAAGGTCACATCAACCAAACACAGTTGAAGAAGATGATAACTATCACTCATTACTTGATACACATCATGAAGATGAAATCTTCGATTTATTTTATGATTCACCATAAACATTCCATGAAACCACAATGACAGATAATCAAACAACATTAGATAACCTTGCTCATCCATCATCTCCCAACCAAACAATCACCAATCTTGATACAACAATCCCTGTTGATCAGATTGAAACAACCAGAGTTCACAAATATCATCTTTTAGAAAATATCATAGGTGACCTCAATGTCAGATTAACACGTAGTCAATCTGATACAACAAACATGTGCTTGTATTCTTGCTTTTTATCTCTAACTGTTCCTAAAAACATCACCGAAGCACTCAAAGACAATAGTTGGATAGAAGCAATGCAAGAAGAATTATAGCAATTTAGAAAGCAAGAGGTATTGCAATTAGTTGACCTCCCAGAAGGTCACTATGCGATTGGCACAAGATGGTTGTTTAGAAACAAAGCTGATGATAGAGGAATTGTAATCAGAATCAAAGCAAGGCTCAAAGCCCAAGGATATACTCAAGAGGAAGGCATTGATTATGACGATGTCTTTGCTCTTGTAGCTAGACTTGAAGCCATCAGAGTGTTCCTTGCATATGCCTCATCCAAAAACTTCATTATCTTCGAAATAGATGTCAAATATGCATTTCTTTATGGAAAGATAGATGAAGATGCATATGTTGCTCAACCACCAGGGTTTAAAGAACCATAATTCCCTCACAGAGTCTAGAAGTTAGATAAAGCTTTGTATGGTCTTTAGCAAGCACCTAGGAAGTGGTATGAAACTTTATCTAAGTTTCTGCTATAGAATGGGTACACCCGAGGGAAAATTGATAAGACATTGTTCTTAAAGAGGAAAGAACAAGACTTGTTTATAGTTCATGTGGTTGACATAATCTTTGGCTCCACCAACATACAATGTTATAGAGAGTTTGAGACTCTTACGCAATTAAAATTCCAAATGAGCTCAATAGGAGAACTTACCTTCTACCTTGGTCTTCAAGTTCAATAATCTGTTGAAGGAATTTTTATCAACCAGAGCAAGTATGTGAATCAGGTATTAAAAAAACACAACATGTTTGATTGCACATCCAGAAAAACACCATTTGCAACTAGATTGAAGTTTGGACCCGATCCAAAAGGCACATCAGTTGATCAGAAGCTCTACATATCTGTCATAGGATCCCTGATGTACCTAACTGCAACCAGACAAGACATCATGTATGCAGTTTGCATGTGTGCAAGATACCAAGCAGATCGAAAGGAATCACACATAAATGCAGTAAAGAGAATTTTCAGATACTTAAAAGGAAAACCCGCACTTGGCCTATTGTAACACTTGGAAAATTCAGCAAAAAAAAAAGAGATAGAGAAAAGAAAGTAAGGGAGATAAAGAGTTTTACTTAAAGCAAGGGGTTGAAAGTGTGCAAGGGGCAAACTTGCCCATAATGGGATTCAAAAAGGAGTATGGTAGCCCACATCTCCTTTTCTCACCCACACTTTGCTGCAAAAAGGAAAGAAGAAGTTCTCAACTAGTTCTAGAGAGAGAAAGAAGAAGATCTTCAAGAAGATGAGATTTCCTAGTGTTTTCTTCTCGGTTTTCAGTGGGTTTGAACTTCTGGACCGATCTTTATGTGTTTTCTTTGTGTTTGGAAGCTTGTTTTTGTGTGTTTTAGTGCTAGAACTCCAGGTAACTCTCAGGTTTGAAGAGTTTTCACTCGAAAGCTGTTGTTTTATGCTCAAACTATGTTTTTCAGTGTATAGTACGACTGAAAATTTATGTATGTGTGTTTATGTGACTGAAGTGATGTTAGGTAGATGTTTAGTATGTTTTAAGTGTGTAACATGTTAGATCTATGCTAAGTATAAGTTAGAATGATGTTTGGGAACTAGAAAATACGGATGATGCATTGCAAGTGATAATTATTGTGTCCGCTATGGACACTTAGAATTATTATGAATGTGTCTGCTGTGGACTTGGTACGTCCGCTGTGGACACTTAGAAAAATCATGCATGTGTCCGCTGTGGACTTTACACATCTGTTGTGGACACTTAGAAAAATTGTGCTTGTTGTCCGCTGTGGACTTTAGACGTCCGCTGTGGATATGTAACACCCGAAAAATTCAAAGAAAATAAAAGTAAAGAAGAAAAGATAATTATCCGATAAAGTTAAGGGGTGAAGGTGTACAAAAGGTAAACTTACCCATAATGGGTTTTAAAAAGGTGGTAAGGCCGCCCATGACCCTCTCTCTCATGCGCAATTCAGCTAAAAGCTTGGAAAAGAAAACCCCCATCCGGTTTTAGAGAGAGAAAGCTCCAGTTCTTCGAAAGGTGAGATTTCTAGAAGATTTATTCTCGATTTTCTGCTGGGTTTGAGCTTATGAACCTATTTGATAGAATCAAAATAGATCGATCTGTGATGATATCGTGATACAGTTCAATCAAACAAACACAAGTAATCAATTCAATGCAAACATATCACAAAAATTCATTGTTTCATTGATAGAATGCATAGAAAGTACAAGTATAGAAATCAGTTCTAATTCGTTCTTAGGTGCTTCTAAGACGTATCTAATCTATCTACGCATACCTTATCTATGCTATTTATACTATCAATACAAAAGGAACAAATATTTACAAAATAGTCCCTATACTATGACAAAAACTATACAAGACACATAAAGACTAAATGTTAGTCTTTAAGAAGCATCTACAATACTCCCCCTAAGATTGACATTGTCTTTGGTCTTCAAAATCAATCTTCAGTCTTTAGATCTTTGCCTTCAATCTTCTTATCTTTTGTCTTTGTCTTCTCTTTTATCATCAGTCTCCATGCTTTATCTCCAGTCTTCAGTCTTCATAAATCAAAGAAGTCTTTAGGCTCTTCTTTAATCTTGAATACTGGCTTCTCTATATAAAGTTCTTGTTCTCTCAGAGCTTTAGTAATAGCAAACTTGAACTTGCTAGCTAAAATTCCTTGCTCCGGTTTAGCTTCATTCATCTTTATCTCCATGCTATTCATCACTTCCAAAGTTTGCTTTGAGAGACCTGCTATATCCATATTAGCATAACACTCTATAGGGTTTGGATTATCTTTACAGTGAATCTCTAAAACTCCTTTGCTCGATATTCTCATGAACTCAATATCTTTAATATCTTTCTTCACAATGTTAGCATATGCCAATGCTTTCCTTAAAGATATCCTTTCCATTGCTGCATTCATCACTTTAATGATCGACAGAAAATACTTCTTATCATTCTCAGCCATTTCTGGAACAACTTTTTCAAACTTTTGTATAAACAAGAATGAAATGTAACTGGGATGCAAAAGCTTCAACTCAAAAACACCAAATACAGAAATCATATCGTGATCCTAATTATTCAAATCTCATACTAACTTCAGCTCAAATGTATCCGAATTATAAAACCACCTCAAGATTGGTTTCGATTGCTGTGTTCCATCAATGACTTTGAGTCCTGGATTTGTTACTTTTTCAAAATATTGATCATTGAATGCGTCTAAGAACTTTTCTTCTCCTACGTCTTTCTCATCACCTTTTCTCTTCTTCTTTATTGCTTGAAAATAATCCTTATCTTCTTGATCACACCTCGTTTGTAAAAATGAACTCATTCGAGTTATTCTTCTATTCAACAATTGCATAAAGTTTTCTCCACGCTTAGCTTTAGATGGATTAATCAATGGCAATTTATTCAACTCTTTGAGATCTTGAAAATGAAGTTTTATGATACTTAAGAAAAAATGATAAACGTCACAAATTGCATTTACCCTTTTAATAAAAAATGCATCAAAAATCTCAGCATATTTCCATGCGACGATCTTCACTTCTTTTGTAGTATCCGGAACAATCATAGCATTGAGTAATTCTGAAATAGATTGCCCTTTCTCCAATACATTGCGAACTAGGTCTCCTGCTGAACGTGCCTTGTTCCACAGTTGCTTTTGTTCCATAGAGACTTGATAACCTTGCCTTTCAGTCTCTGGAAACATTCTCTAAAGCTCCTTTCTTCTTTTATACATTGTGCTCTTCATAGCCATAGCTGAATTTCTTGAGGTTTCAGAATCCTCGTTCTTTTCGTGATCTCAAGATACTGAGGATTATCAGTATCAAACACAATCATTCTATTAGTCTGCTTTTCTGTTTCTTGAAAGCTCCTTACCAAATTTCTTAATGATTCGGCTTGTAACCTCTTGAGCTTCTTCCATGGATAGTTTCTTGATTGTAACCATGTCCTTAATGCAGTAACATTCATATCATTTGGATCTGGATGATGCAACTCAAATGCAGTCAGTTCTTCAATATTAATGCTCTCCTGTAATGGATTCCACTCCCCGTGTTCCACTATAATCTCATCCGGATCAATTGGTGCACTTGATTCAGTAGCTATGCACTACTCAAACTCTTTATTAATTTGAGACACAATTAAACCATCAAGAAAAACTCTATTGTACTTCATTCTGATAAGATAATTATACCTTTCTTCAACATTAACAGATATATCATCATGGCTTATATCAACCGATGAATAATGCTCATCAACATTTGCTTCTACTCAATCTTCATCATCTAATACTTCATTATACTAGTCATCATCAAATTTAGCTTCTATATCATCTAAAGCTTTAATGATTTCTTGTATATCCGAATCTTCTTCATCTATACTTGCATGTTCATCAATCACTTTTTGAACTTTGGATGATGATTCAGGTAGTACTGAAACATCAATATCATCTATTTTCCTCTTTCCTTCATCTAAAACAGGAACTTTATCAACATCTATCGGATTACTCTCTGAAATAATCATCAAATCTGGAGACGGAGACTTTTGGTTTTCTTTCATCTTTTCCAATTCTTCTTTCATAACTTCATTTTCTTCATTCAATTTCTTAAGCTTTTCCTCTATTAGATCATAATCTTTCATCATTACCTTAAATGTTTTCACATTGTCTTCTTTGCTTTTCATCAACTCTTCAATCACTTCATCTTTCTTTTTCAATTCTTCTTGTAATTTCTCATTAACTTCTTTCAAATCTTCTATCACTTTCAATTGCTTCCAAATTTTCTTCTTTTTCTGTTACATTTACTTCTTGTTGAGGTTCATTCACAAATTCATTATGAATTGTAGTTTCAACAATTTCAAATTCTTGCATATTCTCATTAAACTCAAACTATTCATTAGTATCTACCATCTCTTCAATCATACTCACTATCTCATCAACAGATTGAATATCACCAACAATTTCTTCACTTTGATTAACTTCAGTATCATTATCATGAATTTCTTCAGTAACTTGGTCAATCTCTTGTACATTTTCATTAATTTCTTCATGAATTTCCTCAGTAGCTGCCTCGGTTTCATCTACATCATCATGTCTTTTTTCATGAGCTTCTTCAGTAACTTGCTCAGCTTCTTGTATATCATCATGAACTACTTCCATCACATCACCATCATAACCACCATCATCACCATTATCATCTTTAGAAGAACTTGAACTCTCTTCATCATCATCATTATCATCATTATCATCATTGTCATCATTGTTATCATTATTAGGAAATTCTATAATGAGATCATTAGGATCTATAGGTTTTTCTTTTGTCAAATGATAGTGATCAATAGTAATGTCAACTTCATCATTAGCCACATTCCTTATGTAATCAAACAATGGTACATTTTGAGCACCATTGACTATAGCAAGTCTCTTATAAGAAATCTCAGACATGTGTTCTAGGATCAGAGTTTCACCACTCACACCATCTACACGTATATCCGGATGCTCTTCATTTATAATCATCTGTAAGAATCTTGGGTACATTAGATACTTGTTCCTGGTTCCCTTTTCTAAATTAAAGATAAAACCGTTTAGAATCCACTTTGACATATTAAATCTCTGATTAGTTGCAAGTGCTACGATAGGAGATGCTATGTCTACTGGAAAAGAGTTCCATCCAGTACTCCTTTTGGACATACAGTGTTGAAAGATATAGCATAACAACTTCTAGTGGTTATAAACTCTTGCTTGAAAAAATTACTTCTTGGGAATGTGATCAGGATGACCCATTGCCATAAATGTCTCTCTACATTCATTAAATGATAATTCAGCTAAATCCTCAGGATCATTTGGTCCCAATCGTAAAGCTTCTCTTATGGACTCTTTAGGTACTTCAATCATTCTGAAGTTTGTAATGAATCATCTTACTACTTTTCTACCTTTATCATTAACTTCAACAGATGCAGTGTTCAGAACTTCTTGATTAGTCTTGCATATATGATTGGCTGATAACACATGGCATAAACATACTTTGTTCTCAGTAAAAATTTGATTATCTCTTCATATCCCACAACATCTCTTAATTCTTCATTCAGTAAAGCAGCAACATTGTGTTTAGGCTTGAATTTTAATTCAGCCATCTGCAAATTAAAAACAAGAAATTTAGAAACTTGAATATTATCAATTAAAATCAATTGATGTTTGTTAAAATTTAAAGAATTAGTATGTTTTAAAACATTTTTGACTAACTTGCACTTAAAAATTCTAAGTGTTTGACATTCTGTTCATAAACAAATCATCATTCAAGTTAGTTTGTTTATGATTTATACACACTTTAATCCTCAAATTTATCTCACAAAACAGATTTGTAACAAGAATTTTTTTTTGTTAATCAATTTTTTTTTATTTTTTTTAAAAAAAATTCGAATATGACTGCTCATCTTCATCATACGACTGATGAAGAATCATCACAAACTGAAGTTCAATGAAAACCAGATTTAAATGCATTAACAAGGTCGCAATCATGTTTCTATTAACATTTAATCATCAATTTCAGTTCATTATACTCATTTCATTCACAAGTTTAACAGATTCAATCAACTAGGGTTCGTGCGCCAGAATAGGTTCGATACGCCCAAATCAAATCAACCTATTAAACTGAAATTCCTGTGATTTTGATCATAAACTTACGTTTAGAATCTGATCAGAAATCAATTGAAATGAGTGAATCAGGGTTCATCGAGTGTCTGGGTTTACGAGTGTTCAGGGGTTTTGAGAATGAAATGTCTGAAATCACAAAGTGTTGCTTTTATACTAAGTGAAATTTTAAGGCGCATGAGCACTGTTTATGCGCATGAGGTCAGGCGCATGAACATTGTTTGTGCGCATGATAATGAATTTTAGTAAGTGTTTAGGCGCATGAGCACTGTTTGCGCGCATGGGCTTAGACGCATGAACACTGTTTGTGTGCATAAGCACTGTTAAGGAGCTTTTGCACTGTTCAGGCGCATGAGTCTTGTTGAAATGCCCACACTTGGTATTTTTCACTTGATACGCCCAATTCTTGAAAGTCTGGATACTGTTTAGGTGCATGAGAAAGGTAAAACGCCCAACACTTGGACCACAATTTTCAGACTTATGATAACTGTTTAAGCGCATGAGGATGTCTGAATCGCCTAACACTCGTATAAATTCTGAAAAACCATCATGCTCCTAATCCTGGACTTATAAACACTGTTTAGGCGCATGAGATGACTTTCATGTGTCTTAACAGTTGTAATTATTAGGTCTTCCACCTGTACACTGGTTAGACATATTAGTACAGTTCAATACTAATATTTAAACAATTTATCAAATTTTGACTTTAAATAGTTAAATTTTGACTTTCACCCAAAATTTTCATAATTGACCCTCAATTTTGAACTATTGACATTTCAAACTTTTAATTTTTATTTTTGATCATTTTATGTTTTGACCTTTTTATTTTTATTTATTTTTATTTTTTTAATTATTCAAAAACAATTTCCCTTCATTTTAGTCTCTAATTTTAACAAATGATCTCATATTACAATTTTGCAAGAAGCTTTTCCACTTAAATATTTTTCAGGTTCATTTTTACATTATGTCAAACACACACATGCTTGAACATTTTAGCTTCATCCTTTCCATCGAAAACATTAAATTTTGATTTTTGATTTATCTAAAAATTTGAAAATCACTTATCTTAGACACTTTTCCTTTTAACTCTTTTTACTCCCCTAAACTTTTAAGATTAACAAACTTAGAAGTTTCTAGAATTTTTCACATGAAGATCACACTAATCAGTGTTAATATGCCTGGACACAGAAATCATGCAAAAAAATCAAAATTAAACTAGAAAAAAAATCTAATATTTACAAATGAATCAATGTCTGCAGTGAGATTATATTAGTTAAGATCAGCACATTGAAATGAAAAATTGATGAATTGTCATAGATAGTGAATAAATCCTGATCAAGTGTGTTCCAGGTTAATATTTCTACAGCAAAGGAGACACGAGATCTAAGGACAGAAAATGAGTGCATTTAGCAAGATATTCAGCACACGTACTTTTTCAATTCTTGGATTGTTTAAGGTACAATTAGATATGACATTATCTAGTCACACTTAGACTTAGAGAGGTTAATTCTCATAAAGATATGCAAGATGTCACTGTTCTCAATTTGTTAACCTGACATATACTATAACCGGATCTTATTTGGTGTTTGTGCACATTGGCATCTTGTTGCATCAGTGAGAATATCCAGGTCAGTAATCACTTACAACAAAGGATATCTCATCACTTTAGGTCTATGATGACTCATAACAGAGAAGTATTAGATGCTTTAAATTATTAGAGCTCAATGGTTATTCATATCATCATCAGGTGTGAGATCATGTCTTAACAAGCAATCAATTTGAGAAATCAACACTACTCATTAGGTCTAAGATAGACATACATGAATGCATGAGAGATTTAGTTTAATCACAAGAACTTACTTTTTCAATCTAATTGCATGAACTTACTTGCACATCATATCTGATCACGTCAGACTTTAGTCGAAAGCGAATTATGCAATTGATCAAACTAATGTATCTATCATTTCTCACATAGTGCAATGACATATTCATCCTAAATAATGAATTAACAAATAAAGACTCTATTTTTGTAGTTTTTTTATATTTTTATTTTTTGATTTTCAATTTTTTTAATTTTGTATTTGGTTTTACTTTTTCTAATAAACATGCACACATAAAAATACAATCAGGCAATTAACTTGACAGGTTCTCTGGCTGTGTCCTATTCATATAAGGGAGGGTTCTGATCATGTTTAGACTCAATTAACTGAAATGCTCAAAAACCAGTTTTTAAATGTGGTTAATAAGACCAATTGACTCTACCAAATACTCAAACCGTCCTGGTAAGAAAGCTTTAGTAAAAAGGTCAGCCAACTGTTTTTTAGTAGCAATTTTAATCAAAATGATTAAACCTTTTTTATAGTTATCTCTGAAAAATGATAGCGAATCTCGATATGTTTTGTTTTTGAATGTTAGACAGGATTAGCTGTAATGAACATAGCAGCAGTGTTATCAATGTAAATTGGAGTTTTTAGAAAGTTGAACCCATAATCCAGCAATTGGTTTTGTAAACAAAGGATTTGAGAACATCCTACTGAAGCAACTATGTACTCAGCTTCTGCGGTTGAAACGGAGACATTTGTTTGTTTCTTTCATTGCCATGAGACTAATCTGGGTCCTAAAAACTGACAACCACCCGTAGTAGATTTTCTATCTTGACAACATCCTCCATAATCACTATCAGTATACCAGTATATCTCGAAGTTTCCTTCATAAGGATACCATAACCCTAAGGCTGGTTTTCCTTTAAGATATCTGAATATGCGTTTGACAGCAATTAAGTGAGATTCCTTCGGGTCTGATTGATACCTTGCACAGACACAAACGACATACATTATGTCTGGTCTAGATACAGTAAGATACATCAAAGAACCAATCATAATTCTGTATAAAGTTTGGTGTTTACGTCAGCTGGAGTTCTGATGGACTGACAATCTTGTAGTTTAAATTTCTTCAAGAGTTTGTCAACGAACTTCTCTTGATTTATGAATATTCCATCTGCAGATTGCTTGACTTGAAGTCCAAGAAAGAAATTTATTTCTCCCATAGAACTCATTTGAAATCCAGACTTCATGATTTCTTCGAATTCATTGCACAATTTTGGACTTGTATAACCAAATATGATATCATCGACATACACTTGTACACATAAAAGATCATCAGCATCCTTCTTGATAAATAGAATAGGATCGATTTTCCCTCGCGTGTATCCATGTTGGATTAAGTGCTGTGATAACGTTTCATACCATATTCTAGGGGCTTGATGTAGACCATATAAAGCTTTGCTAAGCTTGTACACACGATGTGGAAATTATGAATCTTCAAAACCCAGAGGTTGCTTTACATACACATCATCGGTGATCGGTCCATACAAGAATGCACAATTTACATCCATTTGATACACTTTGAATTTCATGAATGATGCATAAGCCAGGAAGACACGAATTGATTCAAGTCTTGCAACTGGAGCAAATACTTCATCATAATCTATTCCTTCTTCTTGGGTGTATCCTTGTGCAACGAGTCTCGCTTTATTTCTAACAACAATTCCTAGATCATCTCTTTTGTTTCTGAACAACCATCTTGTGCTTATGGCATTTTCTCCTTCAGGTAAATCCACAAGATTCCACACTTCTTGTTTGCGGAATTGCAATAATTCTTCTTGCATAGCCTCAATCCAACTATTGTCCTTTAACGCTTCGGTAACATTTTTAGGAACAATTTGAGAAAGAATACATGAGTATAAGCAAAGATTTGCTTGTTCTGATTTGCTTCTTGTTGTTCTGTTATTAAATTGTGACATCCGGTAATTTTCCGTTACCAAACTCCGTTAGTTTCATTAAGTCTTGCATACACGTGTCGTGAGCACACACTAGCTGTCGTTGAACGTTGGTGACTTAATAATAATTAATAATGATTATCTGATAATAATTTAGTTAATGATATGATTATTAAGTTGTGCTTATATGTTTACATGATTTAAATATTAATTGTGAATTTTATCGCGTAAAGTGGAAACGTGTTACAATTATTTCGTGTGTTTTGTGGCAAAAGGAAATTTTGCATGATTATTATTTATGACTAATAATAACTGTGTTTAGTAGTTAAAAACTATTTAAAAGCCTAATCTTTATAAAATACAAATTATAAGGGTTAAAAGGGTAATTATGGATTATTAAATAAAACAAAATAAAAACCCAACCCTAATAACCCCCCCTACGGCGGCGATCAACCTCCCCACACCCACAAACCTGTGATTTCAGCCAAGATTCACATTCGATTTTGGACCGATTTCAAGCATCACAACAAGTTAGAATCATCAATTGCAAGCCATTTCACGTTTAAAGGTTAGATTTTTACATGTTTTTAATGGTTTTTCATGTTGGCCGAAACCCTAGTTCGAATTGGATGATGTGGGTGTCGATTTTGAGTTATTTGTTGATGTTATTATGTAGTTAGATTGTATATATGTTAGTTAACGTTGATTATGCAAAAAAAAAACTATGATTTTGATGCGTTGTTCATAGGTTACTAATAATAGTAACTTTATTTGCATGAATATGGTGATTTGATGATGAATTGATGTTGTTAATGTGTTAGTGATGATAATTGGGTGTTAGATTGTTGATATGAATGCTAGAAATCCAAGAATGAATGTTGTAGTTCATGCCTTACTAAGGATAGTAACTTTTGGCTATGAAAGTTGATGAATCATGATAATTGGATATTGTTGATCATGTCTAGATGTTATCATGAGCTTGAATTGGTACATTATTGATGAATTCATGAATATCTTAGGTGTTGGATAGATTTTGGGATGTGCTTTCCCAAAAGGGAAACTTTATTTGCACAAATTTTTGAATATGAGGATTTGAGTATGTTTGGGACGTTAGGAGCATGCTAGTATGTTCACGAGTGATTTATAATGTGGTTGAATGGGTTGTTTGGGTTGTATGAATGTTTAGTTGGTCAGTTAACTGAGTTGGCCTGTTTGTGGGAATTCATGGTAATAGGTCATATGGGTGACGTTAGGATTATTGTTTGGGATGTGGTTGGTCATGATTGAACATTTTGGATGATATGATCTCTGTTAAATGGAATGTTGATGATCATCATAAACGCGTGCGAATCTGAGGTCCCTACTTAGTAGGATTGGCAGGGTTTAGGGTGTGAAGTCATGAGTGGCTTCACATGGCATGCTGTGCATGATTTGATTCTATGTATAATGCATTGGTTGTGTTGTAGCTATGTTGAGCATGATAATTGTTTGAGATTCACATGACTTGTATGATATCTGGTTGTATGATGATCAAGTTAGTACATGTGGTTAATGAAGTGTTATATGTAATCAGTTTGTATGTTAATCATGTGTGATGTACTGTAATGCTTGTTTGAATGGAATTTCACCTATAATGTCACCAACGGGTCAAACGAGTCAACTGGGTCAAATGTGTCTTGTCTTCTAAAACCTTGAGTTCTTTGGTTTGTAGAGCACTTAGGGTTTCATTATGATTCTGTATACACGTACTTATGTACTCATGTGTTCTAGGTGACCTCTAAGGGTTGTCTATCCACTCTTTCTTGTCAAGTTAAGCCTTAAGTAATTTCTTACGCGCATCAGGTGAGTTCATGCCCCACTCTTTTACATACTCTCTTTTGGGGGAGATAGCATACTGGTTTTACAAACGCTTACTTTATATGAGTTGTGTATAGTATGATATAGTGTTGAATACCATGAAAGTCCTCACACTTTCGGATTGTTAATAATGATGATTAGCGGGAAATCTTGGGTAGTACTACTGGGTCTGACGAGCCCCACCTGTGCGACTCGAGGTCAAACGGGTGCAATTTTGTCCTAACGAACATTGTCACGACCTGGTATGTCGTGGCAGGAGGCAACAAACATAACACAGTCAGCTTCAATCACAAAATTGCTATGATTATTACTATTTGTATATAGACAAGCTATCTATTACAATACACTTCTTATATTGTGCAACTGTTATTGATTTATGTTTAACGCAAACTCTTGAACTCACCAACCATTGTGTTGACTCTTTTAGTATGCTATTCTCAGGTTAAGGTTACCATTGCCTAGGAGCACATTACACGGGTCAGCATCATTGGACTGTCTGCATGTTTGAAAACAATGTCTTTGGTTGAGTTGTTTAAACATTATGCTTTGGTTTTGCATAATACTTGGGCGCGTTTGTTTGCACATTTTGGATCATGTTACATTGTTTTGGGTTTTCTGCTTTATTTAACGCTTCCGCAGTATTTAAAGTTAAACTTTGATTTGAATTTTTGTGCATATAGAGTCGTTCTGAGTAACTAATGACTGAGATCCTGGTATGTCACGCGCCTCGCGGTAAAACCCCGCACGTGGATTTTGAGGGCGAGACAGATTCGTATCAGAGCCATTGGTTATAGGGAACTAGGTGAAGTGTTTTCACAAGTTAAACAGATCTATTTTATCCTTATAAAATAGAAGAACGCATCGAAATATATATATAATTTTAAATTTGTTACAGTGAGCTAATTTATATATAAAATTTTTTTTATATAAAATCAGTCAAAACCCATATGGATCGATATATGAATCATGCTTACAAACAACCATAAAAGGTACGAAGAACTACCTTCAACTATGAGGTCGGCAGGAGGTGAACGAGGATGGCAGCTCTAAAAGCAAGAAGCCTCAAGCTGGTATACCCACGAGCCACCAACAAGAACACCGGTTGCTAGGATTTTCACTTACACAACTCCCTTTTATGTTTCTCTAGACCGATCAAGAGAAAAAGGGTTCTTACACTTTTTCGTGTTCTCAAGTCGTTTTTTTAGAGAGATCTACAAGCCATCTTATATTGCATGTCCTTGGAAACATAAAGTTCAGGTGAGAGAAAAGCGGGTGGGCCCAGCCCCTTAACCCATCCGCATTTCTCAGAACAACATCCGCATTAGTTAATGCAGATGAAGTTGTTCTCCCACATTTGTAAATGCGGGTGAAGTAATTCATCCGCATTTGCAAATGGTCATCCGCATTTGCTAATGCGGATGTATGTTTCCATCAGCATTTCCAGAAATGCTCATCCACATTTGTTCCAAAACAAATGCAGACAGGGTTTGTTCACCCGCATTTGTAAATGCAGATGAGTAAACATCATCGCATTTGTTCAACCACATCAAATGCGGCTGTGTTAAACGAATGCGGATGAGTAAACATCATCTCTCTTTGAAATAAATTATCCATATAATTTATATACAACACAAGTGTAAATGTTTGGAAACCCAATTTCCAAATATTCTAAGTGTTAATATTTATTTATATGATCATATCATAAAACAAATATCTTTGGTGTTTGTCTAGCTCGTTATTTGGTATGACCCGACTTGGATCATGACATACTAGCCACATTAATTCAATATTTATTTTGGGCAGATCATTTCCATCAATCTCCCACTTGCACAAGATAAATAAAGGATTGATGCAAGTAGCAAATACCGCCTAACAACGGTTTACTACCCCTAATATGCATGACTAAGTGCCATTCAATAACATCATACTCTCAACGAATAAGAGGAACAAATACCATCTTAACTACATACGTTTATCATAATCACCTTGTATCACACCTGAACATAGCCTTGTGTATTGTCTATTATTTTAGAACAATGAAGAACTAGATCAAGGTATAATATTTGGTGAATATCAAAACCCAATATGTATCTTAGGTAAGAGGACACTATGATATTCTCCTTTACTCAAATTTACTTATGATCAATTATAAAATTCCATGCAGTAACATTTGAGAGCGGGTCAGTCTAATATTTGTATCCCACAAATATCTATGAACCTTGGTAGCAACCTTTTATTCTATATTCATACTTTATGAATATCTACCAATCCATGTTCATAATAGTCTTACATTCATATTTGTTCCCACAAATATAACCGACTACGGACATTTAGAATAATAAACATATTCATGGATGTAAACATGCTAAAATGGAACATAACTCAAAATGTCATAATTTATACAAAGAGTTAGTATTACATTCGTTCCAAAGTTAAAATACAAAACAGATCAAATCCAACCACTAGAATATCGAAGTCCTAAGGCACAAGTATGACTCTCATGCTTTGCCCTTTCAAGGAGCTTCGTGAGTGGATCCGCAATATTTTGATCTGTGTGAACTTTGCGAATACATATCTTTCCCTTTTCAACTTCATCCCTTATGTAGTTGAATCTCCGCTCAATGTGCCTTGTCTTTTGATGTGCACGGGGTTCCTTGATTTGAGCAATCGCACCCTCGTTATCACAAAAGATCTCTAGGGGGTCTTGAATGGTAAAGACTACCCCTAGATCGGCAATAAATTTCTTTAACCATGCAGCCTCTTGAGCTGCCAATGAAGCGGCGATGTATTCGGATTCTTTAGTGGACAATGCTACCACGTCCTGCTTCGAGCTCTTCCAGGACACTTCCCCTCCATTCATAAAGAAGACATACCCCGATTGTGATCGAGAATCATCTCGATCAATCTGGAAGCTCGCATCCGTGTAACCTTTTACAACGAGCTCCTCCTCACCAGATCCATATATTAGAAACATATCCTTAGTCCTCCTAAGGTATTTCAATATGCTTTTAACATCCATCCAATGGCTATTACCTGGATTTTGTTGATATCTACTTGTCATGCTTAATGCGCATGACACGTTCGGTCTAGTGCATATCATTGCATACATGATGGATCCTATAGCAGATGCATATGGGATTTCCTTCATTCTTTCTTGCTCATCCTTTGAGTTCAGACATTGAGATGTACTCAATATTGTCCCTCTTTGAATAGGTACCATACCTTTCTTTGAGTTTTCCATCTTGAACCTTTTCAAGATTTTATCAATGTATGCACTTTGGTTTAAACCTATCAACCATCTTGATCTATCCCTATAGATCTTTATTCCCAAAATATAGGCGGCTTCACCAAGATCTTTTATGGAAAAGCAACTTCCAAGCCAGGCTTTAACACCTTCCATGGTTGGAACATCATTTCCAAATAGTAGTACGTCATCAACATACAATACTAAGAATGTGATAATGCTCCCACTAGCCTTTTTATACACACAAGCTTCATCAGCGTTCTTGATGAATCCAAATTTCTTGATCTCTTCATCAAAACGTTGATTCCAACTTCTGGATGCTTGTTTCAATCCGTAGGTTGATTTCTTTAACTTGCATACTTTATTAGGATGTTTTGGATCGACAAAACCATCAGGCTGAACCATATAGACAGTCTCTTCGAGATGTCCATTAACGAAAGCGGTTTTGACATCCATTTGCCAAATCTCATAGTCAAAATATGCAGCTATGGAAAATAATGTCCTAATTGACTTTAGCATTGCCACAGGCGAGAATGTTTCATCATAATCAACCCTTTGAGTTTGAGTGAAACCTTTTGCTACAAGTCTTGCTTTATAAGTATCCAAGTTTCCATGCATATTGGTTTTCTTCTTGAAAACCCACTTACATCCAACCAGTTTGGAGTTAAGTGGTGGTTCAACCAATTCCCATACTTGGTTGTCATACATGGATTGCATCTCAACGTTCATGGCTTCTAGCCATTTGTCACAATCCGAATTGGACATTGCATCATGGTATGTAGTTGGTTCATCCGAGTCAACCACATAGCATCCATTCATGAAAAATCCATATCTTTCAGGTGGAATGCTAATTCTACCAGATCTGCGAATGTTTTGTGTGTATTGATCAACCATTTGATCATTATCAACAACCTCTTGTTGATCGCTAGTTTCAACCAAACGTGTATTGGCTTGTGGTTCTTGATCCTCATCAATTTCCACTGTTATATACGTCATTTCTTCCATAAGAAACTTAGTTTCTAAGAACTCAACCTTTCTAGCAATAAATACCTTTTGCTCGGTTGGATTAAAGAAGTAATATCCCATACAGTCTTTGCGATATCCAATAAATATACGCATAATGGATCGACTTTCAAACTTGTTTTGGGTGTTCTGCTTCACATAAGCTTCACAACCACATACCTTTAAATATGATAGTGATGGAACTCTTCCATGCCATATTTCAAAACGTGTCGTATCCACTTTCTTGGTTGGGGCCATATTCAAAATACGAGCCGCAGAGAGCAATGCGAAACCCCAAAATGATAGAGGTAGTGAGCTTCTAGCCATCATAGATCGAACCATATCCAATAAGGTTCGGTTTCTCATTTCAGACACACCATTATGTTGTGGTGTTCCGGGTGGAGTAAGTTGTGAGACAATCCCACAACTCATAAGATGATCTTGAAAAGCATCACTCAGGTATTCACCTCCTCTATTTGAACGAAGAACTTTGATTGTTTTATTGAGTTGATTTTCTACTTCATTCTTAAAGATTTTGAACATTTCAAAAGCTTCATGTTTGTGTGTCAACAAGTACACATAACCATAATGACTATAATCGTCGATAAAGGTAATGAAGTATCTCTCACCATTCCTTTTCATTGTCTTAAAAGGACCACATACATCCGAATGTATGATTCCTAATAAATCCTTTGCCCTTTCGTTAGTACCACAAAAGGGCAACTTGGTCATCTTTCCTTGTAAACAAGATTCACACTTATTAAACGAACCATTTTCATTTGTTTCCAAAAGACCATTCTTTTGAAGTGTTTGAATCCGATTCTTGTTTATATGCCCAAGACGACAATGCCAAAGATATAAATCACTTAAACCCATTTTAGGTTTCTTGGTGCTTGTTTGGTATAACGAGTTATTAAAAGATGAGTTATCATGAACCAATTCATAGATACCATTATAAGGCATAACCTCAAAATAAAATACATCATCCATAAAAACACAAATACCATTGTTTATAAACTTTAATACATAACCATATTGTTTTAAAAGGGAAACATAAATTATGTTCCTAGTCAAACTAGGAGCATACAAGATGTTTTTCAAGACAACTTCCAAACCATTTGGAAGCTTCAAAAAAATAATCTCCTTGGGTTTCAACACCAACTTTTGCTCCGTTGCACAGGTAGAGACTTGTGTCTCCCTTCTTGAAATGCTTATTTCTTTTGAACCCCTGTAATAAATTGCAAATATGAGTTCCACATCCGGTATCCAATACCCATGTGTTTGAAGAAATAACATTCAATTCAATATGAATCATGAAAGTTGTACCTGAGGTCTGCCCAGCATCCCTCTTATTTCTCAACTCTTTGAGATAGGTTGGACAATTCCTCTTCCAATGTCCTATCTCACCACACTCAAAGCATGGATCGTTCTCCGTCACCTTAGGCTTCTTAAGCTTTGGTTTTGGAGGTTTAGTTCTTGCCTTTCCCTTACCCTTTCCTTTGATGTATCCCTTTCCTTTAGCAACATCTGCCTTGGGATCGGGGTGTTGCCTTTTCTTGTTGCCTCCCTCATTGATCGTGAGGACGGGTAAAACCCTTTTACCCATCCCCGCATCGGCCGTTTTGAGCATTGCGTGATGCTCACCAATGCTCTTGTCCCACCCGTTCATGTTATAATTCATGATGAACATCTCAAACCTTTTAGTTAGGCCACTAAGGATCAAATCTGTGGCCAACTCTTTTGAGACGGGACAATTTAGCTTTCAAGGCGATCAATGTGGCTCTTCATCTTAAGTACATAAGATGAAACCGATTGAGTTTCTTCCATGCGACGTGCATGAAGCGCTCAAACCGTTTCGAAGCGTTCTACCCTTGCTTGTTCAAGGAACATTTCCTTCAACTGGGTAATCATGTCGTATGCCCCATGATGCTCTAAATCCTTTTGGAGCTTGGGAATCATAGTTCCCAACTTGAGGCAAGAAACCTTCACAGAATCCTCAGTGTGCTTAACCCAATCGTTATAGACCTCAACATCATTAACATCGGGTTCGTCGGGAATGGGATCGTCTAGTACGTAAGATTTCTTTTCTTGCTTGAGAACGATTCTCAAGTTACGAAACCAATCCATAAAATTATTATGGTTAAGACGATCCTTTTCTAATATAGTTCTTAGTGATAGGTTATGGACGGTCGGTGTGGGAGCGTTGTTGTTGGCGGCCATTTCTACAAACAAAGTTCATTTTTAGTATTTCCGAAAATAAAACTTTAATTATTAATACACCTTTCACGTCTCATAGACAATTAATAATTAAAATCTAGAATCCAACGTTACATTTAAATAATGGTTAGGTGATCTTTATCCCATCATTTAAATTAACAAGGTAGTCAACACTTGACAATTGCAACCCTTTGCAACTTCTAGTTTTATGGGATCGGTTAAACATCTTTATGTTTAGTTGGCATGTTTAATCCCATCAACACCATTGTACACCATGCTTCGATGACCCTATTCACATGGTTTCCAACTCAAGTTGTCCTACTTACACACACGTGTGAGTTTACACATACAAGTGGTTAAGTGACCTTTATCCCACAAATATGTTAACCCCACCTCAAACACACAAATTCCCTAAGAGTGGTTAGGTGACCTTTATCCCACAAATAGTCCCCCAAGTGATTCGAGTGTTGTGTAAAAGGATGGTGTTAAACTTGTTTCAAAAGGGATTTTAGTTTTCATTAATTCTAGTTTTGAAAACTATTTTGCAGCTAACATTTGCATGCATTCAAATGTGTGGTACCAGTGTGAAACAATTTTCAAGGTTCTTTCAATAAAACCAATTTTATTGTGAACACATTAACTTTTAATAAACCCTTTTATTACACATGTTAATGTTTTATAAGAACCAATTTTATGCTTGTTGTTGATTTTAAACTGTTTAAACATGCATATCCATATATCACAAAACAATAATAAAACAAACACACAAGCATCACATGAGTCCATAACCGTAGACATCAAATCTTAACATCACTTGTTGACCGAAACAAGTGAGTTAATAAAGTCGTTTCTAAGGGCGAAAATGACACTACATTTGTGCCGGTGAACTCCCACTTGATCCCGCATCCAAATGCTTCAAGTGTCCACCTTGTGTTGTGACTCTTCCAATCCATTTGGGTCTCCATTTAGGCTTTGACTTCAGTACCAAACTCCTTTGGGCCTTCATCTTCTCCTTTCGGTTAAAACCGAGAAAGATAGTCTTGTTGCATCTTCTTTTACAAAACATATTCTAAATACAATTTTTCTAGTAGAAGTGAAGTGCAACTAGCCTATTTATTTACATACCAAATGAAAAATTAATAAATTACATACCCAATAGGAAGAATAAACATGTTTAATTATTACAAACCATTTGAATAATTAAAACAAATCACAACACATTCATCCATAGGTCTCGGCTTTGGTTATGAACAAATAAAATACATATCCACATATGTAAGCAAAATCCAAAAGCATCCCCTTGAACCATAGATTCTCGACTGAAGCATAAATAGCCGAGAACCATGGTTTTGTTTCCAAAACAAAATCATCCAAATGATATAAATTTTCCAAGATACCTATATGCATGTCTAAATAGATATTGAAAAATAGGGGATGCTTTTGGTGAATCATCACCAAGAAACCGAATTTTCAGTCCAAATGAAGCATGTATCCATATAACCGGCTCTTGATGCCATTGTTAGGTTTTCACAAGTTAAACAGATCTATTTTATCCTTATAAAATAGAAGAACGTAGCGAAATATATATATAAATTTAAACTTGTTACAGTGAGCTAATTTATATATAAAACATTTTTTATATAAAATCAGTTAAAACCCATATGGATCGATATATGAAATCATGCTTACAAACAACCATAGAAGGTACGAAGAACTACCTTCAACTATGAGGTCGGCAGGAGGTGAATGAGGATGGCAGCTCCTAAAGCAAGAAGCCTCAAGCTGGTCTACCCACGAGCCACCAACAAGAACACCGGTTGCTAGGATTTTCACTTACACAACTCCCTTTTATGTTTCTCTAGACCGATCGAGAGAAAATGGGTTCTTACACTTTTTCGTGTTCTCAAGTCATTTTTTTAGAGAGATCTGCAAGCCATCTTATATTGCATGTCCTTGGAAACATAAAGTTCAGGAGAGAGAAAAGTGGGTGGGGCCCAGCCCCTTAACCCATCCGTATTTCTCAGAACAATATCCGCATTAGTTAATGCGGATGAAGTTGTTCTCCCGCATTTGTAAATGCGGGTGAAGTAATTCGTCCGCATTTGCAAATGGTCATCCGCATTTGCTAATGCGGATGTATGTTTCCATCAGCATTTCAAGAAATGCTCATCTGCATTTGTTCCAAAACAAATGCGGACAGGGTTTGTTCACCAGCATTTGTAAATGCAGATGAGTAAACATCATCCGCATTTGTTCAACCACATCAAATGCGGATGTGTTAAACGAATGCGGATGAGTAAACATCATCTCTCTTTGAAATAAATTATCCATATAATTTATATACAACACAAGTGTAAATGTTTGGAAACCCAATTTCCAAATATTCTAAGTGTTAATATTTATTTATATGATCATATCATAAAACAAATATCTTTGGTGTTTGTCTAGCTCGTTATTTGGTATGACCCGACTTGGATCATGACATACTAGCCACATCAATTCAATATGTATTTTGGGTAGATCATTTCCATCACTAGGTTGCATACACACACTATACTATAACCGCACAGTTGTTACTTACTTGTCGCTTACTCTCCTTACTGTATACTCATTGGCATATGCAACACGTACTTCACAGCATGGCATCATCATCCCGTGATTTGGGTAAGAGACCCTCGAGATCTGAGTCACCTCCTTACTCACCCGTACCGGACAGTGGATCGGACTGGCCACGACATCAGTATCCATCTGAAGAGGTTGATTGGGATCAACCATTCGCGATACCTTAACGTGATCCTTCGTGAAATTGGGATTACTATTCTACCTGCATACGACATATGATATATCGGGAGCGAGTACCACCGATAGCCTCTACCCGACCACGAACGAGGTCATCGACAGCTACCTCATCTCTCACACTCCCTACCTTGGATATTCCTCAAGAGCAAGCCTTTGCTGTACTAGTGGCTGCATTAGACACCGAGCAGCAACGTGTCAGGATACTCACTAGTGAGAATTTTACCCTAAGACACCAGGTGCGAGAACTGCGACAACAAGTGGATACGCTCGAGGAGCAACATGGGAAAACCCTTAATGGGTGTTATGCGATGGCTGACGGCGTGGGAACGCTTACGGAACGCGTGAATGCACTAGAGCAGCGGGAGGTGATGGCTAACGATAGGTTTGCTGCTCTAGAAGCACAACTGGTAGCACTCCAGATTGCTATAGCTCCTGTACCTGCCGAAGACCCCGAGGAGGAGGACCCTGAGGAAGCCCCAGAGGAGGAGGAACCGGAGGAAACAGATGACAACAGCGATGGGTTGGATGTTGTGGATTGACATCCTCATTGCATAACTTAGACTATGTAGAGTTTCTTTTCTTTGAAACCTATATGGGAAGGGTTGTTTCCCACCCAACTGACAAACTCAAATTTTGACATTGATGGAATACTTTGTGACTCATTTACAATTTATTTATCTTTGGTTATTATTTTTGTTATAAATGTTATGGTTGTGGTGAATCCATTATTTCTTATTGTTTATTGTACTTCGATGAGATTAATGTGTTGGATGTTACTCATTATTGTTTTTGTGAATTGTAAAGTGAAAAATGGACGCACGCGGAAGAGGATGTGGGCGTGGTCGTGGACGTGGCGCCGGAGGCCGTGGTGCCAGAGCCATAAACATGACGCTTGTGGAATTGGCTGCTTAATCAACGAACATGTTCAGGCGGCCGTGGCTGCTGCCCAACCGGGACAACCAGCATGTAAATGATAATAAGAGGTTAAACTAATTATCCTAGTTATTTGTCTAGGATATCTGACTAGTGTTTGGGTTGTCGAAACAGGACCACCACCATGTACCTACAAGTCCTTCATGGACTGTAAACCCCATACCTACAGCGGGACGGAAGGGGCTGTGGGGCTTGTAAGGTGGTTTGAGAAGACAGAGTCTGTCTTCGCAAAATGCAACTACCCGCTTGCTGATCAGGTGAAGTATGCCACCGGGACAATGGAAGGCGCAACACATTCCTGGTGGAACGCCCAGGTTTAAATGCTGGGTCAAGCTATAGCCAACGAATTGCCTTGGGATGAATTCAAGGAAATCATGACTGAAGAACACTGCCCCCGAAATGAAGTACAGAAGCTGGAGATTGAGTTCTGGCAACTCAAAATACAAGGCTCAGAGATTGAAGCCTACCTGACCCGTACTCATGAGTTTGCCACACTATGCCCTGGTATGGTCAATGAAATGCACAAGAGAGTTGAGCACTACATACATGGACTGGTGCCCGAAATTCAAAGTATGGTAACTGCCTCTAACCCCAATACGATACAACAAGCTATCCGGACAGCCCACAGGCTGACTGATCAAGCAGTCGAGCAAGGACGATTACCCAAGCGGGGCGCGGTGGCAAGCGTGCCCGATCATAAATGCAAGTGGGATGGTTCAGGCAACAAGGGATCATCATCAAGCAGCCAATCTCAACCTCAACAACAGCAGCAAAATCAGCAACAACAACGGAGGTTCGATAACAATCAAAGCTTCAACCAGGCGACTCCCTCAAATCAAGGACCCGGTGGGTTTGGCGGAAGACAGCCGAAGTGCAACCAGTGTAACTACCACCATGTGGGTCGATGTGATAATTTCAAGTGCCAACGTTGTGGGAAGATGGGTCATGCAGCCAAAGACTGTTGAGGTGAACTGATGAAGAAGCCTCAACAATCACAAGAAACTCCTAAAGGTTGTTTCGAGTGCGGAAAAGAAGGCCATTACGGACACAACTGTCCCCGGCTCAGGAGGCATGGTAATGGCAACAACAACAATGGCAACAACAGCAACAATAACAGTAGCAACAACAATAACAATGGTAATGGCAACAACAATGGAGGCAATAGCAACAATGGAGCCAAAGGGAGAGCCTTCGTCATTGGCTTACGTAAGGCTCTAAACGATCCTACAACAGTAACTGGTAAATTTTCTGTTAATGGTCGTTTTGCTACCGTATTATTCGATACCGGAGCCGATAGAAGTTTCGTGTCCACTAAGTTTTGTAGTCTTTTAAGTGATATGCCCTCAGCCTTAGAATCTAAATACACCATAGAGTTAGTTGACGGTACACAGATTCACGTAACGCATATTCTTAGAGACTGCAAAATAGAACTTGCTGGTCATACATTCGCCATAGATCTCATCCCTGTTACACTAGGATGTTTTGATGTAGTGGTAGGCATGGATTGGCTTTCCGATAAGCAAGCGAAAGTCATATGCCACGAGAAGATCATACGGATTCCCATTGGCGAAGAAGTCCTTACGGTCAGAGGTGATAGGAGTGGTGCGGTGATAGGCATCATATCGTTCATGAAGGCGTAAAAGTTGTTACGAAAGGGTCGACTGGCCATATTGGCACTCATCACAGATAAACAGACCGAGGAAAAGAAGATAGAGGATATCCCCGTAGTTCGCGAGTTTCCTGAGGTGTTTCCAGAAGACCTGCCTGGATTACCGCCTCATCGTCAAGTTGAATTCCAAATTGAGTTGACTCCAGGAGCAGCTCCAATTACGAGAGCACCTTACCGGTTAGCTCCAAACGAACTGCAGGAATTATCAGCTCAACTACAAGAGCTGTTGGATAAAGGGTTTATCCGACCGAGTTCGTCGCCCTGGGGAGCGCCAGTTCTATTTGTCAAGAAGAAGGATGGTACATTTCGAATGTGCATTGACTATAAGGAACTGAACAAAGTCACGATCAAGAATAGATATCCCTTACCTCGTATAGATGATTTGTTTGATTAACTGCAAGGATCAAGCTATTACTCTAAGATTGATCTGAGGTCTGGGTATTATCAGCAAAGAGTTCGAGAAGAGGACATCTCGAAGACAGCCTTCCGTACACGATATGGTCACTATGAATTTTTGGTCATGCCATTTGGGTTGACGAATGCACCAGCAGTATTCATGGACCTTATGAATCGCATGTGCAAACCCTATCTTGATCAGTTTGTTATCGTCTTTATTGATGACATGCTGATATACTCAAGGACTGAGGAAGAACATGAGAAGCACTTACGTTTAATCTTGGAATTACTTAGAAAGGAACAACTGTATGCAAAGCTTTCTAAGTGTGATTTCTGGATACGTGAGGTGCAATTCTTGGGTCATATTGTCAACGAGAAGGGAATAAATGTTGATCCTGCAAAGATTGAAGCGATAAAGAATTGGTCTATTCCTAAGACACCAAGTGAGATACGACAATTCCTTGGATTAGCGGGATATTATCGACGGTTCATCGAAGGATTCTCTAAGATTGCACAACCTCTCACAGCCTTGACTCACAAGGGAACAACATACAAATGGGGTGAGAGTTAGGAATCTGCTTTCTAGTTGCTAAAACAGAAATTGTGTAGCGCCCCAATATTAGCGTTACTGGATGGTAGTGATGATTTCGTAGTCTATTGTGATGCTTCCATTCAAGGGCTTGGATGTGTCCTGATGCAGCGGGATAAGGTGATAGCTTACGCCTCTAGACAGTTGAAGATTCATGAGAAGAACTATACCACCCATGACTTGGAGCTGGGTGCCGTAGTTTTAGCCTTAAAGATCTGGAGACACTACTTGTACGGTACCAAATGCACTATTTACACCGATCACAAGAGTCTTCAGCACATCTTTGAGCAAAAGGAATTAAACATGAGGCAAAGGCACTGGGTAGAATTACTGAATGACTATGATTGTGCCATCAGATATCATCCGGGGAAAGCAAATGTAGTCGCTGACGCGCAGAGTAGGAAAGAAACTGCTAAGCCTTGACGTGTGCGAGCTTTGCAGCTTACCATTAGCACACAGTTACCTGAACAAATCCGAGAGGCTCGGACAGAAGCTCTGAAAGCAGAAAACATTGGGTCTGAATCATTAAGGGGAATGGAAAAACAATTGGAAGTAAAAGCGGATGGAATTCGTTACTTCACGGATAGACTTTGGGTACCTCTACACGGAAATCTGAGAGACTTGGTCATGAGTGAGGCACATAAGTCTAAGTACTCTATACATCTTGGATCTGAGAAGATGTACCATGATTTGAAGGCGCACTACTGGTGGCCTAACATGAAGGCCGATGTAGCTACACATGTGAGCAAGTGTCTGACCTGCTCAAAGGTAAAAGTGGAGTATCAGAAACCATCTGGACTATTACAACAACCCGAGATCCCTATGTGGAAGTGGGATCAGATATCAATGGATTTTATTACTCAGTTACCTCAAACTTCTACTGGTTGTGACACAATATGGGTTATCGTGGATAGATTAACAAAGTCTGGTCGTCTCCTAGCAATAAAGGAAACAGACAAGATGGAGAAATTAACCCGACTCTATGTGAAGGAGATCGTTTTGAGGCATGGAGTACCGATCTCAATTATTTTTGACCGCGATGCTCGTTTCACATCGCACTTCTGGCAGTCATTGCAGAAATCTTTAGGTACGCGATTGGATATGAGTACTGCTTATCATCCATAGACTGATGGTCAAAGCGAGCATACTATACAGACTTTGGAGGACATGTTACATGCTTGTGTGATTGACTTCAGGAATAACTGGGAAGTTCACCTACCATTGGTGGAATTTTCTTACAACAACAGTTATCACACTAGCATAAAGGCCGCACCTTTCGAAGCGTTGTATGGGAGAAAATGTAGATCACCACTTTGTTGGGCTGAAATTGGTGACAGCCAGCTAACAGGTCCTGAGTTAGTACACAAGACTACTGAGAAGATCATACAAATAAGGAACCGTATGGATGCAGTGCGTGACACATAGAAAAGTTATGCTGACAAGCGACGGAAACCTCTAGAATTCCAGATTGGTGACAAAGTCTTACTGAAGGTCTCACCATGGAAAGGCGTGATTCGGTGTGGTAAGCGAGGAAAGCTGAATCCGAGATACGTTGGACCATTTGAGATCTTAAAAAGAATAGGTCCAGTGGCTTATCGATTAGCCCTACATGATTCGCTAAGTGGAATCCATGATGTATTCCATGTTTCAAATCTGAAGAAGTGCTTAACGGATGAAACGATGATCATACCGCTGGAAGAAGTTCAAGTGGATGAAAAATTATGCTTCATTGAGGAACCGATCGAGGTGATGGATCGTGAGGTGAAGACACTTAAGCAAAGCAAGATACCCATTGTCAAAGCCCGATGGAACTCGAGACATGGACCAGAATTCACGTGGGAATGTGAGGACCAAATGAAGCTTAAGTATCCTCAGCTATTCGAAAAGACGATGTTAGCCGGCCAAGGTACTGATTTAAATTTCGGGACGAAATTTCCTTCAACATGGGGATGATGTGACAACTCACCCAATGATGGAACACTCACCATGTAACGAAATTTCAGGACAACTCGATTTTGATTACTTTATGCCAATGCAGTAGACCAATGATGGAACACTCACCATGTAACGAAATTTTCGGGGCAAAAATTCTTTCAACATGGGGATAATGTGACATCCGGTAATTTTCCGTTACCAAACTCCGTTAGTTTCGTTAAGTCTTGCATACACGTGTCGTGAGCACACACTAGTTGTCGTTGAACGTTGGTGACTTAATAATAATTAATAATGATTATCTGATAATAATTTAGTTAATGATATGATTATTAAGTTGTGCTTATATGTTTACGTGATTTAAATATTAATTGTGAATTTTATCGCGTATAGTGGAAACGTGTTATAATTATTTCGTGTGTTTTGTGGCAAATGGAAATTATGCATGATTATTATTTGTGACTAATAATAACTGTGTTTAGTAGTTAAAAACTATTTAAAAGCCTAATCTTTATAAAATACAAATTATAAGGGTTAAAAGGGTAATTATAGATTATTAAATAAAACAAAATCAAAACCCAACCCTAATAACCCCCCCTACGGTCGCGATCGACCTCCCCACACCCACAAACCTGTGATTTCAGCCAAGAACAAGCATTCACATTTGATTTTGGACCGATTTCAAGCATCACAACAAGTTAGAATTATTAATTGCAAGCCATTACACGTTTAAAGGTTAGATTTTTACATGTTTTTGATGGTTTTTCATGTTGGCCGAAACCCTAGTTTGAATTGGATGATGTGGGTGTCGATTTTGAGTTGTTTGTTGATGTTATTATGTTAGTTAGATTGTATATATGTTAGTTAACGTTGATAGTTAGATTGTATATATGTTAGTTAACGTTGATTATGCAAGAAAGCTATGATTTTGATGCGTTGTTCATAGGTTACTAATAATAGTAACTTTATTTGCATGAATATGGTGATTTGATGAAGAATTGATGTTGTTAATGTGTTAGTGATGATAATTGGGTGTTAGATTGTTGATATGAATGCTAGAAATCCAAGAATGAATGTTGTAGTTCATGTCTTACTAAAGATAGTAACTTTTGGCTATGAAAGTTGATGAATCATGATAATTGGATGTTGTTGATCATGTCTAGATGTTATCATGAGCTTGAATTGGTACATTATTGATGAATTCATGAATATCTTGGGTGTGGGATAGATTTTGGATGTGCTTTCCCAAAAGGGAAACTTTATTTGCACAAATTTTTGAATATGAGGATTTGAGTATGTTTGTGACATTGGGAGCATGCTAGTATGTTCATGAGTGATTTATAATATGGTTGAATGCATTGTTTGGGTTGTATGAATGTTTAGTTGGTCAGTTAACTGATTTGGCCTGTTTGTGGGAATTCATGGTAATGGGTCATATGGGTGATGTTAGGAATATTGTTTGGGATGTGGTTGGTCATGATTGAACATTTTGGATGATATGATCTCTGTTAAATGCTATGTTGATGATCATCATACACGCGTGCGAATCTGAGGCCCCTACTTAGTAGGATTGGCAGGGTTTAGGGTGTGAAGTCGTGAGTGGCTTCACATGGCATGCTGTGCATGATTTGATTCTATGTATGATGCATTGGTTGTGTTGTAGCTATGTTGAGCATGATAATTGTTTGAGATTCGCATGACTTGTATGATATCTGGCTGTATGACGATCTAGTTAGTACATGTGGTTAATGAAGTGTTATATGTAATCAGTTTGTATGTTAATCATGTGTGATGTACTGTTATGCTTGTTTGAATGGAATTTCACCTATAATGTCACCAACGGGTCAAACGAGTCAACTGGGTCAAATGTGTCTTGTCTTCTAAAACCTTGAGTTCTTGGGTTTGTAGAGCACTTAGGGTTTCATTATGATTATGTATACACATACTTATGTACTCATGTGTTCTAGGTGACCTCTGAGGCTTGTCTATCCACTCTTTCTTGTCAAGTTAAGCCTTATGTAATTTCTTACGCACATCAGGTGAGTTCATGCCCCACTCTTTTACATACTCTCTTTTGGGGGAGATAGCATACTGGTTTTACAAACACTTACTTTATATGAGTTGTGTATAGTATGATATAGTGTTGAATACCATGAAAGTCCTCACAATTTCGAATTGTTAATAATGATGATTAGCGGGAAATCTTGGGTAGTACTACTGGGTCTGACGAGCCCCACCTATGCGACTCGAGGTCAAACGGGTGCAATTTTGTCCTAACGAACATTGTCACGACCTGGTATGTCGTGGCAGGAGGCAACAAACGTAACACAGTCAGCTTCAATCGCGAAATTGCTATGATTATTACTATTTGTATATAGACTGGCTATCTATTACAATACACTTCTTATATTGTGCAACTGTTATTGATTTATGTTTAACGTAAACTCTTGAACTCACCAACCGTTGTGTTGACTCTTTTAGTATGCTATGCTCAGGTTAAGGTTGCCATTGCCTAGGAGCACATTACACGGGTCAGCATCATTGGACTGTCTGCATGTTTGAAAACAATGTCTTTGGTTGAGTTGTTTAAAAATTATGCTTTGGTTTTACATAATACTTGGGCGCGTTTGTTTGTGCCTTTTGGATCATGTTACATTGTTTTGGGTTTTTTGCTTTATTTAACGCTTCCGCAGTATTTAAAGTTAAACTTTGATTTGAATGTTTGTGCATATAGAGTCGTTTTGAGTAACTAATGACTGAGATCCTGGTATGTCACACTCCTCACGGTAAAACCCTGCACGTGGATTTTGAGGGTGTGACACAATGGACCAATAATCTGAGATGTTGGATGGTTCTTGTGAATACAAGATGTTGGAATCTCATTCCCTTGAACATGAACATCCAGATTGGTTTGGTTCACGTTAGAAAGCTGATGCAATAGGCTTGAAGAATGTAGATTGAAATTGGGAACTTGAGTCGGTGAGTTGATGAAGTACTCAAGATTACCGGTGTCAACTACATCACCTAAAATGGATGACGTTCCAGACTCAGGTTGTACAATTTCTATACCATCATTAGGAATAGGTTGTGAAACTTCTTGATTTTCTGAAACGGAATAATCTTCATCTTGTTGAGAGAGATCATCATTATTAGACTGAATTATAGAATCTCTGATAAAAGAAAAGAAGAGATAATTTGGGCTTGAGTCATCCATATTATCAGAATCTGAATCATCACTAAAAGAACCAAGATCTCCTTGAATTTTCTTCTCACCTGTAGAATCAAGCAAGTTAGATTGATCAAACAAGTTAGATTGAAAAGAGTTTGACAATGAATCTAAATCAAATAACCAAGCTAGACCATTTGAAACTGATGGAAAAGCGTTTTCAAGGAATTTAATGTTGAATTTTTCAATTATAACACTTGTCCTAGAGTTGTAAACTCGATAGGCTTTTGAAACAAATGAATATCCAACAAAAAATCTATCATCAGATTTTGCATCAAATTTTCCTAGCTGATCACTTGAATTTAAAATCATAACTGGACAACCAAAAGATTTAAGAAAATCTATGTTTGGTTTGCTGCCAAACATCAACTCATATGGAGTTTTTAGTTTGTCTTTCACAATTAAAGTACAATTCTGTACAAAACACGCAGTAGATATGGCTTCATCCTAGAAAGTGATAGGAATTTTTGCATCTGCTAACATGGATCGCGCAACCTCAATCAAAGTTCTGTTCTTCCTTTCAGCAACTCCATTTTGTTGTGGGATTCTGGGAGCACTGAATTGATGAGCAATTCCTTTTTCTGCACAGAACATGTCAATATTAGCATTTTTAAATTCCGTTCCATTATCACTTCTTATTATTTTTACTTTTTGTTCTAATTGGTTTTCAACTTTTGTGATGAATTCTTTTAATAATTCAGCCATTTCAGATTTAGCATTCAAAAAGAAAACCCATGAAAATCTTGTAAAGTCATCAATGATAACTAAACAATATGATTTTCTTCCAATACTCTTCACGTTGGTTGGTCCAAAAAGGTCCATATGCAACATCTAAAGGGGTTTGGAATTTGAGTTTATCTGCTTGGGCTTATAAGACGCTCTGTGTTACTTTCCCTTTAAACATGCCGAGCAGAGATCGGTAGTGGTAAACTTCTTTGTTGGAAGGCTGATAACATGATTTCCTGCTACAAACTTGTTCATATTCTTGAAGTTGGAATGTCCGAGACGTCTATTCCAAAGCTGACTTTCATCATTTGATGCTTGAGCAATAAGACAAGTTGTTTCTGTAGATGGATCAACATGAGACATATCCAGTTTGTATACATCTCAATCCCTAGCAGCTTTAACAACCATCCAATCTTTGCTAATCTGAAAACCTGACTTCAAAATATAGCAATAAGAATCATCAAAAAGAACAGAATAGGATTTATCACAAATTTGGGATACGCTTAGCAAATTAAAGTTCAATTGTGAGTAGTAGTTGATTTTATCAAAGCTTATTATCCCATTGGATACTGTTCCTTCTCCTGTAATTTTTCCTCCCGCACACCACCAAAGGAGACATGCGTACCATCCTTTAACTTAAAATCTTGTAACAAGGCATGATTGCGTATCATGTGCTGGCTACACCCGCTATCCACATACCATGTGTTGATGGGTCTTCTCGGGCGTACCTGCAAAACAAAGAAATTAAGTTGAGTTATCTACCCAAGCCGAGATCTTGGGTTTTTCAAACTTATCAACAATTGTAAATTGTTTGAAATGAAGTTTTTTGACATCCGGCTTGTTTTTAATGAAATTGCCAATTCTATGATTCACAAATTTTTGATCATTTTTAAGAAAATTCATATCATTTAATTGACCAATTTTTGAAAAAATTTTATTTCCAAAATTTTTATTGTTCATTCTCACTGACCTTGAAATGAATTGATTGTGAATGAATTGTTTTGGTCTCACAAAGTCATTTCTTTTGAAAGATCTCAAGCCTAACGAAGGTTGATTAGTTAATCTTTGAAAACTGACAGTTTGATTTCTTTTAAACTGAGAATTAACATAACCTTTGCTCAATTGTGTATTATAAAATCCTTTCCTTGGCGAATTCCTTCTAAAGTAAAAATTTTCTGTGTTCTGAGTCTGTTCATCACAGAAGGTACAGTACTTATTAAAATAACATTCTGATGTTGAGTGATTTCTCATATCGCATATGTGATAGTACTTTTTAGAAAAACATTCAGCAGTGTTGTGATTATACATGTCATAGATTTCGCATTACCTTTGTGGAGTTTTGAACAATTGTTTATTAACTTTTGTTGTTGACGCAACATTTGTTCCTTGTTTAGGTTTAGGCGTCAAAAAGTTAATCTTTTGTTTTTGATTTGATAAATTTTGTTTTTGATTTGACATATTTTTCTTTTGCACATTTTGTTTTGTCTTTTGAACTGAACTTCATTCTTTGTTTCCTTAGATACAAATCGTTTAGCGACAGCGGAAGACTTAGAATCTGAACCTGTTTTCAGATCAAAGGTTGATTTGTTCTTAGGAGTTTGCTTAACATCTTGAATTGAATTCATGTTTAACATACCAGCAGACACAAATTTTATTGGTTTAAATTTATTTGTTTGATTTGTTGTCTGTGTCTGATTTTCTTTAATTTTATCATTTTTGGCTTTATTCATTTTTCTTCTTCTTCTCTGGTTCCTTGATTTTGTGGAACTTGATTTTAATTGAGATTGAACATCTTTAGTGGAAGATTCTTTTTCATTTTCTTTCTCTTTTTGATCTTTTTGTTCATAATAGCTTGAGTCTTCAGATGTTTCTTCTTTTTGTTTTGTCTTATCTTTGTTTTTAATGATGACTTCCTCCAGCACAGATTCTTTTGAAACAAAAATTTTCTTACTTTTCGGTCGTGGTTCATATGATTTACCTTTTATTGGATGACCGTTTTTGATCTTTTCTGCATCCTTTTCTTCAAAAATTTCTACATTAGCTTTCTCTTCTTCATTATCAGAAATCTTGTTCATGTTTTGGAAAGCTTTGAGTTTTGCCTTATTCTCAGGTTAGTGATCGTGTGTATTAAAGTTCTCTGGCAAAGTGTTAGTTATAGATTCAGGCATTGGTTCATGAGTGAAACCTAATCCTGCTTTTTGTTTATCTTTTCTTTCACTTACCAGTTGTTCCACGATTGTTTTGGAACTTTTGACTTTAGCAAGATCAACTTGAGTAGCGGCATGTGCTATTTTCTCCTGTTCTAAGTTCTTGGTCATTTCTTCAAGTTGTTTTGAAACTATTTCTAGTTCTTTCAAAGTTTTTTTCCTTGAAGTTTGTAAAGAAATGATCTTTTCATCTGACACTTTGTGATCATTTTTTAGTTTATTATGCCTCAATTCCTCTTGCTTAAGTTTTTTAGATATTTTTTCTGAGTAATTTCTGTAGTATTCAATGTGTTCAAAACAAGATTTTGTGCATAGTTTTTCTCTTACTTCTGATGGTATTTTAGGATATTTAGGAGGAGAGGTCTCAGAGTTAGAAGATGAATTTTCAACCTTTGGTTGATCTGACTTTGCCATCAATGCAACTTCTTCTGAATCCTCTTTAGGATCAGATTTATCACTTCAATAGTATTTTTCTTCTTTATGCTCAGAATCATATTTAGCCTTTGGATCACAATCTTCTGACCAATCTTCTCCTTGAACTTCTACAATAAGAGATAAACTAGAAGTTAGATCAGTAGTAAATTGCTCAGCATAAGCACTCTAATCATATACATCTTTAATATTGACAACTAGAGCTTTCTTAGGCTCTTCAGATGACTTTGATTCATCTTAATTTTCAGGCATTGGTAAGCTTTGATATGGCTTTTGGAATGTCTTCTGAAATGATTGTTGAAACCTCTGATTGCTTGAACTCGATTGGGTATTTCCTCCTTTGTTTATGGGAGCTTTGCATTCCCTTGAAAAGTGGCCATAACTATTACAGTTAAAACACCTTGACTTAGACTTGTCAAATCCAGCAGTCTTGTTAGCACTTGGCTTGTAGTTCCTGTTAGTGTTTCTGAGTCCTGTATGCAATCAACACCATTTTCCAATTTAGATCCATTTCCTCCATGTCATCTGGGTCCATCTCGAATAAGTCCTGAAAAACAAAATCTAATTGAGTTAAATGACTACCTTGATAAGGTTGAAAACTAGCCATAAAAGCAGTAAAAGCAGATTTGGACTCTTCATCCTGTAATAGGATGTTGATGACGTCTTTAACTTTGTTAGATTTAGCAGAGTTAACAGATGGAGTCTCAGTTTGAGGTTTAGAACTTTAAGGCATAGGAGGAGACTGAGGTTGAGGCTGAGATGTATAAGCAGGTGCACTTGTATAAGAAGACTCAGTAAAGAACCCTGCTCCAACAAACACATCACCCTCTTCTTCTGGTAAACTCTAATTTTTAGCCATAAACGCATTCTCCACAATACTAGCTGGAGATGCAACATATTTGTACTGAGACATTGAAGCTGCTCTATCATCATTCCTTGAGCTTTCATCAATTTAAACAGACTCAATTTTGTCTATCAACAGATCAAGATCCATAGGGAATTTCTCAGTATGCTTTAACAGTGTAACTGTATGTTTCCATGAAGATGGAAGAGCTTTGAGAAGCCTAAAGTTTAGATCTTTTAGATCATTTTTGATGGCAGCAGTTGACATCTCAGTTGTCAATTGCACAAATCTATTCATCATTTGGTTTATGGTTTCACCAGATAAATGCTTAAATAGCTCTAACTGTCTCTTCAATTTCTGCTTCTTGAGATCTTGAATCTCCTTACCACCTTCATAAATTATCTTCAAAGTTTTATACATGGTATATCCCATTTGATATCCATCTAGTCTGGTTAAGACTTCAAGTGGTAGTCCTTTACACATTAAGGAATAGGCTTTAATGTCATTCTTGACTTTCTTTAGATCATCACCTTGTAACCCATCTTTAGGATATGGTTCTGGAGAATCTTTAGTGTAGACAAACCCTCTATCAGGACCATCTGAAGTGATAGGAATGTGAGGTCCTCTTTCTATTGACTTCCATAAGTCAGTGTCAATAGAATTAAGGTGATGTTTCAATCTAAGAGACCAGTTCTTCAAATCAACTATGTTCTTCAGTTTAGGAACTCTATTCTCTAAGTCTTCTGATTTCACCATTTTTTAAGTTTGAATTTTAGAAAAAGATTTGTTTTTGTTGTTTTTAAGTTTTGAATTAAAACAATGAATTGAAAATATTTTTGGATTATTTTTTTTTTATTTTTTTTTAGGTTTTTTTTTAAAAAATTTCTAAGTGTTGATGTTGATGCGCCTAAACAGTGATGAAGCGCCCAAGCAGTTAAGATACTTCTGACTTTGACTTAGAAAAGCCCAAGGGATTGCCTTAGGAAGAATTCTCAAATGCCCAACTTGTAATGCGCCTGAACAGTTTTAATGCGCCCCTACAGTGGTAAAACACCTAGACTAAAAACGCCTTAACAGTTGTGAAACGCCTTAACAGTTTTCAAACGCTCAAACACTTAGGCAAATTTCAGTAGTGTTTTGACCTAATGCGCCAACTTAAACAGATTTCAACGAACTCAGATTAACTGAAATCCTTCAAAACTTGATGAATTGACCCAAACTCCTCCAATTAGCTAGGAATTCAATCAATTTAACAGTAATCTAGCTTCAATTTCATCAACCAACAACAACAAATTGATCTTTGCTTCAAAAATCAGTTCGACTGTGAAGAACAAGTTCGAACACTAATTTTGAACAGTTCAGTGAATTTGAATGAATTGAGCTGCAAATTATGATTCAATTCATGTTTCTAATGATGAAACACAACTGAAATCAACAATTGTTAGATTGAATTGCTTATCAATCACAGATTCGAGTGATTCAAAAGTTCGATAGTTTGAAGCACTCAAATCACTGAACCAACAGCTCTGATACCATTTGATAGAATCAAAATGGATCGATCTGTGATGATATCATGATACAATTCAATCAAACAAACACAAGTAATCAATTCAATGCAAACATATCACAAAAATTCATAGTTTCATTGATAGAATGCATAGAAAGTACAAGTATAGAAATCAGTTCCAATTCGTTCTTAGGTTCTTCTAAGATGTATCTAATCTATCTACACATACCTTATCTATGCTATTTATACTATCAATACAAAAGGAACAAATATTTACAAAATAGTCCCTATACTATGACAAAAACTATACAAGACACATAAAGACTAAATGTTAATCTTTAAGAAGCATCTACACTATTTTTATGTGTTTTCTTGTGTTGGTTGTTTGTTTTATGTGTTAGATATTCTTGTTAGCTCTTGAGTTGTGGTGTTTCACTCGAAAGCTGCTGAGAGGTGAGTTCTACATCCCCTCTTTTACATGTTTTCTACTTGTTTTGGGGCTGATGTGCATTATAACAGCTGTTTTTCCTAACTAAACTATGAGTTTTACATGGTGTACGGTTCTGTTTGAAGTATGTTGGTTTTAAGTGATTTCTACAATGTTGTGATGATGTTTGTTATGCTTTAAGCTTGTAACATGTTAGATCTATGCTAAGTTCAGGCTAGAATGATGTTTGAGATTGGAAAACTTCATAAGTTGCATCGCAGGTACTGAACAAGTGTCCGCTGTGGATGATGGTCATCCGCTGTGGACATTGTGTGTCCGCTGTGGACACTTAGAAATGTAGGACGTTCGCTGTGGAAACTTAAGGAGTTTTAAGTTCTCAGCTATGGATGTTGGTTATCCGCTGTGTACTCATTTCATCCGCTGTACACTTTTAATTATCCACTGTGGATGTTATTCATCCGCATTGGACTATGGCTATCCGCATTGGACTATGTTCATCTGCTATGAACACTTAGTGTTTTACTTATCCGCTGTGGACCTTGGCTGTCCGCTATAGACTTAGGTTGTCCGCTGTGGATACTCAGTACTTTAAGCCATCCGCTGAATAAGTTACTCATGTGCTGTGAACACTTAGGAGTTTTTCTGAAATTTTGGGTATAGAGTTTTAGTGTTAAGAAGTTACGCTTAGTGGGTGTTTATGCTTGTTCTATGTTTATAATGTTTTATTTACCTTCTTATGGGCTGCTTGCTATGAATAATTATTACTGTTTCATGATATGTGATTCTAAGGTAATAATATTATAAAAGTATTATTTTGTAACACCTGGAAAATTTTAAAAGTGAAGAAAAGAAGGAAATGCAATTAAACCCAAATAAAGGGGTTAAAAGTGTGCAAGATACAAAATATAATATAATTTTGTATAAAAGCAACATGGCCACCCATGCCACGTTACCTTTCACCTTTTTCTGCTGATTGTAGAGAGAAAGAAGCAGAGAAGCTTTCGGGGTTTTGGAGAAGAAGAACAAGGAGATCGAATTCAAGGTAAGAATTCATCGTTTTAAGTTGTTCTTGGCCGGCCTATGCCTCGGTTGCATGCTTATGTGTGTTTGTTTGTGTTTGGGTTTTGTTTTGTTGGTTTTAGGTGTGTGAACTCATTGCATTCGGGTTTGAAGGAAGTCTTGCCCGAAAGATTTCATAAGGTGAGTTCTAGATCCCCGGTTTCTATGTTTTAAACCTGTTTTGGGGCTGGAAATGCATGTAACTAACTTTTTAATATGTCCAGTATTTTGTACCATAAGTTTGGCCCTATTCTTTTAGTGGGTGTGTTAGGGCCTGCATGTTGTGCTCGGTTTATGTGGTTGTATGCTTGTTCTAAGAGATTAGCATGCTAGATCGGTGCGATGAATGTATAAGAATAAGGATTGGGAACTGATTATAGTGTAAGATGCGGTTTCAGGTTAGTTGATCATCCGCATTAGGTTTGAATATTTGCATAAGTGTTGTTCATCCGCATTAGTTAAGTCTTCATCCGCATTTGATGAACACATCGACTATTTTGTTCACCCGCATTTGCTAAGTGTTCATCCACATTTGTTGTATGTTCATCCGCATTTGTTTTGTCCATGCGCATTTGCTTCAGTCATTAGCATTTGGTTCATGCGCACTTCATTGAACGAAATATTTGCTGAAAACTTTCATGTGCTTTATGCATGCGCATTCGCTACAGTGTTCATGCGCAATTCTTTGGGACACTTAGAATATTTTCTGAGGTGTTCATCCGCATTTGGTTACTCATCCGCATTTGTTTATTCATCCGCATTTGTCTATTCATCCGCATTTGGTTACTCATCCGCATTTGTTTATTCATCCGCATTTGTCTGTTCATCCGCATTTGTTTGCTCATCCATATTTCTTTAAGGGGATAGAATTTTCTGAGATTTTGGGATGTAGAGCTTAAGTGTTAAGAAAGGAGGTTTTATGGGGGACTGTGCTTGTTTACGATTTGCATGCTTTGTATGCTGTTGTGATGATGTTGTTCCATGTTATGTTTATGTCGTGACCTTACGTGGTGTGACGTATAAATATGTTTATGTAAAGTAGTACTTAACGAAAGTGGAAGATAACTAAAGAGAAGTAAGAAAGAATGAATGCATGCATTAATGAATGAACGGAAGTAAGAAAAGTCTTGCAAGCACTGTAAGGAGGTTCACACCTAATGAAGGGTGTTAGCTCAACGGTGTGCGGTTTAGCTACCCCAGAAGGATGCACACTGGGGTCTAGTCTTTGTGACTGACCATACGTATGGGACCATTTTCGCTTACCCCTGTGCTGGTGCCCGCCTCGTGCATGATGTTTGAAGTCTATTTATAGTTTTCGGTCCAGTACCCGCCTTGTGCATGATGTTTGCGGTATAGCTCGATGCATTAGCCTGGAGCATAGAGAAGTGAAAGTAATAATGATCGAATGAAATGTACGATAAGAAAGAGAATGAATGAATGTAAGTTGACGATGGTGAAAGATAATAATGAGATTATCTATTTGTACGTATGATATATGATCGCTTATGAAAGTAAAGTACGGTTTTAAACGAAAGAAAAGTATTTTATTTATAAAACTAGAACTCACTCAGCAACGCTGACTTTTATGTAATTTCCAGTTGGCAGGTAACGCTGCTGATGATGGCACGGGGCAGCTACTTGGCATTTTTCGATGGCATCCGTTGTTTGAATTATAATGTTTTTGTGATGTAATGCAACGAGTGATATTTTGTAATAGTTAACTGCAATGTATTATTTTGCAAAAGTAATTATAATGAAATGGCTTATTTAAAAGAATTCCGCTGCAATATTTTGGTAAAGTTAATGTATGTTTTATGCTTTGTGTGCAATGATTGACCAACTGTAAGCGTTCCGGTAATGGGGCCTTACAAGTTGGTATCAGAGCCAAAGTTTAATTGAAACGGGTAAATATTTTCAAAAGAAACCTAAACTTAAACTGAGAATGGGACAAAGGGAAGGGATGCCAGTCCGAGTAGCTGCGTGCCATCAGGTATTTTCTTAATGTTAACCAGTATTACATGCGCATGTTATGTGATTTATGTGCTTCTTAGTAGATTTAGATACTGATGAAGTCAGGATAGGAAACGCTTGGGGTATGAAGAGTAAAGTAAGTGGCTAATCACAACTGGCCACTGTAATTAGGGACTTACTATACTTGACATAAACTGAGTTGTTACCTTGAATGACCATGTTGGTGTTTGAATCTTGTAGCGTGTTAGAGGTTGGCCGGTGGTAGATCTTCGAAGGCTTCTCGAGGTGGAGGTCGTGGTGGATGTGGTGCTGGACCACGGGTCACTAGAGGAAGGCCTAGGGCTGAAGAGGTGGCTCACGAAGAGCCCGAGACCCCTCATCCGGAGGGTGGTGATGAGAGTGCCAGTTTAAGGGCCTTAGTGAAGGAGGCGGTGGTGGAAGAGGTTCACCAGGTAATGCAGACGATTCTACCATCTGTGGTGACCGAAGTGATTAAGGCTATACGAGAAGGAGAGAGGAAGGAAAGGAGGAGACCCGCGGAGGAAAGGGAGCAACCGGAGACTGAGACGGTTGACTCCAGTGAAGAAGAAGGAGAAGAGCCTGTGTAGGAGATAGCACGAGGCTGTAACTATGGGGCATTTAAAAGATGCAAGCCCCCAACTTTTGATGGAAATGGCACTATGGCTGCTGCTCACCAGTGGGTGAGAGAGATGGAAGTTGTTCTAGATATCAGTGAGTGCCGGAAAGATCAGAAGGTGAAGTTTGCCACCCACTCATTTGTGGACTCGGCCCTATGTTGGTGGGACAATATTGTCCAGGCCAAGGGTAGTAGAGCGATTGGCAGGATGAGGTGGAATGAGTTGAAGAAACTGGTGATCGAGGAGTTTTGTGCTCACCGAAAGCTCGACAAGGTTGAGAGGGAGTTCTTATAGCTGGAGGCGGGAACCATGACACATCAGCAATATACCACCAAATTCAATGAGAAGGCACGGCTGGTGCCGGATCAATTGACACCCTTGTCACGAAAGAAAGAGATACATTCAGGGCTTGCCGGCGGATATCCGCTGGCACATGATCGCCGCCCGACCGAGCACATTTAGGTCAGTGGTTGATCTAGCAGGGAGGCTGTATGATGAACGGGAAGTTGTGGTGGCTGAGGTGAGTAAGAAAGGTGGTGGTGACCGGAACTGGAACGGGAAAAGGTTTGGTAGGGGTGGTGCCCCGACAAACAACAAGTGTGCATGGGTGGATGACCGCCTCGTGCATGAAGTTTGAAGTCTATTTATAGTTTTCGGCCCAGTACCCGCCTTGTGCATGATGTTTGGGGTATAGCTCGAGGCATTAGCCTGGAGCATAGAGAAGTGAAAGTACTAATGATCGAATGAAATGTACGATAAGAAAGAGAATGAATGAATGTAAGTTGACGATGATGAAAGATAATAATAAGATTATCTATTTGTACGTATGATGTATGATCGCTTACGAAAGTAAAGTACGGTTTTAAACGAAAGAATAGTATTTTATTTATAAAACTAGAACTCACTCAGCAACGCTGACTTTTATGTAATTTCCAGTTGGCAGGTAACGTTGCTGAGGATGGCACGGGGCAGCTACTTGGCATTTTTGGATGGCATCCGTTGTTTGAAATATAATGTTTTTCTGATGTAATGTAACGAGTGATATTTTGTAATAGTTAACTGCAATGTATTATTTTGCAAAAGCAATTATAATGAAATTGTTTGTTTAAAAGAATTCCACTGTAATATTTTGGTAAAGTTAATGTATTTGTGTGCAATGATTGACCAGCTGTAAGCGTTCCGGTAATGGGGCCTTTCATATTCATAATAAGTGGACACAAAGGAACAAAAGAAGGACAGTGAAACTTAATAAATGTTACCCCAGGGCCCTAACAAAAGGTGAAAAGCCTTGCAAGCTTTTCCAACGGAGGTTAACGACCATGTTGTCGCTAGCTCAACGGATGTGTGGCTGTTTCAGTCCAAGAAAGGCACATCCGGGGTCTAATCCTTGAGATTGACCAATAAACTATTGGGATCCAAGTTCATGAGCAGGCTTCGTGCCTAGCAGTGTGGATCAACTGTTAGGGGTTAGCTACCACTTATAAATGTGTACCGACAGGGGTTCAGCATCTGTTGCCAACCAACAATGTAGGCTCTTGCTTTGTGCGATCCTAGTTAATGAAAGTGAAAGATAATGAAAGAAAGAAAGCTAAAGAATCTCTTAATGATGGATTATGTTTGATGATGAATGATCACCATGTGAAGTTTACCAAAGTATATTTTCTATATTATTAAACTAGGAGTCACTCAACAATACTGACTTTTTTTATATGTATATCAGTTGGCAGGTAAGGATGTTGCTGGGGATGGCATGGCTGAAGCTACTTGGTGAATGGAGACTGGCATCCATTATGCAATTATGATATTTTTGGCTTGTAATGCAACTAAATATTCTTTTGTAACTCTAACAACGATGTATTATTTGGCAAAAGTAATCATTAAAGCAAGAAATGGTTTTTGGTTAAATTATTCTACTGTGATTGTTTTCTTATAATAATGTGATTTAAGGTGTTTTTAATAATGAATGATGCTATGAATGACCAACCGTGGGGTCTCCGGGGACGGGGCCTTACAGGACACTTAGACAAATTTTGCATTCTGTCCGCTGTGGACTTTACACATCCGATGTGAACATTCAGGAATTTTTATGATTGTTCGCTGTGGATTTGTTCATCCACTATGGACTTTGTTCATTCGCTGTGGACTTTGTTCATCCACCATGAACACTTAGTAAATTTTATGAACTGTCCACTATGGACTTTGTTCATCCGCTATGGATACTTAGAATATTTTAGCCATGCGCTGTGGACTTTAGCTGTCCACTGTGGACACTTAAAAAATTTTAAGTCATCCGCTATAAGTTTTTTCATGCGCTGTAGACACATAGAAATTTTCTGAAATTTTGGGAAATAGAATTTAGTGTTAAGTCTTGACGATTTATGGTGGTTATGCCTGTTGACGTTATGTATGCTTGAGGGCTGTTGTTGATGTTCCATATTATGTATTATGATGTGACTTTACGTGGTGTGATATTTGCTTATGTACGTAAAGTATTATTGTAAAGAAAGTGAAAGATAAAAGATAATGAAAAGTAGAACGTAATCAATGAATAAAAGTCTTGCAAGCAAAATGAATTGAGGTTCACAACCATTGGGTTGTTAGCTCAACTGTGTGCGGTTTTGCTAACCCTTGAGGATGTACACAGGGGTCAATCTTTGTGATTGACTAATATGTATGAAACATGACCCTTGTCGCTTGCCCCGTTACTAAAGTCAGCTTCGTGCACAATGTTAGGGGTCTATTTATAGACTTCGGCCCGGTACCAGCTTTGTGCACAGTGTTTGGGGTATAGTATACGACATTGGTCTAGATGAAAGTGAAAGTTAATAAAGTACGAAACGAACGATTATAAACGATGATGAAAGATAATAAATGATTATTATCAAGATGTACGTATGATTTGTGATGAGGAAAAAAAGTAAATGAAAGGTTTTTATTAAAAGTAAAGCATTTTATTATATAAACTTGAACTCTCTCAGCGTCGCTGACTTTTTATATGCATATCAGTTGGTAGGTAATCGATGATGCTGGGGTGGTGCAGGCATAGATGCATAAGCTATTGGGGACAATTCGAGTATGGCATCCATATTTTGAATATGTTAATGTATTAATATAATTTTTGGGGTTGTAAACGAAATGATATGATAATTGACATATTTTTATTTATTAATGAAAAGTTAAATTTCCATTGCAAAATGAGATGTTTTATATTATTTATGCGATGATTGACCAACTGTAAGCGTCTCGGGAACAGGGCCTTACACCTATGGTATCCCAAAGATGGAGATTTCTCTCTATATGCATACACATATAGTGATTATGGTGGATTCAATAACAACATAAAATCCACTACAGGAGGTTGTCAGTTCCTTGGATCAAGATTGATCTCCTGGTAGTACAAGAAACAAATGTCTCCATATCAACAGCTAAAGCAGAATACTAGCTGCTATTGCATGCTATTCATAAGTGCTTTTGATTCAAAACCAAATGCTTGATTATGGCTTTAATTTTCTTAAAACAACCATACATATTAACAATTCTGCTGCCATGTTTATCACTAATAATCCCGTTCAACATTCAAAAATCAAACATATTGATATCAGATATCACTTTCTGAGAGATTTCTCAGAAAAAGGTCTAATAAAGTTTATCAAAGTACACACAGACAATCAATTGGCTGACCTGTTTACCAAACCATTTGATTCAACATGTTTTGAATTTCTGGTTTAGTCACTTGGTATGATCAAATTTGAACCAAACAAGTAATGTTTTAAAAACATTAAAAACAAACAAACTTTATTTTGTCTAAGTCCAAGTTTAACATCAAACTTACATCTTTTCAAAATCAAGATTTAAATGCACATTCATGTTTCAAACAAATTGAATCACACATAACCACTCATGAGAAATGATAGTACACTAGATAACTTCTTCACTTGAGTCATTTTCCACTAACAAAGACTGACAATACTTTGTTTGATATGTGGATAGGCTCAGCATGGGACATTTAACATCACATACAACAGTGAAGAACTAAATTCTCATGATTATGTGGTCAACACACATCTTGGTTTATGGTGAGTATTGGTCTATCCAATATAGATTGCTTACAAAGTAACTACTATACACCAAGTGAAATAGTTTGTAAATTGCTCAATCATACAAGTGTCTCATTTGTTATAATTTTCATAGACCTAGAGCACACTAAGGCATTCTTCGTTGCGCTGAGCATAGACCTAAGTCACCTACATCATGATCAAAAAATATTCCCAATGAGGAACACATCCATCTTGGATGAATATCAAAAGGATCCCAAAGAGGATCACCTTCCAAAGTGAAGTACAAAAGTATCCCAATGTGGATCAAACAGCATGGATCAAATTGAGCATTTATACTCCTAGTATCTAGGTCATAAGTATAGAAAGTGCTTTCTAGCATCTCTTGAGGAAGATTGATCTTAAAATACAATCAGATATGGGGTACATACAAATCATATCAATACACCCAAAACATAATAATAACTTACTGTTTCAATCAATTATTAATACCATGCATGAGTTTAAGTGGTTCACAATATCTACAATCAATATTGTATTAGTCTATGTCTATTCTCAAAATCATTCAATCAACTCAATGAGGATTTTAGAGTAGTAAAATCTCATTGTTAGGTCTAGATCTTCTTTATAGGTTTAGAAGATTTATAATCTCTTGTAATGAACATTTTTTATCCTGTATCATTATGTAATGCAAGATATATATATGTTAACCCAAATATTATTTGTGTTGATTTTATATAATTGCAGGAAACATCATTCTTGGTCAATTTGGAAAATTGACCAAGTGCAAGAACTTTCTGCAAATGAAAAAGTTTGTTCTTCCGTAGATGTTCCACGAAGCATAAATGAACAAGTCAATGTGCATCAGTGGATCTCCTACGGAAGCACAAGCACAACTACTGAAGAACAAGTTCAGAGATTAAGTTGATGCTGCTGCGTAAGAAGGCAGTTTGCTCTTGAGGATAATGATCAAGAACAAAGAACCAACTCTTACGGAAGTTCAACTCTTACGGAAGAACAAAATACTTGTATAATCTCATATCATCAAGAACGAACACAAAGTCAACAAGTCAATCTGTAAGAAGCGAATATTCCACGTCACATCATAATATTTTGTAATTTTAAAGTGAATTCCTCTGCCTATAAATATAAGGCATGGGTGCACTCATTTAGGTAGAGATTGAGAGATATCGATACAAAAATAGAGAATCATATATTCATAGAAACGATATCAAACGATGAATCGATAAAGATAGCAACATAGAAATCACAAGAACACCAAGAACATCATAGGGGGATTATCATATCATCCAAGCATCAATATCATTGTAATGGATTCATTGTCAATGAAAATCAATTGAAAACAATCTTTTGTTGCATTATTTTATTCTGTTTTCAATTTGTTTCATCTGTGCTTCGTCGATTTCAATTTCATAAACAATTAATTAAACAACAAGTATTGATAATTCCACAATCTTTATTTGCTAAATCAAACTGATAATTCATGTATTGATCCTTGGATTCACAGGTGGTATCAGAGCCTCGTGCTCATTGATCTAGCTCAATTGATCTACCAGTTTCATTATTTTAATTGGTTGTTTGTTTCATTAAAACATCAAAACCTTGTCATATTGATCATTAATCACTGTTCCATTGCTCGATTAATTTCAATTTGCATCAAAATCGCTTTCAATTCATGGATTTGTGATATTGTGTGATGTCCCAAGGCTTTGCAAACAAGTTGGAACAAAACCCATCATCATCTAACATCTTAATTTTAAATCAACTGAGAATATATTGAGCGATTTGACTAATTTTGACCACCACTTTTTATTTAATTAAGAGTGTATTATTAATTAGTCCATTCTCAACAGAAGTCATTAATTCAAAGGGATTTTTGTCTTAGTTGATTTGTATATCAATATTATCAGTGATTTGTTATTACTGTGTTAGTGTGTTTGTATTGTCTTTTCACATTCATAGGATATTAGATTAATTAATAATTTTGATAATATCAATTAGGTAATTAATATGAGCAATTCAGCGGTTGGAGCTTATCAACCTCCAAAGTTAGAGAACAAATCTGATTTTAAAACATGGAAATTCAGATTCAGGTACCATGTAAATTATACAGATTCTGACTTATGGGTGTCCATTACTGAAGGTCCTTACATTCCACCTGCTTTAGGACCTGATTATAATGACAACAATCAGCCCATAAGTTTGAAAAATCTGTCTCCTGATGATGCCAAGAAAGTCAAAATTGACATTAAGCACTATAGTATGCTTACTATGGCTTTACCTGAAGACCTCTTGATCAGGTGTGAAGCATACAAAACAGTAAACTCATTATGGAAAATTCTTCACACTTTGTGTGAAGGAAGTGATGAGATCAGAAGCATTAGGAAGGATACTCTTCATTCACAGTATGAGACTTTTCATCATATTGTGGGTGAATATGTTCCTCAACAACTCCACAAATTTATGCAACTTGTTATTAAGATGAACATTCTTGAGCTGAAGTACATTAATGTGGAACTGAACAAAAAGATGCTTCATACTTTGCCAGAGAGTTTGACTCAAACTGTGTCTGTGTTCAAGAATACTCTTGACCTAATGGCAATTGGGTTAGACACTTTGGTTACAAAGGTGGAAGCCTTGGAGTTAGATGAGAAAACCAGAAACAAGAGTGTAAAATCACCAATAGCACCATATCAATTCAAAGAAAGAAAGGGTGCTGGAAGTGTATTCATCTCCAATAATGATGATTGAAAGATCTTGTGTTGAGAGTGATAATGAAGAGGAAAATGGTTTCTATGCTGCAAAGTCCTCTACATTAAACTCTCAAGACACTTTAAAAAGGAAAGGAAAAGGGAAATCTGATGATTTGAAAAGTCCAGCAGGAAAGGGATCATCAACTAACAAAAGCAATACCCAATCTGAACCAATTACTATGGTTCTAGAATCAGAAGAACAAAAGGCAGCCTTTGCAGCCTTCAGTTCAAGCTTTCAAGCTTACTTGGGTAGTACCTTGACTCCTACCCACATCTGTCAACAATACCTTGAAGAACTTCATCCTGATGACGTAGAGGAAATGGATCTGCAATGGCAAATGGCTATGATTGCTTATAAAGCCAAGATGTATATGAGAAGGAACAAGGGACTATCTGTTGCAGGAAGAACAACTAAAATTGGTGTTGACAAATCAAAAGTGAGGTGTTACAAATGCAATTTGTATGGTCACTTTTCAAGGGAGTGCAACAGCAATCAGCAATCACCAACAGACACAAGACAAGCAAATCAGAGAAGCTTCAAGCAACCTCAACTAACAATCTCATCTCTACCAGCCACAAGCTCTTCAGCAGATACCTGTAACACTAAAGAAAGTGGTTTGATTATTTTACAGGATGGTACTTGTGACTGGAGCATGTATGAGAAGGAAGTGCAGGAGGAAAATCAAGCAATGATGGCAAACATGGAGAACAAAATTCCACCCATGGCCATAGAGGTAATGGATAGATTGTGTTCACCTGTTTGTGTTGAAGAGGTTGAAAGATATAGAGTCCATGGTCAACAATTGGCTGATAAAGTCAAAGAAACAATGATTTTAAATGAATCTCATTTGAGAGAACATAAATCATATCAGGTCAAAATCACCTCCTTATAAAAGGATTTGGATAAACTTGTATCTGAAAGTTATAATTTAAAAGCACAAGTTGAGCATCTGACAACCTCTTTAGCAAAATCAATGTCTGATCATGCATCTACTAAAGAGAAACTTCAAAAGTTTCAATTATCATCTCAGCAATATGAAAAACTTTTGAACTCTCATATTGAATCAAAGAACAGGTATGGGTTGGGTTTTAATGTTGTTGCACCTCCTATAAATAATAACTACACCACTTTACCTAAGTCAATGACAAATAGTCTGTCAAACCATTTTGTATCAAGTACCAAAATTGAACTAGAAATTGAAACTAATAATTTGGAAAATGGTGATGATACTAAGATGAGTGAAACTAAGATTGGGTCATCTGAATCAGAATGTTTAAAACAAACTGATTCAGAATTTGACTTTGATGAGTGTGATGACTTGAATGAATTTGATGAGCCTAATGCTGGGTTGGGTAAGGGAAAGAATATGGTAATTGAACCTTTAATTCCCAAAGTTCTTGATGAGATCAAGCTGCCTTATCCCCAAAAACAAAGAAATTTGTTAAAGACCATCTATACCAGAATTGGTTAGCTGAATGAAGGGATTCAAGAGCTCATAAAAAGTCAAAAACATCAGTCATCAAAATGAACTACGAAAGAAAAGAAAATCACTTCTGCAGAACACCTGCTGAAGAAAAAGGTTGATTTAGAACCATCCATAGAAAAGCAAAGGAAGAAGACTATTCTAAAACATTCAACTTCCGTAGAAAAACTACAGAAGCAACAATTATCATCTACTTCCGTAGAAGAACTACGGAAGAAGAAATTATCTGCGGGATCACCCAGTGACAACAAAGTCAAGAAACAACAGAGAATGGTGAATCCTCAGAAACAAGAACCATTTGACCTCATGTCAGGAAAAGGTAAGACTCATCAGCTGCAAAGTTTGAAAAAGAATTGAGGCAGAAGAAGGCGGCAATTATGAAGAAGTAGAAAAAGAAAGTAGTGGAGTCTAACAGTGATCTCAAGAAAAGTACTGCAAGTGGTGTGATATGCACAACCACAATACAGAAGATTGTTATTTCAGCAGCTATTGCTCCATATGCAATATGAACAATCATATGACTTCTGACTGTTACTTCAACAAACATTATGCCATCTACAACAAAAATAATCATTCTACTCAAGAATGCTTCTTCATCAAAAAAACAAATCAATGGTTCCAAAGAAGCAAAAAACTGAGAATGTTGAATCAGATTCACAATCTTTTGAGAATGATGAATCAAAGGCCTTAAAGCAAAAGCAGTAGCAACTAAAGCAGAAGATCTCAAAAACAAAGAAACCAACATCTGCTGATGATAAATCAAAGAAGAAGAAGGAGAAGCAACAATCTCAAAGCAATACTCCTTACAAGAAGGTAGTGTTGCAGGAAGATGAAGCCTTCTTTGATCACTTTAAAAAGGGTAATCATGTACCTTTATCAAAGACAAGATGCAGAAACCTTTTCAAGACAAGTATCAGGATCAATTTTAAAGAAAAACACACTGAAAGAAGAGGTGATAGAGGAAGTGATCCAGAATCAAGATCAAGTGCATCAAGTTCATCTTCAACAAAATCATCCTCACCGTAAACAAAACATAATGAATCAATTGAGTGTAAAAACAATCTTGAGACATCTAGGCTCATTCATGATACAGTAATAATCCTAGATAACAATGGCAAGCCCAAGACCATCAAGGCTTGGGCTCCACTTTCAAATTGTTTTCATTATTTGTGTAGGAACATCCATGGAGGACTGACAACAAGTGGTATTTTGACAGTGGTTGTTCCAGGCATATGATTGGAATCTGTTCTCTCCTCCATGATTTCAAACATAAAAATGCTTCATATGTGGCATTTGGTGGAGATAAGAAGGAAGGTAAAATTGTTGGTGAAGGAATGGTAACAAATGGTGTACTCAAATTTGAGAAATTAAACTTCTGTGAAAATTTGCAATTCAACTTGTTGAGTGTATCTCAATTTTGTGATCAAAATTATACCACTTTATTTGATAACACTTATTGTTACATTCTTAAGCCAGGTTTTCAAATTCCAGTAGACTGGATCATTCTTAAAGCACCAAGAAAAGGCAACACATATGTTTTGGACATGAACAACACCTCTCTAACAAGCAATGAAACTTGCCTGATTTCTAAGTCATCAGAAGATAAAGCTCAACTATGGTATAGAAGAATGGTTCATTCAAACATGAAGAACATGAACAAGCTGGTCAAAAATGACTTAGTCTTTAGCCTTCCCAAGAAAGAGTTTTACTGTTCTAATCATTGTTCATCATGTTATAAAGGAAAACAACATAGGGTGTCACATAAGTCTAAAACAATCAACACAAACACAACACCACTTAAACTGCTGCACATGGATCTTTTTGGTCCAACCAATGTGTTGAGCATTGGTAAAAGGAAATATTGTTTGGTGATTGTTGATGATATCACTAGATTCACATGGGTCTTTTTCTTAAAACTTAAAAGTGAAACATCAGAAACAGTAATGGAATTTATCACTAAGATTGAAAATCAACTTGATTTAAAGATCAAAATCTTAAGAAGTGATAATGGATCTGAATTTGTTAATCATGTTTTAGATTCCTTTTGCAGGAACAAAGGCATAGCTAGACAATTCAGTGCTCCAAGAACTCAATAACAAAATGGAGTTGCTGAAAGAAGAAACAGGACTCCAATTGAAGCAGCAAGAACAATGCTAGCTGATTCACAGTTGCCTATCACATTTTGGGCAGAAGCAGTGAACACAACATGCAATGTTCAGAACAGAACTTTGATTGTCAAAGAAGATAATAAAACACCTTATGAACTTTTTTTAAAAGAAAACCTTTTATAGGTTATCTTAGAGCCTTTGGGTGTCATGTGTCTATTTTAAGCACCAATGATCAATTAGGAACGTTTGATGAAAAAGCCTATGATGATTTCTTTGTTGGTTACTCATCAATATCTAAATCATATTGAGTTTACATTCCACATCACAACATTGTGGAGGAAACATCTAATGTATCATTTGATGAATCCTTATTTCCAAAATCAGTAAAAGAATCATCTTGGTTGTTTGATATAGATGCATTAACAAATCCACTTAACTCCGGTTATTTGAATGTTGCAGGTGCTACAAATACATGCTATCTTTATGTACTTCCAAGTTTGAGTGAAGTGCCACTGACTGCTGATCCTCCAAGACTATTTCATTCACACACTTCAAGTGTTGCTGATCCAGGCCCTTCATCTCAAACAGGCAATGACAATTTTGGTGGAAATGGAAATTCAACTTCAAAGTTAACAATGCATCCGCAGAAGTTCCTTCTCCATCCGTAGATGTTCGTACTTCCAAAGATGGTTCTTTTCCTTCATCTGAAGTTCCCAATTCACCAAAAAACATTCCAACAACATTCACATCTGCAGATCAACAAACTACAACATCCGTAGTTGTTCCTGTAACTGCTGCGGAAGTTATACCTGCATCTGCGGAAACACAAAATCATGAAGATGGAATTCATTCAGCATCAGAAAACCAAAATGTTGAGAATTTGGACCACTTTGTTGATTCCCCATCTCAGTTGGATTCATCTCCATCAACCAACATCACTAACTTGAAATCATCAATTCCAGTTGAATCAATTCCAACAACAAGAATTCACAAGTATCATCCAATAGAAAACATTATTGGTGATGTTAATAAAAGAACCATAAAAAGGGGGAGCTGCCAATATTTGTCTGTTCTCCTGTTTTCTTTCACAAGTGGTTCCACCCAACATAACTGCAGCATTGAAAGACAACAGCTACATTGAAGCAATGCAAGAAGAACTTACGCTATTCAGAAAGCAAAAAGTTTAGAATCTAGTTGATCTTCCTAAAGGCCAATATCCTATTGGTACAAGGTGGCTTTTTAAAAACAAACTAGATGATAGAGGTATCATCATCAGAAACAAAGCAAGGCTGATAGAACAAGGATATGCTCAAGAAGAAGGGATACACTATGATGAAGTCTTTGCCCTAGTTGCCAGGATTGAAGCTATTAGAGTCTTTCTAGCCTATGCTTCACATAAGAAGTTCACAGTTTACCAAATGGATGTAAAATGTGCCTTCTTATATGGTAAAATTGATGAAGAAGTTTATGTTACCCAACCTCCAGGCTTTGAAGATCCTGATTACCCACATAGGGTATACAAGCTTGACAAAGCTTTATATGGTCTTTATCTGGCACCAAGAAAGTGGTATGAAACATTGTCATCTTTCTTGCTCAAGCATGGTTACAAAAGGGGAACAATTGATTAGACTCACTTCCTCAAACATGAACATCAAGACCTCTTGGTTGTCCAAATCTATGTTGATGATATCATATTTGGATCAACAAATAAGAGATTTTGTGATGACTTTGAATCTTTGATGAAATAAGTTCCAAATGAGTTCCATGGGTTAATTAACATTCTTCTTTGGTTTGCAAGTTCATCATAAATCAGATGGCATTTTCATCAATCACGAAAAGTTTATGAATCAAATCTTGAAGAAGTACAACTTTGCTGATTCTTCTTCATGCAAAACACCAGCATCAACAATTGATAAGATTGTACCTGGTCCTAAAGGGAAGTCACTTGATCAAAGATTATATAGATCTATGATAGGATCATTAATGTACTTAACTGCCAGTAGACCTGATATAACGTTTGCTGTGTGTGTTTATGCTATGTACCAATCAGACCATAAGGAGTCACATATGAATGAAGGATATCTGAAGTTTAACATTTTTACATGAATAAAATTGGAACTTGAGCACTAACTTGGCTGTAGGATATCTAAAGTCTTTAACTAAATCAATTTTGCACATTTGCCATGAAGCAGAGTCAACAAGGTTCAAAAGCAAACAAATGATCTAACACCATGATGTTAAGATCATACATCAAAAACATAACAAATTTTGACTTTCGTAGATGTTCTGCGGAAGAATTAATTTAAGGATAAAATAGCAAAACAAGTTTTGCCTTTTGGAGATGTTCAGCGGAAGACTTAACCTGTTTCGGATAAAAAGAAAAGTTTTACCTTCCATAGATGTTTAGCGGAAGACTTAACTTGTGGCTAACCACGGAAGGGTAACGAGGATTAAGGATCCCACATCATTAAATAAAAGGATTTAATTTTCTAAACAAGTATAAATGATAACCTGACCTTTATCATTTGTATTCACTTTTCCAGAAACCCTTTTACAGACCTAGAAAAGCGCTGATATCATAAACCCCTTTATCCACAAACATTCAAATTTTTGATTCCACACAACAATCCACACCTAAATCACCAATCAAACAACATCATCAATATGGCCAACAGATTTGCAAAAGATCATAATATTTGTGCCTTTCTAAATCCAGATGATCCAACAACAGAGGGATGCAGGGAAATTATTAACTATCTGAGAAGATCAAGGATTTTCTATGCATTATCTGCGGACCCAGTCATCTATCAATCGCATATGATAGATTTTTGGCACACAGCCAGGATTGAAGAGGAGAATGATGAAAGGGTGATTTTCGCAACAATAAGAAATAAAGAGTTGAGGGTGGATGAACGAACTATAAGGAGGGTGCTAGAGTTTGGAGAAGAATAAGAGGGTCACCCAGATGTGTTCGATCATAAGTACATCCAAATAATTTTTCATTTAATGAGTTATGATGGAGATTACCGAAATGGTGAAATCAAAAAGGGGAGGTTGTGCAAGCCCTACAGATTCATGTTCGCACATACTTAAAGTGTATGTCCAACAGAAAGTCTAGTTTGGATAGGTTTTCAAGGTACATTTCTTCTGGAATCATTAGTGTATTTGAAAGGAGGAAATACAATTATTATTCTAAATACATTCTTGGATGCCTGTATGAACACATAAGGGTGCAGAAGGAAAAGAAGATGTACATGTTTCCCAGGTTTATTCAGCTGATCATAAATGAGTCAATGCCCAACATTGAAAGAGAAGGTGGAGTATTTGTTCAAGCTCATCTTGGAAGATCTGTGCTAGACAAGATAAGTGGGCAATATCAAGGAGGAGAAATGGAGATGTTTGCTCATGTCATTGATGAGAATGCAGACATTCCCCAAGAACTACTATACCTTGATCAACAACAACAAACACCACCAGCTGAATCACCTGAACCACCAAAACAAGAACCCCATCCTCTATCACCTCCGACTGAATCCCTTGAACCACCATAACAACAACCCTTATCTCCTTCCCATTCCCAAACATCTTAGAATACTGCTGAAATAGAAGTATTCACACTTGAGGACATTGAACAATCACCGTCACACCCATCACCACAACAACAAACACGGTCTCTTCCACCAACACCTATAATAGACTTACTAGAAACACCACCAGCTCAACTGTAACACCCGAAACTTCGGTCAAAGTAAAAGTATTTGGAAAGAAAGAAAGAAGAGCCAAAGATGAGGGGTGTAAAGTGTAAATAGTACACCAAAAAGTTAAAAGTTTCACTTTTAAGGCATGGTCACCCATGCCAAGCTTGTTCTGCTACTGTGTTCGACCAAGAAAAGAAGGAAGAGCTGAAAACTCTTGATTCTCTCGGTTTTTTGAGGAAGAAGGCTGCATTCTTTGAAGGTTAGTGTGTTTATATGTTAATTGGTTCGGTTTCTTTGTGGTTTCACCCTTAGAAACCGATTATTAAGTGTTTTTGGTGTTTTGGTGCTTGTTTGTGCTTGTTTTAGGTGTTTGAACTCGTATACAAGTAGGTTTGGAGGAGTTTTGCTTGTTTGCTACACTAGGTGAGTTTCAAACCCCAGTTTTATGTGTTTTAAACTTCTTTGGGGACTGAAAATGCATGTTTAAAAGGTTTTACAGCTGTTTTATGCTTCACCGTATGTATGTGGGTGTTTGTGTTTGTGCTTGATGGTGGTTTATGTGCTGTTGATGGTTGTGATGTTGAGTTGAAGCTTCGAACAGATGGATAAGCATGTTCGGTTAGAAATTGTTGGTGTTTTCGTGGTTTTATGCCTGCTCTAGATGTTAAGCATGTTAGATCCATGATAAGGATGTGTTTGATCGAGGATTAGGGACTGAATAATTGCATAAGTGCATTTGCAGGTTGGTTAGTTCATCCGCATTTCTTTTGTTCATGCGTATTGTTATTTATTCATCCGCATTTGTAGGTGCTTATGCGCCTAAGTGTTCTTCCGCATTTCTTTTGTTCATGCGCATTTGTTGTTTGTTCATCCGCATTTGTAGATGCCTATGCGCCCAAGTGTTCTTCCGCATTTCTTTTGTTCATGCGCATTTGCTATAGTGTTCATGTGCATTTGTTTTAGTCATTCTCATTTGTTCTACCCGCATTTAGTTGGACACTTGGAATAATCTGAAGCGGTTCTTCATCAACATAGCTATTGTTCATCTGCATTAGTTGTTCATCCGTATTAGTATTGTTCATCCGCATTAGTATTGTTCATCCACATTAGTATTGTTCTTCGGCATTAGTATTGTTCATCCGCATTTGTCTAAGGACTTAGGATTTTTCCGAAGCTTGGGAAGTAGAATGTAGCGGGTAAGTTCTGGGATGTTTTGTTGGTACATGTCTGTTGTGGTGATGCATGTTGTGGGCTGCTGTTGATGCTTTATACTATGTATAATGTGACTTTACGTGGTGTGTTTATATTTTTATGCGTAAAGTATTATCGTAGGAAAGTGAAAGATTAATGTTAATTAAGAAGTGGAACATAAAGAACGTAAGAAAGTCTTGCAAGAAAATTCACAAGAGGTTCACAACCACTAGGTCGTTAGCTTAACTATGTGCGGTTTAGCTAACCTGTTGGATACACAAAAGGTCAATTGTTGAGAGTGAAGGGACCATTGTCATTGCCCCGGTACTGGAGTCAGCTTTGTGCACCATGGATGGGGTCTATTATTAGACCTCAGGCACAGTACCAGGTTTATGCGCATTATATGGGGGGTATAGCGCTTTGGTCCATATCGAAGTGAAAGATTAAAAGTAAAAGTTCAAGTGAACGACCATGGAAATGGTGAAGAAAGATATTAATGTTGATAATGAATAATATTTGAATGTATGTATGACGTATGATCACATACTAAAGAGTAAAAAGTATTTTAAGGAGTATTTTCCTATACAAAACTCATAATGTATTTTCACCATTTTAAACTAGAACTCAATCAGCAATGCTGACTTTTATGCATTTTCAGTTGCCAGGTAATTTTGCTGAGGATGGCACACGAGGAGGCTACTTGTCAGGGCAGGACTGGCATCCATTCATGATTAATAACATTGTTGTTTTGTAATGCGTTCTAATGATCTTTTGTAACTAATAACAAACACACATGTATTATTTAGCAACATAATTTATTAATTAATAAATGGCTTTTGATGTTAGTTCCGCTGCCATGCTTTAAGAATTATGTAATGTTTTTATTTAATTATGCTGTGACTCACCATCTACGAGGTCTCCGGGAACGGGGCCTTACAAGTTGGTATCAGAGCCAAAGTTTAAGAGAAATAGGTAAATATTTTCAAAAACCTAAACTTAAATAGATAATGGGATGAATGGAGGGGTGTCAGCCCAAGTAGCTACGTGCCATCAGGTACTTCTTTTCTTAATATCAACCGGTATTATGTGCGTGTGCTATTTGATTTATGTGCCTTTAGTAGATTTGAATACTGATGTAGTCAGGATAGGAAATGCTCAGGGGATGAAGAGTAAAGTAAGTGGCTAATCATAACTGGCCACTGTAATTAGGGACTTACTATACTTAACATAAACTGAGCTATTACCTTGAATGACCGTGTTGGTGTTTGAATCTTATAGTGTTTAGAGGATGGCCGGAGGTAGATCATCAAAGGCTTCTTGTGGTGGAACACGTGGTGTTCGTGGTAGGCCACGTATCGTAAGGAACAGGACCAAGGCTGCAGAGACGGCTCTTGCTGAGCCTGAACTACATCACTTGGATGGGGTGGATGAGAGTGCTATCTTGAGAGCCTCGGTGAAGGAGGCAGTGGTGGAGGAGGTTCACCAAGTCATGCAGACAATCCTACCTTCTGTTGTGTCTGAAGTGATCTGAGATGTGAGGGAGGATGAACGAAATGCTGGAGGGGGAGCCTCTAGTGATGACAAAGAAGTGGTGGTGCAGGAAACCACGAGGGGATGCATCTACGGGGCATTCCAACGATGTAGACCCCCTACCTTCGATGGCAATGGTGATGCTGCTGCTGCTCACCATTGGGTGAGGGAATGGAGGCGGTACTGGAGATTATTGAGTGTCGGGAGGACCAGAAGGTGAAGTTTGCCACTCACTCTTTTATCGACATGGCGCTGTGTTGGTGGGACAACCTTGTCCAGGCCGAGGGCAACCGGGCCATTGGAAGGATGAGGTGGGGAGAACTAAAAAAGTTGGTGATCGAGGAGTTTTGTCCTCATCGGGAACTTGACAAGATCGAGAGAGAGTTCCTACAGCTGGAGGCGGGCATTATGAATCACCAGCAGTACACCGCCAAATTCAATAAGATGGCGAGGTTGGTGCCCGATCAGGTTACGCCAGCAACAAAGAAGATTAAGTGGTATATTCAGGGGTTGCCAGCTGACATTCGCAGGCACTTGATTACTGCCCGGCCAAGCACTTTTAGGTCGGCAGTGGATCTGGCTGGAATGTTGTATGATGAAAGGGAAATAACGATGGTGGAGGTGAAGAAAACAGATGGTGGTGGTAATAACTGGAGAGGAAAGCGATTCGGGCGTGGTGGTTTCACCCCAAACAACAAGAAGCCAAGGGTGGATGACCGGCGAGTGTTTACTACAGGCCCGGAAATAAAGAGGTGTGGTAAGTGTGGAAAGGAGCATAGCGGGGAATGCTGTTTGGCAGTGAACGTCTGCTTCAAGTGTGGGAAGCCCGACCATATAGCAAAAGATTGTGGGGCGCCGAAGTGCTTCAACTGTGGCGGGACTGGCCATAGAAACCACGAGTGTAGGAATCCGAGAGCTGAGAGCTCTAGGAGCAAGAAGGTGGCCGAAGAAGGAGGGCAGAGGGCAAGTGCTAGAGCCTTCACGATGACCTGAGAGGAAGCCCGGGTAGACCCTGACGTCGTGTCAGGTATGTTTCTAGTAAACCAAACTTGTGCCTCTGTATAATTTGATTCTGGTGCTAGTAGGAGTTTCATATCACTGCTTTCTGTGCTAAGTTGTCTGTTAGTAGTAGGAATGTTAACGAACCATTCGATGTAGAAACTGCTATTGGTAAGTCTACCAGAATCTCTGATATTATAGAAAACTGCGACATAGAACTAGAAGGCCATATGTTCTCTGCTAAACTATACGTGATGCCCCTAGGCGGATTTGATGTAGTTCTAGGGATGGACTGGTTAGCAGCCCATGAGGCAAACATCGTGTGTCGTAAGAAGATGATTCGATTAGTTGCGCCCGATGGAAGTTTGGTAACAGTTTTTGGTGATCGAGTTACCACGGTTCCGAGGGTGATTTCGATGGCGGTGGCAGAGAAGTGTATGAGACGCGGATGTAGTGCTTACCTGGCGTATGTAAAGGATGTTGACGAGTCAATACCATAATTGACTGAAGTGCCGGTTGTGTGTGACTTCCCGAACGTGTTCCCAGAAGATTTACTAGGTGTGCCACCTGACCGCGAGATCTAGTTTCAGATTGACCTGATACCCGGCGCTCAGCCCGTTACCAAAGCACCGTATCGGTTAGCTCCGTCTGAGATGAAAGAACTGACGGATCAGCTGTAGGAATTGACGGACAAGGGCTTCATCCGACCAAGCATCTCCCCCTGGGGTGCTCCGGTCTTGTTTGTTAAGAAGAAAGACGGTAGTATAAGGATGTGCATAGACTACCGAGAGCTAAACAAGTTAACGGTGAAGAACAGATATCCATTGCCAAGGAAAGACGACTTGTTTGACCAACTTCAGGGTGCCAGTTGGTTCTCCAGGATAGATCTTCGATCTGGCTACCATCAGCTGAATGTAAAAGAACAAGATATTCCTAAAACAGCGTTTCGCATGCATTATGGATATTACGAGTTCCTTGTTATGTCTTTCGGTTTAACTAACGTGCCAGCTGCCTTTATGGATTTGATGAATCGAGTGTAACGGCTGATGCTAGATAAATCAGTGATTGTGTTTATTGATGATATCCTAATTTATTCAAAGAGCAAAGAAGAACATGCCGGTCATATAAGCGAGGTGTTGGAGACACTTAGAAGAGAGAATCTTTATGCTAAATTCTATAAGTGTGCCTTCTGGCTACGTGAAATTAAATTTTTGGGTCACGTGGTTAATGCTAAAGGAATTATGGTGGACCCGGTGAAGGTTGAGGCGGTGATGCAATAGAAGTCTCCTAAGACGCCATCCGAGATTCGAAGTTTCTTGGGTTTGGCGGGCTACTACCGAAGGTTTATTCAAGACTTTTCCAAGATAGCCTCATCTTTGACCAAATTAACCCGCAAGGATGTGAAGTATGTGTGGGGACAAGAACATGAGGATGCGTTTGAGGAGTTAAAGGAAAGATTAACTTAGGCTCCTGTCTTGACACTGCCCGAAGGGAGTGAGGATTTAGTGGTCTATTCAGATGCCTCCTATTCAGGACTGGGTTGGAATGCAGCGTGGAAGAGTGATAGCATACACATCCCGATAGTTGAAGACCCACGAAGCCAATTACCCCACACATGACTTGGAGTTAGCGGCGGTGGTCTTTGCATTCAAGATTTGGAGGCATTATTTATACGGGACAAAGTGCACAATTTTCACTGACCACAAGAGCTTAAAGTATTTCTTCAAGCAGAAGGATCTCAATATGAGGCAGAGGAGGTGGTTAGATCTGATCAAGGACTATGACTGCGAGATCCATTACCACCCGGGCAAGGCCAACGTAGTGGCTGACGCCCTTAGCCCAAAAGAGAGACCCGAGCCAATTCGGGTGAAGGCGTATCAGTTGCTGATGACCTCGAATATGATGACGCAAGTCAAAGAATTTCATGAAGAAGCGCTAAAAGAAGATCGCCTCAACTCCGAACGAATGAGAGGTTTAGTCATAGAGTTGGGAGAGAACACCCACGAGGTTAAGACTCATTTTGGTATTGTTCATCCGCATTAGTATTGTTCATCCGCATTTGTCTAAGGACTTAGGATTTTTCCGAAGCTTGGAAGTAGAATGTAGCGGGTAAGTTCTGGGATGTTTTCCTGGTTCACGTCTGTTGTGGTGATGCATGTTGTGGGCTGCTGTTGATGCTTTATACTATGTATAATATGACTTTACATGGTGTCTTTATATTCGTATACGTAAAGTATTATCGTAAAGAAAGTGAAAGATAAATGTTAATTAAGAAGTGGAACATAAAGAACATAAGAAAGTCTTGCAAGCAAATTCATAGGAGGTTCACAACCACTAGGTTGTTAGCTCAACTGTGTGCGGTTTAGCTAACCCGTTAGATGCATACAGGGTCAATCGTTGAGATTAAGGGGACCATTATCGTTGCCCCGGTACTGAAGTCAGCTTTCTACACCACAGATGGGGTCTATTATTAGACCTCAGGCCCAGTACCAGGTTTATGCGCATTATATGGGGGGTATAGCGCTTTGGTCCATATCAAAGTGAAAGAATAAATGTAAAAGTTCAAGTGAACGACCATGGAAATGGTGAAGAAAGATATTAATGTTGATAGTTAATAATATTTGAATGTATGTATGACGTATGATCACATACAAAAGAGTAAACAATATTTTAAGGAGTATTTTCCTATACAAAACTCATAATGTATTTTCATCATTTTAAACTAGAACTCACTCAGCAACGCTGACTTTTATGCATTTTCAGTTGGCAGGTAATTTTGCTAAGGATGGCACATGGGGAGGCTACTTTTCAGGGCAGGACTGGCATCCATTCATGATTAATAACATTGTTGTTTTGTAATACGTTCTAATGATCTTTTGTAACTGATAAGAAACACACATGTATTACTTAGCAACAAAATTTATTAATTAATGAATGGTTTTTGATGTTAATTCTACTGCCATGCTTTAAGAATTATGTAATGTTTTTATTTAATTATGCTATGACTGACCAGCTGTGAGGTCTCCGGGAACGGGGCGTTACATCAACTGAACTCACCATCTAGTGAGCATACCCAACCTTTCTTAGCTTCCCAATCTCAATCATCATTAAACACTGCTGCCATAGAACCTATCTCACCCATTCTCAATCAAACACCTTCTCATCCAACAACACAACCAACTTCCTCACCCCCAACTACTGAACCAACCTCACCTGCTAAAAGCCCAACTCTCACTGAAAAAGTGAATATTGATGATGATGAGCTTGATGAAGTTATGGATGGTGCTTATGATGAAAATGAACAAGAAGTTGAACAACTAGATGAGAGTGATAGTCATTTTGTTGACATCACTGCTTATGATGAAAATGATTTAAGAGAGGATGAGATAAATGTGAGCAAACGTTTTCTTGTTGCTAAATACAATAATCTCATCATCAAAATGAATCAAAAACTAGAGAAATTGAGAAAACTCAAAAGGGAGATGAAAGAGAAACATGAAACTATTGCATCTCTAGAAGTAACAATCAAGAAGCAAGAGAAGAGATTGAAACCAACAATACAGTAATTGATACTATGGTTTAGCTTGTGACTGAGTCTTATGAGACTACTGAGAAATAAAAACAAGAGAAAGAGAAAGTCTTGACAGAGCTCAACAATGCAATGAAAACTATCTCTGAGCAGTTAGATCTGTTAAAAGCTAAAGATGAAGAGATAGAAGTCTTAAAGAAGAAGGTGACTGAAAAGGAAGTGAGTGTGCATAAAGAACAAATCAAAGAAACTACTGACATTCCTTTGTTGAAAGCAAAAGAACCAACAATCAAATACAACAGGAAAAGAAAGTATTTGGGAAGAATTGAAGATGAAGCTATGGTAATTGAGAATACCCCAAAGAAATCAAAAGACAAGTCTACTGGGCACACTCAATCAGTTGATCTTTCAACTCTTAAATCCATTCAAGTCATTGAAGAAGAAAGTGATGTTGAGTGGATATATTTAACAAAGGATGAGACTCAAAAGTCTGAGGAAGAAGCAAGGGAACGTGACTTGTTATCTACTGATGACATCTTTAAGGAAAGAGCCCAATCATCTATGTTCATGGACATAATCAATAATGGCTTCCCATATGACATGGTAGAAAAGATGAACATGGATGAGATGATACAAGTACTGAAGGAGTTGGATGCTGCCAGATTAATGCTTCCAGTACGCAACTATGAAACCTTCACAAAGTATAAAGTAATTGAGAAGATAAAGAATGATTTGGGTCACTGTGAAACCAAACATCTTACCAAGTACAATATGATTTACTGGCTGCAGAGTCATAATTATAGGTCAGATGAACTAAAGGGAAGAACAGTGAGTGAGCTAAGAGCAATGATGGATTATGTGATGAAGGTTGAACTCAAAACTGGAGTAAGATTCAGAATCGGAGCACCAAATCCAGCTTTCAAACAATCAAAACAATCTCCTGCTGAGCCAATAGTAGTTGAAAGCAAAGATATGTACAGAAGCAAAGAGAAACAGATCAGGGAGCCGAGGGATCTAATCCCCAACAAAATCTGGCCCCTGGGAACAGCTATGAGGGAAATAACAAAACAGAAAATAACTCTGATTTAACTATTTGATCAGATGACTACACCAAGATCAGCAGCAGACAACAAGATTATAGCTTGGAAGTTTGATCAAGAGTGGGATTGTGCTATAATTAAAAGGTCATCTGGGATGGTTCAATATTTTCCATGGATGGAGACACTTCTTACACTCCCAGATGTAGACCTTTCTACTTTACGAAACATCCCAATCACCAACTACCCAATTAGTCCAAGGGGAAGAGATTTTTCGGTTCTGATTGCAAAACTGAGAAACAACTTTAAGGGAGATGTGCTGAAAGAAGCCAAAAGAGAGGATGCAAATCACAAAACAAGAAAACAAAGTCAGAAAGAACTCATTCCAGTTCTTCAAAACTTGTTGATGATGAATTTCTGAGAAGATTTGGATATGCGAACAAGGATGATGCATCAATCAAAACAATTGAAGGAAATCAGTTCTCATATCCCATCACTGAATGGTGATATGTAGAAAGAACAAATGAACTACTTCTACAAAGGAATGATCCTCACAAGAAAGCACCAAGCAAAGATTATTTGATCCATTGGAGATTAAACTGCTACATCCAAGTTACACATCTTATCTACATGATAAGTATTTCCCAAAGATGAATGATAAAGATACTCAAAGTGACATATGATTATATGTGCACATCATTCAAGTCATAGACAAGCTTGTTGGGTTTAACAATTGATAAACTGAAGCTTTCCAAACCACAATCAGAGCCAACTGAAGATCTCATTGTACAAGTTCAGAGACCAAGTTGATAAATAGAACAAAACAAACACAAGACAAAGTCAACAAGACAAAGTCAACATCAAGACCACAAGAAAAGTCAAAATTAGGTCATGATGTAAAAACATTATAAATCGAACCACTAGTGCTACTTTGTAAAGTGTGGTTATTACAAAGTGTGTGGTTGTGGTCATTTGCAAAGTGTGTGTTTTTCATGATGTAAATCACCACCCAAGGAGAATTTCTCTCCTTTGGGTGGGTTTGATGTTCATCCATCTTTGTATATGTTTCTTCATTATAATTTGTTATTCAACATCAATGAAATCATAACATTAAAGTTACACACACGTCCTTGTTCTTTGATTCACACACTTCCTCCCATCTTTAATCTTGAATTCTCGGATCTGAAAAATACATGAATCCTAAGCTCCAAGCTCAACGAATCTGAAATATTGATTCAGCAAAGCTGCATGCCAATGCACACATGAGAAGAAGATTTGAGGCAGGTCAGCTCATAGGATCTGAAATCCCATCAATTACTGAGCTTAGAATGTCAGAGCAAGATGAGTTGGAATTAGTGTCTTAAAATAGTGTAGTGGCAATACTAACCATAGAAGAAGACATTCTTGGGCTGAACTTTAAAACATTGAAGAAAATGAAAAATATGAAGATCAAGTATACATATCAAGACCAAAAGGATGCTGTTGGATATTTCAATACAAAGATTTTGGCCAGAGTACAAGAATTGAAAGATCTGAACAGATAATTACAAGAATCTAAACCTAAGGGGGAGTATTATTAGGTCTAGATCTTCTGTATAGGTTTAGATGATTTGTAATCTCTTGTAATGAACATCTGTAATTATTTATCATTATTTAATGCAAGATATATATATGTTTACCCAAATATTATTTGTGTTGATTTTATGTAATTGCAGGAAACATCATACTTAGTCAATTTGGAAAATTGACCAAGTGCAAGAACTTTCTGCGGATGAACAAGTTTGTTCTTCCGTAGATGTTCTACGGAGCATAAATGAACAAGTTAATATGCATCAGTGGATCTCCTACGGAAGCACAAGCACATCTACTAAAGAACAAGTTTAGAGATAAAGTTGATGCTGCTACGGAAGAAGGAAGTTTGCTCCTGAGAATGATGATCAAGAACAAAGAACCAACTCCTACGGAAGTTCAACTCCTACAGAAGAACAAAATACTTGTATGATCTCATATCATCAAGTACTCAACACAAAGTTAACAAGTCAATCTGTCAGAAGCAAATATTCCATGTCACATCAGAATTTATTTGTAATTTTAAAGTGAATCCCTCTGCCTATAAATATAAGGCATGGGTGCACTCATTTAGGTAGAGATTAAGAGATATCGATACAAAAATAGAGAATCATATATTCATAGAAATGATATCAATTGATGAATCGATAAAGATAGCAACATAGCAATCACACAAACACCAAGAACATCATAAGAGACTATCATATCATCCAACATCAATATCATTTTAATCGATTCATTGTCAATGAAAATCAATTGAAAACAATCTTTTGTTGCATTATTTTATTCTGTTTTCAATTTGTTTCATCTGTGCTTCATTGATTTCAATTTCATAAACAGTTAATTAAACAACAAGTATTGATAATTCCATGATCTTTATTTGCTTAATCAAACTAATAATTCCTGTTTCGATCCTTGGATTCACACTCATGTATTGTGTATATGATTCATGTCCAAGCATGAAAATTAATCATTTCTTAGTTAGATAAAGTGTTATGTTTCTAATTTTTATGATACAAACAATCAAATTGGACTTTGATAATTTCCACTAAAACAAATTCAAATTTTTGTCATTTTATAAATTTTTTTTATAAGTATGCAAAAATTTAGGGGGAGAAAATGAATATGGAAATATTAAAGACAACAGAATATGTGCATAATCATACATTTTAAAATTCTGAAAATTTTAAACTTTGAGTTTTAAATAAAGCCAAGTCAAGCAAGCACTCAAACACAATAGTTTGACACATAAACATACACAGTATTGCACAATATTGCTTGTGAGTGATATCTAAACATCCATATATTGATCATGTTAAAATTATAATAACTTTAACAAACATTAAAATTTTTTCATCAAACATTTAAATTTTTCTAAGTCTCTACAGTGTATGTGTAAATTTACATAGCTGATGAGCAAAACAAAAAAAATTCAAAACAAACAAAACTTTTTGACTTTTTGATAATTGTCGTCACAGAAGACACACAAACATATATCCGCTATTGCTACAGTGAACAAATAAACATGCAAATTACACTCAGTGTTTATAGCGGACAAACAAACATGCATCCGCTATGCATTAATAAACATACATGTGTCACAGCGCATGATGTTAGTAAGGCATCCTTTATGAATACATTGGTAAATCAAACAGCGCATGACTAACTTTAGTCATCCATTGTTGAAATAGTACAAGTGTACACAACGTATGTACACAGCTAAGCATACGCTGTACACCAACATCAAGTATTCACAGTGCATGACAATAAGTCATCCGGTGTGAATATCTGTTGAACAAACAAAGTGTACACAGTGCATGAACAAATGTTCATCCACTGTGAATAACCAAACAAAACAATGAAGTTTGTAGAGCATATGAACAAATGTTCATCTGCTTTATGAATAGTGTTCAAACACACAGTGCATTCAAGTGTCCACAGCGCATGACCAAGTACTCATCCGCTATATACACAGTCAAACATTCAAAGGGTCCATAGCATACAACTTAAAGTTGTATAGCAGACACACTGTACACACAGTGTATGTGTAACACACGGCGGATAACTTAAGTTTAAATTTTTTTGTTCAAACTGTTTACCCAACGCATATACAAACTGTATAGACAGCGGATGTTCATTTTGACTATTGTATATATACTTCAACACTTGCAAATCGTACAATTCAAACATTCTAAGTCAATCACACAAACTTGCAATCATATAATTCAAACACAAACACACACATTATTATTAACAATCAAAAAATTAACAAGCAAATATTAAAGCATGGCAACATCATCCTTAGGGGGAATATTGTTGGACTAAACAAGTGCATTGAAGGATAATGCTTGCCATAATAAAACATAATGTGTTCTAATTATTGTTTAAATTTCTTTTTTAGGTTTGTAGATAAAAGAAATTTTGACAAGTGTCGGCAACGGATGAAGATATGCCCACAGCGGTTGAGTATACGTCAGCAGCGGATGAAGTCTGAAGAAGTCCATGTGCTCATAGCGGATGAACAACTCTGAGGCTAATGACCAAGCACTCACAGTGGATGAATAAGTCCCCACAGCTGATGAACAAGTTCACAGCAGATGCACATCCATAGCGGATGCACTTCCATAGTGGACAACAACAAGACAAACATTCGTCAAGTGTTCACAGGGGATGACTATCATACACAGGGGACAACTTATTCATCATCCATAGCAGACGTTTATACATCCACAACAGACATGTTATCATCCACAACAGATGACTTAGACTTAGGATATTAGGTAATTTTAGTTTACATGAGGGCATTTTTTGTAATTGTATATATCTATTGTGTATAGTCTATAAATAATATACTACCATAATCCTTTGTAAGCTTTTTTAACAATCAATAAAATCAAGCATTTTGTACTCATCTGAGCATTCTATCACTAGCAATCACACAATCATACACACACATAGATGACATATCTTTAATCATGGGTTTTCGCATTATGATTATTGAGTATTTATTATATAACAATCTGTTGTTATATTTGGGAGATTTAAAACAATCCTTGGGGGAATTCATTATTTATTCTTGATGTTCTAAGTTGTTTAAACACAAGAACTACTTGAATTTCATCAGTGAATCATGTGGTTACATCATTGGAAGGGGTAGAGACCCAAATTGTGAGCTCAGCTTTGAGTAGGTAAACTTTGTCAAAGAGCTTGGATACAATCTTTTAAGTGTATCTTAATGTTGTGACCAGAGACATAACATGCTCTACATTAAGCATGAGTGCATTGTTCTCAAGTTTGGGGTGATCATTCTTCAAGAGCATATATTGCTCAGAGCCTCCAGGAAAGGGAAGATGTACAAGATGGATTTGCAGGAAACCTCCCCTTAAGGAGAAGTTTTTTGCTTTGTATCTAAAGCCAATAGTGATGAGTCTGTCCTTTATTATAAAAGAATATACCATGTAAACTTTAAGAACATGACTAAATTAATTAAAGATGATTTGGTAACTGGAATGCGAAAGAAATATTTTACAAGTGATGACCATTTTGTTGCATGTTTGAAAGGAAAGCGACACAAAGTGTCTCACAAGCTGAAGGAAATGAAGTCTATCACCACTCCCCTATACTTTTTACATATGGATCTTTTTGACCATACTAGTGTAATGAGTTTGGGAAGAACTTCATATTGTCTTGTGATCACAGATAACTGCACAAGATACACTTGGGTCTTCTTTCTTAGAAGTAAGGATGAGACCTCTGAAATCTTACGATCCATCATTCTGAAAATTGAGAATCAATACGATCACAAGGTCAAGATCATAAGATGTGATCATGGAACCAAATTCAAGAACCAAATCCTTGATACATTTTGTGATGAAGGGATATTTCAAGACAATATAGAGCTCCTAGAACTCCTCAACAAAATGGTGTTGCGGAAAGGAGAACTAGGACACTTAAGGCAGTTAACATTGCCTGTTATGTGCAGAATAGAGTTTTAGTAGTCAAACTCATTGTAAGACTCCTTATGAACTGTGGCACAAAAAGAGACCTTTCATTGGTTTCCTTAGATCATTTGGATGTCCATTCACCATCTTGAATAGCAAAGATCATATAGCCAAATTTGCTAAGTAAGCAGATGATGGACATTTCATTGGGTACTCTTCCCAAACTAAGGCTTATAGAGTATACAATCTCACAACTATAGTAGTTGAGGAGTCAGCCAATATGACCTTCAATGAACATACTCCTAGTATGAAAGGTTCTGGTCCTGACTGGCTATTTGATCTTGATTTACTTAACAACTATTTAAACAAATCTTGTGAAGATGTTTCAGGAACAATAGGTAATAAATCTGCAGGAGATCCTGATCCAAGATTTGAGCCGAGAAGACCAAATGATAGAATACCTTTAGCTCCAGTAGTAACAAACCCTACAAGTGGAAATCCTGTCAGCATAACCATGTAAAATTCTTCAGTTGATACATCTAAGGTGCTAACCAATTCGAGCAATGAGGCATAAAACATAAATGAAGGTATTTCCAATGTAGGAGGAGATGGAGATGGTGAAAGTGATCATGAATTTCATGATACTGACAACAACTCCACTGAAGACAACATTAATGATGTCACATGCATTCTAGATCAAGTTACACTTGATAAGTGTGCAGATATGGTTGGTGATACTCATTCACCATATCTAAATTTCACTAATCCAGATCTGTTAAATCAACTTGCTATGATTCCTCAACTAAGAATCCACAAGTCTCATCCTACCACAAACACCATTGGAGATGTTGAGATTGGGGTAAGAATAAGAGGACAAACCCATGATAAAAATGTTTGTCTACATTGTTGCTTCTTATCCCAAATTGACCCAAAGAAAGTTGATTAGGCTTTGAAAGATGGAAGCTGGATTGAAGCAATACAGGAGGAACTGCTTCAATTCAAGAGACAAGTTATTTGGAACCTATGTCCTTTTCAACCTAGGAAGATGCCAATAGTTACCAAGTGGGTTTTTAGAAACAAGAAAGATGATAGATGTTTTGTCATCAAGAACAAGGCAAGATTGGTAGTCCATGGGTAAACTCAAGAAGAAGGCATTGACTACACAGTTATTTTTGCTCCTATAGCAAGACTTGAAGCTGTAAGGATATTTCTTGATTTTGCTGCATCCAAGGATTTCAAAATCTAACAACTTGATGTAAAATATGCATTTTTATATTGGGTGATAGATGAAGAAGTGTATGTCAAGCAACCACCTGACTTTGCGGACCCATATCATTCTGATTATGTCAGCAAGTTTGACAAAGCTCTTTATGGGCTGCATCAAGCTCCAAAGAAGTGGTATGAGAGATTGTCACAGTACCTAGTTTAACATGGTTACAAAAGAGGTAATATTGATAGCAGACTCTTCATCAAGAGAATAGGAAATGACTTGATGCTGGTTCAAGCTTATGTTAATGACATCATTTTTAGGTCAACTAATGAAGACTCTACAAAGAGTTTGAAAGGCTGATAAAGAATATGTTTGAAATGAATAGTGCCATGGGGGAACTTACTTTCTTTCTAGTAATTCAAGTGAAGCAGGTTGACAATGGCATCTTCGTAAACCAGTCCAAGTATGTACAAGACATACTAACTAGATTTATTTTACTGACTGCAAGGTTGTTAAGACTCCCATAGCCAGAAACCACCCCTTAGGACCTGATCTTGAGGGGGAGTATGTTGATGAACATCTTTACATGGCTATGATTGAGTCTTTTATGTACCTAACAGCTAGCAGTACTGATATCATGTTTGCCACATGCATATGTGCAAGATATCAAGCCAACCCCAAGATGTCACACCTAGTTGTTGTCAAGAGGATTATTAGATATCTTAAAGGAGCTCCCAAATTAGGGCATTGGTATCCAAAGAATTCTAACTTCAATCTTTATGCATATAAAGATAGTGACTATGATGGCTGTAACATGACTGCAAAGTATACATCAAGGGGATGTCAAATCTGTTGTGGAAGGATAGTCTTATGACAGTGCAAGAAGCAATCCTATGTATCTGCCTCAACTACTAAAGTTGAATACATATTGCTACAAGCTGGTGTGCTCAAGTGCTTTGGATTCAGAATCAGATAATAGATTATGGATTCAACTTCAAGAAGACACATATTCATATAGACAACAACAGTGCTATCTCTATCACAAAGAATCTAGTGCCGCAATCAAAGACAAAATGCATCAACATCAGGTATTAATTGATTAGAGATAATTTTGAAAAAGGATTGATAAAACTGGTCAAAGTTAACACAAACGAATAATATCTGTTCTTAAAATATTTTGACGAACAAAGATTTAGATATCTTGTATCAGCTATTGGGATGATTAACTTTGAGTAAATTTTCTTAATTAATTTCAAAATGGTTTTTCAAACATATTTGTCTACAAAGTTGTCTAACTTATCACTCATATAAGCCCTGTTCATCTTAGATGAAATTTTTTCAAAATGCATATTCTTTAGAATTTTAAGAATTATGGATAGATTTTCATTGGAAAGACATTAAATTGACTTCCGAAGAAAATTATATCTTCAATACTGTTAACTACTGACTAAGGGATTTATCCTTAGAAGAAATTCTGATATATATCTTCAAAGCTTAAATTTGCTTCTAAGGACGTATATATTTTGAAGGACAATTTTCTTCTGAAAGCAATTAAGTCTTGGAAGTTTTACTCTCTTCTTGAGTAAACTTCTAAAGTTTAATATCTTCCAAAACCAAATCTGTCTTAGAAGCAAAATTACTCTAAGTACATTTTATTCCAAAGTATTTCTTCCAAAGCTAAGGAATATCTTCCGAAGTCATTTTTGCTTCGGAAGCTTCTTTAAAATTTCCAAAGGCAAATTACCTTCTGAAGATTTTCAACTTCCAAGATAACTACGTTTTTGGGCACTTTTTTAGAGGTGGGACTGACATCCAGATTTCAAAGTTTATCTTTCACAATAACTTTGTTTCACATCCAAGAATATAAATAAACTTTACAACGGTTCCCCCCTCTTTCTTCTTCCTCTTCATCTGCAATCTTCTAGCCCTAAATTCACCTACAAACCCATGCAATTCTTCCACTTTCTTTCACCAACGGTTCAAAAAATGTCTAACCATGAACCCCAAAACTAGCCACCCTTTGTTATGCACCTACACGGGCAACATAACCAGGTTGCTATGTTGTCATACAATAAACACCCTAGTTTTTTAGGGATTTGCAACTATCTTTCCCGCTCATCCTAACTCACCACACTCACAATAGATCCTCCTATTTATGAAGAACAACTGTTGGAATTCCGAAGGACCTCCTAAGAAATCATCTTGGATGGTGAGAATGCACTATGTGCATCAGTGTAGGGGAAGACGATGTTCAACACTCCAGGCACCATCAATCAACATCTGAGGCAAACATGTAGGATGGGAAAAAGTTCTAGAAGACCTATCCTATATAGTCCATGGAATGGTCTAGGGGATCAAGTTCAAGCACTCACAGTTTGTATATTCAAACTTGCTTGCTAACTTAGATTCCTTAGAGTATTATATGTTTTCTAGATATATCCAGCATAGTTTCAATTGTGAACTGGGCTCATAGTGGACGGGAACAGGTAATATCCTTAAAGTGGGAAAGATGAAGCCGGACATCTTCAAAATAATGAGGAAAACCGTTGCTAGTTTTTTCGAGGTAGAAACAAGAGCTCCCTGCTCAAGGTGACAACTTGGCAGCACCAGCCAATGTTGAACACACGCCTTCTTCATCTTCACCACCCATACAGCCACAAATCACCATCACCTACTAGAGAAAAACCAAACGAACCCCTACTCAATCTATTTAGATTGAGCAGGCCCCTATATAACTCACCTATACAGGAGGAAGTGGAAACAAGTGCTCCCACTTCCCCTGAGGAGCAGACCACTTCCATTCCTTCAAAGATCAGTGCTGAGGTTCCTCAAGCTCAACCTGATAAGCTCATAACCCAAGTTGTAAGCCTTTATTCTAAGTCTTAAAACTCAGATGAACAACCTTTAGGGATAGTTACCATCCCCAACCTTTGGACCTCAATCAACCAATCCCTGACCTACAATTCTATGATGATGAGGATATGGGATTCAGTGAGTACCATGACTCTCTCTTCTCCTCCCATGTTCAAGGAGAGATAAGTGCTCCTGCTACTCCCATATCTAGCCTACATCATCCACCCATAACTGAGGTGGACCTTTTTTTGAACATGTTTAGGAGGTCATATGGAAGAGGCTCTCACTTTTGAAAGTGATTACATATCTAAGAGCTCAACCATAGCAACCTAGCTCCTTGGCACTTCTTATGAAGTTGTCATTGAGCAGGGGAAATCTAAAGACCAAGACACAATATCTGGTGATGAGGGAGATGACTTTGGTCATGTACTCTCATCCCCTATGATTCTTTCTATTCTTCTGATGAAGATAAGGGGAGTATGCAACTAAAGGTGCACAAACTGACAAAAACATGCACCTATTTGGTTTCTAAGGTTAGTCACCTCGAGTCCCAGGTGGCTACCTTACAAAGGCAGGTCCTTAATCAGTAACTTGAGATCACTGATCTTAAGGGCAAGTTAGCTAAGAGGCCTCCCAGGCATGCTCAACCAAGTCCACAAGAACCTATGGATGTGGTGGACCTAACTCCTAGCTCACCTGTGAAAGTTGGTGTTGCTACCAAAATGGGAGAGAAAGTCTTAACTACAATCAAAAAACTTGGTAGCACTACCGAGAGTATGAACATTGAGGATTCACCACCCTCACTTGTGATTGTCCAGACTCAGCAACCTCAAGCCCACATCAATATGGATGCCATTGTTCAAAGTCTATTTGAGGAGGGTGTACCAAGGGCCAAGTCACCTCCATCCGATCATGCTAAAAATCCATTTATAGGATAGAGTTATGACACTGACAGAAAACCCTTAGTGCTTTCTAGATATCAGGGTCAACAAGAATTTTCAACTTCCATACCCTAAGATTCTATAAAAGCTTTCCTCTAGTTGACCTTCCACTTGCCAACCCAAGCCAAAACAAGCAAGATGATCGGTTAGCTGAGAGGATCTAGATAAGAGTGTTTGAGGAGTCAAGAGATGAACATTTTATATAGATAGAGCCTAGTAGGGAAAACAGTTAGTCAAGTGGATATTGAGGCAGACCCAAAGATTAGCTTCAAAGAGGAAACTTTAGTTGAGGCCCAGCTGTAGAACCTATGAACCTTGAGACTAAAACTCTTGCAGCACCCATTACTCTTAGTGAGACACCAGTTGGTGATGGTGTCTCATAACCTCTCCCTGGCCAGAGTTTAAGTGAAGAACCAACTCAAGAAGGCCAAAGCTCTCTCTTCCCTGAGTCACATAGGCCAGTGCTCTATAAAGGAAAGAGGATTCTAACATCTGAGGAGTTGAGGAGGAGAAGATGGTGAGGAAGAGGAAGGCAAAGGAAGAGAGGAAGAGAGAGACCCCTAGCTTCATGCAAGCTACAATCCGGGCTTCCCCTAGGCCAAATACTCAAGAAAATGAATTAAGGGCAGCCAGATTGAACTATCTGGGGTCTAGGAACTACTACATAGATGAAGTGATCTCTCTTCCTTAAAAGAATTAAATGAACTGGGTGAATCTAAAGTATCTAAAGAGAGGAAGGAGGCTGAGGATGCTGAATTGCTCCTCAAGATCAAAGAAGAAAACCGTATAAAGCCCATGTCCTCTATCTAGTTCATGAAATGTGTGAAGTAGAGACTGTGGTTGTTGAGGAAGAAAATCTAGTAGGTAGGGAACAAGATAGACAAATTATAATTACCTACTTGAGTTGTCACAACCTTAATTTCCACAAACAGGGTATTACCATTAGGCGTGTTACATACCAGGATCTCAGCTACTAGTTACACAAATCGACACGTTAATTACAAAACATAGTTATTTGTTAACGTTTGAAATTTCCAAAGAAAGAGTCAATTATGTAAACATAATAATAGTTATGGAAGCATAATAAATTTTAAAACTTAATGGCGCAAAACACGCAAACCAATTAAATAAAGTTCATGGAAAAACATAATGTATCACATGAGACGATAAATGCATGAATGATATGATCCTAAGCATGCGCATCTTGAGAACCTGAAAGAAACATGCTAAGGTGTCAACACAAAGTTGGTGAGTTCACAGGTTTAACAAAAAACATTAAGTATCAGTAATGAAATCCAGATTTAGTAATCAAAGCATATAAGTAGGTAGCTAGCCCACAACAAGTCACTATATGTATGAATTTCGTGACCGAGCTGACAGTAATAATATAATGAATGCCCTGGCTGTGGGTACCAAACCACAACATAGTAAAACAGGCTAACCATTCACCCATTTCACCTCCAGTCAAGCTAGCACGACTAGCCCGGGCGGGGTTTGTCAAACCCAGTAGATCTACTAACAATCACCTAGCTAATACCATATTAACGGTCAGAATGAGCCGTAATGGTATCACAATAGTAAACCAGTATATGCAATATTACCAATCTAAAGTACCATACAGTTTATGAAAAAAAACATGTTTTTGTCCCCCAAAAGAGAGTATAGTATGAAAGTGAGGCTGTAAACTCACCTTAAATGCACAGCAAAATCAATTAGCGTAAGCACGAGCAATTAAGTTTTCGAACAACCTGGATGCACGTTTATTGTATAATTAGTATTAAATATACCAATTATTAATAATGAAATCGTACGGTTTCGCGTTCTCGATACCAACATCCCAATCCACCCACACACACAAGCACAAGCCAGAAGACTACTACCCAACTACGCAAGACTAACATCAAATGATCAAGACGTTGCACACCACACCTAGCACACACATATATATATTCTATGCACCCACATGCACCAATTTTATATATGCCATCCATGGTCACACACGTAACCATATATACTATACACACATATAATATATATACTATACACACACATATATATATATACATATATATATACATATATATATACATATATATATATATATATATATATATATATATATATATATATATATTACATACACATCCAACCATCCATGCATACACACTCACACATGTAATATATATATTATGCGAACCGCAGACATACATATGCACACAACAGAACACACACACATGGACAAACCCAAACCACACAACCGAAACCCCACGAAACACACACACAAGAAACACATACATGACAGTTTCATATACATGTACATGCGCTCACACACATGAACCCGATGCACACCAACAGTCATATACATACATACATACATCGCATATCCATACATACCCACAACATCTTCCCTTTACCCTCTCGGTCAAACCCACACACACAACAAAACACATACCGTAGCGTACACACGCATACCTATCACCATGCTCAACAACCAGCTACATAACCACAAGAACATCAACCGCAGAAGATAACACACGCAAGAATACACACACACGTCGCACGCAGGACATACATACACCACACATTCATGGCACACACACCATCACTGAGCCCCAAAGAATAACCACTTCCCAACCGAAACCCAACCACACACACACTGCTAGCACCATGCATAACACACACACTTCAACACACACAAATGTTTATTAACTTTTGATGTTGACGCAACGTTTGATCCTTGTTTAGATTTAGGCATCGAAAAGTTAATCTTTTGTTTTTGATTTGACAAATTTTGTTTTTGATTTGTCAATTTGTTCTTTTGTATATTTGCTTTTGACTTTTGTACATGAACTGCATTCTTAGAATCCTTAGAAAAAAATCGTTTAACAACAGCTGATGACTTCAAATCTGAACCTGTTTTCAGATCAGAGTTTGATTGGTTCTTATGAGTTTGTTTAACTTCTTGAATTAAGTTCATGTTCAAATTACCAGCAGACACAAATTTTATTGGTTTAAATTGACTTGCTTGATTTGTTGTTTTTGTTTGATTTTCTTGACTCTTATTTTGATCAGTTTTAGCTTTAGTCAAATTTCTTCTGCTTCTTTGGTTCTTTGATTTTATAGAACTTGATTTTATCTGAGATTGAACATCTTCAGGTGAAGATTCTTTTTCAGTTTCTTTCTCTTTTTGATCTTTTTGCCATTTAATAAACTCTAGATTATTTAGACCATAAGAGTCTGAATCTTCTGATGTTCCTTCTTCTTGTTTTGCTTTATCTTTGTTTTGGGAGTTTTGTTAATGATCACTTCTTCCAACACAGATTCTTTTGGAACAAATATTTTCTTACTTTTTGGTCGTGGTTCATATTGTTTACTTTTACTGGATGACCATTTTTGATCTTTTCAGTATCTTTTTCTTCAAAGATTTCAACAATGGTTTTCTCTTCTTCACTATCAGAAATCATGTTGTTTTTGTTTTGGAAAGCTTTAAGTTTAGCTTTATTTTCAGGAGAATGATCATGCGTGTTGAAATTCTCTGGTAAAGTGTTTGTTATGGATTCAAGCATTGGTTTGTGTGTAAAACCTAAGCCTGCTTTTTGTTTGTCCTTTCGTTCACTTACCAGTTGTTCCACAATTGTTTTGGAACTTTTTACTTTAGCAAGATCAACTTGTGTAACAGCATGTGCTATTTTCTCCTCTTCCAAGTTCTTAGTCATTTCTTCAAGTTATTTGGAAACAATTTCTAGTTCTTTCAAGGTTTTGTTCCATGAAGTTTGTAGAGAAATGATCTTTTCATCGGATATTTTGTGATCTTTTTTATGTTTATTATGCATTAATTCTCTTGCTTGAGCTTTTCACAAATTTTGTATGAGTAAATTTGATAATATTCTACATGTTCAAAGCAAGATTTGGTGCATAGTTTTTCTCTTACTTCAGCTGGTATTTCAGGATATTTAGGTGAAGAAGTCTCAGAGTTAGAAAGATGAATTTTCAACCTTTGATTGATCTGACTGTGCCATTAATGCAACTTCTTTTGAATCCTCTTTAGAATCAGATTTATAACTCCAGTCATATTCTTCTTCTTCATTTTCAGAGTTACCTTAAGCTTTAGGATCCCTTTCTTCTGACCAATCTTCTCCTTGAACTTCTACAATAAGAGATAGACTGGATGTTAGGTCAGCTGTAAACTGCTCTACATACGCACTCCAGTCATATCTATCATTGATGCTCATGACAAGTGCTTTCTTAGGCTCTTCAGAAGAGTTAGATTCATCTTTAAGTTCAGGCATTGGTAGACTTTGATATGGTTTTTGTAATGTCTTCTGAGATGGTTATGGATATCTTTGATTGCTTGAACTAGCTTGACAATTGCCTCCTTTGTTTCTGGGAGCTTTGCATTCTCGTGAGAAGTGGCCATAGCTATTGCAGTTGAAACACCTTGATTTAGATTTGTCAAATCCTACAGTCTTGTTAGCACTTGGCTTGTAGTTTCTGTTGACATAAGAGTGTTTTTGAGTTCTATGTTTCTGAGTTCTATATGCAATCATTACCATTTGCCAGTTTAGATCCATTTCCTCCACATCATCTGGGTCCATTTCGAATAAGTCCTGCAAAACAAGATCTAATTGTGTTAGATGACTACCCTGATAAGCTTGAAAACTAGCCATAAAAGTAGTAAAAGCTGTTTTAGACTCCTTATCATGTAATAGGATGTTAATAACATCTTTAACTTTGCTAGTTTTAGCAGAGTTAGAAGATGGAGTCTCAGTTTGAGATTTAGAGCTTTGAGGTTTAGGAGGAGACTGAGGTTGTGATTGAGTTGCATAAGCAGGAGCACTTGTATATGTAGAATCTGTAAATAACCTGGCTCCAACAAACAGATCACCCTCTTCTTCAGGTGAATTCTCATTCTTTGCCATAAAGGCATTATCCACTGTGCTAGCTGGAGATGCAACATATTTGTTCCGAGACATTGATGCTGCTCTATCATTGCTTCTTGAGCTTTCATCAATCTCAACCGACTCAATCTTTGCAATCAATAGATCAAGATCCATAGGGAATTTTTCAGTGTGCTTCAACAATGTCACTGTTTGTTTCCATGAGGATGGAAGAGCATTGAGAAGCCTGAAGTTTAGATCTTTGAGATCATTTTTGATGCCAGCAGTTGACATCTCAGTTGTAAGTTGCACAAATCTATTCAACATTTGGTGTATAGTTTCACTAGATAAATGTTCAAACAGCTCTAACTGCCTTTTCAGTTTCTGCTTCTTGAGATCTTGAATCTCCATACCACCATCACGTATCATCTTCAAAGCTTTACACATGGTATATCCAGTTTGATATCCATCAAGTCTAGTTAAGACTTCAATTGGTAATGCTTTGCACATCAAAGAATAGGCTTTAATGTCATTCTTTACATTCCTTAGATCATCACCTTGTAACCATCTTCAGGATATGGTTCTGGATAGTCTTTAGTGTAAACAAACCCTTTATCAGGACCATCTGAAGTGATAGGAATATGCGGTCCTCTTTCTATTCATTTCCACAAGTCAGTGTCAAGAGAATTAAGATGATGTTTCAATCTAAGAGACCAGTTCTTAAAATCAACTGTGTTCTTCAACTTAGGAACTCTGTTCTCAGAATCTTCAGATTTGACCATTTTGAATTTTTTGTTTTTAAGAAAAAGATTTGTTTTAGTTGTTTTTAAGTTTTTGAATTAAAACGATGAATTGAAAATATTTTTGGATTTTTAAATTTTGAAAAATTTCTAAGTGTTGAGTTGATGCGCCTAAACAGTGATGAAGCGCCCAAACAGTTGTGAAACTTCTGACTTTGACTTAGAAATGCCCAAGGGATTGCCTTAGTAGAATTCTCAAAACGCCCAACTTGAAATGTGCCTGAACAGTTGTAAAACATCCAAACAGTTGTCAGACGTCTGGGTGTAAAAATGCCCAAACAGTTCAAATGCGCCTACACAGTTGTAATGCGCCTAGAATTACTTTGTTTCTAAAAAGTTTCAAATTGACCAAACAGTTGTAATACGCCTCAACAGTGGTCAAACGCCTAGACCAAAAATGCCTGAATAGTGGTCAAACGCCTGAACAGTTGTCAAGCGCCTATACACTTAGGCAATTTTCAGTAATGTTTTAACCTAATGCGCCAACTTCAACAGATTCATACGAACACAGATCTTATGAAATTCTTCAAAACTTGTTGAATTGACCTAAAAATCTCCAAGTAGGTAGTAACTAGATCAATTAACAGTCCTTTATCTTCAATTTCACCAAAAAACAACAACAATTCAATGTTTTGATTGAAAATCAGTTCGAAAATGAAGATTAGGTTCGAACACGAATTTGAACAAATTCACTGATTTTGAACGAATTGAACTACAAATTATGATTCAATTCATGTTTCTAATGATGAAACACAACTGAAATCAACAATTGTTTGATTGAATTGCTTATCAATCATAGTTTAAAGTGATTCAAAAGTTTGACAGTTTGACAAACTCAAATCACTGAACCAATAGCTCTGATACCATTTGATAGGATCAAAATGGATCGATCAGTGATGATATTGTGATGCAATTGAATCAAAATAAACGAAATTAATCAAATCAATGCAAACATATGAGAAAAATTCATAGTTTTTCATTGATAGAAAGCATAGAAATACAAGTGTAAGAAAACAGTAACAATTCGTTCACTGATACTAAGGTCCTCGTGCTTTGTGCTTTTTGCTTACCTGCACAATACATAATCTATGATATTTATACTATCAATGAAAACAAAAAGGAACATATATTTACAAATAAGTCCCTAAACTATGACAAAACTATTAATAAAGACAATAAAGACTAAATGTTAATCTTTGAGAGGCTTCTACAGCATTGGGTATGGTTTCTAGAATGTTTGAAACAAATCCAAAACAAAGAAATGTAAGTAATGATCTTAAGAATGATACCTGAAGAAGTGGATGTCTGATCTTTGAACAGTTGTGGGTACTTCATTTTCATCTGGTCTTCGCGTTCCCAGGTAAACTCTGGTCCACGCTTTGAATTCCACCTAACGCGCACAATAGGAATCTTGCTACGCTTTAGGGTGTTGACTTCTCGGTCCATAATCTCAACTGGTTCTTCAATGAAATGTAACTATTCATCAATTTCTAGTTCCTCAAAGGGTACAATTAGTGATTCATCAGCTAAGCATTTTTTCAGGTTGGATACGTGAAACACATTATGTATTCCACTGAGCTCTTCAGGTAAATTCAGCTGATAGGCTACTGGACCAATCCTTTTGATAATCTCAAATGGTCCCACGTAGCGTGGATTTAACTTTCCCCGTTTCCCAAACCTGATTACACCTTTCCTAGGTGAGACTTTCTGAAGTACTTTGTCACCAATCTGAAATTCTAATGGTTTACGGCGTTTATCTGCGTAACTCTTCTATCGATCACGTGCCGCTGCCATGCGATTATGAATTTTCATGATCAATAGACAGGTGATCGGCACTAACGAAAGTTCAGGACCTGTAAGTTGGCTTTCTCCAACTTCTGCCCAATAGACAGATGATCGGCACTTACGTCCATACAGTGCCTCAAATGGTGAGGCTTTGATTGAAGTGTGATAACTGTTATTATAGGAGAACTCGACCAATGGTAAATGAGTTTCCCAACTACTGGCAAAATTGATCACCCAGGCATGTAACATGTCTTCCAGTGTTTGGATCGTACGCTCACTTTGACCATCGGTTTGCGGATGATACGCAGTGCTCATATCTAGCCGCGTTCCAAATGATCGCTGTAAGGATTGCCAGAAATGAGAAGTGAATCGAGCGTCACGATCATATATGATAGATACTGGCATACCATGCCGAGAGACTATTTCCCTTAAATAAATCCGTGTCAACTTGTCCATTCGATCAGTTTCTCGAATTGCCAGGAAATGTGCGGAATTTGTTAAGCGATCTACTATAACCCAGATGGTATCGCATCCGCTGGGAGTCCTAGGTAACTTTGTGATAAAGTCCATTGAAATCTGCTCCTATTTCCACACTGGAATTTTTGGTTGTTGAAGCAGACCGGATGGTCGCTGGTATTCCACCTTAACTTTAGAACAAGTCAGACATCTGCTTACGTAGGTGGCATTCTCAGCTTTCATGTTCGGCTACCAGTAGAACTCCTTCAGATCTTGGTACATCTTGTCTGAACCCGGATGAATTGAGTAACGTGACTTATCAGCCTCATCCATTACCAGCTCTCATAAATCCCCATATTTTGGTACCCAGATCCATTCCATGAAATAACGGATTCCATCAGTCTTTATCTCTAATTGTTTCTCCATGCCTTGCATGGATCCTGCCTTCAGATTCTCCTCTTTTAAGGCCTTAAATTAAGTAGCCTTGATTTGCAGCGGCAGATCGGAATGGATGGTCATTTGTAATGCACGCACCCGATGGGGTTTCGGTGTTTCTTTTCGACTGAGGGCGTTGGTTACCACATTAGCCTTACCAGGGTGATACTTAATTGCATAATAATAATCATTGAGCAATTCTAACCACCGTCGTTGTCGCATATTCATATCTTGATCATATATATGCTCAAGGCTTTTGTGATCTGTATAGATCCTGCACTTGGTTCCATATAGGTAGTGCTTCCAGATCTTCAAGGCAAACACTATAGCTCCTAGTTCCAAATAGTGTGTTGTGTAGTTGTTCTCATGCACCTTGAGCTGTCTAGATGCATAAGAAATGAAATTGTTGCATTGCATCAGTACACATCCCAAACCCTGGATGGACGCATCACAGTAAACAACAAAATCCTCAGTCCCTTCTGGCAACGCCAGGATCGGTGCACTGTAGAGTTTGTCCTTTAGTGCCTTAAATGCTGATTCCTCTTTGGTTCCCCATTTATAGATGATTCCCTTGTGAGTCAGGGCAGTCAAAGGTTGTGCCAACTTTGAGAATCCCTCAATAAATCGTCTGTAATAGCCCGCCAAACCAAGGAATTTCCGCACTTCAGTAGGCGTTTTTGGCGTCGTCCAATCCTTGATTGCGTCAATCTTTGAAGGATCTACATGTATACCTTTTTCGTTCACCAGGTGTCCAAGGAATTGTACTTCTCGCATCCAGAAGTCGCATTTTGAAAACTTTGCATAAAGTTGTTCATTCTTCAACAAATCCAGAATGATTCTTAAGTGTTCCTCATGATCCTCCTTATTCTAAGAGTAGATTAGCATGTCATCAATAAAGACAATGACAAACTTATCCAAATAAGGCTTACAAACACGGTTCATGAGGTTCATGAAAACTGCTGGGGCATTGGTCAGTCCAAAAGGCATGACCGCGAATTCAAAGTGTCCATAGCGAGTCCGGAATGCCGTCTTCGGGATGTCTTCCTCTCGAACTCGTAACTGATGATAACCCGATCGTAGATCGATCTTGGAATAGTAGCTTGATCCTTGAAATTGGTCAAACAGGTCATTAATGCATGGAAGTGGATACCGGGTCTTGATAGTCAACTTATTCAGCTCTCGATCGTCAATACACATTCTAAAGGTTCCATCTTTCTTCTTCACAAAAAGCACTGGAGCTCCCCAAGGTGAATAGCTGGGACGTATGAATCCCTTATCTAAAAATTCCTATAATTGCTTAGACAACTCTTGTAATTCGTTCGGTGCCAAATGGTACGACGCCCGAGTGATCGGAGCAGCTCCTGGTGTCAGGTCAATCTGAAACTCTACCTGCCTGTGTGGCGGAAGGCCAGGCAAGTCTTCTGGATATACTTTCGGAAAGTCTCTGACAACCGGAATATCTTCAGTATGCTTTTCATTCTCCTTCTTTTCTGTAACTAGTGCCAGTAAAGCAAAATGCCCTTTCTGAAGACATTTTTGGGCTTTCAGGTATAAGATGATGCCGACCACAGCACCAATCTTGTCTCCTTCAACCATAAGGATCTCATCACCCGAGATGGGTAACTTGATCAGTTTCTCATTGCAGATGATCTCCATATTGTTCTTGGACATCCAATCCATCCCAACTACTACGTCAAAACTACCATGTGTGACGGGAATATGGTCTATATCGAAGGTGTGCTCGGATAAGCTTAGCTTACATTTGTTGAATACTTGTGTAGCTAGTATAGTCCTACCATCCGCTATTTCTATAGCATACTCAGAGTTCAGGTCAGTAGGTACTACCCCTAGTACTTTACTAAACTTGTTGGACACATAGCTCTTATCAGCACTAGAGTCAAATAATAATAGAGGCATAACAACCATTTACAGGAAATCTACCAGACACTACAGTAGGGTCATTATGAGCCTCATCTGAGCCAATGACGAAAGCTCTGCCTTTGCTACCGCCGCTTCCACCACTGATGTTGTCTCTGGGTTTATCAGTAGTACCATTGCCATCGTTTCTCTTGATCTTTGGACAATCCCTCTTGAGATGACCATATTGCCCACATTCATAGCACCCAATTTGATTATTGTTGTGTTGTTGTTGCTGTTGAGGCCCTCTTGCTGAGAGGTTCACCTTGCAACTCTTGGCAGCATGCCCAAACATTCCACACCTCTCAAAAATATTCTTCATTCATTAACCATTGTGGTGAATGTTACATTTGTTGCATTTTGGAAGATTGTCATGGTAGCCACCAGAATTACCTGAGTCTTTGGTAGGTTGTGCTTGGTTGAACTTTCTGCTTTGCTGCTGTTGAGGAGTGGAGGATGAAGATTGTTTTACATTGGTAGAATGTTCCCATTTTCTCTTGTTTTTAACTATCAGTAGTGGTTGACGTAGAACCACGCGGAGGTAGTTTACCTTGCGTGACAGCCTGGGCAGTTAATCTATGGGCCAGTCTGATCGCCTCATGTATGGTGTTTGGTCTGGAAGCAGTAACCATACCCTAGATTTTCGGAGACAATCCATGCAGATATCTTTCGATTCTTAAAGAAGGAGGGTTGACCATGTTAGGGCACAGTGTAGCAAGCTCACTAGAACGAGTATTATACGCCTCGATCTCAGAACCGGTCATTTTGAGGTTCCAGAATTCTATTTCTAATTTTTGCACCTCATCCAGAGGGTAGTATTCCTCCTTTATCAAAATTTTAAAGTCTTCCCAAGTAGTATATTAGCAATCTCAACACCCAACATCTGCACCTGGGTGTTCCACCAAGATAGGGCAGCTCCGTTCAGGGTGCCAGTAGCGTACTTGACCCGATTTGCCACCGGGCAGTTGCACATTTCAAAAAATGATTCGAGCTTCTCGAACCACCACAGGAGTCCCACGGCTCCTTCCGCTCCAGTAATTGCAGTCCATAAAGGACTTAAAGGTACAGACTGCTTGACCTGCAACAGATTTAGATCTGGACTTTGGAATTTATTTGAATGTTATAGCTTGACAAGATTGACAGGACGTTAATGTCAGGAATGAGTTTGGTTTAGCTTAACAATAGGAGCGGGTTGAGGATTAGGGTTATGGTTCGCCAATGCATCAGCCACATGCTGATTTATGAGAGTGGCCAGTTCCGCTGGTGTCATGTTGATGGTACCGCGACCACGTCCACGTCCACGTCATGACATTCATAATAATCACAACATACAAAAATAAGTAAATATGTAACATATTAACTTCATTTAAGCATAAGTAATTAAAGAATTTAGCACACATAACTAAATGTTCAAATAATAATTTCTGGCAAAATACGTCTACAATTAATCAAACCAAATATCAAAATTTAGAAATATAAGTCGGATGGGAAACAACGTGAATCAACTGATCCGGTGCTATCCTCAGGCTGCTCCTCCGGCTCCTCTTCTAGCTCTTCCTCTGGGTCTTCCTCGTCAAGCTTCGGTACTGTGTTCAGTGCATTAACTTCAAGTTGTTGACTGTTAGCAACGATGTCCACCTCATCTCTAATCACATGATCGAACAAACCAGTGACGCGGTCCACGTGCTTGTTATGATACTCCATTAGTATGTTGAACCGTCTCTTCAACTCCTTGATCTCCTTGGTTGATTCCCGCACTGCTTTCTTCAACACTCGGTTGTCATCCCACATATTAGCAATGCGTTTACGCTCGATATGCAAAGTAGCTGCCATAGCAGCCATGGCCTGCTCAGGAGGACAGTGTAGGGGAGGTAAGGTAGGGATATCAGGGTTCCAAGCCGGAGTAGACCTAGTACGGGGCCGGTTTTCATGAGGTGAAGGAACATTTATCTCCTGAACTAGTCGGGTCATATATAGAGGATAGTATTCCCACTTATGAACAGGTGGGTACTGGTGTAGTGCAAACGGTTGGTCATAGTCAAACTCTTAATTACTATTAGGATCCATAGGCCAATCGTACGGACCCATAATCGGAGGTGTAGAATCGTAATGAACAGGCCTCTTTCCTCGAGAAGGAGAAGAGAAAGGTGCAGACGATGAAGATGCCATTCCTACAAAGAACCGCTCACAGGAATGAGCAACAGCAAGCAATCCAGCAAGGCAAAGTAAATAAGGCCAGCTAACAAGCTAATGTGTCTATACGCGTGTAACTAAGGCATCAGGCTATAGTCCAAATGCAATGCTAATGAAATGCAATGTCAATTTAGTTCACTATAACCAATGGCTCTGATACCAATCTGTCACACCCTGAATTTCCGCAAACGGGGTATTACTGTTAGGCGTGTGACATACCAAGATCTCAGCCACTAGTTACACCAAACGACACGTTAATTACAAAATATAATTATTTGTTAACGTTTGAAATTTCCAAAGACAGAGTCAATTATGTAAACATAATAATAGTTGCGGAAGCATAATAAATTTTAAATCTTAATGGCGCAACACGCGCAAACCAATTAATAAAGTTCATGGAAAAACGTAATGTATCACAAGAGATGATAAATGCATGAATGATATGATCCTAAGTGTGCGCATCTTGAGAACATGAAAGAAACATGCTAAAGTGTCAACACAAAGTTGGTGAGTTCACAGGTTTAACAGAAAACAGTAAGTATCAGTAATGAAATCCAGATTTAGTAATCAAGGCATATAAGTAGGTAGCAAGCCCACAACAAGTCACTATATGTATGAATTTCATGACCGAGCTGACAGTAATAATGTAATGAATGCCCCGGCTGTGGGTACCAAACCACAGCACAGTAAAACAGACTAACCATTCACCCGTTTGACCTACAATCAAGCTAGTGCGACTAGCCCTGGCGGGGTTTGTCAAACCCAGTAGATCTACTAGTAATCACCTCGCTAATACCATATTAATGGTCCGAATGAGACGTAGTGGTATCACAATAGTAAACCAGTATATGCAATATTACCAATCTAAAGTACCATACAATTTATGAAAAACAACATGTTTCTCTCCCCCAAAAGAGAGTATAGTATGAAAGTGGGGCTGTAAACTCATCTTAAATGCACGGTAAAATCAATTAGCGTAAGCACGAGCAATTAAGTTTCCGAAGAACCTGGATGCACGTTTATTGTATAATTAGTATTAAATATACCAATTATTAATAATGCGGTCGTACGATTTCGCATTATCGATACCAACATCCCAATCCACCCGCACACACAAGCACAAGCCAGAAGACTACTACCCAACTATGCAACACTAACATCAAAAGATCAAGACGTTGCACACCACACCTAACACACACACATATATATTTTATGCACCCACATGCACCAATTTATATATATGCCATCCATGGTCACACACGTAACCATATATACTATACACACATATAATATATATACTATACACACATATAATATATATATATATATATATATATATATATATATATATATATATATATATATATATATATATATATATATTACTTACACATCCAACCATCCATGCATACACACTCACACATGTAATATATATATTATGTGCACCGCAGACATACATATGCACACAACATACACACACACATGGACAAATCGAAACCACACAACCGAAACACCACGAAACACACACATGACAGCCGCATATACATGTACATGCACTCACACACATGAACCCAATGCACACCAACAGTCATATACATACATACATACATCGCACATCCATTCATACCCACAACATCTTCCCTTCACCCCCTCTATCAAACCCACACACACACCAAAACACATACCCGCAACGCACACACGCATACCCATCACCATGCTCAACAACCTGTTACATTACCACAAGAACATCATCTGCATAAGATAACACATGCAAGAATACACACACACATCGCACGCTGGACACACACACACCACACATTCATGGCGCACACACCATCACCAAGCCCCAAAGAATCACCACTTTCCAACCGAAACCCAACCACACACACATTGCTAGCACCATGCATAACACACATACTTCAACACACATAACGCATGCATACCATCTGAACACTAAAACCATGACCGTACCTGCAGATAACATCCATACATACACCCACGTACATGTAGATACATATAATGAATACACAAATGACCACAACAACACACACCCACGAATATGCACACCGCAGAAAACATACGGTTGAATATATGCATCCATACACTCACATGGATTCATGAACACACATGAACCCATAAACAAGCATAGCCATGGTGGTTACAACACACCGGAACACGCGAAACGCCAAACCGTGCACCCCGTATCGCAACCTGAGACCATAATCGAGCCCAAAAAGAATGTGAGACGAGTAAAGAGACTTACCGGACGATTGTTTCGGTCAGACTTTATGATTCCCGTGGATGTGCAGCCTATGGAAGTGGTGGCGATAGGTTTAGGGTTGAAGAAGAAGAATACGTGACGGCAGAATGTCGAGGGGGGAGGGGTTTACGGGTTTTAATGAGAGTTGTGCAAAAGTTGCACATTAGTCCCCCAAAGTTCTCCTAAATTGCACTTTTGGTTATAATTAGAGTTTTTTTATTTAGAGTTAATTATTAGAAGTTAACTATAATATAAAAATAATAATTAAATAATATCCCTTATATTTAACGAGTAAAATTGATTAATTACAAAGTTACAGAGGATAACTTTAACCCTAACTCTCGAGTTGTCACATGAGTGCCACAGGTCTCTATCAGGCAGTAGCTCTACTCCCTTTATCCTATGAATACATGGAGTTAGAATACCTTAAGCAGTTGGAGTAAGAAGTTCTCAAAGAAAATATAGCTGCTAAAAAGGAAGATGGGGGAGGAAGCTGAAAAGTGAAGAGCCACCATCACAGCTAATCAGAAGAAGTCTAAAGATAGACTAAAGATGGTGAGCTTCTTGAAGATGTATGGGTTCTTTGAAAGGAGGCTTGCTCCAATGTCTCTATCCTTAATGGATAAGAACATTAGGGTGATCAAGAAAAAGATCAAGAGGGGTGAACTTTTAGACTTGCATTCTCAATCAAGTCAAGTTGCACCTAAACCTGAGGTTAAGATTGAACCCCAAGAGACAACATAACCTAGACCTAATGCTGAATGATAGCCAGCTTCATCTTTTGACATATAGTAGGGTCCTAAACCCTTCTTCTTCTGAACATGTGAAGGGAAGGGACCCAACTGAGAAGCATAAAGAATGAAGACCTGGTAATCAAGACTAACTTTCTCAGTTAAAGTAAAGAAAAAGGAAGAAGATGGCCATCAGAAGGGACTTAAAGAAGAAGAAGAACTCCAAGGCATCTACCTCTACACCTCAGGATGAGTAAGAACATCCTGAGGGTGAACAAGAAGAGGCTGCTCAACCAACTCCCCTACAAGTAGAGATTCTTGCTGTTGAGAGACCCATCCTGTCCTGGTCTTACTCTCCAAACCCAGACGGATGGCATATCATAAAAGATCAGGGAGGTCAAGACATATACTTCTGGCAGAATATGCTTGTCCTTTCTTAGCATGATCTCTTGGACATGAGGAGGTACTATGAGCGCCTGAAGAATCCAGACCAATTGATGAAAAATGGAATGGCTATGGCTCTAATGATGGCTATAAACAAGTGAAGTTCAGATCAAGACTCATAGTCATCCTCATATTTTGGTAGCATCAGCCTAGGGGGAGTTTGTAAGAGTTATCTTAGAGGTTGATGCAAACCAAAGATCTCTCAGCATGCATTCTGATGTACAAAGAATTTACTTCGGAAGATTTAAAAATGCACAAAGAAATTCACTAATCGTCAAATCTTCTGAAGTCAAAGACCAAATTCTTTTGAAGCTTCAAGACAAAGTCTTCCGAAGCCTGAAGAATGATTTCTTCTGAATACAGAGAAGACATGCTTTCTTTGACTTACTTTTGATAAAAGTTGGACCACTTTTTACTACCATCGCTGATGACTCACCAACTTATACAAGTTGGTGATTATGTCCATACTTTTGTCAACTGTACATTATGGTCTTTGAGTCTGTAACTTTCCACTCTTGTATTATTATTCATTTTGTAATAGATTAGGATGTGAGCTATGTCATGTCATAGTTACTTGTCTAAAGGCAATCTGCCTTTTAACTTTACATTGATCTTGTTGTATAGATTAGTGTTCTAGCTAGCCGTCAAAGTATGGTTAGTTGTAGGATGTCGTATAAAGTTTCTATTGTAACCAGTCCTTAAGACTAAGCCTTGTAACAATTGTAAAACACTTGAGAGCAATATACAACATCCTTGTAAACCAATACTTGTTGGTTCTTGTGTTCTTACTTTTTTTCTTTCTTTTATTTGCCTGGTTTCCTATTTGATATGCTAAGTGTTATACTCTCCACTTTGTGAAACTGTTGCATAACCCTCTACCGGTCCTCCAAATCCTCTATTGTTAGTCATTGTTTGTCTGCACTTGCTAATTTTAGATCTTACTGGAATTTAGTTTCTTGATCAAAACTACTTATTGTGATCGCACTTGAACTCATTATTGACACCATTGATATCAACATCATCATTGACAAATTTTGACTAACCACCAATCTCTTTTTTTGATAACACTCATTATGGTTATCTCTACTATCTCACAAACCTCTTAAATATACCTTAAATGCATGTTTGTTTAGGTTTCTTTTTTTAATTGCTGAACATATAATGAACAAGACAAAGCATAAAAAATCCACCAAATTAGTTGATTATCATTTGTTCATATGATTGTAAACAAATTGCAATAAGTTAATCTCACGTACTAGATTGATTTTAACATCAATCAATTCTATTTAGTCAATTACAAAGAAGATTACTTAATAGTTGTTCAATCGGGGTTATGGATTAACAAGACTTCTCTATTTGATTAGAAGTTAAAAAATGCGGAATCTAAGTTAATAATTTGTAACAAACATAAATACTTTGTGTAAATATAACTACACAAGTTGTTCTTTCAAAGAATTCACTTGATTAATCAAAACTAAGTAAAAAGAGTAATATTCAGCACATACACAAGTTGCTTAACAAAGTTTACCTCTACTATACAATATGAGGGTTTTATACTGTGGATCCAAGGATCGCAATCAGGAATTATCAGTGTTAGATTGGTTTCGAATTAATGATCGTGGAATTACCATTAACCGTTGTTTAATTGATTAATTAATAAATATCGATGCCAGAGAAAATAAACAAAAAATGCTCAAATAATATCAACAATATGCAAAGAATAATGTTTTGAATCAAACGTAATTCATTAAAACTGATTAATGATTACAAAGAATCAAATAATAATTGCTAACAAAATTCTATGATGTGATTGTGTTTATGATTTTTGGTGTGTTGATATGACGGCTGCTAGGGTTTGTGTTGATCATGCGAAACGATGTGATGGTATTTTTTTAGCCATCACTTCTTATTCGATGTGAAATCTAGACTCATATTTATAGACACGTGTGTTTCTGTTAAGGAAACAGCAAATCTCTCGGAGTCTGTGATTGACTTGTTGACTTGAAGCACTTGTATGATACAAGTACAAGTGTTTTGTCTTCTGTAGCTATGTTGTCTTCCGCAGCTATGTTGTCTTCCGAAGGAATCTTCACTTAAGTTTCTCCATGTGTGGTGTTGTTCATCGGTGAATCTTTATCTGCACCGATGTTCATCCGTAGAAGATATTCAGATGGATGTATTGTAAGAAAGATATCTACCGAAGAACAAAAATGTTCATCCGTAGATGTTTCTTACCCTTAGTCAATTTCAGAAATTGACCAAGTATAATGTTTGTACCTGTAATCATACACATAAATCAACGCACATATGGGTTAACCTATATACATAATGAATTACCAATATTCATTACATGTAGTGATTAAAGTTCTAAGCCTATACAAAATGATCTAGACCTATTATTCCTAGATCTAACAATACTCTCCCTTAGGCTTAGACACTTGTAATCAGGTCATCAAAGCTGAAAGCTCTTTGACTCTTGACACCATTTTCTTGTTGAAATATGGTATGTTTTACCTTGATATTATTGAACTTGTAATGAACAGAGATCAAGAATCAAGCAAGCTTTAAAGGTTATTGGTAATTTTGAATATTGTCGGTCGGGGGTTTATCTAAACGTTTTTCTAGGTTGAAAAAGATGTTTTGAAAAAGTGAATAGAAATGACAAGTCAAAAACATCATTTATACTCCCTCGGATATATTAATTTCATTTATTAAATGAGGTGGGACCCCCTATCCTTATTACCAATTTTATTGTTTCCGCAGATTTTAGTTCTTCCGTAGATCATCTACGGATGACTTAGAATTAAAAACTGATTTTTTATGAAGTATAATTTGACTTTCCATAGATTACCAGTCTATGGAACTATTATACATTTAAATACTACCACATCCGTAGGTTACCAATCTACAGATGGTCATATTCCTATTTCGCACTGTAGCATCTATTGAATAGGGAAATGTACTGTAGCTTCCGCTGATGCTGAAAATGCAACTTGAAATTTTTTTTGATTGTATGGTCCTAATCAACTGATAGAACCATTTATTGCTATTGGACCTTGTTGACTTTTTTTTCATGATAATTTGTGCGCACGAAATATAATTTGAAAAACTTCATGTATCCTTCAGCCAAGTTAGTGCTTAAGTTCCAATTCCTTCATTTGATATTGGATCATTGAATTCAGCTTTTATGTTTCATGAATTTCATGTATTAACTACTCCCCCTAAATTTGTGATTAATGATAAAGTGTTTGCATTTATCTTAAATTTATGAAGTAAATAGCATGAAAGGCATATGACTGTCCAAAGATTACACACAAAATAAACAAAAAGTAACAAAATTGAATTAAATATATGTACATGCATATAAACACATATAATGGGATCATACTATGACACTAAACTTCTTCCTGATTAAGTTGATTATTGAAATGTGACCTCATTCTAGTCCTGATTGCAAGTATGTTTGTCCACTTAAATCCAAACAAGAGTATAGAATCAACTAGACATGTTGTTTATCATGTTTTCATGTTTATTAGAGAGAAACTGTTATGGGCTCCACATTCAATTCACATTAGAGTTTGTCCTCCGTTTGTGAGTCAATTCATCACTTTTTCACACTTAGAAACTATGTACATTAAGTTATAAATTCTATCTTGAGACAAATTTGATGTCTCATTAATGCTTTGATGCAAAAGCTATTTAGATAATATACAGTTGATCATAATGGATTCTTTTGAGAGCTTAGATATGATCATCATCAGGTCACCAGGTCTTTACTTTTGTAAAACAGAGGTGCCTTTAACCCAGATCTTTGTTTACACAAAATAAAGGGATGATCAGGATCATACTCTATTCACCAGTTGGTTACAGAAGTATACCAAGGTGTTCATAAACCCAGGTCTTTGTTTACACAAAACAGAGTGAATATGATTTGCAAAGATAGAAGTTATAAAGTGTTTTACATAATGTGCTTGGGTGAATGAGTTGATCACATCAGGATAAGACTTACTTGCTTGATCCTCAAAATGGAGTTTCCCATAGACAGTCACCATTTCATTATGTTAGGCATGCTCTTAGTGTAGTTTCCACTCAAGATGAACCTACTTACATATCAAAGTACTTCTGATCAGATGTAAAGTAAGTTAAGAACTCAGGAAGTAAGAAAAGGCATAGAGTACTATCATTTCCCATACATATGTCAAGCTAAATCAAATGACACAATAAAGAAAGACAATATTTTTGTACTTTTGTATGATTTTTTTGAATGTTTTTGGGTTTTATTTATTACTATTTACAAGGATAGTCACATGCTTTTCTTTGTTGATGATGATTAATCTAAGTTAATCATGCACTAAGACTTAATTAGAAAATTAAATCTAACTGAATCAAAGGCCTTAGTGAATAGATCAGCAAGCTGATTTGTTGTATCCACTTTGACTAACTTGATTAAACCTTTTTCTGAGAAATCTCTCAGAAAATGATATCTGATTTCAATATGCTTTGTTTTACTATGTTGAACTGGATTAGCAGTGATAAATATAGCAGCTGAATTGTCAATATTAATTGGAGTTTGAAGGAAATTGTAACCATAATCAAGTAATTGGTTATGCAACCAAAGCACTTGAGAGCAACCAGCTGAAGCAGCTATGAACTCAGCCTCAGCTGTGGATACAGATACATTTGTTTGCTTTTTGCACTGCCATGAAACAAGTTTTGGTCCTAAAAATTGACATCCACCAGTGGTGAATTTTCTATTGTTGTTGCATCCTCCATAGTCACTGTCTGAATAAGAGTAGAGAGAGAAGTCTCCATCTTTTGGATACCATAGACCAAGGGCTGGTTTCCCTTTGAGATATCTGAAAATCCTCTTCACAGCATTCAAATGGGACTCTTTTGGATCTGATTGGTACCTAGCATAAACACATACAACAAACATTATGTCAGGTCTGCTGGCAGTTAAATACATAAGAGATCCTATCATTGATCTATATAATCTTTGATCAATAGATTTTCCTGTAGGATCAGGTACAATTTTGTCAATTGTTGAAGCAGGTGTTTTGCATGAAGATGTATTAGCAAGATTGTACTTCTTCAATATTTGATGAATATACTTTTCTTGATTGATGAATATGCCATCTGTTTTCTGATGAACTTGTAGTCCAAGAAAGAAAGTTAATTCTCCCATTGAGCTCATTTGAAACTGAGATTTCATCAACTCTTCAAAGCTTTCACACAATCTCTTGTTTGTTGATCCAAATATAATGTCATCTACATATATTTGAACAACTAAGAGGTCTTGATGTTCATGTTTGAGAAAGAGAGTCTGATCAATAGTTCCCCTTTTGTATCCATGCTTGAACAAGAAAGATGATAATGTTTCATACCATTTTCTTGGTGCTGATGAAGACCATACAAAGCTTTGTCAAGCTTGTATACTCTATGTGGGTAATCAGGATCTTCAAAACCTGGAGGTTGAGCTACATAGACTTCTTCATCAATTTTCCCATATAAAAAGACACACTTCACATCCATTTGATAAACAATGAACTTCTTATATGATGCATAGGATAGGAATACTCTAATGGCTTCAATTCTTGCAACTGGTGCAAAAACTTTATCATAGTCTATCCCTTCTTCTTGAGTATATCCTTGAGCAATCAGCCTAGCTTTGCATCTCACAACAATACCTCTATCATCTAGTTTATTTTTGAATAACCACCTTGTGCCAATTGGATGTTGGCCTTCAGGAAGATCAACTAGATTCCAGACCTTTTGCTTTCTAAATTATTGAAGTTCTTCTTGCATGGCTTCAATCCAGCTATTATCTTTTAGTGCAGCTGTATTGTTTGGAGGTACTACTTGTGAAAGAAAACAAGTGAAAAGACAGATGTTGGCAGCTCCCCCTTGGCTTCTTGTGGTTCTTTCATTGAGATCTCCAATGATGTTGTTTATTGGATTAGTCTTATGAATTCTTGTTGTTGGAATGGACTCAACAGGAATAGATGATTCCAAGTTAGTCATATGCATTGATGCAGATATATCCAGCTGAGATGATTAATTTATGAAATAATCAAATTGATCATCATTGCAAGCTGAATGATTTTCATTTTGTACATCAGCTGCATTGTGAGTACCATCCGCAGGAGTTACATGAACATCTACGGATGTATTTCGTGCTTCCGCAGGAGTTACAGGAACATCTACGGATGTATTTTGTTGACTTGCTGACAATGACTCTTTGGAATGCAATGGACCATCTCCAATATGTGGAACATCTACTGATGTGAATGGAACATCAGCTGATCCAATATTCACATCTCCGGATGTAGGACACTCATCTGCGGATGCAGAGTCAGCAGCTGCTGATGAAGTGTTTGCATCTGAGGATGTAGATCCATTTGCTTGGTCTTGTGCTGCATTATTGACATTATTTGGTGTTCGTTGTTCCATGATACTTGAAGTTTGTATTCTTGGAGGATCAGCAGATAATGACACTTCATTCATGTTTGGTGGAACAAATGGATAGCATGTATCCTCAGTGTGTGCAGCATTCAAATAACCAGAGTTAAATGAGTTTGTGAGTGCATCTATATCAAACAACCATGATGATCCTTTTACAGATTTAGGAAATAAGGATGCATCAAAAGACACATTAGGAGTTTCTTCCACAATGTTTTGTTATGGAATGTAAATCCTATATGATTTAGATGTTGAAGAATATCCAACAAAGAAACCATCAAAGGCTTTCTCTGAAAATTTTCCCAATTGTTCTTCTGTGTTTAAAACAGATACATGAAACCCAAAAGCTCTAAGATATCCTATGTAAGGTTTTCTTTTAAATAAAAGCTCATAAGGTGTTTTATTGTGTTCTTTGACAATTAATGTCCTGTTTTGAACATTGCATGCTGTGTTCACTGCTTCAGCCCAAAAGGTGATTGGCAATTGTGAATCAGCTAGAATTGTTCTTGCTGCTTCAATGAGAGTTCTGTTTCTTCTTTCAGCAACTCCATTTTGTTGCGGAGTTCTTGGTGCACTGAATTGCCTTGCTATGCCTTTATTCCTACAAAATGAATCTTAGACAGTATTAACAAATTCAGTCCCATTGTCACACCTAAAAATTTTAACTTTTAAATGAAGTTGATTCTCAATCTTTGTGACAAACTCCATTAATGTTTCTGATGTTTCACTCTTTTGTTTTAAGAAAAAGACCATATGAATCTAGTGAAATCATCCACAAACACTAAATAATATTGCCTTTTTCCAATGCTCATCACATTAGTTGGACCAAAAAGATCCATGTGAAGCAATTTGAGTGGGGTAGTGTTTGTATTTATTATTTTGGATTTATATGACACTCTATATTGTTTTCCTTTATAACATGAAGGACAATGGTTTGAACAAGAAAATTCTTTCATTGGCAATCCAATGACTAAGTCATTTCTCACTAATTTATTCATATTCTTCAAGTTGGAATGAACAAGCCTTCTATGCCACAACTGAGATTCATCTTCTGATGACTTAGATAGCAGGCATGTTTCATTGTTTGTGAGTGCTGTATTATTCATATCCAAAACATATGTGTTTCCTTTTCTTGATGCTTTAAGAAGGATCCAATCTTCTGGAACTGCAAAACCTGGCTTAAGAATGTAACAGTTAGTGTTATCAAATAATATGGTATAACTTTGATCACAAATTTGAGATACACTTAATAAGTTATATTGCAAATTTTCAAAATAATTTACTTTCTCAAATTTGAGCACACCATTAGTTACCATTCCTTCACCAACTATTTTACCTCCCTTCTTATCCCCACCAAATGCCACATAAGAAGCATTTTTATGTTTGAAGTCATGGAGAACAGAACAATTTCCTGTCATATGTCTGGAACAACCACTGTCAATATACCACTTGTTGTCAGCTCTTCAAGATTGTTCCTGCACAATTAAAGAAATCAATTAGATTTGGAAACCCAAGTCTTAATGATCTTGGGTGATCCTGTGGAGTCTAAAATTTTAACTTCCTCATGAATGAGTCTTGAAGATTCAGTATTAATTTTAGATTCATTTGATTCATTGTGTGTTGTTTGTGGTGAGAATGATTCTGTTGATGATGAACTTGTGGAATTTTGTTCTGATTTTTCAAACTCTTCCTCAAGGATCTTCTCTTTCTTTGTTTGCTGTTTTGACTTTGATGATGATCCTTGATTGTTGAAAGTTTCATCATCCTTTGATTTTGAATGTGAAAAATGAGTTCCTTTTTCAAAATTATCAAAGAAAGTATCATTAGCATTTGACTTCTTATTGTTCAAATCCACCTTTTCGTGAGGTGTCTTTGATTGTTAAGGAGCCTTTGATTTCTGTTCAGGTTGTCTTTTCTTTAAAGGTTCACTATTACCTGATGATTTCTCTTGTGGTTTTGTCACCTTTTGTTTTTGTTTTTGTTGTTTCTTTAATCTTGAATCTTTTTGATCTTCACTTGATTGAGATTCTGATTCATCGTTCTCAGGTTGTTTCTTCTTTGTGCTCTTTGTCTTGTTCTTTTTGTTAAAATAACATTCCTGAGTGGAGTGGTTATTTTTGTTACAAATAGCACAATGTTTGTTGAAGTAACAGTCTAAAGTCATGTGATTGTTCATATTGCAGATGGAGTAATAGCTGCTGAAGTAACAGTCTTCAGTGTTGTGATTTATCATGTCACACCATTTGCAATACTTTTCTTTTGACTCATTATCAGACTCAATCAATTTCTTCTTCTTTTGCTGTCTTTGAGTCTTCAATCCCTTCTCAAACTTTACTGAAGCTGACTCCTTTCCTTTTCCTGACATGATGTCAAAAGATTCATGTTTAGCAGCTGAAGTTTGTTGGTTTGAGCTCACACCTTTTTGAGTTGTTTTCTTGTTGGTTGTTTCTTTTGCCTTCCGCAGATCATCTACTGATTCAGTAGATTTGTTTTTCCGCAGATCTGCTACTGAAGGATGTTTCTTCTTCCGGAGAATTTCTGCTGATACTTGCTTCTTTTCTGTTTCTAATGAAGATTTGTGTCCTTCAGTAGATGTACACTTCTCAATCACTTCAGTTGAAGGTTTTTGTTGCTGATGAAGTACTTGAAGACCTTCATTTAGCAGAGCTATTCTCTTGCAAATAGTTTTCAACATGTTTCTTTGCTTTAGAGGATATGGCAACTTTGTTTGCTCAAGTACTTTGGGAATGATTGTTTCAACTGAAACATTCTTACCAATGTTCAGTTGATCCGTAGAGTTATCATCATGTTCACCAGAATCATCCAAGTCATCACATCCATCAAAGTCAAATTCTGATTCATTTTGTTTGATTTTATTTGATTCGGAAGACTCAGTTTCACTCACCTCAGATTCATTGTTATTAACTTGATTAGTACATTTTGTTTCAAACTTGGTGCATGGCACAAAATGATTTGACAAACTATTTGTCATTGATTCAGGTAAAGTTGTATAGTTATCATTCAAATGAGGTGCAATAGCATTATATCCCAACCCATACCTGTTCTTTGATTCAATATGAGAATTCAATAATTTCTCATATTGCTGAGATGAAAGTTGAAATTTTGAAGTTTCACTTCAGTTGATGCATGATCAGCCATGGATTCAGTTAAAGAAGTGGTTAGATGCTCAACTTGGGCTTTTAAGCTGTAATTTTCTGAAACAAATTTATCTAAATCCTTTTGTAAAGAGTTAATTTTGAATTTATATAATTTATGTTCTCTTACATGAGATTCATTCAAAATCATTATTTCTTTTACTTTATCAGCCAGTTGTTGAGCATGGACTCTATATCTTTCAACTTCCTCAACACACACTGATGAACACAATCTATCTCTTACCTCTCTAGCCATAGGTGGAACTTTGTTCTCCATGTGGGCCTTTAAAGCTTGATTTTCTTCCAAAACTTCCTTCTCATACATGCTCCAGTCATAGGTTCCATCTTGGAGAATGATCAGCCCAGTTTCTTTAGAATTACTAGGTCCTGCTGATGCATTTGTGGCTGGTGGGGATGAGTTGGTTAGATGTGGTTGTCTATAAGATCTCTGAGATGTTGTTGTTTGATGAGATTGATGCTGATGAGACTGATGTTGCTGCTTTTGTCTCATGTCAGGATTTGATTGCTGATTACATTCTCTTGAGAAGTGCCCATAGAGATTGCATTTGAAACATCTTACCTTTGACTTATCAACACCAATCTTTGATGTTTTGCTTGCTGCAGCCAAATTTTTGTTTCTTCTCAAGTATTGTTTGGCTCTATAAGCAATCATTGCCATTTGCCATTGAAGATCCATCTCCTCTACTACATCTGGATGTAGTTCTTCCAAGTCTTGTTGGCAGATATTTGCAGGTGTTAAGATGCTTCCCAAGTAGGCTTGAAAACTTGAACTAAAAGCTGCAAATGCTGCTTTTTGTTCTTCAGAATCCAGAATCACAGTAATGGGCTTCGCTTGGTTGTTGTTTGTTGAAGACTTTGCTGCTGATGTAGATGCATCTTTTCTATCATCAGGTCTTCCTTTTTCTTTTCCTGATTTACTTTGAGAAGATTTCTTTAAAGGCTTTGATGCATAAAAGCTCACTTCTTCTTCATCTTCACTCAAAGTACAAGAGTTGTCACTATCATTGTTAGAGATAAAAGCACTTCCAGCACTTTTGGTTTCTTTAAAATGATAAGGTGTGACATGTGTTCTCACACTATAGTTTCTTGATTTTTCATCCATTTCAAGAGCCTCAACTTTAGCTACCAATGTATCTAAGCCAGTTGCTTTGAGATCAATGGTGTTCTTGAACATGGACATAGTTTGCTTCCAACTTTCAGGCAACGTATGGAGCATCTTTTTGTTCAATTCCTCATTTGTATACTTCAACTCCATGATGTTCATCTCGGTTACCAAATGCATGAACATATGGAGTTGTTGAGGAATTGATTCACCCTCAATATGATGAAATGTTTCATATTGTGAGCGAAGTGTGTCCTTCCTAATGCTTCTGATTTCATCATTCCCTTCACAAAGAGTATGAAGTATCTTCCACAAGGAATTTTCTATTTTATAATTCTCACACCTGATTAGTATTTCTTCAGGTAAGGCCATACTGAGCAAACTATATGCTCTAATATCAACTTTAACCTTTTTAATATCATCAGGTGACAGATCTTTTGTACTTATGGGTTGATTTTTGTCATTATAATCCGGCCCAAGGATGGGTGGAATATAAGGACCTTCAGTTATTGATACCCATAAGTCAGAATCAGTGTAGTTCACATGATTTCTGAACTTGATCTTCCAGGACTTAAAGTCTGCTTTTGTTTCCAACTTTGGAGGCCAGTACGATGATCCACCGACAAAGCTACTTATTTTAGTCAAATATTGAAGTTTTAACTAAAAAAAAGTTTCTTATGAACAGTTAATGAAAGGCAGCCAATAACACATATCTATGTTTCAATTAATTTGAATATAGATCAATGTTAACCGAGCAATGTAAAAATACTGGCTGAAAGACAAATCACTGATTTATTGAAATTTAAATCTTCACACCAAATTACTTTTTCATAAAAACTATAGATCTAGTCAGAAAACTGATAGATCTATTCAATTAAACAATTCTAACACCGATAGATCAATCGATCTAGATCAATGAGCACTTGGCTCTGATACCACCTGTGGATCCAAGGATCGCAATCAGGAATTATCAGTGATAGATTGGTTTCGAATTAATGATCGCGGAGTTACCATTAATCGTTGTTTAATTGATTAATTAATAAATATCGATGCCAGAGAAAATAAACATCAAATGCTTAAACGATATCAACAATATGCAAAGAATAATATTTTGAATCAAACGTAATTCATTAAAACTGATTAATGATTACAAAGAATCAAATAATAATTGCTAACAAAATTCTATGCTATGATTGTGTTTATGATTTTTGGTGTGTTGATGTGACGGCTGCTAGGGTTTGTGTTGATCGTGCGAAACGATGTGATGGTCTTTTTGTAGCCATCACTTCTTATTCGATGTGAAACCTAGGACTCATATTTATAGACACGCGTGTTTCTATTAAGGAAACAACGAATCTCTTGGAGTCTGTGATTGACTTGTTGACTTGTTGACTTGAAACACTTGTATGATACAAGTACAAGTGTTTTGTCTTCCGCAGCTATGTTGTCTTCCGCAGCTATGTTTTCTTCCGAAGGAGTCTGCACTTCAGTTTCTCCATGTGTGGTGTTGTTCATCAGTGAATCTTTATCTGCACCGATGTTCATCCGTAGAAGATCTTCAGATGGATGTCTTGTAAGAAAGATATCTACGGAAGAACAAAATGTTCATCCGTAGATGTTTCTTACACTTAGTCAATTTCAGAAATTGACCAAGTCTAATGTTTGTACCTGTAATCATACACATAAATCAACGCACATATGGGTTAACCTATATACATAATGAATTACAAATATTCATTACATGTATTGATTAAATTTCTAAGCCTATACAACATGATCTAGACCTATTATTCCTAGATATAACATATACTATGAAATCTAAACAATACGTATAAACTATTCTATGTTCAAAATGTATAACAAGACAGATGTTGGACCCTGAAAGGATCATACATGCCAATTCAAGAGGTGGATGAAAGTTGTTCTGGTTGGAAGAATCTACACAAGACAAAGATGTAATGCGGGTGAAGAAAAACAGAAGAAAAATCTAAGTATCGGTTGTCCGCATTAGTCAATGCGAATGAGCAAGAACAAATACGGTTGAGTATTTGTTCATCCGCATTTAGTAATGCAGATAAGCAAAACCAAATATGGCTAAGTATTTGTTCATCCGCATTAGTCAGTGTAGTTGAAATACTTAATGCGGACGCTCAACAGAAGAAAGACGGCAAAGACTAATACATCCGCATTAACTAATGCGGATGTACATCACACAAGTTGATCATTATTTTGTACTTAGACTAGTATTCTGATGTATAGTTGGCAGGGCAGTTTAGTCATTTTGTACAGGCATTATATCTGCCTATAAATAGAATAGTATACAATATATTAGAGAGAAGTTTCTTTTTGGTGCTACAAAATTTTTGCTACAAACCCTAGCACACTTTGTATTTTGTTCATCAGTATTAATATACAAAGCATTTATTAGTATTTAAGCATTTAATGATCATTGATTCTGTATTTTCGCTACACAATCATTGCCTTAATCATCATATTCGATCCTAGTTGAGTCACATCAACTCAGATTCAGATTCGGACCCGATCAATTGGTATCAGAGCCTTGGCTCTTGAATTCAACTCAAAATTAGCGCAGATCTTGAACAAAAATCGATTGAACTGGGGATTGAGTTGTGTATTAGAAAGTTTCATACTTCTAATAAGCATTCATACTAAAAATACATGAAACTTCATCAACAATCGCTATTCTTTTGACCCAGAAACTCAAGAACATTGTTCGATTGTTGAATCTCAACAAAATCAGGCAAAATCCACACATAATTTCACAATATTGACCAAAATCGACCAAAAATCAACTTGACATTGGACTATTCATCGAATCGACCTAAAATCACTGCATTCTATCTTACTGCTGCTACTGTTCACCGCATCAAAACAAGACGAAAACTTGACATTAGACTGTTTGAACATTCTGGACAAAAAAATCAACTTAATCCATACTCAAACCATCTAAAATCAAGTTTATTATAATGGATTCTTCTAACTTTTCTAAACTTGGTCATGCATCTAAACCTCTAATGCTTAAACACAAGTTTGAGTTTAAGCAATAGAAAATAAGCTTTAGAAATTACATTACAGGTGTGGATCCAGACTACTGGATATCCATTTCCAAAGGACCCTACATTCATGTTTCACTTAATGCTGATCAAGCTTCTCAGTATAGAACTGTTAGAATCCCCATCGAGGATCCTAATCTAAATCTTAATGATGAGGAATACAAGAAAATCAAGAGAGATCTGAAACCATACTCTATTCTAACTTAGATGTTCTCAAAAGACTAGAGAAATATGGAACAGCCAAAGGTGTCTGGGATGCACTGCAAATTATGTGTGAAGGAACCAGTGAGGTGACAAAAATAAACAAAGATAGCCTGGTGAACCAATATGAAACCTTTCATCATGCCAAGGTGAATCAATCTCCAAGCAGCTACATCATTTTATGTAGTTGGTGAATGATCTGGAAATCATAAGGGTTACATATAAAGAAAAGGAAATGAACAAGAAGATGCTGCATAGTTTGCTGGAAAACTGGAAGTAGAATGTTACAATGCTGAAGAACACTTTTGACTTGGAGAGCACTAGCTTAGACTTCATGATTGCTAAGATTGAAGCTCGGGAGTTAGATGAGCGAAGTAGAAATCTTAGTGGACCTCAAGTCATTGAGGCATATAAGTTTCCATCAGAAACTCATTCTGCTGAAAATGCCTTTATGACAGAAGAAGATGATTTTTTTGTCTTCCAAAGATCAAGCTAGAACAACTGGATTCATTGCGGCTTCACAACAAAATAGGCCATCATCTTCAACTCCTTCTACTTCAACACCAAGATGCATGCCTTGTGATCAAAAAGCTGAAGAGTAGAAGGCAACTTACAATGCCTTTATGGCTAGCTTTGAGGCATATCTAGGAGGAAGGCTTATTTCAGCATATCTGATTCAGGAAGATCTGGAAAAAATGGATCTAGATGATGTTGAAAAAATGGAATTGCAATGGCAGATGGCCATGATTGCAGCGAGAGCCAAGAAATTCTTTCGAAAAAGGAAGAAGCTGAGTCTGAATGAGAAGACAAAAGTTGGATATGACAAATCCAAGGTAAAGTTTTTTAATTGTGGTGTGAATGGCCATTTCTTTAGGGAATGCAATGCTCCTAGAAGAAGTAACAATAATTTCCAAAGAACTTCGTATGGTCAGCCATAATCTCAATCCAATTCAAGCTTTCAATCGAGCAATCAACAACAGTATCAACATCAAAATCAGCCCAAACTGACTCATCAAAGTCAGCCCCAACCGACTCATCAAGCTTAGGGAAGCAATCAACCAACCTCTGATGCACTTGTCATCAGACAAGATGGAGTTTGTGACTAGAGCCTATATGCAGAGGAAGTCAAGCCTTAATTTCAAAATCATGCTCTCATGGCTCACATTAATGATGGTCCAATTCCAATGCCAACTGATGTAAAATCCAATCTCTGCAGTGATAAATGCATTCAAGAACTACAGGAATACAAAGAACATAATCATAAGTTAGCTCTTAAAATCAAAGAAGAAAAGGTTACATCTGAAATGTTAAAACAAGAGATGAAAAGTTTTGAAATTAATGTCAAATCATTTCTTTCAGATATCGAAAAACTCCATGGTGAAAAGTACACTCTCGTAGCTGAGAATGAGAAGTTAACTGAATTGTTAATAAAAACCAAAACTATGCAATCGGCTATGGAAGTGAAACTTGAAAAGTTTCAATTCTCTTGTTTTAAGCTGCAAGAGTTACTTGACTCACAGAAAGAGCCAAAGGTTATGACTGGGATAGGATACAATTCTTGTCCACCTCCATAGAATGACAATTATATGGTTTTGCCTGAGGCACTCACTCACTCTAATCCAAATCAACCTAAAGTTATCGAAACTCAAACAATGGTTTCATAAATAACTAATCCTCAAAACAAACCTAGTGTTTATATTGAAACCAATCAGGATAAAATCAAGTTGGGTCACCCATTCAAAATCAAAGAGTGCTCATACAAACCGGTAGTTGTCAAGAAACCAAACAGCCCAGTCAAAGCCATTGTACCATTTGTGAAATTCATTCCAAAAAATCTAAAGGTGGTGAAGAATATTGAAGTACCAGTGAAATCCTCTACTGAAAGCAGATCTGATAATGAGATTAAATCTCCTAAAAATTCAAGCAAATCAAAAAAGGTTTCATTGAAATCCAAAGGTAAAGCAACAACTACTCCTTCATCCAAAGGAAATCATCCATGGTTCAAAAATCAAAAGAAAAAACTGAATCTCAATCATCATCAATGTACAAACAGGATATAGACATTTTTAACAAAAAGGATATAGACCAACTTGAAAGGGAGTCAACTAAGGGTAAAATGAAGCAAAAGCAGTCTCCAAAGACCAAGCTAAGTAGCATTGTGAAACAATCTATAGAAACCAAAAAGGCTGAATTTGCTTCTTGATTAAAAATACAATCTGAGGCTAATCTAAAATCAGAAGCCTCCATATCAAAATCAAAAGACAAACAAATGTACTGTGACATTTGTGACATGTCTAATCATAACACAGATGAGTGTTATTTCAATCAATATTACTCCATCTGTGAGATGAACAATCATTCAACAAAAAATTTCTATTTCAACAAGTATTGTTCTGTCTGTGATATGACAAATCACAATACATCTGATTGTTTCTTTAATCAGAAAGGCTTGAGAATTCCATAAAACAATCCTATCTCACCACTATCAACCGACAAGGCCAAACATAGAAGTCAATTACACATTAAACAAACAAGGGTTTCATATTCAGATGATGACATCCATGATTCATGGCAGTCTAAGAGTGTCAAAAGGAATCTTAACCATAATATGAAACAATCACTTAGTTCTCATCCAATACATAAAACAAAAGTGATTTATGAAAATAAAAAACATGCCCAATTTCTACATAGAAATAGGGATGAAAGATTTGACTACTCTTCAGATAGCTTGGTTGAAATTGACCAAATAAAAATGAAAAGGACTCCACATAAATTCTTTAAAGCATCAACCTCTAAATCACTACGTAGAGGCAAGTATCAAAAGGTTACAGTAATGGATAGAAACTGGCAACCCAAGACCATCATGGCTTAGGTTCCACATTCTAACTAGTTCTTTTATGCATGTACGGTCGTCCTACAGGTCCAACAACTTATGGTATGTGGACAGTGGATGCTCCCTGCACATGACTGGAGACAGTTCCCTCCTTCATGTCTTTAAGCATATACAAGAAACTACTATAGCATTCAGTGGAAACTCACAAGGTGGCAGAATTACTGGAGAAGGGTGTGCAACAAATGGACTGCTAAGCTTTGACAAAGTGAAGTACTACGAGCAATTGAATTTCAACTTCCTCAGCGTGTCTTAGATCTATGACAAGAAATATTCCACTCACTTCACAAACACCCATTGCTACATTCTGAAAGCATGATTTCAAATTCGTGAAGAATGGGTTGTCTTGAAGACTCTGAGAAAGAATAACTCCTATGTCTTGAACCTTAATTCTGCACACCCAATAGAAGAAAGATGTCATTTGTCTAAAGCATCATTTGATGAGTCAGCTTTGGCATAGACGTTTGGGACATACAAATTTCAAAAACATGAACAGATTGGTAAAAGGAAATCATGTAATTGGTTTACTTCAAAAGGAATTTCATTTTATTAACAACTATTCTGCATGTCTCAAAGGGAAACAATATAAATCTTTCCATAAACCAAAGCTTGTGAACACAAACAATTCTCCATTGAAGTTACTTCATATGGATCTCTATGGACCAACTCATGTCATGAGTATTGGCAAGAAACAGTATTGTTTGGTGATCATTGATGACTTTTCACGATTCACATGGGTCTTCTTTCAACTTCATAAAAATGAAGCGTCCCAAATAATAGATGATTTTATCACTAAAATCGAAAATCAACTTGATCAAAAGGTAAAGTCAATTAGAAGTAATAATCATAAAATTGATTGAAGCAACAAGAACATTGCTAGCTGATGCTAAGTTGCCAATTACCTTTTGGGCCGAAGCAATCAACACATCATGTTTTGTGCAAAATCAAACTTTGATAGTTAAAGAAAGCAACAAAACACCTTATGAACTGCTTTTTCATAGAAAATCATTTATTAGATTTTTCAAGTCATTTGGTTGTCCTGTCTCAATCTTAAACACCCAAGACCATTTAGGAAAGTTTGCTCCTAAGTCTGATGAGGGATTCTTTGTAGGTTATTCCTCAGTCTCAAAGGATTTCATAGTGTTTAATCCAAGATTAAACATTATTAATGAATCAACAAATGTTCAATTCAATGAGCACTCTTTTCCTAAATCAATGAATGGTCCAGATTGGTTGTTTGATATTGACTCTTTTATAAGATCTTTTGATTAGTTTCACTTGTCTAATGTAGGTAACCTACAATCAGCACGATCATCTGAAATAGTAGAGAAAGGGGATGATTTTCTAATGATTCCTCCATCTTCTGCTAGTCAATTTGATGAAGAAGTTGCATTGCAAGCTGATCCTGTTAGACAAGAAGTACAAAATCAAAGTGTCTCAACTGAGGATGGTCCTAGTATACTACCCACTCCTTTAGCAGAACCGTCTACTAAAGTTAGAAATCCAAAACCAGTTACTGTGCCAGTTGAATCTAAAGAGAATGCAAATGATAAAAGTCTTCAAAGTACCGCTGATGCTGAAACTAAAGCTGATGAAGCCTTTGATTACTTTCACAATTCTCCTATATCCCAACCTTAAGGTGCTCTTACCAAGATGATCTGCATGTCTCCAACATTGATGTATCAATTGCTGCTGACTCAATTCCAACCACCAAGATACATAAGGATCATCCAGTGTTAAGCATCATTGGTGAATTAGATGAGCGGGTGACCAGAAGCAAGTCAAGTATTGCAAACATCTGTTTGTTTTCTTGCTTTTTGTGACAAAATGTCAGTGGTATAAGAGGAACCGGCTCCCAAAAAACAAAAAGATGATCTAAGAAGGCTAGCTGCTATTGCTTAATTCCTTGATGAGCACGAGAAGGATGAGGAACAGTTGAAGAAGAAAATTGAAGTAATTGACTTGGAAGAAGGATAAATTAAGGGAGGATATGATGAAAGCATATTTGATGACCCTTTGTTTAGTGACAGTCCCATAAAGGTTGAGTCATCTGTTAAGGAGATGGTGGAAAAGGCTCAAACTGATGACTTGATGGTCAAAGCTATGTACCTGATTAATTACGATTATGATGCTGATAATGTATTTGGAATGACCTATGAGGGAACGGTAGAGGAAGTCAACAAGATACAAAGACTTCTAGACCCTAACTTTGTGACTGATATGAGAAGCAAAGAACTGAGAAAGAGACAAAGATGAAAAAAACATGATTTCATAGTCAGATCACTAATCTCATTCACTTTAAGACAGACTTAACAAACTCTAGTGCCTCAATTATCCAGATCCCTATAGCATGACAAATAGGGAAATGAAGGATTATCTCACCGTTCAAGGCTTCACTAGAAGAAAACTAGGAAACATGAAGACTAATACCGCCAGGCTGGAATCCTCAAGATAATCAAGGAAAAGAAATAAAGATTGAAGACAATAAAAGAGGAGGTTGTAGGGTGGAAGCCCAGAACTAGAATTTCATTTTAAGACATTGAATTCACTACCAAAGACCATGATGTCTTGGCACACATGTTGCACAAAAATCTTGAGTGGTTTATTGAACCCTCTCAAGTGGAGATACATAAAGGGTTGACCACTTCAGAGATGATTAGGGCATGTCTGCTCCAGAAGGCAAAGTAGATGTTAAGATCATTGCCTGGAAGTATGATAGTAATTGGAATATGTTCATGGTGAAACGAATCTCAGGGCTAGTTTAGTTCTTCACTGAATACACGGAATTACTAAACTCAACACATGATTTGTAAGAATTAGCTGAGCTAGAATTGATTAATAATAATGCAATGTATAATGGATATGAACTTTGAAGAAATTCTAAAGATATTTAAGAAAACAAACAACTTCAAAGCTCTAAAGGCAATATGCATCAGAAAAGACAAATCATTCAACAATCCTCTAGAAAAGAAGAAGAAAAAGAAAGAGACTAAAGAGTTGGTATTTCCTAAGCTGAATGTAAAACCAACTGAGTCATTAAAAAGGAAGGTAGTTGCTGGAACCCATAATTCCAAACCAATCTCAAATGTATTCTATAATTAGAAAACTTATGAGTTGGTAATAGAAATAAAATAGGGAGGAAACAAAGGACCCAAGATAAGGCTATTTAGTTGATATGAGGTGAGATTGCTAGATGAATCCTATATCCACTACATGTTCACAAGACACTTTAGAGAAATAGATAACAAACTGGGAGAAGTTGATATGTATTTCTTTTTTAAATGCATCAAGATACTCATAATAGCCTTTGACAGAATCAACAGAAAGAAAGAACAGAAAAAAGAAAGAGGGTTCAACTGCAATTAGGGAACATTGTGAAGCTAGAGGTCAACTCCGAAGGTGAGCTGATTATGCACAAAGATGGAATGTCATCCATTTCTATGTATGAACCTCAGATGTTCAGAAGGATACCTCTTGAAACTATCCACCGGATAAGGTAAATGACCATACATGTACTGGATGCTGATCGGATGAAGGAGGCACATGAGTTTGCCACCATGATCAAAGAGATTCTAGATCCAACCATTACTCAATTCACCTCTGATCTGGATCCTATAGTAGCTTCTACATCAGCCCCTAAACCTTATAATGATCCATTCTTCCTAGCACAAGTGAAAGAAGAACCATGAGAATCTTCACAATCTCTATCACCATCAAACCCTTGAAGTACATAGGCTCTATAATCCTTAGGGGGAGTATTGTTGGACCCTGAAAGGATCATACATGCCAATTCAAGAGGTGGTTGAAGGTTGTTCTTGTTGGAAGAATCTGCATAAGTCAAAGAAGTAATGCGGGTGAAGAAACACAGAAGAAAAATCCAAGTATCGGTTGTCCGCATTAGTCAATGTGGATGAGCAAGAACAAATACGGTTGAGTATTTGTTCATCCGCATTTACTAATACGGATAAGCAAAACCAAATGCGGCTAAGTATTTTTTTCATCTGCATTAGTCAATGCGGTTGCAATACTTAATACGGATGCTCAACAGAAGAAATGCGGCAAAGACCAATACATCCGTATTAACTGATGTGGATGTACATCATAAATGCTGATCATTATTTTGTACTTAGACTAGTATTCTGATGTATAGTTGTCAGGGTAGTTTAGTCATTTTGTACAGGCATTGTATCTGCCTATAAATAGAACAGTATACACTATATAGGAGAGAAGTTTCTTTTTGGTGCTACAAGCTTTTTGCTACAAACCCTAGAACATATTGTATTTTTTTCATCAGTATCAATTTACAAAGCATTTATTAGTATTTTTAGCATTTAATGATCATTGATTTTGTATTTCTGCTACATAATCATTGCCTCAATCATCATATTTAAAAGAGCAAGACATTCCAAAGATAGCATTTTTCACACGATATGGACACTATGAGTTTCTCGTGATGTCATTTGGATTGACTAATTCTCCCCGTGGCATTTTTGGATCTAATGAATCAAGTGTGACAACCTATTCAAGACAAGTAAGTGAACGTGTCCATTGATGATATTTAAATCTACTCATGGAGCGAAGAGCATCATGCCAATCATAACAAACTAGTGTTGGAAACCTTAAGGAGAGAGAAGTTGCACGCAAAGTTTTTAAAATACACATTCTACTTGCACAAGGTAGAATTTCTACACCACGTCATCAATCTGGAAGGGATTATGGTGGACCCTGTTGTAACGCCTGGAAATTTTTAAAAAAAAGAGAGAAAAAGAAAAGCGAAGAAAAGTAAGGGAGCAAAAAGGGGTTTTATTTCATAAAGCAAGCATAAAAAGTGTACAAGGGCCAAACCTGCCCATAATGGGGTTTAAACAAGAGGTAAGGCCGCCCATACTCACCCCATGCACTCAAATCATATGATAGGAATGAGATAAAGTACTCCCACCGGTTCTAGAGTGAGAAAGAAGAAGAAATCTTTAAAAAGGTAAGATTTAATTATGTTTTTGTAGGGTTTCAGTTGGGTTTAAGCTTCTGGACCATTCTTTATGTGTTTCTATGTGTTTGGTTGCCTATTTTCATATGTTTAGGTGTTAGCACTCCAGGTTGCTCTTGGGTTGGTGGTGTTTTAAGCTTCCAGCCACACACACACAATTGTAACAATGATATTTCGTAGTCCGGAGAAGCGTACTCAGCGGCGGATCGGGCCCAAGTCCCCTGGAAGGGGGTGCCAGATAGGGTGAGAGCTCCGTCATGCCCGGACCCTGTCGCACCACGAGGTACTATCTACGAGTCGGTTTGTTTGGGAATGCAGCCCCAATAGGGCGGTGAATTCCGTCCAAGGCTAAATTTTGGCGTCAGACCGATAGCAAACAAGTACCGCGAGGGAAAGATGAAAAGGACTTTGAAAAGAGAGTAAAAGAGTGCTTGAAATTGTCAAGAGGGGAGCAAATGGGGGCCGGCGATGCGTCCGGTTGGATGTGAAACGATGAAAGTCGGTCCGCCGATCGGCTCGGGATGTGGACCGGTGCGGATTGATACGGCGGCCAAAGCCCGGGCTGTGGATATGCCTGTGGATATTCCGTTGTGTGGATCTTTGTTGGCAGCATGCGTCGTCATGACGTCCTTCGGCATCTGCGTGCTCGTGGCACCGACCTGCGGTCACCTCATTCGGCCCGTCTTGAAACACGGACCAAGGAGTCTAACATGTATGCGAGTCAACGGGTGAGTAAACCTGCAAGGCGTAAGGAAGCTGATTAGTGGGATCCCTCTTGTCGGGTGCACCGCTGACCGACCTTGATCTTTTGAGAAGGGTTCGAGTGTGAGTATGCTTGTCGGGACCCGAAAGATGGTGAACTATGCCTGAGCGGGGAGAAGCCAGAGGAAACTCTGGTGGAGGCCCACAGCGATACTGATGTGCAAATCGTTCATCTGACTTGGGTATAGGGCCGAAAGACTAATCGAATCGTCTAGTAGCTGGTTCCCTCCGAAGTTTCCCTCAGGATAGCTGGAGCCCGGGTGCGAGTTCTATTAGGTAAAGCGAATGATTAGAGGCATCGGGGGTGCAACGCCCTCTACCTATTCTTAAACTTTAAATAGGTAGGACTGCAAGGCTGCTTTGTTGAGCCACGCCACGGAATCGAGAGCTCCAAGTGGGCCATTTTTGGTAAGCAGAACTGGCGATGTAGGATGAACAGGAAGCCGGGTTACGGTGCCAAACTACGCGCTAACCTAGTACCCACAAAGGGTGTTGGTCGATTAAGACAGTAGGATGGTGGTCATGGAAGTCGAAATCCGCTAAGGAGTGTGTACCACTCACCTGCCGAATCAACTAGCCCCGAAAATGGATGGTGCTTAAGCGCATGACCTACACCCGGCCGTCGAGGCATGTGCCAGGCGTCGATGAGTAGGAGGGCGCGACAGTCACTGCAAAACCTTGGGCGTGAGTACGGGAGGAGCGGCCGCCGGTGCGGATCTTGGTGGTTGTAGCAAATATTCAAATGAGAACTTTGAAGGTTGGAGAAGGGAAAGGTTCCATGTGAACAGCACTTGCACATGGGTTAGTCGATCCTAAGAGACGGGGGAAGCCGGTCAGATAGCGTGTTTCACGCGAGCTTCAAAACGACTCAGTCGGAGGTAGGGTCCAGCGGCTGGAAGAGCACCGCATGTCACGCGGTGTCCAGTGCGCCCCCGCGGCTGTTGAAAATCCGAAGGACCGAGGGCCTTCCATGCCCGGTCGTACTCATAACCGCATCAGGTCTACAAGGTGAACATCCTCTGGTTGATGGAACAATGTAGGCAAGGGAAGTCGGCAAAATGGATCTGTAACCTCGGGAAAAGGATTGGCTCTGAGGGCTAGGCACTTGGGTCCCTGTCCCAAACCCGTCGGCTGTTGGTGGGCTGGTCGAGCTGCTTTCGCGGCAAGAGCGGGTCATCGTGTGCCGGCCGGGGGACAGACTGGGAACGGCCTCTTCGGGGGCCTTCCCCGGGCGTCGAACAGCCAACTCAGAACTGGTATGGACAAGGGGAATCTGACTGTTTAATTAAAACAAAGCATTGTGATGGTCCCTATGGATACTAACGCAATGTGATTTCTGCCCAGTGCTCTGAATGTCAAAGTGAAGAAATTCAACCAAGCGCGGGTAAACGGCGGGAGTAACTATGACTCTCTTAAGGTAGCCATATGCCACGTCATCTAATTAGGGAAGCACATGAATGGATTAACAAGATTCCCACTGTCCATGTCTACAATCCAGCGAAACTAGCATCTGTGTGCCATTGCTGGGCGAAACTGCTGCTGAAATTTCTAGCGAAATTATTGCTTAGAAACCATTTAGTTGACATTAAAAGTATTTTTTTCAGGGGGAGAATATCATTCAATAATTCTTGGAAAAATAATTTTAGTTTTGGGTGTTAAAGTTAATTTTAATATTTTAAAAGAAAATGTCGTTTTCTGCCGATTTTGAATCAGACAACGCCAAAATGGCACAATGTCAGTTTGATTCTTTTGCAGCCATGAAAGATGAAAAGATATCTGATGTTGTTGATCGATTTCTGATAGTGGCAAACAGCCTTAAGAAGTATGATGACCAGCTGGGAAACCATGAACAAGTCACAAAACTTTTGGACTCTCTTCCTCCACAGTGGAGTCCACAAGTTAGGTTGTTAAAGAACGAAAGAAATTTTACTGACTACAAACTCATGGAAGTTATCAACAAGTTAAAGTCATTTGATTTGGATATGAAAAGAAAAGAGTACAGTCAATTCATGTATGGTGGTGTATCTTTAAGTGTTGAGATCAAAGAAACTAAAGAAGAAGTCAACCATGTATTGATGGCTGAGGTGGTAAACAGTGATGAGAATTATGTTGAGGATTTTGATCCTTTCAAAGAATTTAGCTGTGATACTCAAGGTGAGAGTGTTGGTGATGTTGATGCCTGTGCAAGCTAGTGTAAAATTCAAAAGCTACAGGATAGTGAAACAAATAAAGTAAAGCAGGAGGTTCAGGATGAAGGAAATCCAGAGGGAGATGAAGCTGAGGAAGCTAAGAAGAAAGCTGCTAAGGAGGAAGAGTACAAAAAGAACACTCTCGTATGTCAATGTGTAAAAGCCCTAGCTGCTAAAAAGATAGTTATGGGACTCCCCTATGAGATTGTTCAAGACATGTGTTCTCCTCCCTGCAAAATTCGTTTATTCGGGGTTTATAAAGCTAATAGATTATTGTTAGAAAATGAAAAAAAATTAAAATGAATTAACAAAGAACTTAAAATCAATGAGTCCAGATATTTTACTAAACTAATAGAAGCTTTAAAAGAAATGATCTTTTAAAAAGAAATCTTTTAGAAAAGAATGTCGAGTTTAATGTTTTGAGCGAACGAGTCACATTAGCAGAATTTGAGGCTAGCAAGCTTAAAACTAAACTTCATAAATGGACGATATCAAGGATGAAACAGGAAGAACTATTTTCTAAGTAAAGGGAAGCTAGAATCAAAACGGGTGTGGGATGTGGTGAAACTTCACATGTTTATCCTCCTCCTAGCACTTACTGTTACTCTCCTATGACTCAACCTTATCCATCTAACGATTTAATTGAAGCTGCAGATACTAATAGTTTACATGCAGGTTTAAGCAGCGTTAATCACAAAGAGGTTCGAGATGAATATGATTTTCCTGTAGGTTTGGGGCTCATCAAGCAAGGATCTGATCTGCTAAATGATAATCCCACCTCTGATGCTTCAAAACCAGTATCAGTTGTTTCCAGTAACTTCTTTAACAAATTCAAGACAGGTAACATCCCTTCATTTGTTCCTGTCAAGTTTGTCAAAGAAGGAACAACTGTGGAATCATCAAGCAGTCAGAACTCGACAACACAAACCGACATAATAAGAGTCATCAATCAAGATCCATTGGAAGCTGACTTATGTATACAGGACTAGACAAGTTCTAATGATGAACCAGAGATCATCAGGTCACCTAAAGTTATCAAGTGTCAAAAGCTTCCAACAGTTGAATCAAGACCTATACGGATCTCATCTCCAACTGCTAAGCAAATCAGCAGTTCCTCCAAAGCTCAGCAGAAGCACTCGCCATCTTCATCTGCTATCCATCAAGCTTGCCACAAATCTGCCTCCAAGTCTACCAAATCACCAGTCATACAAAAGTGTACTTAGAAGAATGTTCAGATCTCAGCTCCCGGAACATCACAAATCAAATCACAGCCCAGTTAGTAGTACCCTCATGTTCAAAGGCAAGCTTTGGGAGGTAAAGATAACGTAGGTTGCTTCTCAGGTTCAAAAGGTAAAAAGCACATATCTTTGAATGGTTGGATGAAGAACAATCTATCCAAACCTTCTCATGTGAAGCCGGTTTCACATGATTCAAAGATGAAAAAGACCAATGTTTCAAAATTAAAATCTCTTCCTTTGGGTCTTAAATAGAAAATGATTTCCAAATTCAATTCTTTCAAATCAAAAGTAATTGAACAGAAAACAAATTTGGAAAGTAAAACAAACAGAAAAGGATAAAGAAATAAATGATTTTTCAAAAGAGTGTGTGCTTAAACAGGTTACATACACCGATGAAAAAGGAACTCCCAGGACCACGATGGCCTGGGTCCCCCTCTCTAACTAATCTGTTTATGAGTGCAGGAACAATTCAGGAGGCCTATCAGTAATCCGGTTTACTGGCTGGGATTGTTCCTAATTCAAATTTGAGGCAGAACAAACAGGTTATGGTATCTCATCCATATTTTGGATTCTTATCTGCCATTCACAATCACTGCATTTTTCTTGTTACTTCATTTCTTATGTTTTTGCTAGTATAATTTGGAAGACTTTCTTTAGTAAAATTCTTTTTTACAATTCCGTTTATTATATACTTAAAAAAAAAGGGAAATTTCTTTTTTTTGTTTCATGGCAGTTAAAAAGAAATTTCAGGGGAGTATAAAAAATTAATTTCACGGGAACTAAGAACTTAATTTGGGATGACTGAGAAATGATAGTATGTCTTCTTGGTATGCTTATTTGCATGACTTATACTTTGTGAGATGTTTGATGTAGATGTCTGTTTCACTTAAAATTCTAAAATCTAAAAAGACAGTTTCATTATATGATATGCTTGGTAGGCTCAGCCTGAAAAGGAATTAAATAGTGATTCTGTAGCCTAACTAAAGCTTTAGAACACGATGATAAGGATTATTCTCCTGATATTTCGGCCTGCACAAAGTTATAAGTCTCGTCAAATATGGGTTGAGAGTATCTGACTTCTGCCTTGATTAATTTGATTCCCAAATTCCCTCACCCTTGCTTCTGAATTGATGCTTCTTGTAAGCTCTTCAGAATCCTTTTCATGCTTATCTCTTCTGCTATGCAGAAGCATTGACCTGGAGTGATGATCTTCTCTGTTATACGTGAGTATAGACCTGAAGCTCTCATCAGCACGCTCAGATGATCATCTCCTCTGTTATACGTAAGTATAAACCTGGAGCTCTCATCATCCGTTCCCCAAATAAAGTCATAGTGATTCTTAAAGTAAGATCATTGTTGAAAACTTAAAAGAAAATCAAGCAGAGTTAATCATATTACTCAATAAGCCTTGATGATGGGATAAGTTCTTTGCCAGATGTCTATAGGAACCAAATCACCTGAGCTTCTCTAATTAAATCTAAAACATGATAAAATCAGCTGCAGATCACTTGCTGAAAAGGATAAGGCATGGGTTTATATTGGACAAATATACCAACAATCATTTTTGAACTGTTTTTGGCTTTCAAAAACTTAAAATTGTGACCAGACTCTGTATCTGTGTGATCTCACTAACTTGTCGATGTTCAAATACATCTTTGTGCTTTCGTATATCTTGAGGATGTGATCTCATGATCAAGTTAGTTCTTGGTGTAATATGATAAAACAAAATAAAATAAAATAAAATCATTCATTTCATAATCATTTATCACATGCATTTCACGGGAAATTGCACATTCAAATAAACACGGGTTTATTTGTATTGTTGAAATGATCTAACAAGAATTGTGTAGAATGTTTTTGTAATTGTGTTATAGATTCTTGCTGCATTTGATGGCCGATCATCAACTAAGCAAAGTACCATACCAGAGAACCTGTTCCTCAAGTTTCCAGTGGATACCGAGCTAGGATTCCTTCTCCTACATCTTCTGAAGCACTCAAGAATAATGAGTTAGAGATGCTGTTCCTGATCATTCTCATGATGCACACAAAAGGAGGGAGCATTCAAAAAGAGGGAGCCTATAAGATGAAAGATTGTCGGTACCAGATCATCAATCTAGGGGGAGATTGAAGATCATTATATAGTTCACTTATCGGTGCTGATCATGATGAAAGACATTGATAATAATAGACTAAGGGTGAGTATTGTTGGGTCTGAAAAGGATAGTCTATGTTATCAACACATTCAAAGTCAACAAATGTCAACGTCACTGTCAAAGTCATCAGAAAAGTCAAACAGACGCGTTCGAGATGAAGAACCGAGACGAGACGTTGAAGATATAAATGACTAGGAGTTTATTTTTAATAAATATACTATGTGTCAACAAAGTATATTTATTTATGTTTAAGTCATTTTTATGTTTTAATGATAGTCTAGGGGCTAATTGTCATTATGTCTAATTGTTTTTAGACTATATATAGCTAGAGTCATTAGTGTGTTAAAGAAGCTTGGAAGAGCCATTGATTGAGGGTGTTTTCATATTTGTAATATCTTTAGCAATCAATTCAGATCAAACAAGGGTTTATTGAGTGTTCTTAAGGTGTTCCTCATTGTTCATCAATATTTTATTGTGTTTGATCTATATTTTACGCAAATATCATTGATATTTGTGTTTTCAGTGGGAATTGTTTGTGTATATTAATCAATTGCACTATTATATCAATCGAGTGGACCAACAGATATGTATATGAAACTGTTGTTTTATAAAAAATACTATGGTTTTCCAGGAAAGTACAACTGTTTATGAAAGATGTATGTTTTAAATGATTTATGTGATGTTATGTGTGGTTGTTTGTGATGTTAAGCATGTCACTGGTAGATCTATGTGAAGTATATGTTTAGAAGTGAGGTTTGGGACTAGAAACAACATATGTTGAATCATAGGTGTTGGACTTGGTGTCCGCTGTGGACACTAGCTAGCTGTCCACTGTGGACACTAGCTGTCCACTGTGGACACTTGAGCATGGATAAGGTGTCCGCTGTAGACACTTAGGCAGTTGGACTGTCCACTATGGACTTTGCATGTCTGCTGTGGACTTTGGAAGTCCGCTGTGGACACTTAGAGGTTATATGTTGTCTGCTGTGGACTTCACTATCCGCTGTGGACACTTAAGAATGTTTAGTCATCCGTTGTGGGCACACTTAGTGTTTCATTCATGCGCTGTGGACTTTGGCCAAGTGTGGGAATTCTTCTGAAGCCAAGGGTAATTCTTCCGAAGCCAAGGGGAATTCTTCTGAAGCCATGGAAGAAATCTTCCGAAGCTTGGGAGGAAATGTTCCAAAGCCATGAAGAATTCTTCCGAAGCCAAGATGAAATCTTCTGAAGGTATAATGAAGTCTTCTGAAGCTTCATGGTTGTATGTAGTGATGTGTTTAGGCACTGTGGACACTTAAGTTATTCAAAAATATTAGGGATAGAAATTAAGTGACTGGTACTTATGTTTTAATGGAAGTTAGCTTACGTTTGCAAATCTTCCGAAGCTTAGATTTCTTTTGAAGGCTAATTCTTCTAAAGCTTATGTTTGCCTTACGAAGTATTAGTATTAGTGATGTGATTGCTAATTGATAGTTAGCATAAGTTCAGAGGACATAAATTGCATGTTTGATTCTTTTTTTATGTGCTGCTATTGTGAGTATTTAATATTTCATGATATGTGATTATAAGACAATGGATAACTTAAAAGTGTTATTCATAAATAAGTGGTCACAAAGGAATAAAAGAAAGATAGTGTTATTCATAAATATGTGATTATAATAAAGGAAAAGCCTTGCAAGCATAACGGAATAAGGTGCACGACCTTGTTGTCGTTAGCTCAACTGATGTGTGGCTGATTTAGGATGCATATCTGGGGTCAAATCCCAGGGATTGACCTATAAATCAATAGGACCCGTATTCATGAGCAGGCTTCATGCCTAGTAGTGTGGGTCAACTGTCGAAGGATTAGCTACCATAAAAAACATTTGCCGACAGGGGTTCGGCATCTGTTGCCAACCAATAATGTAGGCTCTTGCTTTGTGCAATCCTAGTTAATAAAAGACAAAGATAATGAAAGAAAGAAAGATAAAGAATATCTTAACAAATGATTATGTATAATGATGGATGATCACCCAGTGAAGCTTACAAAATGTATATTTTCTATATTATCAAAGCTAGAACTCACTCAGTAATGCTGACTTTTTATATGCATATCAGTTGGCAGGTAATGATGTTACTGGGGATGGCACGAGGTTGAAGCTACTCGACAAATAAAGACTGGCATCCATGCTAAGCAGAGATGATATTTTTGTCTTGTAATACAACTAAATGTTCTTTTGAAACTTGTAACAACGATGTATTTCTTAGGAAAAGTTATTATCAATGCATGAAATAATTTTTGTGTAACTATTCTGCTGCCATGTTTTCTTACTTAATATATTTTAATGTGTAATGTGCTATGAATAACCAACTATGGGGTTTCCCGGGAAAGGGGCCTTACAAGTTGGTATCAGAGCCAAAGTTTAAGAGAATTGGGTAAATTATTTTCCAAACCCAAACTTAAACTAAAAATGGGACTAAATGGAGGGATGCTAGCCCAAGTAGCTACGTGCCATCAGGTAATTTCTAAAAGTTAACCAGTATTATGTGTGTGTTCTATTTGATTTATGTGCTTAGTAGATTTGGATGCTGGTGTAGTCAGGATAGGAAATGCTTGGAGAATGAAGAGTAAATTAAGTGGCTAATCACAACTGGCCACTGTAATTAGGACTTACTATACTTGACATAATCTGAGTTATTACCTTGAATGACCCTGTTGGTGTTTGAATCTTATAGGAAGTAGATTGTTATAGCGGGTAGAAAATCTGGGCCATCTATCACCAGGAGTAAAGCTAAGGCTCCCAAGATGGTTCATGAGGTCACAGATCTCCATAGCCACCAAAAGGGTGAAGGATCAGCTACCCTCAAATCCATGGTGAAGGAAGCCATTACTGATGAGGTCTATAATGTCATGCAGAATGTGTTGCCTTTGGTGCTAACTGAAGTGTTGATGGGTGTAAAGGATGGGGAAAGAGCTAAGGATATGAGGAAGAAGGAGGAAAGGAAATCAAGAAAGTCCATTAAAAGGACTGAGGAAGCTAAAGAAGAGCCACCTAGCCCAAAGGTGGTAATCCATGAGGATGATAGTGAGGAGGAAAAGGAGAATGCAAAAGGGTGTAGCTATGGGGCATTTCAGAGATGCAAACCCCCGAGCTTTGATGCTAATGGCAATGCTACTGCAGCTCACTGTTGGGTTCAAGAGATGGAAGCAGTCCTTGACATCAGTGAATGCCGGGAGGATCAAAAGGTGAAGTTTGCTTCCCATTCTTTTGTTGACTCGGCACTATGTTGGTGGGACAAAATTGTCTAAGCCGAGGGAAAATAATCTATAGCAAAGATGAGGTGGTTGGATTTGAAGGAGCTAGTGCTAGAGGAGTATTGTCCACATTGAGAGTTGGACAAAATTGAGAAGGAGTTCTTGCATTTGGAGGCCGGGAACATGACTCATCAAGAGTACACCTCCAAGTTCAATGAACTTGCAAGACTTGTGCCAGACTTGGTAACTCTGGTGTCCAAGAAGATTAAGAGATAGATGCAAGGTTTGCCAGTGTACATTAGGAGGAACATGATAGCCACTAGATCGAGCATGTTTAGGTCCATGGTAAATTTGGCTGGTAGATTGTATGATGAGAGGGACTTGATTCCAGTTCAGAGGAAGGTCGAGAGGAGTTGGAATAATAATGGTAACGGGAAGAGGTTCAGGAATGACAAGTATGGAATTGGAGAGAAGAAGATGAGGGTCGACGACCGTCTCCCAGAACAGAGGAAGGGGAATGCCTGAAGGGGGTGTAAGAAGTGTGGCAAGACCCACACGGGTGAATGCAGAGTGGGGACGAACATGTGCTTAAAATTCGGTGGCGAGGGCCATTATGCTAAGGAGTGCAGGATACCGAGATGTTACCAATGCGGAGAGGTAGGCCACTCGAGCCGGGATTGCAAGAAGGGTGGGATAGGAAGCTCGGGGACCCAGACTATGGGGAAGAAAGGGAAGAGTGAGAGCACCAAAGGAAAGGCAAGGGCATTCAACATGACCCGGGAAGAAGCCAGATGGATCCTGAGGTAGTTTCAGGTCTGTTTTTGGTAAACCAATTGTATGCTTCTGTGATCTTCGATTCGGGTGCTAGTAACAGCTTTGTATCTACTGCCTTTTGTCATGTAATGCATGGTAAGAGTAGGAAGATAGATGTGCCTTTCCATGTACAGACAGCGATAGGAAAATCTACCAAAGTGACTGATATGATAGACGATTACCTCATATAATTGGACGATCATAAGTTTCCTACTAGATTGTATGTGATGGCCCTAGGAGGTTTTGATGTGGTGTTGGGAATGGATTGGTTGGCAAACTACGAAGCGAATATCATATGTCGAAAGAAGATTATTTGTCTGATTGCGCCTGACAGCAATTTGGTTATGGTTCAAGGAGACAAGGAATGTATCACTCTGCGAGTGATATCTATGATCACGGCAGAGGAGTTTATGAGGCGAGGGTGTGGTACTTACCTAGCTTATCTGAAGGATGTGAATGCTATCGTGCCTCAACTATCAGACATGCTGATAGTATACGATTTCCCCGATGTGTTTCCTGAAGACCTGCCAAGGGTCACACCCGATAGAGAAATCAAGTTTCAGATTGACTTGAAACCAGGAGCGCAACTTGTCGCCAAGGAACCATACCGGTTGGCTACATCTGAACTCTAAGAGTTGATGATGCAACTGCAACATCTTTTGGATAAGGGCTCTATTCGGCCGAGTATCTCTCTATGGGGTGCTCCGGTTTTATTCGTAAAGAAGAAGGACGGTAGTATGAGGATGTGCATCGACTGGCACTAAAAAGTTGTTTGTGAAGAACCGGTATTCGTTACCAAGGATTGACGACTTGTTTGATCAGGTCCAAGGTGCTAGTTGGTTCTCCAGCATAGACCTTTGATCGGGGTATCATCAACTGATGGTAAAGGAGCAAGATATCCCTAAGACAACCTTTCACATGCGTTATAGGCACTATGAGTTTCTCATGATGTCCTTTGGTTTAACCAACATGCCAGCTGCTTTTATGGACTTGATGAATCGGGTGTGTCGACCCATGCTAGATTAATCAATGATCGTGTTTTTTTGATGACATCCTGATTTATTTGAAGAGCAAAGAAAAGCATGCTAGTCATATATGCGAGGTGTTGGAGACTCTTAGAAGAGAGAAGTTGTACACCAAGTTCTCCAAATTCGCATTCTGGTTACGAGTGGTTCAGTTTCAGGTCATGTGGTTAATCCTGAAGGGATTATGCTAGACCCGGAGAAAGTTGAAGCGGTGATGCAATGGAAGTCCCCAAAGGCGCCATTCGAGATCCGTAGTTTCTTGGGTTTGGCGGGCTATTACAGAAGATACATCCAAGACTTCTCCAAGATAGCTTCACCATTAACCAAGTTGACCCGTAAAGATGTGAAGTTTGTATGGGGTCTGAGCAAGAGAATGCTTTTGAAGAGATAAAGACGAGATTGACTCAAGCTCCTATCTTGACGTTACCTGAAGGGAGCGAAGACTTGGTGGTCTATTCGGATGCTTCTTATTCGATATTAGGTTGCATGCTAATGCAACGGGGGAAAGTTATAGCCTAGGCATCCTGATGGTTGAAGGTCCACGAGGCTAAATACCGTACTCATGATTTGGAGTTGGCGGCTGTGGTCTTTGCATTGAAGATTTGGAGGCACTACTTGTCTGGGACGAAGTGCACCATCTACACTGATCACAAAAGCTTGAAGTACGTCTTCGAGCAAAAGGATTTGAACATTAGGTCTAGGAGATGGTTGGAGCTTATCAAGGATTATGATTGTATGATCCATTACCATCTGGGCAAGGCCAACATGGTAGCGGATGCCCTTAGCCGAAAGGAGAGACCCAAGCCGATTTGGGTGAAGGCTTGTCAGTTGGTTATGACCTCCGATGTAATGAAGCAGATCAAAGAATTTCAGGATGAAGAGCTGAAAGAAGATCAGATTAACTCCTAAAGGATGAAAGGTCTAGTTGTCGATTTAGGGGAGAACACCCTTGGTGTTAGAACCCGATCTGGGCGAATCTGGATTACTTGATATGGTGATCTGAGGGGAAGGATTATGGATAAAGCTTACAAAACATGATATTCCATCCGTCCTGGTGCTACAAAGATGTATCATGACCTGAAGAAGGATTATTGGTGGCCAGGGATGAAGCCTGACATGGTGGAGTATATGAAGAAGTGCTGACCTGTTTACAAGTGAAGGCAGTGCATCAAAAACCATACAGGAATATCCAACCCATGGATATACCCGAAGGGAAGTGGGAACACATCACCATGGACTTCATCATGAAATTGCCTCGCACGGCAAGAGGATGTGATAACATTTGGGTGATTGTAGACCGCTTAACGAAGAGTGCTCACTTCTTGCCAATCCAAGAGACCTACTCCTCAGAAAGGTTGGCAGAGCTATTCATCAAGGAGATTGTAACTCGTCATGGCGTGCCGGTGTCTATTTTTTCTGATAGGGACACTCGGTTCACGTCCAAGTTCTAGAAGAAGTTTCATGATGCGATGGGAACGAGGTTACACATTAGTACAACTTACCACCCTCAGACATACGGTCAATCAGAATGGACCATTCAAACCTAGGAGGACATGCTCCGGGCATGCATTATTGATTTTGGTGGAAGCTGGGATGAACACCTACTGTTGGCAGAGTTCTCCTACAACAATAGTTATCATGCCAGTATAGGCATGCTACCATTCGAAATGTTGTACGAGAGACGTTATAGAACCCTGGTGTGTTAGGGTGATATCAGACAGAAGGAGTAGGGAAGTATCGAGATCATTAGGACACGTCGGAGAAGTTGGAAAAGATAAAGGCTTTTAGGAAGGCAGCAAAGGAGCGGCAGAAATCCTACACTGATAAGAGAAGGAGGCCAATTGAGTTCCAAGTGGGAGATAAAGAGATGTTGAAAGTATCTCCTTGGAAAGGGATTATCAGGTTCCTAAAGCGAGGGAAGTTAAGCCCAAGGTATATTGGGCCATTCAAAATCATTGCCAGAGTTGGTGAAGTGGCATATAGGCTGGAACTTCCCGATGAGCTGCATGGGGTTCATCCTATGTTCCATGTATCTCTCTTACGAAAGTGCTTGGCTGAAGGTGACATTGTTATTTCTCTCACAGACATTACGGTTGATGAAACGTTGAATTACGTGGAGCCATCAGTGGCTATTTTGGATCGGAAGGAGAAATGGTTAAGGAATAAAGTGATTAGTCAAGTAAAGGTGTAATGGAAGCATCGCAAGGGATCAGAGGCCCTTTGGGAGTCAAAGGAAGAAATGAGACGGCACTACCTAGATCTCTTTAAGGAGTGACAAGTTTCGGGGATGAAACCTATATAAGGGGGGGGGGTGGAGTTATAACACCCGGAAATTTTAAAAAAACGAGAGAAAAAGAAAAGGGAAGAAAAGTTAGGGTGCAAAAAAGGGGTTTTATTTCATAAAGCAAGGGTAAAAAGTGTACAAGGGACAAACCTACCCATAATGGGGTTTAAAAAGGAGGTAAGGCTGCCCATACTCTCCCTATGCACTCAAATCGTATGACAAGAGTGAGATAAAGTACTCACACCAGTTCTAGAGTGAGAAAGAATAAGAAATTTTCAAAAAGGTAAGATTTAATGATGTTTCTTCTCGGTTTCAGTTGGGTTTAAGCTTTTGGACTGATCTTAATGTGTTTTTGTGTTTTTGGTTGCATGTTTTCCTGTGTTTAGGTGTTAGAACTCTATGTTGCTCTCAGGTTGGTGGTGTTTCACTCGAAAGTTGTTAGTGGTGAGTTCTAGATCCCCTCTTTTACATGTTTTCTACTTGTTTGGGGCTAATATGTATATCAAACTATTGTTTTATAAAACATACTATGGTTTTCCATGAAAGTACAACTGTTTATGATAGATGTATGTTTTAAATGATATTTGTGATGTTGTGTGTGGTTGTTTGTGATGTTAAGCGTGTGACTTGTAGATCTATGATAAGTATATGTTTAGAAGCGAAGTTTGGGACTAGAAAATACATAAGTTGAATCGCAGGTATTGGACATGGTGTCCGCTGTGGATAGTAGGTATCCGCTGTGGACACTTGAGCAAGGATAAGGTGTCCGCTGTAGACACTTAGGCACTTGGACTGTCCATTGTGGACTTATCATGCCCGCTGTGTACTTTGCATGTCCGCTATGAACACTTAGAGGTTATATGTTGTCCGCTGTGGACTTGGCTGTCCGCTATGGACACTTAAGAATGTTTTAGTCATCCATTGTGGGCATACTTAGTGTTTCATTCATGCGCTGTGGACTTTGGCCAAGTGTGTAAATTCTTCCGAAGCCAAGGGAAATTCTTTCGAAGCCAAGGGGAATTCTTTCGAAGCCAAGGGGGGAATTCTTCCAAAGCCAAGGAAGAAATCTTCCAAAGCTTGGGAAGAAATCTTCCGAAGCTTGGGAAGAAATCTTCCAAAGCCAAGAAGAATTCTTCCGAAGCCAAGATGAAATCTTTCGAAGGTATAATGAAGTATTCCGAAGCTTCATGGTTGTATATAGTGACATGTTTAGGTGCTCTGAACACTTAGGTTATTCTGAAATATTAGGGATAGAAATTAAGTGACTAGTACTTATGTTTTAATGGAAGTTAGCTTATGTTTGCAAATCTTCCGAAGGTTAGATTTCTTCCAAAGGCTAATTCTTCCAAAGATTATGTTTGGCTTCGAAAGTATTAGTATTAGTGATGTGATTGCTAATTGATAGTTAGCATAAGTTCAAAGGACTTAAATTGCATGTTTGATTCTTTTCTTATGTGCTGCTATTGTGAGTATTTAATACTTCATGATATACGATCATAAGATAATGAATAACTTAAAAGTATTATTCATAAATAAATGGTCACAAAGGAATAAAAGAAAGACAGTGTAACGTAATGAATGTTACCCCTGGGCCCTTATAATAAAGGAAAAGCCTTGCAAGCACAATGGAATGAGGTGCACGACGTTGTTGTCGTTAGCTCAACTGATGTGTAGCTGATTCAGGATGGACATCTGGGGTCTAATCCTGGGGATGGACCAATAAATCAATGGGACCCATATTCATGAGCAGGCTTCGTGCCTAGAAGTGTGGATCAACTGTCAAAGGGTTAGCTACCATAATAAACGTTTGCCGACAGGGGTTTGGCATCTGTTGCCAACCAATATTGTAGGCTCTTGCTTTGTGCAATCCTAGTCAATGAAAGAAAAAGATAATGAACGAAAGAAAGATAAAGAATCTCTTAACAAATGATTATGTATAATGATGGATGATCACCCGGTGAAGCTTACAAAATGTATATTTTCTATATTATCAAAGCTAGAACTCACTTAGCAACGCTGACTTTTTATATGCATATCAGTTGGCAGGTAATGATGTTGCTGAGGATGGCATGAGATTGAAGCTACTCGGCCAACAAAGACTGGCATCCATGTTAAGAAGAGATGATATTTTTGTCTTGTAATACAACTAAATGTTTTTTTGAAACTTGTAACGACGATGTATTTCTTGGCAAAAGTTATTATCAATGCATGAAATGGTTTTTATGTAACTATTCCGCTACCATGTTTTCTTACTCAATATATTTTAATGTGTAATGTGCTATGAATAACCAACTGTGGGATTTCCCGGGAAGGGAGGCTTACACCTGCCAAGGTCGAGCCGGTAATTTGAGATCCACAGTTTCTTGGTTTGGTGGGTTACCATCAAAGGTTTATTCAAGACTTTTCTAAGATAACATGTCATTTGACCAAGTTGACGGAAAAAGATGCGAAGTTTGTGTGGTGTTTGGATCAAGAGAATGCATTCCAAAAGTTAAAGACGAGGTTAACTCAAGCCCCTATCTTGACCTTACCCGAAGGAAACGATGATCGGGCCTTGTATTTGGATGCTTCGTACTCTGGTTTGAGTTTCGTCTCGATGAAAAAAAGGAAGTTCATAGCCTACGCCTCTAGGCAATTGAAAATCCATGAAGTCAACTACCCTACACATGATTTGGAGTTGGCAGCCGTGGCTTTCACGTTAAGGATTTAGAGGCATTATTTATACAGGAGTAAGTGCATGATATTCGTAGATCATAAAGGTTAAAGCACTTCTGAGTAGAAGGACCATAACATGAGACAAAGGAGATTGTTAGAGTTAATTAAAGACTATGATTGTGAGATTCACTATCATCCAAGGAAGGCGAACGTTGTCGCTGATGCCCTAAGTCGTAAAAGGAGACCCAAGCCTATTCGAGTGTTAGCTTATCTATTGACTTTGACGTCTGAGGTTATGCATCATATCAAAGGTTTTAAGGAGGAAGGTTGAAAGAGGATCGAATCAACTCAGAAAGAATTAAGGGGTAGGTCATAGATTTTAAGGAAAACACACTTGGTATTAAGACCCGGTTTGGTCGGATATGGATTTCGCGTCATAGGGATTTGAGAGAAAAGGTTTTGGATGAGAAACATAATACTTGATATTCTATTCACCCGAGCGCCAACAAAATGTATCATGACCTAAAGAAAGATTATCAGCGAACAAGGTTAAAGCGTGATGTAGTGGATTATGTTAGTAAATGTCTGACTTGCTTACAAGTGAAAGTTGAACATCAGAAACCATAGGGGAAGATCCAACCCTTAGATATCCCCGAGTGGAAGTTGAAGCACATTAAGATGGACTTTATCATAAAGTTGCCTTGTATGACATGAGGATTTAATGCTATATGGGTGGTAGTGGACCGAATGATGAAGAGTGCCTACTTCCTACCTATTCGGGAGACTTTTTTGTCCGAAAGGTTGACAGAGTTATTTATCATGGAGGTAGTGGCTCATCGTAGTGTGTCAGTGTCCATCATTTCTTATAGGGATACTCAGTTCACATCCTAGTTTTGGGCAAGATTTCATGAAGCTATGGGAATGAGAGTCAATATTAGCATAGCTTACCATCCTTAAACTAATGCCCAATCAGAAAGGACCATTCAGACATTGGAGCATATGATCTAGGCATGCATTATTGATTTTGGTAGATGTTTGGATGAGCACCTATCATTAGAAAAACTCTATTACAACAATAACTACAATGCCAGTATCGGCATGCCACGATTCGAGATGCCACATGGTAGGAGGTGTAGAACCCCGGTGTATTGGGGTGATATTGGACAAAAGGAGTTAGGAAGTATAGAGATCATCAAGGGTACGTCAGAAATGTTGGAGAAGATTTAGGTATTCATGACAGCAGCCAAAGACAAGCAAAAGTCTTATGCTGATAATAGGCAAAGACCTACTGAGTTTCAAATTGGTGATAGGGTGATTTTGAAGGTGTCTCCGTGAGAGTCCGTGGAAAGGGGTCATCCGTTTTCCTAAAAGGGGGAAATTATGTCAAAGGCACATTGGGCCATTCCGAATCACTACTAGAGTAAGTGAGGTGGCGTATAGATTGGAACTTCCAGATGAGCTACATGGTATTCATCCTACATTCCATGTATCTCGCCTACACAAGCTCCTATCGAATGGCGTTGTTGTTATCTCTCTTACTGACACCTAAGTTGATGAAAGATTGAATTATATGGAACAACCAATGCCTATCTTTGATTGAAAGGAGAAACAGTTAAGGAATAAGGTGATTAGCCGAGTTAAGGTGCAATGGAAACACCATCAAGGATCGAAAGCAACTTGGGTTTCGGGAACAGAACATATATAAGGGGGTAGACTGTTTAAGGAGAAACAGTTGATGAAAGATTGAATTATATGGAACAACCTATAGTTATCCTAGATTGAGATGATACTAACCAGATCTCTTTAAGGAGTAACAGGTTTCGGGAACAAAACCTATATAAGGGGGTAGACTTGTAATGGTCGAAAATCTTTAAAAGAAAACAAAAGGAATAAGATGAAGTTTAATTAAGTGGATTAGGAGTAAGGCCCCGTTCCCGGGAACCCCACAGTTGGTCAATCACAACCTAATTTATATCAAAACATATTAAGATTTATTAAGTAAATAAAATATTGCAGCGGAATAATTCATCAAAAACCATTTCATGCTTTAATAAATACATTTGCCAAGTAATACATCGTCGTTTTAAAATATTACAAAATATCACTTAGTTGTATTACAAAACAACATCATTATTATTGCATGAGATGGATGCCAGCCTTGCCCGCCAAGTAGCTACACCCTCATGCCATCCTCAGCAACAAACTACCTGCCAACTGAAAATGCATAAAAAGTCAACGTTGCTGAGTGAGTTCTAGTTTTATAAGTAAAATACTTTACCTTTAGTAAAACCCTTTCCTTTACTTTCGTTTGTGATCACACAATATACATACGTCTTGATAATATCATTATTATCTTTTATCATCGTTCATAATCGTTCATTTCACACTTTTTCATTATCTTTCACTTCTATCTAGATCCTGTCCTAAGCTATACCCCATCATTAGGTACGAAGCCACCTCACTCTTGGGGTTAAGTGACAAGGATCCCGTTTCGCACGTATGGATCAGTCACCAAGACTGACCCCCCTGTGTCTACACCCTTAGGGTTAGCCAAGATCACACGCTACATTGCACACAGTTGAGCTAACAACTCTTCATTGAGTTGTGAACCTCTTTATATTTGCTTGCAAGACTTTCATTCATTCGTTATGTTCCACTTTTCATTATCTTTAATCTTTCGCTTCGTTATGATAATACTTTACGTATAAGAGCATTAACACACCACGTAAAGTCACGTAATAATACATAATAAGGAACATCAATAACAGGCACCAAATATGCATAACATGAACAAACATAACCCACCAAAACATTCCAGAGCTTAATCATAAATTTCTATTTCCCAAAATTTCAAAAAAATTCTAAGGCAACTTAGGTGCATGAGCACTATTTGGTGCCTGGGCACTATGCAGGCGTACGGACAGTTGGGTGCATGGGGAAAAACTTAGGCGCATGGGAAAAACTTAGGCGCATGGGTACTATGCAGGCGCATGAGTACTTGGGCGCATGGGAAACTGGCGCATGGGTAGTTTGGGTGTATGGGCACTATGCTAGTTATATACACATATATATACATATGTATGTATATATATATATATATATATATATATATATATATATATATATATATATATATGTACTTATACTAATTTCAGTTACCGAACATCATCCTAACATATTCCTAGCCCAAAATTAGCATACTAAGCTCATAAAACAAGCATACAACCACATAATTCAGTCAAATATTCATAAACTCACATACCCAAATAAAACAGGGGAACACATACGGTTCCCACATACTGGAATTTGCAAAAATGATAATTTACATGCATTTCAAACCCAAAAACAAGTTTAAAATAGAAAAACCAGGGATCTAGAACTCACCTACAGCAGCCTTCGAGTAAAACTCCTCAAAACTCGAGAGCACTTGGAGTTCAAACACTTAAACACACCAAAAACACCCAACCGAACACAGGGGAACACATAAGACTCGATCCACAAGCTGAAAATTTAGCTGAAACCGAACAAAAGACACAAAAACTTACCTTCTAGATGATTTTCTTCTTCTTCTCTTTAGAAAACCGATGGAAACTCTCCGTTCTTTTACTTTTGTAGTCGAAGCAGTTGGTGAGCAGGAAGAGTAGGCGGCCATTCCCACCTTTTAAGCATAATAATAATAAAGTTTTCCTCTTTCATAACTTTAACCCCTCAATTTGGGTATTTCACCTTTCTTTCTTTATACTTCTATTTTCTTTTCTTTTAAAATTTCTGGGTGTTACAAGTCCACCCCCCTTATATAGGTTTCGTCCTCGAAACCTGTGACTCCTCGAACAGTTGAGGATAATGCTGTCTTATCTCTTTCTCAGTCTCCCACGTAGACTTGGATCCCTTCCTGTGCCACCACTGTACTTGCACCAGTGGAACCATTTTATTCTGTAATCTCTTCTCTTTTCGGTCAATGATGGCCACCGGTTGCTCCACATAATTGAGTCGTTCATCTAACTCAATATCCTCTAGTGGCACAATCATGTCCTTGTCAGCTAACCACTTTCTAAGATGAGATATATGGAATGTCGGATGAATTCCACTTAACTCATCGGGTAGCTCCAACCTATAGGCCACCTCTCCTACTCGAGCAATAATTCAGAAAGGTCCTATATACCTCAGGCTCAGCTTACCCTACTTTCTGAACCGAATGATCCACTGCCAAGGTGAAACCTTCAGCATAACTTTATCACCCACCTTGATTTCAATCGGTCTACGCCTCTTGTCGGCATACTACTTTTGCCTATCTTTTGCCGCCTTCATAAAGGCCTTGATCTTCTCCAACTTTTCAGTCGTAGCCTCGATCACCTCAACGCTCCCCAACTCCTTTTGTTCGATGTCATCCTAACATACAGGCGTTCTACACTTCCTACCGTATAGCATCTCATATGTTGGCATACCAATGCTGGCATGATAACTATTGTTGTATGAGAATTCAGCTAACGGTAAGTGTTCATCCCAACTTTCTCCAAAATCAATGACGCATGCTCAGAGCATATCCTCAAGTGTTTGTATTGTTCTCTCTGACTGACCATCCATTTGAGGATGATAAGCCGTACTAATGTGCAACCTCGTCCCCATCGCGTCATGAAATCTCTTCCAAAATTTAGATGTAAACCGAGTGTCACGATCAAACATTATAGACACTGGTACACCATGAAGTGTCACAATCTCTTTGATGAATAGATCTGCCAACCTCTCAGATGAATATGTCTCGCGGATCGGTAGAAAGTAAGCACTCTTCGTCAAACGATCAACTATCACCCACAAAGCATCTTACCCCCTTGTCGTACGTGGTAACTTCGTAATGAAGTCCATGGTGATGTGCTCCCATTTCCACTCGGGTATATCCAAAGTTTGGATCTTCCCATATGGCTTCTGATGCTCAGCCTTCACTTGCAAGCAAGTAAGGCACTTGCTCACATTATCTGCTACATCGCGCTTCATACCCGGCCACTAGTAATCTTTCATCATATCATGATACATCTTTGTAGCATCGGGATGAATGGAGTATCGAGTCTTATGAGCTTCATCCATGATTTTCTCCCATAGGTCTGCAAAACGAGGGATCCACATCCGCCCAAAGCGAGTTCTAAATCCGAGAGTGTTCTCACCCAACTCTGAGACTCGACCTTTCACTCTATCGGACTTGATTCGGTCTTCCTTTAGCGCCTCATATTGAAATTCCTTGACCTGTGCCATCACATCAGAGGTCATCACCAACCGGTAAGCTTTCACCCGGATTGGCTCGGGTCTCTCCTTTCAGCTAAGGGCATCCGCCACTACGTTGGCCTTGCCCGGATGGTAGTGGATCTCACAATCATAATCCTTGATCAACTCTAACCACCTCCTTTGCCTCATATTGAGGTCCTTCTACTCAAAGAAGTATTTCAAGCTCTTATGGTCAGTCAAGATAGTGCACTTTGCCCCATACAAGTAGTGCCTCCAAATCTTCAATGCAAAGACCATAGCCGCTAGCTCCAAGTCATGAGTAGGGTAATTAGCCTCATGGATTTTTAACTGTCGGGACGCATAGGCTATAACCCTTCCTTGTTGCATCAGCACGTAACCCAATCCTAAATAAGAAGCATCTGAATAGACCACCAAGTCTTCATTCCCTTCAGGTAACGTCATGACAGGAGCTTGAGTCAATCTTGTCTTTAACTCCTCAAAATCATCCTCCTGTTCTAGACCCCATACAAACTTCACATCCTTGCGGGTTAGCTTGGTCAATGGTGAGGCTATCTTGGAAAAGTCTTGAATGAATCTCCTGTAATAGCCCACTAAACCCAAGAAACTACGGATCTCGGATGGCGTCTTTGGAGTCTTCCACTGCATCACTGCCTCTACCTTTGCTAGGTCTACCATGATCCCTTTGGAATTTACCACATGACCCAAAAACTAAACCTTGTGTAACCAGAAGGCACACTTAGAGAACTTAGCATACAGCTTCTCTCTGCTAAGTGTCTCCAATACCTCACGAATGTGACCGGCATGCTCTTCTTCGCTCCTTGAATAAATCAGGATATCATCGATAAACACAATCACTGATTTATCCAACATCGGCCAACACACCCAGTTCATCAAATCCATAAAGGCAGCTAGCATGTTAGTTAGACCAAAAGACATAACGAGAAACTCGTAGTGTCCATAACATGTGCGAAAGCTATTTTAGGTATATCCTGCTCCTTCAACTTCAACTGATGGTAACCAGATCAGAGATCTATCCTTGAGAACCAACTGGCACCTTGGAGCTGATCAAATAAGTCATCAATCCTCGGTAACGGATACCGGTTCTTCACGGTCAACTTGTTTAACTCATGGTAGTCGATGCACATCCTCATACTACCATCCTTTTTCTTTACAAACAAGACCGTAGCACCCCTGGGAGAGATGCTCGGTTGAATGAACCCTTTGTCCAATAATTCTTGCAACTGAACCATTAGTTCCTTCATCTCAGACGGACCCAATCGATACGGTGCCTTAGCAATAGGTTGAGCACCAGGTATCAAGTCGATCTTGAACTCGATCTCGCAGTCTGGTGGCACACCTGGTAAATCTTCTGGGAACACGTCTAGAAAGTCACACACAACTGTTACGTCGAACAATTGTGGTACTGATGCATCCACATCCTTCACATAAGCCAGGTAGGCACTACATCTATGTTTCATGCACTTCTCTACCACCACCATCAAAATCACCTTTGGAACCGTAGTAACTCGATCACCATTGATCGTCAGCAAACTCCCATCAGGCGCAGTCAATCGGATCATCTTCTTGCGACACACAATATTTTCTCATAGGCCGCTAACCAATCCATCCCCAGAACCACATCATGTAAGGGTTTTCACAAGTTTATCAGAGTCATTTTATCCTTATAAAATGAAAACACAATGGAAATGGAATGAAAAACTTGTTTACAGTTAATATATATAAACCAATTTATGTATCTGTTAAAAACCCATAATGGATCGTTATATAAAAAATCATGCTTACAAACAACCATAGGGTGTTAAGAATTCTACCTCTTGAATGGGACAGAGGAAGAAGATCTTGAACAACAGCTTCCAAAACAGGAAACCTCAAGCTTGTCTACCCCAAGCTTCCAACAAAACACCAGGTTGCTAGGATTTTCTGCACTTGAACTGAGTTTTGATCATAGTTCTCTTCGATCAATCAAGAGAAAAGCAACATGAACACTAAGTTGCTCCTTTCTGTGTGTTGTAAGTTATCAGAGAGTGGTTGAATGCAATCATATATTGCACGTCCTATGAAACTGAATTTCAAAGTGAGAGAAAAGTGGGCGGGAACATCCCTTTAACCCATCCGCATTTCTTTAATATTCATCCACATTAGTAAACGCGGATGAACAAACACTAAGCGCATTTGTAAATGTGGAAGAAGAAACTTCATCCGCATTTCCCAAATGTACATCCGCATTTGTAAATGCGGACGAACAGTTCATCAGCATTTCCCAAATGCACATCCGCATTATTAAATGTGGATGATCAGTTTCATCATCACTTCCTGAAATGCTCATCCACATTAGCAAATGCGGATGAAGAAATTCCCTCAGCATTTCCACAAATGTGCATCCGTATTTGTAAATACGGATGATGAACATTCATCCACATTTTCTCAGTAACACATCCGCATTAGTAAATGAGGATGAAAAATAAAGAAATGTGGACAAAAACACTTGTATTTGATAGGATCAAAATGGATCGATCTTTGATGATATTGTGATGTAATTGAATCCAAACAAACACAAGTAATCAAATCAATGCAAACATATCAGAAAAATTCATAGTTTTTCATTGATAGAAAGCATAGAAATACAAGTGTAAGAAAACAGTTACAATTCGTGCACTGATTCTAAGGTCTTTTTTTACTTACCTGCGCAATACATAATCTATGCTATTTATTATCAAAGAAAACAAAAAGGAACATATATTTACAAATAAGTCCCTAAACTATGACAAAATTATTAATAAAGACAATAAAGACTAAATGTTAATCTTCGATAGGCTTCTACAATACTCCCCCTAAGATTTACATTGTCTTCCATCTTCAAAATCTTCTGTCTTCAATCTTCGGTCTTCAAATTCTTCAATCTTTATCTTCATTCTTTTGTCTTCAATCTTTATCTTCATTCTTCATTCTTCAAACATGAAAAAAATCTTCTGGTTCTTCTTTGATCTTGAACATTGGCTTCTCCTTGTATAGCTCTTGTTCTCTCAAGTCTTTAGCAATTGCAGACTTGAGCTTGCTCGCTAAAATTCCTTGCTGTAGTTTTGATTCATTCGTCTTGATTTCCATTTGATTCATCACCTCCAATGTTTCTATAGATAAACCTGCGATATCAATATTAGCATAAAATTCAATTGGCTTTGGATACTCTTTGTAATGAATTTCCAACACTCGAGATCCTCATGAATTCTATTTCCTTGATATCCTTCTTAACTATATTTGCATAGGCTAAGGCTTTTCTTAGAGATATTCTCTCCATAGCAGCATTCATAACTTTGATAATTGACAAGAAATACTTTTTGTCATTTTCTGCAACTTTTGGTATAACTCTTTCAAACTTCTGGATAGACTAAAATGAGATGTAGCTAGGATGTAATAGTTTCAATTCGAATACACCAAACAATGAAATCATGTCACGATCCTAATCGTCTAGATCTCGAACTAACTTTGACTCAAACAAATTAGCGTTGTAGAAACATCTCAAAATTGGTTTCGACTTTTGATTTCCATCAATAACTTTCAAGCCAGGATTAGTTACCTTCTCAAAGTATTGATCGCTAAAAGCATCCAAAAATTTTTCTTCTCTAACATCTTTATCACCATCTTTTCATTTCCTTTTCAATGACTGAAAATATTTTTTATCTTCTTGGTCACATCTCGTTTGTAAAAATGAACTCATTCTGCTTATACCTCTATTCAATAACTGTACAAAATTTTCTCCTCGACTTGCCCTAGTCGGATTGCTTAAAGACAGTTTATTCAACTCCTTCAAATCTTGAACAGGTTGCTTTATAATGCTCGAGAAAAAATGATATACATCATAAATTGCATTAACTCTTTTTATCAAAAATGCATCAAATACCTCGTCGTATTTCCATGCCACAATCTTTACTTCCTTGGTCGTGTCAGGAACAATCATTGCATTAAGCAACTCTGAAATTGATTGTCCTTTTTGTAAAACATTACGAACCAAATCACCTGCTATTCGAGCTTTATTCCATAATTGCTTATGTTCAATTGAAACTTGATATGCTTGTCTCTCAGTTTCAGGAAACATTTTTATTAGCTCTTTCCTTCTTTCAGACACACTACTCTTCATGGCCATGGATTTAATCTCTTGAGGTTTTAAAATCCTCGTTCTCTTTCTTATCTCTAAATATTATGGATTATCCATGTCAAGCACAATCATTTTATTTGTTTTCTTCTCCGTTGCTTGAAAACTTCTCACCAAATTTCTTAAAGAGTCTGCTTGTAATCTATTAAGCTTCTTCCTTGGATAATTTCTTGATTGTAGCCACATTCTTGAAGCAGTTACATTCATGTCATCAGGATTAGGATGATGTAACTTAGATGTTGAAAGTTTTTCAATATTTATGCTCTCTTGAAGAGGATTCCAATCTACATGCTCTAAAACTATCTCGTCAGGATCAATAGGAGCAACAGATTCAATAGTAATACACTTCTCAAACTCTTATTAATTTGAGATACTGTTAATCCATCAAGAAATACTTGATTATACTTCATATTGATCAAATAGTTATACATGTCTTCAATGTCTACAGGTACATCATCTTGTATTGACTCAATTGGTGAAAAATTTTCATCAACATTAGCTTCAACTAAATCTTCATCTTCTAAAACCTCATCATACCAGTCATCACCAAACTCAGCTTCTAGATCATCAAGAGCTCCTATGGCCTCTTGAATATCTGACTCTTCTTCTTCTTCACTTGCTGGTTCATCAACAATCTTTTGCACTTTTGTTGATGATCCAGGTAAAACTAAAACCTCTATATCATCAATTTTCCTTTTACCTTTATCTATTTTAGCTATCTTTTCAACATCTATTGGAGTGATTTCAGAAATAATCATAAATTCTGGAGACGAAGACTTTTGACTTTCTTTTATTCTTTCTATTTCTTCTTTTAAAGCTTCATTTTCTTCTTTCAACTTATTGAATCTTTCTTCCATCAGATCATAATCTTTCATCATAACTTCAAAAGTTTTTACATTATCTTCTTTATTTTCTCAAGATCAGCAATTACTTCATCTTTCTTTTGTAGATCTTCTTTCAACCTCTCATTTTCTTCTTTTAATTCCTCTATAAGCTTCAATTGCTTAGAGTTTTCTTCTTTCAACTCTTCAATAATCTACTGAAAATTTGTTTCTTCAGCCACATGAGTATCCTGTTGAGGCAAGCTTACAAAATCATTATGTATCTCATCTTCAAATACTTCAAAATCTTGAACATTCTCATTGAATTCAACTTGTTCTTCAGTTTCAACAATTTCTTCAATCATTCCCATAATCTCCTCAACATTTTGACTTTCTTCAATAATATCTTCAGCTTGATCTACTTCATTAATATCTTCATGACTTTCTTCAATAACTTCTTCATTAACTTCTTCGGTTTCTTGATCAGCTTCATGAACTTCTTCATGAACTACTTTTATAACATTACCTTCATTTCCATCATCGTTGTCATTCTCATCATCATCACCTTCATCTTCATCATCATCAGATTGTTCTTGAGGTATTTCTTCAATAAGATCATTTGGATCAATTGGTTCTTCCTTAATCAAATGAAAGTGATCTATAGTAATATCCACCTCATCATTTGCAACATTTCTCATGTATTCAAAAATAGGTACATTTTGTGCACCTGTGATCATAGCAAGTCTTTTGTAAGATATCTTTGACATTTGTTCCAGTATCATTGTTTCTCAAATAACACCATGAACATGAATATCTTGATGCTCTTCATTGATTATCATTTGTAAGAATCTAGGATACATCAAGTACTTATTCCTGATTCCTTTCTCCAGATTAAAAATAAAACCATTAAGAATCCATTTTGACATGTTAAACCTTCTGTTAGTTGCAAGAGCTACAATAGGAGATGCTATGTCAACTGGAAATGAATTCCATCCTGCACTTCTTTTTGACATGCAGTGCTCGAATATATAACGTAGTAGCTTCCAATGGTTGTAAACATAGGGAAATTGTCTGGGTGACCCATAGCCATGAATGTTTCTCTACATTCATTAAAAGATAATTCAGCCAAGTCTTCTGGGTCATTGGGTCCCAATCTCAATGCTTCTCTAATTGAATCTTTAGAAACTTCAATCATTCTGACATTTGTTATAAATCCCCTTACAACTTTTCTACCATCATCATTGATTTCAACTGTGGTTGTGTTCCAAAATTTCTTTATCAATTGTGCATATATGACCGGTTGATAGCACATAACATATACATACTTTGTTCTCAACAAGAACCTTATCATCTCTTCATAGCTAACAGCATCTTGTACTTCTTCATTTAATAATGCTGCCACATTATGCTTTGGCTCAAAATTTAACTCAGCCATCTGCAAAAATGAAACAAGAAATTTAGACACTTTGAATTTTAACACTTAAAATCAATGAATATTTATTGAAATTTAAAGAATTAGTATGTTTTAAAGATTTTTAATCTAACTTGCACTTAAAAAATTTTCTTAGTGTTTTAATGATCTGTTCAAGAACAAACTACATTCAAGTTAATATGTAGATGATATAAAACACATCAATTCAGTAAATTCTTCTCAAAAACATATTATAACATAAATTTATGATCAATTTTTCATTTTTATTAAAAATTCAAACATTGACGGTTCATCTTCAACAATTCGACATCATCAGGAACAATTTTGATGAAAATCTTATTTCAATGTATCGATATGACCGAAATCATGTTTATATCAACAATCAATCATCAATTTCAGTTCTTAATTTCATATTGTTCACAAATTTCAAAGATTCCAGTCGAATAGGGTTCATACGCCCGTATAGCATTAAAATGCCCAATCAAAATCAAACTTTAAACTTGAAATTTGTATGAATTTGTTCAAGTACTTACGTTTAGAATCGGAAATAAACACTATCAAACGCAAGTGTAGAACATAAATCAATCAAAATCAGAAAATCAATGGTAATCGAGAGTCAGGTATGAGAGTTCAGGGGTTTTTGAGTGAATGAATTGACTGAAATCACAAAGTGTTGTATTTATACTAGGTGAAATTTTTAGACGCATGAGCACTGTTTGTGCGCATGGAGTTGATTTTTACACTAAGTATTTAGGCGCATGAGCACCGTTTGTGCGCATGAGGTTAGGCGCATAAGCACTGTTTAGGGGCTTTTTCATTGTTCAGGCGCATGGGTCTAGTTGAAACGCCCAACACTTGGTAATTTTTCACTTGATACGCCCAATTCTTGAAAGTCTGTTAATGTGCAGGCGCATGACTATGGATGAAACGCCCAACACTTAATCACAAATTTCAGACTTATGACAACTGTTTAGGCGCACGAGGATGTATGAAACGCCCAACACTTGTACAAATTCTGAAAAATCATCATGCTCCTAATTTTGGACTTTTTAACACTGTTTAGGCGCATGATAATGCTTCTATGAGTCTAACACTTGTGATTTTCAAATCTTCCACCTGAACACTGTTTAAACGCATTAGTACTGTTCATAAGCTAATTTTTTAAACAATTTGTCAAATTTTGACTTTCACCAAAAATTTACATAATTGACCCTCAATTTTGAACTTTTGACATTTCAAACTTTTATTTTTATTTTTGATCATTTTATTTTTGTTTTAAATTTTTTTAAAAAATTTCCCGTCATTTCGGTCTCTAATTTTAACATAAAGAGTCTCATATTAAAATGTTGCAAGAAGCTTTTCCACTTTAAAATGTTTTCTTCAGGTTCATTTTTATATTATATCAAACACACACATGCTTGAACTTTTTAGCTTCATCCTATCCATCCACAACATTTAATTTTTGATTTTTCATATCTTGAAATTTGAAAATTTTCTCTTTGACACTTTTATTTTTTACTCCCCCTAAAATTTTAAGTTTAATAGAACTTAGAAGTTTCTTGAAAGTCACAGGAAGAGCACACTAATCATTGTTAATATGCCTGCATACAGAAAAACATGCAAAAATCAAAATTAAAGCAGAATAAAAATCTATTATGTACAATTGAATCATATGTATGCAGTGAGATCATATCAGTTAAGATGAGCACATTGAAAGAAAAAAGTTGGATGGATAGTCATAGATAGTGAATAAATCCTAATCAAGTGTGTTCCAGATCAGCATTTCTGTAGCAAAGGAGACACGAGATCTAAGGACTGAAAATGAGTGCTTTTGGCAAGATACTCAGCATACTTACTTTTTCAACTCTTGGATTGCTTAAGGTACAATTAGATATGACATTATGTAAGTCACACTTAGACTTAGAGAGAACCCTCATCAAGATATGCAAGAAATCACCTTTCTCATCTTGAAAACCTGACATATACTTATAACCAGATCTCATGCTTAGTTTATGCTCATTGGAATCTTTTTGCATCAGATGAGAATATCCAGGTCTGTAATTACTTACAACAAAGGATATCTCGTCACTTCAGGTCTATGATGACTCATAACAAAGAAGTGATTAGATGCTTTAAATTAATTAGAGCTCAATGGTTATTCATATCACCACCAGGTGTGAGATTATGACTTAACAAGCAATCAATTTGAGAAGTCAACACTACTCATTGGTACTAAAATGGACAAACATGACTGCATGACTGATTTAGTTTGATCACAACAGTTTACTTTTTCAGTATAATTACATGAGCTTACCTGCACATCATATCTGATCACGTCAGACTTTAGTCGTAAGCGTAGTAAGCAACTGATCAAACTAATGTATCTATCATTTCTCACATATTGCAAAGACAGATTCATTCCTAAAAATGAATTAAAAAAAGTTTGTAGTTTTTTTTATATTTTTATCTTTTGATTTTTCAATTTTCTATTTTTGTATTTTGGTTTTGCTTTTTGTATGAAACATTCACACACAATATACAATCAGGCAATTAACTTTGATAGTTTCTCTTACTATTTCCTATTAAGTTAAGGGAGGGTTCTTATCATTTTAAGACTCAAGTATCTAAAATGCTCAAAAATCAGTTTTTACACATGATTAATAAGACCAATTGACTTTACCAAATACTCAAACCTGATGAAATCAACTTTTCTGTGTGAATGAATGTTTACCGTTGAATATGAACAACAAAAACAAACACTGGTTGATTTCTCCCAAGGATCTTTTCTAATCTCTCAATCAATAAACATAAACCATGGTGCGGAAACCCATGATAGATGCTATGATATCAGTGTTGTGTATGTTTGTGTGTGATTGTGTGATTGCTAGTGCTTGGATGATAATATCTGCTTAATTGTATTGATTGTTCAAAAGCTTACAAAGGATTAGGGTAGTGTGCTATTTATAGCCTATACACAAAAGCTATATACAATTACTAAACTACATTTATGTAAATAAAATTACATAGAAAATAATCCTAAGTCTACAAGTCATCCGCTGTGGAGAATAAGTCATCCGCTGTGGAAGATATCTCATCCGCTGTGGAAGATATCTCATCCGCCGTTGAGAAGACTTGTCATCCGCTGTGCAGTGCTTGTTCATCCGCTGTGGAATGTTCATCCCCTGTGGATGAACATCCGCTATGAAAAATTGTGTGTTTGCTTGTCTGTTGTCTGCTGTATGTTCTTCATCCGCTGTGGGATGGATGTTCATCCGCTTCACACACTTGGATAGATTTCTTCATCCACTGCTAATGATCTTCATCCGCTGTGACTCTTTCTTCATCCGCTGCAGACACTTGTACAAAATTTCTTTTATCTACAATTTTGAAAAAGAAATTTAATCAAATATTAGTGTTTGTTATGAATGATAATGATACTAATATGTTCGTAAATAATTGTTTGAATGTTAGAACACATTATATTTGATATATGTCTGTTATGGCAAGTATCATACTTTTATGCATTAATTCTTAATGCACTTTTTGATTCCAATAATACTCCCCCTAAGTATGATGTTGCCAACTCTGTATGTTAGCTTGTTTAATGTTTTGTCTATTAATAATGAGTGTGTGTGTGTGTGTTTATTATGAATGGTAGTTGTTTGTTTGTTTGTCTTGAATGTTATGCATGTTTAGTTGTTTGTTATGAGTGATTGATTGTTAATGAGGTATTAATTCTAATTACACAAGTGTAATTAGATTGATTTCTTTGCCTGTATGCTTGTATGATTCCTTTGTGATTGCAAAATAGCACATGTATGAATATTTGTGTGTTTCCATGTGTTTATATGATAACACATGTATGTATGTCTGAATGTTATCATATGCATAAGAGCCTGTGTATGTATGAAATGTATGATAGCATAATAAATAAAAGTTATAAGGAAGGATATGTTTGTTTGTTTGTTTTGCCAATGATGTGTTTAGAAACCTCAGGAGTGAGATGGTCCAACTTCTTCAGTCTGCTTCTTAGCCTCTTCCATAGCTTTTAAAGTATCTTCTATGTCTTGCTCAATTGCTTGGTCGGCTTCAGCTTCCTTCACCTGAACCTTCAATGCTGTGATCTTCAAAGCATTTCTGCAGTTTACTATGTGTTCAACAAAATAGTCAACCGCACTTCTTTGATCATCATATTTTTGCTCAATGGTCAAGTGACCCAGCTGCTCCAAAGTAGACTGATCAAGGCTCTAGACATCAATGTTGCTCACCAAGGTGGTGACAACATGCTTTCTTTTCATTATCTCTAAGTTGTTGTTGTCAGAGATTCTCATTCCAGTAATCCCTTCAGTATGTGTGAGTGGCTGTTGTTTTGTTTTCAGTCTCTGCTTCAATGCTGCCTTCACATATATTGTCCCTAGTATTCTCAGCATGTGAATAAAGTAACAGCAGTCACCCTTACATAATACATCCTGAATGGCTGAAAATGTTTTGGTCTTCAAAAAGGATACTTAAGACGGGTGAAGTAGTTTAATTTCAACAGGATCAAACAGTCTTATGTCTTCAGCTATCTTTCCTTCTAATTTTCTCTCCAACACCACTTCAAAATGATTTTCATCATAGTACCAGTGGGTGATTGGATGATTGTATTGGTTGCCTTTTATCTTTTTCATTATCAGCTTCAGATTAGAAGGTCTTAAAAGGTATCCTACTCTTTCAAGTAGTTCAGGGTCAACTTGTTCTGTTTGGTCTGTTTGTGGTTGTTTCCCCTTCCCGGCTGCTCTTTACTCTCTTCTCAATTTTTCAATGTGAGGCTTATCCTCCTTGTCTGCTTTGGCCTTTAGTTCATAATGTTGTTTGTGCATGTATGTTCTAAGGATATGGAAGTAGTTAGCTCCCCTTGGATTGTTTGAATGATTAACCATTCTCAATTGGAGAAGGTCAAGTCTATCTTCTTATGTGAGGGTGCCTAGCTGGGATATGTATGATAAGTATTGGACAAGTCCAGGTACTCTCTTGATTAACACAGCATCCCATACCTTATCATATTTCCAGGCCACTATTTTTGTTCATTTGCCCAGCAGTCAAAGAGATTTTGTCATAAAGCTTAACAAAATTAGTCTTCTCACTGATTATCTCTCTGACCTCATTTCCTTCAGGCCATAACCTATGAGGCATGAACTCTCTTGGTTCTTCAATAGGATGTAGTTCAGGAGGAGCTTGGTGGTATGTTGAGAGAGATGCTGCAGGATGAGGTTAGAAAACCTATGGCTTCAGGGCATTTGAGAGCATGTTCTTGTATATCTTCGTGGCCATATCTTTCATTTAGGACAATGACCTCCCAGCATAAGATCTGTATGGAATCCTTGTATGACTTAGCCAACTCTTAACTTGTTGGTAAGTCATTTTATCTATCTGTGGATCCTTTAGCAGGTTCTTCTGCAACTCCTGTTGATCTTTTATTTCCTTATACCTTCTGTAGGTCTACTAACTTTCATTCTTCATAACCTCTTGAGAGTCTTTGAGCAGATACTTTACTTCGGATAAGTTCATTATCATAAATGCATCATAAGGAAAACCTCTTGATATTAACTCTATCACCATGAGTGTTTCTAGATCATCTGAGAATAGATCTTGAATGTTTTGGATTTGATTTTCATCATCATCTTCTTCTATTTCCTCCTCAGAGTCTGATATGATTATAATTTGCTGTTTATCAGAACTCTGTGCAATTTCACCTTCTTCTAATTGACCTTGCTAAGCATACTCAGGTTGTTCTTGCTTTACCTTAAGTAGCTTGTATGGAGGTGATTTTGGTGATTCAGGCTCAACTGTTTGTTCTATTTCCTTTGATGAATAACCTAAGTAAGTTCTTTTCCTTTTCCTCTCATAGGTCATTATTTGAGGAGATGATGATGATGCTTCTGCTATTGCTTGTTTAGGTTGAACAGAGGCAGATTTAGCAAACTGTCTAACCAGTTCCATTTGCTTTGCAGTTAGAGGATTATATGGAACTATGCTTGTTTCTTGATTCACAGGATCATGTGTATGAAAATGTTGTCTTAAGATTGGTGAATAATGGATGTTCTTATAAGGATTTGAATCACTAAACAGCTGATCCATGGTGTATGTTTCTTCAGGGATAATTAGTGTTAGTTCAGCTGGTTTAGATTGGCTTTGCTGTGTTTCTTCTTCACCAATTTCTTCTTTAGAATCACTCAAATGTTCAACCATATCTGCTGAATGTTCTTCCTCATTCAGCTGAGTGTCTGTATGTTCAAGCTCCTTGTTTAACCTTTTGATTTCTTTAGATTGAGCCTCTATTATCTTCTTTTGTTTATCAACTTCACTTTCATTTGTTATTGATTGATTAGCCCAGTAATCAATTTTAGCTTTGGCTATAAGAAGTTCATTATCCTTGACTTTTAGTTTTCTTTGTGTTTGATTAAGCTGTTGTTGTACAAACTTAACAATCAGCTTTTGTGCATTTTGATCAGTCTTAAGCTTATCAATCTCTTGTTCTTTCTCATTCAGCTTGTCTTTCAATTTCTTAGCTCTTTTATTTGATCTTTCAATGAGTTTATTATACTCAGTGAATAGAAATTCCTTAGAATGCTTAATGTCTTCTTCAGTTAAAGCCTCACTACTTGGTTCAACTTCTTTAGCAGTTGTGTAAGTTTGTACAGGTTATGGTTCAAGAGAAGAAGTACCAACCTCCTCATGCTCATCTGGTTGTTGCTCAAGAGCTGTATCAATATCTCTTAATAGAGATGAAAGTGTTTGTTGATCTAAGAGGTTAGGGCTGTGTGGTGGTGAAAGGAATTGAGTTTGTTGTGGGCTGAATAGTTGTTGTGGGCTGAGTGGTTGTTGTGGGCTAAGTGGTTGATGAATGATTGGTGGTGGCTGTATGATGGGTGCTTGTTGAATGGCATGTTGAAATAGCATGAATGGTTCATCCTGTCCTGGAATCCTCAGAAATACCTCAGGAACAGGAATGTCATAGTCAATCATGTGTGGAGGTACAGGCACCTCATCTCCTTGATAAAGGCTAGATTTGATCCTATTAAACACATGTTCATTCAAGTGAACAGGGTGAAAGATAGCTCCTTCTTTGGGTATGTTTGGTAACAGATCATCAATTATCATCTGTAGGAATCTTGGAAACATCTAAAATTTGTTCCTCACCTCTATGTTGTCATATACCATGCCATTAAGTATTTGTGTAGCAAAATTGAATGGTCTGCTTGCAATAATGCTAGCAATGGCATATGAAGCCCTTAATGATGTAGCATCCCAACCAGTTTTCCTGTTTGTCATGGTTTCTGGTATGTATGCATTAGAAATCAAAATTGAGCACACATATAGGATTTCTTAATCTGTTTCCTTCCAATTGTGCCAGTGTATCCAATTTGTCTGAATACATGCAACACATACTGTTCATCAAACTCAACAGGGCCTTCTGCATCAACTTCTCATAATAGCAGAACCCTTCTTATTCCTTCTTCAGAGATGATGATTTGCTGATCATGTAGATACTACTACTTGTTCATTATTCATCTCTTCCAAGTATGCATTAGTCTAGAACTAGACTATGTGATCCTCACATATGTCTGGTCTAGCTGTCATTGCATGAACCAGTCTTGTTTGCCTGATTGCTTGGATCATGTCTCTGTAGATCTCTGACTTGGGAGAGTCAAGATTTAGGAATGCACAGATGTTGTGATCCCTGACAAACACCAAATTTGCCATAGCTGCATAAAAAAAAAGTTAGTGATTATGTATGATATATGCATAATTGCTTGAAATGATGAAAAGTTGATTAAGCATTCATTTGTATGTTTGTATAATGATAACTTATGTATGTTTAGAACTTGTTGTTTGATTAAAAATGAATGGTTTGGGTGTTTTCAATGACAATATCAGTTTGACTTTTACAAGACAACTGATGAATGATTTTGTTTGTTTGAAAACTTGTTTGATATACTCCTTTATGAATCAAAACTGATTTCTGATGAGTTTTGATGTTTTACCACAATTAACAAGTTCATAAGCATGCATAAATTATACATTATATCAGTTTGATTTTGGTTTTCAGTTTGACTTTTATAAGTCAAAATTTCATTTAATGCATATTCAATGCATATACATTAAATGTCTGTTTGATTTGTTATTGCCAAAAGTAACTGATTATGAATGTTTGTTATGGACTTTTAAAGATGTATATCAAGTAATAACACATTTCAATCATTTTGTAAGATCAAACAGTGATTTTGAATGGTTTTTCTAATGAACATAATGACTGTTCATGATCATTATAAACACATAGTCAAATTTCACCAAATCAACAACCTAAATACATTTGACTAAGTCCTATTAACACAGATTTAATGTTTGTTATGGACTTTTAAAAACATCACTTTATTCATTATTGATTATATGTAAACTATTCGACTGAGTCGAACAATGTATGAATCAGAAGTCAATCTGATGTTGTTTGAATGAATGATTTAATGTTTCGATCATGTTGTTATACCTTTTCGATCAACAAATCAATGATAAATCAGAGTTTGTTTGGGTTTATATTGAACAGAGTAACTAGGGTTTATGAGGGATTTGAAGTGTTTGAAAATTTTTTGACTGTTTACTCTCTCTCTCTTTATAGGTGAAAAAGAAAAAATGTGCAAGTATGGTTTATATGCACAGCGGACAAAAGACTATCCGTTGTGGATACAGTGTTCATGCGCACAACATCCGCAGTATGAACAGTGTTCATGCGCTGTGCAAAAATGACAAATTAATTTTAGGTCATCCGTTGTATGAACGGTGTTAATGCATTGTGCATTTTACACTGTGGGTTGTATGTTGTACTATGCACACAGCGGATGAACAACTTTTTCATGCGTTGTGCACATATCTTATATGCTATGTATGACAACTGTAGTCACAGCGGGTGAACATTTTGTTCATGCACTGTAAACCCTTAGACCATTGTACTGATTGTTCACAGCGGATGAACATTTGTTCATTCGCTGTGGACACTTGAATGATTTGATGGTTTGTTCATAGCGGATGAACAATGTTCACCTGATGAAATCAACTTTTTTGTGTGAATGAATGTTTGCTGTTGAGTATGAACAACAACAAGAAACACTGGTTGATTTCTCCCAAGGATGTTTTCTAATCTCACAATCAACAAACATGAACCATGGTGTGGAAACCCATGATAGATGTGTAACAACCGACATCTAGGTCATAATTCTAACCTTTAACCTCCTGCATCATTATCCATACAATTAATATTAATGTATATATTATTATTATTATTATTATTATTATTATTATTATTATTATTATTATTATTATTATTATTATTAGTGTTATTAATGTTATTGCTATTAGTGTCATTTTTGTTATTTCATTTGCCATTTTGCATGATTTAGTCAATCTAGCCTTTAGCATAGAGTAACTTCGTGTTCCGGTAAAGTTAATTAGTCACCCTTGCAAAAATTAAATCTTAATTGAAACAATTAAAATGTGTGTATATACACATAATTCACGGTTGAAATATACATATACATACTTGATACTTAATCAACTAACTAGAAATTACCCACTTAAAATACTACACAACAAAACAATACCACATAATAACAATTTACATTTAAAATTTAAAACAATTACACCTCCACAAGACTCCAATTTCAGCCGCCCCCTTGACCACCAATCCCCTCCCATATTCTCCACTACACACCACCACAACCCTCCTCCACTCTTCTTTCATGCAATCTCATTCAAACCCACACACACTCCTCTCACTCTCTTCTCTCCCTCTTAGATTCTCCAGCAGAAAAACACACACAACACACCACAATCCCTCTCCATTTCAGCCTCCTAATCGAAGTACAACCACAAACAACCATCGCCCAAGTCCAAGCAAGCAAGAAAGTGGCATTTTGAGAGCTTTTGATACACGGTTCTTGCAAGCTCGACTTCTCCAGCCCTTGTTCGAATATTTCCAGACCATTTTGTCTCTCTACACTCTCCAAATCATGAACAATACAAAGAGTAAGCTTCATCTTACCCGAAACAAACTATGTCATGTGTTATTCTTTCTTTTATCCACCAAAACCCTTACTTTCTTTGTTCTAACAGAAGTCCACTGCTATCATCTCGTTCTTGAGGAGCTTTTAACTTCACTAGAGGTATCTCACACGTTATATTGGTCATACTAAGGGTGGAACACAAGTTACACCTTGAAAACCCTCTTTTGGGTGATCTTGGCATCATTGAACCCTTTATCTTGTAACCCTCCGAAACCCAAGCTTTGGATCTGCTTAAAAATAGTTTTTAAACCTCTTAATAACCTGTTTTGAAAGTTACAAAATGTTTGGGTGCAATCTATGATGTTTTACACATGTGTAAAGGACTAAAATGGTGAAATCTCTCAACTACAAGCTTATTTCATGGTTACATGTTAGATCCATGTGTTAGAGCTATTTTTTAGTATTTTTTGGATGTTATTGGGTGTATGAAATGTTGTCAAAGGCTGAAAAATAGTAATAGTAGGGATTATAGGCATTTTGAACACATTAGGGGACCCGAAAGGTGGTAAATTGACTTAAAAAAATAATAGGACATAGAGTATAACCATGTTAAAAATAATTACAGGCTCTAAAAAGGTTAAAAAAGTGAAATTGGTCGGATTTGTGGATAAATGGTTCTAAGAACAATTTAAATGAAATTTTTAGTTAAAAACGGGCCTTAACCGGGTGATTTTTGGAAGAAAATCATGGAAATGCAAGAATAAACCTAAAATATATGGGATACTTGTTATTTAAGTAATTTTGGGAACTTTAAGACTTAAATATGGTGAAAAATTGGTCAAACATGACTTCAAACGGTCGATTTCGGGTAAAAACGCGTTTTAACGGGTTGAACTTAAAAATGAGACTTTCAACAAAAGGGTTTAAGAATACATTCTCAACAGATTATAAAACTTATTAAAAGTCCTTAATATAATATTTAATGTTTTAAGACTTAAAATTATAAGGTTTAATACTTAACCGTTAAAAACCTTCGGTTTTACCGTAACCGGTAACTTAAAAACATATGTTTACCAACTCAATTCTAAAGTTATGAAAATTGGAAACTTAACTTGATTAAGATGTATTACTTAACTCCAAAAATATGTTATTTGGTCATAAAGGCCATTAAATGTAAAGAAACAAAACTTTAGGGTAGAAATTGTAAATTTTGAAACTTGAGAGGCTAAACTGTAAATTCTGCCAAAACTCTATAAAACGACCCAATGGACATGTAATCACTTGGTAAACTTAATTTAACTGGTATCAATGACCTAATAGTGTAAAAATCTATATTTATCCATAAGAAACCATGACTTTCTATAAAAGGAAACTTTCTAATGCAAGCCTTGGCAAATCTAAGCTAGTTGAACATTTAACCTCTTAACACATTTGGCCTACCTTGTATGACCCTAGTATGATGATGGAGCGGTGCTTGACTTGAAACCTTCCCGGTACACGAAGAACCCGTTGCTTGAAACCCTAAGGTGAGTTCTAGTGTCCGCCTTTTTACTACTGTTTTTGGGATGAAGCATGCTCTGTTTAAACTGAATTAAATCTGTGCTATATGATGATGCTATATGTTGTGGAAGTGTTAGAACCTGCGTTTACTTTTATCATGATCATTAATTCTTATGTGAACCGCTTGTTTTATATGGGTAGATCTACTTGGGGAATCCCCCACACACAATGCCTTCCTTGGTGAACGGGAAGGGTACCCCACTGAGATCCTACGGGGTCATTTGTAGCATGTGACAAGGTTAAATAAGATACTAGGGTGAACCATCCAGCAGGTATGGTTCACCGTATGAGGCTCAGTTCTTCCTTCGGGATTAGCCAGTATAACATAACTTTAGAAGAGGCTAGTCGGGACTGAGTGCTATGTTGATTGTGATCCCCAAAACCATGATACTATGATTTATGATTTTTAGAAAAAATTTGGATTCTTTTTAATCCTTTTGTTTTTTAACTTTAAGCACTTGAATTCACCAACTTTTTAGTTGACACAAATTTCTTTTGAGCATGTTTCAGGTAATCCTTGAAGGGAGTCTAGCTGTGTAGAAGACTTGACCTAGCACCGTGACCCATGGCATTGGCTTGTTTTTTTTTTTATTTTTAAACAACTTGGAATTATTTTTATTTACTTTTGTTGGGAACAATTTGTACGGTTGAATCATATACTTGTATGGGCGGCTTGACCTACAACTAGCCCGATATTTCTTTAAACTTTAATGCCATGTGATGTTCTCTCCTTTTGTGCTCTTATGATGGTTTGTTTCCGCTGCCATATATTGTTACTAGTCTGTGACGTCCCACCCTACCTGGGCCCGGGGTGTGACAGATTGGTATCAGAGCCAAAGGTTGTAGAGAAGTCGGGAATACCATAGTAGACCCTAGGCTACAACCCTGATACCTTAGGACCGTCCTCATGGGAAAGTGTTGGGATGATCGGGGGGTTGGGTAAATTGATGATTACACTTGATCAACGTAATCATGAACTTACCGGACGGGTAAATTCCAGCATGGACTGTTAGGTAATGATTGGACTTTTGTTTGAATGTTATAATTCTTAAAATTTACTTTGAGTGGTCTAAGGGTTTTCTTAAAATGAAACTACTTTATTGTTATTATTTGAAGAGACTAATGATTTATGATACTATTAATTACTGATACCTCGGGTTATTGACACTGTTGGGATATCTGATACTATTGCCATCACTACTACAATAAGTACTATTATTATTGCAATCATGAGCTATGAGAAACCAAATTACTCATGATATTTCTTACAGGACATCGAGGCTATGGCTGACAAAGGGAAGGCACCTGCGTACCCAACATACGGTACTGCACCAGCTGGGAGCCCTAGGAGGGCGACGCCGCGGACAGAGTATGAAGAATACTTGAGGAGACGCGGACACCCGTGCTGGATATCCGTTACGTCTGATGACACTGAGCCATCGAAGGACTCTTCCTCGACATCTCCCTCCAGGAGCCGAACGCGCTCCCAATCTCCGCATGTCGCAGCTCCTACACACTCACCTATCCTACCTATAGGGAATAGGGGTGCACGTGTTATCACCCGCCCACGCAAGAGTACTAGGCCAGGACCCTCAGTCTCCTTTAGGATGCCACCTCCTCCTCCACCATCTGTTAGGACTTTGACACCTGCACCACCGATGTTTGACCCGCTCCGACACCACCCACATGATGCGCACTGGATGCCACCGAGGCATAACGTGTATGATGGCCCTAGTGTGCTAGGTAGTGACTGGTACTCCCAGTCTAGCCGACGGGCAAGCGACGTAGGTCCCTCTGATGCTGCATTGGATGAGATTCTGAAGACCGTCCGTTGTCACGAGCTGACACTCCAGCACGCCACTCGGACCTCCCAGTCCGCCCAGTTTCAGGCCATGATGGCTTCGCAAGGGGTCCAGCGGTTGGAGCAAGAACAACGGAAGAAGAACTCAGGGTGGCTGAAGAAGAAAAGGATGTGAGAGAATGGAGAAGATGTGGGATTGTCTGTCTCTTAGACAGTTGAAGAAAACAATTTTATTATTATCAGATACTATTATTATTATGTATTATGGGGGTGATGGCACCTTCCAATTTGTAAGAGTATAACTCTGATGCAATTCTATTTTGCTGATACTATTAACCCAATCTATCTATGAAACTACTTCTAATGGTGCTGATTCTGCAGGGTAATTTGTATTGAATTGCAATGTGATATGACATGTGTAGGAATTTTGTCTTGCATTGTTTTTGGGTTGAACTATCCTAAATTAATTTAATGGAACATATTAGAGGTATTTAGTGGTGTGTATATTACACTCCCTCCTGTTAGAACGTGGTATATTAGGATAACCGATGCATGGGCTGTTTGAAACCAAAAAATTATGAGATGCTAAACGAATTTATCTGTGATGCTACCAGAATGCTACCAGGAGCTACGAGTGGTCGTCATGGGGAAGCTAGACCAACCGGCAACCAACCCCTTACTCCACCAGGAACTCCCCGTGGAGAGAATGTCAATCAGGGGAATGATGAAAGAATTTCCAACCTTGTAGCACAACAAATTGCTAACGCCATCCCGACCATCATCGCTCAAATCAATGCGGACCGGAACAACCCCAGTGGTAATGATGGATCCGGGAACAATGAGGGCAATAATGAGGAAGCTGAAGCACTAAGGAATGGATGCTCCTACAAAACTTTCATGGCGTGCAAGCCGAAGGATTTCTATGGTACCGAGGGTGCGACTGATTCGTACCGATGGATTGATGAAATGGAAGCCGTCCTAGATATCAGCGAATGTAAGATGGAACACATGGTGTGGTATGCTTCCCAGTCACTCAAGGTATCAGCACTGGAATGGTGGAAGATTGTTACTCAGCCCATGGGAAGAAACGCTGCTAACCAAATAAGTTGGACCGAATTCAGGGAATTGCTAACCAACAAATACTGCCCCATCAATCAACTGGAGAAACTAGAGTCTAAATTTATGAGCCTTGAAATGAAAGGCCCTCACTACATCGAGTACATCAACTGCTTCTTAGCCCTGGCTCGACTGGTGCCACACCTGGTGACACCGGAATCCAAGGGCGTAGCATATTTCATTTGGGGACTACATCCCAGAGTCAGGGGTATGGTTCGATCCTCCAGGCCCTCAACCCTGCAAGCTGCGGTCGACTTCGCCAGTAGTTTGAGCGATGATCTAGTCAGGGCTGGGTGGACTGAACAAATCAGGATAGAGGAAGGAAGAAGTCGATGGGTGAGAAGAGAAATGGTTTGATGGGAAGAAAGAAATTGGTAGCAGTAGTGGGTCAAGCAAGAAGGGTTTTGAAGGTATGAGGCGTGAAGACCAGGGTGGAAGGACTCAGAAGCTATACTCGGGAACAAGCCCAATCTGCAACAAGTGTAAACTGCATCATCAAGGGGTGTGCAACCCGATGCCCTGCTTCCGATGCAAACGACCAGGTCATCTGATTAAGGATTGTACGTATATGCCAGGAGGTTTGTATGTATATGCCAGGTAAACAATGCTATGAGTGTGAAGATCTAGGGCACATGAGGAATAAGTGTCCTAAGCTGGGCAGAGATAAGGATGCCAGACCCAATAAGCCCAAGGGATGAGCATTCTTGATGGATCCAGCCGGTGCTTGTAAGGAACCTGATGTGGTCAATGGTACGTTCCTTATAAATAATCATCCTGCTACCGTTCTATTTGATACTGGAGCAACTACTAGTTTTGTCTCTAGCACTTTTAAGCCTTTGATTGACTTGAGTGCATGTGTCCTGACTGATACGTTTACTGTAGAATTAGTTGACCGTAACATCTTAGAAACTAATGAAGTCATCAAGGATTGTTTAATGAACCTAGAAGGTAGTACATTTAAGATAAACCTTATGCCTATTAAGCTAGGAGGATGTGGTTGTTGGTATCGATTGACTGGCTAAGTATAGAGTCGAAATCGTGTGTGATGAGCGCCTACTTAAGATACCATTGAACGACAGGAAGGTGTTAGTTGTTCATGGTGAAAGAAGTAACACGCTATATCCTATGATATCCCATTTGAAGGTAACCAAGAGTCTCATGAATGGATGCACATCTTTCATAGTTTATGTAATTAAAGCCAAAGTGGAAAAGAAGATTGGGGATATACCAGTGGTTTCGGAATATCGGAAGTATTTCCCGAAGACCTACCGGGACTCCCTCCGACTCGTCAAATTGAGTTCCAAATAGATCTATTGCCTGGTGCTGCACTAGTAGCCAAGGCACCGTACCGACTTGCCCCTCCCGAGATGAAAGAACTAATGCTACAAATCCAAGAGCTACTCGACAAGGGGTTTATACGACCGAGTGTGTCTCCATGGGGTGCCCCGGTGCTATTCATGAAAAAGAAGGATGGAACCCTACGTATGTGTATTGATTACCGGGAACTAAACAAGCTGACAATAAAGAATCGTTACCCTCTTCCGAGAATTGATGACCTATTCGATCAACTGCAGGGGGCAAGCTATTTCTCCAAAATATACTTAAGGTCAAGGTACCATCAACTAAAGATAAGAGAGGAAGACATACCCAAAACAGCCTTTAGAACTAGATATGGACATTATGAGTACCTGGTCATGCCCTTTGGACTGACTAATGCACCAGCGGCATTTATGGATCTCATGAACCGAGTGTGCCGCCCATATCTAGACAAATTTGTGATTGTATTTATCGACGACATCCTGATCTACTCCCGTGGAAAGGAAGAGCACGAGAAGCACCTTAGGCTGATTCTCGAGTTGCTCAAGAATGAACAACTATATGCCAAGTTCTCCAAATGCGAATTTGGATGCAAGAGATCCAATTTCTAGGGCATGTCGTAAATAAAGATGGAATTCAAGTGGATCCTTCAAAGATAGAGGTTATTAAGAACTGGAAAATTCCAGAAACTCCTACCGAGATAAGACAGTTCCTTGGATTGGCCGGATACTATGAAGGTTTATCAAGGACTTCTCGCATATTGTAGAACCGTTAACTGCCTTGATCAAGAAGAATACAACTTTTGAGTGGGAACAAGAGCAGAATAAAGCATTCGAAACACTCAAGGAAAAACTATGTAGTGCACCTATCATCACCCTCCCAGAAGGAGTTGAAGATTTCGTGGTTTATTGTGATGCCTCGCGTCAGGGACTGGGATGCGTGCTAATGTAGCGCAACAAGGTAATTTCTTATGCATCCAGACTGCTGAACGATCATGAGAAGAACTACACAATGCATGATCTAGAATTGGGTGCTGTGGTGTTTGCACTCAAAATATGGATGCATTATCTCTATGGCACAAAGTGCATTGTTTACACTTACCATAGAAGTTTGCAACACATTCTTGATTAGAAGATGCTAAACATGCGTCAGAGAAGATGGGTTGAGCTATTAAATGATTACGAATGCGAAATCCGCTACCATCCCGGCAAGGCCAATGTAGTGGCGGATGCCTTGAGCAGGAAAGAAAGAGAAGAACCCCTTCGTGTCCGTTCCTTAAGGATAAGTGTGTATACTGACCTTATTGCGAGATAAAAAGAAGCTCAAGGCGAAGCGCTAAAGGAAGATAAATTAGCAGAGGAGTTGTTAATAGGAATGGAGAAGAGGTTAGAGTTGAGCAACGATGGTATATATAAATATGAAGGAAGAACGAGGGTACCGAGGTATGGGGGAATTAGAGAGGTGATCCTAGACGAATCCCACAAATCTAGGTACTTGGTTCGCCCCTGAAGTGACAAAATGTACCAAGATCTAAAGGCACTTTCCTGGTGGCCTAGAATCAAGAAATCAATGGTGCAGGCTGAAAATCAAAAACCATGGTGCGCCATGGTGCAGGCTGAAAATCAAAAACCGTCAGGGACGTTACAACAGCCTGAAATCCCAGAATGGAAATGGGATAATGTCACGATGGATTTTGATACAAAACTACTCAGAACTTTCAGAGGTCATGATGCTATCTGGGTAATAGTTGATCGGTTAACTAAATCGGCTCACTTCTTGCCGATTCGAGAGGACAACGACCTGACAAAGCTGGCCCAACTGTACATCGACGAAATAGTGACCAGGCGTGGAGTGCCACTATCAATCATCTCCGACAGTGATAGTCGTTTCACTTCTCGTTTCTGGAAGTCACTCCAGCGGGCTTTAGGAACCCGTCTGGAATTAAGCACTGCTTACCACCCACAAACTGACGGTCAGAGTGAAAGAACCATCCAAACCTTGGAAGATATGCTAAGGGCTTGTGTGATTGACTTTGGAAGGAACTGGGATAACCATCTTCCTCTAGTAGAGTTCTCCTACAATAATAGTTACCACGCAAGTATAAAAGCAGCTCCATATGATGCCCTATATGGTAGGAAATGCCAATCACCGTTGAGTTGGAATGAGAACGGAGATAGCCAACTAATGGGACCCGACATCGTGATGGAGACCACCGACAAAATATTTAAAATTAAGGAGCATTTAAGAGCAGCCAGAGATCGTCAGAAGAAATATGCTGACAGAAGGCGAAAACCATTAGAGTTTTAAGTGGGCGACAGGGTAATGCTAAAAGTAGCACCATGGAAGGGGACTGTGAGGTTTGGAAGAAAAGGAAAGCTAAGCCCGAGATATATAGGACCATTTGAGATACTAGCAAGAATCGGCCCCGTGGCGTATCAATTAAAGCTACCGCAAGAGCTACGTCACATACACGACATCTTCCATGTGTCAAATTTAAAGAAGTGCACAGTAGACAAAGCCATGGAGTTACCCTTGAAGGAAGCAAGGATTAATGACAAGTTGAACTTCATGGAAGAGACTGTAGAGATTACTAACCGGCTGGTCAAGAAACTCAGGCGAAGTCGCATACCCAAGGTCAAGGTAAGATGGAATTCTAGGCGAGGACCTAAATTCACTTGGGAGCGGGAAGATGAGATGAGAAAGAATTATCCACACCTCTTCAGATCCACTCGTTCTGGAGCTTACGGAAGCTAAAAAAAATTTCGGGATGAAATTTCCCAAACGGTGGGAGAATGTAACAACCGACCTCTAGGTCATAATTCTAACCTTTAACCTCCTGCATCATTATCCATACAATTAATATTAATGTAATATCATTATTATTATTATTATTAGGGTTATTATTGTTATTGCTATTAGTGTCATTTTTGTTATTTCATGTGCCATTTTCATGATTTAGTCAAATCTAGCCTTAGCATAGAGTAACTTCGTGTTCCGGTAAAGTCAATTAGTCACCCTTGCAAAAATTAAATCTTAATTGAAACAATTAAAATGTGTGTATATACACATAATTCATGGTTGAAATATACATATACATACTTGATACTTAATCAACTAACTAGAAATTACCCACTTAAAATACTACACAACAAAACAATACCACATAATAACAATTTACATTTAAAATTTAAAACAATTACACCTTCACAAGACTCCAAAATCCTTTCTTTTATCCACCAAAATCCTTACTTTCTTTGTTCTAACAGAAGTCCACTGCTATCATCTCGTTCTTGAGGAGCTTTTAACTTCACTAGAGGTATCTCACATGATATATTGGTCATACTAAGGGTGGAACACAAGTTACACCTTGAAAACCCTCTTTTGGGTGATTTTGGCATCATTGAACCCTTTGTCTTGTAACCCTCCAAAACCCAAGCTTGGGATCTGCTTAAAAATAGTTTTGAAACCTCTTAATAACCTGTTTTGAAAGTTACAAAATGTTTGGGTGCAATCTATGATGTTTTACACATGTGTAAAGGACTAAAATGGTGAAATCTCTCAACTACAAGCTTATTTCATGGTTACATGTTAGATCCATGTGTTAGAGCTATTTTTCAGTAGGTTTTGGATGTTACTGGGTGTATGAAATGTTGTCAAAGGCTGAAAAATAGTAATAGTAGGGATTATAGGCATTTTGAACACATTAGGGGACCCGAAAGGTGGTAAATAGACATAAAAAAATAATAGGACATAGAGTATAACCATGTTAAAAATAATTACAGGCTCTAAAAAGGTTAAAAAAGTGAAATTGGTCGGATTTGTGGATAAATGGTTCTAAGAACAATTTAAATGAAATTTTTAGTTAAAAATGGGCCTTAACCGGGTGATTTTTGGAAGAAAATCATGGAAATGCAAGAATAAACCTAAAATATATGGGAGACTTGTTATTTCAGTAATTTTGGAACTTTAAGAATTAAATATGGTGAAAAATTGGTCAAACATGACTTCGAACGGTCGATTTCGGGTAAAAACGCGTTTTAACGAGTTGAACTTAAAAACGAGACTTTCAACAAAAGGGCTTAAGAATACATTCTCAACAGATTATAAAACTTATTAAAAGTCCTTAATATAATATTTAAAGTTTTAAGACATAAAATTATAAGGTTTAATACATAACCGTTAAAAACCTTCGGTTTTACCGTAACCGGTAATTTAAAAACATATGTTTACCAACTCAATTCTAAAGTTCTGAAAATTGGAAACTTAACTTGATTAAGATGTATTACTTAACTCCAAAATCTGTTATTTGGTCATAAAGGCCATTAAATGTAAATAAACAAAACTTTAGGGTAGAAATTGTAAATTCTGAAACTTGAGGGGCTAAACTGTAAATTCTGCCAAAACTCTATAAAACGACCCAATGGACATGTAATCACTTGATAAAAATAATTTAACTGGTATCAATGACCTAATAGTGTAAAAATCTATATTTATCCATAAGAAACCATGACTTTCTATAAAAGGAAACTTTCTAATGCAAGTCTTGACAAATCTGAGCTAGTTGAACATTTAACCACTTAACACATTTGGCCTACCTCGTATGACCCTAGAATTAGTGGCTTATCACTTAATCTTGTTGGTAGGGTGCTTGACTTGAAACCTTCCCGATACACGAAGAACCCGTTGCTTGAAACCCTAAGGTGAGTTCTAGTGTCCCCCTTTTTACTATTGTTTTTGGGATGAAGCATGCTCTGTTTAAACTGAATTAAATCTGTGCTATATGATGATGCTATATGTTGTGGAAGTGTTAGAACCTGCGTTTACTTTTATCACGATCATTAATTCTTGTGTGAACCGCTTGTTTTATATGGGTAGATCTACTTGGGAAATCCCCCACACACAGTGCCTTCCTTGGTGAACGGGAAGGGTACCCCACTGAGATCCTGCGGGGTCGTTTGTGGCATGTGAAAATTTTTAATAAGATACTAGGGTGAACCATCCAGCAGGTATGGTCCACCGTATGAGGCTCAGCTCTTCCTTCGGATTAGTCGGTATAACATAACTTTAGAAGAGGCTAGCCGGGACTGAGTACAGGGTTGATTGTGATCCCCAAAACCATGATACTATGATTTATGATTTTTAAATCAATTGTGGATTCTTTTGAACCCTTTTGTTTTTGAACTTTATGCACTTGAATTCACCAACTTTTTAGTTGACACAAATTTATTTTGATCATGTTTCACGTAATCCTTGAAGGGAGTCTAGCTGTGTAAGCTTGTTTTTTTTATTTTTAAACAACTTGGAATTATTTTTATTTACTATTGTTGGGAACAATTTGTACGGTTGAATCATATACTTGTATGGGTGGCTAGACGTACAGCTAGCCCGATATTTCTTTAAACTTTAATGCCATGTGATGTTCTCTCCTTTTGTGCTCTTATGATGGTTTGCTTCCGCTACCATATATTGTTACTAGTCTGTGACGTCCCACCCTACCTGGGCCAGGGGTGTGACAAGATGCTTTGATAATATTTGCTTAGACAGATTTCTTCATCCGCTGCTGATGATCTTCATCCGCTGTGACTCTTTCTTCATCCGCTGTAGACACTTGTCAAAATTTCTTTTATGTACAAACCTGAAAATGAAATTTAAACAAATATTAGTGATTGATATGAATGTTAATGATGTTAATGTGTTAATTAAATGATTGTTTTGGATGTTAAAACGCATTATGTTTGTTTGTATGTCTGATATGCCAAGCATCATACTTTTATGCATTAATCCTTAATGCACTTGTTGAGTCCAACAAAACCTTCCTGGTAAAAAGGCTTTTATAAATAGGTCCGCCAACTGTTTTGTATGATGTTGCTAACTCTTTATGTTTTCTTGTTACTATTTTGTTTGTTAGTAATGTGTGTGTGTGGGATATGAAAGATTGTACTGATTGTGTGTTATCTCTTAAACTGTTTGATTGCATGATTGTATGTTATTGAAATGGTTTGTTTGTTCACAGCGGATAAACATTTGTTCTTGCGCTGTGGACACTTGAAACATTTGATTGTTTGTTCACAGCGGATGAACATTTGTTCATGCATTGTGGAGACTTGGATGTGATTTGTGAATGTTTACAGCGTATGATAACCTGTGTGCATACGCTGTATACACTTGCACTATTTCTACAACGGATGACTTATGTTAGTCATGCGCTATGGAATGGCACTGTATTCACAGTGGATGCCTTACCAACATCATGCACTATGAACACTTGTATGTTCACAAACGCATAGCTGATGTTTGTTTGTCTTGTCCGAGATATACACTTGGTGTATTTTGCATGTTATGATGGTTACTGTAGCTACAGCGGATGTATGTTTGTGTGTCCGCTATGACAACAATTTTTTTTTAAATTTCAGATTTTTGTTTGTTTTGAACTAATGTCTTCCGAAGCATATGTTTGATAAAATTTTCTTCCAAAAAATCATTTGTTTGATGAACCTTGTTTAAATCAAAATGTTTGTTTAAATCTTTGATTAAAATGTAGTTAAAATATTGAATTTTAACATATTCAATATATGGATGATTTGATATCACTCATAAGAAATATTGTGCAATAAAATAAACAAATGTATGTGTGTCAACCTTCTGTTTGTTAGAGTTCACTTGACTTGTCTTTGTTTAAAACTCAAAATTTAGAAAATTTCAAATTTTAAAATGTATGAATATGCACAATTCTGCTGCCTTTGATATTTCCATGTTCAATTTCTCCCCTTAAATTTTTGCATAGTTATAAAAATCTTCTACAAAATGACAAAAATTTGTATGTATTTGAGTGGAAATTATCAAAGTCCAATTGATTGCTTGCTTGATAAAAGTTAGAAAGATAATGCCTTATCTAACTAATAAATGAATGATTTTCATGTTTGAACATGAATCTTTTGCACATACCATGAGATCATACTAGTCTACATTTCTCACTGAGTTGTTTGTATGGTTTTGAGAATAGACATAGACAAGTACAATATTGATTGCAGATATTGTGATCCACTTAAACTCAAGCATGGTATTAATGATTGATTGAAACAGTGAGTGATTATCATGTTTTGAGTTGATTGACATGAGTTGTATGTACCCCACATTTGATTGTATGATTGGTACAACTCAAGATATGCTAGAAAACACTTTTAATACTTAAAACCTAGCTACTTAGGAGTATAAATGCTCAATTTGATCCATGATGGTTGATCCTCATTGGGATTCTTTTTCACTTCACTTTTGAAGGTGATCCTCTTTGGGATTCTTTTGATTCATTCAAAAGGAATGTAGTCATAAAGACTTTTTTGGTTATTCATCCAAGATGGATGTGTTCCTCTTTGGGAATCTTTTTGGATCATGATTTAGGTCATTCAGGTCTATAATTATCATAACAAAGGAGACACTTGTATGATTGAGCAATTTATAAACTGTTTCACTTGGTGTATTGTAGTTACTTTGAAAGCAACCTATATTGGATAGATTAATATTCACCATAAACCAAGATGTGTTGTTGACCACCCATTCATGAGAATTTAGTTCTTCACTGTTGTATGTGATGTTACGTGTCCCATGCTGAGCCTATCTATATATCAAACAAAGTATTGTCGGTCTTTATTAGTGGAAAAAGAATCAAGTGAAGAATTATGCTATTTCTCATGAGATGTATGTGTGATTAAATATTAAAAATAAATGATTTGCATGATTTCTTGATTTTGAAAAAGGTAAGTTTGGTGTTAATCTTGGATTTGACAAAATCAGGTATGTTTGATTTTAATATTTGGAAAACATTAATTTGTTTTTTCATAGTTGATCATACCAAGTGACTGAACCAAAAATTCAAATCTTGTTGAATCAAATGATTTTGCAAAAAGATCAGCCAACTGATTGTCTGTATGGACCTTGATCAACTTGACCAGACATTTTTCTGAGCAATCTTTCAGAAAATGATATCTGATCTCTCTGTGTTTGGTTTTTGAATGTTGAACAGGATTGTCTGTAATAAACATGGCTGCAGAATTGTCAATGTGTATGGGTGTTTTAAGAAAATTAAAGTCATAGTCAAGCATTTGGTTTTGAATCCATAACCCTTGAGAACAACATGCAGAAGCAGCTATGTATTCTGCTTTAGCTGTTTACAAAGAGACATTTGTCTGCTTCTTGCATTGCCAAGAGATCAGTCTTGATCCAAGAAACTGGCAGCCTCTACTGGTTGATTTCTTGTTGTTATTGCATCCCCAGTAATCACTGTCTGTGTATGCATATAATGAGAAATCTCCATCTTTAGGATACCACAAACCAAGACCTGGTTTGCCTTTCAAGTGTTGGAAGATTCTCTTTACAGCATTTATGTGTGATTCCTTGGGATCTGCTTGATATCTTGCACACATGCATACTGCATACATGATATCTGGTCTGCTTGCTGTAAAGTACATCTGAGAACCTATCATAGATCTATAGAGTTTCTGGTCACTGATGTTCCTTCTGGATCTGGTCCAAACTTCAATCCAGTTACAAATGGTGTCTTGCTTGAATTGCAATCAGTCATGTTATAATTCTTGAGTATCTGATGCACATATTTGCTTTGATTGATGAAAATTCCATCAGTTGATTGTTGAACTTGTAGCCCTAGGAAGAATGTGAGTTCTCCCATTGAGCTCATCTGGAATTTTGATTGCACAAGAGTTTCAAACTCTTTGCAAAGCTGTGTGTTTGTGGAGCCAAATATTACGTCATCCACATAGACTTGCACTACTAACAAGTCTTGTTCATTCTTTTTTAAGAACAATGTCTTATCAATTTTACCTCTGGTGTGACCATTTCATAGTAGAAACTTTAATAGAGTTTCATACCACTTCCTGGGTGTTTGGTGAAGACCATACAGAGCTTTGTCTAACTTGTATACTCTATGAGAGAAATCTGGATCTTCAAACCCTGGAGGTTGAGCAACATACACCTCTTCATCTATCTTACCATAAAGGAATGCACATTTTACATCCATTTGGTAGACAGTGAACTTCTGAGATGATGCATAAGCAAGGAATACTCGGATGGCTTCCAGTCTTGCTACAGGAGCAAATACATCATCATAATCAATGCCTTCATCTTAAGTATAACCTTGAGCTATAAGCCTTGCTTTGTTTCTTATGACAATCCCTCTATCATCTGCTTTGTTTCTGAATAGCCACCTTATGCCAATTGCATATTGACCTTTAGGCAGATCTACTAGCTTCCAAACTTCTTGCTTCTTGAATTGTTGTAGCTCATCTTGCATAGCTTCTATCCAACTGTTGTCCTTTAATGCTTTAATGATGTTTTTGGGTACAGTTAAGGATAAGAAACAAGAATACAAGCAAATGTTTGCTATATCAGATTGACTATGAGTCAATCTGGTGTTGAGATCACCGATGATGTTTTCTATTGGATGGTCCTTGTGAACTCTTGTGGTTGTAATTTGATCAACATGAATTGTTGAATCAAGATTGGTGATTGTCTGATCATGTGATGATTGGTGAGGAAGAGTATTAGGAGATGTGTGATTGTCTGATTGAAGGGGTTCAGTGAATGTTTGAGGGGAAACATGAAAGAAATCTAATATTTCATCTTCATGATGTGTGTGTGGTAGAGAATGGTAGTCATCATCATCTTCATGTTGTTTAGGTTTGTTTGTTTCCTGTGATTGATTGGGTACAGGAGATGAAGATGTTGGAGTGTCTGAGGATGTTTCTCTTGAGTTGTTCGGTTGATCAGGAGGTGTTGACATAGTTGTGCTTGAAGGAGTGTTAGTGGTTCTCCTTGGAGGATCAGTAGTCAACGGAACATCAATGGTTGTTGGTGGAACCATTGGATATTTAGTGTTATCCTTTGAACCTGAAACATCAAAGTAAGTTGTGTCAAATGATTTTGTTAGTGCATCAATATCAAATAGCCAGTTTGATCCAATGACTTTCTTAGTGAAGGAATATTCATTGAAAACAACATCAGTTGTTTCTTCCAATATATTTAGCCTTGGATTGAATACTCTGTAAGCTTTTGAGCTTCCAGAATATCCAACAAAGAATCCATCATCTGCTTTGGGAGCAAATTTGGATAATTGTTCTCTGGTGTTTAATATGGAAACAGAACATTCAAATGCCTTAAGAAATCATATATATGGTTTTCTTTTACACACTAATTCATAAGGCATTTTGAAATGTTCTTTGATGATTAATGTTCTGTTTTGTATGTAGTAAGCTATGTTTATGGCTTCAGCCCAAAAGGATATGGGCAATAGAGAGTCAGCTAGCATGGTTCTAGTTGCTTCTATTAATGTTCTGTTTCTCCGTTCAGCTATTCCATTTTGCTGCGGAGTTCTTGCTATGCTGAATTGATGACTTATCCCTTTTTCTGCACAAAAAGAAGAAATAAAGTCATTCTTAAATTCAGTGCCATTATCACTTCTTAAAGATTTAACTTTAAGATCAAGTTGATTCTCAATCTTTATGATAAAGGATGTAATGATTTATGCTATTTCTGTCTTGTGTAGAAGAAAGAAAACCCATATGAATCTGGAATAATCATCTACTATGACAAGACAGTATTGCTTCTTTCCTATGCTTAGGATGTTTGTGGGGCCAAAAAGATCCATATGAAGCAATTTGAATGGTGTGTTATTAGAGTTTATCAATTTTGATTTATGGGAAACTATATGTTGTTTGCCTTTCAGACATGCTGTGCAGTGGTCTGTACAGAAAAATTCCTTTTGTGGAAGACCTATGACTAGATCATTTTTAAGAAGTTTGTTTATTCTGTTAAAATTAGGGTGACCTAATCGTCTATGCCACAATTATGATACATCTTCTGTGGCTTTTGATAATAAACAAGTTTCAGGGGTTGATGCTGAAACATTATTCATATCAACAATGTATGTGTTGTTTAGACGAGGAGTTTTCAAAAGGATATAATCTTCTGGAATCTGAAAACCCGTCTTAAGGATGTAATAGTTATTGGAGTCAAATAAGGTGGCGTATCCCTTGTCATAGATTTTTGATACACTCAGAAGATTGAACTGAAGATTGGAGCAGTAGTTGACATTTTTAAAGCTAATCAACCCATTTGTTACTGTTCCTTCGCCAGTTATCTTCCCACCTGTTTTATCTCCTCCAAAGGCTACATTGCCTCCATGTTTGTTCTTAAAATCCCAAAGGAGGGAACAGTTGCCTGTCATATGACGGGAGCATCCACTGTCAACATACTAGGTGTTGTCAGGCCTTCTAAGATGTCCCTGAAAAATAAAAGAAATCAGTTAGTTAGAGCTACCCAAGCCAAGATGGTCTTGGGTTTTCCGTCTTTTCCATCAATGCAAATTTCTTCCAAGACAGCATTGTCTGCAGGTTTTGGAACTCTAGACACACTAGATTTCCTTTAGTTTGTTTTAGCTTTATTAGGAGAAGTGCTTTGTGCCCTTCTCTTTTGTGAGCTAGTGTTAGTGTTTTGTCTGCTCTGAGACTTATGTCTCCTTGATATGTGTTGAAAATTTTCATAAAAAGTTTTATCATTATCTAAAACAATTTTCTGATAAGGGGTTTGTTTAGGAACTCCCATTCTACTCTTATTTTGAACAACTAATTGTTTTTCAGTGTTTTTCTCTATCTGAGCTTGTTTGATTTGTTTCTTTTTTTTCTTGTTGAAAAACAATTTGCTGTGCTGTGATTGTTTCTTTCACAAATGGAGTATTAATTATGAAAATGACATGATTCTGTACTGTGATTATTCATCTTACAGTACTTGCAGTACTTACCATATCTACATTTTTCAATTTTGTATGTGAATTGATCACACCATTAACAGTATGGTAACTCTGATTTTGTTTGTTTTCAGAAAACTTTTGATTTCAAATTAGATTTTAATGGAACTTCAAAAGTTACTGATTGTTGTTTTGACTGAATTGTGGTTTTTCCTTTCCTTTTATTTACCTGTTTGGGAGGGGCAATGGAAGTTACAGCATTCCTTCCATCGGAACAGATATAAATCCTTGAATCTGTTTCGATTGTTTGTTTGATGTATCAAACACACTTGAAACCTTTTGAGTTTCAGTAATTGGCTGATCAGACTCGTCATCTAATAAATCATCCTCATCATCATCTGTTGTTTGATTATCAAATTCATTATTTTCTCCTTGATAAAAGTCAGTTGATTTGATTGATGGTGGTGTTGAACTTTTAACAAACTGTATCAAGGGTGATTTTGATTTTAAAAGTGATTTTGATGATGATGATGATTGTTTAGGGTCATCAGTCTTTTCTTGAGAATCATGAGATTCATCCTATTTTATTGTCATGGAGTCAGCTAAAGGAATATAATTATCATTATAAGGTGGACTTACCTTATTATATTCTAAACCTGAAGGGTCCTTAAAGGCCCTTTGTTGTGCAAGAAGTTCTTCGAACTTCTTGTTACTGACCTCTGAAGTTTCATTTCAGTTTCAGCTTGTAATGTTTTAGACTCAATTAATGAGATAGAGAGTTGCTCAACCTGAGCTGCCAAAGTCAGTTTTTCAGACATCAGTTTGTCTAAATCTGTTTGTAATGAAAGTATTTTAGCTGCATATTGTTTCTATTCAGATTTTAGACTTTCATTTAAAATGTTTGTTTCTATGACTTTCTTTGATAGTTTATCAGCATACTCTCTATACCTATTTACCTCATCAATGCATGCTTGACTACAGACGTTTTCTTTTACCTCTTTCGGGATGTCTGTTAGTTTGTCTTCAATATCATCCATAAGGGCATGATCTGAAGGTGATGGAATTTCAGCCTCGTAAAGGCTCCAGTCACATTCTCCATCCTTTTTGATGATCATGGCAGAAGATGTTCGATGTTGAGTTGAACTGATTTAAGTGATTTGAGGTTGAGTTGGTGCATTTGGAATACTGATTGGTGGAGGCACTTGTCTATTTGTAAGAATTCCACTTGAGTGTTGTGCCTGATATGTATTTCTGTCAACTCTGGGCTGTTGACATTCTCTTGAAAACTGCCTATAAAACTGACAGTTGTAGCACCTAACTTTGGTTTTAACAAAACCAATTCTTGTCTTTTTGTCCATGTTTAATCCCCGATTTCTTTATAGAAACCATTTAGACCTGTATGCTATCATGGCCATGGACCACTGTAAATCCATTTCTTCTACCATATCTAGTGGAAGCTCATCTAAGTCATGTTGGATGATTTGAGATGGAGTCAGACTTGCTCCAAAGAATGCTTCAAAACTGGTTGAAAAGGCTGCATAAGCTGTCTTTTGCTCTTCACTTTGTAGAATGATAGTAAGAGCATCCATAGGTTTTTCAAGTCTTTGTATGTTTGATGTTTGAGGTTTTGACTATTTGTTTGAGGTAGAATTATGAGGGTGATGCTTGCTTTGAGGTGTGACTTCATATGAAGCATGAACTCTAGTCTTCTTAGACTTGTGTTTGTTGCCGAATGATTCAAGAATTCCTCTTCTTCATCTTCCCTAGTGCTTGTGAGGAAAGCACTGTCTGTGTGTTGAGTTTCTTTGAACTTATAGGCCTCTACATGTCTGATTTGGTTGTTGTTTCTGGATTTTTCATCCATCTCAAGTGCTTCAACCTTGGCTACTAGTGAGTCAAGGGATAGGGCCTCTAAGTCTAATGTTGCTTTCATGAGTGACACTGACTGAGTCCAACTCTCAGGAAATGTATGCAACATTTTCTTATTGATTTCAACAGTTTCATATTTGAGTCCATATACTATCATTTCATTCACAAGTTGGACATATCTATGCAACTGTTGAGGAATTAACTCCCCATGTATATGATGGAAGGTTTCATATTGGGTCCTCAGTTTTTCCTTTTTGATTTCCCTAATTTCCTCACTTCCTTCTCACATTGTGTGAAGAACCTTCCATAGTTCATGAGCAGTTTTGAAATTTTCGACCCGTGTCAAAATTTTACAAGGCAAAGTCATAGCTAAAATGCTATATGCCTTCATGTCTGTTTTGACCCGCTTAAGGTCATTACCAGCTACACTTTTCAGACTAACTAGTTTTTGTATGTTATATTTTGGTCCTAATGTCAGTGGGATGTAAGGACCTTCAGTAATTGATGTCCATAAATCTGGATCTTGATATGTAATCCAATTTCTGAACATGTTTTTCATTCCTTGAAGTCTAAATTGTTCTTCAACTTTGGGGGTTTTAGTCCACTGCTAGAACTCATCATTTCATCAGCCATGTTTGTTTGATTTAAACTTAATAAATTTTAAGTTAAATTGGTTTTTTAAATTTTAGTTTGGTGCTAAAATTTTAATTAATCCTAATTGTCTCTAGGATTTGTTTGTTGTTAATAAAACCTTTTTAATTAGATTTACCAAATAAAGGAAATTAATTAATTAATTAAAATCCAATGATAAGTCACTTTAAAATCTCGGTGATAAGAAAAGAATATCCTGTCAAGGGAATGTCAACCTTTTAATGATGTCAATCAAATAAAGTCAAAAACCCTAAAAACAAATATTTTGTTTTCTAAAGTTAACTTTTAAGATCAAAAAGTAATTTTTTGAAAAAATCAAAAGAAGATTTCGGTTCTTTTTGTTTTGTATGATGAACAGTCACAATCACCGAAGATTGTGAAGGTAATGGATGAACAAAAACTAGGGTTTATCCTAGGGTTTGTTGGCGGCTGAGATAATTTCAACAAAAACAACAATCGGTTTGTTGTTTGATGAAGATTAATCGCCTATTTCAAGGGAAAAACAACTCAAATGTGATGTTTAAATACAATGAACTGATTCAAAGTATTCAACCCAGTGTTTGTTTGATAAAAACTGGATATAACAATAACCGTATATTGTTTATCTGAAACCCTTAAAAACCGATGAGGTTTTAGTGAGTTTTGAGATGAACACGTTTGAAAATCGTGTATGAATGATGTATTAAGCTAAAAACCTTCTGTTTGAAGATGTTTTAACAACTGATGAACAATACCCGTGTATTGTTTCACAACAACTTGTATTGTTTGAGATGTTCAAGCTGAAAAATCAACAAAACTTCTTCAAGATGCACAAAATGATTCAGAAATCATACTTGTTTGCATTTGTTGTATGTTAATAGTAGAAAAAGATGAGTTTGAAGACTAAACAGCTTGTTGATGTGTGTTTTTTGAAGCTAATGAACCACTGAAATCAATGTTGTTGAATGAGAGGATCGAAATCAATGAATGATTGAGCCAAGGCTCTAATACCACCTAATGAAATCAACTTTTCTGTGTGAATGAATGTTTACTGTTGAGTATGAACAACAACAACAAACACTTGTTGATTTCACCCAAGGATCTTTTCTAATCTCTCAATCAACAAACATGAACCATGGTGCGGAAACCCATGATAGATGCTATGATATCAGTGTTGTGTATGTTTGTGTGTGATTGTGTGATTGCTAGTGCTTGGATGATAATATCTGCTTGATTGTATTAATTGTTCAAAATCTTACAAGGATTAAGGTAGTGTGTTATTTATAGCGTATACACAAAAGCTATATACAATTACTAAACTACCCTTATGTAAATAATATTACATAAATAATCCTAAGTCTATAAGCTGTCCGCTGTGGATGATTAGCTGTCCACTGTGGATGTTAAGCTGTCTGCTATGGAAGTCAGATAGCATGTCCGCTGTGCCGTGGATGTTGTCCGCTGTGAACACTTGTGTGTTTGCTTGTATGTTGTCTGCTGTGGAATGTTCATCCACTGTGGATGAACATCCACTGTGGACAGTTATGTGTGTTTGCTTGTCTGTTGTCCGCTGTATGTTCTTCATCCGCTGTGGGATGGATGTTCATCCGCTGCACACACTTAGACAGATTTCTTCATCCGCTGCTAATGATCTTCATCCGCTGTGACTCTTTCTTCATCCGCTGCAGACACTTGTCAAATTTCTTTTATGTACAAATCTGAAAACGAAATTTAAACAAATATTAGTGATTGATATGAATGTTAATGATGTTAATGTGTTTTTAAATGATTGTTTTGGATGTTAAAACACATTATGTTTGTTTGTATGTCTGATATGGCAAGCATCATACTTTTATGCATTAATCCTTAATGCACTTGTTGAGTCCAACAAAACCTTCGTGGTAAAAAGGCTTTTATAAATAGGTCCGCCAACTGTTTTTCAGTTGCAATTTGGATTAAAATGATTAAACCTTTTTCAGAGTTATCTCTGAGAAAATGATATCGAATTTTGATATGTTTTGTTTTTGAATGTTGGACAGGATTAGCTGTAATAAAGATACCAGTAGTGTTATCAATGTAAATTAGAGTTTTAAGAAAATTGAACCTGTAATCCAGTAATTGGTTTTTTAACCTAAGGATTTGAGAACATCCTGCTGAAGTAGCATTGTACTCAGCTTCTGCGGTTGAAACGGAGACATTTATTTGTTTCTTACATTGCCATGAGACGAATCTAGGTCCTAAAAACTGACAACCACCCGTAGTTGATTTTATATCTTGAAAACATCCTCCATAATCACTATCCATGTATCCATGTAGCTCAAAGTTACCTTCATAAGGATACCATAGCCCTAAAGCCGGTTTACCTTTGAGATACCTGAATATTCATTTTACAGCAATTAAGTAGGATTCCTTCGGGTCTGATTGATACATGGTACAGACACAAACAACATACATTATGTTAGGTCTAGATGTAGTAAGATACAGTAATGAACCAATCATAGATCTGTATACAGTAATGAACCAATCATAGATCATTGGTGATCGGTCCATACAAGAAAGCTCCTTTAACATCCATTTGGAACACCTTGAATTTCATGAATGATGTATAAGACAGGAAGACACGAATTGATTCAAGTCTTGAAACAGGAGCAAGTACATCATCATAATCTATTCCTTCCTCTTGAGTGTATCCTTATGCAATGAGTCTTGCTTCATTTTAATAACTATACGTCAATTATCTGTTTTGTTTCTAAATAACCACTTTCTGCCTATGGCATTTTCTCCTTCAGGTAAATCCACAAGATTCCACACTTCTTGTTTACGGAATTGCAATAATTCTTCTTGCATACCCTCAATCCAACTATTGTCCTTTAACGATTCGGTAAGGTTTTTAGGAACAATTTGAGAAAGAAAACACGAGTATAAGCAAAGATTTGCTTGTTCTGATTTACTTCTCGTTGTTCTCTCATTCAATGGACCAATAATCTGAGATGTTGGATGGTTCTTGTGAATACGAGATGTTGGAATCTCATTCCCTTGAACATGAACATCTAGATTGGTTTGGTTCAAGTTAGAAAGCTAATGCAATATGTTCGAAGAATGTGAATTGAAATTGGGAACTTGTGTCGGTAAGTTGATGAAGTAATCAAGATTACCGGTATCAACTGCATCACAAGAAATAGATGACGTTCCAGACTCAGGTTGTATAATTTCTATACCATCATTAGGAATAGGTTGTGAAACATCTTGATCTTCTAAAACTGAATGAAATTCCTCTTGATGAGATTGATCATAATTATTAAACCGAATTATTGAGTCTTTGACAACAGAAAAAAATGGATAATCTAGGCATGAGTCATCCATATCATCAGAATCTGAATCATCACTGAAAGAGCCGAGATCTCCTTGAAGTTTTTCTCACCTTTAGAATCAAACAAGTTAGATTGATTAAACTAGTTAGATTGAAAAGTGTTTGACAATGAATCTAAATCAAATAACCAAGCTGGCACATTTGAAACTGATGGAAAAGAATTTTCAAGGAATTTAACGTTGAATGTTTCAAGTATAACATTTGTCCTAGAGTATAAACTCAATAGGCTTTTGAAACAGATGAATATCCAAAGAAAAATCCTTCATCATATTTTGAATCAAATTTTCCTAGATGATCACTTGAATTTAAAATCAAAACTGGACAACCAAAAGATTTAAGAAAATCTATGTTTGGTTTCGTGCCAAACATCAACTCATAAAGAGTTTTCAGTTTGTCTTTCACAATTAAAGTACGATTCTGTAAAAAACACGCAGTAGATATCGTTTCATCCCAGAAAGTGATAGGAATCTTCGCATCTGCTAACATGGATCGTGCAGCCTCAATCAAAGTTTTGTTTTTCCTTTCAGCAACTCCATTTTGTTGAGGAGTTCTATGAGCAATTCCTTTTTCTGCACAAAAGATATCAATAGTAGTATTTTTAAATTCCATTCCATTATCACTTCTTATTATTTTTACTTTTTGATCTAATTGGTTTTCAACTTTTGTGATGAATTCTTTTAATAATTCAGCAGTTTCAGATTTAGCATTCAGAAAGAAAACCCATGAAAATCTTGTGAAGTCATCAATGATAACTAAACAATAAGATTTTCTTCCAATACCTTCACATTTGTTTGTCTGAAAAGGTCCATTTGCAACATCTGGAGAGGTTTGGAATTTGATATTATTTGTTTGGGCTTATAAGACGCTCTGTGTTGCTTCCCCTTTAAACATGCTGAGTAGAGATCAGTAGTGGCAAACTTCTTTGATGGAAGGCCGATAACATGATTTCCTGCTACAAGCTTGTTCATATTCTTGAAGTTGGAATGTCCAAGACGTCTATGCCAAAGCTTACTTTTGTCATTTGATGCTTGAGCAATAAGGCAAGTTGTTTCTGTAGATGGATCAACTTGAGACATATCCAGCTTGTATACATCTTGATCCCTAACAGCTTTAACAACTACCCAGTCTTTGCTAATCTGAAAACCTGGCTTCAAAATGTAGCAAAAAGAATCATCAAAAAGAACAGAATACGATTTATCACAAATTTGGGAAATGCTTAACAAATTAAAGTTCAACTGTGAGCGGTAGTTGACTTTATCAAAGCTTATTATCCCGTTAGATACTGTTCCCTCGCCTGTGATTTTTCCTCCTGCATCACCACCGAAGGCGACATGTGTACCATCCTTTAACTTAAAATCTTGAAGTAAGGCATGATTGTCTGTCATGTGCCGGCTACACCCGCTATCCACATACCATGTGTGATTGGTCTTCTCGGGCGTACTTGTAAGACAAAGAATTAAGTTGAGTTATCTACCCAAGTCGAAATGGTCTTGGGCTTGCCAAACTTATCAACTATAGTAAATTGTTTAAAATAGAGTTTATTCACATCAGACTTGTTTTTGATGAATTTACCAATTCTATTATTCATAAATTTTTTATCATTATTAAGAAAATTCATACCATTTGAATGACCAATTTTGGAAAAAATTTTATTTCCAAAATTTTAATCATTCATTCTCACAGACCTTGGAATGAATTGATCTTGAATGTATTGTTTTGGTCTCGCAGAGTCATTTCTTTTGAAAGATCTCAAGCCTAAGGAAGGTTGGTTAGTTAATCTTTGAAAACTGACAGTTTGAATTCTTTTAAACTGAGGATTAACATAACCTTTGCTCAATTATGTATTAGCAAATCATTTCCTTGGTGAATTCTTTCTAAAGTAATAGTTTTTTGTATTGTTAGTCCTTTCATCACAGAAGGTACAGTACTTATTAAAGTAACAATCTTTTGTTGAGTGATTTCTCATATCACATATATGACAGTACTTGTTGAAAAAGCATTCTACAGTCTTATGATTATAAATGTCACAGATTTCACAGTACCTTTGTGGTGTGTTAAACAAATGTTTATTAACTTTTGATGCTGACACAACATTTGATCCTTGTTTAGATTTAGGCGTCGAAAAGTTAATCTTTTATTTTTATTTGACAAATTTTGTTTTTGATTTGGCAATTTGTTCTTTTGTATATTTGGTTTTTATTTGTGTACATGAACTGCATTCTTAGAATCCTTAGAAACAAATCGTTTAACGACAGCAGAAGACTTCGAATCTGAACCTGTTTTCAGATCAGAGATTGATTGGTTCTTAGGAGTTTGTTTAACTTCTTAAATTAAGTTCATGTTCAAATTACCAGCAGACACAAATTTTATTGGTTTAAATTGACTTGCGTGATTTGTTGTTTTTGTCTGATTTTCTTGACTCTTATTTTGATCAGTTTTAGCTTTAGTCAATTTTCTTCTTCTTCTTTGGTTCCTTGATTTTGTAGAACTTGATTTTATTTGAGATTGAACATCTTCAGGTGAAGATTCTTTTTCAGTTTCTTTCTCTTTCTGATCTTTTTTCCATTTAATAAACTCTAGATTATTTAGACCATAAGAGTTTGAATCTTCTGATGTTCCTTCTTCTTGTTTTGCTTTATCTTTGTTTTGGAGTTTTGTTTGTTGTTTTTAATGATCACTTCTTCCAACACATATTCTTTTGGAACAAATATTTTCTTACTTTTTGGTCATGGTTCATATGATTTAACTTTTAATAGATGACCGTTTTTGATCTTTTCAGTATCTTTTTCTTCAAAGATTTCAACATTGGTTTTCTCTTCTTCACTATCAGAAATCTTGTTGTTTTTGTTTTGGAAATCTTTAAGTTTAGCTTTATTTTCTGGAGAATGATCATGCGTGTTGAAATTCTTTGGTAAAGTGTTTGTTATGGATTCAGGCATTGGTTCTTGTGTAAAAACTAATCCTGCTTTTTGTTTGTCCTTTCGTTCACTTACCAGTTGTTCCACAATTGTTTTGGAACTTTTTACTTTAGCAAGATCAACTTGTGTAGCAGCATGTGCTATTTTCTCCTCTTCCAAGTTCTTAGTCATTTCTTCAAGTTGTTTGGAAACAATTTCTAGCTCTTTCAAGGTTTTGTTCCATGAAGTTTGTAGAGAAATGATCTTTTCATCTGATATTTTGTGATCCTTTTTAAGTTTATTATGCATTAATTCCTATTGCTTGAGCTTTTCACAAATTTTGTATGAGTAAGTTCAATAATATTCTACATGTTCAAAGCAAGATTCGTTGCATAGTTTTACTCTTACTTCAGCTGGTATTTTAGGATATTTAGGTGAAGAAGTCTCAGAGTTAGATGATGAATTTTCAACCTTTGGTTGATCTGATTGTGCCATTAATCCAACTTCTTTTGAATCCTCTTTAGGATCAGATTTATCACTCCAGTCATATTCTTCTTCTTCATTCTCAGAGTTACCTTCAGCTTTAGGATCCCTTTCATCTGACCAATCTTCACCTTGAACTTCTGCAATAAGAGATTGTAGATGCTTCTTTAAAGATTAACATTTGTCTTTGTGTGTCTTTTACATTTTTGTCATAGTATAGGGACTTTTATGTAAATATGTTCCTTAGTTTTATTGATTAGTATAAATAGCATAGATATGTATTGTGTAGGTAGAGTCGAAGTTTTAAGTTTGAGAGTGATTGAGACGCTTTGTAACTGCTTACTACACTTTGTATTCTTCTATATGCTAATCAATGAAAACTTTATGAATTTTTGTTGATTTGCTTGTGTTGAATTGAATACTTGTGTGTTTTAGATTGAATTGTGTTCATATATCATCACAGATCGATCCATTTTGAGCTCATCAAATGGTATCAGAGCTCTCGGTTCAGTGATTGAAGTTCTTTAACTGTCGAACTTTCAAAATCACTTGAATCTGTGATTGATAAACAATTCAGTCGTATGATTGTTGAATTCAGTTGTGTTTCATCATCAAGAACATGATTTGATTCACAATTAGCAGGACAATTTGTTCAAATCAGTGAATTTGAGCAAAAAGCTCTTCGAACCTGTTCTTCATTTGTTGAACCTGTTCTTGAATCAAAAGATCAATTTTGGTTGTTAATTGAAGAAATTGAAGTTGAAGGATTGATTATTGATCAATTTCCTACATAATTTGAGGATTTCATATCAATTAATCAAGTTTTGAAGGAATTCAGAAAATTTAAGTTCGTATGAAACTGATGAATGTGGTGCATTATGTCAAAAACACTGCTGAAAATTGCCTAAGTGTTAGGCGCATAACAACTGTTTAGGCGTATTTCAACTGTTTGGGTGTTTTTTCAGTTAGGCATTTTTCTACTGTTGTGACACATTTCAACTGTTGGGACACTTTGAAAGTTAGCATCCAAGGAATTCCAGGCGTTTTACAACTGTTCAGGCGTTTTACTACTGTTCAGACACTTTTCAACTTGGGCGTTTTTGGAATTCTTCTAAGGCAATCCCTTAGACGTTTCAAAGTCAAAGGAAGTACCACAATTGTTTGGGCGTTTTACCACTATTTGGATGCATCAGCTTCAACACTTGGAAAATTTTTGAAATTTTTCAGAAACTTAAAAAATAATAATAATTCAAAAATATATGCAATTCATTGTTTTAATTCAAACCATTAAAAACAACAAAAAAATTCTTTTAAAATCAAAAACTAAAAATAGTAAAATCAGAAGACTTAGAGAACAGAGTTTCCAAGCTTAAGAATAGAGCAGATTTCAAGAATTGGTCACTGAGTCACTTGAATTCTATTGATACTGATCTATGGAAATCAATAGAAAAAGGACCTCATATTCCTATAACTTCAGGTGGTCCTGATAGAGGTTTTGTTTACACCAAAGAATCTCAGGAACCATATCCTGAAGATGGATTACAGGGTGATGATCTCAGGAAAGTTAAAAATGATATAAAAGCTTATTCTTTGATGTGCAAAGGACTGCCACTTGAAGTCCTTACAAGGCTTGATGTTTATCAGACGGGATACACCATGTATAAGGCATTGAAAATAATATTTGAAGGTGGAAAGGAGATCCAGGATCTAAAAAAGCAAAAGTTAAAGAGACAATTAGAACTTTTTGAACATTTATCTGGTGAAACAATAAATCCGATGATGAACAGATTTGTTCAACTAACTACTGAGATGTCGACTGCAGGCATCAAGAATGATTTAAAAGATCTTAACTTCAGGCTTCTCAATGCTCTTCCATCTTCATGGAAGCAAACAGTGACTCTGTTAAAGCATACTGAGAAATTCCCAATGGATCTTGATCTCTTGATTGCTAAAATAGAATCTATTGAAGTTGATGAAAGTTCTAGAAACAATGACAGAGTAGCTTCGATGTCACAATATAAATATGTTGCTTCTCTAGCAAGTACTGTGGAGAATGCTTTCATGGCTAAGAATGAAACTTCACCAAAAGATGAGGGTGATCTATTTGTTGGCGCATGGTTCTTCACTGATCCTACTTACACAAGTGCTCCTGCCTATACAACTCAGAATCAACCTCAATCTCCTCCTATGCCTAAAAGTTCTAAATCTCAAGCAGAGACTGTAACACCCGGATTTTTTTTAGAATAAAAGTGAAGAAAAGAAGGAAATGAAATTAAACCCAAATAGAGGGGTTAAAAGTGTGAAAGGTACAAAATATAATATAATTTTGTACAAAAGCAACATGGCCGCCCATGCCATGTTACTTTTCACCTTTTTCTGCTGATTGTAGAGAGAGAAAAAAGCAGAGAAGCTTTCGGGTTTTTAAGAAGAAGAACAAGGAGATTCAATTCAAGGTAAGAATTCATCGTTTTAAGTTGTTCTTGGCCGGCCTATGCCTCGGTTGAATGCTTATGTGTGTTTGTATGTGTTTGGGTTGTGTTTTGTTGGGTTTTAGGTGTGTGAACTCATTGCATTTGGGTTTGAAGGAAGTCTTGCCCGAAAGACTGCATAAGGTGAGTTCTAGATCCCCGGTTTCCATGTTTTAAACCTGTTTTGGGGCTGGAAATGCATGTAACTAACTTTTTAATATGTCCTGTATTTTGTACCGTAAGTTTGGCCCTGTTCTTTTAGTGGGTGTGTTAGGGTTTGCATGTTTTTCTCGGTTTATGTGGTTGTATGCTTGTTCAAAGAGATTAGCATGCTAGATCGGTGCAATGAATGTATAAGAATGAGGATTGGGAACGGATTATAGTGTAAGATGCAGTTTCAAGTTAGTTGATCATCCGCATTAAGTTTGAATATTTGCATAAGTGTTGTTCATCCGCATTAGTTAAGTCTTCATCCGCATTTGATGAACACATCGACTATTTTGTTCACCCGCATTTGCTAAGTGTTCATCCGCATTTTTTGTATGTTCATCCCCATTGGTTTTGTCCATGCGCATTTGCTTCAGTCATCCGCGTTTGGTTCATGCGCACTTCATTGGACGGAATATTTTCTGAAAACTTTCATGTGCTTTATGCATGCGCATTCGCTACAGTGTTCATACGCAATTCTTTGGGACACTTAGAATATTTTCTGAGATGTTCATCTGCATTTGGTTACTCATCCGCATTTGTCTATTCATCCGTATTTGGTTACTCATCCGCATTTTTTTATTCATCCGCATTTGACTGTTCATCCGTATTTGTTTGCTCATCCGCATTTCTTTAAGGGGACAGAATTTTCTGAGATTTTGGGATGTAGAGCTTAAGTGTTAAGAAAGGAGGTTTTATGGGGGACTGTGCTTGTTTATGATTTGCATGCTTTGTATGCTGTTGTGATGATGTTGTTCCATGTTATGTTTATGTCGTGACCTTACGTGGTGTGACGTATGTATATGCTTATGTAAAGTAGTACTTAACGAAAGTGGATGATAATTAAAGAGAAGTAAGAAAGAATGAATGCAAGCATTAATGAACGAACGGAAGTAAGAAAAGTCTTGGAAGCACTGTAAGGAGGTTCACACCCAATGAAGGGTGTTAGCTCAATGGTGTGCGGGTTAGCTACCCCAGAAGGATGCACACTGGGGTCTAGTCTTTGTGACTGACCATACGTATGGGACCATTGTCGCTTACCCCGGTGCTGGTGCCCGCCTAATGCATGATGTTTGAAGTCTATTTATAGTCTTCAGCCCAGTACCCGCCTTGTGCATGATGTTTGGGGTATAGCAGATGGCATTGGTCCAAATGATGATACCCCGGTGCTGGTGCCCGCCTAGTGCATGATGTTTGAAGTCTATTTATAGTCTTCGGCCCAATACCCGCCTTGTGCATGATGTTTAGGGTATAGCTTGAGGCATTAGCCTGGAGCATAGAGAAGGGAAAGTAATAATGAACGAATGAAATGTACGATAAGAAAGAGAATGAATGAATGTAAGTTGACGATGATGAAAGATAATAATGAGATTATCTATTTGTACGTATGATGTATGATCGCTTATGAAAGTAAAGTACGGTTTTAAACGAAAGAAAAGTATTTTATTTATAAAACTAGAACTCACTCAGCAACCCTGACTTTTATGTAATTTACAGTTGGCAGGTAACGTTGCTGAGGATGGCACGGGGCAGCTACTTGGCGTTTTTGGGATGGCATCCATTTCATGACAAATGACTTTTTTGTAATGTAATGCAAACAATGAGATTTTTGTAATGGATAACAATGATTGTATTGTCTTGCAAAAGTGGTCATTAATATAAGAAATGGTTTGTTCAGTATTCCGTTGTGATGTTTTAGCAAATGTAAATATATGTTCTATGTTTTATGTGCAATGATTGACCAGCTATAAGCATTCCGGTAATGGGGCCATACTATCAAAGCCAAAGTTTAAGTGAAACGGGTAAATATTTTCAAAAGAAACCTAAACTTAAACTGAGAATGGGACAAAGGGAAGGGATGCCAGTCCGATTAGCTGCGTGCCATTAGGTATTTTCTTAATGTTAACCGGTATTACGTGCGCATGTTATGTGATTTATGTTCTTCTTAGTAGATTTAGATACTGATGAAGTTAGGATAGGAAATGCTTGGGGTATGAAGAGTAAAGTAAGTGGCTAATGACAACTGGCCACTGTAATTAGGGACATACTATACTTGACACAAACTGAGTTGTGACCTTGAATGATCGTGTTGGTGTTTGAATCTTATAGCGTGATAGAGGATGGCCGGTGGTAGATCCTCGAAGGCTTCTCGAGAAGGAGGTCGTAGTGGATGTGGTGCTGGACCACGGGTCACAAGAGGAAGGCCTAGGGCTGAAGGGGTGGCTCACAAAGAGCCCGAGACCCCTCATCCGAAGGGTGGTGATGAGAGTGCCAATTTAAGGGCCTCAGTGAAGGAGGTGATGGTGGAAGAGATTCACCAGGTCATGCAGACGATTCTACCGTGTGTGGTGACTGAAGTGATTAAGGCTGTATGAGAAGGAGAGAGGAAGGAAAGGAGGAGACCCATGGAGGAAAGGGAGCAACCGAAGACTGAGACGGTTGTCTCTAGTGAAGAAGAAGGAGAAGAACCTGTGCAGGAGATAGCACGAGGCTGTAACTATGGGGCATTTCAAAGATGAAAGCCCCCGACTTTTGATGGAAATGGCACTGCGGCTGCTGCTCGCCGGTGGGTGAGAGAGATGGAAGCTGTTCTAGATATCAGCAAGTGCCGGGAAGATCAAAAGGTGAAGTTCGCCACCCAATTTTTTGTGGACTCGGCCCTATGTTGGTGGGACAATATTGTCCAGGCCGAGGGTAGTAGAGCGATTGGCAGGATGAGGTGGAATGAGTTGAAGAAACTGGTGATCGAGGAGTTTTGTCCTCACCGAGAGCTCGACAAGGTTGAGAGGGAGTTCCTACAACTGGAGGCGGGAACCATGACACATCAGCAATATACCACCAAATTCAATGAGATGGCACGGCTGGTGCTGGATCAGGTGACACCCTTGTCACGAAAGATTAAGAGATACATTCAGGGCTTGCCAGCGGACATCTGCGGGCACATGATCGCCGCCCGACCGAGCACGTTTAGGTCAGTGGTTGATCTGGCAGGGAGGCTGTATGATGAAAGGGAAGTGGTGGTGGCTGAGGTGAGTAAGAAAGGTGGTGGTGACCGGAACTGGAACGGGAAGAGGTTTGGTAGGGGTGGTGCCCCGACAAACAACAAGCGTGAACGGGTGGATGACCGCCGTGTGGTCACATCTGGTGCGGGGTCGAAGAGGTGTGGCAAATGTGGAAAGGAGCATTTCGGAGAATGTAGGCGGCGATTGAATGTATGCTTCCTGTGTGGGAGGACACGGCATATAGCAAAGGATTGTCGTATGGCCAGATGTTTTAACTGTGGTGGAGAGGGTCACATGAGCAGGGAATGCAAGAAGCCAAGGGCTGAGAGTTTCGGAGCGAAGGAGACGACCGAAACCGAAGGGCAGAAAGCAAGCGCCAAAGGATTCACGATGACCCAGGAGGAGGCTAGGACGGACCCCGATATTATGTCAGGTACGTTCCTAGTAAACCAAACTCTTGCCTTCGTGTTATTTGATTCCGGTGCTAGTAAGAGCTTCATTTCTGCTACCTTTTATGCTAAGTTTCCTTTAAGGAGTAGGAGTATTGACGAGCCCTTCGATGTAGAAACTGCCATAGGTAAGTCTACCAGGATTTCTAAGATGATGGAAGGCTGTGTCATAGAAGTAGAAGGTCATAAATTTCCTGTTAGACCATTCGTGATGACCTTAGGCGGTTTTGATGTAGTCCTGGGAATGGACTGGTTAGCGGCCTACGAGGTGAATATCGTATGTCGCAAGAAGATGATTGGACTGACAGCGCCTGACGAGAGTTTGATGACGATTTACAGTGATCAACTTACTATGATTCCGAAGGTGATTTCAATGGTGGTGGCGGGAAAGTGTATGAGGCGTGGATGTAGTGCCTACTTGGCCTACGTAAAAGATGTTGATATGCCAACACCACAATTGTTTGATGTACCGGTTGTGTGTGACTTCCCAGACGTGTTCCCAGAAGATTTACCAGGTGTACCGCTGGACCGTGAGATTGAGTTTCAGATCGACCTGATACCCGGTGCACAACCTGTTGCTAAGGCACCGTATCGGTTAGCCCCCTCTGAGCTGAAGGAATTGATGGAGCAACTGCAAGAGTTGCTTGATAAGGGGTTCATTAGATTGAGTATCTCTCCATGGGGTGCCCCGGTCTTGTTTGTAAAGAAGAAGGACGGTAGTATGAGGATGTGTATTGACTACCGTGAGCTGAACAAGTTGACGGTGAAGAATCGGTATCCATTGCCGAGGATTGATGACCTGTTTGATCAGCTCCAAGGTGCCAGTTGGTTTTCGAGAATAGATCTTCGATCTGGTTACCATTAGTTGAAGGTGAAGGAGCAGGATATTCCTAAAACAGCTTTTCGTACGCGTTATAGACACTACGAGTTCCTCGATATGCCTTTCGGTTTAACCAACGCGCCAACTGCTTTTATGGATCTGATGAATCGAGTGTGTCGGCCGATGTTGGATAAATCAGTGATTTTGTTCATACATGATATCTTGATTTATTCGAAGAGCGAGGTGGAATATGCCAGTCACATTCGAGAGGTATTAGAGACGTTGAAAAGGGAGAAGTTGTATGCTAAGTTCTCCAAGTGCGCATTCTGGTTGAGCGAGGTTTAGTTTTTGGGTCACGTGGTGAATCCCGAGGGGATTATGGTAGACCCGGCAAAAGTGGAAGCTGTGATGCAATGGAAGTCTCCAAGGACGCCATCCGAGATCCGTAGTTTCTTGGGGTTGGCAGGCTATTATAGGAGATTCATCCAAGACTTCTCTAAGATAGCTTCTCCACTGACCAAGTTGACCCGTAAGGATGTGAAGTTTGTTTGGGGTCAAGAGCAAGAGGAGGCTTTCGATGAGTTGAAGACAAGGTTGACTCAAGCTCCTGTCTTATCATTACCTGAAGGGAGCGAGGATTTGGTGGTTTATTTAGATGCTTCTTACTCGGGATTGGGTTGCGTACTGATGCAACGAGGAAAGGTTATAGCTTACGCATCCCGACAATTGAAGGTTCATGAGGTTAATTACCCTACTCATGATTTAAGGCAAGCAGCTGTGGTTTATGCATTAAAAATTTAGAGGCACTACCTGTACGGGACGAGGTGCACCATCTTCACTGACCACAAGAGGTTGAAGTACTTCTTCGAGCAGAAGGATTTGAACATGAGGAAAAGGAGATGGTTGGAACTGATAAAGGATTATGATTGTGAAATCCATTACCATTCGGGCAAAGCCAATGTAGTGGCGGATGCCCTTAGCCGAAAGGAGAGGCCTGAACCAATCCGGGTGACGGCTTACCAATTGATTTTGACCTCCGATGTGATGAAGAAGGTCAAGGAGTTTCAAGATGAGGCGTTGAAGGAAGATCATCATAACTCTGAAAGGATAAGAGGTCTAGTCATGGAATTGGGTGAAAACTCTCTCGGTGTTAGAACCCGATTCGGACGAATGTGGATTCCTCGTTATGGGGATCTACGTGGGAAGATCATGGATGAAGCTCATAAGAATCGATACTCCATTCATCCCGGTGCCACGAAAATGTATTATGATATGAAGAAAGATTATTGGTGGCTGGGTATGAAGCGTGACGTAGCGGAGTACGTGAGTAAGTGCCTTACTTGCTTGCAAGTGAAGGCGAGCATCAGAATCCATACGGTAAGATCCAACCTTTGGATATACCTGAGTGGAAGTGGGAGCATATCACCATGGACTTTATCATGAAGCTACCACGTACCGTGAAGGGGTACGATGCCATATGGGTGACAGTCGACCGTCTGATGAAGAGTGCTCACTTCCTACCGATCCGAGAGACGTATTCATCTGAGAAGTTAGCGGATCTATTCATCAGGGAGATTGTAACTCGTCACGTTGTGCCGGTGTCTATTGTTTCTGATCGTGACACTCAGTTTACATCTAAGTTCTGGAAGAGATTTCATGATGCAATGGGGATGAGGTTACACATCAGCAAGGCTTATCATCCACATACGGATTTCCAGTCGGAGAGAACCATTCAGACGCTTGAGGATATGCTTCGGGCATGCGTCATTGATTTTGGAGGTAGTTGGGATGACCACTTACTGTTAGCGGAGTTCTCATACAATAACAGTTATCATGCCAGTATTGGTATGCCCCCTTATGAGATGCTATACGGTAGGAGATGTAGAACACCCGTTTGTTGGAGTGATATTGGTCAGAGAGAGTTGGGAAGTATTAAGGTGATCGAGGCTACGACTGAGAACCTTGAAAGGATCAAAGCCTATATGAAGACAGCTAAGGATAGACAGAAGTCGTATGTTGACAAGAGACGTAGACCAATTGAGTTCAAGGTGGGAGATAGAGTTATGTTGAAAGTCTTACCATGGAAGGGGATCATTCGGTTTAGAAAGCGGGGCAAGTTGAGCCCGAGATACATAGGGCCTTTCCGAATCATTGCTCGAGTAGGAGTGGTGGCCTAAAGGTTGGAGTTACCCGATGAGTTAAGTGGAATTCACCCTACATTCCATGTATCTCATATGCGAAAGTGTTTAGCTAATGAAGATATGGTTGTACCACTCGAAGACATTGAAGTTGATGAAAGGCTCAATTATATGGAGCAACCAGTAGCAATCATTGATCACAAGGAGAAGAGGTTAAGGAATAAAGTGGTTCCCCTGGTGCGTGTACAGTGGAAGCATAGGAAGGGATCCGAGTCTACGTGGGAGACTGAAGAAGAGATGAGGCAGTATTACCCACATCTGTTCGAGGAATAACAGGTTTCGGGGATGAATCCTATATAAGGGGGGTGGACTTGTAACACCTGGATTTTTTTTAGAATAAAAGTGAAGAAAAGAAGGAAATGCAATTAAACCCAAATAGAGGGTTAAAAGTGTGCAAGGTACAAAATATAATATAAAATGTATAAAAGCAACATGGCCGCCCATGCCATGTTACTTTTCACCTTTTTCTGCTGATTGTAGAGAGAGAAAGAAGAAGAGAAGCTTTCGGGTTTTGAAGAAGAAGAACAAGGAGATCGAATTCAAGGTAAGAATTCATCATTTTAAGTTGTTCTTGGCCGGCCTATGCCTTGGTTGCATGCTTATGTGTGTTTGTATGTGTTTGGGTTGTGTTTTGTTGGGTTTTAGGTGTGTGAACTCATTGCATTTGGGTTTGAAGGAAGTCTTGCCCGAAAGACTGCATAAGGTGAGTTCTAGATGCCCGGTTTCCATGTTTTAAACCTGTTTTGGGGCTGGAAATGCATGTAACTAACTTTTTAATATGTCCTGTATTTTGTACCATAAGTTTGGCCCTGTTCTTTTAGTGGGTGTGTTAGGGCCTGCATGTTTTGCTCGGTTTATGTGGTTGTATGCATGTTCTAAGAGATTAGCATGCTAGATCGGTGCGATGAATGTATAAGAATGAGGATTGGGAACTGATTATAGTGTAAGATGCGGTTTCAAGTTAGTTGATCATCCGCATTAAGTTTGAATATTTGCATAAGTGTTGTTCATCCGCATTAGTTAAGTCTTCATCCACATTTGATGAACACATCGACTATTTTGTTCACCGGCATTTGCTAAGTGTTCATCCGCATTTGTTGAATGTTTATCACTTGTTTTGTCCATGCGCATTTGCTTCAGTCATCCACATTTGGTTCATGCGCACTTCATTGGACGGAATATTTTCTGAAAACTTTCATGTGCTTTATGCATGCGCATTTACTAAAGTGTTCATGCGCAATTCTTTGGGACACTTAGAATATTTTCTGAGGTGTTCATCCGCATTTGGTTACTCATCCGCATTTGGTTACTCATCCGCATTTGTTTATTCATCCACATTTGTCTGTTCATCCGCATTTGTTTGCTCATCCGCATTTCTTTAAGGGGACAGAATTTTCTGAGATTTTAGGATGTAGAGCTTAATTGTTAAGAAATGAGGTTTTATGGGGGACTGTCCTTGTTTACAATTTGCATGCTTTCTATGCTGTTGTGATGATGTTGTTCCATGTTATGTTTATGTCGTGACCTTACGTGGTGTGACGTATGTATATGCTTATGTAATGTAGTACTTAACAAAAGTGGAAGTTAACTAAAGAGAAGTAAGAAAGAATGAATGCATGCATTAATCAACGAACGGAAGTAAGAAAAGTCTTGCAAGCACTGTAAGGTGGTTCACACCCAATAAAGAGTGTTAGCTCAATGGTGTGCCGGTTAGCTACCCCAGAAGGATGCACACTGGGGTCTAGTCTTTGTGACTGACAATACGTATGGGACCATTGTCGCTTACCCCGGTGCTGGTGCCAGCCTAGTGCATGATGTTTGAAGTCTATTTATAGTCTTCGGCCCAGTACCCGCCTTGTGCATGATGTTTGGGGTATAGCACATGGCATTGGTCCAAATGATGATACCCCGGTGCTGGTGCCCGCCTAGTGCATGATGTTTGAAGTCTATTTATAGTCTTCGGCACAATACCCGCCTTGTGCATGATGTTTGGGGTATAGCTCGAGGCATTAGCCTGGAGCATAGAGAAGTGAAAGTAATAATGAACGAATGAAATGTACGATTAGAAAGAGAATGAATGAATGTAAGTTGACGATGATGAAAGATAATAATGAGATTATCTATTTGTACGTATGATGTATGATCGCTTACGAAAGTAAAGTATGGTTTTAAACGAAAGAAAAGTATTTTATTTATAAAACTAGAACTCACTCAGCAACGCTGACTTTTATGTAATTTCCAGTTGGCAGGTAACGTTGCTGAGGATGGCACGAGGCAGCTACTTGGCGTTTTTGGGATGGCATCCATTTCATGACAAATGACTTTTTTGTAATGTAATGCAAACAATGAGATTTTTGTAATGGATAACAATGATTGTATTGTCTTGCAAAAGTGGTCATTAATATAAGAAATGGTTTGTTCAGTATTCCACTACGATGTTTTAGCAAATGTAAATATATGTTTTATGTTTTATGTGCAATGATTGACCAGCTGTAAGCGTTCCGGTAATGGGGCCTTACAGAGACTCCATCTTCTAACTCTGCTAAAACTAGCAAATTTAACGATGTAATAAACATCCTATTTCATGATGAAGAGTCTAAAACTGCTTTTACTGCATTTATGGCAAGCTTTCAAGCTTATCAAGGTAATCATCTAACTCAACTTGATTTTGTTTTGCAGGATTTGTTTGAAATGGCTCGAGACGATGTTGAAGAAATGGATCTCATCTGGAAAATGGTTATGATAGCTTACAGGAATCAGAAACACTCTTATGTCAACGGAAACTACAAGCCGAGTGCAAACAAGTCTGTTGGATTTGATAAGTCCAAATATAGGTGTTTCAACTGTAACAGCTATACTCACTTCTCTAGAGAGTGCAAAGCTCCAAGGAATAAAGGAGGAAATGGCCAATCAAGCTCAAGTAATCAAAGGTTTCAGCAATCTTCACAGAAGACATTTCAAAAACCTTATCAAATCCTACCAATGCCAGAATTGAAAGATGATTCTAAATCATCAGAGGAGCCCAAGAAAGCTCTTGTTGTTAATATTAAAGATGGTTATGATTGGAGTGCATACGCTGAACAATTTACTACTGATTTAACCTCCAATTTATCTCTTGTTACAGAAATACAAAAAGAAGATTGGTCTGAATTTAATGATCCAAAAGATGATGGAAACTCTGAGAACGAGGAAGAGGATTATGACTGGAGTGATAAGTCTGATCCCAAGGAAGATTCAGAGGAAGTTGCATTGATGGCAAAATCTGATCAACCAATGGTTGAAAGCTCTAACTCTAAAACGTCTCCTCCTAAATATTCTGAAATTCCATCAGAAGTCAGAGAAAAATTATGCACAAAGTCTTGCTTCGAGCATGTAGAATACTACAGAAATTATTGTTACAAGATTTATGAAAAACTTAAGCAAGAAGAACTAATGCATACCAAACTTAAAAATGATCATAAAGTATCTGACGAAAAGATTATCTCTCTTCAAAATTCTTGGAACAAAACTCTAAGAGAATTTGAAATTGTATCAAAACAACATGAAGAGATGACAAAAAATCTTGAACTGGAGAAGATAGCTCATGCAGCAACTCAAGTTGATCTTGCCAAAGTTAAAAGTTCTAAAACCATTGTGGAAAAGCTGGTAAATGAACGAAAAGATAAACAAAAGGTAGGATTGGGTTTCACTCATGAACTGATGCCAGAATCAATAACAAATACCTTGCCAGAAAATTTTAACACTCATGATCACTCACCAGAAAACAAGGCAAAATTAAAAGCTTTTCAAAACAAGACCAAGATGTCTGATGCTGAAGAATAGAAAACAAATGTGGAAATTTTTGAAGAAAAAGATAACGAAAAGATAAAAAATGGTCATCCTGTTAAAGTAAAATCTTATGAACCGAAGCCAAAAGCAAAGAATGTTTTTGTTCCTAAAGAATCAGTTTTGGAGGAAGTGAATATTATAACTAATTACCAAAACTCAGATTTTCAAAACAAAAATGATGAAGAAACATCAAAAGATTCAAATTCATTTGGTCTAAATAACCCAGAATTCATTAAATGGCAAAAAGACTAGAAAAAGAAAGAATGTGAAAAAGAATCTTCAACCGAGGATGTTCAATCTAAACCAAAAACTGAATCTACAAAATCAAGGAACCAGAGAAGAAGAAGAAAGATAAATAAAGCTAAAAATGAACAAATAAAAATTCAGGATAATCAGACAAAAGAAAAAAATCAAGCAATAAAATTAAAGCCAATTAAATTTGTATCTGCTGGTTTGTTGAATGCGAACTCAATTCAAGATGTTAAAGAAAATCCTAAGAACAAATCAACCTCTGATCTGAAAATGGGTTCATATTCTAAGACTTCTGTTGTAGCTAAAAGATTTGTATCTAAGGAAAACAAGAATGAAATTCATGTTCAAAAACAAAAACAAATTGTGCAAAAAAAAAAAAGTGGGTTAAATCAAAAGCATAATTCTTCAAATCAAAAACAACTAATTAACTCTTTGACACCTAAAAGTAACCAAGTTTCTAATGTTGCGTCAACATCAAAGGTTAATAAGCAATTATTCAAGACTCCACAGAGGTATTGTAACATATGTGACACGTATAATCACAAAACGTCTGAATGTTTTATTAACAAATACTGTCACATTTGCGATATGAGAAATCACTCAACTTAAGAGTGTTATTTTAACAAATACTGTACTTACTGTGATGAGCAAACTCACAACACTAAAGATTGTTACTTTAGAAAGAATTCACAGAGGAAAGGATTTGCCACCTCAACAGTAAGCAAAGGTTATGTTAATCCGCAATATAAAAGAAACCAAAATGTTGATTTTCAAAGATTAACATACCAACCCTCCTTAGGTTTGAACTCTTTCAAAAGAAATAATTCAGTAAGACCTAAATAATACTTCAATGATTATTTCATTCCAAGGTCAGTGAAAATTAATAACAAAAGTTTTGAAAATAAAAGATTTTCAAACAATGGTCAGTCAAAAAGCATGAATTTTCCAAACAAGCATAATTTTGTTTCAAATAACAGAATTGGTAAATTCATAAAGAATAAACCTAATGTCAACAAACTTCACTTTAAACAATTTACTATTGTTGACAAGTTTGGAAAACCCAAGACCATATCCGCTTGGGTAGATAATTCACCTTAAATTGTTTTGTTTTGCAGGTACGCCCGAGAAGACCAATAAATACTTGGTATGTGGATAGCGGGTGTAGCCGGCATATGATAGGCAATCAGGCCTTATTACAAGATTTTAAACTAAAAGATGGAACGCTTGTAGCCTTTGGTGGTGATGCGGGAGGAAAAATAACCGGAGAAGGAACAGTATCCAACAGGATTATAAGCTTTGATAAAGCCAACTTCTGTTCATAGTTGAACTTTAATTTGTTAAGTGTATCCCAAATTTGTGATAAATCCTACTCTATACTTTTTGATGATTCTTTCTGTTATATCTTGAAGCCAGGATTTCAGATAAGCAAGGATTGCGTGGTTGTTAAAGCTGTCAGAGACCGAGACGTATACAAACTGGATATGTCTCAAGTGGACTCTTCTATAGAAACAACTTGTCTCTTTGCTAAAGCATAAAATGATGAAAGCCAGCTTTCACAAAGACGTCTCGGACATTCCAACTTCAAGAATATGAACAAGCTTGTAGCGGGAAATCATGTTATTGGCGTTCCATCAAAGAAGTTTGCCACAACTGATTTATGCTCAGCATGTTTAAAGGGGAAACAACACAGGGCGTCTTATAAGTCCAAGCTAATAAACTCAAATTCCAAACCCCTTCAGTTGTTGCATATGGACCTTTTTGGACCAACCAACGTGAAGAGTATTGGAAGAAAATCTTACTGTTTAGTTATCATTGATGACTATACAAGATTTTCATGGGTTTTCTTTCTAAATGCTAAATCTAAAACGGTTGAATTAATAAAAGAATTCATCATAAAAGTAGAAAATCAACATGATCAAAAAGTAAAAATAATTAGAAGTGATAATGGGACGGAATTCAAAAATCTAACTCTTGACATGTTTTGTGTAGCGAAAGGAATAGCTCATCAGTTCAGTGCTCCTAGAACTCCTCAACAAAACGGAGTTGCTGAAAGGAAGAACCGAACATTGATTGAAGCAGCACGATCCATGTTAGCCGATGCTAAAATTCCGATCACATTCCAGGATGAAGCAATATCAACTACATGTTTTGTTCAGAACCGTTCGTTAATTGTTAAAGACAAACTGAAAACTCCATATGAGTTAATGTTTGGCAGGAAACCAAACATAGATTTTCATCAATTTTTTGGTTGTCCGGTTATGATTCTGAATTAAAGTGATTATTTAGGAAAATTTGAATCAAAATCTGATGATGGATTTTTCGTTGGATATTCATCTGTTTCAAAGGCCTATCGAGTTTATAACTCTAGGACTAATGTTATAGTTGAAACATTCAATGTTAAATTTCTTGAAAACTCTTTTCCATCAGTGTCAAATGGTCCTGCATGGTTATTTGATTTAGATTCATTGTCAAACTCTTTTCAATCCAACTTGTTTAATCAATCTAACTTGCTTGATTCTATAGGTGAAAAGAAAATTCAAGGAGATCTCGGTTCATTCAGTGACAATTCGGATTCTGACGATGCAGATGATTCAAGCTCAGACTATCCCTTCTTTTCTTTTGTTAGAGATTCTATTATTCAGTCTAATATTGATGATCAGTCTCATCAAGATAATGATCATTCTGATTCACAAAACCAAGATGTGTCACAACCAATTCCTAATGATGGTACATAAATTGTACAACCTGAGTCTGTAACATCATCTATCTTTGGTGATGTAATTGATTCCAGTAATCTTGATTACTTTATCAACTCACCGACTCAAGTTCCCAATTTCAATCCATATTCTTCAAGGCTATTGCATCAGCTTTCCAACATGAATCAAACTAATCTAGATGTTGATTATTGGTCCTTTGAGTGAGAGAACGACGAGAAGTAAATCAGAATAAGCAAACGTCTGCTTATACTCTTGCTATCTTTCTCAAATTGTTCCTAAAAACGTTTCCGAAGAGTTAAAGGACAATGGTTGGATCGAGGCTATGCAAGAAGAATTATTACAGTTTCACAAACAATAAGTGTGGAATCTGGTGGATTTACCAGAAGGAGAAAATTCTATAGGCACAAAATAGTTATTCAGAAATAAAACTGATGATCGAGGAATTGTTATCCGAAATAAAGCGAGATTAGTTGCACAAGGATACACTCAAGAAGAAGGTATTGATTATGATGAAGTATTTGCTCCAGTTGCAAGACTTGAATCTATTCGTGTCTTCCTGGCTTATGCCTCATTCATGAAATTTAAAGTGTATCAAATGGACGTAAAGGGTGCATTTTTGTATGGTTCTAGATGTGTACGTGAAGCAACCTCCAGGTTTTGAAGATGCTACATATCCACATCATGTGTACAAATTGAGCAAAGCATTATATGGACTACATCAAGCCCCTAGAATCTGGTATGAGACATTGTCACAGCACTTAATCCAACTTGGATACAAACGAGGGAAAATCGATTCAACTTTATTCATAAGGAAAGATGTTGATGATCTTATGTGTACAAGTGTATGTTGATGATATCATATTTGGTTCTACAAGTCCAAAAATGTGCAATGAATTCGAAGAAATCATGAAATCTCGATTTCAGATGAGTTCTATGGGAGAGATAAATTTCTTTCTTGGACTACAAGTTAAGCTATCTGTAGATGGTATTTTTATCAACCAAGAGAAGTTCGTCGACAAACTCTTGAAAAATTTAAGCTGCAAGATTGTCAGTCCATCAGAACTCCAGCTGACATAAACACCAAGATTGAGCCTGATCCGAAAGGAAAATCAGCAGACCAAACATTATACAGATCGATGATTGGTTCTTTGATGTATCTCACTACATCTAGACCAGACATTATGTATGTTGTTTATGTCTATGCAAGGTATCAATCAAACCCAAAAGAATCCCACTTAATTGCTGTCAAAAGAATATTAAGATATCTCAAAGGTAAACCGGCTTTAGGGCTATGATATCCTTACGAAGGAAACTTCGAGTTACATGGGTACACTGATAGTGATTAAGGTGGATGTTGTTAAGATAGAAAATCAACAACGGGTGGGTGTCAATTTCTAGGACCCAGATTAGTGTCGTGGCAATCCAAGAAACAAACAAATGTCTCCGTTTCTACTGCAATAGCTAAGTACATTGCTGCTTCAGCAGGATGTTCTCAAATCCTTTGGTTACAAAACTAACTGCTGGATTACGGGTTCAACTTTCTTAAAACATCTATTTACATTGATAACACAGCTGCTATGTTCATTACAATGAATCTTGTCCAACATTCTAAAACAAAACATATCAAAATTCGATATCATTTTCTCAAAGATAACTCTGAAAAAGGTTTAATCATTCTGATTCAAATTGCTACTGAAAAATAGTTGGCCGACCTTTTTACTAAAGCCTTCTTACCAGGACGGTTTGAGTATTTGGTAGAGTCAATTGGTCTTATTAACCACACCTAAAAACTAGTTTTGAGTATTTCAGTTAATTGAGTCTAAATATGATCTGAACCCTTCCTTATATGAATAAGACACAGTCAGAGAACCTGTCAAAGTTAATTGCCTGATTTTATTTTTGTGTGTGCATGTTTATTAGAAAAAAACCAAATACAAAAATAGAAAATTGTAAAACAAAAGATAAAAATATAAAACCAAAAATCACAAAAATAGTGTTTTTCCTTATTAATTATATATGAATGAATTTGTTTTGCAATACGTGAGAAATGATAGTACATTAGTATGATCAGTTGCATACTTCTCTTTCGACTAATGTCTGACATGATCAGATATGATGTGCAGGTAAGCTCATGCAATTAGACTGAAAAAGTAAATTCTTGTGATTAAACTAAATCACTCATGTATTCATGTATGTCTATCTTAGCACTAATGAGTAGTGTTGATTTCTCAAATTGATTGCTTGTTAAGACATAGTCTCACATCTGATGGTGATATGAATAACCATTGAGCTCTAATTATTTAATGCTGTGACATCCGTCACCAAAATAGGTACGTTAACTTTGGCATTGATTTGGATTGTGGCTTTTGAGTTTGATGTTAGTCATATTTGGGCTTGGTCGTAATTTATGGCTCTTACTTGGTGGGCCCAAATTTTAGCTTATTGGGCCTATGTTTTCATGTTGGGCCTAGGGTTTCTATCATTAAGGTGACCATTGGGCTTGTAATCGTACGAGGTCCTGTGTATTGAGCCAAATCAAGGATTTTTCTAAAATGTGAAACACGAAATTTATATCGAAACCCAACTAATCTTAAATCCATGGGCTTTGCCTAAAGTCTAGTAAATACATTTAATTCAATCTAAAAATTTAAAACTAAACGATTTATAGGGCATGTGATAGCTCGTTGGAACCGTTATTGCGCGCGAAATTTGAAAACGTAAAAATTAGTCGACACGCGGTTCGAGACGTGACAGATTACGCGAGACGGGCCAAGGGCCCGAGGGCCCTTCTTCACTCCCTTGTTGCGGCCGCAAGCTAATAAGGGGGTATTCCCCTTTGTTTTGCCTCATTTTCACAATTTGAATTTTTCCATTGTAACCCTAGCCACCACCACACAAAACTCCTCTCTTCTTCTACATCTAACCATCGAAAATTCTGAAGTTCTTGCACCATCCATCAAGTTTTTGGCAATCAATTCAATCCAAGATCTCAAACTAGGCTAGATTCGTTCATCTTCGAACCTACGGTAAGCGAAAATCGTTCTTGATGATTTAAATTCTAGTTTTACTCAAAAATCGATGATGTTCATCATCAAAATGTAAAATCTTCATCTAATATTCTCTTATTCTTGGTTTTGGGTGCTAGATCGTGAAGATCTAAGCGTTTCGATTGTCGGATTCGCCATTTGGTAAAAACCCTAATTCTTGGACTTGTATATTCTTTGAATCTATCAAATTGGGGTTGTAATCTTGATTGACCTGCTCTAAATCGACATCTTGGACTTACAAAACGTTTTGGAGTCATTCAATTTGTTTCTTGAAGGAATAGATGTGTTTAATGATTTAAACAACGAAATTACCAACTACCGTTGTAAACCGGGAGACTTGGAACCCAACAAACTGTTCGGGACTGAAAATTTAAGTAAACTAAGTGTTTAATTGAAGTTTTGGACAAATAGAACTGGAATGAAAGTATTTTTACATATTTGGGTTGTTAAGGAGCTCATTTGAAACTTGGGACGCAAAGGAACGAAGCTAACGAACTCGACAGCTTGCTGTCAGAAAAAATGGGTCATCTTGTACATGTGATACCTTGGTAGAAATACACCCAACTGGGGAAAAATCTGGGTCTGACTTAAATCCCTATGAGTCCTCTAACTAACCCAAGTGGTCTTGTGTCGTTTCGACATCGTTTGGTCCTCCAAACGTAGCAAACAAAACTGAAGGTCAGAGCTGACGAACTGGGCAGCAGATTAGCCTGTATTCTTCGAGTCATAACTTTCTCATATTTTGTCAAATGGATATTATTCTTTTTCTGGAGTTTAATTAAAAGTCTCCTCTTTCAAATGATACCTTTTACGCAATGGCTCGTTATCGTTTCAATCTCCAAATTGCTTATACAAAACTGATGCGCGATCAGACATATGTGCTGAATTATCTTGGTAAACTTAAAAGTAAAAGTTGAAACTAAATAATCTAAATAAAGACAAGTGTTGCCTATAAAAGTGATTAAATGATTTTTTTTAAAAAGATTAAATTAATAAGAGTGTTAATGTAAAACCTTGATTAGCGTTAAGGGCTGGGTTAAAAGGATTACACCCATGTTGGTCATTTTATGCTATGATAATCCTTTTGTGTATTGTACTTTTAGTGCTTGCTCTTCGAATTATGAGATTGGACTTTGGGAAATTGCTACTTTTGGGTGAGTTTCACGGCCCCTTTTTAATATATTTTACTTGGGGGAAAAGCATGCTCATGGTTTTGGATTATACCGTGTTTGATTTTCTTTTGAAATATTGTATGTGGTTTGGGTCATGGTATGAGTCTTGATATTCAATCATGAGTGTGTACTTGTGCTTGTGCTTGTGCTTCAACTTGTGTACTTGGATGTTATGGAGAGATATTGTTAGTACTAACGGGTTGACACCCCCACCCATGTTGTCGGTATACTAGTCGAGACCGACTTGGCCGGGGCTTGCCCTTGGGTGAATATAATCCTGTTGTGTGCAAATTTTGGAATGTCTTGGACTTGGGTTACATTTGAACTTATGTTGATATCTTGACTGCTATGTATCTCTGTCACATACAATTTTCTGTACATGTTATACACGGCAAAATATTTTTACTTATAAACCTGTGAACTCACCAACGTATGTTGACCTTTTTAGAGCATGTATTTTCAGATAATGAAGTCTAGGTGTATGGCTGTGGACTTAGACGAGACCGCTCCTCTAGGAGCATTAGACATTTCAAGAGATTTTTTTGGGACATGTTATGAATTGTTTGGTTTTATGAATTGTAATTTTGATGATTTTGAGATTTTTATTGTTTGACAATTGTGTTGATTTGTTTCTGTATGGAGCTTTGGTATTATTATGCATTTTGGTATGACGTTCTGGTAGTGACTATCCTTGACATGTGTTCCTATGTGTCGGGCGACGTCATGACCCATGTACAGAGAATACCTTTAGATATTCTCTTGAACCCCCAATGTGTTATGACGATCCCGTCCGTCGCATCCTCGTGTTTCCGCTTTAGTGAGGGTGTGACAAATGCATCTAACACTTCTCTGTTATGAGTCATCATAGACCTGAAGTGATGAGATATCCTTTGTTGTAAGTGATTACAGACTGAGATATACTCACTGATGTAACAAGATGCCAATGTGCACAAACACCAAATAAGATCTGGTTATAGTATATATCAGGTTAACAAGTTGAGAATAGTGTCTTATTGCATCTTTATGAGAATTAACCTCTCTAAGTCTAAGTGTAACTCACATAATGTCATATCTAATCATACCTTAAGAAATTCAAGAGTTGAAAAAGTAAGTGTGCGGAGCACCTTGCCAATATCACTCATTTTCTGTCCTTAGATCTCATGTCTCCTTTGCTGCAGAAATGCTGACCTAGAACACACTTGATCAGGATTTAATCACTTTCTGTGACTATCCATCATTTTTTTATTTCAATGTGCTGATCTTATCTAATATGATCTCACTGCAGACATGATTCATTGTGAATATTAGATTTTTATTATGCTTTAATTTTGATTTTTGCATATTTTTTTCATGTGCAGGCATATTAACAATGATTAGTGTACTCCTCATGTGACTTTCAAGAAACTTCTAAGTTTTGTTAAACTTAAAAGTTTAGAGGGAGTAAAAAAGAGTTAAAAATAGTGTCTAAGAAAACTGATTGACAAATTTCAAGATATAAAAAATCATAAAAAATCAAAATCTAATATTTTGGATGGAGAGGATGATGCTACATATGTTCAAGCATGTGTGTGTAACAAAATGTAATAATGAACCTGAAAAACATTTTTAATGGAAAAACTTCTTGCAAAAGTTAAATGATATTTTTTGTTAAAAATTAGAGACTAAAATGACGGGAAATTATTTTGAAAAATTAAATCAAAAATAAAAAGGTCAAAAAAAAAATTAAAAATTTCAAAATAAAATTAAAACATTTAAGTCAAATGTTCAAAATTGAGGGTATATTGTGAACATTTTGGGTGAAAGTAAAAATTTGACTAATTAAAGTCAAAATTTGATCAACTATTTTAATATTAGTATGTGAACAGTGCTAATATGTCTAAACAGTGTACAGGTGGAAGATCTGAAAATTACAAGTGTGGGACACATGAAAGTCATCTCATGCGCCTAAACAGTGTTCATAAGTCCAGGATTAGGAGCATGATGATTTTTCAAGATTTGTACAAGTGTTGGACGTTTCAAACAACTTCATGCGTCTAAATAGTTGTCTTAAGTCTAAAAATGTGTTTAAGTGTTGGGCGTTTTATCCTTCCCATACGCCTAAACAGTTCCCATGCTTCCAAGTGTAAACAAGTGTCAAGTATTGGGCGTTTCAGCTAAGCTCATGCGCCTGAACAGTGCAAAAGCGCCTACACAGTGCTTATGTGTCTGAACAATGCTCATGCGCCTAAGCCCATGCGCACAAACAGTGCTCATGCGCCTAAATACTTGGTGTAAAAATCAACTCCATGCGCACAAACAGTGTTCATGCACCTGACCTCATGCGCATGAACAGTGCTCATGCGCCTAAAAATTTTCACTTAGTATATAAACAACACTTTGTGTTTTCAGATTTAATTTTCAAAATTCCCCTGAACTCTTAAACCTTCGAACCCAGTATGCTTCCGATAAACCCTTATTCCTCATTTTGATTGATTTCTGAGTTACTCTTGTATTCAAAGGTCTTTGTGCTTAATTCTAAGTGTAAGTTCATGATCAAAATCACTGATATCGTTGATTTACAGGTTGATTTAAGCTAGGCGTTTCGACCCTATTTGGGCGTTTGAAAACCTAAATTGTTTGCAAATCTGTAAATTAATGGTTAAAATGACTAAATGAACTGATATTGATGCTTGAATGATAATATGGACTTGATTTCGACTCAGTTTGTTCATTCAAAACAAAGTTCTCATCATCTGTTGATTTTTATCTCTGATGATGAAGATGAACAGTCACAGAATATTTTTTAATAAAAAAAAAGTTTTTTAACAAAAAACTTCTTCTTGAAAATAGGTTTTTTAATCAAAATTGAAATCTAAAATGTGTTAAATAATCAAGAAATCAATTTGTTTGAAATATTTGAATTTCAGCAGAATGAATTTTTAAAAATATTGATTTTAATTGTTAAAACTTCAAATTTTAAATGTCTTGTGTTTAATTTTGCAGATGGCTGAATTAAAGTTTGAGCCGAAACACAACGTTGCTGCACTATTAAACGAGGATATTCAAAATGCTGTAGGATATGAAGATATGATCAGATTTCTATTACGGATGAAGTATGTATATTCCATGTGCTACCAACCGATAATCTATGCACGTCTGATTAAGAAGTTCTGGAGCACGGTATATGTTGACGTTGATGATAATGGAGCTAAAGTGGTCCTCTAACACCCAGAAAATTTTAAAAGACGAGAAAGAAAGAAAATGTGAATAAAAGAAAGAAAACACAATTTAACCCAAGTTGAGGGGCTAAATGTGTCGAAAGGACAAAAAGAATAAAAGTGGGTGCAAAAAGGTGATGGCCTCCCACACCTCTCAGCATATCTTCCTTTCACCGGATTTTCTAGAGAGAGAAAGAGCAGAGCTCTCGGGTTTTTGAAGAAAGAAGAAGAGGAATTCGAATTCAAGGTAAGAATTCTTGGTTTTTTTAAGTTGTTCTTGGCCGGCCTATGCCTCGATTGTATGCTTATGTGTTTGTTTGTGTGTTTGGATTGTGTGATTTGGTGGGTTTTAGGTGTTTGAACTCATTTGCAAACGGGTTTGAAGAAGTCATACTCGAAGGTTGTCAAAGGTGAGTTCTAGAACCCCCTTTTTACATGTTTTAACTGATTTTGGGGCTGGAAATGCATGTATATGTGTTTTTATGAATGTGAGTTTTATACCCATATGAATGTGTATGTGTGAATGTGGGTGGGTTATGATTTTGGTGATTTATGATGTTATGATGATGCCATGTTCATATTATGATGCTTAGAATGCTAGAACTAAGTTAGAACATGATGAATTGATGATTTGAGACTGATTATGATGTTATTAGTATGTGTTGGTTGCCCATGCGCCTGGATTTGGCCCATGCGCCCAAAGGTTGAATTTGCCCAAGTGTCCCCCGTGCGCCCAAAACCCATGCGCCTAAATAGTATCCATGCGCCTAGAATAGGCTGAATTTAGCTAAATGTTCCATGCGCCCAAAACTGCCCATGCGCCTAGGCATTCATGCGCCTGCATAGTGCCCATGCGCCTAGTAATGCCTAGAATGACTAAGTGTTGGGTCATGCGCCCAAATAGTTCCCATGCGCCTGAAAGTTCCCCATGCGCCTAAGTGTTCCCATGCGCCTGCATAGTGCTCATGCGCCTATGACTTAGAATATTTTTTGAAATTTTGGGGAAAATGTAAATTGTAGGCTTTGACTTGGGATGTTCCCGGGGGTAATGTAAGTTGACTTTATGATGTCATATGTGATGTGATGATGATGCTATGTATGGTATGGTTATGTTTATGTTATGTTCCTTATTATGTATGTTTATTTTCTGTGGCTTTACGTGGTATGATTATGAAAAGTAAATGGAAAGTATTATGTAACGTAAAGCGGAAGATAATGAAAAAGGAAACATAAAGAATGAATGATTGCATGCATTAATGAATGAAGTAATGAAAGTCTTGCAAGCAATGTATGGTGGTTCACACCCAATGAAGGGTGTTAGCTCAACTGTGTGCGGGTTAGCTACCCTGGAAGTATGCACACTGGGGTCTAATCTTTGTGATTGACCATATGTATGGGACCCTTGCCGCTTGTTGGACCAAAAGAACCAATGAGCCTGATCAGAAAAACCTTTAAGTCCCACGGACATTACAACAACTGAAGTAGTCTACAACAGCTGAAGACATCAACTGATAACAAGGTCTGAAGACAAAGTCTGAAGTGAAAGAGCTGAAGACAAAGTCTGAAGTGAAAGAGCTGAAGACAAAGTCTGAAGTGAAAGAGCTGAAGACAAAGTCTGAAGTGAAAGAGCTGAAGACAAAGACTGGACCAAGTTTCAGATGTTGTCACAACAGCTGAAGAAGACCTCTTCAGTAGTTGTGATGGTTTCCTTTCAGTAGTTTTATGTTTCTTGTAATCAGTACTTGTAGTTTCAGTAGTTTTAGTTTCATCTTGTACTTAGCACTCTGAGATGTTCTCAGTTGTTGTGAACATTCTCAGTAGTTTGCTTACTTTCAGTTGTTTGTAATAATTCTGTTAGATGTCACTATCAAGTGACATCAGCAGACGTCACATTCCTTTATATAAGGAATGTTGACCTAATTGTAAGGTGTGACGAGCAGCTATAGCAAACTTAGAAAAGCTTAGCAGCCGCGCATACCGAAGCATTGTGCATAAATGATATTATCCATTTTGAAGAAAACCCTCTTTCTCTATAACCGTGTACTGTTCCATTGAATATCTATTGTGTTCTTGCTATATTTGTCTAATTCTTGTTCTAATTCCGCTGCGATTCAACTCTAATTGATCAAACTTAGATCGCTGATCCTGACAAATGGTATCAGAGCTGGTTAATCATTGATCGGTTTAACAATTGATCATTGAAACTGCTATTTCGATATCTAAAGTTTGATCGAATTAGCATATTTGCAAGAATTGGTTATAGAGATTGTCTTCTGCTGCTTCTGGTTAGTCAATTTGAGTTTCTTCTTGGTTCATATTGAGTTTGTTGTGTTTTTGTGCTAAATCTTTTGAAACTTGATTGAATTGGTTTGAATCTGAGAATGACTACTCCTTCTAATGACCCTCACAATACTGGCTCCTCAACCAAGCCTCCGATGCTGGTTAGGAGTGAGTATAACATATGGCAACGAAGAATGCTCCATCACCTGTCTGTTAACAGTTCAGGTTGTTGGACATCTGTGGTTCACGGTCCACACAAGCCTATGGTGAACAATCCGGAGACCAACCAAATGGTTCCGAAGAAGAAGGAGCAATACTCAGATGAAGATCGTAAACTGTTTGAGATTGATGCTAAAGCCCATGGAATTCTGGCCATGGCACTGCCTAATGAAATCTATTCTGGGCTTATGCATCATGAAACTGCTCATGACCTCTGGAATGCTTTGAAGGAACAATTCGGAGGAACTGATGAGGTCTTAGCAAACAACAGAGAAATCCTCGCCCAACAATATGAGACATTCTCTCATAGGAAGGGTGAGACACTGACTCAACAGTTTGAGCGTTTCTCCTGCTTGATCTCTGAGCTGAAAATGGTCAAGCATGAGTATACTAACAGCCAGATGAACAACAGATTCCTCAGATCACTGCCTGAGAGATGGGACACATACACCATTGTCCTACGCTCCAGTGCAAATCTGGATAGCCTATCTCTCACCCAACTCCATGGGAAACTGCTTACATTTGAAAGAGAGATAGAGCAGAAAAGGAAACTGGCATCATCAGGAAAGCTCACTGATGACTTTGTACCAGGGAACACTGCCTTGGTCGGTCATGAGTCAGAATATGCTGGATCAGAAAGCCATTATGATGAGCATATAGATTTCTCTTCAAACAGTTCTGATCATGCATTTGTTGGTGTTGACAGTCATTCTGGGTGTAATAGTGATAATTTATGCTTTATCATGGATGATTTGATGGGTATTGCTGATGATGATTTAGAAGAGATGGATATTTTGAGCCAAATGGCCTTGATCAATATCAGATCTCAAAAGTTCTACAAGAGAACTGGTAGGAAATTTCCAGGACTCTCTGGCAAAACCAAAGTTGGTTTTGACAAGAGTAAGTTGAGGTGTCACAAATGCCACAGGCTTGGGCACTTTGCAAGAGAGTGTAGATCAACTGGATCTAACTCCTCTGCACCCTTTGTGACCTTTCCAAGCAATAGTTCACAAAACAAAGGGCAACATCCTGCTAGTTCTGGTCATCACTCACAACCTCAATCTCCTGCATATTTTGTCCCTCAGGGTCCAATGCCATATCCATATCCCTGCTATTACATGCCACAGCCAAATCCAGTTCAAGTTCCTATAGCACAACAACCTCAAGCCCTACCTGAGCCTCAACCATCTCCATCACAATCTCAACCTCATCACAGCTTCTTCACACCAGGAGTTGTTGACTGGAGCAGCTCACCAGATGATCTTTCTGGTTTCAATGAGCAATTATTTGCTGGTGCTGGTCAACATGGTGGTGAACATCCTTTTGGGAATCTTGCTCTCATGGCCCTGGAGTCTACTGAGGGTTCCTGCTCCGATGCATCATCTTCACAGGTAACCCAGGTATCTTCTGAGGCTAAAGCCAAGTTATGTTCTGAATCATGCATAGCTGCCTTTGTCTCTATTAGAGAGGCAAATGTAGCTTTAATCAATCAAAATCTTGAGCTTGAGAAAACTATTTCCAAAAGAAAAGCTGAGTATGAGTCTGTTCTTAATGACAAAGATGATGAGATTTACAAGCTTAAATGTCAACTTAATGATGAAAAGGCTAAGGTAGAGGTCATACTTGAGAACCACAGAAGTCTCAAAGAGACACTTGCAGCTACCCAAGTTGAGTGTGACCGCTGGGTAACATCCTGCAAGGGATTTGAAATGCTTCTCAGCAAGCAAACAGCTTCAAATGTGAAGTTTGGAATAGGTTACAATCATACTGCACCACCTACTGATTTTACTTCAAAATCAATAGTAAAATCTGAAGGTGAAAGTAATTTCCAAACCACATCATCATGTGATTCATCCTCAAATGATAATACAAAATCAAAATTAGAGGATGAAGTCAGTGTTAAGATCTCAGCAAATCAATTGCCTGATGGTTTAAATGCTGATAAACACATGAAGCTGAGCAATTCAGATGTTGTCCCTCAAAGTACTCCAAGTACTGAAGGGCAAGTCACAACATCTGAAAAGCATTTCAAATCTGCTGAAATAAAAGGATTAACAACTGCTGAGGAATCTATCATACGGTCTTTCAGGACGGATAGAGAACAGCTGAAGAACAAGTCTTCAGTTGTTACCGATCCTTCAGTACTTAACACAAGTACTGAAAGGAGGAAAGTACTGAAGATCACACCTTCAGTAGTTTCCACTTCAGCAGTTGATCAATCCAAGATGAAGAATAAGCCATGTGAAATATGTGGTAAATTCAATCATCTATCTGATGAATGCTGGTACAAAAAGGGTTCCAAACTCAACAGAGATAAGCTCATTAAAGAAGAGATTAATAAAATGAAAAATGAGTTTGAGACCAAGTTTGTACCACAGTCATCTCAAACTGATAAACCCAAGGCCTCGCCAAATCCAAAAAGAAGGATGGGGTTTATCAGAAAACAGCTGATAGTGTTCCTCATGATAAACATCAGACTAAGTCTGTGAATTTCAAGAAGGAGGAAATGGTGGGTCACAGGAACTCATCAAAAACAAGTACTGATGTGTCAAATGAGCTGAAGGCTTTAGCAACAAATCAGACACAACTTGTTATGATGGTTCAGCATTTGTTGGGGAGAGTTAACCAACTAGATGCACCTGTGATCAAACCACTGAAAAGGAAATCCAAGCCCAAATCTAAGAAATCCATTTCAGCACCATCTCCACCTTCATCAGCTGTTAATCATGAGAAACAAGTTATGGTTAAATCTGTTGATGAAAACAGACCCAAAACCAAAAAGGTTTGGGTCTCTAAAGCTAACTAGTTTCTTATGATAAATGCAGGGTTCTTCAGCATGCCAAAGAAGCATCTGGTATGTAGACAGTGGAGGATCTATGCATATGACTGGGAGCAGTTCTCTTCTTAATGACTACTCTCAAGGAAAGAAGGGATTTGTCTCATTTGGAAATGATGCTAAAGGTTACATCATCGGGAAAGGATTTGTGTCAAATGGAGAAATCAGATTTGATGATGTTAACCATGTGGAGAATCTCAAGTATAATCTACTGAGTGTCAGTCAGATGTGTGATAAAGGGCATGTTGCACTTTTCACAAGCCAGAACTGCCGGATTCTGTCTTCCAAAGTTCTGAGGCTGATTGACAAGGTATTGGATGAACATACTCTCCTGAAGGCCAACAGGATAGGAAGAGTATATGCCTTGGATTTGTCAAAGAAGATTGATTTAAAAGGTCATCCTTGCCTGTTCTCCAAGGCCTCTCCTCAGGAATCTAAACTGTGGCATAGAAGGCTGGGTCATGTTAATCTCAAAAACATGAATCAGCTGATCCACAATAGTTTAGTGAGAGGTCTACCAATAAAGGAGTTCCACTGTGATGAAACCTGCACTGCTTGTTTAAAAGGAAAACAACACAAAGTTTCATTCCCTCCTATAGAAGAACCAAAGTCCACTGCCTGCTTGCAATTACTGCACATGGATCTCTTTGGTCCTGTGAGAGTAATGAGCATGGCAAAGAAGAAATACTGTCTGGTAATTGTGGATGATTACTCCAGATTTGTATGGACCTTCTTCTTGCATTCAAAGGATGAGGCTGCTCAGACAATTATTAACTTTGTGTTGTATGTTGAGAAGCAGTATTCCCTATCAGTCAAGTGTATAAGAAGTGATAATGGAACTGAATTTAGAAACCATACACTTGATGATTTCTACCTTTCAAAAGGAATCAAGAGGCAGTATAGCATCCCAAGGACTCCAGAACAAAATGGAGTAGTGGAGAGAAAGAACAGGACCCTAATTGAAGCTGCAAGGTCCATGTTGGCTGACTCTGGTTTGCCACTGACCTTTTGGGCTGAAGCTGTCAACACAGCATGCTATGTGCAAAATAGAGCTTTAGTGAATCAGAGGTTGATGAAGACTCCTTATGAAGTTCTACATCATTTGGCTCCTCTAATTTCATTCTTCAGAGCATTTGGGTGTCCTTGTTACATTCTCAACACAAAGGATCAACTCCAAAAGTTTGATTCTAAGGTGGATGCAGGGTATTTTGTTGGGTATTCATCCACTTGCAAGGCTTACAGAGTGTTCAACTGCAGAACAAAGATGGTTGAAGAAACCTTGCATGTGAAGTTCAATGAATCCCCTAAGGACAAAATTCCACAAAACCCTGTGGAGTTGTTTGATCTGGACATACTGCAATATGTTCCTTATCAGCCTCCAGCTGTTGCAGATCATGTGAATTCATCACCTTCTGCAGCTAGTCATCCATCTGGTGGTACTGATGTTGATGATGATCCCAGTACTCACCTATTCAAGTTTAGTGATCAACTGCCTGAGTCTACTAAACTTGATGTTCCTGTAGCTTCAGTAGCACCATCCACAACAAATGCTGATGAGATTTTTGAATCCTCTACTTCATTTGACTTGCCATCTAATACTTGGTTTCAAGAATCTGGATCAACATCTGTTGCTGCTGAGCGTGCTACAAACACTTGCACAGATCTCATAGTGTACCAAGAGCTGAAGAATCACCCAATGTCTCAAATCATTGGTGATATCAATGCTGGTGTCTCAACTAGAAGTCAATTGTCCAACTTCTGCTTCTATGCTCTCTTCATCAGTCAGCAAGAGCCAAAGAACTATCATATTGCATTAAGAGACAATGGATGGGTTGATGCCATGCAGCTTGAGCTTCTTCAGTTCAAAAAGCAGCAAGTGTGGGAACTGGTTCCTCTACCCCCAGGTAAGTGTGCAATAGGCACTAAATGGGTGTTTAGGAATAAAACAGATGAAAATGGGCAAATTGTCAAGAACAAGGCCAGACTGGTTGTCCAGGGGTTTTCACAAGAAGAAGGTATTGATTATGATGAAACCTTTGCCCCTGTAGCCAGACTGGAGGCAATTAGATTGTTCTTAGCCTATGCTGCATTCCACAATCTTAAAGTTTTTCAAATGGATGTCAAAAGTGCATTTTTATATGGTAAAATAAAAGAAGAGGTTTATGTGTGTCAACCACCAGGTTTTGAGGATAATAAACATCCTGATTGGGTGTATAAACTTGATAAGGCTCTTTATGGGTTGAAACAAGCTCCTAGAGCCTGGTATGAAACACTGTCAAATTTTCTTCTTCAGAATAATTTCACTAGAGGCTCCATAGATAAAACTTTGTTCATTAAGAAAGTGGGTCAGCATAAGCTCCTTGTTCAAATTTATGTTGATGATATTATTTTTGCATCCTCTGATCCACAGTTGTGTGATGCATTTACAAAGTTGATGCAACAAAAATTCGAAATGAGTGCCATGGGAGAATTACAGTTCTTTCTAGGTTTGCAAATCAAACAAAAGGCTGATGGAACTTTCATTCATCAGTCAAAATACACAAGAGTCTTTTGGAAAAGTTTGATTTACAAAACTGTAAGCCCTGTTCTACTCCTATGTGCAGCACCACACAACTGGATGCAGATCAGAAAGGTAAAGCTGTTGATGAAACACTTTACAGATGTATGATTGGGTCCTTGATGTACTTAACAGCTTCTAGACCAGATATTATGTTTGCAACTTGTGTTTGTGCTAGATTTCAGGCTGCTCCTAAAGAGTCTCATTTGATTGCAGTCAAGAGGATCTTTAGATATCTGCAAGGTACTCAATCTCTAGGTCTTTGGTATTCCACTGGGCACTCTTGCAAATTAGTTGCTTTTTCTGATAGTGACTATGCAGGGTGTAAATTAACTAGAAAATCAACTTCTGGTGGATGTCAATTCCTAGGCAACTGTTTGGTTTCTTGGCAGAGTAAGAAACAAACATCTGTTGCTACATCCACTGCTGAAGCCGAGTACATTGCTGCTGCAAGTTGTACATCTCAGGTACTCTGGCTTCAGAATCAATTATTGGATTATGGCATTACAGAGACTAAGACTCCATTACTAATGGATAGTGCTTCAGCTCTTTGTATTGTCAAGAATCCAGTCCAGCACTCTAGGACCAAACATATTGAGATCAGACACCATTTTATTAGGGATTGTTTTGAAAAAGGTCTGATTGATCCAAAGTTTGTTCCTAGTGCTGATGAGCTTGCAGACATATTTACTAAGCCTTTGGACAGTTCAACTTTCCAAAACCTAGTGTTAAGGCTTGGTATGCTGCAGCTAGAATAAGTGACAACTACTGATGATCTCAGTCAACAAGTACTGATGAGCATTCGTATACTATTGTCACAAATAAGTACTGATAAGTTCTTTTATCCTCAGTAGTTTTCATAACTACTGAAGACTAAATTACTTAAAAGTACTGAAGTACTCTATCTGTTGAAAAGAACTGATGTGGTTACAACTACTGATGTAGTTACAACTACTGATGTCAGTATAACAGATAAGTACTGATGACCAATGAAACATCTGAAAATCAGAAGTCTGATAAGTGTTGAGGTCAGAATGAAACAGCTGATGAGCTAAGAATTGACGACAACAGCTGATGAGAAACTTTTCTCTTCAGTTGTTTCTACAACTGCTGTTTCACTTCATACAACTGAAGCCAAAACCATGTCTTCAGTAGTTTTACAACTACTGATGACTAACACCAAATCTTCAGTTGTTTACAACACCTGAAGCCAAACCATGTCTTCAGTAGTTTCACAACTACTGATGACTAATACCAAGTCTTCAGTTGTTACAACTTCTGAAAGTTAAAACCAGGTCTTCAGTTGTTTTCAAACAACTGATGACAGCACCAACACTTTCAGTCGTTTTATATCAGCCTTTTCTTACCCTATAAATACCTAAACCTAATTTCAAACGTTTCATTAGCCGTTTCATGTCCTTCACTCTCTCAACAATGGCGACCATGAAACTCAAACCCAGACACAACTGTGTTGCCTACCTCTCGAAATCGGCCTTTTGGAACAAATTTGATAATGCCATCGATCTTATGGTAGATTCCCAGTACCGAACCGCTTTTCTTCTGAATCCTACCATATACCCCGATTCCCTAAGCCAATTCTGGACCAACGTCTCTGTGCAAACTGGTGAGAATGATCGCCAAATCACTCTCCAGTCGTTGGTTAACCAGAAACAGGTGGTCATCACTCCAGACATCATTCGACAAACCCTAAATCTACATGATGCCACCTGTGTCACAGAATACCCGAAAGGCACAACTGATATGTCTTTCATCAATAACGGGTATGAAGGAGACTTAAGTGCTACCACCATTCTGAAGAAGCACTTCCATGATGCTGAACGTCTTATATTCCACATGGTGAATGTCTGCCTTGCACCAAAAACCTCCTCATGGGATCAGATGTCCTCCCGATGGCAACAGGTATTATACTCTATCTTTGAACGACAAAATCTAAATTTTTCTGAGATAGTTTTCATGGAACTAAAGGATCTGGCTTTGAAACCTGTGGCAAACAGATGGATATTATATCCCAGGTTTCTCATGGCCATAATTTTAAATCAGCTAAAATCAGACGGCCTTGTTGGCCTTGGAGTCCCTGCTCCGGCTGTATTGCCTGAAGTATACTCCAGGCACAACTCTGACCCTACAATGAAAGGGGCTGCCCGGCTGCTAAAACCCAAGCAGCGGGAACCCACAGCCTCCACTTCCAGATCCAAAGTCCCCACCAAACCCAACACCAAAAAGCCCAAAAAGGCTACTCAGGGAGATGAGTCCCCTGAGGATGCCCCTGTAACACCAATACAGGAAACACTTACTGGTTCTAACCCCCCAGTAGTGTCAAAGACTCCACCAGCCCTAGCCGCTCAGGCATCCTCTCAACAGGATCCTGATGCAACCATAATTGGGGATACCACAATGCTGGAACCTATCTCAATTGAGAAGGTTACCATTGAAGAGCACCAGTCACCCCGGGTGCAATCTGCTTCAAACCTATCTCCAAATGCAACCGCCCCTCAAAGCCCAACCATTATAGTTGCACAAGTGCTGAGTCAGCTGCATTCCTCTCCTCCTCCCCAGAAACCAATTACAATGGGGAGAACCTCAACAGCTGAGGAAGAGGACCAAAATGCTGCTGATAACCCACAGCACAGGGGTTATAATGTTCAATCTCCCCGTGTAGAGGAGGAGGTTAGAACATCTGGTGAGGCTGCCACTTCTACTGATTCAGCAAATGAACAGGATGCAGTTGGTAACATCTCTAAGACCTCACCAGAGGCAACTGCTGATGAAGGACTCAGTCCTGAGGCAGGAAGTCCCCAGAACCAAGAACAAGGGGCACATGCTACAACTGATCTACACTCAGGGCATGTACATCCTGATTCAATCAGGAGGTCAGGTGATTCAGCAAAGACTGATGATGACCTGGGCTTTTTTTTTGATGTCTTAGCCCATAACACAATCCTTGAGGCTGAGGTGAGCAGACTCAAAGAACTGCTTGCCAAAATGTCTCAGGATCAAAGTCCATCTGCCCCAATAAACCCACAGATGGCACCTTCATCTGAAGGTTCACCAAACACTCAGCCACTACACTTAACTGAGCCACCAGCCACTGCTTTTGGCACCACCTCTCAGGGACAGAACCCCTCTGAGCAGATGGTTGCTACTTTTCAACATTCCTTACCTCTCATCACTCCCATCATCAATGAGATTGTGCATAAAGCCATTGATGAGAGGATCTCCTCAAATCTACAAACACTTGTTGATGATGCTGTGCAAAAGAAGCTTTCTGCCATTCAAACCCCTGAACCCAATGCACCCAAAAAGGGGGAGTCTAAGGCAGTGAAAGAAAGAAAGAGAAAGAGAGTGGAAGATGAGAAACAACAAGAGAAAGAAAAGGAGTTAGAAAAGGAAAAACAGCTGATCACATACAAGAGAAAGAAAAGTGCTGAAACTCAAAAGCCTGATGAAGAGAAATCATTGGAAGATCTGGTTAAAGAAGCTGATGAAGCTCACAGCAGATCAATGGACAAATAATAGACCAACTCTTCAGACAGGGCTTTGATACAGCTACTTTAGACACTGAGATCAGAAGGCTGGAGATTAAAGAGATACAAGAGAGATGGGCCAGTTACAGTGTGATGGAAAGGGAGAGGTTGGAGATAATGATCAGGTTTATTGCAAAATACTTGGGAAGATCATTAATTGAGATTAAATCATGGACCAGAGACAGTATTCTGGCAATAACCACCAGAATCTGTGCTTCTGAAGCATTCAATAAAGGGTTGATTATCGAAGCCTTAGATGAAGCAGGTGCTGGGAAGATCTGATATGGCCAAGCTTTCCAAAGCCAAACTTACCATAAAAATGCTAGATCAGCCTTCCCAAACTCCCACTCAAAAACAACCAACCCCACAACTCTCCAAACCAATCCCTAAACCTAAACTTAAACCAACTCAACCTTCAAAACCAACTCCCTTACCCCAAAAACCACCTCAAACCACATCCAAGGATGCACCCAGAAGGAGGAGAAGGGTGTTGAGGATGGAAGAAGAAGAAGAAGAAGATGATGAAGAAGACAGTCTGCCAATCTCTGCTGTTCTAAAAATACCTGAGCCCAGAAGTCAACAAATGATCACACCAGACTTTCAGAGGCAAATGGTGAAAGTTAAGATTGAAGAAGAAGAACAGCAGAAACAGCACGATGAGCAACTTTTGAAGATGGTTGACAAAGAGTTTCCTCAGTCATCATCTATACAAGCCATGAAGAAACACGCTCAAAGGCTGTATGCTCTCAGGTATACCTTTCAATATCAAAAGGAGAGAGTAAGGATTTGGCCAGACCCCAGGGTTAGTTCTAGAATTCATAAGAAATCCATACCAAGTAGATACAATGGCCAAGTGAGAAAGACCATAGATGCTGTTATTATGTTGGCCATTGTAGTCTCACCCTGGGAGATACTTGAAGACTTCAAGAGAGCCTACAAGTCAAAGATGACCCCTCAAACTCTAATGGAGAACAAAATGGTCAAGAAGGGGTTGTTATACAAGAGGCTTGAAGAGATCAAGAAAAATGAACTCCAGTTGTTATTAGAAGGGACTCACCCAGATGAATTTGCTTACAGAGAGATAACAACTGTTGAGTTGAAAAATGGAAAGACGGTAAAGTACCTATCAGAGTACTATGGCCCAGAGTTCTTCTTCGAAGGAGAAGCAGAAGAACTCACTAAGGAGGAACAAGTTGTTCTCCTTGAGGCCTACGTCAGAGAGTCTTATAGACTCATCAATGGGAAGTAGGTTTCATGGTTGGGATAACAGCTCTGTGTCCAGTTCCCCAAGACAGAGTTCCCTTCCATCCTTTGACATTCACATCTACTGAAACCTGTTCCCTGGCCTGTGCTTATCCGATATCTCTGAAGCTGATCAAGAGAGTATTTCTGCCAAGAATAAGTGGGACCTCAATAAGCTTAAAGGTTTTGGCTGCATTGGTTCAGGGGGAGTTTGTTGGACCAAAAGAACCAATGAGCCTGATCAGAAAAACCTTTAAGTCCCACGGACATTACAACAACTGAAGTAGTCTGCAACAGCTGAAGACATCAACTGATAACAAGGTCTGAAGACAAAGTCTGAAGTGAAAGAGCTGAAGACAAAGTCTGAGAGTGAAAGAGCTGAAGACAAAGTCTGAAGTGAAAGAGCTGAAGACAAAGACTGGACCAAGTTTCAGATGTTGTCACAACAGCTGAAGAAGACCTCTTCAGTAGTTGTGATGGTTTCCTTTCAGTAGTTTTATGTTTCTTGTAATCAGTACTTGTAGTTTCAGTAGTTTTAGTTTCATCTTGTACTTAGCACTCTGAGATGTTCTCAGTTGTTGTGAACATTCTCAGTAGTTTGCTTACTTTCAGTTGTTTGTAATAATTCTGTTAGATGTCACTATCAAGTGACATCAGCAGACGTCACATTCCTTTATATAAGGAATGTTGACCTAATTGTAAGGTGTGACGAGCAGCTATAGCAAACTTAGAAAAGCTTAGCAGCCGCCATACCGAAGCATTGTGCATAAATGATATTATCCATTTTGAAGAAAACCCTCTTTCTCTATAACCGTGTACTGTTCCATTGAATATCTATTGTGTTCTTGCTATATTTGTCTAATTCTTGTTCTAATTCCGCTGCGATTCAACTCTAATTGATCAAACTTAGATCGCTGATCCTGACACCGCTTGCCCTAGGTACTGGAGTCAGCTTCGTGCACAATGTTCGAGGTCTATGATAGACCTCAGGCCCAGTAACCAGCTTCGTGCACAATGTTTGGGGTATAGCACATGGCACTGGTCCGGAATGAAAGATGAATGATAATGATGAGTGTACTTGCCCCAGGCCCTAGGGTCAGCTTCGTGCACAATGTTCGGGGTACAGTACATGTCATCGAAAGTTAATGATTGTACATATAGTACAGTAAGGAAGATAACGTACGATGATGAATGAACGGAAGTCAATGAATGACGATGAAAGATAATAATAAATTATTATCTATGTGTACGTATGATGCATGATCACATGTGAAAGTAAAGAAAGAATGGTTTTAAGCAAAATAAAAGTATTTTTATTTTATAAAACTAGAACTCACTCAGCAACGCTGACTTTTATGTGTTTCCATTTGGCAGGTAATGTTGCTGAGGATGGCATGGGGCAGCTACTTGGCATTTTTGGATGGCATCCGTTGTTTAGATTATAATGTTTTTTGTGATGTAATGCAAATTATGATATTTTGTAACAGCTAACTACAATGTATTATTTTGCAAAAGCAATTATAATGAAATGGTTTAAAATTATTCCGCTACAATGTTTTAGAAATTGTAAATGTAAATTATATGTTTTATGTGCGATGATTGTCCAACTGTGAGCGTCCCTGGATCGGGGCCTTACAGGTCTGAGGCTTTATAACGAATTTTAGAATGATTGAAGTCTCTGAAGACTCAATTAGACAAGCCTTGAGGTTAGGATCTAATGATCCAGAAGATTTATTCGAGCTAACGTTTGATGAACGTAGACAAACATTCATGGAAATGGGACATCTTGACCATTTTCCTAAGAAACAATTTTTTTGTGCTCATGTGTATAACCATTGGAAGCTTATATGCTACATTTTCCAACATTGCATGTCAAAACGAAGTACGGGATGGAATTCTTTCCCTGTTGACATTGCATCACCCATTGTAGCACTGATTACAAATAGACGATTTAATATGTCAAAGTGGATTTTGAATGGGTTTATTTTTAATCTGGAAAAGGGCATAAGGAACAAATACTTAATGTATCCACGTTTCCTTCAGATGATTATAAATGAAGAACATCCAGACATTCATATTGATGGTGTAAGTGGTGATACATTGATATTGGAGCATATGTCTGATGTATCTTATAAGAGACTAGCAATGGTTACTTGAGCTCATAATGTTCCATTATTTGATTATATTCTTAATGTTGCTAATGATGAAGTGGATATCACTATTGATCATTATCATTTAACTGAGGAGAAGCCTATTGACCCAGCTAATTTGATTGAGGAAGTACCAGGTGAACAGGATGAAGAAGATGATGATGATAATGAAAACATTGATGATGAAGAAGATAGTTCTAGCTCATCTAATTCTGATGATGATGACGATGATGGTCATGATGGTGATGGAATGGGAATAGATCATGATGATGATATACAAGAAGCTGAGCAAGTTATTGAAGAAGATCATGAAGATATACATGATGATGTAGATAAAACTAAGCAAGTTACTGAAGAAATTCATGATGAAAGTGAGGAAGATGTACAAGAAATTGATCAAGCTACTGAAGAGATTCATGATGAGGATACTAAAGAAATTAATCAAGGTGAAGAACAATCTATTCAAGAAATTGCAAGTATGATTGAAGAAATGGTAGAGCATAATGATCAGTTTGTATTAACCGAAGAAGAAAATTTACAAAAGAAGATTGATGAATTGAATGAAGAAAAGTTGAATAAATTAAAGATAATTCAAGAGTTGAAAGCTGTCAATGAAAGTTTGATTGAAGATATGAAAAAGAAAGACAAGTTAATTGATGAGTTGAGAAAAAGTCGAGATGATAATATGAAGACATTTGAGGTAATGATGATAGATTTTGATTCAATGGATGAAAGATTAAAGAAAGTAAATGAAGAAAATGAAGCATTGAAAGAAGAATTAGAAAAGTTAAAAGAAAAGCACAAGTCTTCATCTCATGAAGTGATGATTATTTCTGAAGTTACTCCTATTGATGTTGAAAGAATACCTGTTTAGATAAAGGAAAGAGGAAATTAGATGATTTTGATGTTTCAATACTACCTGAATCATCATTCAAAGTTCTAAAAGTGATTGATGAATATGCAAGTATAGATGAATAATATTTGGATATACAAGAAACCATTGGAGCTTTAGATGATATAGAAGCTGAATTTGATGATGAATGGTATAATAAAGTTCTAGATGATGATGATCTGGTTGAAGCCAATGTAGATGAACATTAACTTCAATTGACATAAGTCATGATGATGCACCTGTAAATGTGGAAGAAAGATACAATTATCTCATAAGAATGAAGTACAATAGAGTGTTTCTTGATGGATTGACCGTATCACAAATAAATGAAGAATTTGAGAAATGTATAATGGCTGAATCGGTTGCTCCAATTGATCCAAACGAGATCATAGTAGAACATGCGGAGTGGAACCCATTACAAGAAAGCATTAACATTGAAGAACTGTCTACATATGAGTTGCATCATCCTAACCCTGATGATATGAGCATTACTGCACTCAGAATGTGGTTATAGTCGCGTAATTATCCACGAAAGAAATTGAACAGATTGCAAGGTGAATCATTAAGGAACTTAGTAAGAAGTTTCCAAGAAACTGAAAGACAAACAAACAAGATGATAGTGCTTGATATGGATAATCCTCAATACTTGGAGATAACAAAGAGGACGAGGATGTTGAAGCCTCAAGAGATCAAAGCAATGGAGAAGAAAAGTTTTGCTTACGAGAGAAGAAGAGAACTGATGAAGATGTTTCCAGAAACAGAAAGACAAGGATATCAAGTATCAATGGAACAAAAGCAATTGTGGAACAAAGCACGATCCGCTGGTGACCTTGTGCATAATGTATTACAGAAAGGACAATCTATTTCAAATTTGTTGAATCCCATGATTGTTCCTGATACCACTAAAGAGGTCAAGATCGTAGCTTGGAAGTATGATGAAGTGTTTGATGCATTCTTGATTAAAAGAGTCAATGTAATTTGTGATGTTTATCATTTCTTTTCAAGTATTATTAAGCTGCCAGCTCAAGACTTGAAAGAATTAGACAGATTGCCTTTGATCAATCATTCAAAAGCTAAACGTGGAAAATTATTTGTTGAGTTACTTCACAGAGGGATAAACAGAATGAGTTCATTCTTACAAATAAGGTGTGATCAAGAAGATAAGTAGTATTTTCAATCATTAAAGAAGAAGAGAAAAGGAGATGATAAAGATATTGGTGAAGAAAAGTTTTTGGATGCTTTCGATTATGAGTATTTTGAGAAAGTCACAAATCCTGGATTGAAAGTGATAGATGGATCTCAATAATCAAAACCAATTCTAAGATGGTTTTAAAATTCTGAAACATATGAATTGAAGTTGGTCAGAAATGTGGATGATTGGGTTAAAGATATGATTACATTATTTGGTGTGTTTGAACTTAAGCTACTCCATCCTAGTTACATTTCTTTCTTATCAATTCAAAAGATTGAGAAAGTGAGTCCAGAAACTGCTGAGAATGACAAAAAGTATTTCATGTCTATAATTAAGGTGATGAATGCAGCAATGGAGAGGATATCATGGAGGAGAGCATTAGCATACGCTAATATTGTGAAGAAAGATATCAAAGACATTGAATTCATGATAATTTCAAGCAAAGGGGTATTGGAGATTCATTGCAAAGACAATTCTAAATCTATAGAATGTTATGCAAATATGGATATTGCAGGTCTTTCTAAGCAAACTTTGGAAGTAATGAACAATATGGAGATCAAAACAAATGAAGCTAAGCCTGAACAAGGGATTTTAGCAGGAAAATTCAAGTCAACTATAAGGAAAAGCAAGTTTTCAAGATAAAAGAAGAACCAAAAGACTTCTTTATCTTGTGAAGACTGAAGATCAAAGCTGGAGATAAAGAAGAAGTCTGAAGTTTAAAGAATGAAGATCAAAGAAGATTGAAGACACAGTCAGAAGAAAGAAGACTGAAGAAAGAAGGTTAAAGATTGAAGACAAAGATTGAAGAAAGAGATTTGAAGACTGAAGATTTTGAAGACCAAAGACATGTAAATCTTAGGGGGAGTATTGTAGATGCTTCTTTAAAGATTAACATTTGTCTTTGTGTGTCTTTTACATTTTTGTCATAGTATAGGGACTTTTATGTAAATATCTTCCTTAGTTTTCTTGATTAGTATAAATAGCATAGATATGTATTGTGTAGGTAGAGTTGAAGTTTTAAGTTTGAGAGTGTGAGATGCTTTATAACTGCTTACTATACTTTGTATTCTTCTATATGCTAGCCAATGAAAATTCTATGAATTTTTGTTGATTTGCTTGTGTTGAATTGAATACTTGTGTATTTTAGATTGAATTGTGTTCATATATCATTATAGATCGATCCATTTTGAGCTCATCAGAGATAGACTGGATGTTAAGTCAGCTGTAAACTACTCTGCATACGCACTCCAGTTGTAAAACCCTGAATTTTTATTTAAAAGAAAACAAAAAGGAAGTATCTCTAAATAAAAGATATTGGGCCCAAGTTGAAGGGGGCAAAGTGAAAAAGTGCACAAACTCGATTATTTTAATAATATAAGTGGTATGGCCACCTCTTTAAAAGCAGAGATCTGCTTTCGGCCAAAGCAGAAAAAGGGTGAAAGCTTGCGGGGTTTTGGAGAAAGAGAAAGAAGAAGCTGCTAAGAATTTGTTCTCGGGAATTTGAAGCTGAAATCGCAGGTGCAAGTACCTGGTTTGAAGATCTGCTTCAGATGAGTTTCTAGACCCCTCTTTTACAGATTTTAAAGCTTTGGGGTTGTTATGCATACCAGGTAAAAGTTTTTTGAAAGTTAACCGAATGTTATGCTTGTTGTTGTTCGACCGTACCTGCTGTGGTTGTGTGTTTGGTTATGGTTTAGTGGTTAGAATTGTTGTTAGAATGTTTAGATGCCTTTAGTATGTAGATCTGTGTTTGGGTTAGGCTAGAAATGTTTCGGGTGTGTTCTTGGCAGATTAGATGTTCAGAATGTCCCCATGCGCCCAACTGTCTTCATGCGCCCAGGGTCATGCGCCCAAAAAGTTGGCCAAGAGCTTAAGTGTTGCTCATGCACCCAAGGGTCCTCTTGCGTCCAGGTGGTGCAGCCAAATAGTGTCATGCGCCCAGGAAATGTGCCCAAATGCCCAAGTATAAATGGTGAGCCCAAATAGTGCTCATGCCCCCAGAATTGATTCTATGCCCAAGTGTTGGAACGCCTAAACAGGGCCCATCCGCCCAAATAGTTCCCATGCGCCCAGGCTGTTTACACTTAGAATTTTCTGCTGATGCGCCTAGAATGTTATGCTGTGCCTAGTTTTCGACTTAGGGCTTTCTTAGGGGCTTTAAGAGGTGATGTTTGAGATAGGTCCCGTTGGGATGTGGTGGCTAATGCATGATGTTATGTTGTGGTTGATGTTGTGTGTGTGGTGTGTTGTCTTTCTTCGTTAAACGGTTTTAAAAACGTATGTATTATGTTTTATTATACGTTATGTATGATGTATGGCTTTGCGTGGTTTGATGTTTGATGATCGTAAAGTATTATATAACGAAGTGAAAGACAATAATAATGAAAAGTGGAACGTAATAATAGTCTTGCAAGCAAGACTGAGGTGAGTGACTTTGTTGTCACAAAAGACTCATTAGCCAAGGTTGAGGTGAGTGACTGTGTTGTCACAAAAGACTTGTATGCCAGGCTGAGGTGAGTGACTGTGTGTCACAACAGACTCGTAAGGGGTTTAATCCAAGAGATTGACCCGAGTGATGTCTTGATGCTCCCCTCGGTAATATGTTGGTCTTCGGACATGATGCGGGGGTTTGTTTACAGGCCCCGGCACAGTATCGGTCTTCGGACATGAGTCGGGGGTATTGCATGATACAGGATCCAGATTGAAGTGAAAGATAATGATAAAAGTACGAAATGTACAAATTGAACAGTGATGAAGATAATAATAATATTATCAACGTGTACGTATGATGTGTGATCGCATATGACTACGAAGGATATGTTTGAACGAAAGTAAAGTATTTTATTTATAAAACTAGAACTCACTCAGCGTCGTTGACTTTTTGTATGCATAATAGTTGGCAGGTACTTTGTTGATGCTGAGGAGTTGCAGGCATGGATGCATAAACTACTGGGGACGTTTTGAGTCTGGCATCCACATTTTGATGTGATAATATAATCTGATATGTAAACCATTTATGTAATGTAATGATACGTTTTTAATTATTAATGAAAAATTTTAAATTCCGCTACAAAAGAAATGCTTATTTTGAATATATTATGCGATAACAGTCCAGCTGTAAGTGTCCCGGGAACGGGGCCTTACAAGTTGGTATCAGAGCTAAAGTTTAAGGGAATTGGGTAAATATTTTCAAAAACCTAATCTTAAACTGAGAATGGGACGAAAGGAAAGGGATTCCAGTCCTAGTAGCTACGTGCCTGCAGGTAAAAATTTTATGAAAAAGTTTTACGTAAAAGGGTTTTATGTAAGTTAATGTTAACCGGAATTATGTGCGCATGTTATGTGGCTTGTGTGCTTCTGTGTAGATTTAGATACTGATGTAGTCAGGATAGGAAATGCCTGGGGAATGAAGAATAAAATAAGTGTCTAAACATAACTGGCCACTGTGATTAGGGACTTACTATACTTGACATAACTTGAGCTATTACCTTGAATGACCGTGTTGGTGTTTGAATCTTGTAGTGTTCTAGATGGCTGGCAGTAGGTCTTCTCAGTCTTCGCGTGGTGGAGGTCATGGTGGATGTGGTGTTAGACCGCGTGTCACGAGGAGTAGAGCTAAGACTGCTGAGACTGCTCCTGATGAGCCAGCACTTCGTCACCAGGAGGGTGAGGACGGGAGTGCCAATCTGAGAGCCTCAATGAAGGAGGCAGTAGCAGAGGAAGTCCAATAGGTCATGCAGACGATTCTGCCGACTATAGTGACCAAGGTCATTAGAGCTATAAAGGAGGCTGAGAAGAAGGAGAGTGAGAAAAGAAAGACCTCTAAACGAGGAGGCGAGGAAGGAGGTCGAAGGGGGAGGGAGCAACCGGAGACTGACATGGTTGTCTCCAGTGACGATGAGGAGGATGAGGAAGTTGTGCAGGAGACTACGAAGGGATGTAGCTATGGAGCATTCCAAAGGTGTAGGCCTCCTATGTTTGATGGAAATAGATGTGCAGCGGCTGCACAACGTTGGGTGAGATAAATGGAAGCGGTACTTGAGATTAGCGAGTGCCGCGAGGATCAGAAGGTGAAGTTTGCTACCCACTTATTTGTGGATTCAGCCTTGTGCTGGTGGGACAATATTGTTCAGGCTGAGGGCACCAGAACAATCGGGAGGGTGAGATGAAAGGATTTCAAAAGGTTGGTGGTCGAGGAGTTTTGCCCTAACAGGGAGCTCGAAAAAATTGAGAGGGAGTTCCTACATCTGGAGGCGGGGACGATGACCCACCAATAGTACACCACAAAGTTCAACAAGATGGCAAGGCTGGCGCCAGATCAGGTGATGCCTGTGTCATGAAAGATCAAAAGGTATATTCAAGGTCTGCCAGCAGATATCCGCAGACATTTGATTGTTGCCCGGCCAGGGACGTTTAGGTCAGTGGTTGACTTGGCGGGAAGGTTGTATGACTAGCGAGAGGCAGAGGTGATGATGGATGAGGAGGAGGAGCAGAGTTATGTTAAGAGTGGGAGCGGAAAGCGGGATAGTGATGATGGTGAATTTGTGGCTTGAGGTAAGACGATGGGGTTCGGTGATCGGAAGAGGATGACTGAGAGGGAAGAGGTATGCAAGAAGTGTGGTAGAGGCCACACGGGGGAGTGCAGATGGGGATCGAGCGTCTATTTCCAGTATGGAAGAGAGGGCCATAGGGCGAGGGATTTTCACATGGCTAGATGTTACGACTGTGGCGAGACTGGACATATGAGCAGGAACTGCAAGAAGTCGAGAGCATAGAGCTCCGGTGCATGGAAGGATCGCAGAGGATGAAAGTCAGAGCATTCGCTATGACGAGGAGGAGGCTAGAGCGGACTTCGACGCGACATCAGGTACGTTTCTAGTAAATTTAAATTTGTGCCTTGTGCTTGATTTGTGGTGCTAGTAGTGGTTTCATTCCTGCTGCCTTCTGTGATAAGTTGCACATTAGGAGTAGGAAGATCGATGCGTCCTTCGATGTAGAAACTGCTATTGGTAAGTCCACTAGGTTACCGGATGTTCTAGAAGATTGCATGATAGAATTGAGAGAGCACGTGTTTCCTGCTAGACTATTCAGGACAGACATGGATGGATAGACGTGCGCCTTCGGAAGGATTGGCTAGCAGCCTATGAGGCAAACACCGAGTGTTATAAGAAGGAGGTTTGAGCAATCGCACCCGAAAGGAGTTCGGTGCCGATCTACGGCGGTGGAGTAACGATGAAAGTCTCGTCTTGGGAAAGGAGATCACTTGATTCAGAAAGCAAGGTAAGCTAATACTGAGGTGTAAAGGACTAATCTGAATTGTTGCTCAGGTAAGAGAAGTGGCATGTCAACCGGAGATACTCGACGTGTTAAGTGAAGTTATCCAACATTTCATGTGTCTTGTTTAAGAAAGTGCTCAATCAATGAGAATGTGATCGTGTCACTGGAGAATACCGAGATGGATGAAGGATTCAACTATGTGGAGCAACTCAGGGTCATTTTTGGTAGAAAGGAAAGAAGGGATAAGTCGAAGGATGGTTCCACCTGTGCGAGTACAGTGGAGCCAAGAAGGGGACTAAGCATACATGTAAGATCAAGGAAGAGGTGAGACAGCGTTACCCGTAACTATTCGAGAAGCGACAGGTTTCGGAGACGAAACCTATATACCCCGATTTTTTATTTAAAAGAAAACAAAAAGGAAGTATCTAGAAAGAAAAGATATTGTGCACAAGTTGAAGGGGGCAAAGTGCAAAAGTGCACAAACTCTATTATTTTAATAATATAAGAGGTATGGCCACCTCTTTAAAAGCAGAGATCTGCTTTTGGCCTTCGGCCAAAGCAGAAAAAGGGTGAAAGCTTGTGGGTTTTTAGAGAAAGAGGAAGAAGAAGCTGCTAAGAAGTTGTTCTCGGGAACATGAAGGTGAAATCACATGTGGAAGTACCTAGTTTGAAGATCTGCTTCAGGTGAGTTTCTAGACCCCTCTTTTACAAATTTTAAAGCTTTGGGGCTGTTATGCATACCGGGTAAACGTTTTTTGAAAGTTAACCAAATGTTATGCTTGTTGTTGTTTGACCGTACCTGCCGTGGTTGTGTGTTTGGTTGTGGTTTAGTGGTTAGAATTGTTGTTAGAATGTTTAGATGCCCTTAGTATGCTAGATCTGTGTTTGGGTTAGGCTAGAAATGTTTCGGGTGTGTTCTTGGCAGATTAGATGTTCAGAATGTCCCCATGTGCCCAACTGTCTTCGTGCGCCCAGGGTCATGCGCCCAAAAAGTTGGCCATGAGCCTAAGTGTTGCTCATGTGCCCAAGGGTCCTCAAGCATCCAGGTGGTGCGCCCAAATAGTGTCATGTGCCCAGGAAATGTGCCCAAATTCCCAAGCATAAATGGTGCGCCCAAATAGTGCTCATGCGCCCAGAATTGTTTTTGTGCCCAAGTGTTGGAATGCCTAAACAGGGCTCATGCGCCCAAATAGTTCCCTTGCGCCCAGGCTGTTTACACTTAGATTTTTCTGCTGATGCACCTAGAATGTTATGTTGTGCCTAGTTTTAGACTTGGGGCTTTCTTAGGGGCTTTAAGAGGTGATGTTTGAGATAGGTCCCGTTGGGATGTGGTGGCTTATGCATGATGTTGTGTTTTGGTTGATGTTGTGTGTGTGGTGTGTTTTCTTTCTTCGTTAACGGTTTTGAAAACGTATGTATTATTTTTTATTATACGTTATATATGATGTATGGCTTTGCGTGGTTTGATGTTTGATGATCGTAAAGTATTATATAACGAAGTGAAAGACAATAATAATGAAAAGTGGAACGTAATAATAGTCTTGCAAGCAAGACTGAGGTGAGTGACTGTGTTGTCACAAAAGACTCGTTAGCCAAGGTTGAGGTGAGTGACTGTGTTGTCACAAAAGACTTGTATGCCAGGCTGAGGTGAGTGACTGTATGTCACAACAGACTCGTAAGGGGTTTAATCCAAGAGATTGACCCGAGTGATGTCTTGATGCTCGCCCCGGTACTGTGTCGGTCTTCGGACATGACGCTGGGGTTTGCTTACAGACCCCGGCACAATACCCGTCTTCGGACATGAATCGGGGGTGTTGCAAATAGAGACGGGGTCCTTGTCGCGTACCCCGGTACTGTGTTGGTCTTCAGACATGACGCGGGGGTTTGTTTACAGGCCCGGGCATAGTATCAGTCTTCGGACATGAGTCGGGGGTATTGCATGAGACAGGATCCAGATTGAAGTGAAAGATAATGATAAAAGTACGAAATGTATGAATTGAATAGTGATGAAGATAATAATAATATTATCAATATGTACGTATGATGTGTGATCGCATACGACTACGAAGGATATGTTTTAACGAAAGTAAAGTATTTTATTTATAAAACTAGAACTCACTTAGCGTCGCTGACTTTTTGTATGCATAATAGTTGGCAGGTACTTTGTTGATGCTGAGGAGTTGCAGACATGGATGCATACGCTACTGGGGACATTTTGAGTCTGGCATCCACATTTTGATATGATGATATAATCTGATATGTAAATGATTTATGTAATGTAATGATACGTTTTTAATTATTAATGAAAGTTTTTAAATTCCGCTGCAAAAGAAATGTTTCTTTTGAATATATTATGCGATGACGGTCCAGCTGTAAGTGTCCCGGGAACGGGGCCTTACACCAGTCATAACCATCCTTAATGCTCATGACAAGAGCTTTCTTAGGCTTTTCTGAAGACTTAGATTCATCTTTAAGTTCAGGCATTGGTAGACTTTGATATGGCTTTTGGAATGACTTCTGAGACGGTTGTGGATATCTTTGATTGCTTGAACTAGCTTGACCATTGCCTCCTTTATTTCTGGGAGCTTTGCATTCCCGTGAGAAGTGGCCATAGCTATTGCAGTTGAAACACCTTGATTTAGACTTGTCAAATCCTACAGTCTTGTTACCACTTGGCTTGTAGTTTCTATTGACATAGGAGTGTTTATGAGTTCTATATGCAATCATTACCATTTGCTAGTTTAGATCCATCTCCTCTACATCATCTGGGTCCATTTCAAATAAGTCCTACAAAACAAGATCTAATTATGTTAGATGACTACCCTGATAAGCTTGAAAACTAGCCATAAAAGAAGTAAAAGCAGTTTTAGACTCCTCATCCTGTAATAGGATGTTAATAACATCTTTAACTTTGCTAGTTTTAGTCAAGTTAGAAGATGGAGTCTCAGTTTGAGATTTAGAGCTTTGAGGCTTAGGAGGAGACTGAGGTTGAGGTTGAGTTGCATAAGAAGGAGCACTTGTATATGAACAATCTGCAAAGAATCCTGCTCCAACAAATAGATCACCCTCCTCTTCTGGTGAATTCTCATTCTTTGCCATAAAGGTATTCTCCGTTGTGCTAGCTGGAGATGCAACATATTTGTAATGAGATATAGATTTTGCTTATCATTGTTTCTTTAGCTTTCATCGATCTCAACTGACTTAATTTTGGCAATCAATAGATCAAGATCCATAGGAAATTTCTCAGTGTGCTTCAACAATGTCACTGTTTGTTTCTATGAGGATGGAATAGCATTGAGAAGCCTAAAGTTTAGATCTTTGAGATCATTTTTGATGCCAACAGTTGACATCTCAGTTGTAAGTTGCATAAATCTATTCATCATTTGGTTTATAGTTTCACCAGATAAATGCTCAAACAGCTCTAACTGTCTTTTCAGTTTCTACTTCTTGAGATCTTGAATCTCCTTACCACCTTCACATATTATCTTCAAAGCTTTATACATGGTATATCTAGTTTGATATCCATCAAGTCTAGTTAAGACTTCAAGTGGTAATCCTTTACACATCAATGAATAGGCTTTAATGTCATTCTTTACTTTCTTTAGATCATCACCTTGTAACCCATCTTCAGGATATGGTTCTGGAGAGTCTTTAGTGTAAACAAACCCTCTATCAGGACCATCTGAAGTGATATGAATATGCGGTCCTCTTTCTATTGACTTCCACAAGTTAGTGTCAATAGAATTAAGATGATGTTTCAATCTAAGAGACCTGTTCTTAAAATCAGCTATGCTCTTCAACTTAGGAACTCTATTCTCAGAATCTTTAGATTTGACCATTTTGAATTTTTTGTTCTTAAGAAAAAGATTTTTTTTGTTGTTTTTATGTTTTTGAATTAAAACAATGAATTGAAAATATTTTTGGATTTTTAAATTTTGAAAAATTTCTAAGTGTTGAGTTGATGCGCCTAAACAGTGACGAAGTGCCCAAACAATTTTGATACTTCTGACTTTGACTTGGAAACTCCTAAGGGATTGCCTTGGGTAGAATTCTCAAAACGCCCAACTTGAAATGTGCCTGAACAGTTGAAAAACGTCCAAACAGTTGTAATGCGCCTAGAATTACTTTGTTTCTGAAAAGTTTCAAAGTGACCAAACAGTTGTAATACGCCTCAACAGTGGTCAAACGCCTAGACCAAAAATGCCTGAATAGTGGTTACACACCGAACAGTTGTCAAGCGCCCATACACGTGGGCAATTTTTAGTAGTGTTTTAACCTAATGCGCCAACTTCAACAGATTCATACGAACACAGATCTTCTGAAATTCTTCAAAACTTGTTGAATTGACCTAAAAACCTCCAATTAGGTAGTAATTGGATCAATTAACAGTCCTTTATCTTCAATTTCACCAAACAACAACAACAATTCAATCTTTTGATTGAAAATCAGTATGAAAATGAAGAACAGGTTCGAACACTAATTTGAACAAATTCACTGATTTTGAACGAATTGAACTACAAAATGTGATTCAATTCATGTTTCTAATGATGAAACACAACTCAAATCAACAATTTTTTGATTGAATTGCTTATCAATCATAGATTCAAGTTATTCAAAAGTTTGACAGTTTGACAAACTCAAATCACTAAACCAACTGCTCTGATACCATTTGATAGGATCAAAATGGATCGATCTGTGATGATATTGTAATGCAATTGAATCAAAACAAACACAAGTAATCAAATCAATGCAAACATATCAGAAAAATTCATAGTTTTTCATTGATAGAAAGCATAGAAATACAAGTGTAAGAAAACAGTTACAATTCGTTCACTGATTCTAAGGTCCTTTTTTGCTTACCCGCACAATACATAATCTATGCTATTTATACTATCAAAGAAAACAAAAAGGAACATATATTTACAAATAAGTCCCTAAACTATGACAAAACTATTAATAAAGATAATAAAGACTGAATGTTAATCTTCGAGAGGCTTCTACAGTATTGTTTGTTCAACCATTTGAATAACAATACAAAGTACTCTCTCAATAGAATAAAATATCCATTTAATTTATTCATAACACTAGTGAAAATATTTAGAAACCCAATTTCTAAATACTTCAAGTGTCAATATTTACTTACATGATCATATCATAAAATAAATATTGTAGTGTTTGTATAGCTTGTTATTGGGTATGACCTGGATTGGATCATTACGTACTAGCCATATCAATCCAATATGTGTCTTGGGCAGACCATTCCTAACAATCTCCCACTTGTACAAGATACATAGAGAATTGATACAAGCAGTAAATACTGCCTAACAACAGTTTACTACCCCTAATACGCATGACGAAGTGCCATTCAATAACATCATCTTCCTCAAGTCCCTTACTTGAAAATAATTTTGGTGAATCTATCATTTATCCTCTTGTTTCAGATGTCATGTTAAATCTAGAGACACAGAATGATCATTCCCTGTTGATTTAACTTTATCAGGCCTTAGAAATCATACTCTCTTCGAATAAGAGGAACAAATCCCATCTTGACTACATATGTTTCTCATAATCACCTTGTATCACACCTGAAACTAGCCTTATGTACTGTCCATTATTTCAGAACAACGAAGAACTAGATCAAAGTATAATATTTGGTGAATATCGAAACCCAATATGTATCTCAGGTCAGAGGATACAACGATATTCGCCTTTACTCAAATTAACTTATGATCAATTACATAATTCCATGCAGTAAAATTTGAGAGCGGATCTGTCTAATATTTGTATCCCACAAATATTTATGAACCTTGGTAGCAACCTCTTTCTCTATATTCATACCTTATGAATATCCACCAATCTAAGTTCATAATAGTCTTACTTCATATTTGTTCCCACAAATATGACCGACAACGGATATTTAGAATAATAAACATATTCATGGATTTAAACATTCTAAAATGGAACATAACTCATAGTATTATAATCATATATAAATATGACTCAAAATAACAATTGTTCTGATATTTAAATACTAAATAGATCAAATCCATTCACTAGAATATCAATGTCCTAAAGCACAAGTATGACTCTCATGCTTTGGCCTTTCAAGGAGCTTCGTGAGTGGATCCATAATATTTTGATCAGTGTGAACTTTGAGAATTCATATCTTTCCTTTTTCAACTTCATCCCTTATGTAGTTGAATCTCCGCTCAAGGTGCCTTGTCTTTTGATGTACACGGGGTTCCTTGATTTGAGCAATCGCACCCTCGTTATCATAAAAAATCTCTAGGGAATCTTGAATGGTAGAGACAACCCCTAGATCTACAATGAATTTCTTCAACCATGTAGCTTCATGTGCTGCCAATGAAGTGGCGATGTATTCTGATTCTGTAGTGGACAATGCTACCACATCCTACTTTGAACTCTTCCAGGAGACTGCCCTTCCATTCATAATAAAGACATACCCCGATTGTGATCGAGAATCATCTCGATCAGTTTGGAAACTCACATCTGTGTAACCCTTTACAACGAGTTCCTCTTCACCATATCCATATATTAGAAACATATCCTTAGTCCTCCTAAGGTATTTCAATATACTCTTAACAGCCATCCAATGACTATTTCCTGGATTCTGGTGATATCTGCTTGTCGTGCTTAAAGCGCATGACACGTCCTGTCTAGTGCATATCATTGCATACATGATGGATCCTATAGCAGATGCATATGGGAGTTCCTTAATCCTTTCTTGCTCATCTTTTGAGCTTGGACATTAAGATGCACTCAATATTGTCCCTCTTTGAAAAGGTACCAAACCTTTCTTAGAGTTCTCCATCTTGAACCTTTTCAAGATTTTATCAATATATGCACTTTGGTTTAAACCTATCAACCGCCTTGATCTATCCCTATAGATCTTTATTCCCAAAATATAGGTGGCTTCACTAAGATCTTTGATGAGAAAACAACTTCCAAGCCAGGTTTTAACACCTTCCATGGTTAGAATGTCATTTCCAAACAGTAACATATCATCAACATACAATACTAAGAATATGATGATGATCCCACTAGCTTTCTTATACAAACAATTTTCATCAGCGTTCTTGATGAATCCAAATTTCTTGACCTCTTCATCAAAACGTTGATTCCAACTTCTTGATGCTTGTTTCAATCCATAGATTGATTTCTTTAACTTGCATACTTTATTAGGATATTATGGATCGACAAAACCTTTGGGCAGAACCATATAGACATTCTCTTTGAGATGTCCATTAAGGAAAGCAGTTTTGACATCCATTTGCCAAATCTTATAGTCATAATATGCAGCTATGGCAAATAATATCCTAGTTGACTGTAGCATTGCCACAGATGAGAAGGTCTCATCATAATCAACCCCTTGAGTCTGAGTGAAACCTTTTGCTACAAGCCTAGCTTTATAAGTATCCAAGATTTCATACATATCAGTTTTAATCTTGAAAACCAACTTACATCCAACCGGTTTGGAGTTAAGCAGTGGTACAACCAATTTCCACACTTGGTTGTCATGCATGGATTGCATCTCTACGTTCATGGCTTCAAGCCACTTGTCACAATCCGAATTGGACATTGCATCACGGTACGTAGTTGGCTCATCTGAGTCAACTACATAGCATCCATTCATGAAAAATCCATATCTTTCGGGTGAATAGCTAGTTCTACCAGATCTGCGAACGTTTTGTGTGTATTGATCAACCACTTGATCATTATCAACAACCTCTTATTGGTTGGTAGTATCATCCAACCATGTATCGGCTTGTGGCTCTCGATCCTCATCAAGTTCCACTGTTCTATCGGTAGTTCCTTCCATAGGGAATTTAGTTTCCAAGAACTCAGCCTTTCGAGCAATAAATACCTTTTGCTTTGTTGGATTGTAGAAGTAATATCCCATCGAGTTTTTGGGATATCCTACAATGATACACTTAGTGGATCAGCTTCCTAACTTGTTTGGGGTGTTTTGCTTAACATATGCCTCACAACCCCATACCTTTAAATATGATAACGATGGAACCCTTCCATTCCATATTTCAAAAGATGTCTTATCCACTTTCTTGGTTGGGGCCGTATTCAGAATACGGCCCGTGGAGAGCAATGCGAAACCCCAAAATGACAGAGGTAGTGTGCTTCTAGCCATCATAGATCAAACCATATCCAATAGGGTTCGGTTTCTCCTCTCAGACACACCATTATGATGTGGTGTTCTGGGTGGAGCAAGTTGTGAGACAATCCCACAACTCCTAAGATGATCTTGAAAGGCATCACTAAGGTATTCACCTCCTCTATCCAAACGAAGAACTTTGATAGTTTTGTTGAGTTGATTTTCTACTTCATTTTTGAAGATTTTGAACATTTCAAAAGCTTCATGTTTGTGTCTCAACAAGTACACATAACCATAACGACTATAATCGTCGATAAAGGTAATGAAGTATCTTTCACCATTCCTTGTCATTGCTTTAAAAGGACAACATACATCCGAATGTATGATTCCTAATAAATATTTTGCCCTTTGGTTAGTACCACTAAAGGGTTCCTTGGTCATCTTTCCTTGTAAACAAGATTCACACTTATCAAATGAACCCTCTTCATTTGCTTCCAAAAGACCATTCTTTTGAAGTGTTTGAATACGATTTTTTTTATGTGACCAAGACGATAATGTCAAAGATATAATTCACTTAAACCCATTTTAAGTTTTTTAGTGCTTGATTGGTATCACGAGTTATTAAAGGATGATTCATTATGAACCAATTCATAAATACCATTAAAAGGCATAGCCTTAAAATAAAATATATCATCCATAAAAACACAAATAACATCGTTTACAAACTTTAATACGTAGACAAATTGTTTTAGAAGGGAAACATAAATTATGTTCCTAGTCAAACTAGGAGCATACAAAACATTCTTCAAAATGACTTCCAAACCACTTGGAAGCTTCAAGATATAGTCTCCTTGGGCTTTGACATCAACCTTTGCTCTGTTGCCCATATAGAGACTAGTATCTCCCTTCTTAAAATGCTTATTTCTTTTGAACCCCTGTAACAAATTGCAAATATCAGTTCCACATCCGGTATCTAATACCCATGTGTTTGAAGAAATAACATTAAGTTCAATATATATCATGAAAGATGTACCTGAGGTCTGCCCAGCATCCCTCTTGTTTCTCAACTCTTTGAGATAGATTGGACAGGTCCTCTTCCAATGTCCTATCTCACCACACTCAAATCATGGATCATTCTTGTAACCTTTGGCTTCTTAAGCCTCGGTTTTGGTGGTCCCGCTTTAGTCTTTCCCTTACCCTTTCCTTTGACGTACCCCTTTCCTTTGGCAACATTTGCCTTGGGTTCGGGGTGATGCCTCTTCTTGTTGCCACCCTCATTGATCATAAGAACTGGTAAAACCCTTTTACCCATCCCTGCCTTGGCTGTTTTGAGCATTGCATGAAGTTCCCCAATGCTCTTGTCCCATCCATTCATGTTATAATTCATGATAAAAAACTTTCTGGTTAGACCATTAAGGATCAAATCTATGGCCAACTCTTTTGAGACGAGACAATTTAGCCTTTCGAGGCAATCAATGTGGCTTTTCATCTTCATCATATAAGACGAAACAAATTGGGTTTCTTCTATTCGACATGCATGAAGCGCTGGAACCGTTTCGAACAGCTCTACCCTCGCTTGTTGAAGGAACATTTCCTTTAGCTGGGTAATCATGTCATATGCCTCGTGATATTCAAAATCCTTTTAAAGCTCGGCAATCATGGTTCCTAACATGAGGCAAGAAACTTGCATAGAATCCTCAGTGTGCTTAACCCAATCCTCGTAGGCATCAAAATCATCAATGTTGGATTCATCGGGAATAGGATCGTCCAACACATATGATTTCTTTTCATGCTTGAGAACAATTCTCAAGTTTCGAAACCAATCCATGAAATTATTGTGGTTTAGATGATCCTTTTCCAGGATAGTTCTCAGTGACAGGTTATGGACGGTCGGGGAGGTAGCGTTGTTATTATTAGCGGCCATTACTACAATATAAACAAAGTTCAATTTCAGTATTCATAAAATGACATTTTAACTATTAATACCCTTTCGTGTCTCATAGACATTTAATAATTAAAATCTAGAATCCAATGTTACATTCAAATAATGGTTAGATGACCTTTATCCCATTATTTAAATTAAAAACGTAGTCAACTTTTGACAATTGCAATCCTTTGCAACTTCTAGTTTATAGGATCAGTTAAACATCTTTATGTTTAGTCGGCATGTTTAATCCCATCAACACCATTGTACTCCATGCTTCGGTGACCCTATTCACATGGTTTTCAATTCAAGTCGTCATACTTACACACACGTGTGAGTTTACACATACAGGTGGTTAGGTGACCTTTATCCCACAAATATGCTAAACCCACCTCAAAAACACAAGTTCCCTAAATGTGGTTAGGTGACCTTTATCCCACAAATAGTTTCCAAATGATTTGAGTGTTGCATAAAAGGATGGTGTTAAACTAGTTTAGAAGGGATTTTGTTTCCATTAATTCTAGTTATGAAAACATTTTGTACCTTACATTTGCATGCATTCAAATGCGTGGTACATTAGTGAAACCAATTTCCAAGGTTCTTTTAATAAAACCCAATTTTATTATGAAAACATTAACCTTTAATAAAACCATTTTATTACCCATGTTAATGTTTCCAAAAGAACCGTTTGAAGTTTATTGTTGATTTGAAAGTGTTTAACAGTGCATATTCAAATATCACATGAACAATTAATCAAATCAACCATACAAGCAACACATACAACAACAAGTTCATAACCATAGCCAACTAATTTTAACATCACTTGTTGACCAAAACAAGTGAGTTATTTAGGTCCTTCCTAAGGGTAACACTTATGTCGGTGAACTCCCACTTGATCCCACATCCAAATGCTTCAAGTGTCAACTTTGTGTTGTGATTCTCCCATTCGATTTGAGCTTTCAAATGGACTTAAAAAATCTGCACCAAACCCCTTTGGGCCTTGAAAATATGTTTTCGGTTATTGGGCTTAAATCCCATTAAGAGATATAAAGCCCGTTGGGCACAAAATTGGCCCAAACCGAAAACATCCTAATTGCATCTTCTTTTACAAAATTATATATCCTATATACATTTTCAAGTAAAAGTGAAATGGAACTAATCTATTTATTTTACATACCAAATGAAAATAAATAAATTACATAGCCAATAGAAAGAAAAAATATATTTAATTATTACAACCTTTTGAATAATTAAATATAAATCACAACACATCCAAACACAAGGTATCGGCTAGGTTATGAACATCAAGATACATATCCAAATATGAAAGCAAAAATCCGAGAGTTTTCCCCTTGAATCATAGATTTTCGGTTACTGTGTAAACAAACCGAACTTCTCCAAACAACTAAATCAACCAACTGATTAAATTTTTCAAGAATACAATATGCATGTAAAATAGAATCTTGAAAAACAGGGGAAACATAGACCTGAATTTTCGGTCTGTTAGTGATAACAGCAAGAAACCGAGAATTCAGTCCAGATGAAGTATGTATCCATATAACCAGCTCTGATACCACTGTAGGGGTTTTCATAAGTTTATCATAGTCATTTTATCCTTATAAAATGAAAACGTAGCAGAAATGGATTGAAAAACTTGTTTACAGTCAATATATATAAACCAATTTATATATCTGTTAAAAACCCGTATTGGATCATTATATAAAAAATCATGCTTACAAACAACCATAGGGTGTTAAGAATTCTACCTCTCGAATGGGACAGAGGAAGAAGATCTTTGAACAGTAGCTTCCAAAGCAGGAAACCACAAGCTTGTCTACCCTAAGCTTCCAACAAAACACCAGGTTGCTAGGATTTTCTACACTTGAACCGAGTTCAGTTCACCGTTCTCTTCAACCGATCGAGAGAAAAGCAACAGGAACACTAATTTGCACCTTTGTGTGTGTTGTAAGTTATCAGAAGGAGTGGTTGAATGCAATCATATATTGCATGTCCTATGAAATTGAATTTTAGAGTGAGGGAAAAGTGGGCTGGACCCATCACTTTAACCCATCCGTATTTCTCTAATATTCATCCGCATTAGTAAATGCGGATGAAAAACACTAACCGCATTTGTAAATGCGGAAGAAGAAACTTCATCTGCATTTCCTAAATGTACATCCGTATTTGTAAATGCGGACGATCAGTTCATCAGCATTTCCCAAATGCACATCCGCATTAGTAAATGCGAATGATCAGTTTCATCAGCATTTCCTTAAATGCTCATCCGCATTAGCAAATACGGATGAAGAAATTCCTTCAGCATTTCTTCAAATGCGCATCCGCATTTGTAAATGCGGATGAGGAACATTCATCCGCATTTCCTCACTAACACATCCACATTAGTAAATGCAGATGAAGAATAAAGAAATGTGGACAAAACACTTGTATTATTTGTTCAACCATTTGAATAACAATACAAAGTACTCTCTCTCTAGAATAAATTATCCATATAATTTATTCATAATACTATCACAAATATTTAGAAACCCAATTTCTAAATACTTCAAGTGTCAATATTTACTTATATGATCATATCATAAAATAAATATTGTAGGTGTTTGTCTAGCTTGTTATTGGGCATGACCCGACTTGGATCATAACGTACTAGCCACATGAATCCAATATGTGTCTTGGGCAGACCGTTCCCAACACATCAAACCCACCTAGGGGCATCACTAATAATTTAGCAGAGAACCTATGGCTTTCCAACTCTATGTCACAGTTCTCTATCAGATCAAAAATCCTGGTAGACTTATCAATGACAGTTTCTACATCAAAGGGCTTTTCAATCTTTCTACTCCTAACTAGCATCTTAGAAATGAAGGCAGTAGAAATAAAACTCTTACTAGCACCAAAATCAAATAGTATAGAGGCACAAGTTTGGTTTACTAGGAACGTGCCTGACACCACATCAGGGTCCACCCTAGCCTCCTCCCGGGTCATCGTGAATGCTCTTGCCTTCGGTCCCTCTTTCTCAACCCCTTTCTTCACCCAGGAGCTCTCGGCCCTTGGCCTCTTGCATTCTCTGGTCATATGCCCCTTCTCGCCACAGTTGTAACATTTCACCACACGACAATCCCTGGCCATGTGGCCCTCCCTTTCACACTTAAAGCAGATGTTCGATCCCCACTTACATTCTCCTACATGCCCCTTCCTATACTTCTCGCACGCCTTCACTCCTAACTCGATTGCAGTCACCTGACGACTCTCTACCTTTGCCCTTTTGCCCTTGGGAGGGAAAACGCAACTACCAGCACATTTTCCACTCCAATTCTCCTCTCTCCTCTCATCTTCCCTTACAGCACAAATAACCTCAGTTACCACAGACAACAGGATCGTCTGCATGACCTGATGAACTTCGTCCACAACTACCACCCTCACAGAGGCTCTAAAATTAGCACTCTGTTCACCACCTTCCTGGTGATGAAGCTCGGGCTCTGCAGGAGCTATCTCAGCAGCCTTAGCCTTGTTCCCGGTGACACGTGGCCTAGCACCACGATCACCCTGCACACCTCCTCTAGAAGACTTCGAAGATCTACCACCCGCCATCCTCTAAACACTATAAGATTCAAAAACTAACACGGTCATTCAAGGTAATAGCTTGGATTAGGTCATGTATAGTAAGTCCCTAATTATAGTGGCCAGTTGTGATTAGCCACTTACTTTACTCTTCATCCCCCAAACATTTCCTATCCTGACTATATCGGTATCCAAATCTACTAAGGGCACATAAATCAGATAGCACACGCATATAATACCGGTTAACCTTAAGAAAGTAAATTACCTGATGGCACGTAGCTACTTGGGCTGGCATCCCTCCATTCGGTCCCATTCTCAGTTTTAGTTTAGGTTTTGAAAATACTTACCCATTTCTCTTAAACTTTGGCTCTGATACCAACTTGTATGGCCCCGTTCCCGGGAACCCTATAGTTGGTCAATCATAACCTCATTTATATCAAAACATATTAAGATTTATTAAGTAAATAAAATATTGCAACAGAATAATTCAACAAAAACCATTTCATGCTTTAATAAATACATTTGCCAAGTAATACATCATCATTTTAAACGATTACAAAATATCACTTAGTTGTACTACAAAACAACATCATTATTATTGCATGAGATGGATGCCAGTCTTGCCCGCCAAGTAGCTACACCCTCGTACCATCCTCAGCAACAAACTACCTGCCAACTGAAAATGCATAAAAATTTAGCGTTGCTGAGTGAGTTCTAGTTTTATAAGTAAAATACTTTACCTTTAGTGAAAACCTTTCCTTTACTTTCGTTCATGATCACACAACATACATACATCTTGATAATATCATTATTATCTTTTATCATCGTTCATAATCGTTCATTTCGCACTTTTTCATTATCTTTCACTTCTATCTAGATCCTGTCATAAGCTATAGCCCATCATTTGGTACGAAGCCACCTCAGTCTTGGGGTTAAGCGACAAGGATCCCATTTCGCACATATGGATCAGTCACCAAGACTAACCCCCTTGTGTGTACACCCTCAGGGTTAGCCAAGATCGCACACTACATTGCACACAGTTGAGCTAAAAACTCTTCATTGAGTTGTGAACCTCTTTAAATTTGATTGCAAGACTTTCATTCATTCGTTATGTTCCACTTTTCATTATCTTTAATCTTCCCCTTCGTTATGATAATACTTTACGTATAAGAGCATTAACACACCACGTAATAATACATAATAAGGAACATCAATAACTGGCCACAAATATGCATAACATGAACAAACATAACCCACCAAAACATTCCAGAGCTTAATCATAAATTTTTATTTTTCAAAATTTCAAAAAAATTCTAAGGCAACTTAGGCGCATGAGCACTATGTGGGCGCCTGGGCACTATGCAAGCGCATAAACAGTTGGGCGCATGGGAACACTTGGGCATATGGGGAAAAACTTAGGCGCATGGGAAAAACTAAGGCGCATGGGTACTATGCAGGCGCATGAGTACTATGCATGCGCATGGGTACTTGGGCGCATGGGAAACTTAGGCGCATGGGCAGTTTGGGCGCATGGGCACTATGCTAGATCTAACATATACTAATTTTAGCTCCTAATCATCATCCTAACATATTCCTAGCCCAAATCTAGCATACTAAGCTCAAAAAACAAGCATGCAACCACATAATTCAGTAAAACATTCATAAGCACACATACCCACATAAAACAGGGGAACACATACGGTTCCCACACACTGGAATTTGCAAAAATGATAGTTTGCATGCATTTCAGCCCCAAAACAAGTTTAAAATAGAAAAACTAGGGATCTAGAACTCACCTACAACAGCCTTCGAGTAAAACTCCTCCAAACTCAAGAGCACTTAGAGTTCAAACACCTAAACACACCAAAGACACCCAACCAAACAAAGAGGAACAAATAAGACTCGATCCACAAGCTGAAAATTCAGCTGAAACCGAACAAAACACACAAAAACTTACCTTCTAGACGATCTTCTTCTTCTTCTCTTTAGAAAACTGATGGAAACTCTATGTTCTTTTACTTTTGTAGTAGAAGCAGTTGGTGAGCAGGATGAGTGGGCGGCCATACCCACCTTTTAAGCATAATAATAATAAAGTTTGCCTCTTGTACAACTTTAACCCGTCAACTTGGGTTATTTCACCTTTCTTTCTTTATACTTCTCTTTTCTTTTCTTTTAAAATTTCCGGGTGTTACATTAGGGGAAAGTTGGAAAAAGCAAAATATGCTAATGTGTGGGTATAAAAGGGGTGGGAGCCACTCCCTTCACTCCAATGAACCTCAAATTAACCCTAATTTTAGAGAGAGCAAGCTATAGGTGGTTCTAGAGAGAGAAAGTTGAAGAATTCATCATAGGTATGATTTTAATCATACATCTTCATAGATATAAACTAGATATAAGCTCATAAGTTGTTTTCTATGTGTAAAGTTTGAAACTTTACATGTGCATGTGTGTTGATCTCGAGTTCTACCTTTGGTTCTAGGGTTTTGTTCGAAGGCTTTCTAAGGTGAGTACTAGATCCCCTATTTTACATGTTTTTTTCTATCTTTTGGGGCTGATATACGTGCTAGCATGACAAAACATTGATGAACTTTTGCTTTCTTTATAAAAGGTGGCACTTTTACGTTGAAATATTATGTTTTGATTTGATTTATAATGATGTTCTATGCATGGTGTGTAATAGTTATGAACTCTAACCTTATGAGGACCAGATCTATGAATTAGAAGCATATCGTAACTAATTATGGCATAGATCGGAAAAGTATGAAATCAATCTATGAGTTTACTTAGTTGCATTCACTCCCTGTTACTCATATTGGTTTCTATTCGGCCTCATTGACTAACTAAAACAATCTGTATTTCCCTTCATCACCCGCATTTGTTCCCCGCCCGTATTTACTACAATAGCACAACAATAATCAAATGTTGATCAGCCGTATTTGGATACCCACATTGGGTTCTTCATCCGTATTAACCTCTCATTCACATTAAGTACATGTTTTGTAATGATTAAGTTACTCCACCCGCATTAGTATCTTCACTCCCATTAGTCTATTATTGTCCGCATTGAGTGTTACTTAGAAGATTTTATCTAGAATTCTATGTAGATGATTCCTAAGGATTTAATGATATGGTTATAAGGCGTGAATTATTATTTGGTTATTCTATGAATAATATTTAATGATTCATGTTATGTGATGATATGAAAGAATACCTTATATGTATTACTTGTGATTAAAGAGGAACATTAATGAATGAAAATAATGACAGTGAAACCTAATGAATGTTACACGGGCTATAATGATGATGAAAAGCCTTGTAAGCACTATAGATGGACTTCACTTATATGAGTCAAATGAATGAGATGGACCTATATTCATGAGCAAGCTTTATGCCTAGTGGGTCAACTGTCAGGGGTTAGCTACCATGATAGATGTTTATTGATAGTGTTGGTATTTGTTGCCACCCAGATGTTTGGGCTCCTACTTTGTTTAATCCTAGTTTATGAAAGAGAAAAGATAAAGAAAGAAAGACAATGGACATTATAAATGTGTTGGATCTTATATGCCCAAGACACATACAAGATTGATGTGGTTAGTACGTTATGATCCAAGTCGGGTCATACCCAATAACAAGCTAGGCAAACACCGTTAAACATTTATTTGTTGATCATGATCAAGCAAATAAATTATGACACCAATTTAGAAAGTGGGTTTTCTGAATTATTGCATTTGAGATAGAACAAATTATATGGATATTTTATTCATGAGATATCATTTGTAATGTTGTTTAAATAAGTTAAATAACATCAAATATAAGAGTGTTTAAGTTATAAGATTAAAATTGGTTTAATTATATAACTTAATGAGTGATTAAAATGAATTAAAAGGGTGTTATTTTAAAATGGGGGGAACCCATTTTGAACCCATATTCGGCCGCCCTCCTTGCTTTCTTGGGATTCCTTGTCTTGTTTTAATACAAGACTTTAATCCCTTGGAAGACACACTCAACCACACTCTCTCTCTCACACATGCAAAGAACTCTTTCTTCTCCATCTTGCTCTTCACAATCCACGGATCTAGAGCTTGAAAAAGAAGGCTTTGGGTGTTAACTTCCTAACAAGTTTGGTGCTTTGCAAGAGCTTGTGGGTATACAAGCTTGAGGTCTTCTCTTTTGAAGACTAGACATTCAAGAAACATCATCTTCCTCCTCTTATCCGTATCCACTTGCTTGTTCAAGAAAGGTAGTATTCATGTACATCCTATGGTTGGTTTTGATAGCATTTCTTTTCACATATATATGATCCTTGTTCTTGGGTTTGTTTTCTTGAACATATAAATGTTTATTTTCAGAATATAACACAAGTTTTAAACCCCTTATATCCGCTGCGTTTTGTTGTTTAAATGGTTAAACATCCTTGTTAAAACTTGTAAAAACCCAACAATGGCATCTAGAGCCGGTTATGTGGAAAACTTGCTTCAAAAGTCCAAGAAAAGTTAGTTTTGTTGGACTTTTTCAACCCATTAGGGGCTGTTTTGATATGGATAAATGAATCCCTTATCTTTCAAAGTTTTATCTTACATGCTTTAGAATAAACCTTGAAAGATTAACATCAAGTGGTTGATTGTTTTGTTTGGACTAAACCCTAAAGTTTGGGTTTATGTTGGCCGAAACTTTAAGGGTTAAAAAGGGAGTTCATGGTTGTTCTTGGATGTTGTATTTGATACATATTTTGGTGCATAACATAGCCTTGACCTAATGTGTTTTGGATTTGGATGAATGTGATTGTCATGTTTAGTTTTATTCATTAAAGGGTTGTAATAATAATTTTGGTGTTTGTATCTTTTGGGTTGTAATTTATTTATTCATTGGTTATGTAATAAATAGATTAGGTGCATTTCTTTTATTAGAAAAATTGTATTAGGATATGATTTTGTAAAAGAAGATGCACAAGTTGGAGACTCAAGGGAAGATACAAAGGAAGAACTCAAAAGACATGGACACTTGAAGCATTTGGATGTGGATTCGAGTGGGAGTTCTTGGACACATTTTAATGTGTCATTATTAACCCTTAGGAAAGACCTAATGACAACACTTGTGATGGCAAACAAGTGTGGTCACCTTAGTGGCTATGGTTATGCACTTATGATTGAATGGTTGTGCTTGTTTGGTTGTTTTGTTTTATGTTGGTTGTTTGATATATGGATATGCATAACTAACAAATTTATAAACATAACAAGCTGAAAATAAATGGTTCTTAATCATTAAGTGGTTAATAAAAGGTTATTAAAAGGATTAATGATTTTAAATAAAAGGGGTTTTATTAAAAGAACCATAGGGTACCATGTATTTGAAAGCATGCAAATGCAAGGTACATAGAGTTTTCTAAACTAGAATTATGAAAACTTAAAATGTCTTTTGAAAACAAGTTTATCACCATCCTTTTACACAACACTTAAGTCACTTGAAAACTCTTAATGGGATAAAGGTCACCTAACCATTTTGAGGGAACTTGTGATTTAAGGTGGGAATGCCATATTTGTGGGATAAAGATCACCTAACCACTTATATTGGTAAACTCACATGTGTGTGTAAGTAGGGTAACTTGATTTGCAAACCATGTTAAATGGATCACCTACAATATGGTTTACAAAGGTGTTGATGGGATTACATGCCGACTATACATATGATGTTTAAGTCGATCCCATACCTCTAGAAGTTGCAAAGGGTTGCAATTGTCAAACGTTGACTACCTTGTTAATTTAAATAATGGGATAAAGATCACCTAACCACTATTTAAATGTGACGTTGGATTCTAGAATTTTATTTTGTGTATGACACATAAAAGAAATTTATAATTAAAGATGATAATATCGTAAATACTAAAATTGAACCTTGTTAAATTTTGTAGATGGCCACCAACAACAATGAAAATAATGATATTCCATCCGCACATAACCTATCACTAAGAACCATTCTCCAAAAGGAGCGTCTAAACCATAACAATTTCATTGATTGGTTTCGAAACTTGAGAATTGTTCTCAAGCAAGAGAAACGGTCATATATCTTAGACGATCCGATTCCCGATGAACCCAATGAGGAAGATGAAGAGGCCTACATGAATTGGGTGAAATACACTGAGGACTCGGTCCAAGTGTCTTGCCTCATGTTGGCAAGTATGACTCCGGATCTCCAAAAGGAGTACGAACATCACGGAGCATACGACATGATAACCCAGTTGAAGGAAACGTTCCAACAACAAGCAAGGGTAGAGCGCTTCGAAACGGTTCGAGCACTCCATGCATGTCGTATGGATGATACCCAATCGGTCTCGTCTTATGTACTTAAGATGAAGAGCCACATAGACCGCCTCGAAAGGCTGAATTGTCCCGTCTCGAAAGAGTTGGCTACGGATTTGATCCTCAACTCTTTGTCAAAAAGGTTTGACAATTTTGTTATGAATTATAACATGAACGGTTGGGACAAGAACATAACTGAGCTTCACTCTATGCTCAAGACAGCCGAGGCGGCCATGGGTAAAAGGAGTTTACCCGTTCTCACCATCAATGAAGGTGGGAACAAGAAGAGGCCTCACCCCGCATCCAAGGCAAGTGTTGCCAAAGGTAAAGGGTACGTTGGGAGAAAGGGAAAGGGAGTGGTAAAAGTGCCACCACCAAAACCAGCGGAGAAGAAGCAAAAGGTTGCTTCGGATGACCCATGCTTTAAGTGTGGGGAGATAGGACATTGGGCAAGAAATTGTCCTGTCCATCTCAAAGAGTTGAAAGCAAAGAGGGATGCCGGGCAGACCTCAGGTACAATTTTCATGATTCATATTGATCTAAATATAATATCCTCTACACATGGGTATTGGATACCGGATGTGGGACTCACATTTGCAATTTGTTGCAGGGGTTCAAAAGAAGTAAAAACTTCAAGAAAGGGGATGTTAGCCTCTACATGGGAATGGGGCAAAAGTTCAAGTTGAAGCCCGAGGGGACTACATCCTGAAGCTTCCAAATGGTTTGGAAGCAATTTTGAACAATGTTTTGTATGCTCCTAGTTTGACTAGGAACATTATTTCAGTTGCACAATTAAGACAATATGGTTATGTTTTGATGTTTATTGAAAATGAAATTCATGTTTCTTTAAATAACATCTTTTATTTTAAAGCTACTCCTATTAATGGTATTTATGAATTGGTTCATGAAAACACATTATATGATAGCTCGTTGTACCAAACCACCACCAAGAAGCTCAAATTAGATTTGAGTGACACCTATCTTTGGCATTGCCGTCTTGGTCATATAAACAAGAAGCGCATACAAACTCTTCAAAAGAATGGTCTTTTAAAAGCAAGTGAATATGATTCATTTGATGTATGTGAATCTTGTTTACAAGGCAAAATGACTAAGGCGCCTTTTAGTGGCAAAACCGAAAGGGCAAAAGATTTATTAGGTATCATACATTCGGATGTATGTGGTCCTTTTAAGCCAATGACTAGGTATAATGAAAGATACTTCATTACCTTCACCGACGACTATAGTAGGTATGGGTATGTGTACTTGTTAAGACACAAAGATGAAGCTTTTGAAATGTTCAAAACCTTCCAAAATGAAGTAGAAAATCAACTCAACAAATCAATAAAAATTCTCCGCACCGATAGAGGAGGTGAATACCTGAGTGATGCTTTTAGAGATCATCTTAGAAGTTGTGGGATTATCTCACAACTATCTCCACCTGGAACACCACAACACAATGGTGTGTCCGAAAGGAGAAATCGAACTCTATTAGATATGGTTCGATCTATGATGGCTGGAAGCTCATTGCCTCTATCATTTTGGGGCTTTGCTTTGCTCTCTGCGGCCCGTATTTTGAATATGGCCCCAACCAAGAAAGTGGAAAGGACACCTTTTGAAATATGGCATGGAAGGGTTCCATCTCTATCATATTTAAAGGTGTGGGGATGTGAGGCTTATGTAAAGACTCCCACCTCAAACAAGTTAGAAAGACGTTCCACTAAGTGTATTTTTATTGGATATCCTAGAGATTCTATGGGATATTATTTCTATGATCCATTGGAACAAAAGGAGTTTGTTGCCAAGAAGGGTGAGTTCTTGGAAGCCAAGTTCCTTATGGAAGGAGCTAGCAGTAGAACAGTGGATCTTGAGGAGGATCAAGGTCCACAACCCGATACACGTTTGGTTGACACTAGCACTCAACATGAGGATGTTGAGAATGATCAAATGGTTGATCAATACACACAAAACGTTCGCAAATCTGGTAGAACTAGTAATCCACCTGAAAGATATGGATTTTTCATGGATGGGTGCTATGTGGTTGATTCCGATGAACCAATCACATACCATGATGCAGTGTCCAATTTGGATTGTGACAAATGGCTTGAAGCCATGAATGTTGAGATGCAATCCATGTATGACAACCAAGTGTGGGACTTGGTTGTACCACCTCTTAACTCCAAGGTAGTTGGAAGTAAGTGGGTTTTCAAGAAGAAAACCGATATGCATGGAAACTTGGATACTTATAAAGCTAGACTTGTAGCAAAAGGTTTCACTCAAACTCAAGGGGTTGATTATGATGAGACTTTTTCGCCTGTTGCAATGCTAAAGTCTATTAGGATATTATTTGCCATAGCTGCTCATTATGATTATGAGATTTGGCAAATGGATGTCAAAACCGCTTTTCTAAATGGATATCTTGAGGAAGATGTCTATATGGTTCAGCCTGAAGGTTTTGTCGACCCAAAACATCCTAACAAAGTATGCAAGTTAAAGAAATCAATCTATGGATTGAAGCAAGCGTCAAGAAGTTGGAATCACCGTTTTGATGAAGAGGTAATTAAATTTGGGTTCATCAAAAATGCTGATGAGGCTTGTGTGTATAAAAAGGCTAGTGGGAGCATCATCACTTTCCTAGTATTGTATGTCGATGACATCCTACTATTTGGAAATGACATTCCAACCTTGGAAGGTATAAAAACCTGGCTTGGAAGCTGTTTTTCCATTAAGGATCTTGGTGAAGCCGCCTACATTTTGGGAATAAAGATCTATAGGGATAGATCAAGGCGGTTGATAGGTTTAAATCAAAGTGCATACATTGACAAGATCTTGAAAAGGTTCAAGATGGAGAACTCTAAGAAAGGTACGGTACCTATTCAAAGAGGAACGATATTGAGTACGACTCAATGTCCAAGCTCAAAGGATGAGCAAGATAAAATGAAGGGAATCCCGTATGCATCTGCTATAGGATCCATCATGTATGCAATGATATGCACTAGGCCGGACGTGTCATGCGCCTTGAGCATGACAAGCCGATACCAGCAAAATCCTGGAAATAGTCATTGGATGGCTGTTAAGAACATACTTAAGTACCTAAGGAGGACTAAAGATATGTTCCTAATCTATGGATCTGGTGAGGAGGAACTCGTGGTAAAAGGTTACACGGATGCGAGTTTCCAAACTGATCGGGATGACTCACGATCACAATCGGGATACATTTTCATCCTAAATGGAGGAGCAGTCTCTTGGAAGAGCTCTAAACAAGATGTGGTGGCATTATCAACTACAGAGTCAAATACATCGCCGCTTCATTAGCAGCTCAAGAAGCTGCATGGTTGAAGAAATTCATTGCCGATCTAGGGGTTGTCCCTTCCATTCAGGACCCCCTAGAAATTCTTTGTGATAATGAGGGTGCGATTGCTCAAATCAAGGAACCCCGTGCACATCAAAAGACTAGGCACATTGAGCGGAGATTCAACTACATAAGGGATGAAGTTGAAAAGGGAAAAATATGTATTCGCAAAGTTCACACGGATCAAAACATTGCGGATCCACTCACGAAGCTTCTTGAAAAGGCAAAGCATGAGGGTCATACTTGTGCCATGGGACTTCGATATTCTAGTGACTGGATTTGATTTTGTGATCTTGTATTTGGATATTGGAACCTTTTATTACTTGAATGAATTATATGGTTATAATGTTTCAACTAATGTTCCAATTTGCATGTTTAATCCATGAGTAAATCATTTACTCTAAACGTCCGTAGTCGTTCATACCTGTGGGAACAAGTATGAGGGTAAGACTATTATGAACTTGGATTGGTAGATATTCATTTGGATGAATACATAGCAAAGGGTTGCTGCCAAAGTTCATAGATATTTATGGGATATAAATATTGGACTGACCCGCATCTCAAATATTACTACATGGAATCTTCTTGATTGATCATAAGTAAATTTGAGTAAAGGCGAATATCATTTGGTATCCTCTGACATGAGATACATATTGGGTCTTGATATTCACCGGGTATTATACTTTGACTTAGTTCTTCGCTGTTCTGAAACATGGCAGTACATAAGATTAAATTCAGGTATAGCACGAGGTGATTGTAAGAGACGTATGTAATCAAGATGGGATTTGTTCCTCTTATTCGTTGAGAGTAAGATGTCTAAGGCCTGCTAAAGTTAAGTCAATGGAGAATGATCATTCTGTGTCTCTAAGATTTAACATGACATCTGAGACAAAAGGATAGATGATTGATTCACCTAAAACATTTTCGAGTAACATACTTGAAGGGGATGAGGTTATTGAATGGCACTTAGTCATACGTATTAAGGGTAGTAAACCGTTGTTAGGCGGTATTTACTCCTTGCATCAATCTTCTATGAATCTTGTGCAAGTGGGAGATTGTTGGATCTTATATGCCCAAGACACATACAAGATTGATGTGGTTAGTACGTTATGATCCAAGTCGGGTCATACCCAATAACAAGCTAGGGAAACACCGTTAAACATTTATTTGTTGATCATGATCAAGCAAATAAATTATGACACCAATTTAGAAAATGGGTTTTCTGAATTATTGCATTTGAGATAGAACAAATATGGATATTTTGTTCATGAGATATCATTTGTAATGTTGTTTAAATAAGTTAAATAACATCAAATATAAGAGTGTTTAAGTTATAAGATTAAAATTGGTTTAATTATATAACTTAATGAGTGATTAAAATGAATTAAAAGGGTGTTATTTTAAAATGGGGGGAACCCATTTTGAACCCATATATTCGGCCGCTCTCCTTGCTTTCTTGGGATTCCTTGTCTTGTTTTAATACAATACTTTAATCCCTCGGAAGACACACTCAACCACACTCTCTCTCTCACACATGCAAAGAACTCTTTCTTCTCCATCTTGCTCTTCACAATCCACGGATCTAGAGCTTGAAAAAGAAGGCTTTGGGTGTTAACTTCCTAACAAGTTTGGTGCTTTGCAAGAGCTTGTGGGTATACAAGCTTGAGGTCTTCTCTTTTGAAGACTAGACATTCAAGAAACATCATCTTCCTCCTCTTATCCGTATCCCACTTGCTTGTTCAAGAAAGGTAGTATTCATGTGCATCCTATGGTTGGTTTTGATAGCATTTCTTTTCACATATATATGATCCTTGTTCTTGGGTTTGTTTTCTTGAACATATAAATGTTTATTTTCAGAATATAACACAAGTTTTAAACCCCTTATATCCGCTGCGTTTTGTTGTTTAAATGGTTAAACATCCTTGTTAAAACTTGTAAAAACCCAACAAAATGATGTTATAAAGTTAATGTGATTGTTATGTATGATGAATGTATGTTCATTAAAAGGAGTTTCAAAGTATATTTTCTATATTGTTTTAAAAACTAGAAATCACTCAAAAACTTCGACTTTGTGTGCATATCAGTTTGCAAGTCATGTTGATTGATGAGGATGATATGAGGTTGAAGCTACTTGGCATTGGGAGTTTGGTATCCACACGTTAAACATATGATTTAATTCGTAAAGAACAATGTTAATGTTTTCAATTCAAGAACAACTTGTAATTTGACAACTTATTTATGAATGTGATGAATGACCTAAAGTATTTCGCTATGATGTTTTATATAAAGATGTACTATGACATGTTTTATGTTACGATGAACCACATGTGAGGCTTCCCCGGAATGGGGCCTTACATCTGATCATGTCTTTGAGTCCTTCAGCTTCATCAATATCAAGGTCAAGAAAACCACTAACATTATACACTTTGCTCCATGCTAAATTAGCCATTATTTACAAAAGAGACATATGAGTGAGATTATTTATAGGTAATGATTCAAATTATGTATTTATATATGCATCACAGACTGTTTTTGAGAACAACTTGGTCAAAATTTTGACTAAGTATGTCAAATGTCCTTCAACTAACCTAGTGTTGTATTTACACATGTATTTCAAAATCATCATTTTAATCATATTTTTATTTTACACTATGTTAAAGATATCACTAACTTGTTTTATCATTTTAATCATTCATTATTTTCCTTAATTCCTTATTCAAATGAAACCTCTGTTCTTATTGGGTTTTATAAAATCAAGCTGTTGGTTTTAATCATAACTTGTTAATGATGATAACACCTTATAGTTTGATGTTTATTTAGATGATTATTACTTTTTTATCATTAACATATAAGTTTAAAACCTAGGTTTCTTTAATCCTCATTTAAGTTAATCCTCATTTAAGTAAATAATCACCTTATAAATGTTACTAAAGTAGCAAATGATCAATACAAGAGTCAGAAATAAGACTGAAATGATTAGGTGATGAATTTGATTATTGAAAAAAAACACACACCGGTCGCACTTTCAAAAACACACACTATCACACATGACACAATTTTGAAATGTGTAAAAAGTATGTCAAGTTTAAGTTATATAGACCAATGGGTTTTGAAATTTGAAAAATTTAAAGTGTTGGAAATTAATGCGTAAGTGAAAATTCAAACTTTTTGCGCATTGGGTGTTGTGTCCCGAATTTGACACTATTCAAGGCACTGGATGATGCAGATGAACAAATGATTTATACACATTAACAAATGTTACCAACATTAGTTGATACGGATGAACACTAATACATAACCGCATTAAGTACTATGTTCCGCATGGACACTGTAATCCGCATTGACTTATTGTTCGTATTGACTCTGAGACAATTTATACTTATACATATGAACACTGTTACTCACATTAACACTACTCACAACATTGTTTGAAGCAAATGAACTACTCTTATCTGTGTAAAACTTTTGGTTAATCGCATTGAATAATCACTTTTACCCACATCATCATACTTGATTTATTTCTTTTCAGGATCAATGCAGATAGAATAAACACATTCGTATGTGGTGGGTGTCATTTGCATTGGCACTATACGCCACATTGACTTTAACGTGGAATTATTTTAACATTTTGTTACCCAAATTGGAATAATGCTGATGTTACCATCAACCGCATTAAGCAATACCGTTACCCACTTTTGAACTTTACCTTGGGAAATTTTTGATGATGAATTTTGATTTGAAGTCATTGGTCATTATAGCTTTCTTTAACTTTAATTAACCATACATCCATATGTGATTTAACTTTAACATTTCCTTGACTTCGACTATGTAATGGTTATTTATTTTTGGTTGTTTTGATTTGTTCACCAGGAGGAATCAAACTTCCAAATCTGACAGGTCTAAGGCAATTTGTGCATCCTTTTCTTTCATAGACTAAGATATTATGGTAATTTCTTTCTTTTCACCCATCAACACTTCTATTTTTGACATATTATTAATTAAACTAGAACTTGATATGTTATTTATAATTTGGAGTGATTTTTTATTTGTATTTTCAAATTTTAATTACTCCCCTGTTGAAGCTCTTAAAAGATTAACATTTTGTCTTTTGCGTTTTGTCATAGTATAGGGACTTATTTTGAAAATATATGTTCCTTTGTTTCTTGATAGTATAAATAGGATATTTTATGTATTTTGTAGGAAATTGAGTCAGTCAGTGAATCAGTTAGAAAAACAGTTAGAATAGAACAAACTGTAACCCTTACACATTGTATCCTGTACATTTGCTATCAATGAAATCCATGAATTTTTTGATATAATTGCATGTGTTTGATTACTTTGTGTATGAATTGATCATTGCATCACGATATCATCACAGATTTGATCCTTTTGAACCGATCAATTGGTATCAGGCCTTCGGTTCAGTGATGAGAGCATATCTGCATTTTTGAGCTCTTTGAATCACTTGAAATCTGTGGTGATTGAAATTTGATCAATTAATTGTTCTTTTCAGTTGTCTTTCATCCATAGAAACATGATTTGGATCACAATTTGGTGTGTAATTCATCCAGATATGAGTAATTGATCAAATTTGTGTACGAACTGTGTTCTTCAGTTTCAGACTTCAATTCAATCAGAATACTGATTTGTAGTTGTTGTTTGATCAAATTGAAGATTGAGGATTGTTAATCGACCTAATTACTACCTAATTTGAAGTTTTTAGATCAATTGAACAAGTTTTGAATATTTTCATAAGAACTTAGTTCGTTGGAGAAGATGAATTAGGCGCATGTGGTTGAAAAACTGTTGAAAATTGTCTAGACGCATTACCACTGTTTGGGCGTTTTACCACTGTATGCGTTCTCAGTACAGGTGTTTTACCACTGTTGGGACGCATTATGACTGTTTTGACACATTGTGACTTTGCTGGAACAAAGTAATTCTAGGCGTTTTACAACTGTTTAGGTGTTTCTCAACTGTTTGGGCGCATCACCAGTTGGGTGTAACAACCGATTCCTAGGTCCAACTTTAACTTTAATTTTATCCAGTATTATTTTCATTCTTATTATTAATATTATTTCCTTCTTATGTGATAATTGATTTCATGTTTAGTTGCCTTATAAGATTTCATTATATCTAGCCTTAGTCTGGAAATTATTAAGCGATCCTAGAAAATACTAAATCTATGTTAGAAATTTAAATTAATTAAAACAAATAAATAATATGTGTGTATACCTACACATTACGGCACACATACATATATATATCATCTTACACTTAGAAACTAGTAAAACTAGAAAATTACCATCTTTAATACTACACAATCAACTTACACTACAATTTAAACTTTACAAAAAAAAATTAAATAAATGAAAATCCACCTCCACCCACACCCAATCTCGGCCGCCCACTTACCCAACAATCTCCTCGCTCCCTTGATCCCCACAAATCTCCCTTCACACTCCATCTCCTCTCTCATTTTCCCATACATGCAACCTCTTCTCCCTCACTCTCTCTCTCTCAAAAATTACAACCTAGAACACACACACATCTGCAATTCTCCTCCATTCTAGCCATGATTCTCGAAGACCAACATCATTTCAACATCACCCAAGTTCAAAACGAGCTAGAAAGTGAGCCTTGGCGAGTTTCTACACAAGGTTTTCGCAAGAACAAGGAGTTTCAGCTAATTTTTGTGATTTCACATCCCTCTTACTCCTCAAATCATTCCAAAATCACGAAACACCTTGAGTGTAAGCATCTATATACCCGAAACAAAGCTATTCCGTGAGTTTTCCTTACTTTCTACCATGAAATCTCACTTTTCTTGTTCACAACAGAAACTTGAGGCCATATCACTGTTTTTGTGAGACTCACGACTTCAAGAAGGTATATCTTAATGGGTGTTCGTGAACCATGGGTTGGTGCATATGATTTCAACCCGAAAACCCTCTTTTTCGTGTATTTTAGCACCAATAACCCACTTGTTTTGAAAAACCCTTCAACCAATGTTAAAAGCTGCTCCAAAAAAGTTTATTAACATCATAATAATCTTGGTTTAATGATACAAAAAAGTTTAATGATGTTTGAGCACAAACTATGATGATTACACATGTGCAAACGATGTAAAACACCCTCTAAAAGGCGACATTGGTGCTATGTATGTAAAATCCGTGAGATATTGTTTTGTTCTAGTAGTGTTATGATATTAATCTTTTTAAATTCGTGGTATTTGTTGAAAAGGTAAAAATGCATGGTAAAATGGACTCAATGACCCTATATAGTGACCTGAAAAGTAGTAAAATTCTTAAAAATGGTCAAAACTCAAAATATTTGCAAGTTATAAAAATTACAGGCCCTAAAATAAGTATTTTAGTGTTAAAAACCGAATTGGGTGAATTTTTGGGTTAATATGTAATTTCTATGAATTTATTCAATAAAAATAAGCATCCGGGATATTTATGAATAAAATATTAAAAATTGTGTAATAAGCCTAAGACCTAAAAATCCATGATATTTCAGTAGGTTATAAGACCTCAAAGTCATAGGTTTGTGGAAAGTTGAAAGAAAATGGTTTAGAATGTTCGGTTTCGGGTAAAAACGGGTCTTAACAGGTTTTAACGGGTTAGTTTAAAAATGAAACTTTTTTCTCAAATAGCCCCAAAACTAATTTTAAAACAGATTATAATCTTGATTAGAAGCTCTTAAAATGTTATAATTGAGGTTATAGGTTGAAATTAAGAAATCTAAAACAAGATGCTTAAATTAACGGTTTTACCGTAACCGGTAACTTGAATTTTGTGTTTTAAACCTCTCAAGTTAAAAATCTAGAAATTTTAAGTTTAAAACAGGCCTAAAATTAATATAAAAACCCCTAGGAGCTAATAAGGACCATATTGGGTCAAGAAATGAAAGAAAGCAAACTTTTGGGTCAAAATTGTAAATTTTGAAACTTGAGGGACCAAAGTGTAAATATCGTAAATATAAGTACATTTCAGTAATCTTATGACTAGAAAAATCTTATTAAACTTATTATAATATAAACAAACTTGTAAGAATCATATAACTTGTCATCCATATATCAAAAACCCTAACTTTCCTAAAAAAGAAACTTTTTGACACAAACTTTAAGAAACGAAGCTACGTGAACTTATGACCATAAACTACATTTAGTTACACTTACAATTGTCTAAGGACATTAGGTTACTACTTGTATCTTGATCATAGGGTGCTAGGACTTGAATCTTTTCTGTGACTGAAGAACTGTTGAGTTACCTAAGGTGAGTTTAGTGTTCCCTTTTTACTACTATTTTTGGGATGAAGAATGCTATGTTTGAACTAAATTTATTTGTGTACCATTATGTGATGCTATTATATGTTATGTCTAATGTTAGAAACTGCACCTACTTGTATCATAATCATTAATTCTTGTGTGAACCGCTTGTTTTATATGGGTAGATCTACTTGGGGAATCCCCCACACATAGTGCCTTCCGTCATAATAGGAAGGGTACCACACTGAGATCCTGCGGGGTCGTTTGTGTCATGTGTCAGGTTTTATAAGATACTATGGTCTACCACTCATCAGGTATGGTACACTGTTTGAGGCTCATTTTCCCCTATGGGATAACCGGCATAACACAAGTTTAGAAGAGGCTAGCCGGGGCTGAGTGCAGGGTTGATTATGACCCCGCAATAGTGATACTTATGTTTTTAAATTTAACTTTTGGATTCTAAAAAGCCCTTTTGTTTTTGAACTTTAAGCACTTGAACTCACCAACTTTATAGTTGACATAAAATCTTTTTGAGCATGTGTCAGGTAACCCTTGATGAAGCATGGATTGTAATGGACACTTAATGGATGGCTTAGTACCATGACTACAAATGGCATTACTTGATTTTGAAAACATTAATAGACATTAGGCATTTTTGTGTAAGAAATTTGGATAATTTACAATGGGTGTGGATTTGATGTTTGGGCAACACTTTCATAGCCCGAATATGTTGTTTTAATGTAATGCCATGTGATTTCCCTCCTTGTGTGCTCTTAAGTGGTTAGTTTCCACTGCCATGTGTTTTAATAATCTGTGACGTCCCACCCTCCTTGGACCCGGGGTGTGACAGATTGGTATCAGAGCCACAGGTTGTAGAGAAGTCAGGAATTCCTTAGAAGACCCTAGGCTACAACCCAGATGCCCTAGGACTGTCCTTGTTTTGGAATGTGTTGGAATGAGTGGGTTGGGTAAATTGATGATTACACTTGATCAACGTAATCATGAATTTACCGGACGCGTGAATTCCGGCACGATCCCCTAATTGGTGATAAAATCTTTCTTCCAGATAGAAAATGTTTTTGTATGATCTAAACTGTGTCTTCAAACCTGTTGTTTCCTGTATTATTACTGATTACAGATACTACTACCATCATGACTGCTGTAATTACTATTATGAGATACTATCAATACTATTGTCATGAGCTATGAGAAACCAAATTACCCATGATGATTTTATAGGAACTCGAGACTCATGGCTAACAGCGGTAAAGCGCCTGCATTCCCTACCGACGAGACTACCCCAGTGGGAAGACTTAGGAGGGCAACATCCCCGTCACAATACGATGAGTACCTACGGAGATGCAGTCATCCAGGATGGATCTCAGTGACATCCGACGACATGGAACCCTCGGAGGACACTCCACCGACATCCCAGGATAGGAGCCGAACCCGCTCTCATTCACCGCATGTCACTGCACCTGCACATTCTCCTGTCCCTCTTATCGGGAACAGGGGCGCGTGAGTCATCACCCAACCGCGCAAGAGTACTCAACCTGCAGCTTCTGTTTCATTCAGGATGCCGCCTCCACCACCCCCTCCTACGACAGCTCCCGCACCGGCGCCTCCGATGATGGGACCACCCAGGATCCAACCACAGGACGAGTTCTGGATACCTCCTAGGCGTATCTTGTACGACGGCCCGAGTGTCTTAGCTGGAGGCCCCTACTCACAGTCCAGCCACCGAGCTAGCGATTTTGGTCCTTCTAACCCTACACTGAGCCATATCCTTAGGACCATCCAGCGTCATGAGGTGACCCTGCAGCATGCCACACGGACCTCACAGTCCGCCCAGTTCCAGGCATTGATGGCATCCTAGAGTGTCCAACGCTTGGAACAAGAACAGAAGAAAAAGGGGTCGGGCTGGTTTGGGTGGTTGAAGAAGAAATGGTAGTAATGATGGGATGATACTTGATTATTTGGAAGATACTACTATTTTGAGAAACTATTTATCTATTTCAAACACTATGATTTTTATTTGGGGGTGATGGCACCTTCCAACTTGTGATACCATGAGACTATTAACATTTTGCTTGTCAGTTGCTACAATTATCTATGCATGATTTTCTTTTGTGATATTACCTTATCTATTACAGGTTGTCTAATGGAATGTGCAATAGTATATTCTAGGGAACTAATTTGATTGCCCCTTAAAATGTTATTTAACTTTATAAAATTGGAATGAAACTATGTATGATTTATAATGTATTTTGGGAACCCTCATGTGTTTGGTGAAGCGACCTTTAGGAGTCGAATCGATGTAGCGAGATACTTGAAAAAAATCTTATAAGACACTAAATGAGTTTATCTATGTTGACACCAGAATGCCACCTATACGTGGAATGCGTGAGGGAAGGACTAGGGGTGCTAGGCGCATCAGGAACCAGGGTGGAAATCGACCACCTACTCCATCAAGGACCACCCATGAAGAAAATGCCAATGAAAGGATCACCAATCTAGTGGCCCAGCAAATCGCCAATGCTATCCCCACCATCATAGCCCAAATAAACGTAGACTGGGAAAATACAACCGGAAATGAAGAACCTGGAAACAATGAGGATAACACCGAGGATGCTGAGGAAATAAGAACCGGGTGTTCTTACAAAACTTTTATGGCATGCAAACCAAAAGACTTCTATGGCACCGAGGGTGCGATTGATACTTACCGATGGTTAGACGAGATCGAGGCCATAGTGGATATCAGCGAGTGCAAAACTATGCACATGGTCAGGTTCGCCTCCCAATCTCTGAAAGGGCCAGCCTTAGAGTGGTGGAAGACCGTCGTTCAGCCACAAGGCAGAAATGCTGTCGGCCGCATGAAATGGTCGGAGTTTAGAGAATTGATGACCAGCAAGTACTGCCCAATAAATCAACTAGAGAAGCTGGAAGCTGAATTTCTGAGCTTGGAAATGAAAGGCTCAAATTACACTGAATAGATCAATGGGTTCTCAGCTCTATCCTGACTAGTGCCCCACTTGGTAAGACCTGAATCAAAAGGTGTAGCCCGTTTTATCTAGGGACTGCATCCCAGAGTTCTGGGCATGGTCTGATCTGCCAGGCCCATAACCCTCCAAGCGGCAGTTGATCTTACCGGTAGCTTGACGAACAACTTGATTAGGGCTGGTTGGATGGAACAGGGGAAGACTGAGGACAAGAAGAAGGTGACAGGCTAGAAGAGAAAGTGGTTTGATGCAAAGAGGGCCATTGGCAATAGCGGTAGCTCAAGTAGGAGGGCTGGCGAAGGGACAAGACGTGATTATCAGGGGGCAAGAGCCCGAAAACTGTACTTAGGTACAAGCCCTTTCTGTAACAAGTGCAAACTACACCACCGAGGAGAATGCAACACAATGCCTTACTTCAGGTGTAAGCGAACCGGTCACCTGATTAAAGATTGTACGTATGAGCCCAGGAAGCAATGTTACGAGTGAAGGGATCCAGGACACATGCTGAACAAGTGTCCCAAGCTAGCGAGGGATAAGGACGCCAGGCCTAACAAGACCAAGGGAAGAGCATTCATAATGGATCCCAATGGTGCCCGTAAGGATCCTGACGTGGTTAATGGTACGTTTCTCATAAATAACCGCCCTGCTACTGTTTTGTTTCTACTACCTTTAGGCCTTTGATTGATTTGGAAGCTTGTACCCTAACCGATGCATACACGGTAGAATTAGCTGACAAGATAATAGAAACCAATGAAATGATCAAAGACTACATGACAGAATTAAAGGGTAATTCATTTAAAATAGACTTGATGCCTATAACGTTGGGAGGATTTGATGTGGTCGTGGGAATGGATTGGTTAGCTAAATATAAGGCTGAAATAGTATGTGGTGAGTGTTTACTTAGAATACATCTAATTGATGGAAGTACACTAACAGTCCATGGTAATAGAAGCAACACGCTGTACCCCATGATATCCCACCTAAAGGCTACCAAGAGTCTCCACAAGGGACGCTCAGCTTTCATAGTCTACATGATGAAACCAAGAGAATAAAAGAGAATCGAAGATATACTGGTGGTGGCTGAGTACCCGGAAGTATTTCCCGAGGACCTACCGGGACTCCATCCGACTAGAAAGGTCAAATTTCAAATAGACCTAGTGACTGGTGCCGCACTAGTGGCCAAGGCACCTTACCGACTCGCTCCACCCTAGATGAAGGAGCTAATGATACAAATCCAGGAATTGCTGGATAAAGGATTCATTCGACCAAGTGTTTCTCCGTGGGGTGCACCGGTACTATTTGTTAAAAAGAAGGATGGAACCATACAAATGTGTATTGACTATCATGATTTGAACAAGCTTACCATCAAGAATCGCTATCCTCTCCCAAGAATCAATGACTTGTTCGATCAATTATAGGGAGCCAGTTATTTCTCCAAGATAGATTTAAGATCGGGATACCATCAACTAAAGATAAGGGAAGAAGACATACCCAAGACAGCTTTCAGGACTAGGTATGGAGACTATGAGTACTTAGTCATGCCCTTCGGACTAACTAATGCACCTACGGCATTTTGGACCTCATGAACCGAGTATGTCGGCCGTATCTAGACAAGTTCGTGATTATGTTTATTGATGATATTTTGATCTACTCCAGTAGCAAGGAAGAGCATGAGAAGCACCTTAGACTGATTCTTGAGTTGCTCAAGGATGAGCAGTTATATGCAAAGTTCTCCAAATGTGAGTTTTGGATGCGCGAAATCCAGTTTCTAGGACATGTGGTGAACAAAGAAGGTATTCAAGTAGATCCAACAAAAATAGAAGCCATTAAAAACTGGAAGATTCCTAAAACTCCTACCGAGATAAGGCAATTTTGTTGGTTTGGCGGGATACTATCGGAGGTTCATCAAGGATTACTCGCAAATTGTGCAGCCATTAACCGCACTAACCAAAAAGAATACAACCTTCATATGGGAAAAGGAACAGAATAAAGCATTCGAGATACTCAAGGAGAAGCTGTGCAGTGCACCTATCCTTGTCTTACCGGAAGGCGTTGAGGATTTCGTAGTCTATTGTGACGCCTCGCGTCAGGGGCTAGGATGTGTATTAATGCAGCGAGACAAGGTGATTGCTTACGCGTCTAGATTGTTAAATGAGCATGAGAGAAACTACACTACTCACAATCTAGAACCGGGTGCCATGGTCTTTGCGCTTAAAATATGGAGACACTATCTCTACGGTACCAAATGCCTCATTTATACGGATCACAAAAGTTTGCAACACATTCTGGATCAGAAAATGTTAAATATGCGCCAGAGAAGGTAGGTAGAATTGTTGAGCGATTATGAATGTGAGATTCGTTACTATCCAGGTAAGGCCAATGTAGTGGCGGATGCATTAAGTATAAAGGAAAGGGAAAAACCCCTTTGCGTCCGTGCCTTGAGAATGAGCGTGTATACTAGCCTTACCGCTAGATTAAAAGAAGCACAAAAGGAAGCCCTGAAAGAGGACAAGCTAACTGAGGAGATGCTAACGGGAATGGAAAGACATCTAGAAGTGAGTAATGTTGGATTGTATAAGCATGAAGGAAGGACATGGGTACCGAAACACGGAGGAATTAGAGAGATAATCCTAGATGAAGCCCACAAATCCAGATTTTCGGTTCATCCGGGAAGTGACAAGATGTACCGAGACTTAAAGACTCTCTTCTGGTGGCCCGGGTTGAAGAAATCCATTGCCACCTATGCGGGGAAATGTCTGACGTGCGCAATGGTAAAAGCCGAAAACCAGAATCCTTCGGGAACCTTACAACATCTCGAAATCCCTGAATGGAAATGGTATAACATTACGATGGATTTTGTTACAAAGTTGCCAAGAACCTCTCGAAGGCATGATGCAATCTGGGTAATAGTGGATATGCTTACCAAATTAGCTCACTTCCTACCTATTCGAGAAGCTTACGGTTTACCGTAGCTAGCACGACTATACATCGATGAAATAGTAGCAAGGCATGGGGTGCCACTATCGATTATCTCAAACCGTGATAGCCACTTCACTTCACGATTCTGGAAGTCTTTCCAACAGGCTCTGGGGACACATCTTGACCTAAGCACTGCATACCACCCTCAAACTGAAGGGCAAAGTGAAAGAACCATTTAGACTCTAGAGGAAATGTTAAGAGCTTGCGCGATAGACTTCGGTGGAAGTTGGGATAACCACCTTCCTCTCATGGAATTCTCCAACAATAATAGTTACCACGCAAGTATAAACGCAGCCCCTATGAAGCCTTATATGGTAGAAAATGCCGATCACCATTAAGTTGGAATGAAATTGGTGATAGCCAACTAATGGGACCCGATATCGTGATGGAAACCATAGACAAGGTATTTAAGATTAAGGAACGACTGAGAGCAGCCAGGGATCATCAGAAGAAATACGCGGATAGAAGACGAAAGCCCCTGGAATTTCAAGTGGGTGATAGAGTGATGCTAAAAGTCGCACCATGGAAGGGCGTAGTTAGATTTGGCAAGAAAGGAAAGCTAAGCCCAAGATCCATTGGACCATTTAAAATTTTGTCAAGAGTTGGCCCAGTAGCATATCGATTGAGGCTACCTCAAGATTTGAGTTACATACATGACACTTTTCATGTGTCTAACTTGAAGAAGTGTCTCGTAGACAAAGCCTTGGAATTACCATTGAAGGATGCCAAAATTACTAACGAGTTGAAATTTATGGAGGAGCCCATAGAGATTACTGACCGACTAGTCCAGAAACTTACACGAGGTCATATAACCAAGGTTAAAGTGAGATGGAACTCTAGGAGAAGACCAGAGTTCACATGGGAACGAGAAGATGTGATGCGAAAGGAATATCCGCACCTCTTTAAGCCCACCCGTTCAGAATCTAATCGAATCCCAAACGGTGGGAGAAAGTAACAACCGACTCCTAGGTCCAACTTTAACTTTAATTTTATCCAGTATTATTTTCATTCTTATTATTAATATTATTTCCTTCTTATGTGATAATTGATTTCATGTTTAGTTGCCTTATAAGATTTCATTATATCCAGCCTTAGTCTGGAAATTATTAAGCGATCCTAGAAAATACTAAATCTATGTTAGAAATTTAAATTAATTAAAACAAATAAATAATATGTGTGTATACCTACACATTACGGCACACATACATATATATATCATCTTACACTTAGAAACTTGTAAAACTAGAAAATTACCATCTTTAATACTACACAATCAACTTACACTACAATTTAAACTTTACAAAAAAAAATAAATAAATGAAAATCCACCTCCACCCACACCCAATCTCGGCCTCCCACTCAACCACCAATCTCCTCCCTCCCTTGAACCCCACAAATCTCCCTTCACACTCCATCTCCTCTCTCATTTTCCCATACATGCAACCTCTTCTCCCTCACTCTCTCTCTCTCAAAAATTACAGCCTATAACACACACACATCTGCAATTCTCCTCCATTCTAGCCATGATTCTCGAAGACCAACATCATTTCAACATCACCCAAGTTCAAAACGAGCTAGAAAGTGAGCCTTGGTGAGTTTCTACACAAGGTTTTCGCAAGAACAAGGAGTTTCAGCTTATTTTTGTGATTTCACATCCCTCGTACTCCTCAAATCATTCCAAAATCACGAAACACCTTGAGTGTAAGCATCTATATACCCGAAACAAAGCTATTCCGTGAGTTTTCCTTACTTTCTACCATGAAATCTCACTTTTCTTGTTCACAACAAAAACATGAGGCCATATCACTGTTTTTGTGAGACTCACGACTTCAAGAAGGTATATCTTAATGAGTGTTCGTGAACCATGGGTTGGTGCATATGATTTCAACCCGAAAACCCTCTTTTTCGTGTATTTTAGCACCAATAACCCACTTGTTTTGAAAAACCCTTCAACCAATGTTAAAAGCTGCTCCAAAACAGTTTATTAACATCATAATAATCTTGGTTTAATGATACAAAAAAGTTTAATGATGTTTGAGCACAAACTATGATGATTACACATGTGCAAACGATGTAAAACACCCTCTAAAAGGCGACAATGGTGCTATGTATGTAAAATCCGTGAGATATTGTTTTGTTCCAGTAGTGTTATGATATTAATCTTTTTAAATTCGTGGTATTTGTTGAAAAGGTAAAAATGCATGGTAAAATGGACTCAATGACCCTATATAGTGACCTGAAAAGTAGTAAAATTCTTAAAATGGTCAAAACTCAAAATATTTGCAAGTTATAAAAATTACAGGCCCTAAAATAAGTATTTTAGTGTTAAAAACCAAATTGGGTGAATTTTTGGGTTAATATGTAATTTCTATGAATTTATTCAACAAAAATAAGCATAAACTGGGAGATTTATGAATAAAATATTAAAAATGGTGTAAGAAGCCTAAGAAATAAAAATAAATGATATTTCAGTAATTTAGAAGATATCAAAGTCATAGGCTGGTGGAAAGTTGAATGAAAATAGTTTAGAATGTTCGGTTTCGGGTAAAAACGGGTCTTAACGGGTTTTAACTGGTTAGTTTAAAAATAAAACTTTTTGCTCAAATAGCCCCAAAACTACTTTTAAAACAGATTATTATCTTTATTAGAAGCCCTTAAAACATTATAATTGAGGTTATAGGTTGAAATTAAGAAATCTAAAACTAGATGCTTAAATTAACGGTTTTACCGTAACCGGTAACTTGAATTTTGTGTTTTAAACCTCTCAAGTTGAAAATCTGGAAATATTAATTTTAAACAGACCTAAAATTAATATAAAAACCCCTAGGAGCTAATAAGGGCCATATTGGGTCAAGAAATGAAAGAAAGCAAACTTTTGGGTCAAAATTATAAATTTTGAAACTTGAGGGGCCAAAGTGTAAATTTCGTAAATATAACTATATTTCGGTAATCTTATGACTGGAACACTCTTATTAAACTTATTATAATATAAACAAACTTATAAGAATCATATAACTTGTCATCCATATATCAAAAACCCTAACTTTCCTAAAAAGGAAACTTTTTGACACAAACTCCTAAGAAACGAAGCTACGTGAACTTATGACCAAAAAATACTTTTAGTTACAGTTCCAATAGTCCAAGGACATTGTCTTACTACTTGTATCTTGATCATAGGGTGCTAGGACTTGAATCTTTTTTGTGACTGAAGAACTGTTGAGTTACCTAAGGTGAGTTTAGTGTTCCCTTTTTACTGCTATTTTTGGGATGAAGCATGCTATGTTTGAACTAAATTTATTTGTGAACCATTATGTGATGCTATTATATGTTGTGACTAATGTTAGAACCTGCACCTACTTGTATCACAATCATTAATTCTTGTGTGAACTGCTTGTTTTATATGGGTAGATCTACTTAGGGAATCCCCCACGCACAGTGCCTTCCGTCATAATAGGAAGGGTACCACACTGAGATCCTGCGGGGTCGTTTGTGTCATGTGACAGGTTTTATAAGATACTATGGTGTACCACTCAGCGGGTATGGTACACTGTGTGAGGCTCAGTTTCCCCTGTGGGATAACCGACATAACACAAGTTTAGAAGAGGCTAGCCGGGGCTGAGTGCAGGGTTGATTGTGACCCCACAACAATGATACTTATGTTTTTAAATTTAACTTATGGATTCTAAATAGCCCTTTTGTTTTTGAACTTTAAGCACTTGAACTCACCAACTTTATAGTTGACATAAAATCTTTTTGAGCATGTGTCAGGTAACCCTTGATGAAGCATGGATTGTAATGGACACTTAATGGATGGCTTAGTACCATGACTACGAATGGAATTACTTGATTTTGAAAACATTAATAGACATTCGGAATTGTTGTGTAATAAATGTGGATAATTTACAATGGGTGTGAATTTGATGTTTGGGCAAGACTTTCATAGCCCGAATATGTTGTTTTAATGTAATGCCATGTGATGTCCCTCCTTGTGTTCTCTTGAGTGGTTAGTTTCCGCTGCCATGTGTTTTGCTAATCTGCGATGCGTCCCACCCTCCTTGGGCCCGGGGTGTGACATTAGGAGTTTTCAAAATTCATCCAAGGCATTCCCTTAGGCGTTTCTACTTCAAAGTCAGGCGTTTCAGAACTATTCAGGCACTTCACCACTATTTGGGTTCTAGATAACTATTTAGGCTCTTGAGCACTCCGACTTATTAGTAAACACTTAGAAATTTTTTCAAAAACTAAAATCCAAAAATATTTTCATTTCATAGTTTTATTTCAAAACATAAAAACAACAAAAACAAGTCATTTTCTTAAATTCAAAAATACAAAATGGTTAAGTCTGAAGATTCTGAGAATAGGGTTCCAAAGCTAAAGAACAGAGCTGATTTCAAGAACTGGTCTTTAAGGTTGAAGCATCATCTAAACTCTATTGATACTGACTTGTGGAAGTCAATAGAGAAAGGACCTTATATTCTAGTCACATCTGATGGTCCTGACAGAGGATTTTTTTATAAAAAAGACTCTCAAGAACCATATGCTGAGGATGGTCTGCAAGGTGATGACTTAAGAAAAGTTAAGAATGACATCAAAGCTTATTCACTGATGTGTAAGGGATTACCATTGGAAGTCTTGACTAGACTTGATGGTTATCAAACTGGGTACACTATGTACAAGGCTTTGAAGATCATTTGTGAAAGTGGTAAACAGATACAAGATCTCAAAAAGCAGAAACTCAAGAGGCAATTGGAGTTATTTGAGCATCTTTCTGGGAAACAAGTAATCAAATGATGAACAGATTTGTGCAACTAAATACTGAGATGTCAATTGCTAGCATCAAAAATGATCTCAAAGATCTAAATTACATACTTCTCAATGCTCTTCCATCTTCATGGAAATAGACAGTTACTCTGTTAAAGCATACTAAAAAGTTTCTTATGGATCTAGATCTTTCGATTGCCAAGATTGAATCAGTTGAGATTGATGAGAGCTCCAGAAACAATGATAGAGCTGCTTCAATGTCTCAGTATAAGTATGTTGCATCTCCAGCTAACACAGTGGAGAATGCTTTTCTAGCCAAAGATGATAATACTCCAGAAGACGAGGGTGATTTGTTTGTTGGAGCTGGTTTCTTTACAGATTCTTCTTACACAAGTGCTCCTGTTTACACATCTCAACCTTAATCTCAGTCTCCTCCTAAAACTCAAACTCCTAAACCTTAAACTGAGACTTCATCTTCTAACTCTATTAAAACTAGCAAAGTTAAAGATGTTATTAACATCCTCTTACAGGATGATGAGTCAAAATCTGCTTTTACTCCTTTTATGGCAAGTTTTCATGCTTATTAGGGTAGTCATTTAACACAATTATATCTTGTTTTGCAGGATTTGTTTGAGATGGATCCAGATGATGTGGAAGAGATGGACTTGAATTGGCAGATGGTGATGATTGCTTACAGAACACAAAAACACTCATCAGTAGTTATGTTAACAGGAACTACAAGCCAAGTGCTAATAAAACTATTGGCTTTGACAAATCAAAGTGAAGGTGTTTCAACTGCAATAGTTATGGTCATTTCTCAAGGGAATGTAAAGCTCCTAGAAACCAAGGAGGAAATGGTCAAGCAGGTTCTAACAGTCAAAGATATCATCAGTAGTCTCAAAAAACCTTCCAAAAGCCTTATCAGAGTCTTCCTATGCCAGAACTTAAAGATGAATCAAAATCATCTGAAGAGCCAAACAAAGCTCTTGTTGTTAGCATCAAAGATGGATATGACTGGAGTGCTTATGCTGAACAATTTACAGCTGATCTAACCTCTAGTTTATCTCTTGTTGCAGATATTCAAAATGAAGACTGGTATGAAGAAAATGATCCAAAGGTCGATAGTGATTCAGAAAATGATGATGAAGATTATGATTGGAGTGACAAATCTGACCCAAAAGAGGATTCGGAAGAAATTTCACTCATGGCGCAGTCTGAACAACCAAAAGTTGAGCATCCATCATCTGACTTTAAGACTTCATCTTCAAGTTATCCTGAAATTCCTGTTGAAGTCAGAGAGAAAATGTGCACAAAAGCATGTTTTGATCAAGTTGAGCATTACAGAACATATTCACTTAAGATCTGTGACAAACTTAAACAAAAAGAAGTAATGCACAACAAACTGAAAAATGATCACAAAGTCTCTGATGAAAAGATCCTATCTCTACAAACCTCATGGAATAAAACTCTAAAAGAACTTGAACTTGTTTAAAAACAACTTGAGGAGATGACTAAAAATTTAGAAGAGGAAAAAAAAGATCATGCTACAACTCAGGTGGATCTAGCTAAAGTTAAAAGTTCTAAAACTATTATAGAATAACTGCTACAACTCTAGGTTTTACACATGAACCAATTCTCGAATCTATCACAAACACTCTGCCAAAAAACTTTAACACACATGATCACTCACTTGAAAACAAAGCTAAGCTAAAAGCCTTTCAAAACAAGAAAAAGAATTCTGAAAATGATGAAGAGAAAACAAATGTTGAGATATTTGAGGAACAAGATTCTGAAAAGATTAAAAATGGTCATCCAGTGAAAGTTAAATCTTACGAACCACGACCAAAGAATAAGAAAATGTTTGTTCCCAAAGAGCATGTTGTTGAAGAAATCATTGTTAAGAATGACAAACAAGAGTCAAAGAATAAAGAGAAAGCAAAACTAGATGAAGTAACATCTGAAGATTCATTTTCTTACGGATTAAACAATCCAGACTTTGTCAAATGGCAGAAAGAACAAAAAGATAAAGAAAATGAAAAAGAGTCTTCTACTAAAGAGTTCAATCCCAAAGCAAACAAAGATCATCAAGATCAAGAAATCAAAGAAGGAGAAGGAGAAATGCCAAATCTAACTCCTCTCAGAACAAAAATCAAAACAATCAAAATCAAAGAACAAATCAAGTTAATCAGTTTAAACCAGTGAAATTTGTGTCTGCAGGTACTTTTGATATGAACACAATTCCAGAAATCAAATCAAATTCAAAGAAAAAATCTAATTCTGATCTGAAAATAGGTTCAGGTCCTAAGTCTTCTGCTGTTAACAAAAGATTTGTATCTAAAGAATCTAAGAATGGTGTTAATAAACAAAAGTCAAAACCCAAATATCAAAAGAACAAATTCTCAAATCAAAAACAACAGATTAACTTTGTAACTCCTAAATCAAAACAAGGATCAAATATGGCTTCCACATCTAAAGTTAATTAATAGTTGTTTAAATTTCAACAAAGGTACTGTGAAATATGTGATATGTACAATCATAAGACTAAAGAATGTTTTTTTAATAGGTATTGTCACATATGTGATATGAAAAACCATTCAATAGCAGATTTTTATTTAAACAAATATTGTACCTTTAATGATGAAATAACTCACAAAACTAAGAATTGCTACTTCAGAAAGAACTCGCCGAGGAATGGATATGTTAATCCACAGTTAAGGAATGGATATGTCAATCCACAATTTCAAAGAAATCATAGTGTTGGTTTTCAAAGATTGACAAAACAACCTTCCTTAGGGTTGAGATCTTTTTAAAGGAATGATTCTGATTATGATGATTCGTATGCTGCAAAACCAAAGCAATATAATCAAGGAAAATTCATTCCACGATCTGTGAGAATAAAGAATGGGAAGTTTGGTAAACAAAACTTTTTTAAAAAGGTTTCTTCCAATGAGTTGAATTACCTTGATGATGATCTTGAAAAATGTTATCATGCTTTGTGGATTAAACAAATCAAAGATAATCAAAAATTTGTTAAAAACGGAATTGGTAAATTTAAACAGCAAAAGAAGCCTGATGTGAATACACTTCATTTTAAACAATTTACCATTGTTGATGAATTTGGCAAGCCCAAGACCATCTCGGCTTGGGTTGTTAACTCAACTTAATTCTTTTTAAAATTCAGGTACGCCCAAGAAGACCTCTTAACACGTGGTATGTTGATAGTCGGTGTAGCCGGCATATGACAGGCAACCATGCCTTGCTGCAAGATTTTAACTTAAAAGATGGTACTTAGTTTTTAGGTCCCAGATTAGTCTCGTGGCAATGTAAGAAACAAATAAATGTCTTTGTTTCAACCGCAAAAGTTGAGTACATAGCTGCTTCATTAGGATGTTCTCAAATCCTTTGGTTACAAAACCAACTGCTGGATTACGGGTTCAATTTTCTTAAAACTCCTATTTACATTAATAAAACTGCTGCTATGTTTATTACAGCTAATCTTGTCCAGCACTCAAAAACAAACATATCAAAATTCGATATCATTTTCTCAGAGATAACTCTGAAAAAGGTTTAATCATTTTGAATCAAATCACAACTGAAAAAAATTGGCTGACTTTTTTATGAAAGCCTTTTTTGCAGGGAGGTTTGAGTATTTGGTTGAGTCAATTGGACTTATTAACCAAGTTTAAAACTGGTTTTGAGTATTTCAGTTGTCTGATTCATAATAAATGATAATAACCCTCCCTTAGATTAATCATGAATATAGAGAAACTGTCAAAGTTAACTGCGTGATTGTATATATTATGTGTGCATGTTCAATAGAAAATGAAAAAGAAAATACAAAAATAGAAAATTGCAAAATCAAAAGAGAAAAATATAAAACAAAAATACAAAAATAGAGTTTTTCTTATTAGTTAATTGTTTACGACTGAATCTATCTTTGCAATTTGTGAGAAATGATAGATACATTAGTTTTGACCATTTGCATACTTTGCTCGCTACTAAAGTCTGACGTGATCAGATATGATATGCAGGTAAGCTCATGCAATTATACTAAAAAAGTAAATTCTTGTGATTAAACTAAATCAATCATGCATTCATGTTTGTCCATTTTAGTACCAATGTGTAACACCTGGAAATTTTAAAAGACGAGAAAGAAAGAATAAAAGTGTAGAAAAAGGAAGAAACACAATTTAGCCCAAGTTGAGGGGCTAAATATGTCAAAAAGGACAAAAAGAATAAAAGTGGGTGTAAAAAGGTGATGGCCGCCCACACCTTCCTGCACATTTCACTTCAACCGGATTTTCTAGGGAGAGAAAGGAGAAGAGCTGAATTTTAGGTCTTTGAAGAAAGAAGAAGGAGAATTTGAATTCAAGGTAAGAATTCTTGGTTTTAAGTTGTTCTTGGTCGGCCTATGCCTTGGTTGTATGCTTATGTGTGTTCGGGTTGTGTGTTTTGGTGGGTTCTAGGTGGTTGAACTCATAGTGCAAACGGGTTTGAAGAAGTCATACTCTAAGGTTGTCAAAGGTGAGTTCTAGAACCCCCTTTTTACATGTTTTAACTAATTTTGGGGCTGGAAATGCATGTATATGTGTTTTTATAAATGTGGGTTTTATACCCGTATGAATGTGTATGTCTGAGCGAGGGTGGGTTATGATTTGGGTGATTTATGATGTTATGATGATGCCATGTTCATATTATGATGCTTAGAATGCTAGAACTAAGTTAGAACATGATGAATTGATGATTTAGGACTGATTATGATGTTATTAGTATGTGTTGGTTGCCCATGCGCCTGGATTTGGCCCATGCGCCCAACGGTTGAATTTGCCTAAGTGTCCCCTATGCGCCCAAAACCCATGCGCCCGAATAGTATCCATGCACCTAGAATAGGCTGAATTTGGCTAAGTGTCCATGCGCCTAAAACCCATGTGCCCAAATAGTGCCCATGCGCCTGAAAGTTCCCCATATGCCTAAGTGTTCCCATGCGCCTGAAAGGTCATGCGCCTGCATAGTGCTCATGCGCCTATGCCTTAGAATATTTTATAAAATTTTGGGGAAAATGTAAAGTGTAGGCTTTGACTTGGGATGTTCCCGAGGGTAATGTAGGTTGACTTATGATGTCATATGTGATGTGATGATGCTATGTATGGTATGGTTATGTTTATCTTATGTTCCTTATTATGTATGTTTATTTTCCGTGGCTTTACGTGGTATGATTATGAAAGTAAATGGAAAGTATTATGTAATGTAAAGCGGAAGATAAAGGAAAGGGAACGTAAGGAATGAATGAATGCATGCATTAATGAATGAAGTAATGAAAAGTCTTGCAAGCAATGTATGGAGGTTCACACCCAATGAAGGGTGTTAGCTCAACTTTGTGCGGGTTAGCTTCCCCGGAAGTATACAGACTGGGGTCTAATATTTGTGATTGACCATATGTATGGGACTCTTGCCGCTTGCCCTAGGTACTGGAGTCAGCTTCGTGCACAATGTTCAAGGTCTATGATAGACCTCAGGCCCAGTAACCAGCTTCGTGCACAATGTTCGGGGTATAGCACATGGAACTGGTCTGGAATGAAAGATGAATGATAATGATGAGTGTACTTGCCCCAGGCCCAAGGGTCAACTTCGTGCACAATGTTGGGGGTACAGTACCTGTCATCGGAAGTTAATGAATGTACGTATAGTACGGTAAGAAAGATAACGAATGATAAAGATGACGTACGATGATGAATGAACGGAAGTCAACGAATGACGATGAAAAATAATAATAAATTATTATCTATGTGTACGTATGTTGTAGGATCACATATGAAAGTAATGAAAGAATGGTTTAATAGAAATAAATGTATTTTATTTTATAAAACTAGAACTCACTAAGCAACGCTGACTTTTATGTGTTTTCAGTTGGCAGGTAATGTTGCTGAGGATGGCACGGGGCATCTACTTGGCATTTTTGGATGGCATCCGTTGTTTAGATTATAATGTTTTTGTAATATAAAGCAAATTATGATATTTTGTAACTGTTAACTACAATGTATTATTTTGCAAAAGCAGTTATAATGAAATGGTTTGTTTAAAAGAATTCCGCTACAATATTTTAGTAAAGTTAATGTATGTTTTATGCTTTGTGTGTAATGATTGACCAGCTATAAGCGTTCCGGGAACGGGGCCTTACACAATGAGTAGTGTTGACTTCTCAAATTGATTGCCTATAAAGTCATAAACTCACACCTGGTGGTGATATGAGTAACCATTGAGCTCTGATTATTTAAAGCATCTATTCACTTCTCTGTTATGAGTCATCATAGACCTGAAGTGATGAGATATCCTTTGTTGTAAGTCATTACAGACCTGGATATTCTCACTTGATGCAAACGATGCCAATGTGCACAATCTAAACATGAGAGCTGGTTATAAGTATATGTTAGGTTAACAAGTTGAGAAAAGTGATTTCTTGCATATCTTAATGAGAGTTGAACTCTCTAAGTCTAAGTGTGACTTACATAATGTCATATCTAATCCTACCTTAATCAATCAAAGAATTGAAGAGGTAAGTGTGTTGAGTATCTTGCCAAAAGAACTCATTTTCGGTCCTTAGATCTCATGTCTCCTTTGCTGCAGAAATGCTGACCTTGAACACACTTGATCATGATTTAATCACTGTCTAAGACTATCCATAATTTTATTTATCTTAACTGATATGATCTCACTGCAGGCATATGATTCAAATGTATATAGTAGATTTTTATTCTGCTTTATTTTTAAAATTTGCATGATTTTCTGTGTGCAGGCATGTTGATAATGATTAGTTTCCTCTTCTTGCAAAGTCAAAGAAACTTCAAAGTTTGTGAACTTAAAAGTTTAGGGGTAGTAAAAATTAAAAAGAGAAAATAATTAAATTTCAAAAAGATCAAAAATAAAGTGTTTTGGATGAAAGGATGAAGCTATAATTTCAAGCATGTGTGTGTTTGATATGATGTAAAAATGAACCTGAAAAATAATTCAAATTCAGTGAAAAAGCTTCTTGCTAACAAAATGAGACTATTTGTTTTGTAAAAGTTATATAGAGACTAAAATGACTGGAAATTATTTTTGAAAATAAAATAAAAATAAAATGGTAAAAAATAAAAAATAAAAGTTTGAATGTCAAAAAATGTTAAAATTTGAGGGTCATTAATGTAAATTTTGGGTGATAGTCAAAAAAATTGACTACGTGTTGAAAAAATTGTGTGAACAGTACTAATGTGCTTAAACAGTGTTCATATGGATGGTATGAAAATTTCAAGTGTCAAGACTCATGGAAGGGTTCTCATGTGCCTGAATAGTACTCATAACTCTAAATCAGAAGTATGATGAATTTCAGAAAATTGTGCAAGTGTTGGGTGTTTCATTCTATGCTTATGCGCCTAAACAGATGTGTCGGAAAAATTGGTTGTGTTAGGCATATCATCTATGCTCATGCGCCTAAATAGTACCAGACTTCCAAGTGTTAGTCTCATGCGCCTGAACAGTGTCCAAGTGCCTAAACAGTGCTCAAGCGTCTGAACAGTGCTCATGCGTCTAAACCTCATGCACATTCACAGTGCTCATGCATCTGAAAACTCGGTGTGAAATGTAGTCTCGTGTGCCTTAACAGTGCTCATGCGCCTAAGGATTTTTACACATATATATTCAACATTTGTGTAGTTTTCATTCACTCATTCACAATCTCAAAACACTGTGATTCACTCAATCTAACACCCGATACACTTATTCAATAAACATTCGTGTCTTACCTGTTAATCTTTGTGATATGTAGGTATAAGAGAATGTGATTTCTAAGGAGTCTTCCCTCGAGGTCATCAAAGTTATTGCTAATTCACCTATTCATGTTCCAGATGAAGGTGGAAGATCAACAAAAATGCTACAATCCTTTCTGAGATCTTGAATGCTGAGCAGATCATAGAATCTTTGAAAGAAGTTCAAGTCTACATTCAAGAAGGATTTGAGAGAGTTGGAACTCTGAAAAGAGAAGCCCGTGTTTATGATCAAAGATGAACCAAAAGAGTTCATGTTGGACTGTAGACAATGTAAATCTTAGGGGGAGTGTTGTTGAAGCTCTTAAAAGATTAGCATTTTGTCTTTTGCGTTTTGTCATAGTATAGGGACTTATTTTGTAAATATATGTTCCTTTGTTTCTTGATAGTATAAATAGGATATTTTATGTATTTTATAGGAAATTGAGTCAGGCAGTGAGTCAGTTAGAAAAACATTTAGAACAGAACGAACTGTAACCCTTACACATTGTATCCTGTGCATTTGCTATCAATGAAATCTATGAATTTTTTGATGTAATTGCATGTGTTTGATTACTTTGTGTATGAATTGATCATTGCATCACGATATCATCAAAGATTCGATCCTTTTGAACCGATCATCCCCTTAAAGTTTATATCCCTCATAGATAAAAACTTTAAAGATTTAAAATTGAAAATTTGGTAAATATATTTAGATGCCATAATCATCAAACTGGAAAATATTTTTCTATTTCTAATATGTTTTCTATGCAAACATTTAAAATATTGTCTTAAATAAGATCATATCAATCTGAATCATTCAGAAATGCACTAAAACTAGTAGAATAGAAATGTTCATAAACAATTTGATTGCATGTATGTTTGTCCTTTCAAACTCACGCATTAGTTTTTCTCTTTTCTACACTTTGTGACAGTTATCATGTTTTGACTTGATTGAATATTCACTATGTACATCATACTCAAAAACATAAAAAGCCTAGCCATTGACATGAAATGCATGGAAGAACTCCATCACACCTTATATAACCAGCTCAATTAGATTATGAGTTCTCATATTTGCTGATGGTTAGAGGGATTGATCCTTATTAAGATTCTTTTACTATGATCTATTATTCAGTTTTGGTCCACATTAGGGTTCTTTTTCTTTCCACTTTAGGAGGTGATCATCTTTTGGATTCATTTAAATTCACCCATAGGATTTTATTTTATCAACTACTTTGGGATGTGATCCATATTAGGATTCTTTTTACATCTTTGGCATCAACAGTAAGTGCTTTATTTACTCCAGGTCTTATTTCTCAACAAAACAAAGAAGAAATTAATGCAGGTGAAAGAGAATTCATAAAATATCATTACTTGGTATGCTTAGGTAACTACACATACCAACTTGGATATTTTAATACTTACCCATACTCTAAGATGATGGCTTCATAATTGAATATGAGCTATAGTTCATCATATTAGCATGTATCTTCCAAACCAAGCTGACTCTACCCACATATCAAATAAGTCAATTAAGTCTTTATTATGTGTAAAATGCAGTTTGCAAAGAATAAGAACTACTGTACTATCATTCTCATTCGAATTTAAGGTAAATTCATTCTTGTCTAAAATAAGGACATCCTTAGGTAATTTTTCTTATATTTTGGAAGTTTTTGGCTTTTTGATATTTTAACTATATATATATATATATATATATATATATATATAGGTAAAGACATGTCAAGAAAATATTTGAATAATTATATTTGAGTTTTCTCATTCAAAATTAATCATGCTAGTAGTTTTTACTATGAATTCAAACTTGTTAGGGTCAAATGCCTTAGTAAATAAATTTGATAGTTAATTATCAATATGCACTAGAATCAATTTAAATTAAGCTTTTTCAGCACAATCTCTCAAAAAGTGATATCTTATATCAATATGTTTTGTATTTTGAGTGTTGTACTAGGTTATTAGTTATGAACCTAGCAATTGTGTTGTCAATCTGAATTTGCGTGTGAAGAAATTATATTTATAATCAAGCATTAAGTTTTGAATCCAGAGAACTTATGAACAACAAGCGGGTGCTGCTATATACTCAACTTCTTTAGTTAAGATAGATATGCTTGTCTGTTACTTACACTGCCATTATATGAGTCTTGGACCAAGATCGTGATAACTACTACATGTGGTGATGAAATCAACTTTACAACAACATGTTGAACATGGACATATTAGAACAATATTCAACATGAACAAGTTGATTCCCCAAAGACCTTTTTCAATATCTCTCAATAATCAACAAACAAGAATCATGGTACGAAAACCCATGATTCAAGTGTATGAAATCAGTGTGTGTGTGTTTGTGTGTGTTTGAATGCTCGAAAATAATAATAACTTCTTGATTGATTGATTGTTCAAATGCTTGCAAAGGATTAGGTTAGTGTGCTATTTATAGGCTATACACAAATGCTATATAGAATTACTGAACTACCCTTATGTAAACAAATATTACATAAATAATCCTAAGTGTCTAAGCTATCCGTTGTGGAATTAAGTCATCCACTGTGGAGGTTTTCTCATCCGCTGTGGAGAAGACTATTCATCCGCTGTGCATACTTGGTTGTTCATCCGCTGTGGATGCTTGGTTGTTCATCCGCTGTGGATGTTCATCTGCTATGGATGAATGGTTGTTCATCCGCTGTGGATGTTCATCCGCGGTGGATGAACATCCGCTATGGAATGTTCATCCGCTATGGATGAACATCCGTTGTGGATGTTGTCCGCTGTATGTTCTTCATCCGCTGTGGGATTCTTTCATCCGCTGCATACACTTAGATGAATTTTCTTCATCCGCTGCTGATGATCTTCATCCGCTGTGGAGACTCTTCATCCACTGCAAACACTTGGTCAAAATTTCTTTTATCTACGAATCTGAAAAAGAAATTTAAACAAATGTTAGTGATTGTTATGAATGTTAATAATGTTAATGTGTTATAAATGATTGTTTTGTATGTTAAAACACATTTTGTTTGATTGTATGCTTTGGCAAGCATCATACTTTTTCATGCATTAATTCTTAATGCAGTTGTTGAGATCAACAATACTCCCCCTAAGTATGATGTTGCCACTGTTTTCTGTTTGTTTGATAAATGTTTTATTTAATAATGTGTGTGTGTATGTGTTTATTATGAATGATAGTTGTTTGTTGTTTGTCTTGAATGTTTGCATGTTTAATAATGATTGATTGATTTCCTGTGTTATCAAAATAACACAATCATGAATGCATATGTATGTATGTTTGGATGATGATATCGATATATGATTATAAGATAATGGACAAGGAAATATGTTTGTTTGTTTGTTTTCCCAGTTGTTTGTTTAGAAAACTCATGAATGAGATGGTCCTGCTTCTTCAATTTGTTTCTGAGCCTCTTCCATAGCCTTGAGTGTATCTTCAATGTCTTGTTCTGTGGCTTGGTCAGCTTCAACTTCCTTAACTTGATATTTTAGAGCAGATATCTTGAATGCATTCCTCCAGTTGACTATATGTTCAACAAAATAGTCAACTACGCTCCTTTGATCATCATACTTTCTTTCTATAGTTAAATGAACCATCTGCTCTATGGTTGATTCATCGAGGCTTTGTATGTCAATGTTGCTCACCAAGGTGGTGACAACATGTTTTCCTTTAAGAATTTCCAGGTTGTTATGTTTAGAAATCCTCATTCCTGTTATTCCTTCAATATGAGTAAGGGGCTGTTGTTTTGTCTCTAATCTATGTTTTAAGGCTGCTTTGACATATACTATTCCAAGAATTCTTAGCATGTGAATGAAATAGCAGCAGTCACCCTTACACATCACATCTTGAATAGTTGGAAATGATTTGGTCTTTAAAAATGAGACATAATATGGGTGAAGAAGTTTAATCTCAACTGGATCAAATACACTTATGTCCTCAGCTTCTTTTCCTTCTAATTTTCTCTCCAACACCACTTCAAAATGGTTTTCATCATAATACCATCGGGTGATAGGATGAGTGTACTGATTTCCTTCTATCCTTTTAATTATCAACTTAAGATCAGAAGGTCTAAGAGGATATCCTACTCTTTCAAGTAGTTCAGTGTCAACTTGTTTTGTTTGGTCTGGTTTGGGTTGTTTCCCCTTATTGGCTGCCCTCTGCTCTCTCCTCAATTTTTCTATATGCAGTTTATCCCCTTTGTCTGCTTTGGCCTTCAATTCATGATTCCTTCTGTTCATGTATGATCTCAGAATATGAAAGAAGTCTGCTCTCCTTGGATTGTTTGTATGATTTACCATTCTCAATTGGAGAAGGTCCAGTTTGTCTTCATATGAGAGGGAGCCCAATTAGGATATGTATGATAAGTACTGGACAAGTCCAGATACTCTTTTGATGAGCACAGCATCCCAGACTTCATCATATTTCCAAGCCACAATCTTTGTTTCATTAGCCTCGGATGTCAGAGAGATTTTGTCATATAATTTAACAAAGTTAGTCTTCTCACTGATCATCTCTCTCACTGATCATCTCTCTAGGTTCTTTAATTGGATGCAGTTCAGGAGGTGCTTGGTGATATATTGAGAGAGAACCAGCTGGATGTGGTTTGAAAACTTATGGCTTCAGGGCATTTGATAGCATATTCTTGTAGATTTCCCTAGCCATATCTTTCATTTGTGATAAAGATCTTCTAGCATAAGATCTGTAAGGAATCCTTGTGTGACTTAACCAACTCTTGACTTGTTGGTAAGTCATCTTGTCAATTTGAGGATCCTTAGGCAGATTCTTTTGTAATCCTTGTTGATCTTTGATTTTTTTATATCTTTTGTTGGTTCGCTCACTTTCATTCTTCACAACTTCTTGAAAGTGCTTAAGCAGATCCTTTACTTCAGTTACGTTCATGGTCATGAAAGCATCATATGGGAATCCTCTTGAGATTAACTCAATTCCCATGAGAGTTTCAGAATCATATGAGAATAGATCCTGAATGTTTTGGATTTGATCTTCTTCATCATCTTCTTCTCTTTCCTCATCAGAGTCTGATATGATTATAATTGGTTGTTGATCAGAAGTCTGTGCTATCTCACCTTCTTCCAATTGTGTTTGCTCAGCATACTCAGGTTCTTCTTGTTTTACCTTAAGAAGCTTGTAAGGAGGTGATTTTGGTGATTGAGGCTCTACTGCTTGTTCTTTGCCCTTTGATAAAGAACCTAAATAGGTTCTTTTCCTTTTCCTCTCATATGTCATTAATTGAGGAGATGATAATGATGCTTCTGCTATAACTTGTTCAGGTTGCACAGAGGCTGAATCAGCAAATTGTCTGATTAGTTCCATTTGCTTTGCAATGAAAGGATTGTAAGGAACTATGCTTGTTTCTTCTGTGACCGAATCAGGAGTATGGAAATGTTGTTTCAGGATGGGAGAATAATGAATGTTCTCATGTGGATTAGCCTCACTAAACAGCTGATCCATTGTGTTGTTTCTTCAGGAATGATCAATGCTAGTTCAACTTGTTCTGATTGGGTTTGTTGTGGTTCTTCTCCTTCAGACTCACTCTAATCTTCAACAATATCATCTAAAAGTTCTTTTTCATTCAGTTGAGAGTCTGTATGCTCAAGCTCTCTGTTTAGCCTCTTTATTTCTTCAGCTTGGGCTTCAATTAACTTTTTTAGTTTATCAATTTCATTTTCACTTGATATTGATTGGTTAGCCCAGTAGTCAACTTCAGCATTAGCTATTAGAAGCTCATTATCCTTGACTTTCAGATCTTTTTGAGTTTGTTCAAGCTGTTGTTCTACAAACTTAACAATCAGCTTTTGAGCATTTTCATCAGCTATAAGTTTTTCAATCTCTATATCTTTCTCCTTCAGTTTGTCTTTCAATTTCTTTGTTCTTGTGTTTGATCTTTCAATGAGGTTATTGTACTCAGTGAATAGAAAGACCTTTGAATGCTTTATGTGTTCTTCTGTTAATGTTTCACTGCTTGGTTCACCCATTTCAGCAGATGTGAATGTTTGAGTAGTTTTTGGCTCATGTAAAGAAGTACCAACCTCTTCATGCTCTTCTGGAGGTTGCTCAAGAGCTATATCTATATCTCTTAACAGAGATGATAGTGTTTGTTGATCAGAGAGGTTTGGACTGTGTGATTGTATAGGGCTAGGTGGATGTTATGGGCTAAGTGGTTGTTCTTGTTGGATTGGTTGAGTAATGATTGGGTCATGTTGTATGATTGGGGCATGGATGATTGGTGCTGGCTGTATGATAGGGGCTTGGTGAATTGCATGTTGGAATAGCATGAAAGGCTCATCTTCACCTGGTATCCTCATAAACTCATCAGGAACAGGGAGATCATGATCAATCATGTGAGGAGGCACAGGTACCTCATCTCCTTGATAGAGGCTTGATTTGATCCTGGTAAATACATGTTCATTGAAGTGAACAGGCTGAAATATGGCTCCTTCTATTGGAATGGTTGGTAGCAGATCATCAATAATCATCTACAGGAATCTTGGAAACATTAAGAACTTGTTCCTCACCTCTGTGATGTTGTAAACCAACCCATTTAGGATCTGAGCACCAAAGTTGAATGGTCTCCTTACAATAATGCTAGCAATAGCACATGAAACTCTTAGAGATGTAGTATCCCATCCTGTTTTCCTATTGGTCATAGTTTTCTGATATGTATGCACAAGAAACCTGAACTGAGCACACATGTATGATTTCTTAATCTGTTTCTTTTCAATAGTGCCTGTGTATCCAATCAGTCTAAATACATGTAGCACATAGTTCTCATCAAATTCTATAGGGCCTTCTGCATCAATATCTTCTAATTGCAGAACCCTCCTTATAACTTCCTCAGTGATAATGATTTCTTGGTTATGCACAGTAGATATTACTACTTGCTGATCATCAACCACTCCCAATTGTGCATTGGTCCAGAACTGGACTATATGATCTTCACAGATGTCTGGTCTAGCAGTCATTGCATGGACCAGTCTAGTCTGTCTAATGGCCTGGATCATGTCTCTATAATTCTCTAACTTAGGAGAGTCAGGATCTACGAATGCACAGATGTTGTGATCCCTCACAAACACCAAGTTTACCATATCTGTATAAAAGAAGACAAATGTTAGTGATTCTTTATGATATATGTATAATTGCTTGAGATGATGAAATGTTGATTAAGTGTTCATTTGTATGTTTGTATATTGATAACTTATGTATACTTGGAACTTGTTTAATTAAAAATGAATGATTTAGGTGTTTTGTATGAAAATAACAGTTTGACTTTTACAAGTCAACTGTTGAATGATTTTGATTGTTCAAAAATTGTTTGTTGTACTCTTTTATAATTCAAAACTGATTTCTGATTAGATTTGATGATATATCATGATTAATAAGTTCATGAACATGCATAAATTGCTCAATATATCTGTTTGATTTTTTGAACTTCAGAATGACCTTTTGAAGTCAAAATAACATGTAATGCACATTCATTACATATGCAATCAATGTTTGTATGAGTTGTTTCTGCCAAAATAACTGTTTGCTATGTGGTTGTTAGTGACTTTTGAATATGTTTACCAAGTTATAAGCATTTTTGAACATTTTCAAAGATCAAACAATGTTTTTGTTCAATTTTGGCATGAACACCCTGTTTGTTCATGTTCATTATGAACACTTAATCGAATTTCACCAAATATACAGCCTAAGCACATTTGACTAAGCCCTAAACACATCATTTTAGTGTTTAATTTGATTATTAACATCAAATTACTTATTGTTGATTAACGATTCTTAGTTCGACTGAGTCGAACAATGTATGAGTCTGAAACTGATTAAATGGAGTCAAAATGGAAGATTTGAAGTTTCGAACATATGATTATACCTTTTGAATCAACAAAACGATGAAAAATCGGTATTTGTTAGTGTTTGGATTTAATCAAGTAATAAGGGTTTATGAAGAACAAGGTTTGAAATTTTGAATGTTTTACTTTCTCTCTCTTTATTAGTGAAAAAGTAAAAATGTGCAAGTGTTGTTTAAATATACAGCGGACAATGAACTATCCGTTGTGGATACAGTGGTTATGCGCAAACTATCTGCTATATGAACTGTGGTCATATGCTATGCATTTTACAGTGCACTCTATGTACTGTGCACACAACGGATGAACAATTTGTTCATGCGCTGTGAACATAACTTGTATGCTACTTATGACAACTGTTTTTATAGCGGATGAACAATTTGTTCATACGCTGTATACCCTTTGTCCATTGTATTGATTGTTCACAGCGGATGAACATTTGTTCATGCGCTGTAGATCCTTGGATCATATGTTTGATATGTTCACAGCAGATGAATAACTGTCATGCGCTGTGGAACACCTGAATATACACAGCGGATGAACCTTATTCATGCGCTGTGGACACTTTGAATGGATTGAATGCTTTGTTCACAGCGGATGAACAATGTTCATGCGCTGTGGAACACTTCGTAATTTTTGAGAGATGTTCACAGCGGATGAACAATGTTCATGTGCTGTGGAACCTTTGAATGTTTAAATGAATATTCACAGTGGATGAACCTTGTTCATGCGCTATGGGTACTTTGACTGCTATTGAGAGGATGTTCACAGCGGATGTTATATTTGTTCATCCGTTGTGTGAACAGTTGTCAAAAATTTTAAAAAATAAAAAATTTTGTATGTTTTGAAATCTTTCTTCCAAAGCAAATATTTTACTTCCGAAGGAAATTTTGTTTTCTTTTAAAAACAAATTTGTTTGTTTTTCTTCCAAAAGAAGATTTTGAATGTTAAATTTTGTTTAAATCAAAATGTTTGTTTAAAAAATTTGAATTAAATTGTATGTTAAAATATTGAATTTTAACATATTCAATATATGGATGTTTTGATTTGACTCATAAGCAATATTATGCAATAAAATAAACAAATGTATGTGTGTCAACGCGTTGTTTGTTAGTGTTGGCTTGACTTGGCTTTGTTTATTTTTCAAAATTTGAAAATATCAAAATTTGAAATGTATGATAATGCACAATTCTGCTGCCTTTGATAATTCCATGTTCAATTTCTCCCTCTAAATTTTTGCATATTTATAAAAATCTTTTATAAAATGTCAAAAATTTATATGATTTAATATGGAAATTATCAAAGTCTATTTTGCTTGTTTGATAATCATTTAGCAAGAGGAGAGTGAATCTTACTAAAAATGGATGTTTATCATGTTTTACACATTAATCTTTTGCACATACCATGAGATCATACTAGTCTATAGTTCTCACTGAGTTGTTTGTATGATTTGGTGAATATACATAGACAAGTACAATGTTGATTGCAGATATATTGATCCCCTTAAACTCAAGCATGGTATTAATGATTGATTTAAAACAGTGAGTGATTATCATGTTTTGATTTGATTGACATGAGATGTATGTACCCCACATCTGTAACACCCGAAAATTTTAAAAGACGAGAAAGAAAGTACAAACATGCAAAAAAAGAAAGAAAACACAATTTAACCTAAGTTGAGGGGCTAAATGTGTCAAAAGGACAAACAGATTAAAAGTGGGTGCATAAAGTGGGCATGGCCGCCCACTCTTCTCTGCATATCTTCTTTTCACTAGATTTTAGAGAGAGAAAGAGCTGAGCTCTTGGGTTTTTGGAGAAGAAGAACAAGGAGATCGAATTCAAGGTGTGTGAACTCATTGCATTCGGGTTTGAAGGAAGTCTTGCCCGAAAGAATGCATAAGGTGAGTTCTAGATCCCCGGTTTCTATGTTTTAAAGCTGTTTTGGGGCTGGAAATGCATGTAACTAACTTTTTAATATGTCCAGTATTTTGTACCATAAGTTTGGCCCTGTTCTTCTACTGGGTGTGTTAGGGCCTGCATGTTTTGCTCGGTTTATGTGGTTGTATGCTTGTTCTAAGAGATTAGCATGCTAGATCGATGCGATGAATGTATAAGAATGAGGATTAGGAACTGATTATAGTGTAAGATGCGGTTTCAGGTTAGTTGATCATCCGCATTAAGTTTGAATATTTGCATAAGTGTTGTTCATCCGTATTAGTTAAGTCTTCATCCGCATTTGATGAACACATCGACTATTTTGTTCACCCGCATTTACTAAGTGTTCATCCGCATTTGTTGTATGTTCATCCGCATTTGTTTTGCCCATGCGCATTTGCTTCAGTCATCCGCATTTGGTTCATGCGCAATTCTTTGGGACACTTAGAATATTTTCTGAGGTGTTCATCCGCATTTGTTTACTCATCCGCATTTGTTTATTCATCCGCATTTGTCTGTTCATCCGCACACAGAATTTGGTTATAGCTTACGCGAAGGGAGCAAGGATTTGGTGGTTTATTCAGATGCTTCTTACTCGGGATTGGGTTGCGTACTGATGCAGCAAGGAAAGGTTATAGCTTATGCATCCCGACAATTGAAGGTTCATGAGGTTAATTACCCTACTCATGATTTGGAGATAGCAGTTTTGGTCTTTGCATTAAAAATATGGAGGCACTACCTGTACGGGATGAGGTGCACCATCTTCACTGACCACAAGAGCTTGAAGTACTTCTTCGAGCAGAAGGATTTGAACATGAGGCAAAGGAGATGGTTTGAACTGATAAAGGATTATGATTGTGAAATCCATTACCATCCGGGCAAAGCCAACGTAGTGGCGGATGCCCTTAGCCGAAATGAGAGGCTTGAACCAATCCGGGTTAAGGCTTACCAATTGATTTTGACCTCCGATGTTATGAAGAAGGTCAAGGAGTTTCAAGATGAGGCGTTGAAGGAAGATCATCTTAACTCTGAAAGGATGAGAGGTCTAGTCGCGGAATTGGGTGAAAACACTCTCGGTGTTAGAACCCAATTCGGATGAATGTGGATTCCTCTTTATGGGGATCTAAGTGGGAAGATCATGGACGAAGCTCATAAGACTCGATACTCCATTCATCCCGGTGCCACGAAAATGTATCAGGATATAGAAAGATTATTGGTGGCCGGGTATGAAGCGTGACGTAGTAGAGTACGTGAGTAAGTGCCTTACTTTCTAACAAGTGAAGGCGGAGCATTAGAAGCCATACGGTAAGATCCAACCTTTGGATATACCCAAGTGGAAGTGGGAGCATATCACCATGGACTTTATCACGAAGCTACCGCGTACCGTGAAGGGGTACGATGCCATATGGGTGATAGTTGACCATCTGACGAAGAGTGCTCACTTCCTACCGATCCGAGAGACGTATTCATCTGAGAAGTTAGCGGATCTATTAATCTGGGAGATTGTAACTCATCACGGTGTGCCAGTGTCTATTGTTTCTGATCGTGACACTCGGTTTACATCTAAGTTCTGGAAGAGATTTCATGATGCAATGGGGACGAGGTTACACATCAGCACGGCTTATCATCCATAGACGGATGGTCAGTCGGAGAGAACCATTCAGATGCTTGAGGATATGCTTCAGGCATGCATCATTGATTTTGGAGGTAGTTGGGATGACCACTTACCGTTAGCGGAGTTCTCATACAATAACAGTTATCATGCCAGCATTGGTATGCCCCCTTATGAGATGCTATACGGTAGGAGATGTAGAACACCCGTTTGTTGAAGTGATATTGGTCAGAAGGAGTTGGGAAGTATTGAGGTGATTGAGGCTATGACTGAGAAGCTCAAGAAGATCAAAGCCTTTATGAAGGCAGCCAAAGATAGGCAGAAGTCGTATGCCGACAAGAGATGTAGACCAATTGAGTTCAAGGTGGGAGATAGAGTTATGTTGAAAGTCTCGCCGTGGAAGGGGATCATTCGGTTTAGAAAGCGGGGCAAGTTGAGCCCGAGATACATAGGGCCTTTCCGAATCATTGCTCGAGTAGGAGAGGTGGCCTACAGGTTGGAGTTACTCTATGAGTTAAGTAGAATTCACCCTACATTCCATGTATCTCATCTGCGGAAGTGTTTAGCTGATAAGATATGGTTATACCACTGGAAGACATTGAAGTTGATGAAAGGGTCAATTATGTGGAGCAACCAGTGGCAATCATTGATCGCAAGGAGAAGGGGTTAAGGAATAAAGTGGTTCCCCTAGTGCGTGTACAGTGGAAGCACAAGAAGGGATCCGAGTCTACGTGGGAGACTAAAGAAGAGATGAGGCAGCATTACCCACATTTGTTTGAGGAATAACAGGTTTCGGGGACGAAACCTATATAAGGGGGGTGGACTTGTGACACCCGGAAAATTTTAAAAGACGAGAAAGAAAGTATAAACGTGCAGAAAAAGAAAGAAAACACAATTTAACCTAAGTTGAGGGGCTAAATGTGTCAAATGGACAAAAAGATTAAAAGTGGGTGCATAAAGTGGGCATGGCCACCCACTCTTCTCTGCATATCTTCTTTTTACCAGATTTTAGAGAGAGAAAGAGCTGAGCTCTCGGGTTTTTGGAGAAGACGAACAAGGACGTCGAATTCAAGGTGTGTGAACTCATTGCATTCGGGTAATGAATAAACCACCAAATCAATGCACATTTAGCATCCATGAGATAGACAGTGAACTTCATGCATGAAGAGTGTGAAAGGAATACTCTAATAGTTATAAGTCTTACTACAAGTGCAAAGACCACATCATAATCAAGTCTTTCCTCTTGTGTGTAACCTTGAGCAATTAACTGTGCTTATTTTCAAATCACAATCCCTCTATCATTAGTCTTGTTTCTATCACCCATCTAGTGCCAATAGGATATTTTCCTACAGGAAGATTTACTAGTTACCGAACTTCTTGTTTTTGAATTGAAGCAACTCTTCATGCATGGCTTTAATCCAACTGTTATCTTAAAGAGCCTTTTTTATATTCTTGGAAACAATTTGACATAGGAAGCAAGAAAATCGACAAACGTCGGCTATGTCGAACTTACTCCTTGTTACTCTTTCGTTCGAATCACGAACAATCTCTTACACTGGATGATTTCTATGTATCCATGATGTTGGAATGACATCTGGTTGAATGGATTCATTTTAACCGGTTGTATTAAAATGAAGTTGGTGAAAGGTCTCAATAGAATAAAAATGAGTAGGTGAATCACAAAAATAATCAAATGCTTCTTCATACGAAACATAAAAATTAGAAGCATTTTGATATGTTTCTTTGGGTGCATTCACCCCTTGGTCAGCAGATACTGGAACAGGTACATTCTGTTGAACTTTAGGAGATGACTTATGTGAAGTAGTCTACACTTTCCTTGGACCAAACTCTATTAGAGGATCAACTATCAATGGAACATTTAAAGCTTATTAGGGAGAAGAAGATGGTGTCATTATATTAAAATAATTTTCCTCAACTTCATTTAAACCATCAGATCCACTTGATTGACTTGTACCTGGATTGTAGAAAATAGCTTGATTAAGTGATTTTGTTAAAAACTCAATATCTAACCACCAACCAGGACCATTTGATGTTTTGGGAAAAGAATGATCATTGAATTTAATATTTGATGATTCATCCAATTAAATTTAATCTTGGATTAATACTCTAAAAGCCTTAAAGAGCGATGAGTATCTAATAAAGATTTTTTCATATTATTTTGGTGAAAACTACCCCAAATGAACCCGGGTGTTTAATATTAAAATATTAAAACAAGACAACCAAATGATTTGAAAAACCCAATAAAATATTTCCTATGAAATAGAAGTTCATATGGAATTCTGTTACTTTCTTTCACCGGCAGGTTGTGTTTACCGTTTCTTTCCAAAAGGTGACTAGCAGTTTATCATCAGCCGACATGGTTCTTGCTATTTTAGTTAATGTTTTATTCCTTCTTACAACCACTCCTTTGTGTTGAGGAATTCTAGTTGTACTAAATCGATGAGCAGTACTTTTGTCAATGAAAAAAGAATGTAAATCATTATTTTTCTAATTCAGTACCATTATCACTTTTAATCAATATTTTTATGACCGGACCAAATTCGCTGGCCGGATCGGTTGTGTCAAGAACCGGTGTCAGCGGTAGTTCGTATACACCTGTTGAGCGGTGTCTGAATAATCTGCCCTATTCTAGCTGCTAACGGTTTGACCAACGGGCCGGTAACTTTAGTCGGGCTGGATCTAGCTTACTAGTTTGGCTCTTTCTTCTTCATTGTCCTATTTCAAAAGTGTCGAGCAAGACCAGGCGTTACGTGATGCTATATAGCAAATAACTATGAGATGCAAAGTGCTTTTGCCCAAAAGAGAAAGATTAGATGTGAGGTGGTGTTGTCCTTTGTTGGGTCTGAAAAATAGTCTAATATTATCAACGCAGACAAAGTCAACAAAAGTCAACATTAAAGTCAAAGTCAGCGCAAAGTCAAGACGACACATTCGGAACAAAGATTAGTAGTGAGTCGTTGAAGATACAAAGAACACAGGTTTTAGAGTTAATATATATTTTGTTGTCAACAAAATATATATTTAATCTTTTTTGTCTAGTTTGTGTCTTAATTGTAATTTCATAATGATCATGTTTTAATGATAGTCTAGGGGGCTAATTGTCATTAAGTCTAACTGTCATTAGACTATATATAGCTAGAGTTATTAGAGTGTTGTTAAGCTTGGAAGAGCCATTGATTGAGGTTCTTTTCATTTATGTAATATCTTTAGCAATCAATTCAGATCAAACAAGGGTTTATTGAGTGTTCTTAAGGTATTCATCATTGTTTATTAATATTTTATTGTGTTTGATCTATATTTTACACAAATATCATTGATATTTGTGTTTTCAATGGGATTTTTTGTGTTTATTAATCAATTACACTTTATATCGATCGTGAGGACCAACAATTTGGTATCAGAGCCATTGTGCTCTTGATTTATTGAGTTTTTAGGTATTTTCAATCAATTCACTGTTACATTCATTTTCGATCTGATTTACGTGTTTTGGACATGGAAATTGATTGAGGATTGCTCGATTTCGGTGTGGGAAGCTTTAGAAATCATCAGATCTAACATTCATTGAGATTTGGATGAATTTCAGTTGATTTCGTGCTGAAAAAGCTGTCCAGATAAGTCGGGCGAATTTACAGATCGTCCAGCGAAACTACATCATCATTCAGCGAAACTACACAGTTTCACCGGGCGAAACTAGGGATCATTCAACAAAATTACACAGTTCTTGGTTCTGGATCTGATTTCTTTGTCCTAGTGTACATGCGTTGAACGAAAGTTCAGTGTGTTTGTGTGCCAAACCCAACGAAATTGCTGTCAAATTGATCTCTGAACGAAAGTTCAACTAGTTTCGGGCGAAACAATCCAGTGAAACTAGCTTCTGTGTGCTATTGCTGGGCGAAACCGCTGCTAAAATTACCAGGGAAATTAGGAGAGAAACTGCTAGAGAATTTGCTAGAGAAATTATTGAAAGTTCAGCGAAATTAGCCTCTGATCATTTCTTAAAAAAAATAATAATAATTTTTTTCGAGGGAAGAATATCATTCAAAAAGTTTTGGAAAAATAATTTTAGTTTTGGGTGTTAAAGTGAATTTTAATATTTTAAAAGAAAATGTCGTTTTCTGCCGATTTCGAATCAGACAACGCCAAAATGGCACAAAGTCGGTTTGATTCTTTTGCAGCCATGAAAGATGAAAAGATATCTGATGTTGTTGATCGATTTCTGATGGTGGCAAATAGCCTTAAGAAGTATGATGATCAACTGGGAAACCATGAACAAGTCACAAAACTTTTGGACTCTCTTCCTCCACAGTGGAGTCTACAAGTTAGGTTGTTAAAACACGAAAGAAATTTTGCTGACTACAAACTCATGGAAGTTATCAACAAGTTGAAGTCATTTGATTTGGATATAAAAAGAAAAGAGTACAGTCAATTCGTGTATAGTGGTGTATCTTCAAGTGTTGAGATCAAAGAAATTAAAGAAGTCAACCATGTATTGATGGCTGAGGTGGTAAACAGTGATGAGAATTATGTTGAGGATTTTGATCCTTTCAAAGAATTCACTATGATAATCAAGGTGAGAGTGTTGGTGATGTTGATGCTTGTGCAAGCTGGTGTAAAATTCAGAAGCTACAGGATAGTGAAACAGATGAAGTGAAGCAGGAGGTTCAGGATGAAGGAAATCCAGAGGGAGATGAAGCTGAGGAAGCTAAGAAGAGAGCTACTAAGGAGGAAGTGTACAAAAAGAACACTCCCGTATGTCAATGTGAAAAAGCCCTAGCTACTGAAAAGATAGTTATGGGACTCCCTAATGATATAGTTCAAGACATGTGTTCTCCTCCCCGCAAAATTCGTTTATTCGGGGTTTATAAAGCTAACAGATTATTGTTAGAAAATGAAAGAGAATTAAAACGAATAAACAAAGAACTTAAAATAAATGAGTCCAAATATTTTATTAAACTAAGAGAAGCTTTAAAAGAAAATGATCTTTTAAAAAGAAATCTTTTAGAAAAGAATGTCGAGATTAATGTTTTGAGCGAACGAGTCACATTAGTAGAATTTGAGACTAGCAAGCTTAAAACTAAACTTGATAAATGGACGATATCAGGGATGAAACAGTAAGAAATATTCTCTAAGCAAAGGGGAGCTCGAATCAAAACGGGTGTGGGATGTGGTGAAACTTCATATGTTTATCCTCCTCCTAGCACTTACTGTTACTCTCCTATGCCTCAACATCATCCATCTAATGATTTAATTGAAGCTGCAAATACTAATAGTTAACATGCAGGTATAAGCAGCGTTAATCATAAAGAGGTTCGAGATGAATATGATTTTCCTGCAGGTTTGGGGCTCATCAAGCAAGGATCTGATCTGCAAAATGATAATTCCACCTCTGATGCTTCAAAACCAGTATCAGTTGTTTCCAGTAACTTCTTTAACAAATTCAAGACAGGTAACATCCCTTCATTTGTTCCTGTCAAGTTTGTCAAAAAAGGAACAACTGTGGAATCATCAAGCAATCAGAACTCAACAACACAAACCTACACAACAAGAGTCATCAATCAAGATCCATTGGAAGCTGACTTGTGTATACAGGACTGGACAAGTTCTGATGATGAACCAGATATCATGAAGTCACCTGAAGTTATCAAGTGTCAAAACCTTCCAACAGTTGAATCAAGACCTATACGGATCTCATCTCCAACTACTAAGCAAATCAGCAGTTCCTCCAAAGCTCAGCAGAAGCACTCACCATCTTCATCTTCTATCTGTCAAGCTCGCCACAAATCTGTCTCCAAGTCTACCAAATCACCAGTCATACAAAAGTGTACTCAGAAAAATGTTCAGATCTCAGCTCCCTGAACATCATAAATCAAATCATAGCCCAGTTTGAAATCCATATTGACAAAGCCTTAAAAGGTTAAATTTCCATATATCCAAAAGAAGAAGCATCAAGGTTTTTAACAAGCTGCATCAACCTCAAAGCAGGCTCCACCCTCTCCTATTATCCACGGGACTACAAAGAACAAAAAGCCTTTCAAGGCTTGCTTTAGATGTGGAAAAGAAGGTCATGTGCTAAAGAAGTGCCCTCAGGTTCAAAGGCAAGCTTCGGGAGGTAAAGATAACACAGGTTGCTTCTCGGGTTCAAAACGTAAAAAGCACATATCTTTGAATGGTTAGATAAAGAACAATCTATCCAAACCTTCTCATATGAAGCCGGTTTCACATGATTCAAAGATGAAAATGACCAATGTTTCAAAATCAAAATCTCAACCTACGGGTCTTAAAAAGAAAATGATTTCCAAATTCAATTCTTTTAAATCTAAAGTAATTGAACAGAAGCAAATTTGGAAAGTAAAACAAAAGGTTAAAGAGATAAATGATTTTTCAAAAGAGTTTGCGCTAAAGCAGGTTATGTACACTGATGAAAAAGGAACTCCCAGGACCACGATGGCCTGGGTCCCCCTCTCTAACTAATCTGTTAACGAGTGCAGGAACATTTCTAGAGGACTGTTAGTAATTCGTTTTTATCGACAAAGAATGTTCCTCAGTCAAATTTGAAGCGGAACAAACAGGTTATGGTTTTGGTATCTCATCCATTTTTTTGGATACTTATCTGCACTATTACAGTTCACACTTCACAATCACTACATTTTTCTTGGTACTTCATTTCTTATCTTTTTACTAGTATAATTTGGAAGACTTTCTTTGCTAGTATAATTGAAATAGGAACTAAAAACTTGATTTGGGATGATTGAGAAATGATAGTATGTCTTCTTGGTATGCTTATTTGCATGACTTGTACTTTGTGAGAAATGATAGTAACTGATGTAGATGTCTGTATCATTTAAAACTCTAAAATCTGAAAAACAGTTTCATTATATGATATGCTTGGTAGGCTCAGCCTGAAAACGAAGTAAACAGTGATTCTGTAGCCCAACTAAAGCTTTAGAACTCGATGATAAGGATTATTCTCCTGACATTTCGGCCTGCAAAAAGTTACATGTCCTGTCAAAAATGGGTTGAGAGTTTAAAATCTCCGCTTTGACATTTTCAAAATATCCCTATCCCCAGGTCATGAATGTAGCTTCTCGTTATCTCTTCAGATGAATATTTCGTGCTTATCTCCTCTGCTATGTGGAAGCATTGACCTGGAGTGATGATCTTCTCTGTTATATGTGAGTATAAACCTGAAGCTCTCATCAGCACGCTTAGATGATCATCTCCTCTGTTATACGTAAGTATAGACCTGGAGCTCTCATCATCTGTTCCCTAAAATAAAAGCACAGAGATTCTTAACTAAGATCATTGTTGAACCTCAAAAGAAAGTCAAGCAGAGTTAATCATATTATTCAATAAGCCCTGATGATGGGATAAGTTCTTCGCCGGATGTCTATGGGAACCAAGTTACCTGAGCTTCCCTAATCGAACCTAAAACATGATAAAATCAGTTGCAGGTCACTCGTTGAAAAGAATAAGGCATGGGTTTAAATTGGACAAATATACCAACAATAATTCTTGAACTGTTTTTTTTTGCTATCAAAATTTTAAAATCGTGATCAGACTCTGCTTCAGTGTGATCTCACTAACTTGTCGATGTTCAAATACATCTTTGTGCTTTCGTATATCTTGAGGATGTGATCTCATGATCAAATTAGTTCTTGGTGTAATATGATAAAAGAAAATAAAATAAAATATTCATTTCAAATCATTTTTCAAGCCTTCCATAATATGCTATTAAAATGTTATCATTTTCACATTCATTTCACGGAAAATTGCACATTCAGATAAACACGGGTTTATTTGTATTGTTGAAATGATCTAACGAGAATTGTGTAGAATGTGTTTGTAATTGTGTTATAGATTCTTGATGCAATTGATGGCCGATCATCAACTGAGCAAAGTACCATACCGGAGAACCTGTTCCTCAAGTTTGCAGAGGATACCGAGCTAGGATTCCTTCTCCTACATCTTCTGAAGCACTCAAGAATAAAGAGTTGGAGATGCTGTTCCTGATCATTCTCATGATGCACACAAAAGGAGGGAGTATTCAAAAAGGGGGAGCCTATAAGATGAAAGATTGTCGGTACCAGATCATCAATCTAGGGGGAGATTGAAGATCATTATATAGTTGTCTTATCGGTACTGATCACGATGAAAGACGTTGATAATAATAGACTAAGGGGGAGTATTGTTGGGTCTGAAAAATAGTCTAATATTATCAACGTAGAAAAAGTCAACAAAAGTCAACATTAAAGTCAAAGTCAACGCAAAGTCAAGACGACACGTTCGGAACAAAGATTAGTAGTGAGTCGTTAAAAATACAGAGAACACGGGTTTTAGAGTTAATATGTATTTTGTTGTCAACAAAATATATATTTAATCTTTATTTCTCTAGTTTGTGTTATAACTGTAATTTTATAATTATCATGTTTTAATGATAGTCTAGGGGGCTAATTGTCATTAACTCTAATTGTCATTAGACTATATATAGCTAGAGTTATTAGAGTGTTGTTAAGCTTTGAAGAACCATTGATTGAGGGTCTTTTCACATTTGTAATATCTTTAGCAATCAATTCAGATCAAACAACGGTTTATTGAGTGTTCTTATGGTGTTCATCATTCTTCATTAATAGTTTATTGTGTTTGATATATATTTTACACAAATATCATTGATATTTGTGTTTTCAGTGGGATTTATTTGTGTTTATTAATCAATTGCACTGTTATATCAATCGAGAGGACCAACATCCTCTACCACAACGATGATGGTGCTGAGTGCTGTGACTGCCTTCTGATGTATTTGTCACCAGAAGAGAAAGATTAGATTTGTATGCATATCTAATCTTTGATATATGTTATTGTATAGAGATATGAAGTATCATTATTTAGATAGTCATGGAGTGGAGAATCCAACCAACAAAAAAATGTGTGGAGGGTCCATCGGTTATTTATAATTTATCCTTTTTACCCAAAGTTATTTGGCATCTCAATATTAGAATTGTTATTTCATCCTGATGATCTGACAACTCAATTCGTTTTAAGTTTCACATAAGTATTGTCTCGATTAATAAGGTAATTCAAATGATTGTATAGCTATTTAATGATTTAAATATTATTTATGAAAGACATAATTAATTTTTGCTACTTATTATTTATTATGTTATTTATGTTGTTATCCGGTTCGTACATCTGGTTCAACCTGTCCAACCGATTTGACATAAGACGAGTGGTTCGATGTTCGGTCGGGTTTTAAAAACATTGCTTCTATTTGACTTTACTATAAAAAATCCAATTGATATTCAATTTTGGTGATAAAGTCTTTGATGATTTATGTTGATTTATTCTCAATAACTAAGAAGAAAACCCATGTACACCTTGAATAATCATTAATGATTACCAAACAATATAGCTTTTTACCTATACTCATGATATTAATTTGGCTAAAAAGATCCATATGTAGTAATTCAATGGAGTATTGTTATAATTCATAATTTTAGGCTTGTGGGAATGTTTATGTAGGTTTCCCTTGAGGCATGCAGAACAGTGGTCAATGTAATGAAATTCTTTCTTAGGTAAAACAAAAACATAGTTTTCTTTGATCAACATTTTCATGTTTTGAAATTTGTATGCCCCAATAGCCTATACCATAATTGTGATTTATCAACTATGCTTTTAAAACTAAACATGTTTCTTTGAGGGGATGAAAAGAATTCAGGTTATTCTTTCTTGGTGTCTTCAAGGCAACCCACTCTTTAGAAATTTAAAATCTTGGTTTCATGATGTAATAGATGCGTAGAATATTTGTTATTACAAGTTTCTGACACACTTAGCAAATTAAACATGAGTTTTTCATAGTAGTTGACTTTGTCAAAGCTCAATGTCCCTTCATCTATAATTATTCGACCTTAAGAATCTAAACCAAATGCAAGTGTTATTCCTTGAATGTGCTTAAACTCAAATGAAAGGAAACTATCTCCTCTCATGTGTCTGGAACTTCTGCTATCTAAACGCCAAAGATTATCAGACCTTTATGGGTGTCCCTACAAGCACAAACAAATTAGTTAGAGTTAGGAACCCAAGTCATGATGGTCTTGGGTTGTCCATTCCCATCAATAATTATAACTCTTTGATACACTCCTTTGAACTTTGCATTTGATTTTCATTATGAATTTAGGTTTGATTAATAAAACAAAAGAATTTTCTTTGTTGAATTTTGTCTTGTATCTTGATAAAGAATCATTTTTATTTATTAATGTAGAAGCCTCTCGAAGATTAATATTTAGTCTTTATTAATAGTTTTGTCATAGTTTAGGGACTTATTTGTAAATGTATTTTCTTTGATAGTATAAATAGCATAGATTATGTATTAAGCAAAAAAAGGACCTTAGAATCAGTGAACGAATTGTAACTTTTTTTCTTACACTTGTATTTCTATGCTTTCTATCAATGAAAAACTATGAATTTTTCTGATATGTTTGCATTGATTTGATTACTTGTGTTTGTTTTGATTCAATTGCATCACAATATCATCATAGATCGATCCATTTTGATCCTATTAAAACCCTCCCTTAACTGAATAGGAAACAACAAAAGAAACTATCCAAGTTAACTGCCTGATTATATATTGTGTGTGCATGTTTCATAGAAAAACAAACCAAAATACAAAAATAGAAAATTGAAAAATCAAAAGATAAAAATATAAAACAAAAACTACTAAAATTTGTTAATTCATTGTTAGGAATGAATCTGTCTTTGCAATATATGAGAAATGATAGATACATTAGGTTGATCAGTTGCATACTTCGCTTACGACTAAAGTCTGACGTGATTAGATATGATGTGCAGGTAAACTCATGTAATTATACTGAATAAGTAAACTCTTGTGATCAAACTAAATCAATCATGTATTCATGTTTGTCCATTTTAGTACCCATAAGTAGTGTTGACTTCTCAAATTGATTGCTTGTAAAGTCACAAACTCACACCTGATGGTGATATAAATAACCATGAGATCTGTTTATATCATTAATTTAAAGTATCGATTCACTTCTCTGTTATGAATCATCATAGACCTGAAGTGATGAGATATCTTTGTTGTAAGTCATTACAGACCTGGATATTCTCATCTGATGCACAAAGATGCCAATGTGCACAAACTAAACATGAGATCTGGTTATAAGTATATATCGGGTTTTTAAGTTGAGAAAAGTGATTTCTTGCATATCTTAACGAGGGTTGAGCTCTCTAAGTCTAAGTATGACTTACATAATGTCATATCTAATTGTACCTTAAGCAATCCAAGAGTTGAAAAAGTAAGTGTGCTGAGTACCTTGCCAAAAGCACTCATTTTCTCTCCTTAGATCTCGTGTCTCCTTTGCTGCAGAAATAGTGACCTGGAACACACTTGATCAGGATTTATTCACTGTCTATGACTATCCATCAACTTATTTTATTTCAATGTGCTGATCTTAACTGATATGATCTCACTGCAGACATATGATTCAATTGTACATAATAGATTTTTATTCTGCTTTAATTTTGATTTTTGCATGTTTTTCTGTGTGCATGCATGTTAACAATGATTAGTGTGCTCTTCATGTGACTTTCAAGAAATTTCTAAGTTTTATTAAACTTAAAAGTTTAGGGGGAGTAAAAAGTAAAAGTGTCAAAGAGAAAATTTTCAAATTTCAAGATATGAAATATCAAAAATTAAATGTTGTGGATCGATAGGATGAAGCTAAAAATTTCAAGCATGAGTGTGTTTGATATAATGTAAAAATGAACCTGAAGAAAACATTTTAAAGTGGAAAAGCTTCTCGCAACATTTTAATATGAGACTCGTTTTGTTAAAATTAGAGACTAAAATGACGGGAATTTTTTTTTAAAAATTTAAAAAAAATGATCAAAAATAAAAATAAAAGTTTGAAATGTCAAAAGTTCAAAATTGAGGGTCAATTATGTAAATTTTGGAAGAAAGTCAAAATTTGACAAATTGTTTAAAAAATTAGTATATGAACAATACTAATGCGTTTAAACAATGTTCAGGTGGATGATTTGAAAATTACAAGTGTTAGACTCATAGAAGCATTATCATGCGCCTAATCAGTGATAAAAAGTCCAAAATTAGGAGCATGATGATTTTTTAGAATTTGTTCAAGTGTTGGGCATTTCAGACATCCTTATGTGCCTAAACAGTTGTCATAAGTCTGAAATTTATGGTTAAGTGTTGGGAGTTTCATCCATAGTCATGCGCCTGCATAGTACCAGACTTTCAAGAATTGGCCTATCAAGTGAAAAATTACCAAGTGTTGGGCGTTTCAGCTAGACCCATGTGCCTGAACAGTGCAAAAACGCCTAAACAGTGCTTATGCATCTGAACAGTGCTCATGCGCCTAACCTCATGTGCACAAATAGTTCTCATGCGCCTAAATACTTAGTGTAAAAATCAACTCCATGCACACAAACAATGCTCATGCGCCTAAAAAATTCACTTAGTATAAATACAACACTTTGTGATTTCAGTCAATTCATTCACTCAAAAACCCCTGAACTCTCACACCCGACTCTCGATTACCATTGATTCTCTGATTCTGATTGATTTATGTTCTAAACTTGCGTTCGATAGTGTTTATTTCTGATTCTAAACGTAAGTACTTGAACAAATTTATACAAATTTCAAGTTTAAAGTTTGATTTTAATTGGGCGTTTCAATGCTATACGGGCGTATGAACCCTAGTCGACTGGAATCTTTGAAATTTGTGAACAAAATGGAATTAAGAATTGAAACTAATGATTGATTGTTGATATAAACTTGATTTCGATCATATTGATACATTCAAATCAGATTTCATCAAAATTATTCATGATGATGATTCATCAGTCGAATTGTTGAAGATGAACAGTTAATGTTTGAGTTTTTAATAAAAATGAAAAATTGATCATAAATTCATGTTATAATCTGTTTTTGAGAAGAATTTATTGAATTGATGTGTTTTATATCATCTACATACTAACTTGAATGTAGTTTGTTCTTGAACAGATCATTTAAACACTTAGAAAAAAATTTGAAGTGCAAGTTAGATTAAAAATCTTTAAAACATACTAATTCTTTTAATTTCAATAAATATTCATTGATTTTAAGTGTTAAAATTCAAAGTGTCTAAATTTCTTGTTTCATTTTTGCAGATGGCTGAGTTAAAGTTTGAGCCAAAGCATAATGTGGCAGCATTATTAAATGAAGAAGTACAAGATGCTGTTAGCTATGAAGAGATGATATGGTTCTTGTTGAGAACTAAGTATGTATATGCTATGTGCTATCAACTGGTCATATATGTACGATTGATAAAGAAATTTTAGAACACAGCCACAGTTGAAATCAATGATGATGGTAGAAAAGTTGTAATGGGATTTATAACAAATGTTAGAATGATTAAAGTTTCTGAAGATTCAATTAGTGAAGCATTGAGATTGGGACACAATGACCCAGAAGACTTAGCTGAATTATCTTTTAATGAATGTAGAGAAACATTCATGGCTATGGGTCACCCAAACAATTTCCCCAAGAAACAATTTTTCAGAGCACAAGTTTACAACCATTGGAAGCTATTATGTTATATATTCCAGCACTGCATGTCAAAAAGAAGTACAGGATGGAATTCATTTCCAGTTGACATAGCATCTCCTATTGTAGCTCTTGCAACTAACAGAAGGTTTAACATGTCAAAATGGATTCTTAATGGTTACATTTTTAATCTGGAGAAAGGAATCAGGAATAAGTACTTGATGTATCCTAGATTCTTACAAATGATAATCAATGAAGAGCATCCAGATATTCATGTTCATGGTGTTATTGGAGAAACAATGATACTGGAACATATGTTAGAGATATCTTACAAAAGACTTGCTATGATCACATGTGCACAAAATGTACCTATTTTTGAATACATGAAAAATGTTGCAAATGATGAGGTGGATATTAGTATAGATCACTTTCATTTGATTAAGGAAGAACCAATTGATCCAAATCATCTTATTGAAGAAATACCTCAAGAACAATCTGATGATGATGAAGATGAAGGTGATGATGCTGAGAATGACAATGATGATGGAAATGAAGGTAATGTTATGGAAGTAGTTTATGAAGAAGTACATGAAGCTGATCAAGAAACTGAAGAAGTTAAAAAAGAAGTTATTGAAGAAAGTCATGAAGATGTTAATGAAGTAGATCAAGCTGAAGATGTTGTTGAAGAAAGTCAAAATGTTGAGGAGATTATGGGAATGATTGTAGAAATTGTTGAAACTGAAGAACAAATTGAATTCAATGAGAATGTTCAAGATTTTGAAGTATTTGAAGCTGAGATACACAATGATTTTGTAAGCTTGCCTCAACAAGATACTCATGTGGCTGAAGAAACAAATTTTCAGTAGATTATTGAAGAGTTAAAAGAAGAAAACTCTAAGCAATTGAAGCTCATAGAGGAATTAAAAGAAGAAAATGAGAAGTTGAAAGAAGATCTACAAAAGAAAGATGAAGTAATTGTTGATCTTGAGAAAATAAAGAAGATAATGTAAAAACTTTTGAAGTTATGATGAAAGATTATGATCTAATGGAAGAAAAATTCAATAAGTTAAAAGAAGAAAATGAAGCTTTAAAAGAAGAAATAAAAATAATAAAAGAAAGTCAAAAGTCTTCGTCTTCAGAACTTATGATTATTTCAGAAATCACTCCAATAGATGTTGAAAAGATAGCTAAAATAGATAAAGGTAACAGGAAAATTGATGATATAGATGTTTCATTTTTACATGAATCGTCAACAAAAATGCAAAAGATTGTTGATGAACCTGCAAGTGAAGAAGAAAAAGAGTCAGATATTCAAGAAACCATAGGAGCTCTTGATGATCTAGAAGCTGAGTTTGGCGATGACTGGTATGATGAGGTTTTAGAAGATGAAGATTTAGTTGAAGCTAGAAGCTAATGTTGATGAAATTTTTTCACCAATTGAGACAATACAAGAAGAAGTACCTGTAGACATTGAAGACAAATATAACTATTTGATCAAGATAAAGTATAATCAAGTTTTCTTGATGGATTAACAGTATCTCAAATTAATGAATAGTTTGAGAAGTGTATTACTGCTGAATCTGTTGCTCCTATTGATCCTGACGAGATAGTTATAGAGCATGGAGAGTGGAATCCTCTTCAAGAGAACATAAATATTGAGAAACTTTCAACATCTGAGTTATATCTTCTTAATCATGATGACATGAATGTTACTGCTTTAAGAGTGTGGCTACAATCAAGAAATTATCCATGGAAGAAGCTTAATAGATTAAAAGCAGGCTCTTTAATAAATTTGGTGAGAAGTGTTCAAGCAACGGAGAAGCAAACAAATAAAATGATTGTACTTGACATGGATAATCCACAATATTTAGAGATAACAAAGAGAATGAGGATTTTTAAACCTCAAGTGATTAAATCCATGGCGATGAAGAGTAGTGTGTATGAAAGAAGGAAAGAGCTAATGAAAATGTTTCCTGAAACCGAGAGACAAGCATATCAAGTTTCAACTGAACAGAAGCAATTATGGAATAAAGCTCGAACAGCAGGTGATTTGGTTCGTAATGTGTTACAGAAAGGACAATCAATTTCAGAGTTGCTTAATGCAATGATTGTTCCTGACACGACCAATGAAGTAAAGATTGTGGCATGGAAATACGACGAGGTATTTGATGCATTTTTGATAAAAAGAGTTAATGCAATTTGTGATGTATAGTTAATGAAGAAGTTATTGAAGAAAGTCATGAAGATGTTAATGAAGTAGATCAAGCTGAAGATGTTGTTGAAGAAAGTAAAAATGTTGAGGAGATTATGGGAATGATTGAAGAAATTGTTGAAACTGAAGAACAAATTGAATTCAATGAGAATGTTCAAGATTTTGAAGTATTTGAAGCTGAGATACACAATGATTTTTTAAGCTTGCCTCAACAAGATACTCATGTGGCTGAAGAAACAAATTTTCAGCAGATTATTGAAGAGTTGAAAGAAGAAAACTCTAAGTAATTGAAGCTCATAGAGGAATTAAAAGAAGAAAATGAGAAGTTGAAAGAAGATCTACAAAAGAAAGATGAAGTAATTGTTGATCTTGAGAAAAATAAAGAAGATAATGTAAAAACTTTTGATGTTATGATGAAAGATTATGATCTAATGGAAGAAAAATTCAATAAGTTAAAAGAAGAAAATGAAGCTTTAAAACAAGAAATAAAAATAATTAAAGAAAGTCAAAAGTCTTTGTCTCCAGAACTTATGATTATTTCTGAAATCACTCCAATAGATGTTGAAAAGATAGCTGAAATAGATAAAGGTAACAGGAAAATTGATGATATAGATGTTTCAGTTTTACATGAATCATCAACAAAAATGCAAAAGATTGTTGATGAACCTGCAAGTGTAGAAGAAAAAGAGTCAGATATTCAAGAAACCATAGGAGCTCTTGATGATCTAGAAGCTGAGTTTGGTGATGACTGGTATGATGAGGTTTTAGAAGATGAAGATTTAGTTGAAGCTAATGTTGATGAAATTTTTTCACCAATTGAGACAATACAAGAAGAAGTACCTGTAGACATTGAAGACAGATATAACTATTTGATAAAGATAAAGTATAATCAAGTTTTCTTGATGGATTAACAGTATCTCAAATTAATGAATAGTTTGAGAAGTGTATTACTGCTGAATCTGTTGCTCCTATTGATCCTGACGAGATAGTTATAGAGCATGGAGAGTGGAATCCTCTTCAAGAGAACATAAATATTGAGAAACTTTCAACATCTGAGTTATATCTTCTTAATCATGATGACATGAATGTTACTGCTTTAAGAGTGTGGCTACAATCAAGAAATTATCCATGGAAGAAGCTTAATAGATTAAAAGCAGGCTCTTTAATAAATTTGGTGAGAAGTGTTCAAGCAACGGAGAAGCAAACAAATAAAATGATTGTACTTGACATGGATAATCCACAATATTTAGAGATAACAAAGAGAATGAGGATTTTTAAACCTCAAGTGATTAAATCCATGGCGATGAAGAGTAGTGTGTATGAAAGAAGGAAAGAGCTAATGAAAATGTTTCCTGAAACCGAGAGACAAGCATATCAAGTTTCAACTGAACAGAAGCAATTATGGAATAAAGCTCGAACAGCAGGTGATTTGGTTCGTAATGTGTTACAGAAAGGACAATCAATTTCAGAGTTGCTTAATGCAATGATTGTTCCTGACACGACCAAGGAAGTAAAGATTGTGGCATGGAAATACGACGAGGTATTTGATGCATTTTTGATAAAAAGAGTTAATGTAATTTGTGATGTATAGTTAATGAAGAAGTTATTGAAGAAAGTCATGAAGATGTTAATGAAGTAGATCAGGCTGAAGATGTTGTTGAAGAAAGTAAAAATGTTGAGGAGATTATGGGAATGATTGAAGAAATTGTTGAAACTGAAGAACAAATTGAATTCAATGAGAATGTTCAAGATTTTGAAGTATTTGAAGCTGAGATACACAATGATTTTTTAAGCTTGCCTCAACAAGATACTCATGTGGCTGAAGAAACAAATTTTCAGCAGATTATTGAAGAGTTGAAAGAAGAAAACTCTAAGCAATTGAAGCTCATAGAGGAATTAAAAGAAGAAAATGAGAAGTTGAAAGAAGATCTACAAAAGAAAGATGAAGTAATTGTTGATCTTGAGAAAAATAAAGAAGATAATGTAAAAACTTTTGATGTTATGATGAAAGATTATGATCTAATGGAAGAAAAATTCAATAAGTTGAAAGAAGAAAATGAAGCTTTAAAACAAGAAATAAAAATAATTAAAGAAAGTCAAAAGTCTTTGTCTCCAGAACTTATGATTATTTCTGAAATCACTCCAATAGATGTTGAAAAGATAGCTGAAATAGATAAAGGTAACAGGAAAATTGATGATATAGATGTTTCAGTTTTACATGAATCATCAACAAAAATGCAAAAGATTGTTGATGAACCTGCAAGTGTAGAAGAAAAAGAGTCAAATATTCAAGAAACCATAGGAGCTCTTGATGATCTAGAAGCTGATTTTGGTGATGACTGGTATGATGAGGTTTTAGAAGATGAAGATTTAGTTGAAGCTAATGTTGATGAAATTTTTTCACCAATTGAGACAATACAAGAAGAAGTACCTGTAGACATTGAAGACAGATATAACTATTTGATCAAGATAAAGTATAATCAAGTTTTCTTGATGGATTAACAGTATCTCAAATTAATGAATAGTTTGAGAAGTGTATTACTGCTGAATCTGTTGCTCCTATTGATCCTGACGAGATAGTTATAGAGCATGGAGAGTGGAATCCTCTTCAAGAGAACATAAATATTGAGAAACTTTCAACATCTGAGTTATATCTTCTTAATCATGATGACATGAATGTTACTGCTTTAAGAGTGTGGCTACAATCAAGAAATTATCCATGGAAGAAGCTTAATAGATTAAAAGCAGGCTCTTTAATAAATTTGGTGAGAAGTGTTCAAGCAACGGAGAAGCAAACAAATAAAATGATTGTACTTGACATGGATAATCCACAATATTTAGAGATAACAAAGAGAATGAGGATTTTTAAACCTCAAGTGATTAAATCCATGGCGATGAAGAGTAGTGTGTATGAAAGAAGGAAAGAGCTAATGAAAATGTTTCCTGAAACCGAGAGACAAGCATATCAAGTTTCAACTGAACAGAAGCAATTATGGAATAAAGCTCGAACAGCAGGTGATTTGGTTCGTAATGTGTTACAGAAAGGACAATCAATTTCAGAGTTGCTTAATGCAATGATTGTTCCTGACACGACCAAGGAAGTAAAGATTGTGGCATGGAAATACGACGAGGTATTTGATGCATTTTTGATAAAAAGAGTTAATGTAATTTGTGATGTATAGTTAATGAAGAAGTTATTGAAGAAAGTCATGAAGATGTTAATGAAGTAGATCAGGCTGAAGATGTTGTTGAAGAAAGTAAAAATGTTGAGGAGATTATGGGAATGATTGAAGAAATTGTTGAAACTGAAGAACAAATTGAATTCAATGATAATGTTCAAGATTTTGAAGTATTTGAAGCTGAGATACACAATGATTTTTTAAGCTTGCCTCAACAAGATACTCATGTGGCTGAAGAAACAAATTTTCAGCAGATTATTGAAGAGTTGAAAGAAGAAAACTCTAAGCAATTGAAGCTCATAGAGGAATTAAAAGAAGAAAATGAGAAGTTGAAAGAAGATCTACAAAAGAAAGATGAAGTAATTGTTGATCTTGAGAAAAAAAAAGAAGATAATGTAAAAACTTTTGATGTTATGATGAAAGATTATGATCTAATGGAAGAAAAATTCAATAAGTTGAAAGAAGAAAATGAAGCTTTAAAACAAGAAATAAAAATAATTAAAGAAAGTCAAAAGTCTTTGTCTCCAGAACTTATGATTATTTCTGAAATCACTCCAATAGATGTTGAAAAGATAGCTGAAATAGATAAAGGTAACAGGAAAATTGATGATATAGATGTTTCAGTTTTACATGAATCATCAACAAAAATGCAAAAGATTGTTGATGAACCTGCAAGTGTAGAAGAAAAAGAGTCAGATATTCAAGAAACCATAGGAGCTCTTGATGATCTAGAAGCTGAGTTTGGTAATGACTGGTATGATGAGGTTTTAGAAGATGAAGATTTAGTTGAAGCTAATGTTGATGAAATTTTTTCACCAATTGAGACAATACAAGAAGAAGTACCTGTAGACATTGAAGACAGATATAACTATTTGATCAAGATAAAGTATAATCAAGTTTTCTTGATGGATTAACAGTATCTCAAATTAATGAATAGTTTGAGAAGTGTATTACTACTGAATCTGTTGCTCCTATTGATCCTGACGAGATAGTTATAGAGCATGGAGAGTGGAATCCTCTTCAAGAGAACATAAATATTGAGAAACTTTCAACATCTGAGTTATATCTTCCTAATCATGATGACATGAATGTAACTGCTTTAAGATTGTCGCTACAATCAAGAATTTATCCATGGAAGAAGCTTAATAGATTAAAAGCAGTCTCTTTAAGAAATTTGGTGAGAAGTGTTCAAGCAACGGAGAAGCAAACAAATAAAATGATTCTACTTGACATGGATAATCCACAATATTTAGAGATAACAAAGAGAACGAGGATTTTAAAACCTCAAGTGATTAAATCCATGGCGATGAAGAGTAGTGTGTATGAAAGAAGGAAAGAGCTAATGAAAATGTTTCCTGAAACTGAGAGACAAGCATATCAAGTTTCAATTGAACAGAAGCAATTATGTAATAAAGCTCGAACAGCAGGTGATTTGGTTCGTAATGTGTTACAGAAAGGACAATCAATTTTAGAGTTGCTTAATGCAATGATTGTTCCTTACACGACCAAGGAAGTAAAGATTGTGGCATGGAAATACGACGAGGTATTTGATGCATTTTTGATAAAAAAGAGTTAATGCAATTTGTGATGTATATCATTTTTTCTCGAGCATTATAAACGTACCAGTTCAAGATTTGAAGGAGTTGAATAAACTGCCTTTAATCAATCCGACTAAAGCAAGTCGAGGAAAAAATTTATATAGTTATTAAACAGAGGTATAAGCAGAATAAGTTCATTTTTACAAACGAGATGTGACCATGAAGATAAAGAATATTTTCAGTGATTGAAAAAGAAAAGAAAAGATGGTGATAAAGATCTTAGAGAAGAAAAATTTTTGGATGCTTTTAGCGATCAATACTTTGAGAAGGTAACTAATCCTGGCTTGAAAGTTATTGATGGAAATCAAAAGTCAAAACCAATTTTAAGATGGTTCTACAACACTAATACGTTTGAGTTAAAGTTAGTTCGAGATCTAGACGATTGGGATCGTGACATGATTTCATTGTTTGGTGTATTCGAATTGAAACTCTTACATCCTAGCTACATCTCATTTTTGTCTATCCAGAAGTTTGAAAGAGTTGTACCAGAAGTTGCAGAAAATGACAAAAAGTATTTCTTGTCAATTATCAAAGTTATGAATGCTGCTATGGAGAGAATATCTCTAAGAAAAGCCTTAGCTTATGAAAATATAGTTAAGAAGGATATCAAGGAAATAGAATTCATGAGGATCTCGAGTAAAGGAGTGTTGGAAATTCATTCCAAAGAGTATCCAAAGCCAATTGAATTTTATGCTAATATTGATATCGCAAGTTTATCTAAACAAACATTGGAGGTGATGAATCAAATGGAAATCAAGACGAATGAATCAAAACCGGAGCAAGGAATTTTAGCGAGCAAGTTCAAGTCTGCAATTGCTAAAGCCTTGACAGAACAAGAGCTATACAAGGAGAAGCCAATGTTAAAGATCAAAGAAGAACTAGAAGATTATTTTAATGTTTGAAGAATGAAGATGTAACACCCGGAAAATTTTAAAGACGAGAAAGAGGAATAAAAGCAGATAAAAAGGAAGGAAACATAATTTAACCTATGTTGAGGGGCTAAATGTGTCAAAAAGGACAAAAAGAATAAAAGTGGGTGTAAAAAGGTGATGGCCGCCCACACCTTCCTGCACATTTCACTTCAACCGGATTTTCTTGAGAGAGAAAGGAGAAGAGCTGAATTTTCGGATTTTGAAGAAAGAAGAAGGAGAATTCGAATTCAAGGTAAGAATTCTTGGTTTTAAGTTGTTCTTGGCTGGCCTATGCCTCGGTTGCATGCTTATATGTGTTTTGCTATGTTCGGGTGTGTGTTTTTGGTTGGTTTCTAGGTGGTAGAACTCATAGTGCAGACGGGTTTGAAGGAAGTCATACTCAAAGGCTGCAAAGGTGAGTTCTATATCCCCGGTTTCTATGATTTAAACCTGTTTTGGGGCTGGAAATACATGTAAATAACTTTTAATATGTCCAGTATTTTGTATCGTAAGTTTGGCCCTGTTCTTTTATTGGGTGTGTTTGGGCCTGCATATTTTGCTCGGTTTATGTGGTTGTATGCTTGTTGTCTGAGAGATTAGCATGCTAGATCGGTGTGATGAATGTATAAGAATGAGGATTGGCAACTGATTTTATTATAAGATGCATTTTCAGGTTATTGATCATCTACATTAAGTTTGAATATTTGCATGTGTTGTTCATCCGCATTTGTTGTATGTTCATTCGCATTTGTTTGTCCATGCGCATTTGCTTCAGTCATCCGCATTTGGTTCATGAGCATTTCTTTGGGACACTTGGAATATTTTCTGAGGTGTTCATCCGCATTGGTTTATTCATCCACATTTGTTGTCTGTTCATCCGCATTTGTTTCTCATCCGCATTTCTTTAAGGAGGCAGAATTTTTTGAGATTTTGGGATGTAGTGCTTAAGTGATGAGAAAGGAGGTTTTATGGGGGACTGTGCTTGTTTATGTTTTGCATGCTTTGTATGCTGTTGTGATGATGTGGTTCTATGTAATGTTTATGTCGTGACCTTACATGGTGTGACATAAGTATATGCTATGTAAAGTATTAATTAACGAAAGTGGAAGATAACTAATGAGATGTAAGAATTAATGCATGCATTAATGAACGATCGGAAGTAAGAAAAGTCTTGCAAGCACTGTAAGGAGGTTCACACCCAGTGAAGGGTGTTAGCTTAACTGTGTGCGGGTTAGCTACCCCAGAAGGATGCACACTGGGGTCTAGTCTTTGTGACTGACCATACGTACGGGACCATTGTCGCTTACCCCGGTGCTGGGCCCGCCTCGGGCATGATGTTTGAAGTCTATTATTAGTCTTCGGTCCAGTACCCGCCCTGTGCATGATGTTTGGGGTATAGCACATGGCATGGTCCAAATGATGATACCCCGGTGCTGGGCCCGCCTCGGGCATGATGTTTGAAGTCTATTTATAGTCTTCGGTCCAGTACCCGCCTTGTGCATGATGTTTGGGGTATAGCTCGAGGCATTAGCCTAGAGCATAGAGAAGTGAAAGTAATAATGATCGAACGAAATTTACGATAAGTGAATGAATGAATGTAAGTTGAAGAAGATGAAAGATAATAATGAGATTATCTATTTGTACGTATGATGTATGATCGCTTACGAAGTAATGTATGGTTTTAATCGAAAGAAAAGTATTTTATTTATAAAACTAGAACTCACTCAGCAACGCTGACTTTTATGTGTTTCCAGTTGGCAGGTAATTGTTGCTAAGGATGGCACGGGGCAGCTACTTGGCATTTTTGGATGGCATTCGTTGTTTAGAATTATAATGTTTTTGTGATATAATGCAAATTATGATATTTTGTAATAGTTAACCACAATGTATTATTTTGCAAAAGCAATTATAATGAAATGGTTTGTTTAAAAGAATTCCGCTGTAATGTTTTGGATATAGTAAATGTAAATTATATGTTTTATGTGCGATGATTGTCCAGCTGTAAGCGTCCCGGGAACGGGGCTTTACAAGTTGGTATCAAAGCCAAAGCTTAAGTGAAACGGGTAAATATTTTCAAAAGAAACCTAAACTTAAACTGAGAATGGGACAAAGGGAAGGGATGCCAGTCCGAGTAGCTGCGTGCCATCAGGTATTTTCTTAATGTTAACCGGTATTACGTGCGCATGTTATGTGATTTATGTGCTTCTTAGTATATTTAGATACTGATGAAGTCAGAATAGGAAATGCTTGGGGTATGAAGAGTAAAGTAAGTGGCTAATCACAACTGGCCACTGTAATTAGGGACTTACTATACTTGACATAAACTGAGTTGTTACCTTGAATGACTGTGTTGGTGTTTGAATTGTATAGCGTGTTAGAGGATGGCCGGCGGTAGATCATCGAAGGCTTCTCGAGGTGGAGGTCGTGGTGGACGTGGTGCTGGACCACGGGTCACAAGAGGAAGGCCAAGGGCTGAAGAGGTGTCACGAAGAGCCCGAGACCCCTCATCCAGAGGGTGGTGATGAAAGTGCTAACTTAAGGGCCTCGGTGAAGGAGGCTATTGTAGAGGAGGTGCATCAGGTCATGCAGACGATCTTACCATCTGTGGTGACCGAAGTAATAAAGGCTGTAAGAGAAGGGGAAAGGAAGGAGAGGAACCGGTCCTCTGGAGTAAGGGAGCAACCGGGGACTGAGACGGTTGTCTCTACTGATTAGGAAGAGGAAGAAGAGCCTGAGTTGGAGGCAGCACGAGGCTGTAACTATGGGGCATTTCAAAGATGCAAGCCCCCAACTTTTGACGGAAATGGCACTGCGGCTGCTGCTCATCGGTGGGTGAGAGAGATGGAAGCTGTTCTAGATATCAGCGAGTGCCGGGAAGATCAAAAGGTGAAGTTCGCCACCCACTCATTTGTGGATTCGGCCCTCTGTTGGTGGGATAATATTGTCCAGGCCGAGGGTAGTAGAGCGATTGGCAGGATGAGGTGGAATGATTTGAAGAAACTGGTGATCGAGGAGTTTTGTCCTCACCGAGAGCTCGACAAGGTTGAGAGGGAGTTCCTACAGCTGGAGGCGGAAACCATGACACATCAGCAATATACCACCAAATTCAATGAGATGGCACGGCTGGTGCCTGATACCCTTGTCATGGAAGATTAAGAGATACATTCAGGCCTTGCCGGCGGACATCCGCAGGCACATGATCGCCGCCCGACCGAGCATGTTTAGGTCAGTGGTTGATCTGGCAGGGAGGCTGTATGATGAACGGGAAGTGGTGGTGGCTGAGGTGAGTAAGAAAGGTGGTGGTGACCAGAACTGGAACAGGAAGAGGTTTGGTAGGGGTGGTGTCCGGACAAACATCAAGCGTGCACAGGTGGATGACCGTCGTGTGGTCACATCTGGTGCGGGGTCGAAGAGGTGTGACAAATGTGGAAAGGAGCATTTTGGAGAATGTAGGCGGGGATTGAATGTATGTTTCCTGTGTGGGAGGACAGGGTATATAGCAAAGGATTGTCGTATGGCCAGATGTTTTAACTGTGGTGGAGAGGGTCACATGAGCAGGGAATGCAAGGAGCCAAGGGCTGAGAGTCCCGGAGCGAAGAAGACGTCTGAAACCGAAGGACAGAAAGCAATTGCCAGAGCATTCATGATGACCTAGGAGGAGGCTAGGACGGACCCTGATGTTGTGTCAGGTACGTTCCTAGTAAACCAAACTCTTGTCTCCGTGTTATTTGACTCCGGTGCTAGTAAGAGCTTCATTTCTGCTGCCTTTTGTGCTAAGTTGCCTTTAAGGAGTAGGAGTATTGACGAGCCCCTCGATGTAGAAACTGCCATAGGTAAGTCTACCAGGATTTCTGAGATGATGGAAGGCTGTGTCATAGAAGTAGAAGGTCACAAATTTCCGGTTAGACCATTCGTGATGACCTTAGGCGGTTTCGATGTAGTCCTGGGAATGGACTGGTTAGCGGCCTACGAGGCGAATATCGTATGTCGCAAGAAGATGATTGGACTGACAGCGCCTGACGGGAGTTTTTGTGACGATCTACGGTGATCAAGTTACAACCATTCCGAAGGTGATTTCAATGGCGGTGGCGGGAAAGTGCATGAGGCGTGGATGTAGTGCCTACTTGGCCTACGTGAAGGATGTAGATACGCCAACACCACAACTGTCAGATGTACCAGTTGTGTGTGAGTTCCCAGATGTGTTTCCCAAAGACTTACCAGATGTGCCACCGGACCGCGAGATCGAGTTCCAGATTGACTTGATACCCGATGCTCAACCTGTTGCTAAAGCACCGTATGGGTTGGCTCCGACCGAGATGAAGGAATTGATGGAGCAACTGCAAGAGTTGCTTGATAAGGGGTTCATTAGACCGAGTATCTCTCCATGGGGTGCCTCGGTTTTGTTTGTAAAGAAGAAGGATTGTAGTATGAGGATGTGTATTGACTATCGCGAGCTGAACAAATTGACGGTGAAGAATCGGTATCCATTGCCAAGGATTGATGACCTGTTTGATCAGCTCCAAAGTGCCAGTTGGTTTTCGAGAATAGATCTCCGATCTGGTTACCATCAATTGAAGGTGAAAGAGCAGGATATTCCTAAAACAGCTTTTCGTACGCGTTATGGACACTACGAGTCTCTCGTTATGTCTTTCAGTTTAACCAACGCACCAGCTGCTTTTATGGATCTAATGAATCGAGTGTGTTGGCCGATGTTGGATAAATCAGTGATTGTGTTCATCGATGATATCTTGATTTATTCGAAGAGCGAGGTGGAACATGCCGGTCACATTCGAGAGGTGTTAGAGACGTTGAGAAGGGAGAAGTTGTATGCTAAGTTCTCCAAGTGCGTGTTCTGGTTGCGCGAGGTTCAGTTTTTGGGTCACGTGGTGAATCCCGAGGGGATTGTGGTGGACCCAGCAAAAGTGGAAGCTGTGATGCAATGGAAGTCTCCTAGGACGCCATCTGAGATCCGTAGTTTCTTGGGGTTGGCGGGCTATTATAGAAGATTCATCCAAGACTTCTCTAAGATAGCTTCTCCACTGACCAAGTTGACCTGTAAGGATGTGAAGTTTGTTTGGGGTCAAGAGCAAGAGAAGGCTTTCGAAGAGTTGAAGACGAGGTTGACTCAAGCTCCTGTCTTATCATTACCCGAAGGGAGCGATTATTTGGTGGTTTATTCAGATGCTTCTTACTCGGGTTTGGGTTGCGTACTGATACAGCGAGGAAAGGTTAGAGCTTACGCATCCCGAAAATTGAAGGTTCATGAGGTTAATTACCCTACTCATGATTTGGAGCTAGCAGCTGTGGTCTTTGCGTTAAAAATTTGGAGGCACTACCTGTACGGGATGAGGTGCACCATCTTCACTGACCACAAGAGCTTGAAGTACTTCTTCGAGCAGGAGGATTTGAACATGAGGCAAAGGAGATGGTTGGAACTGATAAAGGATTATGATTGTGAAATCCATTACCATCCGGGCAAAGCCAACGTAGTGGCGGATGCCCTTAGCCGAAAGGAGAGGCCTGAACCAATCCGGGTGAAGGCTTACCAATTGATTTTGACCTCCGATGTGATGAAGAAGGTTAAGGAGTTTCAAGATGAGGCGTTGAAGGAAGATCATCTTAACTCTGAAAGGATGAGTGGTCTAGTCGTAGAATTGGGTGAAAACACTCTCGGTGTTAGAACCCGATTAAGACGGATGTGGATTCCTCGTTACGGGGATTTACGTGGGAGGATTATGGATGAAGCTCATAAGACTCGATACTCCATTCATCCTGGTGCTACAAAGATGTATCAAGACATGAAGAAAGATTTTTGGTGGCTGGGTATGAAGCGCGATGTAGCAGAGTATGTGAGTAAGTGTCTTACTTGCTTGCAAGTGAAGGCCGAGCATCAGAAGCCGTATGAGAAGATCCAACCTTTGGATATACCCGTGTGGAAGTGGGAGCATATCACCATGGACTTTATCACGAAGCTACTGCGTACCGTGAAGGGGTACGATGCCATATGGGTGATAGTCGACCGTCTGATGAAGAGTGCTCACTTCCTACCAATCCGAGAGACGTATTAATCTGAGAAGTTAGCAGATCTATTCATCAGGGAGATTGTAACTCGTCACGGTGTGCCGGTGTCTATTTTTTCTGATCGTGACACTCGGTTTACATGTAAGTTCCGGAAGAGATTTCATGATGCAATGGGGATGAGGTTACACATCAGCACGACTTATCATCCACAGACGGATGGTCAGTCAGGAGAGAACCATTCAGACACTTGAGGATATGCTTCGGGCATGCGTCATTGATTTTGGTGGTAGTTGGGATGACCACTTACCATTAGCTGAGTTCTCATATAATAACGGTTATCATGCCAACATTGGTATGCCCCCTTATGAGATGTTGTATGGTAGGAGATGCAGAACACCCGTTTGTTAGGGTGATATTATCAGAAGGAGTTAGGAAGTATTGAGGTGATTGAGGCTACGACTGAGAAGCTTGAAAAGATCAAAGCCTTTATGAAGGCAGCCAAAGATAGGCAGAAGTCGTATGCCGATAAGAGACGTAGACCAATTGAATTCCAGGTGGGCGATAGAGTTATGTTGAAAGTATCGCCTTGGAAAGGTATCATTCGGTTTAGAAAGCGGGGCAAGTTGAGCCCGAGATACGTAGGGCCTTTCCGAATCATTGCTCGAGTAGGAGATGTGGCCTATAGGTTGGAGTTACCCAATGAGTTAAGTGGAATTCACCGACATTCCATGTATCTCATCTGCGAAAGTGTTTAGCTGACGAGGATATGGTTGTACCACTGGGGGACATTGAAGTTGATGAAAGGCTCAATTATGTGGAGCAACCAGTGGCAATCATTGACCGCAAGGAGAAACAGTTAAGGAATAAAGTGGTTCCTCTTGTGCGCGTACAGTGGAAGCACAGGAAGGGATCCGAGTCTACGTGGGAGACTGAAGAAGAGATGAGGCAGCATTACCCACATCTGTTCGAGGAATAACAGGTTTCGGGGACAAAACCTATATAAGGGGGGTGGACTTGTAACACCCGGAAAATTTTAAAGACGAGAAAGAGGAATAAAAGCAGATAAAAAGGAAGGAAACACAATTTAACCTATGTTAAGGGGCTAAATGTGTCAAAAAGGACAAAAAGAATAAACGTGGGTGTAAAAAGGTGATGGCCGCCCACACCTTCCTGCACATTTCACTTCAACCGGATTTTCTTGAGAGAGAAAGGAGAAGAGCTGAATTTTCGGATTTTGAAGAAAGAAGAAGGAGAATTCGAATTCAAGGTAAGAATTCTTGGTTTTAAGTTGTTCTTGGCTGGACTATGCCTCGGTTGCATGCTTATATGTGTTTTTCTGTGTTCGGGTGTGTGTTTTTGGTGGGTTTCTAGGTGGTGGAACTCATAGTGCAGACGGGTTTGAAGGAAGTCATACTCGAAGGCTGCAAAGGTGAGTTCTAATTCCTGGTTTCTATGTTTTAAACCTGTTTTGGGGCTGGAAATACATGTAACTAACTTTTAATATGTCCAGTATTTTGTATCATAAGTTTGGCCCTGTTCTTTTATTGGGTGTGTTAGGGCCTGCATATTTTGCTCGGTTTATATGGTTGTATGCTTGTTCTGAGAGATTAGCATGCTAGATCGGTGCGATGAATGTATAAGAATGAGGATTGGGAACTGATTTTAGTATAAGATGCGGTTTCAGGTTATTGATCATCCGCATTAAGTTTGAATATTTGCATGCGTTGTTCATCCGCATTTGTTGTATGTTCATCCGCATTTGGTTCATGCGCATTTCTTTGGGACACTTGGAATATTTTCTGAGGTGTTCATCCGCATTGGTTTATTCATCCGCATTTGTTTTTTGTTCATCCGCATTTGTTTGCTCATCCGCATTTATTTAAGGAGGCAGAATTTTCTGAGATTTTGGGATGTAGTGCTTAACTGATGAGAAAGGAGGTTTTATGGGGGACTGTGCTTGTTTATGTTTTGCATGCTTTGTATGCTGTTGTGATGATGTTGTTCTATGTTATGTTTATGTCGTGACCTTACGTGGTGTGACGTAAGTATATGCTATGTAAAGTATTACTTAACGAAAGTGGAAGATAACTAATGAGAAGTAAGAATTAATGCATGCATTAATGAAGGATCGGAAGTAAGAAACGTCTTGCAAGCACTGTAAGGAGGTTCACACCCAGTGAAGGGTGTTAGCTCAATGGTGTGCGGGTTAGCTACCCCAAAAGGATGCATACTGGGGTCTAGTCTTTGTGACTGACCATACGTACGGGACCATTGTCGCTTACCCCGGTGCTGGGCCCGCCTCGGGCATGTTGTTTGAAGTCTATTATTAGTCTTCGGTCCAGTACCCGCCCTGTGCATGATGTTTGGGGTATAGCACATGGCATGGTCCAAATGATGATACCCTGGTGCTGGGCCCGCCTCGGGCATGATGTTTGAAGTCTATTTATAGTCTTCGGTCCAGTACCCGCCTTGTGCATGATGTTTGGGGTATAGCTCGAGGCATTAGCCTAGAGCATAGAGAAATGAAAGTAATAATGATCGAACGAAATTTACGATAAGTGAATGAATGAATGTAAGTTGAAGATGATGAAAGATAATAATGAGATTATCTATTTGTACGTATGATGCATGATCGCTTACGAAGTAATGTATGGTTTTAATCAAAAGAAAACAATTTTATTTATCAAACTAGAACTCACTCAGCAACGCTGACTTTTATGTGTTTCCAGTTGGCAGGTAATTGTTGCTGAGGATGGCACGGGGCAGCTACTTGGCATTTTTGGATGGCATCCGTTGTTTAGAATTATAATGTTTTTGTGATGTAATGCAAATTATGATATTTTGTAACAGTAACCACAATGTATTATTTTGCAAAAGCAATTATAATGAAATGGTTTGTTTAAAAGAATTCCGCTGCAACGTTTTGGATATAGTAAATGTAAATCATATGTTTTATGTGCGATGATTGTCCAGCTGTAAGCGTCCCGGGAACAGGGCCTTACAGAAGAATGAAGATAAATTTTGAAGACCGAAGACTGAAGACAGAAGATTTTGAAGACGGAAGACAATGTAAATCTTAGGGGGAGTATTGTAGAAGCCTATCGAAGATTAACATTTAGTCTTTATTGTCTTTAATAATAGTTTTGTCATAGTTTAGGGACTTATTTGTAAATATATGTTCCTTTTTGTTTTCTTTGATAGTATAAATAGCATAGATTATGTATTAAGCAAAAAAAGGATCTTAGAATCAGTGAACGAATTGTAACTGTTTTCATACACTTGTATTTCTATGCTTTCTATCAATGAAAAACTATGAATTTTTCTGATATGTTTGCATTGATTTGACTACTTGTGTTTGTTTTGATTCAACTGCGTCACAATATCATCACAGATCGATCCATTTTGATCCTATCAATTAATTCAATCTCGTCAAGACTGTCTGTAGAATAATTAAAAAGTTGATCTATGTTTCTGTGAAGAAATTAATCATGTTTCTACCTAAGAGCTTTTTTTGGTTTGTGTTTTAAGATTATGATTCACTCCCTTTTGAAAGATCTTGAGTTTTGTGACATTTGACTTTAACAAACTTAGGATGCCATGAATCACAAAAGTCATAATCTTGTTGAGAAACTTTGACATAATTTTTGAATAATCAACTGTTACAGTTTACATATTTTTGTGTGATTGGTGAAGTTGGTTTGTTCATTGGAAGTCTTACTCCTTTCTTATTAAAGTAGCAATCCATAGTATTATGATCTGTCATTTCATACACTTTATAGTATTTATTAAAGTAGCATTCTATAGTGAAATGATTGAACATGCCACACATTAAACAGTACTTGTTAAAGTAGCAAACAATTGTGCTGTGATTGTACATGTCACACAAATCATAATAAGAAGATCGTGACTATTGTTTTCCTATTGGTTTTGAGTCTTCGGTTGATTTAATGACCTTTTTCTTGGAATTTCTTCGTCCTTAGATTGGAGGCTTGATTAGCATTTTTATCCCCATGAATTTGTTTTTCAACCTTTCACAATTTTTTTTCATCATTTGTTTGTTTTTTGGTTCTAAGATACTTTTTCAGACTTATCAACATCAGCTTTAGAACAAATATCAAAAACAACTTTTGATTTTGTTTTAGAGAAGAAACATGAGTTTTTCCTTTAGAAGTGGATGAATCACCACTCACTTGCATGAACTTTTTTGATTTTAAACCTCATTATCATATTTGCTTTTAGCATGTCGTTGTTTCATCTTCTTCTATAAGTATGACACATACTAAGGGTTACCAAAACCTGATGTTTCTGTTTCATACTTAAATTCTTCCTTATGAAGAAAATCAACATGTTGAAATTTAGTAGATGACTATCAGGTTTTGGCTAGTACATTGGTTTAGCCGAGCATTCTTTGACCTTGATTGGATGACTATTGTTAATCTTCTTTGCCTCTATTTCAACATACTCATAAATAAATGGATTGTTTTCAGGTTTAGTATTCTAAGAAAGATTAGCATATTGTTGATCAACAATTTAATTTCTTCTAAATTAGTATGGTCATGACTCAGGCATCATAGTGTAGTTATGATTATACGGTAAATGAAAAGTTTGATACCCAATACCAGTCATGTCTTTTGGTTCCCTTTGTAAATCAAGCATCTCTTGAAGTTTAGTAAATGAGAATTAAAACTCCTCAAGTTTAACCTCTGTAGCTGATAATTCAGCTTTAGTATTACTTAACAACTCAACTAGATTCTCTATCTGAGCTTCAAGAATATACTTTTCACCATGTAGTTTTTCAATGTCAAGTATTTATGACTTGATTTTCTCTTCATAACCTTTTGACTCATGTTTTACCATTTTTGTTCTTATCCTATCATCCTTTACCATATTAGCATCTTTCAGATTATGTATCCTATAGCATTTCACTTCATCAATGCGTTTATGGTTGTAAAAAAAATGTTTTACCTCAGCTGGCATTGGTGCTGAAACATGATCAATATGAGCCATCAATGCATGACTTGAAAGCTTGGCTTCACCTCAAATGCATACAACCTCTAATAACATACACCATCTTCTCTAATCACAAAACATTTAGAAGTAGTGTGTGGAGTTGCTTTTAATTAAAGGGTAATATGTGGTTGAGTATGATATGATGAATTCCTAGAATGACCAAACTGATAACCACTTTGATAAGAGTGCTAATGATTACCTTGACTTGATTAGTTTCCATATGAGTTCTTATAGAATCTAAATGGGCATTTACACACCAGTAGAAACACTTGACCTTTGATTTGTCATAGCCAAGTTTGATGTTCTCATTCAAAGATAGCTTCTTCCCATTTCTGAAGAACCTTTTTGCTCTCATAACAATAATAGCCATTTTCCACATATTCTAGGTTACCAAAACCTGCTGTTTATGTTTCATACTTACTTGTATCCACATGAAAAAACTAACATGTTGAAATTGCACATAAGGAATAATAGTTTTGAATGGACTTTTGGGTTTTAGATTATATAATAGTTTAATCGAGTACTCTTAGACCTTGTCTGGATGACTATTCTAAATCTTCTTTCCATCTATTTCAACATATTCATATACAGATGGATTGCTTTAAGGAATACTATTCTGAGAAAGATTTGTAGATTTGTTATTAATGATTGTAATTTCTTTTAAAATTGGTTTTGTCATTGACTCATGTGTAGAGATGGAGCCTAAAGGCTCGGGAAATCAAAAGAAGATATTGAAGATCAAGACAGTAACATGAGAACTTTTGATCCATGTGAGAACTTAGTTCTCGCACGAGACCTTTTGGTTTAGTATAAATAGTTTGCTTTTGATGTATTTGTAATTAATCCTGATTTGAGCTAAAGATTTGTAATCACTACATTAGAAAGCAATACAATTGAAGTTTATTTACTTAAGTGTTGCTTGATTCTACTTCATATATTACGTTTCATCATTCTAATTACATTTTTGTGAGTGAATACATTCTGAATATTTCTCTCGAGATCGATTTATATTGAATTTCAAGGTCCTTACAATTGTTATCGGAGCCATGAGTGCTCTAGATTGATTGGATTAGAATTGGAAGCATTTTGAAGAGTTTTTGAGCTACATATTTGATTTCTGTTTAAAGATTGCTTTGGTTTCTGCTTTTGGAGTGAACTCAAAGGTGTTTAAGATTAGTATTAAGCAAAACAAGTTCATTTGAAAAAGTGAAGATGATTTCATGATTTAATTGGACTTAATTGAATCAATTAGAGACATTTAGGATCAAATTTGAACCTAATTCATTAATTTTAAGCTTAGTCACTTAATTTATGAAACATTGGTGATTAGATTGATGTTGGAAATTTAGAAATTGCACTAAAATGATTCTGCGAAAACTTAACTTTTGCACGCCAAAAGTTATAATTACATGCGAGAACTAAAGAATTAGCAAAAGTTTGTTATAAAAAGATTCCATTCGCGCGAGAACTTTGACATCTCGTAAAAGTTTGTTACAAATCTTTTTGCGCGACAAGTTTCTGCGAAAAGACCACACGAAACGTTTCAAAGTTATTGTTTCACGCGAGAATTTAGTGTGACATCCGGTAATTTTCCGATACCAAACTCCGTTAGTACCGTTAAGTCTTGCATACACGTGTTATGAGCACACACTAGTTGTCGTTGACTTAATAATAATTAATAATGATAAACAGATAATTATTTCAATATAATGTTGGTTATTAGTTGTGCTTATGCGATCTAAATATTATTTGTGGATTTTATCTTGTAACGTGCCAACGTGTGTATTTAATTCGTGTATTTTTGTGACTAGTGAAAATAATGCATATGATTATTACTGTTAATTAATAAAGCTTATATTAGTAAGTTAAAACCTTTTAAAAAGTAATTAAAAGCTTATTTTTAATAAAATGTAAAACAATAGGGGTTTAAATGGTAATTATGGTTAATTAAATAAATAAAAAAAACATAACCCTAGCCCCCCACCCAACCCTCGGCCGCGACTTCTTCAAACACACACACATCTTGCGATTTTGGTGCTAGAACAAGCATTCCCCATCGATTTTGATAAATACAAGGATTACAACAAGTTAGAAACTTCAATTCCAAGCCAATACGTGATTAAAGGTTAGTTTTTTTTTGTGGTTTTTCATGGTTTTGATGTTGGCCGAAAACCATAGTTCGAAAATTGGTGATTGAATGTCGATTCCTTGATGTTTAATGATTATGTGATGTTAATTAGATTGTATAGATGCTAGTTTAAGTAGATTATGCAAGAAAGTTGCGATTTTGATGCGTTGTTCATACGTTACTAATAATAGTAACTTTAATCGCATGAATATGGTGATTTGATGATGAATTGATGTTACTAGGGTATTTATGATGTTATATGGATGTTAGAATGATGATGATTTTGCTAGGAATCCAAGAATTGATAATGTAGTTCATACATTGCCAAAAGTGGAAACTTTAATTTATGAAGATTTGTGTTTGGGTAAATTGCAAGTGCTTGATGGTTGATCATGATCTTTATGAACTAGATAAGGTATGTTAGTGATGAACATGTGTTGTAATTCATGAAAGGATAGATTTTGGGGATGCACTTTCCCAAAAGGGAAACTTTATTTGTACAAAATCTTGGATATGATGATTTGAGCATGTTTGTGACATTAGGATCATGTTAGCATGTTCATGGATGATTTCTAATGTGGTGGAATGTATTGTTTGGGTTGTATGAATACTTGTTTAGTTATTTGGGGATTTGATCTCTTGGTGGTTATACATGGTGATGGATTATGTAGGTTATGATAGAACTATTGTTTGGGTTGTAATAGATCATGGTTGGACATTTTGGTTGATATGGATTCTGTTGAATAATATGATGATGATCGTCATACACGCGTGCGAATCTAAGGCACCTACTTAGTAGGATTGGCAGGGTTTAGGGTGTGAAGTCATGAGTGGCTTCACATGGCATGTTGTGCATGATTTGATTCTGTGTATGATGCATTAGCTATGGTATAATTATATTGAACATGATGATTACTTTAGATTCGCAAGACTTGTAGGATAATCTAGTTGTATGATGATCTAGGTAGTACATGTGGTTAATGAAGTGGCATACGTGAACAACTTGTGTGATAATCATGTGTGATGAACTGTTATGTTTGATTGAATGGAATTTCACCAATAATGTCACCAACGGGTCAAACGGGTCAACTGGGTCAATGTGTCTTGTTTTTCCAAAACCTTGAGTTCTTTGGCTTATAGAGCACTTAGGGTTCATAATGGTATTGTGTACACGTACTCATGTACTTGCGTGTTCTAGGTAACATCTGAAGGTTGTCTTTCCTCCCTTTCAAGTTAATCTCTTAAGTTCTTTCTTATGCACACCAGGTGAGTTCATGCCCCACTCTTTTACATACTCTCTTTTGGGGGAGATAGCATGTTAGTTTTATAAATGCTTTACTATTATAAGTTGTGAATAGTATAATATAGTATTGAATACCATGAAAGTCCTCACACTTTTGGATTGTTAATAATGATGATTAGCAGGAAATCTTGGGTAGTACTACTGGGTCTGACGAGCCCCACCTTTGCGACTCGAGGTCAAACGGGTGCAATTTTGTCCTAACACAAACATTGTCACGACGAAGTAAGTCATGAAGGGAGGCAATAAACGAAACACAGTCAGCTTCAATCGCGAAATGACTATGATTATTACTTGTGAATTTAGACTAGCTATCTAATTCAATGCACTCTTATATTTTATACTGTTACAGTTATGTTTTACGTAAACTCTTGAACTCACCATCCATTGTGTTGACTCTTTTAGTATGCTATTCTCAAGTTGAGGTTACCATTGCCTAGGAGCATGTACATGGTCAGCATCATTGTAGTTGTCAGCATGGTTGAAATTCTGTATTTGGTTTGATTGTTAAACATTTAAGTCTTTGTTGGTACTACTTTGGGCGCGTGTATTTGCGCGTTTTACATTATGTCACTTTACTTTGGTTTCTCTAGTTTATTAAATGCTTGCGCATCATTTTAAAGTTAATGTCTGATCTTGGTATGTTGGTTCATATAGAGTCTTTCTGAGTAACTCTGATTTTGGTATGTTGGTTCATATAGAGTCGGTTAATGGTGGTTTTGCTACTGTATTATTTGATACTAGAGCTGATAGAAGCTTTATTTCCACTAAATTTAGTAGTCTTTTAAGTGATATGCCTTCAACATTAGAATCTAAGTACACCGTAGAGTTAGCAGACGGTAAACATATTCACATGACATATATCCTTAGAGGCTGCAAGATAGAACTTGCTGTTCATACCTTCGACATAGATCTCATGCCTATCACACTTGGGAGCTTTGATGTAGTAGTCGGCATGGATTGGCTTTCTGACAAGCAAGCGGAAGTCATATGTCACGAGAAGGTTATACGGATTCCTAATGGTGAAGAAAATCTCTTGGTCCAAGGCGATAGGAGTAGTGCAGTAATGGGCATTATCTCGTTCATGAAGGCACAGAAGTTGTTACGGAAAGGTCGACTAGCCATATTGGCACTTGTCACAGACAAACAAACAGAGGAAAAGAAGATAGAGGATATCCCCATGGTTCGTGAGTTTACCGAGGTGTTTCCGGAGGACCTGCCTGGACTACCACCTCATCGTCAAGTCAAATTCCAAATTGATTTGACTCCAGGAGCCGCTCCGATTGCGAGAGCACCTTACCGGTTAGCTCCAAACGAACTGCAGGAATTATCTGCTCAACTCCAAGAACTATTGGATAAAGGATTTATCCGACCTAGCTCGTCGCCCTGGGGAGCGCCAGTTCTATTTGTCAAGAAGAAGGACGGTACATTTCGAATATGCATTGAATATAGGGAGCTGAACAAGGTTACAATCAAGAATAGATACCCGCTACCTTGTATAGATGATTTGTTTGATCAACTGCAAGGATCAAGCTATTATTCTAAGATTGACCTGAGGTCTGGGTATCATCAGCTGAGAGTTCAAGAGGAGGACATCTCGAAGACTACCTTTCGTACACGTTACGGTCACTACGAGTTCTTGGTCATGCCATTCGGGTTGACGAATGCACCAGCGGTATTCATGGACTTCATGAATCTCGTGTGTAAACCCTATCTTGATCATTTTGTTATTGTCTTTATCGATGACATATTGATCTACTCAAGGACAGAGGAAGAGCACGGAGAGCACTTATGGTTAATCTTGGAATTACTTTGAAAAGAACAACTGTACGCCAAATTTCTTAGTGTGATTTCTGGATACGGGAAATGCAATTGTTGGGTCATATTGTTAACGAGAAAGGAATACATGTGGATCCGGCAAAAATTGAAGCGATAAAGAATTGGTCGGTTTCTAAGACGCCAAGTGAGATACGACAGTTTCTTGGACTGGCAGGATACTATCGATGGTTCATCGAAGGATTTACTAAGATTTCTCAACCCCTCAAAGCTTTGACTCACAAGGGAACGACGTATAAATGGGGCGAGAGTCAGGAATCTGCTTTCCAGTTGCTGAAACAGAAACTATAGAGCGCACCGATATTGTCGTTACCAAAGGGAAGTAATGACTTCGTAGTCTAATGTGATGCTTCTATTGAAGGACATGGTTGTGTCCTGATGCAGCGAGATAAGGTGATAGCTTACGCCTCTCGACAACTGAAGGTTCATGAGAAGAACTATACTACCCATGACTTGGAACTGGGTGCGGTAGTTTTTGCCTTAAAGATCTGGAGACACTACTTGTACGGTACCATATGCACTGTTTACACCAATCACAAGAGTCTTCAGCATATCTTTGAGCAAAAGGAATTGAACATGAGGCAAAGACGTTGCGTAGAGCTACTGAACGACTATGATTGTGCCATCAGATACCATCCGGGGAAAGCAAATGTAGTCGCTAACGCACTGAGTAGGAAAGAAACTGCTAAGCCTCGACGTGTGCGAGCTTTGCAACTTACAATTAGCACACAGTTACCGGAACAATTCAGAGAGGCTCAGACAGAAGCTTTGATAGCAGAAAACATAGGGTCTGAATCGTTAAGGGGAATGGAAAAACAATTTGAAGTAAAGGCTGATGGAATTCGTTACTTCATGGACAGACTTTGGGTACCTCTGTATGGAAGTCTAAAAGACTTGGTTATGAGTGAGGCACACAACTCTAAGTACTCTATACATCCTTGATCTGACAAGATGTATCATGATCTGAAGGCGTACTACTGGTGGCCAAACATGAAGGCGGATGTAGCTACATATGTGAGCAAGTGTTTGACCTGCTCAAAGGTAAAAGTGGAGTATCAAAAACCATCTGGGCTATTACAACAACCTGATATCCCTATGTGGAAGTGGGAACAGATCTCAATGGATTTCATTACCAAGCTACCTCGGACTCCTACTGGTTGTGACACGATATGAGTTATTGTGGATCGATTAACGAAGTCTGCTCATTTCTTGGCAATAAGGGAAACAGACAAAATGGAGAAATTAACCTGACTTTATTTGAAGGAGATAGTTTCAAGACATGGTGTACCGGTTTCAATCATTTCCGACCACGATGCCCGTTTTACATCGCACTTCTGGTAGTCGTTACATAGATCTTTAGGTACGCGGTTAGACATGAGTACTACTTATCACCCGCAAACCGATGGTCAAAGTGAGCTTACTATACAGACACTAGAAGACATGCTACGTGCTTGTGTGATTGACTTCGGGAATAACTGGGAAGTTCACCTACCATTGGTGGAATTTTCTTACAACAACAGTTATCACACTAGCATAAAGGCAGCACCTTTTGAAGCTTTGTATGGTCGAAAATGTAGATCACCAGTTTGTGGGCTGAAATTTGTGATAGCCAGCTAACGGGTCCTAAGTTAGTACACGAGACCACTGAGAAGATTATACAAATAAGGAACCGTATGGCTGTAGCGCACGACTGATAGAAAACTTATGCTGATAAGCGACGGAAACCTCTAGAGTTCCAGGTTGGTGACAAAGTCTTATTGAAAGTCTCACCGTGGAAAGGCGTGATTCGGTTTGGTAAAAGAGGAAAGCTAAATCCGAGATACGTTGGACCATTTGAGATATTAGAAAGAATAGGTCCAGTGGCCTATCGACTAGCCCTACCTGATTCATAGAGTGGAATCCATGACGTATTCCATGTTTCAAATCTAAAGACGTGTTTAACGGATGAAATGATGATCGTACCGCTTGAGGAAGTCCAAGTAGATGAACAATTACATTTCATTGAGGAACCGGTCGAGGTGATGGATCGTGAGGTAAAGACACTTAAGCAAAGCAAGATACCCATAGTCAAGGTTCGTTGGAACTCGAGACGTGGACCGGAATTCATGTGGGAACGTGAGGACCAGATGAAGCTTAAGTATCCTCAGCTATAAAGAAAAGACGATGCCAGCCAGTGAAGGTATTGATTTAAATTTCAGGACGAAATTTCTTTCAACATGGGGATGATGTGACAACTCACCCGAAACTCACTCGATTTCTTTGTGCCAATGCAGTAGACCAGTGATGTAACTCAACCATGTAACGCAATTTTCGGGACGAAAAATCTTTCAACATGGGGATAATGTGACATCCGGTAATTTTCCGTTTCTAAACTCCGTTAGTACTAAAATGATTCTGCAAAAACTTAACTTTTGCACGCCAAAAGTTATAATTACATGCGAGAACTAAAGAATTAGCAAAAGTTTGTTATAAAAAGATTCCATTCGCGGGAGAACTTCGACATTTCGCAAAAGTTTGTTACAAATCTTTTTGCGCGACAAGTTTCTGCGAAAAGACCACATGAAAAGTTTCAAAGTTATTGTTTCACGCGAGAATTTATTGTGACATCCCGTTATTTTCCATTACCAAACTCCGTTAGTACCGTTAAGTCTTGCATACACGTGTTGTGAGCACACACTAGTTGTCGTTGAACGTTGGTGACTTAATAATAATTAATAATGATAAACAGATAATTATTTAACTAATAATGTTGGTTATTAGTTGTGCTTATGCGATCTAAATATTATTTGTGGATTTTATCTTGTAACGTGCCAACGTGTGTATTTAATTCGTGTATTTTTGTGACTAGTGAAAATAATGCATATGATTATAATTGTTAATTAATAATGCTTATATTAGTAAGTTAAAACCTTTTAAAAAGTAATTAAAAGCTTAGTTTTAATAAAATGTAAAACAATAGGGGTTTAAATGGTAATTATGGTTAATTAAATAAAAAAAACATAACCCTAGCCCCCACCCAACCCTCGGCCTCGACTTCTTCAAACACACACACATCTTGTGATTTTGGTGCTAGAACAAGCATTCCCCGTTGATTTTGATCTAATACAGGGATTACAACATGTTAGAAACTTCAATTCCTAGCTAATACATGATTAGAGGTTAGTTTTTTTTTGTGGTTTTTCATGGTTTTGATGTTGGCCGAAAACCCTAGTTCGAAAATTGGTGATTGAATGTCGATTCCTTGATGCTTGATGATTATGTGATGTTAATTATATTGTATAGATGCTAGTTTACGTAGATTATGCAAGAAATTTGCGATTTTGATGCGTTGTTCATACGTTACTAATAATAGTAACCTTAATTGCATGAGTATGGTGATTTGATGATGATTTGATGTTACTAGGATATTTATGATGTTCTATGGATGTTAGAATGATGATGATTTTGCTAGGAATCCAAGAATTGATAATGTAGTTCATACATTGCCAAAAGTGGAAACTTTAATTTATGAAGATTTGTGTTTGGGAAAATTGCAAGTGCTTGATGGTTGATCATGATCTTTATGAACTAGATAGGGTATGTTAGTGATGAACATGTATTGTAATTCATGAAAGGATAGATTTTGGGGATGCACTTTCCCAAAAGGGAAACTTTATTTGTACAAAATCTTGGATATGATGTTTTGAGCATGTTTGTGACATTAGGAACATGTTAGCATGTTCATGGATGATTTCTAATATGGTGGAATGTATTGTTTGGGTTGTATGAATACTTGTTTGGTTATTTGGGGATTTGATCTCTTGGTAGTTATACATGGTGATGGATCATGTAGGTTATGATAGAACTATTGTTTGGGTTGTAATAGATCAGGGTTGGTCATTTTGTTTAATATGGATTCTGTTGAATAATATGATGATGATTGTCATATATGTGTGCTAACCTGAGGCCCCTACTTAGTAGGATTGGCAGGGTTTAGGGTGTGAAGATTACTTGAGATTCGCATGACTTGTAGGATAATCTAGTTGTATGATGATGTAGGTAGTACATGTGGTTAATGAAGTGGCATACGTGAACAACTTGTATGATAATCATGTGTGATGAACTATTATGTTTGATTGAATGGAATTTCACCAATAATGTCACCAACGGGTCAAACGGGTCAACTAGGTCAATGTGTCTTGTTTTTCTAAAACCTTTAGTTCTTTGGCTTATAGAGCACTTAGGGTTCGTAATGGTTTTGTGTACACGTACTCATGTACTTGCGTGTTCTAGGTTCTTAAGTTCTTTCTTGTGCACACCAGGTGAGTTCATGCCCCACTCTTTTACATACTCTCTTTTGGGGGAGAGAGCATGCTGGTTTTATAAACGATTTGCTATTATATGTTGTGTATAGTATAATATAGTGCTGAATACCATGAAAGTCCTCAACTTTCGGATTGTTAATAATGATGATTAGCGGGAAATCTTGGATAGTACTACTGGGTCTGACGAGCCCCAACTGTGCGACTCGAGGTCAAACGGGTGCAATTTTGTCCTAACGCAAACATCGTCATGACCTGGTAAGTCGTGACGGGAGGCAATAATGAAACACAGTCAGCTTCAATCACGAAATCACTATGATTATTACTTGTGAATTTAGACTAGCTATCTAATTTAATGCACTCTTATATTTTATACTGTTAGAGTTATGTTTTACGCAAACTCTTGAACTCACCAACCATTGTGTTGACTCTTTTAGTATGCTATTCTCAAGTTGAGGTTACCATTGCCTAGGAGCATGTACATGGGTCAGCATCATTGTAGTTGTCAGCATGGTTGAAATTCTGTATTTGGTTTGATTGTTAAACATTTAAGTCTTTGTTGGTACTACTTTGGGCGCGTGTATTTGCGCGTTTTACATTATGTCACTTTACTTTGGTTTCTCTAGTTTATTAAATGCTTGCGCATCATTTTAAAATTAAACTCTGATTTTGGTATGTTGGTTCATATAGAGTCGTTTTGAGTAACTAATGACTAAGATTCGGGTTTGTTCACATGCCCCGCGGTAAAACCCCGCATGTGGATTTTGAGGGTGTGACATTTAGTTTTTCAATAATTTTAAAAAGTTTCACTTCCGTTTTTCAAAAATGGCAAATTTGAAGAATATTACTGCTACTTTAAACTGTGATAATGAGATTGGTACAAGCACCAAACCTAGGAGACTTCTAAGTGAAGATGATTATCCGGATTGGGTTTACCGTATTGAGAACCATGGATGTTTCGGCCGATCAAATACGGACCATATATTCTGGTGTATTCGAATGACAAAAGAAAATTAGTTCCAAAACCTGAACATTTGTGGGATGAGGAAGACATGAAAAAGCTTGAACTCAATGATTAAGTTTATGTTGTGATAACTATGGCTCTGCCTACTAAACTAGCACAAAAATTTAAAGAATTCAGAGAAGCCAAAGTCTTATGGGATGCCTTGGAAAAACAGACTATGGAAAATAAGGATATGAGGGAGAAACTCGGAAAGATATGCTGAATCAAGAATTCAACACGTTTAATCATGTACTTGGGGAGACATTGGAAACACAAATGTCAAGATTTGTAAAACAAATTAGAAAGATGAAAAATGAATGAATAAAGTTAGAGAAGTTATTGAATGTCAAGATTTGTAAAACTAATCACAAATGTCAAGATCTGTCAACAAGAAGTTATTGAATTCATTACCTTACAGTTGGAACAACAACCTCACTACCATCAAGAGAACCAAAGATCTGTTTACCTTATCTCTCAGTGATCTGATTTCTACTACCAAATCTTACGAAATGGATGACAAACAAAGAGCTGCAAATCACTTAAACACAATCGGATTTGAAACAACTGCTAAGATGGAAGTAATCCTAATTATTATATGAGCTACTCATAACTGTGTAAGCAATAGTAGTCAACAAACCCTGTCATTTCTACTATCAAAGATACATATATCCCTTATTTCCAAGTCGCTAATCCAAATCAATTTTAGCCCATGCAGTCTCAACGTATATCCTCTCAGCCACAAACTCACTCTTACCCATCCATTTAGCCTTCACATCATACTGAACAAGCATCTGTTGCCAAATCCAACCAATCTAAACAAACAATTCAAATTGTTGATGAACATCTTTTCCTTATTTACAACATTCATGTCTAGCTATGAAGCATTTATGGTTGGAAGATTGAGTGCACAAAACATTATGGTTGATGATTTACAGTAAGTTAACCTAGATGATGTTGAAGAAAATGACATTAAATACCAAATGGCAATGGTGGTGTTCAAGGCAAAGAACTTCGCAAGATGAATGGGTCGATAAATGTTTAGGGTAAAAAACTCTAGTAAGATTAGGTTTGACAAGACGAATTTGAGGTGGTACAACTGTGACAAACCTAGGCATTTTCCTAGGGAATGGACAGAGTTAGAGCAAATCAGAATGACAGTGGTAAGAAATGGTGATAGTCAACATTGAAGCCAAGAATGATAAGGCTAGTTCTTATAACAACAAAGCTTTAGTATCTTAGACTAATGGAGATAATGACTGGTCGGACCAAATGGATATATTAGATCTCAAACCATCCATTGCTTTGTTGGTAGAGATAAACATTTGTGAAGATGAAGTTTAAGAAAACTTATTGGCAGAATTTGTACCGAGTGACATGGTTGAGGGTATTTTTGCTGATGAAGAGTTGAAAAAAGATGATGAGAATGATTTTACTGAACCTACTGTTGAGACTACTCCAGCATAAGTAATGAAGACTTTAGTTGCTAAAGAATGAATTAAAGAAAAAGCTATTGAGAACACTCCAGCTACTCAAGAGAAGAAAAGCTTACATTTCATTGTTGTTAAGGAGACTCTAACCTGCTCATATTCAAGTTGATAATGTTGTCGAGCTCACTCTAGAAACCGTAGCAGGAAAGGAAGGTGGTGAGAAAAAGGAAGTGATGACGGCATTCATGGTGAAAGGAATGTCTAAAGAATCTACAAAGTCTGAAGTCACGAATGAGGTATATATTAATCTTTGTACTAATTCCTATATTGAAAAGGTTCAAAGATATAGACTTCACAACAAGCACTTGATTTTAGAAGTTGAAAAACTTTAACATCAAGCTCAAAAATATAAAACAAATGAACAGATTTTCAAAGAAAAGCTAGAAGGCTTAAACAAATCAATTTATCAACTACAACTTAATCTTCATGATAAAGACAGTAAAATTAATGATTTGACATCACGTAATAATTATCTAGCTTTGGAAATAAACAAACTTAATAGTGAACTCTTGTTTGCGAAACTCACGATTGAGAAGTTTGAAATTTCTTTAAACATGGTTGAAGGTATAATTAAATCAAAAATGACTTCAAAGATTAATGGAGGTTGAAGCGGTATTGGATATTCCAAAATTGCACCACCAATTAATCATGATTATACATGTTTACCTTCATCAGTTACCACAACTGATGAAGACATGAACTATGGTTTGGGTTCTCAACCAAATTATGACTTAAAACCTTAAGTCAACAATTATTTGATTGTTGATACAATCATAAAAAAAAAAGAATTAAACTTAATGATGTTATTTCTTTTGAAGAAAGTATGAAGATAGATGGTTTGGTTGAAGATTGGCATAGTGATGATGAAATAGATTTTCTAGATAATAATACTAATAATAAAGATTATACTGAAAAGTTATCTTCTTCTAAATTATCACTATCAATCAATGAAAAGTCTAATGTTTATGTTTCTACAATTGATTGTTCAACTGAGGCCAACAAACAAAAGAAGATAAAAGTAAAAAAGTCATTCATAAAGAAAATGAAAGAAAAAAAATACAATATCATTATCTGACTTGAAAAATGAGTTCAAGAATAGATTTGTTTCAAAAGGCAATATAGATAAGGAAGATTATATGTTAAAAGAAAAGAATGCTCGGTTTTCTAAAAATAAAATTCCTAATGATGCTAACCCAATGAAACAAGATGTGTGTAGATCAGGTGTCATGGAAACTGGTCTAATTCCGGTGACACATCTTGTTTCATGGAAACTGGTCCAATTCCGGTGACTATGTCTCAAATGGTTAAAGCTACAGTGCATGCCTTATCGGCTTCAGGAAATAATCAATCGATAAAGAAAATTACCTCAATTCTTTCAGATTTAGCTAGGAATGTTCATGATGAAAGAAAGAAATAAGAGACTGTTAAAGAATCACAATGCCAAAGAAATACTAAAGCCGAATTCTATGATAACTTTGGTGGTTATCATAGACAGCTTGAGGGAAACACACAAGTGCATAATGTTTATCATAAACCATGTTGCTATATTTTTGGAAAGTCAAATCATATTGCTAGAAATTGCATTCATCAACATAAATCAACAAGCAAACAATGATTTCATAATTCTATCACACATAATAGAAAATAATTTTTCGTTAATGTCAAGTTTAATAAAATTCATATCATATGAAATCTTTTGTTTCAAAACAAAATGTTTTGATGAAAAATAAGTTGGAAACAGGAGATAATTAAGAAATCTCAAAATGCAGATGAAAGCGATCTCAATCTCGGAAGTATGAAAGATACGTTAAAAGAAAATTGTCACAAAATTCACAAAGCTGATTAAAAAATGGAAAGTAAAGGACAAACAGTTAGATTCAGATATCATTGATGACTATGTTTTCAATGATAAATGAGAAATGATTTTGAAGTCTGTATCATATTTGGATGAAAACAATGTTCTTAAGTCAACAATGGCTTGGGTTCCTAAACTTGATTATATTCATTCATATGTGCGAGAACAACCAAGGCAAGTCATTAATAGCATATGGCATGTTAATAGCGGTTGTTCTAGGCACATGACAGGTAACATATCACTATTAAACAATGTTCAACCTTACTATGGTGGTTATGTTATTTTTGCTGGGGATAAAGGAGGTAAAATTACAAAGAAAGGTACAATGTCAAATGGCGTGTTAAGCTTTGAAGATATAAGCTTTGTTGAAGAATTAAAACACAATTTGTTAAGTGTTTCTCAAATTTGTGACAAGTAGTGTTCAACATACTTCACTGATAAAGAATGTCTAATTCTAAAACCTAGTTTTGTAATTCCTGATGAATGGGTTTTGTTGAGAACTCTGAGAGATAAAGGCACTTACTTGTTAGATATGAATGGTTCAAGTTCATTTGTGTTGGATCATATGAGGCTGGTGCAACCAAAACAACACTTAGAATATTTTTGAAGTACAATTGAAGAAGTCTTCAGAAGCTAAAGCTGCTCTTCCAAAGACAAGTTGAAGATCTTCCGAAGCTTAAGTATGAAGAACTTCCAAAGGAAAAACTAAGTTTTCCGGGACTAAGTAGTTTTACTTCCAAAGTATTTGAAGAACTTCCGAAGGTAGAACCAAATCTTCCAAAGTATATGAAGACCAAGTAATTCTCCTTCCAAAGCATTCACACTTAGAAGATCCAAGGCAAAGTCTTCCGAAGAATGAAGTCATAAAGACTTGCAGATGACTTGGAAGAAGTTGATTCTTCCGAAGTATAAATGGCATCGGAAGAACTTATTCTACCGAAGCCATTTTGCCTTAGGAAGAATCAACTATGAACCAGTGGACATAAGTATGGGCTGTTTGACATCCGCTGACAACTCTCATACACTGCATGGTATTTTCCCACTCCCATGTAGTTTACGATACTTTAATCCACTGTTTACCTTTTTCAGTTAGTACAGTTACCATACTTAGTTGGTGACAAAAGGTAAGTTATGGACCTGTCATGACTACCTAATCTAGGATATTATTTTATCTTAAATATTTTTACTTCTAGCAATATAGTATTTGATTAGCGGTAAATTCCAGCTGCTTTTCCAAGTATAACCGGCTGTAGATAGTAGTATATATAGTTTCTCATTGTAACTTATGTAACCATGCTTGTAAGAGTCTTGTAATACTGAGTTGAGAAATAATATATACAAGTATCTTGAAAACCATTCTTGTGTTCATTAACTTATTATATTATTGTCAACTTAGTTATAGATTCCTCTTCATCAATCGGGTGAGACTTAGTGAGTTTGTGAGATACAAAACTTGTGTTGAGAGACCAACATCGATCCTACAATTTGTAACAACATCTTGTTTGTTATCAAAATCCTTGGAAAGTGATTCAATGTTATGGCATCGTCATCTTGGACATGTTAACAATAAGTCTATGAACAAGTTAGTTAGAGTAAATCATGTTGTAGGCTTAACATTGAAAGAATTTGAACTTATCAAACATTGTCTATCATGTTTAACATGAAAAGAACATAAACTTCCTCATAAACCAGTTGCTCATACCGAAATTGAATCAATCCTTTAATTATTACACATGGATTTGTCTGGTTTGTTGAGTATTTTGAGTTTAGGACGTTGTGCATATTGCTTGGTTATTACTGATGATTTTTCCAAATTCACTAGAGTTTGCTTTTTAGCAAAAAAAGATGAAATGCCTTGTTTGCTAGTAAAGTTCATGACTCTCGTGTAATATCAAACTAATAAAGGAATCAAGTGCATCAAAAGTGATAATGTAACTTAGTTTTGCAATCATATCTTGAATGAATTTTTTGATTCAAAGGGAATAGTAAGACAATTCAGTTTTGCAAGAACACCACAACAAAATGGTGTTGCTTAAAGACAAAACAGAATGTTGATTGAAGCACCTCAAACTATGCTATCAGCAGCCAAGCTTCCTTCATTCTTTTGGGTTGAAGCTGTTAATTTTGCATGTTTTGTTTAGAATCGTGTTCTAATAAATAAACAAAAAAATATGACCCCTTATAAATATTTTTTAAACATAAACCCAAAGTCAAATACTTTAAGACATTTGGATGTTGTTTTGCATTATTACACACATCTGATTAAAAGTCAAAATTTGTTGAAAAGGCAGATGACTATTATTTTGATGGATACTCAGTGAACAAAGTAGCATATAGGGCTTATAATAAAAAGACTAAACAAATTATTGAGTAATTTGATATAGATTGGAATGAATCTAACAAAACATATACATGATCTGCTCCTTCTTGGGTATATATGATTATGTCTTATTGTTTTATACTTTTAATCAATCTTCGGTTGTATCTGCAGCTACTCAACCTTTGACATCATCCATTCAAGATGTATTCTCTGATGAAGTTGAAATTCTTTCATCTTCCACCAAAGGAATGTCATTAGATATATGTTCTTCCTCAACAATATCAGCTGTTCAACCATCTAATTCAGACTTGAATCAAGTTCCTGAAACTGATTTGATTTAAGTTAATTCAGTTGTTGAACAAGTTCCACAAGATTCTGAACCAAGTTCTTCTTGTATAAAAGATGTTCCAATTGATGCAATTTAAGTTCCTTTTGAAGATTTACACACTGATAATGACATCACTCAAGAGGAATATATTGTCTATCAACCAGAAGGAGGAAATGGTGTTGAAGAACCTATTGGTCACATGTCAAATTTAGACAAATTTATTTTAGAAGATCTGATTCCTCAGTTGAGAATACTTAAAGATCATCCATCTGAAGCAATCATTAGTCTATTATTGCAAGGCGTTCCCACTCAAAGTCAATCAGGAGCAATCCATACAGGCTTGTACATATGCTTTATTTCTTAAATCATGTTAAAGAATGTAGAAATGACTTTGAAAGAGAATACTTGAGTAAATGCAAGATGAGTTGATGCAGTTTAAGAAGTTAGATGTTTGGCATTTGTGTGAGCTTCCAAAAGATAAGCTGCCGATCCGAACGAAATGGATATTTCACGATAAGATGGATGAGAAAGGTGTTATTGATCACAACAAGGCCACACTTGTTGTACAAGGATTATATCAAGGTGAAGGTCTTGATTATGAGGAAGTCTATGCTCTAGTTGCTAGACTTGAAGCAATACATATATTTCTGGCTTATGCTTCATGCATGAACTTTAAGGTTTATTAGAAGGATGTAAAGACTGCATTTTTAAATGTCAAAATGAAAGAGGAGACCTTTGTTTGTCAACCGCCTAGTTTTGAGGATCTAAATCATCCTGACTATGTCTATAAGTTAAACAAAGCACTCTATGGCTTACATCAAGCACCTCGTGCTTGGTATGCTACTCGCACTAAAGATTTGCTTTCAAATTGTTATATAAGGGGTGCTATTGATCAAACTTTATTTCTAAGGAAGACTAGTTATGAGCTCATTCTTGTCCAAATCTATGTTGATGACATTATTTTTGGATATACACATGAAGATTTATGTGAGGAGTTTGAAGTGGTGATGCAAAAGAAGTTCGAGATGAGCTCCCTTAGAGAAATTTTGTTTTTTTTTGGGTATTCAAGTTAAACAGGATGAACAGGGTATTTTGATACATCAAGAGAAATATGTTCATAGTATTTTGGACAAATACAAATTTCAAGATTCCATGATTGCACCAACTCCGATGTCTTCTTGTCTAACTTTATCTCCTAATCCCACGGGTGAAGCTATTAATCAACATTTGTATTGATCAATGATTGGACCCCTGATGTTCCTCACTACCCTAAGGCCTGGAATTATGTTTCCTGTTTGTCAGTGTGCATTATATCAAAGTAAACTAAAAGAATATCACATGAATGCTGTTAAGCGGATTTTCAGGTATCTCAGAGGCCAACCAAAACTTGGACTTTGGTATCCTAGATATTCTGAATTTAACTTATATGTTTATACTGATAGTGACTATGGTGGTTGTAATCTAGATAGCAAATCAACAACAGTTGGGTGTCAATTCCATAGAAATAGGTTGATTTAATAGTAATGCAAAAAGCAAAACAATGTTTCCACATCTACTACAGATGTTGAATACATGGCTACATCAAGCTGTTGTTCACAAATCATTTGTATTCAACAACAAATTCTTGACTATGGTCTTAACATATACAACACCACCATTTGGTGTGACAATTATGTAGTTCTAAACATAGTGAAGAATCCTGTTCAACACTCAAAAACAAAACACATTGACATCCAAATACGTTTTATTTTTGATTGTTTTGATAGAAAGCTTATTCATCTTTCTCAAGTCACATGTGATGAAAACAATGCTCATTTGTTTACCAAGGCGTTTGATCATTCCCGATTCAATTTTCTTTCAATCTTTGGGTATGATTAACTTTGGTTAATTAACCATTACCGCTCTATCATAAATATTTTTTTGTTCTGTTGGTTAATATTGAAATTTTCTAAGTAGACAATCATAACTTTTTGGGGACAAATATGAAAATGTAAAGAAAAAGATTTGGTTTTAGGGTGAGTAAGTTTGAAAATTTCAAAAAACGTTTGTTCAAAAGTTTCTTATAAAATGAATTTTCAGTATTAAATAGGAAATGATAGTACATTTCTTGATTGATATATTACGTACAAAAGCTTAAAAAGGAACTGACTTGGATTATGTTTGATATGTTGATAGGCTCGACTTCCAAGAATGAAAAGCACTATACTTTGTGATGCACTGGAACTTAATTCTATATGACTGAAGTGGGTTACACATCAAGGGTTTGTGGTAAAACTGATTCCATGCTAAAACAGACTGAGACTTACAGTCTAGTCATACTTAAGCCAATTACTTTCTCATTCAGTGATTTTCATGAGTATGTCATGTATATGTATGCAATGAATGGAGAAAAGAAGAAAATCAACAAAAAAAAGAAAATTGAAAAATGACAAAAGTGCAAAAAGAAGCCAAAAAGGCCATATATAAATAAAAGATGCCAATGTGCACATTATTAAAAGATATGTCAATGACATACATACTATATGATAAATATTTTCTTTTTTATAATACACAGGAGGCAAAATCAAAAGATTGGGCATGTAAGTCCGAATTGGCATATAAGTCCTAAACGTCTTGCGAGGGCAAAACATAAGTTCGACTGTCTATTAATAAGTCCTACAACTTGTTGGTATTCTATGTTCAGAAATGTTTCTCAGTCTATACATGCTCTAAATAGATATTCTAAGAAATTTAATAATATTGAGAATACTGATCAGAGGTAAAAAAGTTTAGGTCAAATTGGGGTGACTTGAAATCTCAAAAGTGTCTTGAAACTAGATAGGAGTTTTATAGGATTTCTGATTGTGGGATCTATTGATTTCATATAAATAAATAAAAACATGAAAATAATCACAACATATGTTTCTGAATAAAAATTGAAGCATATGTTTAAATTGGAGAAATCATATTGACAATCAACTTAACCAATCTTATTCTAAATACAAATGGAAGATGTTAATAATCGATTTCAAAGAAATATGATCCTATGCTTGAAAATTCACAAAAATATTTAAGTTATATGTCTAGAATTTTATATGTTTTACTATGTTTCATTTTGTTTTGATTTACCTAAATTTGTTCATAAATTTGTATAAAAATTAAGGGTTTCTGGTTAATAATCAAAAATTGGTTAAAGATGATATTAAACATAATAAATCAAAGGACAAATAAATAAAATGAAGAAAATTTTTGAAAAAGTTGAAAATTTTAAGAATTTGAACTTCTCGCATGCGAGAAGTTCATGAGGTGCAAAAAGTCAGTTGTATGTGATTGATGACTTTTCACACAATAAATCAGAATGCTATATATGCTACAGTGGTACGAGTTTTGACCATTCACTTCGCACAACAACTTTACACTTATCAAAATTTTTCACAAGTTTACTTGATTTCTCTTAATTAATACGTTCATTGTGTTCGCATATTGATTTCTAAGTGTTAGATAAGGTATATTGATTATTGTTGATTAGATTTAAGTGAGTTTGATGTTTACCCTCAACATGAACACACACGAAAACTTCAAATTCGCATAGACTTCTCGCATGGGAATCTTTGACTAATCGCGTGAGTAGTTGACTTTCTGATTAAATTTAGTCCATGCGATTGATGATGTGCAAAGAGTTGAGATTAACTAAAAACTATTCGCATGCAATATGTCTACTTATCGCATGAAAAGTTCAAATTTCCAAATATTGTGTTCGCATCATGTATCCCTGGTTTATACAGATGATTGTAAATGTTGATCATCCTTAGTTGGCTATTTTTGTATCCACTACTTATTCAGTTATGGTGATGAAGAAGGATATTTTCACCTATTTGATGGGTTCATGAGGGAATACGTGGAAGGGGGATCACTTCTCCGAATTTGGCAGATTTGTTGATGGTTATCAGTCTGATGATCAAAATTCACATTATCAAGATACTATTGAACCTTAACAGACTAACCCAGTTGCTTTACCTTCTCGAACTCCTTATGATGCTCCAGGAAGTTCTCAGTTAACAAGAAAGTCTATTAAGGAGGAGATGGACTCATGGTTCAGTGATAGTGAAAGGATTGGACAAGGTCTGTATATACTGCATGAAAGACCCAGAGTGCAAGTTACACCAACTAAGCACACTGCTGATGAAAATAATACAAATTTTGTTCCTGAGGATTCGCCATCCACTCAGAGGAGGAAAAAGAGGATGGCTAGGAAGAAGGTTGATTCTGATGATAGTTCACGTGGTAGTTGTAAGAGTTATACATAGAGACTGATGCAACCAAGAGCTCTCAGTATGCACATGTGAAGTACAAGGAAAGTTACTTTGGAAGATTTGATAGAACTCAATGAAATTCACTATGTATCAAATCTTTCGAAGCCAAAAGACCAATTCTTCTGAAGCCAAAGATGAAGTCTTCCGAAGCTTCAAGACAAAGTCTTTCTAAGCCAAGAGATTGATTTGTCTTAAGACACACAAGACATGTTTCTCTGACATGCTTTGACAAAAGTTGAACCACTTTCCATTGCCATTTCTGAAGACTCACCAACTTATACAAGTTGGTGAAAATTCATACTTTTGTCAATTGTAGATTATAGTCTTAGAGACTGTAACTTTCTACTTTGTACTTTTATCCTTTCTGTAATAGATAAGGATATGAGCTATGACATGTCATAGTCACTAGTCAAAAGGTAATCTGTCTTTTGAATTTACATTGATATTATTGTCTAGATTAGTGTTCCAAGTGGCCTTCAAAGTATGGCTGGCTGTAGGATGTAGTATACAGTATCTCAGGTACCCGTCCTTAGGACTAAGCTTTGTTACATTTGTAAAATACTTGAGAGCAATATACAGGATCCTTGAAAACCAATTACTTGTGTTCTTATTGTGTTCTTTACTTGTGCTCATTGTTTCAATTTATCTAGTTCTCTATTTGATCTGTTAAGTGTTCTACGTCTCTCAAACCATGTCAAACTGTTGCATTGACCCCCTTCACCAGTCATAAAATTAGTATTAGAGCATTTTAGGCTCTTGATTGTAAGATCTCACCATCTTTAATCTCTTTAATTTCACAAAACACTTACCAGCACAAATGTCAGCTCTCATTAAGGCAGACATGGAAACCGGTACCATGAGAAAATCTCCATTGATCACTCTTGATGACTTTGATACTTGGTACCAAGGTATGGTAGGGTTCATCAAGTGTCAAGACAGCATGATATGGAGATCAGTTGTCGAAGGACCTCTTCAACCACTGCTGGAGGTGGAATGATTCCAAAGAAAGTGGCTAACTATTCTGAGGAAGATTGGAAGACGATTGACCTAGATAAAAAGGCCATGACCACTCTCCAAACTGCTCTTCCCAACTCTATATACAGAAGCTTGAAGAAGTCAAAACTACTAAGTAACTCTAGGATGCACTGAAGCTCATGTATGAGGGGTCTGATGAAGCTAAAAAGGAAAAGAAGGACCTCATGAAGTAGTAATTTGAGAACTTCACCTACAAATCAGGTAAAAATCAAAAATACTTTAGGTATGTTGAGATTGTAGACAATTTCATGGATGTTGGAGTTAAGCTTGAGAATAGGGACATTTTGAGGAAGTTCATGTTGTCTCTTCCCAAAAAATGGACTCACTAATGTGTGGCCTAGAGAACTGAAAACATCTCTACCCTTACTCTCACAGAGCTGTATGGTATCCTTAGCGGCTACCAGATGGAGATGAACATGCAAAATCCATCAAGAAGCACTTCAAGTAATCAACAGAGTTCAGCCCTTCATGTGCTTGAAAGGGATAGTAGGGAACCACAACATCATCTTATATGCTATCCTGAAAACTCAAAAATGGCCCTTTCATCACCTTCCCCGAGACACCAAGGGAGAGCTACATCCAAGGAAGCCCATTCTAAAAGACAAGCTTATCTCAAGCCTTTATGTCTTCTGATGAAAGTTGTGATAATTTTCTCTTCACCCTTGAAGACTTGGATTGCATCCATCCAGATGATTTGGAGTATATGGAGACTGTACAGCAAATGGCTCTTCACACTCATAGAGCCAAGAAGTTCTACAAGAGAACCAGAAAACAATTTCCTAGCAATGTATCTAGTGGAAAGTTTGGACTCGAAAAAAGCAAAATGAAGTGTTACAACTATAACCAGATGGGACACTTTGCTATGGAGTGCATGGCACCAAGGACTAATGGTGGCCAAGCAAAATCCATACCATGCTACACTAATGCAGCTCGCAGATATAAAAAGCCAAGCCAACCATAACAACAAGCTGCTTGTAACACCCGAAAAAAAAAAGAGAGAGAGAAAAGAAAAAGAAAAGTAAAGATAAGGGAGAAAAAGGGAATTATTTCAAAGCAAGGGGTTAAAGGTGTTTAAAGGTCAAACCTGCCCATAATGGGTTCAAAAAGGTGGTATGGCCGGCTACACCCCTTCTCTCATGCATAACTTTCGGCTAGAGTGAGGAAAAAGAAGCTCCCAACCGATTTTAGTGAGAGAAAAAAGAAGAAATCTTTAGAAAGGTAAGATTTTAAGGCGTTTCTTTTTTGTTTCAGTTGGGTTTAAGATTCTGGACTGATCTTTATATGTTTCTGGTGTTTGGTTGCCTGTTTTCGTGTGTTTACATGCTAGAACTCCAAGTTGCTCTCGGGTTGGTGGTGTCTTACTCGAAAGCTGTTAGAGGTGAGTTCTAGATCCCCTGTTTTACGTGTTTTTCTATGTTTTAGGGCTGATAGGTATATCAAACTGTTGTTTTATAATGCATACTATGATTTTCCATGAAGGTACAACTTTTTATGAAAGATGTATGTTTTAAATAATTTCTGTGATGTTGTGTAAGATGTTTGTTATGTTTTAAGTGTGAATTTGGCAGATCTATGCTATGTATTTGTTTAGAAGCGAGGTTTGGGTCTAGAAACTGCATAAGTTGAATCGCAAGTGTTGGACTTGGTGTGCGTTGTGGACACTAGCTATCCGCTGTGGATACTTGAGCATGGATAAGGTGTCCACTGTAGACACTTAGGAAGTGGGACAGTCCGCTGTGGACATTGCATGTCCACTGTGGACTTTGCATGTCTGCTTTGGACACTTAGAGAGAATTTTTGCTGTCCGCTGTGGACCCTTAAGTACTTTAGACTGTCCGCTACGGACACTTAGAATGTTTTAAGTCATCCGCTATGAACCTTAGTCATCCGCTATGGACAATGCATGTCTGCTGTAGACCTTTTAAGTATGCATACATGTCCGCTGTGAACCTTTAGCCATCCGCTGTGAACACACTTAGTGTTTCATTCATGTGCTATGGACTTTGGCCAAGTGATGGAAATCTTTCGAAGCTTAGGAAGAAATCTTCCGAAGCCAAGATGATATCTTCCGCAAGGTTGTTTCTTCCGAAGGCTATTTCTTCTGAAGCTTATGTTTACCTTTGGAGGTATTAGTATCAGTAATGTGATTGCTAATTGATAGTTAGTGTAAGTTCAGAGGACTTATATTGCATGTTTAATTCTTTTCTTATGTGCTGCTATTATGAGTATTTAATATTTTTTGATATGTGATTATAAGACAATGGATATCTTAAAAGTATTATTCATAAATAAGCGGTCACAAAGGAATAAAAGAAAGACAGTGTAACCTAATGAATGTTACCCCCGAGCCCTTATGATAAATGAAAAGCCTTGCAAGCACAATGAATGGAGGTGCACGACCATGTTGTCATTAGCTCAACTGATGTGCGGCTGTTTTAGCCCATAAGGTTGCACATCTGGGGTCAAATCCTTGTGATTGACCAATTTATGATGAATGGGACCTGTATTCATGAGCAGGCTTTGTGCCTAGCAGTATGGGTCAACTGTCGAAGGGATTAGCTACCATGATAAACATTTGCCGATAGGGGTTCAGCATCTATTACCAACCAACAATGTAGGCTCTTGCTTTGTGCAATCCTAGTTAATAAAAGAGAAAGATAATAAAGAAAGAAAGATACAGAATCTCTTAACGATTGAATATGTATAATAATGGATGACCACCTAGTGAAGCTTATAAAATGTATATTTTCTATATTATCAAAATTAGAACTCACTCAGCAACACGAACTTTTTATATGCATATCAGTTGGCTGGTAATGATGTTGCTGGGGATGGCACGAGGTTGAAGCTACTTGGCATATAAAGACTGGCATCCATGTTAAGCAGAGATGATATTTTTGTCTTGTAATACAACTAAATGTTCTTTTGAAACTTGTAACAACGATGTATTTCTTGGAAAAAGTTATTATCAATGCATGAAATGGTTTTTGTGTAACTATTCCTCTACCATGTTTTCTTACTCGATATATTTTAATGTGTAGTGTGCTATGAATAACCAACTGTGGGGTTTCCCTGGAAGGGGGCCTTAAAAGTTGGTATCAAAGCCAGGTTTAAGATAATTAGGTAAATTATTTTCAAAATCTAAACTTGAACTGAACATAGGACCAAATGGAGGGATGCCAGCCCAAGTAGCTACGTGCCATCAGGTAATTTTCTTAAAGTTAACCAGTATTATGTGCGTGTGCTATCTGATTTATGTGCTTAGTAGATTTGGATGCTGATGTAGTCAGGATAGAAAATGCTTGGGGAATGAAGAGTAAAGTAAGTGGCTAATCACAACTGGCCACTATAATTAAGGACTTACTATGCTTGACATAATCTGAGCTATTACATTGAATGACCTTGTTGGTGTTTGAAGCTTATAAGAAGTAGATTGTTATGGCGGGTAGAAAATCTAGTAAGGCAACCCGAGGTGGTGCTCGTGGCGGGCATACTACTGGGCACGTCCCACCAAGAGCAAAGCTAAGGCTCCTAAGACATTCCATGAGGACACAGATCTCCATAGCCACCAAGAGGGTGAAAGACCAGCTACCCTTAAATCCACGGTGAAGGAAGCTATTGCTGATGAGGTCTACAACATCATGCAAAATGTGTTGCCTTCGGTGGTGACTGAAGTTTTGAGGGCTGTAAAGGATGGGGAAAGAACTGAAGATACGGGGAAGAAGGAGGAAAGGAAATAAAGAAAGTCCACTGAAAGGACTGAGGAAGCTGAGGAAGAGCCACCTAGCCCGAAGGTCATAATTCATGACGATGATAGCGAGGAGGAGAAGAAGACTGTTAAGGAGTGCATCTATGTGGCGTTTTAGAGATGCAAACCGCCAACCTTCGACGGTAATGGCAATGCTAATGCTGCTCATCATTGGGTTCGAGAGATGGAAACAGTCTTGGACATCAGTGAAAGCCGGGAGGATTAGAAAATCAAGTTTGCATCCCATTCTTTTGTTGACTCGACACTATGCTGGTGGGACAACATTGTCCAAGCCAAGGGAAAATGATCTATAGCAAAGATGAGGTCGGATTTGAAGGAGCTGGTGCTGGAGGAATATTGTCCACATCAAGAATTGGACACAATTAAGAAGGAGTTCTTACATTTGGAGGCCAGGAACATGACTTATCAAGAGTACACCTCCAAGTTCAATGAACTTGCAAGACTTGTGCCAGATCTGGTAACTCTGATGTCCAAGAAGATTAAGAGATACATGCAAGGTTTGCCAGTGGACATTAGGAGGAATATGATATCTGCTAGACCAAGCACGTTTATGTTCGTGGTAGATTTGGCGGGGAGATTGTATATTGAGATGGACCCGATGCCAGTTTAGAGGAAGGTTGAGAGGAGTTGGAGTAAGAATGGTAATGGGAAGAGTTTCAGGTGTCACAACTATAGAACTGGGGAGAAGAAGATGAGGGTCGATGACCGTCGCCTAGAACAGAGGAAGGGGAATGCCCAAATGAGGTTTAAGAAGTGTGGGATGACCCACATGGGTGAATGTAGAGTGGGGACAAACAGGTGCTTCAAATGCGGAGGAGAGGGCCATTATGCTAAGGAGTGCAGGATACCGAGATGTTACCAATGCGGAGAGGTAGGCCACTTGGGCGGGATTGCAAGAAGGGTGGGGCAAGAAGCTCGAAACCAGTTTATATAGGAGAAAATGAAGAGTGAGAGCACTAGAGCAAAGGCAAGGGCATTCAACATGACCCAGGAAGAAGCTAAAGTGGATCTTGAGGTAGTTTCAAGTGCGTTTTTGGTAAACCAATTGTATGCTTTTGTGCTCTTCAATTTGGGTGCTAGTAGGAGCTTTGTATCTGCTGCCTTTTGCTGGGTAATGCATGGTAAGAGTAAGAAGATAGGTGTGCCTTTCCATGTAGAGACCTCGATAGGAAAATCTACCAAGGTGACTGATATGATAGACGATTGCCTCACAGAATTGGACGGTCATAAGTTTCCTGCTAGATTGTTTGTGATGGCCCTAGGAGGTTTTGATGTGGTGCTGGGAATGGATTGGTTGGAGACCTACGAAGCGAATATCGTGTGTCAAAAGAAGATGATTCGTCTGATTGCTCCCAATGGCAGTTTGATTATGGTTCACGAAGACAAGGAATGCATCATTCCGCGAGTGTTATCTATGATCACAGCAGAGAAGTTTATGAGGCGAGGGTGTGGTGCTTACTTGGCTTATGTGTAGGATGTGAATGCTACCATGCCTCAACCATCAGACATGCTGGTAGTATGCGATTTCCCCGATGTGTTTCCTGAAGACCTGCTAGGGGTCCCACCAGATAGAGAAATTGAGTTTCAGATTGACTTGATACCAGGAGCGCAACCCATTGCCAAGGCACCATACTGGTTGGCCCCATCTGAACTCAAGGAGCTGATGATGCAACTGCAAGATCTTCTGGATAAGGCCTTTATTCGGCCGAGTATCTCTCCATGGGTGCTTGGATTTATTCAAAAAGAAGAAGGACGATGGTATGAGGATGTGCATCGACTACCGTGAGCTGAACAAGTTGACTATGAAGAACCGGTATCTGTTACCAATGATTGACGACTTGTTTGATCAGATCCAAGGTGCTAGTTTGTTCTCCAGGATAGGCCTTCGATTGGGGTATCATCAACTGAAGGTGAAGGAGCAGGATATCCCTAAGATAACCTTTTGCACGCGTTATGGGTACTACGAGTTTCTCGTGATGTCCTTTGGTTTAACCAACGCGCCTTCTGCTTTTATGGATTTGAGGAATCGGGTGTGTCGACCCATGCAAGATAAATCAGTGATCGTGTTTATTGATGACATCTTGATTTATTTGAAGAGCGAAGAAGAGCATGCAAGTCACATCTGCGAGGTGTTAGAGACGCTTAGAAGTGAGAAGCTGTATGCCAAGTTCTCCAATGCGCATTCTGGTTGTGAGAGGTTTAACTTTTGGGTCATGTGGTTAATCCTTAAGGGATTATGGTTGACCCAACAAAAGTTGAAGCGGTGATGCAATGGAAGTCCCCAAATACGCAATCCAAGATCCGTAGTTTCTTAGGTTTGGCATGCTATTATAGAAGATTCATCCAAGACATTTCCAAGATAGCTTCACCATTGACTAAGTTGACCCGTAAGGATATGAAGTTTTTATGGGGTCTAGAGTAGGAGAATGCTTTCGAAGAGCTAAAGACAAGATTGACCCAAGCTCCTGTCTTGACACTGCTTGAAGGGAACAAAGACTTGGTGGTCTATTTGGATGCTTCTTATTTGGGATTGGGTTGCATGCTGATGCAACGGGATAAAGTTATAGCCTATGCATCCTGAGAGTTGAAGACCCACAAGGCTAACGACCCTACTCATGATTTGGAGTTGGCGGCTGTGGTCTCTGCATTGAAGATTTGGAGGCACTACTTGTACGGGACGAAGTGCACTATCTTCACTGACCATAAGAGCTTGAAGTACTTCTTCGAGAAGAAGGAATTGAACATGAGGCAAACGAGATGCTTGGAGCTTATCATGGACTTTGATTGTGAGATCCACTACTATCAGGGCAAGGCCAACATGGTGGCGGGATGCCCTTAGCCGAAAAGAGAAACCCGAGCTGATTCGGGTGAAGGCTTATTAGTTGGTTATGACCCTTGATGTGATGACGCAGGTCAAGGAATTTCAGGATAAGGCGCTGAAAGATGATCGGATTAACTCCGAGTGGATGAGACGTCTAGTCACGGAGTTGGGTGAGAACACTCTCGGTGTTCGAACTCGATCAGGGAGGACGTGGATTCCTCGTTATGGAGATCTATGAGGAAAGATCATGGATGAGGCTATAAGACTCGATACTCAATTCACCCCGGTGCCACGAAGATGTATCAGCATATGAAGAAAGATTACTGGTGGCCGGGAATGAAGTGTGACGTAGCAGATTATGTGAGTAAGTGCCTTACCAGTTTACAAGTCAAAGCGGAGCATCAGAAGCCATACGAGAAGATCCAACCCTTGGATATACTCGAATGGAAATTGGAACATATCACCATGGACTTCATTACGAAGTTGCCACGTACGACAAAGGGATACGATGCCATATGGGTGATAGTTGATCGTCTGACGAAGAGTGCTCACTTTCTACTGATCCGCTATACGTATTCATCTAAGAGGTTGGTGGATCTGTTCATCAAAGAGATCGTGACCCATTATGGTGTACTGTTGTCTAACGTGTCTAACCATGACACTCGGTTTACATCTAAGTTTTGGAAGAGATTTCATGATGTGATGGGGACGAGGATACATATCAGTATGGATTACCATCCTCAGACAAATTGTCAGTCGGAAATAACCATTCAAACGCTTAAGGATATGCTACGAGCATGCGTCATTGATTTTGGTGGAAGTTGGGATGAACTCTTACCGTTATCCGAGTTCTCATATATAGTAGGAAGTGTAGAACACCTTTATGAAGGAGTTGGGGAGCATTGAGGTGATTAAGGCTACGACCAAAAAGTTGGATAAGATCAAGGCCTATATGAAGGCAGCAATGGATAGACAGAAGTCGTATGCCGATAAAAGATGTAGACCGATTGAATTTAAGGTGGGTGATAGAGTTATGTTGAAGGTCTCCCCTTGGAAAGGGATCATCCGGTTCAGAAAGCAAGGAAAGTTAAGCCGGAGGTACATAGGGCCTTTCCGAATCATTGCTCGAGTAGGAGAAGTGGCTTACAAGTTAGAGCTACCCGATGAGTTAAGTGGAATTCATCCTACGTTCCATGTATCTCATCTGAGGAAGTGCTTAGCCGATGAAGATATGATCGTACCACTTGAGGATATCGAGGTAGATGAACGGCTCAATTACATGGAGCAACCAGTGGTCGTCATTGATAGAAAGGAGAAAAGGCTGAGGAATAAAGTGGTTCCACTTATGCTTGTACAGTGGAGACACAGGAAGGGGTCAGAGTCCACTTGGGAAACCGAGGAAGAAATAAGATGACACTACCCAGATCTCTTTAAGGAGTAACAGGTTTTGGGGACGAAATCTATATAAGGGGGGAGGACTTGTAACACCCGGAAAAAAAAGAGAGAGAAAAAAGAAAAAGGAAAGAAAAGATAAGGGAGAAAAAGGGAATTATTTCAAAGCAAGGGGTTAAAGGTGTGAAAAGGTCAAACCTACCCATAATGGGTTCAAAAAGGTGGTATGGCCGCCCACACCCCTTCTCTCATGCATAACTTTCGGCTAGAGTGAGGAAAAAGAAGCTCTCAACCGATTTTAGTGAGAGAAAGAAGAAGAAATCTTCATAAATGTAAGATTTTAAGGTGCTTCTTCTTGGTTTTAGTTGGGTTTAAACTTTTGGACCGATCTTTATGTGTTTCTGTGTTTGGTTGCCTATTTTCGTGTGTTTAGGTGCTAGAAATCCAGGTTGCTCTTAGGTTGGGGGAGTTTTACTTGAAAGCTGTTAGAGGTGAGTTCTAGATCCCCTCTTTTACGTGTTTTTCTATGTTTTGGAGCTGATAGGTATATCAAACTGTTGTTTTATAAAACATACTATGGTTTTCCATGAAAGTACAACTGTTTATGAAAGATGTATGTTTTAAATGATTTTTGTGTTGTTGTGTAAGATGTTTGTTATGTTTTAAGTATGAATCTAGTAGATCTATGCTAAGTAATCTTTTAGAAGCGAGGTTTGGGTCTAGAAACTACATAAGTTGAATCGCAGGTGTTTGACTTGGTGTGTGCTGTGGACACTAGCTATCCGCTATGGACACTTGAGCATGGATAAGGTGTCCGCTGAAAACACTTAGACAGGGGGACTTTCTACTATGGACTTTGGATGTCCATTGTGGACACTTAGAGAGAATTTTTGCTATCCACTGTGGACATAAACTGTCCACTGTGGACCCTTAAGTACTTTAGACTGTCCGCTGTGGACACTTAGAATGTTTTAAGTCATCTGCTATGAACCTTAGTCATCCGCTGTGAACAATTCATGTCCGTTGTAGACCTTTTAAGTATGCATACATTTCCAATGTGAACCTTTAGCCATCCGTTATGAACACACTTAGTGTTTCATTCATGCACTGTGGACTTTGGCCAAGTGAGGGAAATCTTCCGAAGCTTAGGAAGAAATCTTCCAAAGCCAAGATGATATCTTTCGAAGGTTGTTTCTTCCGAAGGCTATTTCTTCTGAAGCTTATGTTTTCCTTTGGAAGTATTAGTATTGGTGATGTGATTGCTAATTGATAGTTAGCATAAGTTCAGAGGATTATATTGCATGTTTGATTCTTTTCTTATGTGCTGCTATTATGAGTATTTAATATTTCTTGATATGTGATTATAAGACAATGGATATCTTAAAAGTATTATTCATAAATAAACAGTCACAAATAAAAGAAAGACAGTGTAACCTAATGAATGTTACCCCCGGGCCCATATGACTAATGAAAAGCCTTGCAAGCACAACGAATAAATATGCACGACCATGTTAATTGACCAATGTATGATGAGTGGGACCTGTATTCATGAGCAGGCTTCGTGCCTAGCAGTGTGGGTCACCTGTCAAAGTGTTAGCTACCATGATAAATGTTTGCCGATAGGGGCGGCATCTGTTGCCAACCAATAATTTAGGCTCTTTCTTTGTGCAATCCTAGTTAATGAAAGAGAAAGATAATGAAAGAAACAAAGATAAAGAATCTTTTAACGAATGAATATGTATAATAATGGATGACCGCCGGTAAAGCTTCTAAATATTATCAAAACTAAAACTTACTCAATAATGCTGACTTTTTTTATGCATATCAGTTGGCAGGTAATGATGTTGCTGGGGATGGCAAGAGGTTGAAGCTACTCGGCAAATAAAAACTAGCATCCATGTTAAGCAGAGATGATATTTTTGTCTTGTAATACAACTAAATGTTCTTTTGAAACTTGTAACAACGATGTATTTCTTGGCAAAAGTTATTATCAATGCATTAAATGGTTTTTGTGTAACTATTCCGCTGCCATGTTTTCTTACTCAATATATTTTAATGTGTCATATGCTATGAATAACCAACTGTGGGGTTTCCCGAGAAGGGGGCCTTACACTGCTGTTGCTGTTAAAGAAAGAAGCTTTGCTGGAGCTTTCAGGTAGAAGATGTTTCTCCCAACCAAGAACTGATGACTAACCATGAAGAAGCCAAGGTATTAGAACATCTCTGTACACCTCAATGCATTGCTAAAGTAAACATGTATAGGTCCTATAACCTGGAAGTGAGATTTGTCCTTGAGTCTTTGAACATTTTAAAAGCTAATTTCAAAAGAGATGAAAATGACTATAAACTTACAATAGAAGATTTAGAGAAAACAATTTCAACTCTTAAGCATGGGAACACAATTTACAGGACTCAAATCAAAGATCTCATTACCAAGTCAACTAAATGCCATGCTGAGCTTGTAATCAGCAAAGCCAAGAAAGAATCTGAGTTCTTGAAGAGGAAACCTTTAAGAAAATCATATCCTCATCCATGCATGCAAAGATTTTTTATTAGGACATGCAAGGATTAGGTTCAAGTGAGATAGCTCCTCCACACACTCTACTATCTATAAGATCTTCAAGGTGTGGAACTAGTCAAGATAAGCTGCCCCTCATTGATCCTATCCAAGAAGAGGATGAAGATGAAGAGAAAATAGTGAAGGTTGAATCTGTAGTGAGTAAGAATGATCATCCTAAGAAGGGTCCCTATGCAATTGGAGAGAAGAAAGAACAAAGGATGACCAAGTCAACTTGATCAGGGTAGCCAAAAGAAAATCAATGAAAGCCTAAGAGATCAATGCCACTTTCAATTCCAAGCAAAAACAAGTCTTTATTTCTACTGGGTTTGAAGTGGTAAAGACTAAAACCTCAACTATGGACTCAAGTATCAGGAGTCCTAGTTCATGTCCAAATCATCCTGGTCAAGAGAAGAAGGTTGATCAAATGTGCACCACTGTTGCACAGCCTGAACCATTCAGTTCGAAAAGCAAGCCTCACCCTAAAAAGCCTGGTGCATCATCTAATAAGTTGAAGAAGAAAGTGGAAATAGATCAAGCTCAACCTTCTACTCAGAAGAAGAGTCTCAAAAGTATTCTAGTTGAATGCATCATGCATGGAGGTACCTCTCACTTTGCCAAGGATTGCATCTATAATACCAAGAGTACCATCCATATGACCAAGAAGTAAACTTCTGAGAAGAAGAAGAAGAAGAAGATAGCTTCGGAAGGAAAATCTCTTCCTTTTGAAAGCTCCAAAGCGAAGAAGAAGATAGGTGGAAAATTGTTGGACTCAACAATTGCATTAAGAATTAATGCATAAAAAGTATGATGCTTGCCACATCAAGCATAACAAACATAATGTGTTTTAACATCCAAAAAAATCATTTAATAACACATTAACATCATTAACATTCATAACAATCACTAATATTTTTTTAAATTTCTTTTTCAGGTTTGTACATAAAAGGAAATTTTGACAAGTGTTCGCAGCGGATGAAGAAAGTCTCACAGCGGATGAAGATCTTTGGCAGTGGATGAAGATTTGTTTCCAAGTATGTGCAGCGGATGAACAACCATCCCACAGGGGATGAAGAACTCACAGCGGATAACATTCCACAGCGGATGTTCATCTACAGCGGATGAACTTCGCAGAGGATGTTCATCCACAGCGGATGAACATTCCACAGCGGATGTTCATCCACAGCGGATGAACATCCCACAGCGGATAACATACAGATGCACAGCGGATGACAAGCTTCTCCACAGCGGATGAGATATTATCCACAGTGGATGACTTATTCTCCACAGCGGATAGCTTAGACACTTGGGATTATTTATGTAATATTCGTTTACATAAGGGTAGTTCAGTAATTGTATATAGCTATGGGTATAGGCTATAAATAGCATGCTACCCTAATCCTTTGTAAGATTTTGAACGAAATCAATACAAATAAGTAGTTAATTTTCAATGTGTTCTTGCACACACACCATACACAGACAAACACACACACACACTGATTTCATACCCTATCATTATCGGTTTCCGCACCATAATGTTAGTGTGTTGAAGTTGAGAGATGTTGAAAAGATCCTTGTGCGAATCAACCTTTTATTCATGTTCACCATGAGTTTAAGCTGATTTCATCAGGTGGTATCAGAGCTTTGGCTTAATCATTCATTGATTTCGATCCTCTCACTTAACAACCTTGATTTCAGTGGTTCATTAGCTTCAAAACAGACATTCACAAGCTGAAACATCATCAAACTCATCTTCTTCTACTCACAAACATTCATTAAATACAAACAAATATGATTTCAGAATCATTTTGTGCATTTTGAAGAAGTGTTGTTGCTTTTCAGTTTGAACATCACACATAACACAAGTTTTATATGGTTTTTGTGATAAAACAATACACGGGTATTGTTAATCATTTGTTAAACAACATTCTACAGAAGGTTTTCAACAGCAAATCTTCATCAAAACCTTTAAAATCCTATCGGATTTAAAGGGTTTTTACAAACATTTCAAGTGTTTATTCACTGTTTTATTGGTTTTCAATCGAAACCAATCATTGTTTGAACAATCTAAACCAGTTATATTGTTCATAATCATCACAAACTAGTGACAATCTCACTAGGAACACATTTGTGTTTTTACATTTAACAATCCGTCTTGTTGAATATTTAAACAGTTTTTTTTTCTTTTGAACAAACCCTAGAAAAACCTTAGTTTTTGATCAGAAAAACTCTTACACAATTCACGGGATTTGTGTTTGTAGATTTGAAAAACCAAAGAAGAACAGTTTTCTTCTTTTAAAAAGTTCTCAAAAACCAACTTTTTGATCCAAAAAGTTTTCTGCAAAAGACAAACTTAGTGTTTCTAGGGTTTTGACCGAAAGATTTGACCATTCATTAAGTCAGGAAAAGGACAAATATTCCTTTTCACACATTCGTTCTTGTCAACCGTGACATAGAAAGAATCAAATCATAGGATATTTAATTAATATTAATTAATTCCTTTATTTGATAAACAATTAAAAACAAATAGTTTATCAAATTAACAAACAAATCCTAGAGACAATTAGGATTAATTAAATTTTAGCACCGGACTAAAATTTAAACAAACAAATTTACTTGAAAATTATCATGGCTGATGAAATGTTGAGTTCTAACAGTCGATTAAAACCCCCAAAATTGAAGAACAAATCAGATTTCAAGCAATGGAAAATTATGTTTAGAAACTGGATTACATATCAAGATCCAGATCTATGGACATCAATCACAGAAGGTCCTTACATCCCACTGACATTAGGACCAGACTACAACATCCAAAAGCCAGTTAGTCTGAAGAATGTAGCTGCTGATGACTTGAAACGGGTCAAAACAGACATGAAGGCTTACAACATTCTTGCAATGACTTTTCCTTTTGAAATTTTAACTCGTGTTGAAAATTTCAAAACAACACATGAGCTGTGGAAAGTTCTTCACACCATGTGTGAAGGTAGTGAGGAAATACGGGAAATCAAGAAAGAAAAACTGAGGACCCAATATGAGACCTTCCACCACATCCATGAAGAGTCCATCCCTCAACAGTTACATAGATACGTCCAACTTGTCAATGAAATGATAGTGTGTGGACTTAAATATGACACTATTGAAATCAACAAGAAAATGTTGCACATATTGCCTGAGAGTTGGACTCAGTCAGTGTCACTCATGAAAGCCACATTGGACATAGAGGCCCTATCCCTTGACTCACTAGTAGCTAAGGTTGAAGCATTAGAAATGGATCCAAAATCCAGGAACAATAACCAGATCATACATGTAGAGGCTTATAAGTTCAAAGAAACCCAACACACAGACAGTGCTTTCCTTACAAGAACTGAAGAAGATGAAGAAGAAGAATTCTTGGATTCTCATGACACATCATTCTTTTCAGCACCAGAATCCTCCAGCAACAAAGACAAGTCTAAGAAGACTGGTGTTCATGCTTCTCATAAAGCCACACCCCAAAGCAAGCATCACCCTCATAATTCCAACTCAAACAAACAGCCAAAACCTCAAACATCAAACATACATAGACTTGAAAAACCAATGGATTCTCTTACTATCATTCTACAAAGTGAAGAGCAAAAGGCATCATATGTAGCCTTTTCAACCAGTTTTGAAGCATTCTTAGGAGCAAGTCTGACTCCATCTCAAATCATTCAATAGGATTTGGATGAGCTTCCACCTGATATGGTAGAAGATATGGATCTACAATGATCCATGGACATGATAGCATACAGGTCTAAAAGATTTCTACAAAGAAATCGGGGATTAAACATGGACAAAAAGACAAGAATTGGTTTTGATAAAACCAAAGTTAGGTGCTACAACTGTCAGCTTTATGGGCACTTTTCAAGAGAATGTCAATAGCCCAGAGTTGACAGAAATACACATCAGGCACAACCCTCTAGTGGAATTCATTCAAACAGACAAGTGCCTCCACCAATTAGCATTCCAAATGCACCAACATAACCTTAAATCACACAATTCAGTCCAACTCAACATCCAGCATCTTCTGCTATGATCATCAAAAAGGATGGAGAATGTGACTGGAGCCTTTATGAGGCTGAAATTCCATCACCTTCAGATCATGCCCTTATGGATGATATTGAAGACAAACTAACAGACATCCTGAAAGAGGTAAAAGAAAACCTCTGTACTCAAGCATGCATTGATGAGGTAAATAGGTATAGAGAGAATGCTGATAAACTATCAAAGAAAGTCATAGAAACAAACATTTTAAATGAAAGTTTGAAATCTGAACAGAAACAATATGCAACTAAAATACTTTCATTACAAATAGATTTAGACAAATTAATGTCTGAAAAACTGACTTTGGCAGCTTAGGTTGAGCAACTCTCTATCTCATTAAATGAGTTAAAATCATTACAAGCTGAAACTGAGTGAAACTTCAGAAGTTTTAGGTTAGTAACAAGAAGTTTGAAAAACTTCTTGCACAAGAAAGGGCCTTTAAGGGCCCTTCAGGTTTAGGATATAATAAGGTAAATCCACCTTATAATGATAATTATATTCCTTTACCTAACTCCATGACCAACAAACAGGATGAATCACATGAACTAATGACTCCAAACAATCATCATCATCATCAAAATCACCTTTAAAACACCCTTGATAAAGTTTGTTAAATGTTTAACACCGCCACCAATCAAATCAACTGACTTTTATCAAGGAGAAAATAATGAATTTCATAATCAAACAACTAATGATATTGAGGATGATTTATTAGATGATGAGTCTGATCAGCCAATTACTAAAACTCAAAAGGTTTCTAGTATGGCTAGTATATCAAACAATCAATCGAAACAGATTCAACGATTTGATATCTGTTTCGGTGGAAGAAAAGCTGTAAATTCCATTGCCTCTCCCAAACAGGTAAATAAAGGAAAAGGTAAAGCAACAATTCAGCCAAAACAACAGTCAGTAACTTTTGAAATTCCATTAAAATCTAATTTGAAATCAAAAGTTCTCAGCAAACAAACAAAATCAGAGTTACCATACTGTGAGTGGTATGATCAATTCATACACACCACTGAAAAATGTAGATATGGTAAGTACTGCAAGTACTGTAAGATGAATAATCACAGTACAGAATCATGTCATTTTCACAATTACTGCTCTATTTGTGAAAGCAACAATCACAGCACTACAAATTGTTTCTCCAATAAGCTTTTGATCGAAATCAATATAAACAAGCAGTTAATTTTCATTGTGTTCTTGCACACACACCATACACAGACAAACACACACACACACACACACTGATTTCATACTCTATCATTATGGGTTTCCGCACCATAATGTTAGTGTGTTGAAGTTGTGAGATATTAAAAAGATCCTTGGGGGAATCAACCTTTTATTCTTGTTCATCATGAGTTTACGATGATTTCATCAGGTGGTATCAGAGCACGAAAACCATGATGAAATCAGCTTAAACTCATGATGAACATAAATAAAATATTGATTCCCCCAAGGATCTTTTCAATATCTCTCAACTTCAACACATTAACATTATGGTGCGGAAACCTATAATGATAGAGTATGAAATCAGTGTGTGTGTGTGTGTTTGTCTATGTATGGTGTGTGTGCAAGAACACAATGAAAATTAACTGCTTGTTTGTATTGATATCGTTCAAAAGCTTACAAAGGATTAGGGTAGCATGCTATTTATAGCCTATACACATAGCTATATACAATTACTGAACTACCCTTATGTAAACGAATATTACATAAATAATCCCAAGTGTCTAAGCTATCCGTTGTGGAGAATAAGTCATCCGCTGTGGGTAATATCTCATCCGCTGTGGACAAGCTTGTCATCCGTTGTGCATCTGTATGTTGTCCCCTGTGGGATGTTCATCCACTGTGGATGAACATCCGCTGTGGAATGTTCATCCGCTGTGGATGAACATCAGCTATGAATGTTCATCCGCTGTGGATGAACTTCCGCTATGGAATGTTGTCCGCTGTGAGTTCTTCATCCGCTGTGGGATGGTTTTTCATCCGCTGCACATACTTGGAAACAAATCTTCATCCACTGCTGATGATCTACATCCACTATGAGACTTTCTTCATCCGCTGCGAACACTTGTCAAAATTTCCTTTTATGTACAAACCTAAAAAATAAATTTAAACAAATATTAGTGATTGCTATGAATGTTAATGATGTTAATAGGTTATTAAATGATTGTTTTAGGTGTTAAAACACATTATGTTTGTTATGCTTGATGTGGCAAGCATCATACTTTTTATGCATTAATTCTTAGTGCAATTGTTGAGTCCAACAAAAATTACCTTCGGAGAAAATTTGGTCTTGGAAGAAATGAATACTTCCAAAGTACTGAAGTCTGCTGCAGTGGATGCAAAAGTTTCCGAAGGTCCGGTCTCCAAAACTTCCAAAGTCATCAAAACTTTCAAAGTCTTAAAGGTCAAGTCTATTCTTCCCAAGATGATATGAAAGATGAAGGAAGGCCATATGACTGAATGTCCTTCATCAACAACATAAATTGATCCTCATAGTTTTCATATAGGATCAATAACCATTGAACTATCTTCAAATCACTTTGATGACCCCAAGACCAACAAGGCTTGGGATTCCAAATGTAACTAACCATCTCTTTATGTGCAAGAACAGCTGAGGACCAAGGGAAATGTATGGATCATTGATAGTGGTTGTTCCCAGCACACGACAGGCAATGGCCATTTGCTTCAGAACTTTGAGAAAATTGATGGAAGGCCAATTTCTTTTGGAGGAGAATAAGGTGGTTACATCACTTGAAGGGGCAGAGTCATAAATGGTAAGCTTAGCATTGAGAAGGTAAACTATGTTAAGGAGCTTGGGTACAATCTCTCGAGGGTATCCCAATATTGTGACTAGAGACATAACATGGTCTTCATTGAATCAAATGCTTGATACATTTTAGTATAGTGCTCCCAGGACTCCTTAGCAAAATGGTGTTGTTGAGAGGAGAAACAGGACACTTATTGAGGCTGCAAGGACAATGTTCTCTGACTCTAAACTGACTGCAATATACAGAATAGAATTTTAGTAGTCAAGACTCATGATAAGACTCCTTATTAACTGTGGCACAAATAGAGACCTTTCATTGGTTTCCTCAGATCATTTGGATGTCCATGCACAATCTTAAATACCAACAATCAGATAGCCCAATTTGTTTAGAAATCAGATGATGGACACTCTATTGGATACTCTTCATAAGCTAAGGTTTATAGACTATACAATCTCAGAACTAGAGTAGTTGAGGAGTCAGCCAATGTGACATTTAATGTGCACACTCCAAGTGTGAATGGCTTTGTTCCAGATTTGCTATTTGATCTTGATTTAGTTACCAACTATTTTGACAAATCTTATAAAGATGTTTTAGGATCTACAAGTAGCTTATACACAGGAGATCCTGACCCAAGATATGAGCTAAGAAGACCAAGTGATAGAATTCCTTCAGCTACAGTGGTAACGAACCCTACAGTTGGAAATCTTATCAGCATAACCATGAAAAACTCCTCAGCTGATACATCTAAACGAACCCTACAGTTGGAAATCTTATCAGCATAACCATGAAAAACTCCTCAGCTGATACATCTAAGGTGCCTATAAATTCTAGCACAAAGGCACAAAATTCAAATGAAGGGGTTTCCAATGCAAAAGGAGATGGAGATGGTAAAAGTGATTAAGAATTTCATGATGCTTACAACCTCTCCACTAAAGACAACATCAATGATGTCACACACTCATTGGATCAAGTTTCTCTTAATAAGTGTGCTGATGTGGTGGTGATACTCAATCACCAGATTTGAATTTTACTAATTTAGATCTATCAAACTAGCTTACTGTGATTCCTCAACTGAGAATCCACAAGTCCCATCCCACCACAAACATCATTGGAGATGTTGAGATAGGAGTGAGAACTAGAGGACAAACCCATGATAAAAATGTTTGTCTATACTCTTGTTTCTTGTCCCAGATTGAGCCAAAGAAGGTTGATGAAGCTCTAAAGGATGGAATTTAGGTTGAAGCAATGTAGGAGGAGCTGCTTTAATTCAAAAAAAAAAAAAGGTTGGGAACCTATGCCCTCCTCCTCATAAGAAGACACCAATAGGTACCAAGTGGTTTTTAGGAATAAGAAGGATGATAGAGGACTTGTTATCAAGAACAAGGCAAGATTAGTGGTTCCAGGGTACACTCAAGAAGAAGGGATGACTACACATATGTTTTTTCTCTTGTAGCAAGACTTGAAGCTGTTAGGATATTCCTTGCTTTTGCTACATCCAAGGATTTCAAGGTCTACCAACTTGATGTCAAGTGTGCATTTCTAAATGGAGTGATAGATGATGAAGTGTATGTTAAACAACCACTTGGCTTTATAGACCTAGCTCATCTTGATTATGTCTGCAAGCTTGACAAAGCTCTTTAAGTCTCTTGAACCTTGTGAAACTGTTGCATTGACCCCCTTCATCGGTCCTGCAGTAGGGGTAGAGGACGAGGAGTGATCAAAAAATGTCAAATCCTGATGACCACTGTGTCTACTAGTACTGATACACTAATGTCTGAGCCTTAAGTCACTGTCAGTGAGGCGATTCAACAACATATTCTAGTGATAGTTACAGAATTGACTACTATAACATCATTTCCGATGCCCACTATAGATGACATTCTGCGTACACCATCAAGAAATCAAGGGAATGATGACACGTTTGGTATGGGGTTTCATCAATACTCCTCCTAAGCAAAGGCAAACTACAAGAACCTCTTCTAGCTCACCTACTCGTGTTACACTTGAGCAAAGGGTTCAAGTAATAGAAGGGAGGCATTGGATAAAACCCAATAGATTTATGATCTGCATGATCTGAATCAAGATAAGGATGAGAGTATGAAGAATCTTGAACACCAGCAACAATTTCTGTTTGACTATGTTCAGATTTTTGAGAACAACCTTAAAGACCTCACTTCCAGATTTCCATTCACATTTGCATAGCAAAGAACTACTGAAGTTGGAGAGTTGAGTGGACAACAATTTGTTGGTCCTGATGCTGATAGTGAACCTATTGCAACTGATAAGGCAACAAAGACTACTAGTGTTGATCAAGAACCAATTACCACAGTACGTGGTGAGGTTACCGATGATCAACCAGTAGTTCAGCATATGGAGAGGTGTTTATAGAGCCTGAGCACACTGTACAACATATTAACCTGGTTGAAGATAAAGATGATAGTTTAGATCAAGTGGATTATGAGAATAGTGATGAGGTGGACGATGCAGATAATGACGATGATGATTATCAGGGCAGTGATATAGGCTCAGCTACTGGTCCTTCTGGTTTGTTAGGTTTTGCTAATGTCTCCAGACCAAGATCTGATAATCCAGATGACTACGTGCCTTAGATCCTACTACTAGTGATATACGAGAATGAATTTTATAGGTTCCAAAAACAAATACTTGCTGAGGAATTTAATAAAGATTTAAATGAAGATGTGGAGTGCATAGATGTTTTTGTGAACAGTTTGAAGAGCTTACTTTTTGATATATTGGTTGAAGAAGGGGAGATAGTGATGGAGTCTAGAGCTAATCAAACGATTGACAAGACTGATGATCTTACTAGTAAGAGTGCAGTACGTCTGGTTGGGAATCTTATTGTTGATGCACCTCCATAGCCAGCCAATGTGCATATGCTTAGACATTCCAAACCTTTCATAAGGTACGGAAATTCAAAGCCGATTATCTGTTGGACATATGATAGTGAGACGAAAATGTATATAGTAAAACAACGAGCAGGAGCTATCAAGTATTATAGTAAGAGCATGATTTTCATACTCTGAGAGCATCCGATCTTTATGCTATGGGTTGTGTTCCTTTCATTAATATAAGAAACTACAAAAAGGCAAACTGGATTAGGAATATTATATGGCAACAGAGTAAATCCAACTTCAAAGACTTTAATTCTGCCAAATCCAAAGTCAGCGAAGATGAGACTCGTATTGATCCAAACACCAACAAGTCAATAAAGATATGAGTTTACAAGCATCCAAAATATGCACAAAAGATTCCTATTCATGCCCTGGTACCTAATAACAGCTTGGCTAAATTCATGCGGTGGGGTTGTGAGAAAGAAACTAGGCATGCTGTTAAACACTATATGGATAAATATTATTGTATCATCAACCCTGTGGATCTGCTCAAGTTTGGAAGAGACGATTTGATGAAGTTGCATGCTTGTCTAATTACAGCTAATAAATCTGTTCATCTATTAGCAGCACATTATGGTTGGTTGATAACAAATGCCGTAGACATCAAGATGTATGCATATGGGGGCAGTTACAAAGTTGCAGACGTGGACTTCTAATAATTTGATTTATTGAGCCTAGGGGTAGATTATAGAGGTTGAACCAAAAAGATCGGGAAATCAAAAGAAGATTTTGAAGATCAAGACTGTTGCGCGAGAAATTTTGATCTCGCGCGAGAGCTTTTGGTTTAGTATAAATAGTTTGCTTTTGATGTATTTGTAATTAATCCTAATTTGAGCTAAAGTTTTGTAATCACTACATCAGTGAATAATATAATTGAAGTTTATTTACTTGAGTGTTGCTTGATTCTACTTCATATATCAAGTTTCATCATCCTATTTACATTTCCGTGAGTGAATACATTCTGTATATTTCTCATAAAATTGATCTATATTGAATTTCAAGGTCCTTACATCATCCATCATAGTGTAGTGATGATTATATGGTGGGGGATAAGCTTAATAGCCAATACTAGTCATGTCTTTTGGTTCCCTTTGTAAATCAAGCATCTCTTGAAGTTTAGTAGAAGAGAAATTGAAATTCCTCAACTTTAACCTCAGTAGCTGATAATTCAGCTTTAGCATTAGTTATTAGCTTAACTAGATTCTCTAACTGAGCTTCAAGAGTATACTTTTCACCATGTAGTTTTTCAATATCAAGTATTTATGACTTGATTTTCTCTTCACAACATTTTAATTCATGTTTTACCATTTTAGTTTTTATCCTATCAACTTTTACCATATTAGCCTGCTTCAGATTATATACCTTATAGCCTTGCACTTTATCAATGCATTTATGGCTACAAAAATTTTGTTTTACCTCAGCTGACATTGGTGCTGAAATATAATTAATGTAAGCCATCAAAGCATGATTTGAAAGCTTGGCTTCACCTCATCTAGATACAACCTCCAATAACATACACCATCTTCTTTAATCATAAAAGAAATAGAAGTGATGTGTGGAGTTGCTTTTGATTATTGGGTAATCTGTGGTTGAGTTTGATATGATGAATTCCTAAAATGGCCAAACCAATAACCACTTTGATGAGATTGCTAATGATTACCTTGACTTGCTAAGTTACCATATTAGTTTCTATAGAATCTAAATAGGCATTTACACTACAGTAGAAACACTTGACCTTTGCTTTGTCATAGCCAAGTTTTGTGTTCTCATTCAGAGATTGTTTCTTCCCTTTTCTTAAGAACATTTTCACTCTCATCACAATCATATCCATTTGCCACATATATAGGATTACCAAAACATGATGTTAATATTTCATACTTAGTTTCTTCTTTATGGAAAAAAGAAAATGTTGAAATTGCACATAATGAATAATAGTTTTGACTAGACTTTTGGGTTTTAGTTTGTATACTAGTTTAGCCGACTACTCTTAGCCCTTGATTGGATGATCATTCTTAATCTGCTTTCCATCTATTTCAACATACTCATAAATAGATGGATTGTTTTCAGGATTAGTATTCTAAGAAAGATTAGTAGATTGGTTATTAATGATTTTAATGTCTTTTAAAATTTGTTTTGTCATTGACTCATGCATCATAGTGTAGTTATGATTATATGGTGGGGGACAAGCTTGATACCCGATACCAATCATGTGTTTTGATTCCTTTTGTAGATCAAGAATCTCTTAATGTTTAGTAGATGAGAATTGAAATTTTTCAAGTTTAACCTCAATAGCTAACACTTCAGCTTTAGCTTTGGTTAACAACTCTGGTCGATTCTGTATTTGAGCTTCTAGATTCTCCTTTTCTACATCCAGTTTGTTAATATTAATTATTTATCATTTGATTTTCTCTTCAAAACCTTTTAACTCATGTTTTACCATTTCAATTTTTATCAACTTTTCTTTTACCATATTAGCAGTTTATGATTATGTTCTCTGTATCTTTACATTTCATCAATGCATTTTTACTAAAAATATTTCATTTTACATCAACTGCTTTGGTGCTGGAATGTCATTGATGTAGGCCATCAAAGCTTGATTCTAATAGCATGGCTTCACCTCTTCTGCATACAAACTCCAATCACAAACACCACATACACCATCCTTTCCAATCACAAGAGTATTAGAATTAGTGTGTAAGGCTGCTTGAGATTGTTGAGTAATCTGAGATTGTTGTTGTTGTTAAGGTTGATATGAAGAATTGCTAGAATGACCATAATGATAACCACCTTGTTGAGATTGTTGATTATTGCCTTGATTGATGAGTTGCCAAAGGATTTTCTTGAGAATCTATTGTTCTTCTTTGGATCATTACATTTTCTAGATAAATGGCCATTTACACCACATTTGAAACACTTTAATTTTGACTTGTCATAGCCAAGCTTGGTATTTCATTCAGAGCCAACTTCTTCCTTTTTCTAAAGAACTTTTTGGCTCTCATTGCAAACATAGCCATTTTCCATTGCAAATCAATCTCTTCCACGTCATCTGGATCGATTATTTCTAGATCTTCTTGGATAATATGAGCAGATATCAATCTCCCTCCTCGATGGGCTTCAAAACTTGAAAAAAATGTATTGTAAGTTGCCTTGTTCTCTTCATTGACAAATTTAGGTTGAGGTTGAGAATAAGATTGACTTGACGAAGCTGGGGACTTGGAATGTTTGATTTGGAGAGCTGACACAAAGGGAGATACTTTTGGAGTTTTCAAAGGACTCATGAAATCTTCATCTTTATCTTCAGTGATGAAAGCATTTTTATAGTGTGTGTTTCAAAAGGAAATTTATATGCTTTTTTAACTTGAAGTCCGCCAGTATTTCTAGCCTTGTCATCTAATTCTATTGCCTTAATCTTGGCAACCATGGTGTCCAAGCTAGTAATATCAAGATCTAGTGTATTTTTTATTAATGTGACACTATGTTTCCAAGACTCTAGTGAAGAATGAAGCAATTTTTTGTTGACCTCTTTCACCTTGTAGTTGAACAAACCTGTGTAGTTATTTTGAAATGGACTATCCTTTGAAATGGTGAAAAGTTTCATATTGATTCACAAGCTTATCTTTGGTTATTTTTGTCACCTCATTACTACCTTCACACATTATATCTAAGCCATCATATACACCTTTTACAATGTTATATTTCTCTATTCTTTTTAGCACATCCATCTTTAAGGCCATGGTGATAAAAAGATACCTTCATATTAATCTTGATCTTCTTGATGTCATATAGTAAAAAATCCAAATCCTCTACAACAATCCTTACATTTTTGTACCGATCAACATTTAATGAAGTGGGAATGTAATGACCGTTACATATGGAAATCTAGTAATCAGGATCAACTGATGTGACATAGTTCATGAATCTAATTTTCCATTGTCTAAACTCTTATTTTTTGTTTTAGAACTGATGGCTTTGGACTATGCCGAATATCAAATGAACTTAGACAATAAATTTTTCATTACTTGTGACATCCCGTATTTCCAGGTTAATATCCGTAAGTTAATAAAATGTGTTAAATTAATTAAATGCATCATAAGTCTTAATTTTCTGATAATTAAGGTCATCTAAGGTCTAGCAAAACCTCCTTTGTGCATAAATTTTAAAATTGGTATTTTTGAGAATTACCGGGTCGCGTTGCGATAAAAACTTTTAACGAGCGTTGGTGACAATTTGGTTACTTAAATCTGGTCAATATATTTTGATTTTTATAAGTTTATTAAAAATATTATTAGTCATAAAAAATAATAATTATTATTGTTAGCCTTGATCTTGTAAAATTAAGAATTTTTAAATATTGCCTTGATGCAATATACAGTCCATTGCATGCTATGTAAAAATTATTATTTTGACTATTGATCATTATTATTAATGTTGTGAAACCTTGTAAAGCGTTAAATTAATATTTTAATTTTATAGAAAATTTTCATGTAAAAACCAGAACGTTTAAAGTTTTTACAGAAAAACTAACGAGACCGACACCCCCTCCCTACCAGGCGGCGTCCCACTTGGGGACCCACCATCTAAAATGTTTTGCAATTACAATGATTATTTTAATTAAATAAATACCTCATTATTACCTATTTATATTGACACTACACTCCATCTTTATTTCACACTCCATCCTCCACCAACACACTAGCTTTCTCTCTCATCTCTCTCTCCTCACTCTCTCTAAAACTCATGGCTGAATTTAGCCCAAAACACCCCTATTTCCTTTGTTTTGGAACAATCAAGTTTGATTTATGCTTCAAACACCTGATTTTGAGGATCCCTAGTGAGTTTAGTGCAAGTCTTGCAAAAATCCAACTCAAGGGTAAAGAAATCATCAAGAAATTCTTACTATTTCTCAAAAACTATTCATCCTAGTGTATGAACATCCATCTCTAAATTTCTTGCTAACATGACATAAGAATGATTGTTGCAAGCTTTGTTCACCAGAAACTAGAAGTTCTTGAAATCCAAGGTTCCAACAATGGTTTTTAATCAAGAAAAAACGAGTTTTAAATGAATTTATGTGTTTGTGTGAACCGTGAATGTGTGTTTTTTGTTGATGAGTTTTGGAATTTTCTTAACATTTTTGTTTGATTTTGACATGCGAGATGATCAACTTATGATCTTGGCTTATGAACATTATAAGAAACCCATCCATCAAATAAAATCTATTAAAAAGAAGATGGAAATGGGTGATACATGTATGTATGTGAGGATGATGTTCTTGAGCTCATCTTGCTTTTGGATTTCAAAAATGACCGAAATGATCCATGATATATGGTGATCATGATATGAAATCTTTTGGGTTTCAAATATATTTTGATGAAATGAAAAACTAAGAATTCAAGTTGTCAAGAAAAGTTGGTTATTTGGGTAAATATGTATGTATGTATGAATGGTGTTTTTGATCTTGATGTCTTCTTGATTAATGAGTTTGGAGATGATTGAGATGATCCATGTATATGGTGATCATGATCTGGAAGTTTTGGGATTTTTAAGTAATCTTTTACTTAAAGAAAAAGGTAAAAAAAAGTTAGAAATAATGGTAGTCAAGTGTTGATTGGACATTACCACTAGTAATGATTTTACCAGATTTAAACATTATCAAGACAAGGATCTTTTCAAATCTGGAATAATGGGTTCAAAACAGGTTAATAATAGGTTAAAAATAAGTAACCTTACTGGAAATAATGATTTTGATGATTGGGTTTAATCACGTAAACATTTTACGTCTAAAAACACATTAAAAACGGTGTTTTTCGGGTCAAAAACGAGTGTTTTTGCACAAGTCCACTTTTGAACAGAAAATAATATTGTGTTTTAAGTTAAAAACTTTTGTTTTTAAATGTCTAACAAATCCATAACATGCATGGTCGTCGTTGTTGATTTTATACGCGCTAAAAAGCCGAAAACAAACAATTACGGGTGAAATTTCGGTTAAATATGAAGGAACATATTTTTATAATAAAACTTGTCTTAAAATAATTTAAAACATTTTTTACTACTGGAAAATAAGTTATTTGTTATAAAGATTAATTAATGTTGATTAATAATAAATAAAGTAATATTCTATAAAAAGGTAATAAAAATAAGGAATAGTTTTCTTAACAAAAACAAGACTATGAATATATTTTTAATATTAATCATAGATGAAATGTTACGATGAATTATTATGTTTTATTTATTTATTTATTTAATGCGTAACTTATTAATTTTTTCGATCATGTTTTCATATATTTTATGTGTTTATTTTTGTGTATGTATTCTGTGACTATCATTTAAGGGCTAAATGGTTTATTTATTGATTAAATATTTTTCATTTAAAATATAAATAATTTAACCATACCGAAAGTCACTAACGGGTCGTTTAAAAATAGATTTCATAACAAGTCTAGTAAGTTGGGTGAACAACTTGCGTGATAGACTTATTACTTAACCATTAATGGGTCCTTTTTGTTTAGGGCCTTAATTAGTCGTTTATATTCACCTGGCTCGATTTTGCTAAACCATCTTTTGACGTGCTTTAAGGTGAGTTTTCACAGCCCCTATTTTAAATAACGGTTGTATTTAATTATTTTGGGGGAAAAACATGATATAAACATTTTGTATATGATATGATTTAATTATAGAATAACTGTGTGATCTTTAAGATGACCTTGAGTTATTTTGTTATTTGTGCACCCCTCGACCATAATCATTGACCCTTGAGGGGCCACAGGATATATTGGTAGATCTATTGGGTTTGACAACCGCCCCTCGGGATCGGTCGCACTGGTTTGGTACGGAGGGAATATATGTTGAAAGGAACTTTAGGGACATTGTGTCTTGGTTTGATTATGGGACTCATGGTTGCGATCATAGTCAGTGGACCTAGCTAGTCCTTGAAAATCTAGGAGTTGATTCTGTGATAATCATATCTTTTTATAAAAGAAAATTATGATAACCTTTACATAAACTTGTGAACTCACCAGATTTTTGTTGATAAACTTTTGGGCATGTTTTACAGCTATTTAGGCATGCATAGGAATGGAAAGGGTTTTAAATGCAAACTAATCAAGTTCGGATACCACTTTTGGGGACCAAATTCCGCTGCCGATTTAAAATCTTTTGTTAATGTTTAAGACAATATTATCTTATTACTATTTAAGTTTTATTTTAAGACATCTACTCCTAACAATGTAATAACTTTTATATTAAAATTTAACCATGGTATCCATGTTTTGTTTTCTTGATAATTTTTGGAAATAATCCAACTTCTGTTATCTCCGTCATACGCGTGCGCTTCCGGTGCGCCTTTCGGGATATGACATTACTTGATTCTAAAACTTGGTTTGATAGTTTTTAATTGATTGTAAAATTATGTGATGTTGCTCTTAGGTTGATATTAAGTCCAATAGCCAAAACTAGCCCAAACAGTTAATAGAACTAGTGAAATTAGAAAGATCTTCAAACATTGGTTCTGATGCAATAAACAATAGTGCGATGAACAGTAATGCAGTGAACAGTTTTAACGCCCCGAATTTTTGATTACAGGCAAAGTTCTCGTGCGAGAGGTTGAGTTCTCACGCGAGTCATGAAGTTCTCGCGTGGAGGACAGTTCTCGCACGACTGGAAGTTCTCGCGCAAGAAGTCTGGCGAAAAGTTTGTGCTGGGTATAAATAGCTGAGAACACCGAGCCAGAACTTAGTTTCACACGAGAAGTACTGCTGCTAGAGAGAGAAAGCGGTTGCGTTGTGATAGAAAGTTAAGAAACGAGGTGTTTAAGGTTTGTAACTCGTGTAGTAACTCGTGTTATGTACTAAGAAAGTTATGGTTGTGCTGGAACTTCAAGTGGTGAGTTCTAGTCCCCTCTTTTACGTGTTTTATCCATGTTTTAGGCCTAATATGTATACTTTATGAATGTATTGTTAAAGAATGATGATATAAATGTTATTGCATGTTTTGGGTCTTAAAGTGGTTAAAGGAGCGATAACTTATGGTTAAAGTTATGTACAGCAGAAAAGTTATCACGCGAGAGGCGAGTTCTCGTGCGAAATGTAGTTTTCACGACTAATGGTTACTTTTCGAAAGCACTCGCGCGAATGATGATGTTCTCGCTTGAATGTGAGTTCTCGTACGAAGAGGGAGTTGTCGCTTGAAGTGGGAATTTCTCGCGCGAATGTGGGTTCTCGCGCGAAAACTTTGGACTGTTACGTGTTATGTTACTTTGTAAACATGCCGTTAAAGGAGATATGCTTGGTGCATTCTTGCATATGAGCTACACATCGGTGTGTCACATAGGGGTATTCTTTGGGTATGCCCGTTCCGCTAAAGGAGATATGCTTGGTGCATTCTCGTGTAGGAGCTACACATCGGTGTGCTCGCATAGGGGTACACTTTGGGTATGCCCATGCCGCTAAAGGAGATATGCCTGGTGCATTCTCGCATAGGATCTACACATCGGTGTGCTCACATAAGGGTGTACTTTGGGAATGCCTGTGCCATTAAAGGAGATTGCTTCGTGCATTCTCGTATAGGAGCTACACATCAGTGTGCTCACATAGGGGCTATACTTTGGGTATGTTCATGCAGTTAAAGGAGAATGACATTTCTTGTGTTCTCACCTGGTAAAGGAACTAAGCTTCATGCTAAGTTCAAAAGATTAAGTAAGCGATTAAAGCTAAAGTAAAGATAAAGTATGGGTAAAGCGATGCTAAAGTATTTGATAATGTGTGGGTACCGTAACGATAAAGAAATTGATAAAGTAAAAGCTAACGTTAAAGTTTGGTTATCGAACGAGTTCGATGACGATGTTGATGATTAACGAGGTTAAAGTTTTTAGGATGTGAATGTATGTTACAGTTTTGTTAAAGTTAACCTAGAGCTTACTCAGTGTCGCTGACTTTTGTATGCTTTTTAGATTGACAGGTATGCTATACATTTTGGGTGAGCTTTGCATGGATGGGAGAGCTACCTGGAACATGATCAAGACTGGCATCCTGGCATAGAACTTTTGTTAGTTAGCCAAGTGATCTTTTGATGTAATGTTAAACAATAAAATTTTTGTACGTTTCTCTACGTATATTAATGAAATTTGTATGTTCGAGAACTTGAGGTTTTGATGTCCAAATCCAACTGCGAGGTTTCCAGGATTGGGCCCTTACAAGTTGGTATCAGAGCCTAGTTTGAGAGATTTAGACACTCTGATGTCTAGACTCGAACTGAGAATGAGATCGATTAAAGGATGCCAGTGCTAGTAGCTCCATGCCAGGAAAGGTTATGATTGTTAGAGGTTCCTTGAGGTTATAGTGCTTGTAGTGAGATTGAGAGGATAGGAAACATTTAGGACATGAAGAGTGAAGTAAGTAGTTAATTACAATTGGCCACTGTCATTAGAAACTTACATTACTTGACATGATCTGAACTATTACCTGGAATGATAATGTTAGCCTTTTGCATCTTATAGCAAGCTATGGCTAGAAGAAAAGCTACTCGAGGAGGTGCTCGTGGTGGTAGGGGTAGACCACCAGTCACAAGGAACCAAAATCAGATGACTAAGGAGCTGCCTGTGGACTCTGTTCATATTGCTAGCAAGGAAAACTCTCATCACTCTAAGAGAGGATTTCCTTGGAGCCTGTTGTTAGGGGGGCTATCGCCGAAGAGGTCCACAAGATCCTTCAGGACATCATGCCTTCGATCATAACTGAGGCCATGAAGGAGGTAACCAAGGAGTGGATGTTGGAGGAGAAGAACAAAGCTAGCAAGAAAGATAGTGAAGGTATCGGGGAAGGCTTGGGGAAGGATGGGAAGGACGAGGGGGATGAAACTAAAGGGGATTTAGCCGAAGGGTGTTCGTATCGCATCTTCAAGGGGTGCAATCCTCCATCGCTGGACGGCAAGGGTGGTGTTATTGCCACTCTTTAGTGGGTGTCTGAGATGGAAGCGGTGATTGAGATCAGTGAATATAGAGCTGACCAGACTATGAAGTTCGCAGGTCACTCATTTGTTGATGAAGCTATTCATTGGTGGAACACCATCAAGTAGACTAAAGACCCTCGTCAGTTCAGGAACTTGAGGTGGAATGACCTGAAAGAGATGGTGATGAGGAAGTTCTACCCTTAGAATGAGAACAATAGGGTGGAAAGGGAATTCTTGGGTTTTAAAGCTGGAAGTATGACCCACAGGCAGTACACGTTTCACTTCAATGAGGAGGATGAAGTGTTATGTGCAGGGTTTGCCTTCAAAGGCTAGGACGTATGTAAAGGTAAGCGGGCCGAAGGCCTTCTAGTCTTTGGTGGAGTTGAGTGGGATAGTGTATGATGATGTGGTGACTGATGAGCCCGTTGAGGGGGCAAAGACGAAGAGTTGGTCGGGAAATATGAAGCGAGAGAGAAATGAGAGGTCTGGAGCTCAGGCCAAAAAGATAAAGATGGAATCATCCGGTGATTGCCGGAAATGTGGGAGGATGCACGCTAGTGAATGCAGGCTCGGTTCGAGTCTGTTTTTCAGATGTATGAAGACGGGGCATATCTCCAAGGATTGCCCTAATATTGTAAAGTGCTACAACTGTGGCAAGTCGTGGCAATACAGCTGAGATTGTAAAGAGGCGTGAGTGGTTGAATCGGCCAAGAGAAAGGAGTCTGAGAAGGAAAAGAAAGCTGCTGACAATCCAAGGGCCAAGGCTAGGGCTTTCACGATGACCGGAGAGGAGGCTAGGAACCTGATGTTGTGTCAGGTATGTTCCAAGTTAACAACATACTTGCTTCTGTTCTGTTTGATTCTGGTGCAAGTAAGAGTTTTATAGCTGCTACCTTCTGTGATGTGATGAATGCTAAGGCAAAAGAAATAAAATTGGAAGGTCATAGATTCCCGCTAGGTTGTTTGTTATGACCCTAGAAGGATTTGACGTTGTGTTGGGTATGGACTGGTTAGCCGCCTACGAGGCTAATATAGTTTGTCAGAGAAAGATGATTTCGATGAAAGCACCTGATGGTAGCTTAGTCACGATTTACGGCGACAGAATCTGTGAAGTTCCAAAGATGATTTCTATGATAAAGGCAGATAAGTTGATGAGACGAGGATGCGGAGCATTCGTGGCATACATTAAAGATGTTAAAGCTGAAACTATGAAGTTGACAGATGTGCCCGTGGTGTGTGCCTTCCCGGATGTGTTCCCTGATGATTTGACAGAGGTACCACCCGATCGGGAGATAGAGTTTCAAATTGATCTTGTGCCAGGAGCTCAGCCCATTGCTAAAGCATCGTATCATCTAGCTCCGTCAGAGTTGAATGAATTGTTAGCCCATTTACAGGACCTTCTCGATATAGGATTTATCAGACCGAGCATTTCTCCTTTGGGTGCTCTGGTGTTTTTCGTGAAGAAGAAGGATGGTAGCATGCATATGTGTATAGACTACAGGGAGCTGAATAACCTCACGGTGAAGAATAGATACCTGTTGCCTCGGATAGATGATTTGTTCGACCAGCTGCAAGGCGCGAGTTGGTTCTCGAGGATTGCTCTTCGGTCGGGTTATCACCAACTAAAGATTAAGGACCAGGATATCCCAATGACTACGTTTTGGATGCGATATGGGCATTATGAATTTCTCATGATGTTGTTTGGTCTAACCAATGCTCCTGCAACATTCATGGACTTGATGAATAGGGTTTGTCAACCGATGCTCAACAAATCCGTGATAGTGTTCATACATGATATGCTGATCTACTCAAAGAACGAGGGAGACCACGCCTGTCACCTCCGTGAGATGCTGGAAACTCTAAGAAGGGAGCAGTTGTATGCAAAATTCTCCAAATGTGCGTTTTGGTTATGCGAGGTGCAGTTTCTGGGTCATGTGATTAACCCAGATGGAATCATGGTTGATCCTGCTAAGGTGGAGGCGGTAACGAAGTGGAATTCAGGAATTACAAGAGGTTCATTCAGGAATTTTCCAAGATTACCTCTCCATTGACCAAATTGAAGAGAAAGGATTTGAAGTTTGTATGGGGCGAAAGTCAAGAGGATGCTTTCATGAAGTTAAAGAAAAGATTGACACAAGCTCCAGTGTTAACATTATCGGAAGGGAATGAGGACTTGGTTGTCTATTCTGATGCTTCTTATCAGGGGTTAGGGTACGTGCTAATGCAGCGAGGTAAAGTCATAGTGTACGTATCTCGACAGTTAAAGGTTCACGAGGTGAACTACCCTACCCATGATCTGGAGCTAGCTGCTTTGGTATTCGCATTAAAGATATGGAGACACTACTTATATGGTGTCAAATGTATGATTTTCACAGACCACAAAATCCTGAAGTATTTCTTTGAGAAGAAAGATCTTAGTATGAGGCAGAGACAATGGTTGGAGCTCATATAAGATTACAACTGTGAGATTCATTATCACCCGGGTAAAGCTAACGTGGTAGCCAATGCCCTAAGCCGGCAGGAGAACCGGGAACCAATTTGGGTTAGATCTTACCAGTTGATTGTGACTCCTGGTGTGTTAAGGCAAATCTATGAAAGTCAAAAAGAAGCTCTAAAGCCCGAGCACGTTAATGAAGAAAGGATGAAGTGGCAGATCGCGAACCTGGAAGAAAACACCAATGGTGTCAAAGCTAGATTTGGGCATATGTAGATTCCTAGACGTGGAGGTCTACGAGAGAAGGTGTTGGACGAAGCCCACAAGACTAGCTACTCCATTCACCCGGGAACCAACAAGATGTACCAAGACCCAAAGAAGAACTATTGGTGGCCGGGAATGAAAACCGACGTGGCAAGGTACGTAGAAAGGTGCTTGACCTGTCTCCAAGGTAAGGCTGAGCATCAGAAGCCATACGGGAAAATCCAACTCTTGGAAATTCCAAAATTGAAGTGGGAGCATAATACTATGGACTTCATAACGAAGCTACCTCACACAGCTAAAGGCTATGATGCCATATGGGTCATAGTGGATAGACTAACAAAAAGTGCTCACTTTCTACCCATCCGAGAGACCTATTACTCGGAGCAGCTTGCCAAATCGTTCATCGATGAGATAGTTGCCCGTCATGGTGTGCCGGTGTCAATTTTCTCGGACAGAGATACGCTATTTATATCCAAATTTTTGAAGAAGCTCAATGACGCGATGGGAATTAGACTGCACATCAGTACAGCATACCACCCATAGACGGACGGCCAATCCGAAAGGACTATCCAGACCTTGGAGGACATGCTTCAGGCGTGTGTTGTCAACTTTGGTGGGAGCTCGGATAGTCATCTACCGTTGGGAGAGTTCTCATATAATAACAACCACCATGCTAATATTGTTATGCCCCCGTATGAGATGTTGTATGGCCGGAGGTGTAGGACCCTGATATGCTGGGGAGAGATCGGTCAGAAGGAGTTAGGGAGTATTGAGGTCTTCGAGACGACCAATGAGAAGTTAGGCAGGATTAAAGCCTACATAAAAGCCACTAAAGATAGACAGAAATCCTATGCCGACAAACGTCGTAAACCGATTGAGTTTAACGTCGGTGATAGGGTGATGCTAAAGGTGTCACCTTGGAGAGGAATCATTCGATTTCGAAAGATAGGAAAGTTGAGCCCTCGATTTATTGGGCCTTTTGTTGAATCAATATTTCTGATTCGTTGAGCTTGAATTGAAGAACAAGGATGTGTGTGTCATGTATAATGTTATGATTTCATTGATATTGAATAACAAGTTACAATGAAGAAACATATACAAAGATGGATGAAAATCAAACCCACCCAAATGAGAGAAATTCTCCTTGGGTGGTGATTTACACCATGAAAAACACACACTTAAGAATTACATGCCACTCACACACTTTGCAATAACCACCCTTACAAAATAGCACTAGTGGTTCTATTTATAATGTTTTTACATCAAGACCTAATTTTGACTTTTCTTGTGGTCTTGATGTTGACTTTGTCTTGTTGACGTTGTCTTGTGTTTGTTTTGTACTATTTATCAACTTGGTCTCTGAACTTGTACAATGAGATCTTCAGTTGGCTTTGATTGTGGTTTGGAAAGATTCAGTTTATCAATTGTTGAACTCAACAATACTCCCCCTAAACTGATGCTAGCCAAACTTTGACTTTGAAGATTTTCTCTGTCATATGTCTTCTTGATCAACTGATGTTCTGACACAGTTCACTGTAGTTCTCCCCCTCAGATTAAGCTTCTCCTAATGTATTTCTAATAAAGGATAGAATCTCTTTGAGAATACTTAACGTATAGGATATGAGGTGTATCACTTTTGGATTACTGTTTGTTCATATCACACTCAAAGGATTAGAATGTATTAGGCATATGATGAGGCTTTGAACTTCAATAAACAGCATCAGGAACATAAGTCAGTCTCGAAGACACTGAATTAACTTGATAATGGATGGTTCCAAGTACTTCAGAAAGAGTTTCTAACAGTTATACAAATCCTTGATTGGTTCAGTGATTATGTGACCAAGGTTGATTTCTTTGTTTCTGTTGAATGTGAAAATGGATGTGCCTGTTGGTTGCAATCATCCGTATTCATCATGTTTCTTGTTTTCTTGTTTGTTGTAATCATCTGTTCATCATCTTTCCTGTATCTCTTGTTTGTTGTTGTCAACTGTTCATGATTTGTTCATTGATGTTGTTGTTGTTGATGATGTTGCTGATGTTGATGTTAATGTTGTTGTTGATGTTGATGTTGTGCATTCTGTTGATGATGTTGATGTTGTTGATGTTGATGTTGTTGGATGTGCATTTGTTTGAAGTAAGCTAACATTTACATTAGTTACTCAAAACATGAGCATTTGTGATGCAGTGGACGGAAGGAAATCAAAGCTCAAAAACACAAAAGTGGGCCAAAAACCTATTTAGAGGCCTCATTTTGGAAAAATAACTGGATAACTAGTCTGCATCAGGTTACCATGACGTAGCCCACGTTTCCACGGTCGTTTTGACTGGTAGCACGTCGGAAACGGAGGCTCGTAGCCCAGGTTATGCCCATTTTGTTGATCAAGCAGCCGTATTTGGGTGATTAACATCCGCATTTGTTGAGATAAGCATCCGCATTTGTATGTTAAAACAGCTGCATTTTGCATGTTCAACAGCCGCATTTGTTTAATCAACATCAGCATTTGTGAGATAACTCATCTTCATTTGATGTAACATCCGCATTTGTGGACCACTCGCATTTGCACAAAACAGCCACATTTGTTGTTCCAATCATCCGCATTAGTTGTTCAACACCAGCATTTGTTCATTTGCAACATCCGTATTAACTCCTACAACAGCAGCATTTGGTCCCTTCAAACATCCGCATTTGTTTTATACTCTGGAACTCAGTCGCATTTAAGCATAAAACATCCGCATTTCTTTTGTTCAACTTGGAATTTCATCCACATTGAAGCACAAGTCAACCGCATTTGTCTTGTTTTCAGAAACTCATCCGCATTGATTACTAGTGACTCGGCCGCATTGAGCACAAGTAACACAGCTGCATTTCTTTGTTGTATCTTGAACTCATCCGCATTGGATATAATACAACCGTATTTGTGGAGTTATCATCTGCATTTGTTCTATGAAATGAGATGAACATCTGCATTGGGTATAATACATCCGCATTAGTTAAGTTGATTAGCAGCATTGGTTTTGTTTCACATCCATATTAGTTTTATGATCAGCATTTGTTTAATCAACATCCACATTTGTTTAGTTCAACATCCGCATTTGTTTAGTTCAACATCAGCATTTGTTAAGTTGCATGAAATGAACATCCGCATTAGTTTCCTTAAGGCATCCGCATCAGTTGCCTTAATGTATCCGCATTAGGGGCCTTAAGCAGCCGCATTTCATTAACACACATCCGCATTTCTTTGATGAAATGCGGATGCATTAAGTTCCATCCGCATTTCTTTCACTTGGTACAATAAATCTGCTGATGTCTTCTGTTGTATTTTTGTTCGATCTCATGTAATTTGTTGGAACTCTTGTAGTGTACTCGAAATCATGTAATTGGCTCAATCTGCAACCTGTTTGAAGTAATCTTTCTTGTTGGGTCGGATTTGTGGTTGGATTAGATTCAACAACCCATCGATTGAAGCAACCTGTTCGAGATCTAAATATTCTTTTTGAACACATGTTCTTTGTGGATTTTATTTGAATCTGTAACAAATGCACCGAATTTGAAGTGATGATGTGAGGAATGATTTATCAACTTCAATTCCACCCAAATAAGAACAGATTTGCTCATTTTGTTTGTATTTTGTTGATGAACAGAAGAGTTTTTGATGAACAGATGCTTGTTCTTCATTTTCTGATTTTATTCTTTGTTGTAAACATCTTTAAAGATGAAAACAGATCTGAAACATACATGAACCCAGCAACCAACAGCTTTGATACCATTTTGCTGAATCAATATTTCAGATTCTTTGAGCTTGGATCTCAGGATTCATCATTTTCAAATCTGAGAATTCAAAATTAAAGACAGGTGGAAGTGTGTGAATCGAAGAACAAGGACGCGTGTGTCATGTATAATGTTATGATTTCATTGATATTGAATAACAAATTACAATGAAGAAACATACACAAATATGGATGAACATCAAACCCACCCAAAGGAGAGAAATTCTCCTTGGGTGGTGATTTACATCATGAAAAACACACACTTAAGAATTACAAGCCACTCACACACTTTGCAATAACCACCCTTACAAAATCGCACTAGTGGTTCTATTTATAATGTTTTTACATCATGACCTAATTTTGACTTTTCTTGTGGTCTTGATGTTGACTTTGTCTTGTTGACATTGTGTTGTTGACTTTGTCTTGTGTTTGTTTTGTTCTGTTTATCAACTTGGTCTCTGAACTTGTACAATGAGATCTTCAGTTGGCTTTGATTGTGGTTTGGAAAGCTTCAGTTTATCAATTATTGAACCCAATAGGGAGTCTAAATTAAAAGTGCAACAATTGACTAAAACCTGCATATATTTAGTCTCAAAGGTCAGTCATTGGAATCTCTGGTGACTACCTTACAAAAGAGGGTCAATGACCAGCAACTTGAGATCATCGAGGGTGGATCTAACTCCTAGCTCCCATGTGCAAGAGGGTGATGCTACCAAAAAGGATGAGAAAGTCTTACTTATAATCACAAAACTTAGGAGTTCCTCTCAGAGTATGGACATAAAAGGGGCACCACCCTCACTTGCAATTGTCCATGCTTAACAACCTCCTCAAGTCACATTGATATGGACTCACTCATACAAAGTATGTTTGAGGAGGGTATACCAAGGGCTATGCCTGCTCCATCTCACCCTGCTGAGAACCCAATAGTAGGATAGAGATATGATGATCAAAGGAGAGCCCTAGTAATCTCTAGGTCTCATTGTCAACAAGAGATCTTCAACTTCTTTAACCTGAGATACTATGACAGCACCTATCTACTTGACCTCCCACTTGCCAAACCAACTCAAAATAAGCAAGAAACAAGGTTGGCTGATAGGATTCAACAAAGGGTGATTGAAGAGTTCAAGATGAGAACAATACTATATAGACAGAGGCTAGCAAGAAAGACTATTAGTCAACTGGATGTTGTGTGGACCCTAAGATCAGCTTCGAAGGGGAAACTTTGGCTAAAGGCCCAGCAGTTAAGCCTATGAACCTTGAGACAGCAACTACTTCAGCACCTTCAACACCCACTACCCTTGGTGAGGCATCAAGCAATGAAGGCCAAATCTCTCTCTAACCTAAGTCACACAAACCTATAAGTGACAAAGGTAAAAGGAAGATGACTCCTGAGGAGATTAAGGAGGAGAAGAGAGAGAAGAAGAGGAAGGCCAGGGGAGAGAGTTCAAGTAGGACCCCTCACTTTATAGAATCTGCAATTAGGGCTGCCCCCTAGCCAAACTCTCAAGATGATGAGTTAAGGGCAGCCAAATTGAATTATTTAGGGTCCAGGAACTACAATATTAATGAACTCATCTCTCTCACCATGGAGGAGTTAAATGAACTGGCTGACACTGAGTTGTCAAAAGAAAGGAAGGAGGCTGCAGAACCGCTCCTCAAGATCAAGGAAGAAAGGAGGAAGAAAAGACTCTACACGCATGCTCCTACCCTTTATCCCAGTTCAAGAAAGCCCTGAGACAGAGCCTGTGGCAACTAAGTAACAACCTTAGGTAGACAAAGAAGTAGAAAGACAAAATATAATTAACTACCTGAGTGCCATAGGCCTCTATCAGGCATCAGCACTTCTTCCCTTTCCATATGAGTACATTAAATTTGAATACCTCAAGCAGCTTGAGCAACAAATACAAAAAGAACAAAAAGCTGCTAAGAGGAAGATGAGGGAAGAAGCTACAAAGTCAAGAGTAATCATCCAAAAGAGTCTAAAGAAGTCTGCTGATAGGCAGAGGATGATGAGATTCTTGAAGTTGTATGGATTCTCCAGAAGGAGGCTTTGTTGAGCACATTAAGGTGATCAAGCAGAAGATTAAAAAGGGTAAGCTCATTGACTTGCATTCTCTACCAAGTCAGGTTGCACCTGAAGTTGAGGTCAAGGTTAAACCACAAAAGACAACACAACTTGGACCTAGTCCTAGACCATAGCCAACTTCATCTTCTAATCCACAGCAGGATCCTAATCCTTCTCCTTCTGAACCTGTGAAGGACAAGGACCCAACTGAGGGAGACAATCAAGAACAATCTGGTGCTGCAGGCCAGTCTCTTCAGTTAAAATATAGAAAAGGGAAAAGGATGGCCATTAGAAGGGACACGAAGAAGAAGAAGAAGTCCAAGGCACCCACCTCTACACCTTAGGATGGGTTAGAACATCCTGAAAGACCCATCGTGTCTTGGATGTTTGCCACCAATCCAGACAGACGGTATGTCATTAGAGATCAAGGGGGTCAAGATGTGTACTTCTAGCAAAACATACTTGACCTTCCTCTACATGATCATTATGACATGAGGAGTTACTTTGAAAGTATAAGGAATCCTAACCAACAGATGATGAAGGGAATGGTCTTGATTCTAGTGAGGACTGTCCATAGATGAGTAATCTCTTCTATTTTGGTAGAATCAGCCTAGGGAGAGTTTGTAAGGTTTATACTTAAAGGCTGATGCAACCAAAGCATCCAAAGAGCTCCCAGCATGCATGCATGAAGTATAGAGTAAAGTTACTTCGGAAGTTTTACACCACTCAAAGGAAATAAGCTAAGTGTAAAATCTTTCGAAGCCAAGCAACAAAATCTTTTGAAGCCAAAGATGAAGTCTTTCGAGCTTCAGACACAACGTCTTCTAAAGCCAAAGACTGATTTCTTTCAAAGACAAAGATGACATGCTTTCTCTGATCACCTTTTGACCAAAGCTGAACAACTTTTCGCTGCCACTCTAAAGACTCACCAACTTATATGAGTTGGTGAAAAGGTCAATGCTTTGGTCACCTATAGATTTTGGTCGTTGGTATGTAACTTTCTACTTTTGTACCTTTTATCCGTATTGTAATACATTAGGATGTGATCTATGGCATGACATAGTCACTAGTCAAAAGGCAATCTGCCTTTTGACTTTATATTGATCTTGTTGTCTAGATTTGTGTGTCCAACTGGCCTTCAAAGTATGGCCGGCTGTAGGATGTGTGAATCCAAGGATCGAAACAGGAATTATCAGTTTGATTTAGCAAATAAAGTTCACGAAATTATCAGTACTTGTTGTTTAATTAATTGTTTATGAAATTAAAATCGACAATGAACAAATGAAGCAAATTGGAAACATAATAAAATAATGCAACAAAAGATTGTTTCAATTGAATTTAAATATTACAAAGATCTTTTGGATGTGACGTGGAATACTTGCTTCTGACAGATTGACTTGTTGACTTTGTGTTGAGTACTTGATGATATGATATCATACAAGTATTTTCTTCTTCCACAGGAGTTGAACTTACATAGGAGTTGGTTCTTTGTTCTTGAACATCATCCTCAGGAGCAAACTTCCTTCTTCCGCACCAGCATCAACATGATCTCTAAACTTGTTCTTCAGTAGATGTGCTTGTGCTTCCACATGAGATCCAATGATGCACATTGACTTGTTCATTTATGCTCCATAGAACATCTACGGAAGAACAAACTTGTTCATCCGCAGATAGTTCTTGCACTTGGTCAATTTTCCAAATTGACCAAGTATGATGTTACCTGTAATTACATAAATCAACATAAATAATATTTGGGTTAACATATATATCTTGCATTACATAATGAAAAAGAATTACAGATGTTCATTACAAGAGATTACAAATCATCTAAACCTATACAAAAGATCTAGACCTAACAATACTCCACCTTAGGTTTAGATTCTTGTAATTATCTGTTCAGATCTTTCAATTCTTGAAATCTGCCAAAATCTTTGTGTTGAAATATCCAACAGCATCCTTTTGGTCTTGGTATGTATACTTGATCTTCATTTTTCCCATTTTCTTCAATGTTTTAAAATTCAGCCCAAGAATGTCTTCTTCTATGGTTAGTGTTACCACTACACTGTTTTGAGACACCACTTCCTACTCATCTTGGTCTGCATTTTAAGCTCAGTAATTCATGGGATTTCAGATCCTATGAGCTGACCTGCCTCAAATCTTCTTCTCTTGTGTTCTTTGGCATGTAGTTTGTCTATGACTTGAATGATGTGCACATATAATCATATGTCACTTTGAGCATCTTTATCATTCAACTTTGGGAAATACTTATCATGCAGATAAGATGTGTAGCTTGGATGTAACAGTTTAATCTCCAATGGATCAAATAATCTTATGCTTGGTGCTTTCTTGTGAGGATCATTCCTTTACAGCACCATTTCTTTTGTTCTTTCTACATATCCCCATTCAGTGATGGGATATGAGAACTAAATTCCTTCAATTGTTTTGATTGATGCATCATCCTTATCTGCATATCCAAATCTTCTCAGAAATTCATCATCAACAAGTTTTGAAGAACTGGAATGAGATCATTTCTGACTTTGTTTTCTTCTTTTGTGATCTGCATCCTCTCTTTTGGCTTCTTTCAGCATATCTCCCTTAAACTTGTTTCTCAGTTTTACAATCAGAATAGAAAAATCTCTTCCCCTTGGACTGATTGGGTAGTTGGTGGTTGGGATGTTTTGTAAAGTAGAAAGGTCTGCATCTGGGAGTGTAAGAAGGGTCTCCATCCATGGAAAGTATTGAACCATCCTAGATGTCCTTTTAATTGTAGCACAATCCTACTCTTGATCAAACTTCCAAACTATAATCTTGTTGTCTACTGCTGATCTTGGTGTGGTCATCTAATCAAACAGTTGAATCAGAGTTATTTTCTGTTCGATTATTTCCCTCACGGCTGTTCCTAGGGGCCAGATTTTGTTGGGGATTACATCCTTCGGCTCCCTGATCAGTTTCTCTTTGCTTCTGTGCATATCTTTGCTTTCAACTACTATTGGCTCAACAGGAGATTGTTTTGATTGTTTGTAAGCTGTATTGTGTGCTCCAGTTCTGAATCTTACTCCAGCTTCTAGTTCAACCTTCATCACATAATCCATATAATAATGACTTTGCAGCCAGCAAATCATATTGTACTTGGTAAGCTGTTTGGTTTCATAGTGACCCAAATCATTCTTTATCTTCTCAATTGCTTTGTACTTTGTGAAGGTTTCGTAGTTTCATACCGGAATAATTAATCTGGTAGCATCAAACTCCTTCGATACTTGTATCATCTCATCCATTTTCATCTTTTCTATCATGTCATATGGAAAGCCATTATTGATTAAGTCCATGAACATAGATGATTGGGCTCTTTTCTCAAAGATGTCATCAGTAGATAACAAGTTACCTTCCCTTGCTTCTTCATCAAACTTATGAGTCTCATCTTTTGTTAAATCTACCCACTCAACATCACTTTCTTCTTCAATGTCCTCAATGGATTTGAGAGTTCAAAGCTCAGCTGATAAAGTGTGCTCAGGAGACATATCCTTTAATTTCTTTGGGGTATTCTCAATTACCATTGCTTTATCTTCAATTCTTCCCAAATACTTTCTTTTCCTGTTATATTTGATTGTTGGTTCTTTTGCTTTCAACAGGGGAATGTCAGCAGCTTCTTTGATTTGTTCTTTATGCACACTCACTTCCTTTTTAGTCACCTTCTTCTTTAAGACTTCTATCTCTTCATCTTTAGCTTTTAGTAGATCTAACTGCTCAGAGATAGTTTTTATGGCATTGCTGAGCTCAGTCAAGACTTTCTCTTTTTCTTGTTTTTCTTTCTCAACAGTCTCATAGGTCTCAATCGCAAGCTGATCCATAGTATCAATTACTTCATTGTTGGTTTCAATCTTTTCTCTTCGCTTATTGATTGTTACTTCTAGAGATGCAATAGTTTCATCTTTCTCTTTCTTCTCCCTTTTGAGTTTTCTCAATTTCTCTAGTTTTTGATTGCTTTTGATGATGAGATTGTTGTATTTAGCAATAAGAAAACTTTTGCTTACATTTATCTCCTTCTCTCTTAAATCATTTTCATCATAAGCAGTGATGTCAACAAAATGACTATCACTCTTATCTAGTTGTTTAACCTCTTGTTCATTCTCCCCCTTAACTTCAAGACATATTTCTTCTGTGGCACCATCCATAACTTCATCAAGCTTATCATCATCAATATTCACTTTTTCAGTAAGAGTTGGGCTTTCAATAGGTGTGTTCAGCAGATGGGGGTGAGGAAGTTGGTTGTGTTGTTGGATAAGCAGGTGTTTGATTGAGAATGGGTGAGATAGGTTCTGTGGCAGTAGTGTTTAATGATGATTGAGATTGGGAAGCTGAGAAAGGTTTGGTATGCTCACTGGATGGTGAGTTCAGTTGAGCTGGTGGTGTTTCTGGTAAGTCTATTACAGGTGTTGGTGGTAGAGACTATGGTTGTTATTGTGGTGATGGGTGTGATGGTGATTGTTGAATGTCATCAAGTGTGAATACTTCTGTTTCAGTAGTATTCTGAGATGTTTGTGAATGTGAAGGAGATAAAGGTTGGATGTGTTCACTGGGTGGTGAGTGGAGGTGAACAGGTGGTGTTTCTGGTAGGTTGGTTAGGGTTGTTGGTGATAGAGGATGGGGTTCTTGTTGTGGTGGTTCAGGTGATTCAGCTAGTGGTGTTTCTTATTGTTGTTGATCAAGGTATAGTAGTTCTTGGGGAATGTTTGCATTCTCATCAGTGACATGAGCAAACATCTCCATTTTTCCTCCTTGATATTGCCCACTTCTCTTGTTTAGCACAGATCTTCCAAGATGAGCTTGAACAAAGACTCCACCTTCTCTTTCAATGTTGAGCATTGACTCATTTTTGATCAGCTGAATAAACCTGGGAAACATGTACATCTTGTTTTCCTTCTGCACCCTTATGTAGTCACAGGCATCGAAGAATGTATTTAGAATAATTGTATTTCCTCCCTTCAAATGCACCAATGATTCCAGAAGAAATATCCTTGAAAACCTATCCAAACCATACTTTCTTTTGGACATACACTTTAAGTATGTGTGACATAGGAATCTGTAGGGCTTGCATAACCTCCCTTTTTTATTTCACCAATTCGGTAATCTCCATCATAACCCATTAAATGAAAAATTCTTTGGATGTACTCATGGTCGACCATATCTGGGTGACCCACTTCTTCTTCTCCGAACTCTAGCACCCTCCTAATAGTTTGTTCATCTACCCTTAACTCTCCATTCCTTATTGTTGCAAAAATCACCCTTTCATCATTCTCCTCTTCAATCCTAGTTGTGTGCCAAAAATCTATCATATGCGATTGATAGATGATTGGGTCCGCAGATAATGCATAGAAAATCCTTGATCTTCTTAATAGTTGATAATTTCCCTGCATCCCTCTGTTGCTAGATCTTCTGGATTCAGAAAGGCACAAACGTTATGATCTTTTGCAAATCTGTTGGCCATATTGATGATGTTGTTTGAGTGGTGATTTAGGTATGCATTGTTGTGTGGAATGAAAAATTTGAAACTTTGTGGATAAAGGGGTTTATCATATGAGCGTTTTTCTAGGTCTGAAAAAGGGTTCTAAAAAAGTGAATAAAAAATGACAACGGTCAGGATATCATTTATACTCGCTTAGAAAATTTAAATCCTTTTATTTAATGATGTAGGACCCTTAACCCTCATTACCCTTCCATGGTTATCCACTAGTTAAGTTTTCCGTTGAACATCTACGGAAGGCAAAACTTTTCTTTTTATCCGCAACAGGTCAAGTCTTCCGCAGAACATCTCTAGAAGGCAAAACTTGTTTTTGTTGTTTTATCCTTAAATTAATTCTTCCGCAGAACATCTACGGAAGGCAAAATTTGTTATGTTTTTGTTGTATGATCTTAACATCATGTTGTTAGATCATTTGTTTGCCGTTGTACCTTGTTGACTCCACTTCATGGCAAATGTGTAAAATTGATTTAGTTAAAAACTTCAGATATCCCGCAGCCAAGTTAGTGCTCAAGTCCCAATTTTCTTCATGTAAAAATGTTAAACTTAGTTTTCATACTGATGACTACTTCCCCTAAATTTGTGATTAATCATGAAATTATGCATTTATCAGAAATTTATAAAGAGAATAGCATGAAAAGCAATTATCTGTCAATCTTATTAGCAAACAAAAGAACAAAAACAAAATCTTTTTGTATTTTTGTTTATAGACAGAAACTAAAATATATTTACAGCATTTATATTATACATTGGGATCATACTATGACACTAAGCAACTTCATGAAACAGTTCAAGTAAAGGTATAGTTTCAACTTGTCATGTTGTTTATCATGTTTTGGTATTGATTAAAGATAGACAACACATTAGAGTTTGTCCTCCGTTTATGAGTCATTTATCACTTTTTCACACTTAAAACTATGGTCCTTAAGTTATAAGCTTTATCTTAAGATTTCTTTGAAATCTTATTAATGTTGATATGATATTTGAAGCTCTTTGAGAGCTGTTCCTTTTTGGAACTTTTTGATGATCAGTATCAGGACACCAGGTCTTTACTTACATAAAACAGAGGTGCCTGTGAACCCAGGTCTTTGTTTACACAAAAGAAAGGGTTCATGATGTGCAAAGATAGAGGTTATAAAGTGTCACAACATAGTGTGCTTAGGTGAGTAAGTTGATCACAGCAGGGTAAGACTTGCTTGTTCCTCAAAATGGAATTGTCCATAATTAGTCACCTTGGCATTATGTTATGCATGAACTTATATATTTTCCACTCAAGCTGAATCTACTCACATATCAAATCATATCTAATCAGTCTTTATTGTATGATGAAATTCAGGAAAGTAAGCAAAGGTACAGTGTACTATCATTTCCCATAATATGAAATGCTTTTTCAAGAAAAACATATTAATAAGATAATATTTTTGGATTTTTGTATGTTTTATAGATGTTTTTGGCTTTTTCATATAATGAACTTGACAGACAGAACATGCTTTTCTTTGTGATGAAGACTAATCTAAGTTGATCATGCCTAAAGACTGGATTAAGAAATTAAATCTAACTGAATCAAATGCTTTAGTGAATAAATCAGCAAGCTGATTTGTTGTATCCACTTTGATCAACTTGATTAAACCTTTTTCTAAGCAGTCTCTCAGAAAATGGTATCTGATTTCAATATGTTTTGTTTTACTATGTTACACTGGATTAGCAGTGATGAACATAGCAGCTGAGTTATCTATGTGAATTGGTGTTTGAAGAAAATTGAAACTATAATCAAGTAGTTGGTTTTGCAACCATAAAACTTAAGAGCAACCAGCAGAAGCAGCTATGTATTAAGCCTCAGCTGTGGATACTAAAACATTTTTTTTGCTTTTTGCACCGCCAAGAAACTAGTCTTGGTCCTACAAATTGACAACCACCAGTTGTTGATTTTCCGTTGTTATTGCAGCCTCCAAAGTCACTATCAGAATATGAGTAGAGGTAAAAATCTCCTTCTTTAGGATACTAAAGCCCAAGAGCTGGCTTCCCTTTGAGGTATCTGAAAATCCTCTTCACTGTATTCATATGTGACTCCTTGGGGTCTGATTGGTACCTAGCACAAACACACACAACAAAAATTATGTCAGGTCTGCTGGCAGTTAAGTACATTAATGATCCTATCATAGATCTATATAATCTTTGATCAACTGACTTCCCTTTAGGATCAGGTACAATCTTATCTATTATTGATGCTGGTGTTTTGCATTAAGAAGAATCAGCAAGGTTGTACTTCTTCAAGATTTGATTCACAAACTTTTCCTGATTAATGAAAATGCCATCTGATCTCTGATGAACTTGCAAACCAAGGAAGAATGTTAATTCTCCCATGGAACTCATTTGGAACTCAGATTTCATCAAAGATTCAAAGTCATCACACAATCTCTTGTTTGTTGATCCAAATATGACATCATCCACATAGATTTGGACAACCAAGAGGTCTTGATGTTCATGTTTGAGGAAAAGAGTCTGATAAATTGTTCCCCTTTTGTAACCATGCTTGAGCAAGAAAGATGTCAATGTTTCATACCACTTTCTTAGTGCCTGATGAAGATCATACAAAGCTTTGTCAAGCTTGTATAGTGTGGGTAATCAGGATCTTCAAAGCCTGGAGGTTGGGTAACATAGACTTCATCATCAATTTTACCATATAAGAAGGCACATTTTACATCCATTTGGTAAACTATGAACTTCTTATGTGAAGCATAGGCTAGAAAGACTCTAATGGCTTTAATCCTGGCAACTGGGGCAAAGACTTCATCGTAGTCTATCCCTTCTTCTTGAGTATAGCCTTCTACTATCAGCCTTGGTTTGTTTCTGATGATGATACCTCTATCATCTAGTTTGTTCTTGAAAAGCCACCTTGTACCAATAGGATATTGGCCTTCAGAAGATCAACTAGATTCCAAACTTTCTACTTTCTAAATTGCTGAAGCTCTTCTTGCATTACTTTAATCCAGCTTTTGTCTTTCAATGCTGTAGTTATGTTAGGAGAAACCACTTGTGATAGAAAATAGGAGAACAGACAAATATTGGCAGCTCCCCCTTGACATCTTGTGGTTCTTTCATTAAGATCACCAATAATGTTTTCTATTGGATGATACTTATGAATTCTTATTGTTGGAATTGATTTAACTGGAATTGATGATTCCAAGTTAGTGATGTTGGTTGATGGAGATAGATCCAACTGAGATGGGGAATCAACAAAGTGGTCAAAATTCTCATCATTTTGATTTTCTGATGCTGAATGAAATCCATCTTCATGATTTTGTGTTTTCGTAGATGTAGGTATAACTTCTTCAGCAGTTACAGGAACAATTACTGATGTTGTATGTGAATCCAAGGATCGCAATCAGGAATTATCAGTGTTAGATTGGTTTCGAATTAATGATCGTGGAATTATCATTAATCGTTGTTTAATTGATCAATAAATAAGTATCGATGCCAGAGAAAATAAACAATAAATGATCAAACGATATCAACAATATATAAAGAACAATGATTTGAATCAAACGTAATTCATTAAAACCAATTAATGATTACAAAGAGTCAAATAATAATTGCTAACAAAATTCTATGCAATGATTGCGTATATGATTTATGGTGTGTTGATATGACGTCTGCTAGGGTTGGTGTTGATCGTGCGAAACGATGTGATGGTATATTTTTCGCCGTTTATTTCTGTTTCCCTGATATGAAACCTAGAACTCATATTTATAGACACGCGTGTTTCTGTTAAGGAAATAGCGAATCTCTTGGAGTCTGTGATTGACTTGTTGACTTGTTGACTAGAAACACTTGTATGATTTACGTGTCTGGTTCTTCCGTAGTTACTTTGTTCCTCCGCAGCTACTTTGTTCTTCCGCAGCTACTTGGTCTTCCGCAGCTACTTTGTGTGTTCAGTGAATATCCATGTTCATCCGTAGAAGATCTTCTGATGAATATCTTGTAAGAAAGATATCTACGGAAGAACAAAAATGTTCATCCGTAGATGTTTTTCACACTTAGTCAATTTCACAAATTGACTAAGTGTAATGTTTGTACCTGTAATCATACACATAAATCAACGCACATATGGGTTAACCTATATATATACATAATGAATTACAAATATTCATTACATGAATTGATTAAAGTTCTGAGCTTATACAAAATGATCTAGACCTATTATTCCTAGATCTAACAATACTCCCCCTTAGGCTTACAAACTTGTAATCAGTTCTTCAAAACTAAAAGCTCTTTCACTCTTGCTATAATTTTGTAATAGAAGTATGAGACAGTAGTCTTCTGATCATCATACTTGTAGTTGATCTTCATTTTGCTGATCTTTTGTAATGTTTCAAAACTGAGACCCAAGTCATCTTCTTCAGTTGTAAAAGTTTCCAAAACATATTGTTGTGGACTATCTCTAACTCATCTTGCTCTGAGATCCTCAGCTCACTCACTTCCTTGATGTTAGATCCTCTCAAAATCCCTACCTCATATCTTCTTCTCTTGTAAGCCTTGGCATGCAGTTTATCAATCACTTGAATCATATGAACATGTAGGCATAGATCATTCTGAGCTCTTTCATCAGTCAGCTTTGGAAAGAATTTTTCATGTAAGTATGAAGTGTAGCTGGGATGGAGTAGCTTGATTTCCACTGGATCAAAGATCCTGATTCGATCATCTCTTTTGTTCTCTGCATTCCTCAGCAGCACTGTCAGGATCAGTGATCTAAGTTTGATCAATTAGAGTTGAATCACAGCGGAATTAGAGCAAGAATTAAGCAAATATAGCAAGAACACAATAAATATTCAATGGAACAGTACACGGTTATATAGAAATAGGGTTTTCTGCAAAGGGATAATAACATTCATGCACACATGCTTCGGTATGGCGGCTGCTAGGTTTTTCTAAGCTGCACTGATTACAATTAGGTCAGCATTCCTTATATAAAGGAATGTGACGTCTGCTGATGTCACTTGATAGTGACGTCTAACAGAATTATTACAAACTACTGAAAGTAAGCAAACTACTGAGAATGTTCACAACAACTGAGAACATCTCAGAGTATTCTAAGTACACGAAGAAACATAAAACTACTGAAACTACAAGTACAGAAAAGAAAATACAACTACTGAAAGGAAACCATCACAACTACTGAAGAGGTCTTCTTCAGCTGTTGTGACAATCATCTGAAACTTGGTCTTCAGTCTTTGTCTTCAGCTCTTTCACTTCAGACTTTGTCTTCAGCTCTTTAGCTTCAGACTTTGTATTCAGCTCTTGTCTTCAGACTTTGTCTTCAGCTCTTTCACTTCAGACTTTGTCTTCAGCTCTTTAGCTTCAGACTTTGTCTTCAGCTCTTTAGCTTCAGACTTTGTCTTCAGACCTTGTTATCAGCTGATGTCTTCAGCTGTTGCAGACAACTTCAGTTGTTGTAATGTCTGTGGGACTTAAAGGTTTTTCTGATCAGGCTCATTGGTTCTTTTGGTCCAACAAACTCCCCCTGAACCAATGCAGCCAAAACCTTTAAGCTTATTGAGGTCCCACTTATTCTTGGCAGACACTCTCTTGATCAGCTTTAGAGATATCAGATAAGCACAGGCCAGGGAACAGGTTTCAGTAGATGTGAATGTCAAAGGATGGAAGGGAACTCTGTCTTGGGGAACTGGACACAGAGCCGTTATCCCAACCATGAAGCCTACTTCCCATTGATGAGTCTATAAGACTCTCTGACGTAGGCCTCAAGGAGAACAACTTGTTCCTCCTTAGTGAGTTCTTCTGCTTCTCCTTCGAAGAAGAACTCTGGGCCATAGTACTCTGATAAGTACTTTATCGTCTTTCCATTTTTCAACTCAACAGTTGTTATCTCTCTGTAAGCAAATTCACCTGGGTGAGTCCCTTCTAATAACAACTGGAGTTCATTTTTCTTGATCTTTTCAAGCCTCTTGTATAACAACCCCTTCTTGACCATTTTGTTCTCCATTAGAGTTTGAGGGGTCATCTTTGACTTGTAGGCTCTCTTGAAGTCTTCAAGTATTTCCCAGGGTGAGACTACAATGGCCAACATAATAGCAGCATCTATGGTCTTTCTCACTTGGCCATTGTATCTACTTGGTATGGATTTCTTATGAATTCTAGAACTAACCCTCGGGTCTGGCCAAATCCTTACTCTCTCCTTTTGATATTGAAAGGTATACCTGAGAGCATACAGCCTTTGAGCGTGTTTATTCATGGCTTGTATAGATGATGACTGAGGAAACTCTTTGTCAATCATCTTCAAAAGTTGCTCATCGTGCTGTTTCTGCTGTTCTTCTTCTTCAATCTTAACTTTCACCATTTGCCTCTGAAAGTCTGGTGTGATCATTTGTTGACTTCTGGGCTCAGGTAATTTTAGAACAGCAGAGATTGGCAGACTATCTTCTTCATCATCTTCTTCTTCTTCTACCATCCTCAACACCCTTCTCCTCCTTCTGGGTGCATCACTGGATGTGGTTTAAGGTGGTTTTTGGGGTAAGGGAGTTGGTTTTGAGGGTTGAGTGGATTTGGAGAGTTGTGGGGTTGGTTGATTTTGAGAGGGAGTTTGGGAAGGCTGATCTAGCATTTTTATGGTGAGTTTGGCTTTGGAAAGCTTGGCCATATCAGTTCTTCCCAGCACCTGCTTCGTCTAAGGCTTCTATAATCAACCCCTTATTGAATTCTTCAGAAGCACAGATTCTGGTGGTTATTGCCAGAATACTGTCTCTGGTCCATGATTTAATCTCAATTAATGATCTTCCCAAGTATTTTGCAATAAACCTGATCATTATCTCCAACCTCTCCCTTTCCATCACACTATAACTGGCCCATCTTTCTTGTATCTCATTAATCTCCAGCCTTCTGATCTCAGTGTCTAATGTGGCTGTATCAAAGCCCTGTCTGAAGAGTTGATCTATTATTTGTCCATTGATCTGCTGTGAGCTTCATCAGCTTCTTTAATCAGATCTTCCAATGATTTCTCTTCATCAGGCTTTTGAGTTTCAGCACTTTTCTTTCTCTTGTATGTGATCAGCTGTTTTTCCTGTTCTTTTTCTTGTTGTTTCTCCTCTTCCACTCTCTTTCTCTTTCTTTCTTTCACTGCCTTAGACTCCCCCTTTTTGGGTGCATTGGGTTCAGGGGTTTGAATGGCAGAAAGCTTCTTTTGCACAGCATCATCAACAAGTGTTTTAGATTCGAGGAGATCCTCTCATCAATGGCTTTATGCACAATCTCATTGATGATGGGAGTGATGAGAGGTAAGGAATTTTGAAATGTAGCAACCATCTGCTCAGAGGGGTTCTGTCCCTGAGAGGTGGTGCCAACAACAGTGGCTGGTGGCTCAGTTGAGTGAAGTGGCGGAGTGTTTGGGGAACCTTCAGATGAAGGTGCCATCTGTGGGTTTATTGGGGCAGATGGGCTTTGATCCTGAGACATTTTGGCAAGCAGTTCTTTGAGTCTGCTCACCTCAGCCTCCAGGATTGTGTTATGGGCTAAGACATCGTAGAAAAAGCCCAGGTCATCATCAGTCTTTGCTGAATCACCTGACCTCCTGATTGAATCAGGATGTACATGCCCTGAGTGTAGATCAGTTGTAGCATGTGCCCCTTGTTCTTGGTTCTGGGGACTTCCTGCCTCAGGACTGAGTCCTTCATCGGCAGTTGCCTCTGGTGAGGTCTTAGAGATGTTACCAACTTCATCCTGTTCATTTGCTGAATCAGTAGAAGTGGCAGCCTCACCAGATGTTCTAACCTCCTCCTCTACACGGGGAGATTGAACTTTATAACCCCTGTGCTGTGGGTTATCAGCAGCATTTTGGTCCTCTTCCTCAGCTGTTGAGGTTCTCCCCATTGTAATTGGTGTCTGGGGAGGAGGAGAGGAATGCAGCTGACTCAACACTTGTGCAACAATAAATGTTGGGCTTTGAGGGGACGGTTGCATTTGGAGATAGGTTTGAAGCAGATTGCACCCGGGGTGACTGGTGCTCTTCAATGGTAACCTTCTCAATTGAGATAGGTTCCAGCATTGTGGTATCCCCAATTTTGGTTGCATCAGGATCCTGTTGAGAGGATGCCTGAGCGGCTAGGGTTGGTGGAGTCTTGGACACCACTGGGGGGTTAGAACCAGTAAGTGTTTCCTGTATTGGTGTTACAGGGGCATCCTCAGGGGACTCATCTCCCTGAGTAGCCTTTTTGGGCTTTTTGGTTTTGGGTTTGGTGGGGACTTTGGATCTGGAAGTGGAGGCTGTGGGTTCCCGCTGCTTGGGTTTGAGCAGCCGGGCAGCCCCTTTCATTGTAGGGTCAGAGTTGTGCCTGGAGTATACTTCAGGCAATACAGCCGGAGCAGGGACTCCAAGGCCAACAAGGCCGTCTGATTTTAGCTGTGTTAAAATTATGGCCATGAGAAACCTGGGATATAATATCCATCTGTTTGCCATAGGTTTCAAGGCCAGATCCTTTAGTTCCATAAACACTATCTCAGAAAAATTTAAAGTTTGTCGTTCAAAGATAGAGTATAATACCTGTTGCCATCGGGAAGACATTTGATCCCATGAGGAGGTTTTTGGTGCAAGGCAGACATTCACCATGTGGAATATAAGACGTTCAGCATCATGGAAGTGCTTCTTCAGAATGGTGGTAGCACTTAAGTCTCCTTCATACCCGTTGTTGATGAAAGACATATCGGTTGTGCCTTTCGGGTATTCTGTGACACAGGTGGCATCATGTAGATCTAGGGTTTGTCGAATGATGTCCGGAGTGATGACCACCTGTTTCTGGTTGACCAACGACTGGAGAGTGATTTGGCTATCATTCTCACTAGGTTGCACAGAGACGTTGGTCCAGAACTGGCTTAGGGAATCGGGGTATTGTAGGATTCAGAAGAAACGCGGTTCGGTACTGGGAATCTACCATAAGATCGATGGCGTTATCAAATTTGTTCCAGAAGGCCGATTTCGAGAGGTAGGCAACACAGTTGTGTCTGGGTTTGAGTTTCATGGTCGCCATTGTTGAGAGAGTGAAGGACGGAAAACGGCTAATGAAACGTTTGAAAGTAGGTTTAGGTATTTATAGGGTAAGAAAAGGCTGATATAAAACGACTGAAAGTGTTGGTGCTGTCATCAGTTGTTTGAAAACAACTGAAGACCTTGTTTTAACTTTCAGAAGTAATAACTGAAGACTTGGTATTAGTCATCAGTAGTTGTGAAACTACTGAAGACATGGTTTTGGCTTCAGGTGTTGTAACAACTGAAGACTTGGTGTTAGTCATCAGTAGTTGTGAAACTACTGAAGACATGGTTTTGGCTTCAGTTGATTGATGTGACGCAGCAGTTGTAGAAACAACTGAAGAGAAAAATTTCTCATCAGCTGTTGTCGTCAATTCTTAGCTCATCAGCTGTTTCATTCTGACCTCAACACTTCATCAGACTTTGTCTGAGTTTCAGATGTTTCATAGGTCATCAGTACTTATTTGTTATTCTGACATCAGCAGTTGTAACTACAGCAGTAGTTGTAACCACATCAGTTCTTTTCAACAGATGAGTACTTCAGTACTTTTAAGTAATTTAGTCTTCAGTAGTTATGAAAACTACTGAGGATAAAAGAACTTCAGTACTTATTTGTGACAGTAGTATACGAATGCTCATCAGTACTTGTTGACTGAGATCATCAGTAGTTGTCACTTATTCTAGCTGCAGCATACCAAGCCTTAACACTAGGTTTTGGAAAGTTGAACTGTCCAAAGGCTTAGTGAATATGTCTGCAAGCTCATCAGCACTAGGAACAAACTTTGGATCAATCAGACCTTTTTCAAAACAATCCCTAATAAAATGGTGTCTGATCTCAATATGTTTGGTCCTAGAGTGCTGGACTGGATTCTTGACAATACAAAGAGCTGAAGCACTATCCATTAGTAATGGATTCTTAGTCTCTGTAATGCCATAATCCAGTAACTGATTCTGAAGCCAGAGTACCTGAGATGTACAACTTGCAGCAGCAATGTACTCGGCTTCAGCAGTGGATGTAGCAACAGATGTTTGTTTCTTACTCTGCCAAGAAACCAAACAGTTGCCTAGGAATTGACATCCACCAGAAGTTGATTTTCTAGTTAATTTACACCCTGCATAGTCACTATCAGAAAAAGCAACTAATTTGCAAGAGTGCCCAGTGGAATACAAAAGACCTAGAGATTGAGTACCTTGCAGATATCTAAAGATCCTCTTGACTGCAATCAAATGAGACTCTTTAGGAGCAGCCTGAAATCTAGCACAAACACAAGTTGCAAACATAATATTTGGTCTAGAAGCTGTTAAGTACATCAGGGACCCAATCATACATCTGTAAAGTGTTTCATCAACATCTTTACCTTTCTGATCTGCATCCAGTTGTGTGGTGCTGCACATGGGAGTAGAACAGGGCTTACAGTGTTGTAAATCAAACTTTGCCAAAAGACTTTTTGTGTATTTTGACTGATGAATGAAAGTTCCATCAGCCTTTTGTTTGATTTGCAAACCTAGAAAGAACTGTAATTCTCCCATGGCACTCATTTCAAATTTTTGTTGCATCAACTTTGTAAATGCATCACACAACTGTGGATCAGAGGAAGCAAAAATAATATCATCAACATAAATTTGAACAAGGAGCTTATGCTGACCCACTTTCTTAATGAACAAAGTTTTATCTATGGAGCCTCTAGTGAAATTATTCTGAAGAAGAAAGTTTGACAGTGTTTCATACCAGGCTCTAGGAGCTTGTTTCAACCCATAAAGAGCCTTATCAAGTTTATACACCCGATCAGGATGTTTATTATCCTCAAAACCTGGTGGTTGACACACATAAACCTCTTCTTTTATTTTACCATATAAAAATGCACTTTTGACATCCATTTGAAAAACTTTAAGATTGTGGAATGCAGCATAGGCTAAGAACAATCTAATTGCCTCCAGTCTGGCTACAGGGGCAAAGGTTTCATCATAATCAATACCTTCTTCTTGTGAAAACCCCTGGACAACCAGTCTGGCCTTGTTCTTGACAATTTGCCCATTTTCATCTGTTTTATTCCTAAACACCCATTTAGTGCCTATTGCACACTTACCTGGGGGTAGAGGAACCAGTTCCCACACTTGCTGCTTTTTGAACTGAAGAAGCTCAAGCTGCATGGCATCAACCCATCCATTGTCTCTTAATGCAATATGATAGTTCTTTGGCTCTTGCTTACTGATGAAAAGAGCATAGAAGCAGAAGTTGGACAATTGACTTCTAGTTGAGACACCAGCATTGATATCACCAATGATTTGAGATGTTGGGTGATTCTTCAGCTCTTGATACACTATGAGATCTGTGCAAGTGTTTGTAGCACGCTCAGCAGCAACAGATGTTGATCCAGATTCTTGAAACCAAGTGTTAGATGGCAGGTCAAATGACGTAGAGGATTCAGAAATCTCATCAGCATTTGTTGTGGATGGTGCTACTGAAGCTACAGGAACATCAAGTTGAGTAGACTCAGGCAGTTGATCACTAAACTTGAATAGGTGAGTACTGGGATCATCATGAACATCAGTACCACCAGATGGATGACTAGCTGCAGAAAGTGATGAATTCACATGATCTGCAACAGCTGGAGGCTGATAAGGAACATATTGCAGTATGTCCAGATCAAACAACTCCATAGGGTTTTGTGGGATTTTGTCCTTAGGAGATTCATTGAACTTCACATGCAAGGTTTCTTCAACCATCTTTGTTCTACAGTTGAACACTCTGTAAGCCTTGCAAGTGGATGAGTACCCAACAAAATACCCTGCATCCACCTTAGAATCAAACTTTTGGAGTTGATCCTTTGTGTTGAGAATGTAACAAGGACACCCAAATGCTCTGAAGAATGAAATTAGAGGAGCCAAATGATGTAGAACTTCATAAGGAGTCTTCATCAACCTCTGATTCACTAGAGCTCTATTTTGCACATAGCATGCTGTGTTGACAGCTTCAGCCCAAAAGGTCAGTGGCAAACCAGAGTCAGCCAACATGGACCTTGCAGCTTCAATTAGGGTCCTGTTCTTTCTCTCCACTACTCCATTTTGTTCTGGAGTCCTTGGAATGCTATACTGCCTCTTGATTCCTTTTGAAAGGTAGAAATCATCAAGTGTATGGTTTCTAAATTCAGTTCCATTATCACTTCTTATACACTTGACTGATAGGGAATACTGCTTCTCAACATACAACACAAAGTTAATAATTGTCTGAGCAGCCTCATCCTTTGAATGCAAGAAGAAGGTCCATACAAATCTGGAGTAATCATCCACAATTACCAGACAGTATTTCTTCTTTGCCATGCTCATTACTCTCACAGGACCAAAGAGATCCATGTGCAGTAATTGCAAGCAGGCAGTGGACTTTGGTTCTTCTATAGGAGGGAATGAGACTTTGTGTTGTTTTCCTTTTAAACAAGCAGTGCAGGTTTCATCACAGAGGAACTCCTTGATTGGTAGACCTCTTACTAAACTATTGTGGATCAGCTGATTCATGTTTTTGAGATTAACATGACCCAGCCTTCTATGCCACAGTTTAGATTCCTGAGGAGAGGCCTTGGAGAACATGCAAGGATGACCTTTCAACGCAATCTTCTTTGACAAATCCAAGGCATATACTCTTCCTATCCTGTTGGCCTTCAGGAGAGTATGTTCATCCAATACCTTGTCAATCAGCCTCAGAACTTTGGAAGACAGAATCCGGCAGTTCTGGCTTGTGAAAAGTGCAACATGCCCTTTATCACACATCTGACTGACACTCAGTAGATTATACTTGAGATTCTCCACATGGTTAACATCATCAAATCTGATTTCTCCATTTGACACAAATCCTTTCCCGATGATGTAACCCTTAGCATCATTTCCAAATAAGACAAATCCCTTCTTTCCTTGAGAGTAGTCATTAAGAAGAGAACTGCTCCCAGTCATATGCATAGATCCTCCACTGTCTACATACCAGATGCTTCTTTGGCATGCTGAAGAACCCTGCATTTATTATAAGAAACTAGTTAGCTTTAGAGACCCAAACCTTTTTGGTTTTGGGTCTGTTTTCATCAACAGATTTAACCATAACTTGTTTCTCATGATTAACAGCTGATGAAGGTGGAGATGGTGCTGAAATGGAATTCTTAGATTTGGGCTTGGATTTCCTTTTCAGTGGTTTGATCACAGGTGCATCTAGTTGGTTAACTCTCCCCAACAAATACTGAACCATCATAACAAGTTGTGTCTGATTTGTTGCTAAAGCCTTCAGCTCATTTGACACATCAGTACTTGTTTTTGATGAGTTCCTGTGACCCACCATTTCCTCCTTCTTGAAATTCACAGACTTCGTCTGATGTTTATCACGAGGAACACTATCAGCTGTTTTCTGATAAACCCCATCCTTCTTTTTGGATTTTGGTGAGGCCTTGGGTTTATCAGTTTGAGATGACTGTGGTACAAACTTGGTTTCAAACTCATTTTTCATTTTATTTATCTCTTCTTTAATGAGCTTATCTCTGTTGAGTTTGGAACCCTTTTTGTACCAGCATTCATCAGATAGATGATTGAATTTACCACATATTTCACATGGCTTATTCTTCATCTTGGATTGATCAACTGCTGAAGTGGAAACTACTGAAGGTGTGATCTTCAGTACTTTCCTCCTTTCAGTACTTGTGTTAAGTACTGAAGGATCGGTAACAACTGAAGACTTGTTCTTCAGCTGTTCTCTATCCGTCCTGAAAGACCGTATGATAGATTCCTCAGCAGTTGTTAATCCTTTTATTTCATCAGATTTGAAATGCTTTTCAGATGTTGTGACTTGCCCTTCAGTACTTGGAGTACTTTGAGGAACAACATCTGAATTTCTCAGCTTCATGTGTTTATCAGCATTTAAACCATCAGGCAATTGATTTGCTGAGATCTTAACACTGACTTCTGTTGGATCTTATATGCCCAAGACACATACAAGATTGATGTGGTTAGTACGTTATGATCCAAGTCGGGTCATACCCAATAACAAGCTAGGCAAACACTGTTAAACATTTATTTGTTGATCATGATCAAGCAAATAAATTATGACACCAATTTAGAAAATGGGTTTTCTGAATTATTGCATTTGAGATAGAACAAATTATATGGATATTTTGTTCATGAGATATCATTTGTAATGTTGTTTAAATAAGTTAAATAACATCAAATATAAGAGTGTTTAAGTTATAAGATTAAAATTAGTTTAATTATATAACTTAATGGGTGATTAAAATGAATTAAAAGGGTGTTGTTTTAAAATGGGGGGAACCCATTTTAAACTAAAATTTTCGGCCGCCCCTTTGCTTCTTCTTGGGATTCCTTGTCTTGTTTTAAGACAAGACTTTAATCCCTTGGAACAAGACACAAAAACACTCTCTCTCTCACACATGCAAAGGACTCTTTCTTCTCCATTTTTCTCTTCACTTTCACGGACACAAGAGCTTGGAAAGAAGGCTTTGGGTGTTAACTTCCTAACAAGTTTGGTGCTTTGCAAGAGCTTGTGGGTATACAAGCTTGAGGTCTTCTCTTTTGAAGACTAGACATTCAAGAAACATCATCCTCCTCATCTTATCCGTATCCAACTTGCTTGTTCAAGAAAGGTAGTATTCATGTACATCCTTGGTTGGTTTTGATAGCATTTCTTTTCACATATATATGATCCTTGTTCTTGGGTTTGTTTTCTTGAACATATAAATGTTTATTTTCAGAATATAACACAAGTTTTAAACTCCATTCATCCGCTGCGTTTTTATGTTTAAATGGTTAAACATCCTTCTTAAAACTTGTAAAAACCCAACAATGGCATCTAGAGCCGGTTATGTGGAAAACTTGCTTCAAAAGTCCAAGAAAAGTTAGTTTTGTTTTCAACCCATTAGGGGCTGTTTTGATATGGATAAATGAATCCCTTATCTTTCAAAGTTTATCTCACATGCTTTAGAATAAACCTTGAAAGATTAACATCAAGTGGTTGATTGTTTTGTTTGGACTAAACCCTAAAGTTTGGGTTTATGTTGGCCGAAACTTTAAGGGTTAAAAAGGGAGTTCATGGTTGTTCTTGGATGTTGTATTTGATACATATTTTGGTGCATAACATAGCCTTGACCTTATGTGTTTTGGTTTTGGATGAATGTGATTGTCATGTTTAGTTTTATTCATTAAAGGGTTGTAATAATAATTTTGGTGTTTGTATCTTTTGGGTTGTAATTTATTTATTCATTGGTTATGTAATAAATAGATTAGGTGCATTTCTTTTATTAGAAAAATTGTATTAGGATATGATTTTGTAAAAGAAGATGCACAAGTTGGAGACTCAAGGAAAGATACAAAGGAAGAACTCAAAAGACATGGACACTTGAAGCATTTGGATGTGGATTCGAGTGGGAGTTCTTGGACACATTTTAATGTGTCATTATTAACCCTTAGGAAAGACCTAGTGACAACACTTGTGATGGCAAACAAGTGTGGTCACTTAGTGGCTATGGTTATGCACATATGATTGAATGGTTGTGCTTGTTTGGTTGTTTTGTTTTATGTTGGTTGTTTGATATATGGATATGCATAACTAACAAATTTATAAACATAACAAGCTGAAAATAAATGGTTCTTAATCATTAAGTGGTTAATAAAAGGTTATTAAAAGGATTAATGATTTTAAATAAAAGGGGTTTTATTAAAAGAACCATAGGGTACCATGTATTTGAAAGCATGCAAATGCAAGGTACATAGAGTTTTCTAAACTAGAATTATGAAAACTTAAAATGTCTTTTGAAAACAAGTTTATCACCATCCTTTTACACAACACTTAAGTCACTTGAAAACTCTTAATGGGATAAAGGTCACCTAACCATTTTGAGGGAACTAGTGATTTAAGGTGGGAATGCCATATTTGTGGGATAAAGATCACCTAACCACTTATATTGGTAAACTCACATGTGTGTGTAAGTAGGGTAACTTGATTTGCAAACCATGTTAAATGGATCACCTACAATATGGTTTACAAAAGGTGTTGATGGGATTAACATGCCGACTATACATAGATGTTTAAGTCGATCCCATACCCTAGAAGTTGCAAAGGGTTGCAATTGTCAAACGTTGACTACCTTGTTAATTTAAATAATGGGATAAAGATCACCTAACCACTATTTAAATGTGACGTTGGATTCTAGAACTTTATTTTGTGTATGACACATAAAAGAAATTTATAATTAAAGATGATAATATCGTAAATACTAAAATTGAACCTTGTTAAATTTTGTAGATGGCCACCAACAACAATGAAAATAATGATATTCCATCCGCTCACAACCTATCACTAAGAACCATTCTCCAAAAGGAGCGTCTAAACCATAACAATTTCATTGATTGGTTTCGAAACTTGAGAATTGTTCTCAAGCAAGAGAAACGGTCATATATCTTAGACGATCCGATTCCCGATGAACCCAATGAGGAAGATGAAGAGGCCTACTTGAATTGGGTGAAATACACTGAGGACTCGGTCCAAGTGTCTTGCCTCATGTTGGCAAGTATGACTCCGGATCTCCAAAAGGAGTACGAACATCACGGAGCATACGACATGATAACCCAGTTGAAGGAAACGTTCCAACAACAAGCAAGGGTAGAGCGCTTCGAAACGGTTCGAGCACTCCATGCATGTCGTATGGATGATACCCAATCGGTCTCATCTTATGTACTTAAGATGAAGAGCCACATAGACCGCCTCGAAAGGCTGAATTGTCCCGTCTCGAAAGAGTTGGCTACGGATTTGATCCTCAACTCTTTGTCAAAAAGGTTTGACAATTTTGTTATGAATTATAACATGAACGGTTGGGACAAGAACATAACTGAGCTTCACTCTATGCTCAAGACAGCCGAGGCGGCCATGGGTAAAAGGAGTTTACCCGTTCTCACCATCAATGAAGGTGGGAACAAGAAGAGGCCTCACCCCGCATCCAAGGCAAGTGTTGCCAAAGGTAAAGGGTACGTTGGGAGAAAGGGAAAGGGAGTGGTAAAAGTGCCACCACCAAAACCAGCGGAGAAGAAGCAAAAGGTTGCTTCGGATGACCCATGCTTTAAGTGTGGGGAGATAGGACATTGGGCAAGAAATTGTCCTGTCCATCTCAAAGAGTTGAAAGCAAAGAGGGATGCCGGGCAGACCTCAGGTACAATTTTCATGATTCATATTGATCTAAATATAATATCCTCTAACACATGGGTATTGGATACCGGATGTGGGACTCACATTTGCAATTTGTTGCAGGGGTTCAAAAGAAGTAAAAACTTCAACAAAGGGGATGTTAGCCTCTACATGGGGAATGGGGCAAAAGTTCAAGTTGAAGCCCGAGGGGACTACATCCTGAAGCTTCCAAATGGTTTGGAAGCAATTTTGAACAATGTTTTGTATGCTCCTAGTTTGACTAGGAACATTATTTCAGTTGCACAATTAAGACAATATGGTTATGTTTTGATGTTTATTGAAAATGAAATTCATGTTTCTTTAAATAACATCTTTTATTTTAAAGCTACTCCTATTAATGGTATTTATGAATTGGTTCATGAAAACACATTATATGATAGCTCGTTGTACCAAACAACCACCAAGAAGCTCAAATTAGATTTGAGTGACACCTATCTTTGGCATTGCCGTCTTGGTCATATAAACAAGAAGCGCATACAAACTCTTCAAAAGAATGGTCTTTTAAAAGCAAGTGAATATGATTCATTTGATGTATGTGAATCTTGTTTACAAGGCAAAATGACTAAGGCGCCTTTTAGTGGCAAAACCGAAAGGGCAAAAGATTTATTAGGTATCATACATTCGGATGTATGTGGTCCTTTTAAGCCAATGACTAGGTATAATGAAAGATACTTCATTACCTTTACCGACGACTATAGTAGGTATGGGTATGTGTACTTGTTAAGACACAAAGATGAAGCTTTTGAAATGTTCAAAACCTTCCAAAATGAAGTAGAAAATCAACTCAACAAATCAATAAAAATTCTTCGCACCGATAGAGGAGGTGAATACCTGAGTGATGCTTTTAGAGATCATCTTAGAAGTTGTGGGATTATCTCACAACTATCTCCACCTGGAACACCACAACACAATGGTGTGTCCGAAAGGAGAAATCGAACTCTATTAGATATGGTTCGATCTATGATGGCTGGAAGCTCATTGCCTCTATCATTTTGGGGTTTTGCTTTGCTCTCTGCGGCCCGTATTTTGAATATGGCCCCAACCAAGAAAGTGGAAAGGACACCTTTTGAAATATGGCATGGAAGGGTTCCATCTCTATCATATTTAAAGGTGTGGGGATGTGAGGCTTATGTAAGACTCCCACCTCAAACAAGTTAGAAAGACGTTCCACTAAGTGTATTTTTATTGGATATCCTAGAGATTCTATGGGATATTATTTCTATGATCCATTGGAACAAAAGGAGTTTGTTGCCAAGAAGGGTGAGTTCTTGGAAGCCAAGTTCCTTATGGAAGGAGCTAGCAGTAGAACAGTGGATCTTGAGGAGGATCAAGGTCCACAACCCGATACACGTTTGGTTGACACTAGCACTCAACATGAGGATGTTGAGAATGATCAAATGGTTGATCAACACACACAAAACGTTCGCAAATCTGGTAGAACTAGTAATCCACCTGAAAGATATGGATTTTTCATGGATGGGTGCTATGTGGTTGATTCCGATGAACCAATCACATACCATGATGCAGTGTCCAATTTGGATTGTGACAAATGGCTTGAAGCCATGAATGTTGAGATGCAATCCATGTATGACAACCAAGTGTGGGACTTGGTTGTACCACCTCTTAACTCCAAGGTAGTTGGAAGTAAGTGGGTTTTCAAGAAGAAAACCGATATGCATGGAAACTTGGATACTTATAAAGCTAGACTTGTAGCAAAAGGTTTCACTCAAACTCAAGGGGTTGATTATGATGAGACTTTTTCGCCTGTTGCAATGCTAAAGTCTATTAGGATATTATTTGCCATAGCTGCTCATTATGATTATGAGATTTGGCAAATGGATGTCAAAACCGCTTTTCTAAATGGATATCTTGAGGAAGATGTCTATATGGTTCAGCCTGAAGGTTTTGTCGACCCAAAACATCCTAACAAAGTATGCAAGTTAAAGAAATCAATCTATGGATTGAAGCAAGCGTCAAGAAGTTGGAATCACCGTTTTGATGAAGAGGTAATTAAATTTGGGTTCATCAAAAATGCTGATGAGGCTTGTGTGTATAAAAAGGCTAGTGGGAGCATCATCACTTTCCTAGTATTGTATGTCGATGACATCCTACTATTTGGAAATGACATTCCAACCTTGGAAGGTATAAAAACCTGGCTTGGAAGCTGTTTTTCCATTAAGGATCTTGGTGAAGCCGCCTACATTTTGGGAATAAAGATCTATAGGGATAGATCGAGGCGGTTGATAGGTTTAAATCAAAGTGCATACATTGACAAGATCTTGAAAAGGTTCAAGATGGAGAACTCTAAGAAAGGTACAGTACCTATTCAAAGAGGAACGATATTGAGTACGACTCAATGTCCAAGCTCAAAGGATGAGCAAGATAAAATGAAGGGAATCCCGTATGCATCTGCTATAGGATCCATCATGTATGCAATGATATGCACTAGGCCGGACGTGTCATGCGCCTTGAGCATGACAAGCCGATACCAGCAAAATCCTGGAAATAGTCATTGGATGGCTGTTAAGAACATACTTAAGTACCTAAGGAGGACTAAAGATATGTTCCTAATCTATGGATCTGGTGAGGAGGAACTCGTGGTAAAAGGTTACACGGATGCGAGTTTCCAAACTGATCGGGATGACTCACGATCACAATCGGGATACATTTTCATCCTAAATGGAGGAGCAGTCTCTTGGAAGAGCTCTAAACAAGATGTGGTGGCATTATCAACTACAGAGTCAGAATACATCGCCGCTTCATTAGCAGCTCAAGAAGCTGCATGGTTGAAGAAATTCATTGCCGATCTAGGGGTTGTCCCTTCCATTCAGGACCCCCTAGAAATTCTTTGTGATAATGAGGGTGCGATTGCTCAAATCAAGGAACCCCGTGCACATCAAAAGACTAGGCACATTGAGCGGAGATTCAACTACATAAGGGATGAAGTTGAAAAGGGAAAAATATGTATTCGCAAAGTTCACACGGATCAAAACATTGCGGATCCACTCACGAAGCTTCTTGAAAAGGCAAAGCATGAGGGTCATACTTGTGCCATGGGACTTCGATATTCTAGTGACTGGATTTGATTTTGTGATCTTGTATTTGGATATTGGAACCTTTTATTACTTGAATGAATTATATGGATATAATGTTTCAACTAATGTTCCAATTTTGCATGTTTAATCCATGAGTAAATCATTTACTCTAAACGTCCGTAGTCGTTCATGCCTGTGGGAACAAGTATGAGGGTAAGACTATTATGAACTTGGATTGGTAGATATTCATTTGGATGAAATATATAGCAAAGGGTTGCTGCCAAAGTTCATAGATATTTATGGGATATAAATATTGGACTGACCCGCATTTCAAATATTACTACATGGAATCTTCTTGATTGATCATAAGTAAATTTGAGTAAAGGCGAATATCATTTGGTATCCTCTGACCTGAGATACATATTGGGTCTTGATATTCACCGGGTATTATACTTTGACTTAGTTCTTCGCTGTTCTGAAACATGGCAGTACATAAGACTAAATTCAGGTATAGCACGAGGTGATTGTGAGAGACGTATGTAATCAAGATGGGATTTGTTCCTCTTATTCGTTGAGAGTAAGATGTCTAAGGCCTGCTAAAGTTAAGTCAATGGAGAATGATCATTCTGTGTCTCTAAGATTTAACATGACATCTGTGACAAAAGGATAGATGATTGATTCACCTAAAACATTTTCGAGTAAGATACTTGAAGGGGATGATGTTATTGAATGGCACTTAGTCATACGTATTAAGGGTAGTAAACCGTTGTTAGGCGGTATTTACTGCTTGCATCAATCTTCTATGAATCTTGTGCAAGTGGGAGATTGTTGGATCTTATATGCCCAAGACACATACAAGATTGATGTGGTTAGTACGTTATGATCCAAGTCGGGTCATACCCAATAACAAGCTAGGCAAACACCGTTAAACATTTATTTGTTGATCATGATCAAGCAAATAAATTATGACACCAATTTAGAAAATGGGTTTTCTGAATTATTGCATTTGAGATAGAACAAATTATATGGATATTTTGTTCATGAGATATCATTTGTAATGTTGTTTAAATAAGTTAAATAACATCAAATATAAGAGTGTTTAAGTTATAAGATTAAAATTAGTTTAATTATATAACTTAATGGGTGATTAAAATGAATTAAAAGGGTGTTGTTTTAAAATGGGGGGAACCCATTTTAAACTAAAATTTTCGGCCGCCCCTTTGCTTCTTCTTGGGATTCCTTGTCTTGTTTTAAGACAAGACTTTAATCCCTTGGAACAAGAGACAAAAACACTCTCTCTCTCACACATGCAAAGGACTCTTTCTTCTCCATTTTTCTCTTCACTTTCACGGACACAAGAGCTTGGAAAGAAAGGCTTTGGGTGTTAACTTCCTAACAAGTTTGGTGCTTTGCAAGAGCTTGTGGGTATACAAGCTTGAGGTCTTCTCTTTTGAAGACTAGACATTCAAGAAACATCATCCTCCTCATCTTATCCGTATCCAACTTGCTTGTTCAAGAAAGGTAGTATTCATGTACATCCTTGGTTGGTTTTGATAGCATTTCTTTTCACATATATATGATCCTTGTTCTTGGGTTTGTTTTCTTGAACATATAAATGTTTATTTTCAGAATATAACACAAGTTTTAAACTCCATTCATCCGCTGCGTTTTTATGTTTAAATGGTTAAACATCCTTCTTAAAACTTGTAAAAACCCAACAACTTCATCCTCTAATTTTGTATTATCATTTGAGGATGAATCACATGATGATGTGGTTTGGAAATTACTTTCACCTTCAGATTTTACTATTGATTTTGAAGTAAAATCAGTAGGTGGTGCAGTATGATTGTAACCTATTCCAAACATCACATTTGAAGCTGTTTGCTTGCTGAGAAGCATTTCAAATCCCTTGCAGGATGTTACCCATCGGTCACACTCAACTTGGGTAGCTGCAAGTGTCTCCTTGAGACTTCTGTGGTTCTCGAGTATGACTTCTACCTTAGCCTTTTCATCATTAAGTTGGCATTTAAGCTTGTAAATCTCATCATCTTTGTCATTAAGTGCAGACACATACTCATCTTTTCTTTTGGAAATAGTTTTCTCAAGCTCAAGATTTTGATTGATTAAAGCTACATTTGCCTCTCTAATAGAGACAAAGGCAGCTATGCATGATTCAGAACATAACTTGGCTTTAGCCTTAGAAGATATCTGGGTTACCTGTGAAGATGAAGCATCTGAGCAGGAACCCTCAGTAGACTCCAGGGCCATGAGAGCAAGATTCCCAAAAGGATGTTCACCACCATGTTGACCAGCACCAGCAGATAATTGCTCATTGAAACCAGAAAGATCATCTGGTAAGCTGCTCCAGTCAACAACTCCTGGTGTGAAGAAGCTGTGATGAGGTTGAGATTGTGATGGAGATGGTTGAGGCTCAGGTAGGGCTTGAGGTTGTTGTGCTATAGGGACATGAACTGGATTTGGCTGTGGCATGTAATAGCAGGGATAAGGATATGGCATTGGACCCTGAGGGACAAAGTATGCAGGAGATTGAGGTTGTGAGTGATGAACAGAACTAGCAGGATGTTGCCCTTTGTTTTGTGAACTATTGCTTGGAAAGGTCACAAAGGGTGCAGAGGAGTTAGATCCAGTTGATCTACACTCTCTTGCAAAGTGCCCAAGCCTGTGGCATTTGTGACACCTAAACTTACTCTTGTCAAAACCAACTTTGGTTTTGCCAGAGAGTCCTGGAAATTTCCTACCAGTTCTCTTGTAGAACTTTTGAGATCTGATATTGATCAGGGCCATTTGGCTCAAAATATCCATCTCTTCTAAATCATCATCAGCAATACCCTGCAAATCATCCATGATAAAGCATAAATTATCACTATTACACCCAGAATGACTGTCAACACCAACAAATGCATGATCAGAACTGTTTGAAGAGAAATCTATATGCTCATCATAATGACTTTCTGATCCAGCATATTCTGACTCATGACCGACCAAGGCAGTGTTACCTGGTACAAAGTCATCAGAGAGCTTTCCTGATGATGCCAGTTTCCTTTTCTGCTCTATCTCTCTTTCAAATAAGCAGTTTCCCATGGAGTTGGGTGAGAGATAGGCTATCCAGATTTGCACTGGAGCGTAGGACAATAGTGTATGTGTCCCATCTCTCAGGCAGTGATCTGAGGAATCTGTTGTTCATCTGGCTGTTAGTATACTCATGCTTGACCATTTTCAGCTCAGAGATCAAGCAGGAGAAACGCTCAAACTGTTGAGTCAGTGTCTCACCCTTCCTATGAGAGAATGTCTCATATTGTTGGGCGAGGATTTCTTTGTTGTTTGCTAAGACCTCATCAGTTCCTCCGAATTGTTCCTTCAAAGCATTCCAGAGGTCATGAACAGTTTCATGATGCATAAGCCCAGAATAGATTTCATTCGGCAGTGCCATGGCCAGAATTCCATGGGCTTTAGCATCAATCTCAAACAGTTTACGATCTTCATCTGAGTATTGCTCCTTCTTCTTCGGAACCATTTGATTGGTCTCCGGATTGTTCACCATAGGCTTGTGTGGACCGCGAACCACAGATGTCCAACAACCTGAACTGTTAACAGACAGGTGATGGAGCATTCTTCGTTGCCATATGTTATACTCACTCCTAACCAGCATCGGAGGCTTGGTTGAGGAGCCAGTATTGTGAGGATCATTAGATGGAGTAGTCATTCTCAGATTCAAACCAAATCAATCAAGTTTCAAAAGATTTAGCACAAAAACACAACAAACTCAATAAGAGCCAAGAAGAAACTCAAATTAAATAACCAGAAGCAGCAGAAAATCAATCTTTATAACCAATTCTTGCACATATGCTAATTCGATCAAACTATAGATATCAAAATAGCAGTTTCAATGATCAATTGTTAAACCGATCAATGATTAACCAGCTATGATACCATTTGTCAGGATCAGTGATCTAAGTTTGATCAATTAGAGTTGAATCACAGCAGAATTAGAGCAAGAATTAAGCAAATATAGCAAGAACACAATAAATATTCAATGGAACAGTACACGGTTATATAGAAATAGGGTTTTCTGCAAAGGGATAATAACATTCATGCACACATGCTTCGGTATGGCGGCTGCTAGGTTTTTCTAAGCTGCACCGATTACAATTAGGTCAGCATTCCTTATATAAAGGAATGTGACGTCTGCTGATGTCACTTGATAGTGACGTCTAACAGAATTATTACAAACTACTGAAAGTAAGCAAACTACTGAGAATGTTCACAACAACTGAGAACATCTCAGAGTATTCTAAGTACACGAAGAAACATAAAACTACTGAAACTACAAGTACAGAAAAGAAAATACAACTACTGAAAGGAAACCATCACAACTACTGAAGAGGTCTTCTTCAGCTGTTGTGACAATCATCTGAAACTTGGTCTTCAGACTTTGTCTTCAGCTCTTTCACTTCAGACTTTGTCTTCAGCTCTTTAGCTTCAGACTTTGTCTTCAGCTCTTGTCTTCAGACTTTGTCTTCAGCTCTTTCACTTCAGACTTTGTCTTCAGCTCTTTAGCTTTAGACTTTGTCTTCAGACCTTGTTATCAGCTGATGTCTTCAGCTGTTGCAGACAACTTCAGTTGTTGTAATGTCCATGGGACTTAAAGGTTTTTCTGATCAGGCTCATTGGTTCTTTTGGTCCAACAAGCACCAACTCTTTTGTTTTCTCAACATATCCCCATTCAGTTATGGGTAATGTATATTGATTACCATCAAAGCTTTTAGTAGTTGCTTCCTTCCTATTTTGGTATCCAACCCTCTTTAGAAACTCATCATCTACCAATACATAGGAGTTGGATTTTGATCTTTTCATTCTCTCTATTCTTCTTTTGTGCTCATCATCCTCTCTCCTAGCTTCTTTTAGCACATCATCTCTGAATTTTGTCTTTAACTTACCCACAAATACAGAGAAGTCTCTTCCTCTTGGGTGAATTAGGTAGTTAGTCATGATTAGGCTTTGTAGATCTCTGATGTCATATTCAGGCATGCACATGACTTGTTCTATATCATGAAAGTACTGCACCCTTCCAGATGATCTCTTTATGATTGCACAATCCCACTCTTGATCATATTTCCAGGCCATAATCCTGTTGTCTTCCATAGAGTTCCAAGTGGCCATACTTTGCTAGGTAGACTTCTGTTCAGTTATTTCTCTGACTGTTGTTCCAAGTGGCCATACTTTGCTAGGTATCACTTCTTTTGGTTCTCTAATCAGTTTATCTTTCCCTTTATGCTGGTCTTTACTTTCAAGAATGACAGGCTCAACAGGGACTTTGTTGTGATGCTCAGCAGCTGGATTTGGAGCTTCAGTCTGGAATTTCACACCAGTTTCAAGCTCAACTTTCATTACATGCTCCATCATCCTTCTAAGCTCTCCCACTGATCTTCCTTTCAGCTCATGTATCTTGTAGTTATGACTTTGTAACCAACAAGTCATATTGTATTTGTTCAGCTTTGCTGTATCACAATGGCCTAGTTCTTTCTTTATTCTCTGAATTGATTGGAAGGTTGTGAATGTTTCATAATCGCAATCTGGAATCATGAAGCTTGCTAGTTCAAATTCCTTCAGTGCTTCCTTCATTTCTGTCATGTTTATTCTCTCAACCATGTCATACGGAAACCCATGATTGATCAGGGTCATAAACATAGTTGATTCAGGCCTTTCTTCCAATATGTCTTTGATGGACAGTAGGTCATCAGCCTTTGATTCTTTTTGTTCTTTGGGAGACTCATCTTTAGTAAGCTCATCCCATTCAGCATCACTCTCAGTTTTAGCATGAGACTTAGTCTTTAAATTGGAAACATCCACTGAAGAAGTGTGCTCTGGAGTTGTAGGCCTTGATCTTTTTGGTGAATCTTCAACATTAATCACCTCTTTCTCTACATACCCCAAATACTTCCTCTTTCTTGAGTACTGAATGATTTGCTTTGAAGTTTCAGTAGATTCTTTTATTTTTGTTGATGGAGCAGTATTTGATTCAAGTGCACAAATTTTCATCTTGAGCTCATCAATTAGTTCATCTTTCCTTTTTAATAAAATAGACTGAGCAGTGAGAGAGTTGTTTGCTTGTTCAACTTCCAACATGAACTTCTCTTTTTCAGTCTTCTCATGCTTCACAGAGTCTTTAAGTTCTTCAACCAGCTCATTCAATGCATCAATTACTTCATTGATGGTTTGAGCATCTTCTCTTAATCTGATCAGTCTGGATTCTTGTTGTTCATCAGCTCCTCCTTTTCTTTTAACATTCCTTTGAGCTCTCTAATTCTTTCCAACCTTTTGTTTGATTTGATAATAAGTTTGTTATACTCAGCAACCAGATAACTTTTGCTTACATCTATATCATCATCTTCCAGGTCATCTTCATGATAGGCTATAACATCAACATAGTTAGCTTCTTCTTCACCTTCTTGATGTTGTCCAGCAATCTCAACCTCATTACCTACAACAGGAGCTATACTTGCTGAGCTTGAAATACACTCAACTGCTTGATCTGTTTTCTCTTGATCAGGTTGTTGTTGTTGTTGTTGAGGATCAATGATTGGAGATATTGGTTCAGTTTGGTTAGACATGATAGGGGTTTGTGTACTGGTGATTGTGAGAGGAATGGTACTTGCCTGAGATACTAACTCAGTCTCACCAGTGTGTACTGAGTTTTGAGATTGAGTAACCGAGATGGGTTCTGTATGAGTACTCTCAGGTGATAGATTTTGTGGAGTTAGAGGTTGTTGATGAATGGGTGATTGAGGGTAATTTAGAGAGATTGGTTGGGTGTGTTGACTGGCTGGAGATTGGATTTGTGTAGATTGATGATGGTGGTGTATGGGAGATTAAGGAGTGGAATGTTGAGGTAAGTCTTGCTCAGCATTAGTAGATTGACTATCTTGCTGATCTTCCCACATCAGTTCTGGTGGAATGTTGGCATTAGCATCTGCCACATGTGCAAACATTGGCATATCTTCTCCTTCATATTTTCCACTGATCTTATTTAGTACAGATCTCCCCAGATGTGCTTGAATAAACACATCGCCTTCTCTTGCTATCCCAGGCAATTCACCATTAATGATTAGTTGCATAAACCTTGGAAACATGTACATCTTATCAGCCTTTTGCACTTTGATGTGATCACACAGACAACTGAAAATGTACTTTGAGTAGTTGTATGTCCTTCCCTCAAAAATGCCAATAATGCAAGATGAAATATGCCTTGAGAATCTATCAAGCCCAGACTGTTGGAGATGTGTGACATAAGAATCTATATGGCTTGCACAATCTCCCTTTCTTTATCTCACCCTTGTCAAAGTCACCATCATATCCCATTAGATAGAACACTTTATCTATGTACTCATTCTCAAAAACATCCGGGTGACCAACTTCTTGTTCTCCCAGCTCAAGTGCCCTTCTGATAGTTTGTTCATCAACTCTCATCCTTTCATTCTTGATTTCAGCAACTATCATCTCAGATTCTCCAACTTGCTCTATTCGAGCTGAATTCTAGAAATCAATGATATGTGCTTGATGAATCACAGGCTCTACTGATAAAGCATAGAAAAGCCTGAATCGTCGTAGGTATCTGATGATATCTCGACGTCCTTCTGCTACAGGGTCGTCAGGATTTAAGAATGCACATACATTATGCTCTCTTGCAAAACGATTAGCCATCTGTTCATAAGAATGAAGAAAATTATGTTAGAGCAAAATCATCACACTCAAGAATACGAAGAGTTTAGACACAGAAGTGATGAATCAATCAGTTCATAATTTCGGATTATGATATATTTTACCTTGATATTATTGAACTTGTAGTGAACAGAGATCAAGAATCAAGCAATGTTTAAAGGTTATTGGTAATTTTGAATATTGTCGGACGGGGGTTTATCTAAACGTTTTTCTAGGTTGAAAAAGATGTTCTGAAAAAGTGAATGGAATTGACAAGTCAAAAACATCATTTATACTCCCTCGGATATATTAATTTCATTTATTAAATGAGCTGGGACCCCCTATCCTTATTACCAATTTTATTGTTTCCGCAGATTTTAGTTCTTTCGTAGATCATCTGCTGATGACTTAGAATTAAAAACTGATTTTTGATGAAGTATAATTTGAATTTTCATAGATTGCCAGTCTATGGAACTATTATACTTTTAAATACTACCACATCCATAGGTTACCAATCTACGGATGGTCATGTTCCTTTTTCGCACTGTAGCATCTACTGAACAGGAAAATGTACTGTAGCTTCTGCTGATGTTGCAAATACAAAGTTAACTTCTTTTATTTCTATTGGACCTTGTTGACTTTGTTTTCATGACAATTTGTGCACACTATATTTTGTGCAAGTTCATGTATCCTTCAGCCAAGTTAGTGCTCAAGTTCCAATTCCTTCAATTGAATTTGGATCATTGAATTCAGCTTTTATGTTTCATGAATTTCATGTATTAACTACTCCCCCTAAATTTGTGATTAATGATAAAGTGTTGCATTCATCATAAATTTATGAAGTAAATAGCATGAAAGGCACATGACAGTCCAAAGATTACACACAATAAATAAACTAAAAGTAACAAAATTGAAATAAAAATATGTACATGCTAATAAACACATATAATGAGATCATAATATGACACAAACTTCTTCCTGATTGAGATGATTGTTGAAATGTGACCTGATTCTAGTCCTGATTGCAAGTATGTTTGTCCACTTAAATCCAAACAAGAGTATGGAAACAACTAGACATGTTGCTTATCATGTTTTCATGTTTATTAGTGATAAACTGTTATGGGCTCTACATTCAATTCATATTAGAGTTTGTCCTCCGTTTGTGAGTCAATTCATCACTTTTTCACACTTAGAAACTATGTACTTTAAGTTATAAATTCTATCTTGAGACATATGAGTTGTCTCATAAATGCTTTGCTACAAAAGCTCTTATGAAAATTTACAGTTGATCACTATGGATTCTTTTGAGAGCTTAGATATGATCATCATCATGTCACCAGGTCTTTACATACGTAAAACAGAGGTGCCTTTAACCCAGGTCTTTGTTTACACAAAATAGAGGGATGATGAGGATCATGATCTTTTCACCAGTTGAATACATATGTATCTCATGGTGTTCATAAACCCAGGTCTTTGTTCACACAAAACAGAGGGAATATGGTTTGTAGAGATAGAAGTTATAAGGTATTTTACATAGTGTGCTTAGGTGAATAAATTGATCACATCAGGATAAGACTTACTTGCTTGATCCTCAAAATGAAGCTTCTCACAAACAGTCACCTTTTCATTATGTTAAGCATGCTCTTAGTATAATCTTCACTCAAGTTGAATCTACTTACATATCAAAGAACTTTTGATCAGTTTTTAAAGAAATTTAAGAACTCAGGAAGCAAGCAAAGGCACAGTGTACTATCATTTCCCAAACATATGTCAAGCAGAAATAGAAGACACAATAAATAAAGACAATATTTTTTTATTTTTTATTTATTTATTTATTATTATTTTATTATTATTATTATAAGGACAGGCACATGCTTTTCTTGGTTAATGATGATTAATCTAAGTTAATCATGCCCAAAGACTCAATTAGAAAATTAAATCTAACTGAATCAAAGGCCTTAGTGAATAGATCAGCAAGCTGATTTGTTGTATCCACTTTGACTAACTTGATTAAATCTTTTTCTGAGCAATCTCTAGAAAATGATATCTGATTTCAATATGCTTTGTTTTACTATGTTGAACTGGATTAGCAGTGATAAACATAGCATCTGAATTGTCAATATAAATTGGAGTGTGAAGGAAATTGTAACCATAATCAAGTAATTGGTTTTGCAACCAAAGGACTTGAGAGCAACCAGCTGAAGCAGCTATAAACTCAGCCTCAGCTGTGGATACAGATACATTTGTTTGCTTTTTGCACTGCCATGAAACAAGTCTTGGTCCTAAAAATTAACATCCACCAGTTGTGGATTTTCTATTGTTGTTGCATCCTCTATAGTCACTGTCTGAATAAGAGTAGAGAGAGAAGTCTCCATCTTTTGGATACCATAGACCAAGGGCTGGTTTCCCTTTGAGATATCTAAAAATCCTCTTCACAGCATTCAGATGAGACTCTTTTGGATCTGATTGGTACCTAGCACAAACACATACAGCAAATATTATGTCAGGTCTGCTGGCAGTTAAATACATAAGAGATCCTATCATTGATCTATATAATCTTTGATCAATAGATTTTCCTGTAGGATCAGGTACAATTTTGTTAATTGTTGAAGCATGTGTTTTGCATGAAGATGTATTAGCAAGATTGTACTTCTTCAATATTTGATGAATATACTTTTCTTGATTGATGAATATGCCATCTGTTTTCTAATGAACTTGTAGTCCAAGAAAGAAAGTTAATTCTCCTATTGAGCTCATTTGAAACTAAGATTTCATCAACTCTTCAAAGCTTTCACACAGTCTCTTGTTTGTTGATCCAAATATAATGTCATCTACATATATTTGAACAACTAAGAGGTCTTGATGTTATGTTTGAGAAAAAGAGTCTGATCAATAGTTCCCTTTTGTATCCATGCTTGAACAAGAAAGATGATAATGTTTCATACCACTTTCTTGGTGCCTGATGAAGACCATACAAAGCTTTGTCAAGCTTGTATACTCTATGTGGGTAATCAGGATCTTCAAAACCTGGAGGTTGAGCTACATAGACTTCTTCATCAATTTTCCCATATAAAAAGCACACTTCACATCCATTTGATAAACAGTGAACTTCTTATATGATGCATAGGCTAGGAATACTCTAATGGCTTCAATCTTGCAACAGGTGCAAAAACTTCATCATAGTCTATCCCTTCTTCTTGAGTATATCCTTGAGCAATCAGCCTAGCTTTGTTTCTCACAATGATACCTCTATCATCTAGTTTATTTTTGAATAACCACCTTGTGCCAATTGGATGTTGGCCTTCAGGAAGATCAACTAGATTCCAGACCTTTTGCTTTCTGAATTGTTGAAGTTCTTCTTGCATGGCTTCAATCCAGCTATTATCTTTTAGTGCAGCTGTAATGTTTGGAGGAACAACTTGTGAAAGAAAACAAGTGAAAAGACAGATGTTTGCAGCTCCCCCTTGGCTTCTTGTGGTTCTTTCATTGAGATCTCCAATGATGTTGTTTATTGGATGAGTCTTATGAATTTTTGTTGTTGGAATGGACTTAACTGGAATAGATGATTCCAAGTTAGTCATATGCATTGATGCAGATATATCCAGCTGAGATGATGAATTTATGAAGTAATCAAATTGATCATCATTGGAAGCTGAATGATTTTCTTTTGTACATCAGCTGCATTGTGAGTGCCATCCGCAGGAGTTACAGGAACATCTACGGATGTATTTTGTGCTTCCGCAGGAGTTACAGTAACATCTACGGATGTATTTGTTGACTTGCTGACAATGACTCTTTGGAATGCAATGGACCATCTCCAATATGTGGAATATCTACTGATGTGAATGGAACATCAGCTGATCCAATAATCACATCTCTGGATGTAGGACACTCATCTGCGGATGCAGAGTCAGCAGCTGCTGATGAAGTGTTTGCATCTGAGGATGTAGATCCATTTGCTTGGTCTTGTGCTACATTATTGACATTATTTGGTGTTCCTTGATCCATGATACTTGAAGTTTGTATTCTTGGAGGATCAGCAGATAATGACACTTCATTCATGTTTGGAGGAATAAAGGGATAGCATGTATCCTCACTTACAGCATTCAAATAAGCAGAGTTAAATGAGTTTGTGAGTGTATCTATATCAAACAACCATGATGATCCTTTTACAGATTTAGGAAATAAGGATTCATCAAAAGACACATTAGGAGTTTCTTCCATAATGTTTTGTTATGGAATGTATATCCTATATGATTTAGATGTTGAAGAATATCCAACGAAGAAACCATCATAGGCTTTCTCTGAAAATTTTCCCAATTGTTCTTTTGTGTTTAAAACATATACATGACACCCAAAAGCTCTAAGATATCCTATGTAAGATTTTCTTTTAAATAAAATCTCATAAGGTGTTTTATTGTGTTCTTTGACAATTAATGTCCTGTTTTGAACATTGCATGCTGTGTTCACTGCTTCAGCCCAAAAGGTGATTGGCAATTATGAATCAGCTAGCATTGTTCTTGCTGCTTCAATGAGAGTTCTGTTTCTTCTTTCAGCAACTCCATTTTGTTATGGAGTTCTTGGTGAACTGAATTGCCTTGCTATGCCTTTATTCCTACAAAATGAATCTAAGACAGTATTAACAAATTCAGTCCCATTATCACTCCTAAAAAATTTAACTTTTAAATCAAGTTGATTCTCAATCTTTGTGACAAATTCCATTAATGTTTCTGGTGTTTCACTCTTTAGTTTTAAGAAAAAGACCCATGTGAATCTAGTGAAATCATCCACAACCACTAAACAATATTGCCTTTTTCCAATGCTCATCATATTAGTTGGACCAAAAAGATCCATGTGAAGCAATTTGAGTGGTGTAGTGTTTGTGTTCATTATTTTGGATTTATGTGACACTCTATATTGTTTTCCTTTATAACATGAGGAACAATGATTTGATCAAGAAAATTCTTTCTTTGGCAATCCAATGACTAAGTCATTTTTCACCAATTTATTCATGTTCTTCAAGTTGGAATGAACAAGCCTTCTATGCCACAACTGAGATTCATCTTCTGATGACTTAGATAGCAGGCATGTTTCATTGTTTGTGAGTGCTGTATTATTCATATCCAAAACATGTGTGTTTCCTTTTCTTGATGCTTTAAGAAGGATCCAATCTTCTGGAACTCCAAACCTGGCTTAAGAATGTAACAATTAGTGTTATCAAATAATATGGTTTAATTTTGATCGCAAATTTGAGACACACTCAATAAATTATATTGCAAATTTTCACAATAATTTACTTTCTCAAATTTGAGCACACCATTAGTTACCATTCCTTCACCAACTATTTTACCTCCCTTCTTATCCCCATCAAATGCCACATAAGAAGCATTTTTATGTTTGAAGTCATGGAGAAGAGAATAGTTTCCTGTCATATGTATGGAACAACCACTGTCAACATACCACTTGTTGTCAGCTCTCCAAGATTGTTCCTGCATAATTAAGGAAATCAATTAGATTTGGAAACCCAAGTCTTAATGATCTTGGGTGATCCCGTGGAGTCTAAAATTTGAACTTCCTCATGAATAAGTCTTGAAGATTCAGTATTAATTTTAGATTCAATTGATTCATTGTGTGTTGTTTGTGGTGAGGATGATTCTGTTGATGATGAACTTGTGGAATTTTGTTCTGATTGTTCAAACTCGTCCTCAAGTATCTTCTCTTTCTTTGTTTGCTGTTTTGACTTTGATGATGATCCTTGATTGTTGAAAGTTTCATCAACCTTTGATTTTGAATGTGAAACATGAGTTCCTTTTTCAAAATTATCAAAGAAAGTATCTTTAGCATTTGACTTCTTATTGTTCAATTCCACCTTTTTGTGAGGTGTCTTTGACTGTTGAGGAGTCTTTGATTTCTGTTCAGGTTGTCTTCCCTTCAAAGGTTCACTATCAACTGATAATTTCTCTTGTGGTTTTGTCACCTTTTGTTTTTGTTTTTGTTGTTTCTTTAATCTTGAATATTTTTGATCTTCACTTGATTGAGATTCTGATTCATCCTTCTCAGGTTGTTTCTTCTTTGTTCTCTTTGTCTTGTTCTTTTTGTTAAAATAACATTCCTGAGTGGAATGGTTATTTTTGTTACAAATAGCACAATGTTTGTTGAAGTAATAGTCAGAAGTCATGTGATTGTTCATATTGCAGATGGAGCAATAGCTGCTGAAGTAACAGTCTTCAGTGTTGTGATTTTTCATATCACACCATTTGCAATACTTTTCTTCTGACTCATTATCAGACTCAAATAATTTCTTCTTCTTTTGTTGTTTTTGAGTCTTCAACTCCTTCTCAAACTTTACTGAAGCTGACTCTTTTCCTTTTCCTGACATGATGTCAGAAGGTTCATGTTTATCAGCTGAAGTTTGTTGCTTTGAGCTCACACCTTTTTGAGTTTTCTTTTTGGTCGTTTCTTTTGCCTTCCGCAGATCATCTACTGATTCAGTAGATTTGTTTTTCCGCATTTCTGCTACTGAAGAATGATTCTTCTTCCAGAGAAGTTCTGCTGATACTCGCTTTTTAGTTTCTAAGGAAGATTGTGAATAGTAGACTTACACTTATCAATCACTTCAGTTGAAGGTTTTTGTTGCTGATGAAGTACTTGAAGACCTTCATTTAGTTGAGCTATTCTCTTGCAAATAGTCTTCAACATGTTTCTTTGCTTAGGAGGATATGGCAACTTTGTTTGCTCAAGTACTTTGGGAATGATTGTTTCAACTGAAACATTCTTACCAATGTTCAGTTGATCCGCACAGATATCATCATGTTCATCAGAATCATCCAAGTCATCACATCCATCAAAGTCAAATTCTAATTCATTTTATTTGATTTATCTGATTCAGAAGACTCAGTTTCACTCACCTCAGATTCATTGTTATGAACTTGTTCAGTACAGTTTGTTTCAAACTTGGTGCATGGCACAAAATGATTTGACAAGCTATTTGTCATTGATTCAGGCAAAGGTGTATAGTTATCATTCAAAGGAGGTGCAACAGCATTATATCCCAATGTATACCTATTCTTTGATTCAGTATGAGAATTCAATAATTTCTCATATTGCTGAGATGAAAGTTGAAATTTCTGAAGTTTCACTTCAGTTGATGCATGATCAGCCATGGATTTAGTTAAGGAAGTGGTCAGATGCTCAACTTGGGCTTTTAAGCTGTAATTTTCTGAAACAAATTTATCTAAATCTTTTTGTAAAGAGTTAATTTTGAATTGATATAATTTATGTTCTCTTACATGAGATTCATTCAAAATCATTATTTCTTTAACTTTATCAGTCAGTTGTTGAGCATGGACTCTATATCTTTCAACTTCCTCAACACACATTGATGAACACAATCTATCTCTTACCTCTCTAGCCATAGGTGGAACTTTGTTCTCCATGTGGGCCATTAAAGCTTGATTTTCGTCCAAAACTTCCTTCTCATACATGCTCCAGTCACAGGTTCCATCTTGGAGAATGATCATCCCAGTTTCTTTAGAATTACTAGGTCCTGCTGATGCATTTGTGGCTAGTGGGGATGAGTTGGTTAGTTGTGGTTGTCTATAAGATCTCTGAGATGTTGTTGTTTGATAACATTGATGCTGATTAGACTGATGTTGCTGCTGTTGTCTCATGTCAGGATTTGATTGTTGATTACATTCTCTTGAGAAGTGCCCATAGAGATTGCATTTGAAACATCTTACCTTTGACTTATCAACACCAATCTTTGATGTTTTGCTTGCTGCAGCCAAACTTTTATTTCTTCTCAAGTATTGTTTAGCTCTATAAGCAATCATTGCCATTTGCCATTGAAGATCCATCTCCTCTACTACATCTAGATGTAGTTCTTCCAAGTCTTGTTGGTAGATATTTGCAGGTGTTAAGGTGCTTCCTAAGTAGGCTTGAAAACTTGAACTAAAAGCTGCAAATGCTGCTTTTTGTTCTTCAGAATCCAGAATCACAGTTATGGGCTCTGCTTGGTTGTTGTTTGTTGAAGACTTTGCTGCTGATGTAGATGCATCTTTTCTATCATCTGGTCTTCCTTTATCTTTTCCTGATTTACTTTGAGAAGATTTCTTTGAAGGCTTCGATGCATAAAAGCTCACTTCTTCTTCATCTTCACTCAAAGTACAAGAGTTGTCACTATCATTGTTAGAGATAAAAGCACTTCCAGCACTTTTGGTTTCTTTAAAATGATAAGGTGTGACATGTGTTTCACACTCTTGTTTCTTGATTTTTCATCCATTTCAAGAGCCTCAACTTTAGCTACCAATGTATCTAAGCCAGTTGCTTTGAGATCAATGGTGTTCTTGAACATGGACACAGTTTGCTTCCAACTTTCAGGCAATGTATGGAGCATCTTTTTGTTCAGTTCCTCATTTGTATACTTCAATTCCATGATGTTCATCTCGGTTACCAATTGCATAAACCTATGGAGTTGTTGAGGAATTGATTCACCCTCAATATGATGAAATGTTTCATATTGTGAGCGAAGTGTGTCCTTCCTAATGCTTCTGATTTCATCACTCCTTCACAAAGAGTATGAAGTATCTTCCACAAGGAATTTGCTGTTTTATAATTCTCACACATGATTAGTATTTCTTATGGTAAAGCCATACTGAGCAAACTGTATGCTCTAATATCAACTTTAACCTTTTTAACATCATCAGGTGACAGATCTTTTGTACTTATGGGTTGATTTTTGTCATTATAATCCGGCCCAAGGGTGGGTGGAATATAAGGACCTTCAGTTATCGATACCCATAAGTCAGAATTAGTGTAGTTCACATGATTTATGAACTTGATCTTCCATCACTTAAAGTCTGCTTTTCTTTCCAACTTTGGAGGCTGGTACGATGATCCACCGACAAAGTTACTCATTTTAATCAAATATTGAAGTTTTTAACTAAAACAAGGTTTCTTATGAACAGTTAATGAGAGTCAGCCAATAACACAGATCTATGTTTCAATTAATTTGAATATAGATCAATGTTAACCGAGCAATGTACCAATACTCGCTGAATGACAAATCACTGATTTATTGAATTTCAAATCTTCACACCAAATATTTTTGCTTAAAAAAATTATAGATCTAGTCAGAAAACTAATAGATCTAGTTTTCGAATTAAACAATTCTAACACCGACAGATTAATCGATCTAGATCAATGAGCACTTGGCTCTGATACCACCTGTGAATCCAAGGATCACAATCAGGAATTATCAGTGTTAGATTGGTTTCGAATTAATGATCGCGGAATTATCATTAATCGTTGTTTAATTGATCAATAAATAAATATCGATGCCAGAGAAAATAAATAGTAAATGATCAAACGATATCAACAATATGCAAAGAACAATGATTTGAATCAAACGTAATTCATTAAAACCAATTAATGATTACAAAGAGTCAAATAATAAATGCTAACAAAATTCTATGCAATGATTGCGTTTATGATTTATGGTGTGTTGATGTGACGGCTGCTAGGGTTTGTGTTGATCGTGCGAAACGATGTGATGGTATATTTTTCGCCGTTTATTTCTGTTTCCCTGATATGAAACCTAGAACTCATATTTATAGACACGCGTGTTTCTATTAAGGAAACAGCGAATCTCTTGGAGTCTGTGATTGACTTGTTGACTTGTTGACTAGAAACACTTGTATGATTTACGTGTCTGGTTCTTCCGTAGTTACTTTGTTCATCCGCAGCTACTTTGTTCTTCCGCAGCTACTTGGTCTTCCGCAGCTACTTTGTGTGCTCAGTGAATATCCATGTTCATCCGTAGAAGATCTTCTGATGAATATCTTGTAAGAAAGATATCTACGGAAGAACAAAAATGTTCATCCGTAGATGTTTTTCACACTTAGTCAATTTCACAAATTGACTAAGTATAATGTTTGTACCTGTAATCATACACATAAATCAATGCACATATGGGTTAACCTATATATATACATAATGAATTACAAATATTCATTACATGAATTGATTAAAGTTCTGAGCCTATACAAAATGATCTAGACCTATTATTCCTAGATCTAACAATACTCCCCCTTAGGCTTAGAAACTTGTAATCAGTTCTTCAAAATTGAAAGCTCTTTCACTCTTGCTATAATTTTGTTATAAAAGTATGAGACAGTAGTGTTCTGATCATCATACTTGTAGTTGATCTTCATTTTGCTGATCTTTTGTAATGTTTCAAAATTGAGACCCAGAACATCTTCTTCAGTTGTAAAAGTTTCCAAAACATTATTGTTGTGGACTATTTCTAACTCATCTTGCTCTGAGATCCTCAGCTCACTCACTTCCTTGATGTTTGATCCTCTCAAAATCCCTACCTCATATCTTCTTCTCTTGTAAGCCTTGGCATGCAGTTTATCAATCACTTGAATCATATGAACATGTAGGCATAGATCATTCTGAGCTCTTTCATCAGTCAGCTTTGGAAAGAATTTTTCATGTAAGTATGAAGTGTAGCTGGGATGGAGTAGCTTGATTTCCACTGGATCAAAGATCCTGATTCGATTAGCTCTTTTGTTCTCTGCATTCCTCAGCAGCACCAACTCTTTTGTTTTCTCAACATATCGCCGTTCAGTTATGGGTAATGTATATTGATTACCATCAAAGCTTTTAGTGGTTGCTTCCTTCCTATTTTGGTATCCAACCCTCTTTAGAAACTCATCATCTACCAATACAGAGGAGTTGGATTTTGATCTTTTCATTCTCTCTGTTCTTCTTTTGTGCTCATCATCCTCTCTCCTAGCTTCTTTTAGCACATCATCTCTGAATTTTGTCTTTAACTTACCCACAAATACAGAGAAGTCTCTTCCTCTTGGGTGAATTAGGTAGTTAGTCATGATTAGGCTTTGTAGATCTCTGTTGTCACATTCAGGCATGCACACGACTTGTTCTAAATCATGAAAGTACTGCACCCTTCAAGATAATATCTTTATGACTGCATAATCCCACTCTTGATCATATTTCCAGGCCATAATCCTGTTGTCTTCCACAGAGTTCTAAGTGGCCATACTTTGCTAGGTAGACTTCTGTTCAGTTATTTCTCTGACTGTTGTTCTAAGTGGCCATACTTTGCTAGGTATCACTTCTCTTGGTTCTCTAATTAGTTTATCTTTCCCTTTATGCTGGTCTTTACTTTCAACAGTGACTTTGTGTTCAGTGAATATCCATGTTCATCTGTAGAAGATCTTCTAATGAATGTCTTGTAAGAAAGATATCTACGGAAGAACAAAAATGTTCATCCGTAGATGTTTTTCACACTTAGTCAATTTCACAAATTGACTAAGTATAATGTTTGTACCTGTAATCATACACATAAATCAACGCACATGTGGGTTAACCTATATATATACATAATGAATTACAAATATTCATTACATGAATTGATTAAAGTTCTGAGCCTATACAAAATGATCTAGACCTATTATTCCTAGATCTAACATTGTAGTTTGTTGATCTGCAGATGTGAATGTTGTTGGAATGTTTTCCGATGAATTAGGACCTTCAGATGAAGGAAAAGAATCATCTCTGGAAGTAGGAACATCTACGGATGTAGAAGGAACTTCTACGGATGCATTGTTAACTTCTGAAGTTGAATTTCCATTTCCACCAAAATTTTCATTGCTTATTTGAGATGAAGGGCCTGGATCAGCAACACTTGAAGTGTGTGAATGAAATAATCTTGGAGGATCAGCAATCAGTGGCACTTCACTGAAACTTGGAGGTAGATAAGGATAACATGTATACGTAGGACCTGCAACATTCAAATAACCAGAGTTAATGAATTTGTTAATGCATCTATATCAAACAACCAAGATGATCCTTATACTGATTTTGGAAATAAGGATTCATCAAATGATACATTAGGTGTTTCCTCCATAATGTTGTGATGTGGAATGTAAACTCTATATGATTTAGATGTTGATGAGTAACCAACAAAGAAACCATCATAGGCTTTTTCATCAAACTTTCCTAATTGATCTTTGGTGTTTAAAATAGACACATGACACCCAAAAGCTCTAAGATAACCTACAAAAGGTTTTCTTTTAAACAAAAGTTCATAAGGTGTCTTATTATGTTCTTTGACAATCAAAGTTCTGTTCTAAACATTGCATGCTGTGTTCACTGCTTCTGCACAAAATGTGATATGAAACTATGAATCAGCTAGCATTGTTCTTGCTACTTCAATTAGAGTCCTGTTTTTTCTTTCAGCAACTCCATTTTGTTATGGAGTTCTCGGTGCACTGAATTGTCTGGCTATGCCTTTGTTCCTGCAAAAGGAACCTAAAACATGATTAACAAATTCAGATCCATTATCACTTCTTAAGATTTTGATCTTTAAATCAAGTTGATTTTCAATCTTAGTGATAAACTCTATTACTATTTCTGATGTTTCACTTTTATGTTTTAAGAAAAAGACCCATGTGAATCTAGTGAAATCATCAACAATCACCAAATAATATTGCCTCTTACCAATGCTCAACACATTAGTTGGACCCAAAAAATCCATGTGTAGCAGTTTAAGTGGTGTTGTGTTTGTGTTGATTGTTTGGACTTATGTGACACCCTATGATGTTTTCCTTTATAACATGATGAACAATGATTAGAACAGTAAAATTCTTTCTAGGGAAGGCAAATGACTAAGTCATTTTTGACCAACTTGTTCATGTTCTTCATGTTTGAATGAACCATTCTTCTATGCCACAGTTGAGCTTCATCTTCTGATGACTTAGAAATCAGGTAAGTTTCATTGGTTGTTAGAGAGGTGTTGTTCATGTCCAAAACATATGTGTTGCCTTTTCTTGGTGCTTTAAGAAAGATCCAGTCTGCTGGAATTTGAAAACCTGGCTTAAGAATGTAACATTAAGTGTCATCAAATAAAGTGGTATAATTTTGATCACAAATTTGAGATACACTTCACAAGTTGAATTGCAAATTTTCACAGAAGTTTACTTTCTCAAATTTGAGTACACCATTTATTACCATTCCTTCACCAAAAATTTTACCTCCCTTCTTATCTCCACCAAATGCCATATAGGAAGCATTTTTATGTTTAAAATCAAGGAGGAGAGAACAGTTTCCTGTCATATGCCTGGAACAACCACTGTCAACATACCACTTGTTGTCAGTCCTCCATGGATGTTCTTGCATAAATAATGAAATCAATTAGAAAGTGGAGCCAAAGCCTTGATGGTCTTGGGCTTGCCATTGTTATCTAGAATTGTTACTCTATCATGAATGAGCCTAGATGTCTCAAGATTGTTTTTACACTCAATTGATTCATTATGTTCTGTTTGGGGTGAGGATGATTCTGTTAAAGATGAACTTGAAGCACTTTGATCTTGATTCTTGATCACTTCCTCTGTCACCTCATCTTTTAGTGTCTTTTTCTTTAAACTTGATCTTGATGCTTGACTTGAAAAGGTTTCTGCATCTTTTGTCTTTGATTGAGGTACATGATTACCCTTTTCAAAGTGATCAAAGAAGGCTTCATCTTCTTGCAACACCACCTTCTTATGAGGAGTCTTTCCTTGAGATTGTTGCTTCTCCTTCTTCTTCTTTGATTTATCATCAGCAGATGTTGGTTTCTTTGTCTTTGAGATCTTCTGCTTTAGTTATTGCTGCTTTTGCTTTGAGGCCTTTGATTCATCATTCTCAAAAGATTATGAATCTGATTCAACATTCTCTGCTTTTTGCTTCTTTAGAACCTTTGATTTGTTCTTTTTGTTGAAGAAGCATTCTTGGGTAGAATGATTGTTTTTATTGCAGATGGCATAGTGTTTGTTGATGTAACAGTCAGAAGTCATATGATTGTTCATATTGCATATGGAGCAGTAGTTGCTGAAATAACAATCTTCTGTGTTGTGGTTGTGCATATCACACCACTTGCAGTACTTTTCTTTAGCTTCACTATCACACTCCACTACTGTCTTTTTCTGCTTCTTCATAATTCTTGCCTTCTGCTGCCTTGATTCTTTATCAAACTTTACAGTTGATGAGTCTTTACCTTTTCCTGACTTGATGTCAAATGGTTCTTGTTTCTAAGGATTCTCCATTCTCGGTTGTTTCTTGACTTTGTTGTCACTGGATGATTCCACAGATGATTTCTTCTTCCATAGATCTTCTACGGAAGTAGATGATTGTTGCTTCTGTAGTTTTTCTATGGAAGTTGAATGGTTTGGAACAGTTTTCTTCCTTTGCATTTCTACGGATGGTTCTAAATCAACCTTTTTCTTCCGCAGGTGTTCTGCGAAAGTGATTTTCTTTTCTTCCATAGTATATTTTGATGACTGATGTTTTTGACTTTTGTTGAGCTCCTGAATCCCTTCATTCAGCTGACCAATTCTGGTATAGATGATCTTCAACAAATTTCTTTATTTTGGGGGATAAGGCAGCTTGATCATATCAAGAACTTTAGGAACTAAAGGTTCAATTACCACATTCTTTCCCTTACCCAACCCAGCATTAGGCTCATCAAATTCGTTCAAGTCATCATACTCATCAAAATCAAATTTTGAATTAGCTTGTTTTAAACATTCTGATCCAGATGACCCAATCTTAGTTTCACTCATCTCAGTATCATCACCATTTACCAAATTATTAGTTTCAATTTCTAGTTCAAATTTGGTGCTTGATACAAAATGGTTTGTCAGACTGTTTGTCACTGATTCAGGTAAAGTGGTATAGTATCATTTATATGAGGTGCAACAGCATTAAAACCCAACCCATACCTATTCTTTGATTCAATATGAGAATTCAAGAGTTTTTCAAATTGCTGAGATGATAATTGAAACTTCTGAAGTTTCACTTTCGTAGATGCATGATCAGACATTGATCTTTTAAAGAGGTTGTCAGATGCTCAACTTGTGATTTTAAATTATAATTTTCAGATACAAGTTTATCCAAATCCTTTTGTAAGGAGGTGATTTTGACCTGATATAATTTATGTTCTCTCAAATGAGATTCATTTAAAATCATTGTTTCTTTGACTTTATCAGCCAATTGTTGAGCATGGACTCTTTATCTTTCAACCTCTTCAACACAAATAGGTGAACACAATCTATCCCTTACCTCTGTGGCCATGGATTGAATTTTTTTCTCCATGTTTGCCATCAGTGCTTGATTTTCCTCCTACACTTCCTTCTCATACATGCTCCAGTCACAAGTACCATCCTGTAAAATAATCAAACCAATTTCTTTAGTGTTACGGGTACCTGCTGAAGAGCTTATGGCTGGTGGGGATGAGATTAATAGTTGAGGTTGCCTGAAGCTTCTCTGATTTGCTTGTCTTGTGTCTGTTGTTGATTGTTGATTGCTGTTGCACTCCCTTGAAAAATGACCATACAAATTGCATTTGTAACACCTCACTTTTGATTTGTCAACACCAATTTTAGTTGTTCTTCCTGCAACTGATAGTCCCTTGTTCCTTCTCATATACATCTTGGCTCTATAATCAATCATGGCCATTTGCCATTGCAGATCCATTTCCTCTACTTCATCAGGATGAAGTTCTTCAAGGTCTTGTTGACAGATGTGGGCAGGAGTCAAGGTACTACCCAAGTAAGCTTGAAAGCTTGAACTGAAGGCTGCAAAGGTTGCCTTCTGTTCTTCTGATTCTAGAACCACAGTAAGTGGTTCAGATTGGGTATTGCTTTTGTTGGTTGATGATCCCTTTGCTGCTGGACTTTTTGAATCATCAGATTTCCCTTTTGCTTTCCTGTTTGAGTGTTTGAGTGTTTAATTTAGAGGACTTTGTAGCATAGAAACCAGTTTCCTCTTCATTATCACTCTCAATACAAGAGCTTTCATCATCATCATTGGAGATGAATGCACTTCCAACACCCTTTGTTTCTTTGAATTGATATGGTGCTATTGGTGCTTTTACACTCTTGTTTCTGGTTTTCTCATCTAACTCCAAAGCTTCCACCTTTGCAACCAAAGTGTCTAACCCAATTTCCTTTAGATCAAGAGTATTCTTGAACATAGACACAGTTTGAGTCCAACTCTCTGGCAAAGTATGAAGCATCTTTTTGTTCAGTTCCTCATTACTGTACTTCAACTCAAGAATGTTCATCTCAGTAACAAGTTGCATAAATCTGTGGAGTTGTTGAGGAACAGATTCACCCATAATATGATGAAAAGTCTCATACTGTGACCGAAGAGTATCCTTCCTGATGCTTCTGATCTCATCACTTCCTTCACACAAAGTGTGAAGAATTTTCCATAATGAGTTTGCTGTTTTGTATGTTGCACACCTGATCAAGAGGTCTTCAGGTAAAGCCATAGTAAGCATACTATTGGCCTTAATGTCGATTTTGACTTTCTTGGCATCATCAGGAGACAGATTTTTCAAACTTATGGGCTGATTGTTGTCATTATAATCAGGTCCTAACGCAGGTGGAATGTAAGGACCTTCAGTAATGGACACCCATAAGTCAAAATCTGTATAATTTACGTGGTTCCTAAATCTGATTTTCGATGTTTTAAAATTAGATTTGTTCTCTAATTTTGGAGGTTGATAAGCTCCAACCGCTGAATTGCTCATATTAATTAACTTTGTTAATTATCAAAATTATCAATTAATCTAATATCCTATGAATGTGAAAAGACAATGCAAACACACTAACACAGTAATAACAAATTACTTATAATATTGATATTCAAATCAACTAAGACAAAAATCCCTTTGAATTAATGGCTTCTATTGTGAATGGACTAATTAATAACATACTCTTAATTAAATAAGAAGTTGTGGTCAAAATTAGTCAAATCGCTCAATATATTCTCAGTTAATTTGAAATTAAGATGTTAGACAATGATGGGTTATGTTCAAACTTGTTTGAACAGCCTTGGGATATCGCACAATAACACAAATCCACCAATCGAAAGCAATTCTGATGCAAATCAAAATTAATCGAGCAATGGAACAGTGATTAATGATCGATATAACAAGGTTTTAATGATTTAATGAAACAAACAACCAATTAAAATAATCAAACTGATAGATCAATTGGTCTAGATCAATGAGCATGAGGCTCTGATACCACCTGTGAATCCAAGGATTGAAACATGAATTATCAGTTTGATTTAGCAAATAAAGATCACGGAATTATCAATACTTGTTGTTTAATTAATTGTTTATGAAATTGAAATCGATGAAGAACAGATGAAACAAATTGGAAACAGAATAAAATAATGCAACAAAAGATTGTTTCAATTTATTTTCATTGACAATGAATTGATTACAATTGAAATTGATGCATGGAAGATATGATAATCTCCTATGATGTTCTTCGAGTTCTTGTGATTGCTGTATTGCTATTTTGATCGATTGATCAATTGATATCGTTTCTATGAATATATGATTCTCTATTTGTGTATCAATATCTCTCTCAATCTCTGTTTAAATGAGTGGACCCATGCCTTATATTTATAGGCACAGGGATTCACTTTAAATATTACAAAGATCTTCCTGATATGACATGGAATATTTGCTTCTGACAGATTGACATGTTGTCTTTGTGTTGACTACTTAATGATATGAGATCATACAAGTATTTTGTTCTTTCGCAGGAGTTGAACTTTCATAGGAGTTGGTTCTTTGTTCTTGAACATCATCCTCGGGAGCAAACTTCCTTCTTCCATACCAGCATCAACTTGATCTCTGAACTTGTTCTTCGGTAGATGTGCTTGTGCTTCCGCAAAAGATCCACTGATGCACATTGACTTGTTCATTTATGCTCCATCAAACATCTATGGAAGAACAAACTTGTTCATCCACAGATAGTTCTTGCACTTGGTCAATTTTCCAAATTTACCAAGTATGATGTTACCTACAATTACATAAAATCAACACAAATAATATTTAGGCTAACATATATATCTTGCATTACATAATGGTAAAGAATTATAGATGTTCATTACAAGAGATTACAAATCATCTCAACCTATACAAAAGATCTAGACATAACAGGATGTAGTATAAAGTATCTCAGGTACTTGTATTATAATGTATGCTTTTTAACACTTGTAAGAACTTGAAAGCATTATACATCATTCTTGAAAACCATATTTGAGTGCTCTTGTTCTTGTTCTTTTACTTGTGTCTTTATATCATCTAACCGGTTCCCTATTTGATCTGCTTAGTATTTCATATCTCTCCACCTTGTAAAACTGTTGCATTGACCACCCTTCACCTGTCCTGCAGTATTTATTGCATAAAAAACTTTAGCCATTAAGAAACCTAACCATTCAAGCCTAAACCATTTTTCTATAAATTATCCTTACTCGAACATCAACCCTAATTAGCCTCATTAAGCTTAAACGTTTTTATTTCTCGATCACTCGAACCACTAAGTCACTTAACCAAAAAGCATTCAACAAAACCCATTTTTTGTTAAAGATACGTTATTGGTATATATATATATATATATATATATATATATATATATATATATATATATATATATATATATATATATATATAATAAAAAAAAAGAAAAAAGAAAGAGAAGAAGAATATGGTCTTTTACCGGGAGACCTAAAAGAACTGTAATGCATTATTTTGACTTTAATTTTCTTTGTTGCCTTCACCATGCAAAACCGGGACTTCCCCAGAAAATCCGCGAACAAGTTTTCTAACTCACATTCGATGCAAGAAAGAAATGGCGAAAAAAGGAACAGGTTTCGCCATTTTGTAGATTTTCAAAAAGCGCTATAAAGAGGCGGGCAAAAAAATATGAAAGATGCCCGAACTGTGGGAACTGGTCCCATATTGGAAAATGCAAATAGAACCAAACCGAGTCCCATATGAATGTACGAAGCTTATCTGATTGGGTGCTATTAGGCTTCAGCCAAACGATCCTTACGAAAGGAGAGTTTCATGTATCTTCAGGAGAAAGACGAAAGAGGGGTTTTTGAAAGCAAGTATGGTCTTAACAATCTGAGCATAAACAAGTCCTCAAGTTAGCATATCCCTTCTAGATTGAAGTATTGTATAGGGAACCTTTTATTGCTCTCCTTGTAGTTTATGTTAATAAAATAAGCCAAGACCATCATCTTTAGCATTTAGCCACTTTTCCAAATAATCCATACCCGAGCCCAAGCCTGAGCCAAGTTATAACCCATAAAAGACCTAATGATTTATGCAAGTAAAAATCTAAATAGGTGGAGATTTGATCCCTTAACACGCATATGATTTCATACGTATTCATACTAGGCAATTGAGCATATTAATCATACTTAACCTTAATTATGACTCCATATATTTAGCCTAGTATGACTGCACCTTATGAGGAGCGTGGATATTTACATATTAATTATCTTTAACCACTAATCTATTGCTTGCTAGGATATCATTCTACATATGCTAAAAATGTTTACATTTGGGTGGAATAAGATTACTTGCGTATTTCCTGAAAGACATATTTATCATTTGATTTGTTTGGTTTTTGGTGGTATTTTCATTTTAAGTGATTTTGTTTAAGGAAAAGAAAAGTTCAAGTGTGGGGATGTTTGATGTGCTCTAAATTATACATAGAAAACCTATCAAAAGAACATCAATTATTTCTAAATATCTTCCTTAAAATGATGAAAATAAACATAAAAATGTTAAATTGTGTTTTCAGGTGTTCAAAAGGGAAAGATGAACAAAATAAGCATACTTAGCAAGAATTTGAAGAAAACTGAGTTTTGAAGTCCAAGCATGGAGTCGTGCCTCATTAAGAACACCCCCATGACTTGCCTGAAACACACCCCCGTGCTTAAATTAGCACACCCCCGTGATTAGACATCTGAAAGGATAAAATGAACTGTCCCCCAAAAGTAGTCATGGGGTCATGCCCCGTGAGTCATGGGCCATGCCCAACACACTCTCCACATACGAACCGACCAACTTTCGTAAGCATTGTACTATCATGAGGTCGTGCCTTTTAGGCATGGGGTCATACTTAAACACTCCAGCAAGCCTATAAATAGGAGCTCATTTGCAAATTTGAAGGGAGCTTTTGGTAGAAGGGTAACCTTGCTGATTTCTCTTGAGAATCAAGTCTTGAAGACCCTTGGGAGGCGCAGGAGGTGCATACAACACTTGGAAGAAGCTTAGGATTATCTAAACATCATTAATTACGAATCACCGGTTTGATTTTTCCATTTCATCGATAATTTTATATATATCTTCTATGTTGTTTGTTGTTATGTTCAAGCTCATTATAAGCTAAACTCTCATTATCATCCAAATTAGATGAAACTGATGTAATTTGTGATGAACTAATGGTGTGATTATATATGTTAATGTTATGGTAATCTTGGGTAAACTTTTGATAGGCAGCATCTACATTTGAACGGGAAGTATAAACATATGGTTTGTAATTTTGAATGTCATACAAGGTTGAAAAATGTATGAACTAGCTTTTATTCGTGAAACTGGTCTTTATACTTAAGTTAAACAAACAGACATAATCGTTAAAGAACATTCAAAACATTGTTAAGGTCATCAACATGATCATCACCATAAATAACATGTAAGTTATCAATAATTAGCTAGGATTCATCTAATATAAATGAACCAAAGAGTTTAGCTCATAATAGATACAAAAATACCCAAACAACTTGAATAATCAAAGAGATACATGGATAGATGTAGAGATTATCAAACCAAATCAAGCTAAGAGGAGTTGTATGAAGTTAGATTCATCCTTTGAGTGCTTGATCTTTAATCTTGGCTTCTAATCTTCTGAAATTTCTTTAAAATAAAGATTAATGTTTGAGAGAACTAAAGCTTTCTTCCTTTCAATTGAAATGGGGAAGAAGAAAGGCTACAAAGAGGGCCCGATGGGTGTTATGCTCATGACAAAATCAGTCATGGCCATAATATGTAGGAAAGGGGGACCTGATCCTTGTTATGGTCATGATAAATCAGTCTCTTTCATGACCATAACAGCATCTAAACTTCCAATATCTTCATGAATTTATTGTCTGCAGGACCGGTGAAGGGTGGTCAATGCAATAGTTTCACAGGATGGAGAGATAAGAAACACTTAGCAGATCAAATAGGGAACCGGTTAGAGATGATGCAAAGAACACAAGCAAAAGAACAAGAACAAGAACAGTCAAATATGGTTTTCAAGAATGATGTTTATTGGTCTTAAGTTCTTACAAGTGTTACAATGCATAGATAAAAGATACAAGTACTTGAAACACTTTATACTACAACCTACAGTTGGCCATACTTTGAAGGCCAGCTGGATACTCTAATCTAGACAACAAGATCAATGTAGAGTGAAAAGACAGATTGCCTTTTGACTAGTGACTATGACATTCTATAGCTCACATCCTTATCTATTACAAAAAGGATAAAAGTACATAGTTGGAAAGTTACAGACGAAAGACCTTAATCTACAGTTGAAAAAAGCATGGACCTTTCACTAACTCATATAAGTTGGTGAGTATTCAGAGTGGTAGCGAAAAGTGGTTCAGCTTTTGTCAAAAGGTGATTCAGAGAAAGCATGTCTTCTCTCTCTTTGGAAGAAATCGGTCTTTGGCTTCGGAAGACTTTGTCCTTGAAGCTTCGGAAGACTTCATCTTTGGCTTCGAAAGATATGGTCTTTTGGCTTTGGAAGATATGGTCTTTTGGCTTCGGAAGATATGGTCTTTTGGCTTCGAAAGATTTGATACTTAGTATAATTCACTAAGTTGTATCAAATCTTCTGAAGTAACTTCCTTGTACTTCATTTTTGCTAATTCACTGAGTTGTATCAAATCTTCTGAAGTAACTTTCTTGTACTTCATTTTTACATGCTGAGAGCTCTTGGTTGTTCTTTGGTTGCATCAGCCTCTTAGTATATTCCTTATAAACTCCCCCTAGGCCAATGCTACCAAAACTGAAGAGAACTTTATTCCTGATCTTCATCCGTTGACAGTCCTCATCAAAATCAAGACCATTCCTTTGATCATCAGCTGGTCAGGATTCCTCAAACTCTTAAAGTATCTCCTCATGTCATAGATATCATGCAGTGGGAGGTCAAGTATGTTTTGCCAGAAGTATAAGTCTTGACCTCCTTGATCTCTAGTAGCATACCATATGTCTGGATTGGTGGCAAACATCCAAGATACAATGGGTCTCTCAGCAGCAGGAGGCTTTACTTGAATAGGAGTTGGATGAGTAGCCTCATCTTAATCTCCCTCAGGATGTTCTGACCCATCCTGAGGTGTAGAGGTGAATGCCTTGGACTTCTTCTTTTTCTTTTTCTTATCCCTTTTGATGGCCATCCTTTTCCTCTTTCTATATTTCAACTAAGGAGACTGGCCTATAGTACCAGATTGTTATTGCTTGTCTTCCTCAGTTGGGTCCTTGTCCTCTACAGGTTCAGAAGGAGAAGGATCAGGACCTTGCTATGGATAAAAAGATTAAGCTGGCTATGATGTAGCACTAGGTCCAGGTCGTGTTGTCTCTTGTGGTTTAACCTTGACTATAGCTTCAGGTGTAGCCTAACTTGGTGGAGAATGCAAGTCAATCAGCTCACCTCTCTTGATCTTCTACTTGATCACTCTGATGTGCTCATCCATGGTGGATAGAGACATTGGACCAAGTCTCCTTTCAGTGAAACCATATAGCTTCAAGAAGCTCACATCTTCTGTCTGTCGGCAGATTTCTTCAAGTTTGCTTTGATGGTGGCTCTTGACTTTGCAGCCTTTTTTCTCATCTTTCTTTTAGCAGCTTTTTGTTCTTTTTGTACTTGTTACTCAAGCTGCTTGAGGTACTCAAATTCAATGTACTCGTATGGCAAGGGAAGGAGGTCTACTACCTGATAGATACCTATGGCACTCAGGTAGATGATCATGTTTTATCTATCTCGTTCCCTATCTACCTGAGTTTGTTGCTTAGTGGCCACAGTTTCTATTAATGATCAAGAATAGGTTGGACTTATCATTTTTGTTTATGTTTATTTTTTTATTATTGTAATAGGACAAATGTTAGTTTACCTCTAATGTAATTTTGTAGTTTCTGTTTTTAGCGAAACTACGAGAGAAACTGAGTTTCGCTCGTAGTCAGCTGGTCTATGTCACCCTGCGAAACTGTGTTACGTCACCGTGTGAAACTAGGTTTGAGTCAAGACAGTTTCGCTGAAACTGTCAGCGAAACTAGAGTCTGCTTATATATATTGTATGTTTGTCTTATTGTTGGGCAGTCTTGGAAAAACCCTAATACTAAAATCTTGTTATTATGATTGTGTGATTGTTGTGTATTGGCTAGGAGCTTATTGCTATTATCTTTGAGCCTTATATCTTCTTTATTGTTATTGTTTGGAGATTAAGGACAAATATTTGAAACTTATTTTTGCTTAGATTGGTAGATTGTTGTTATTCGGTGGGATTCATTGTGTTTTCTAAATCATTTGCACTGATTATCGATACCATGGACCAACAATATGGTATCAGAGCCTTAGTGCTCTTGATTTGTTGAGTTTTTGATTGGTTTTTAACTAAAACACTATTTCATTCATTTAGATCTTTTATTGTGTGTTTTTTTGAATGGAAATCGATTGAGGATCATCAATCATCCGATCATAAATTCATTGTGACTAGGGTGATTTTTGGTTGATTTCGTGTTCAAAAAGTTCGCAGATTCAAACAGCGAAACTACACCTTGTTTCAGCGAAACTACAAAATCTGTGATTTTGGGATTTGATCTTTGACAGTCAGTGAAAGTACCTGATGTTGAACGAAAGTTCGTGACTTTTACTTTCCAAGACAAGCAAAAGTGCTGCCAAATTGTCCTCAGAATGAAAGTTCTACCGGTTTCGAGAGAATCTGTTGCCGAAACTAATGTTTTTGGGCATCTGTTCGAGCGAAACTGTTGCTTGATGTCCGATCAAAACTAGCAGCGATTGTGTGTTTGTGTTCCCAAGCGAAAGTAACAGCGAAAGTAGAGGTGCCCAGCGAAATTATCTTCTGTTTCAAAAATGACAACACCAAATATCACCATTTCTAATTTGGAAAGTGTAGCACCCGATAGACCACCGATGCTTATCAATGGTGACAATTTTGAGGACTGGAAACGTTATTTGAAAGCTTTCTTTTACTATACTGATCACAACCAGTGGGAGTCAATTTTCCACAAACTCCAACCGTCACTGTCGGACAAGTTACCTCACCAAACACTGATCCATCAACTTTTAAAGAAAGAGACCTTAAGGTTAATCGACTGTGATCAGAAAGCATTCAGGGCTTAAACTCTATGTTTATCTCAAGACATCTATAACTGTTTTGCTGAACACAAGAATGCAAAGTCCTTGTATGATTCATTGTGTGAATTTTACGATGGCAATGAGGATTTGAAAAAGGACAAGAAAGCCCAAGCTGAAAAGGAGTTTAACTCATTTGTTGGACACAAAAATGAAAGCCTTACTGATCTTACCAACCTATTTTTGTCTGTCTCAAGCAACTTAAAGAAATATGATGAATAGTTGGGTAACCATGAACAAGTCACAAAACTCTTGGACTCCCTTCCACCACAGTGGAGCTTGCAAGTTAGACTGTTAAAGCAGGGAAAGAAATTTTGCTAACTATAAACTCATGGATGTTATCAACAAGTTGATGTCATTCGATTTGGATATGAAAAGAAGAGAATATAATCAATCCATGGTGCCAACTACAGTTTATCCATAAAATGTTGCATTGATTTCATCCGCTGCAAACTCTTCAATGTATGGTGCAGCTTATGGTGGATCTTCTGGATATGGTGTATCAGACAAGTCTGGTGGTGGATCATCAAGTGCTGGTTCAAACTCAAAGGCATTAGTCACTACTCAAGTTCCGTCTGATACTATGGCACTGTTTGGGATGTTTGTACATAGTTATGAAGCTTTGATTGCGAGGGAGTTGAAAAGCAAATGAATGACTATGGAAGATATGTATCGGGTGGATCCAGATGACTCGGACAAAATTGATATTCAGTGGCAGATGGCCATGCTCATGTTGCATGTAAGAAGATTTATGAAAAGAACTGGCAGGAGAAACTTCAGCAATCATAACCAAAACTCAAAACTTGGGTATAATAAATCTAAATTGAGATGTTTCAAACTACAAACAATTAGGTCACTTCAAAAGAGAATGTCCATCTCCAATCATCACTGAACCAGGAACCACTAGAGTTTCAAAAATCATCTGGATCACCAACAAAGAAGAAGCCAAGCCAAAGAAGGAAACAACACTAATCACAAACTTTGATTGGAGTACTGAAATCAAAGAAACTGAAAAAGTGGTTAATCATGCTCTAGTGGCTGCGGTGGAGGATAATGATGTGGATTCAGTTGAAGATTATGATCCTTTCAAGGAGTTCAAGCTCAAGAGGTAAAAGTTGGTAAGGTTCTTGAAGATAAGGATTATTATGAAGCTGCTGTGGAAAGGGTGCAAGTTTGTGAAGCTATTAAAAATATGGATGTAGTTCAAGTTCAAAATAGTGAACCTGTTGAGATTCAGTAGCAACAGGGAAGTGAAACAAGTGGAGTGAAGCTGGAGGTTTATGATCAAGGAGAGTGAGAGGCAAGTCAAGATGAGGAAGCAAGGAAGAAAGCTGCTAAGGAGGAAGAATACAAAAAGAACACTCTCATATGTCAATGTGAAAAATCTCTAGTTGCTGAAAAAGTAGTTATGGGACTTTCTTATGAGATAATTCAAGAAATGTGTTCTCCTCCCTGCAAAATTCGTTTATTCGGGGTTTATAAAGCTAACAGGTTGTTATTAGAAAATGAAAAGGAATTAAAACAAATTAATAAAGAACTTAAAACAAATGAGTCTAAATATTTTGTTAAATTAAATGAGGCTTTAATGGAAAATGAGCATTTAAAAAGAAATCATTTGGAAAGAAATGTTGAAATAAATGCTTTAACTGAACATGTGGCACTTGCTGAAATTGAAACAAGCAAGGTGAAAACCAAACTTGAAAGATGGACCGTATCTGGGATGAAACATGAGGATCTTTGCAAAAAACAACAAGGGGCTAGAATTAAGACTGGTTTGGGAAGTGAAGAAAGTACTCATATTTATCCTCCTCCGTGTACTTATTGTTATTCTCCTATGCCTACACCTCATCCAACTAATGAATTAATTCATAAAGATACTAACAATTTGTATGTAGGTTTAGAGGGAGTACATCATAAGGAGATCCGTGAGGAGTATGGTTATGGTGCAAGTAGTGGCCTTGGCAGCTATAGTATTAGTATTTCTAATTCCAAAAAGTTCTCTATAGATAATAGCTTAAGTATATTTGTTTCCCAAAAGTCTATTACAGATAATGGTGTGCATAGTTCTAGCTCTAGACTAGCCTGTTCATCTTCAGATGTTTATGAATCAAATTGTGATGTTTCAAATGCTTGTGTTAATGAAAATGATGATTGTTCGAATAAAGTTTCAGACAGGCAAACAAAATCAAATTGTTTTGAAAAGTTCTTTTCTCATCCAATTCCCTCTTTTACACCAATTCGGATTTCTAAACCTAGAAAAGGAGACAACTTCCTCAAATGTCAGTAACATTAATGTAAATGAACTAGAACCTACTAAAATTAAGGTCACAAAAGAAAAATCAAAAGAATTATGTGACTCTTATAGTGATTTTGATTCACACATGTCTGAATGTGAGGAAGATATATCAATAGATCAAGCTCCTTTTTCAAAATGTAAGAAGAAAGGTTTAAAATGTCATTGTTTTAGATGTGAGAAGGATGATCATGTAGTTAAATATTGCCTTGAGAATATTGGTAGAAATGTAAATAATAGTTCATTAGGACGTAGATTAAATCATTTTGTCAATAATTTGTTTTGTAAAAAAACTTCAGTTCTAAGACCTAAGTTAGTCAAAACTTGGGTCCCAATTTTCAACACTTAATAATTTTTATCCAAATGCCTGGATCATTCCGGAAAACCTGTCAATAGCTATTGGCATGTTGATAGTGGATGCTCCAGGTATATGACCGGGTTGAAGGACTTGCTTACTAACTATCGTATAATAAATGGAGGATATGTTGCTTTTGCTAGAGATAAGAAAGGAGGAAAGATGATCGGTCAAGGGGAAGTATCGAATGGTTCTTTAACTTTGGAGAAAGTGAACTATGTCCTAGAGCTAGCATTCAATCTCTTAAGTGTATCATAAATCTATGATAAAGATATTCCAGTGTTGTTTATGTCCAACGAATGCTTTTTCCTTAAACCAGAGTTTACTATCCCAGAAGATTTAGTGATCATGCATGCTCCAAGGAAGAATGATACCTATCTGCTAGATATGGGACCAAAAGAATCCACCTCAACCATGACATGTCTCCTATCAAAAGCTTCATCTTCTGAATCCTTTTTGTGGCATAGACGATTAGGACATGTTAATTATAAGAATATCAATAAGTTGGTAAAGAAAAATCTTGTCAGGGGGGCTACCACTTAAAGATTTCTCAATGGTAGAAAAGTGCATGGCTTGTGCTCAAGAAAAACAGTACAAAAAGCCACACAAGCTTAAACTTGAAAATACAATTTCAAAACCCCTTGAATTGTTACTACAGGATCGGTGTTTGTCTCACAACACAAGATAATCACACAAACTCACTTAATGTCACTCGGGTTGATGAAACAGAATCTTAACCAAGTTCATAAGTAATATAATAAGTTCAAATAGAAAACATAAAACACAAGAGTGGTTTTCAAGATACTTGTACATATTACTTCTCAACTCAGTATTGCAAGACTCTTACAAGCATAGTTACTAAGTTACATGGAGAAACTATATATACTACTATCTACAGCCGGTTACACTTAGAAAACCAGTTGGAACTTACAACAAGACAAATGCTACATCGTTTAGAAGTAAGGTATTTAAGATAAAATATTAATATCTTAGATTAGCTACTCATGACATGTCATTGACTTACCTTTTGTCACCAACTAAAAGTGGCAACTGTACTAAGCTGAGAATGGTTGAACAGTGGATTAATGTAAGGTTAATTACATGGGCGTGGGAAAGCACCATGCAGTCTATCAAAGTGGTAGCGGGCTATCAGACAGACCATACTTATGTCCACTAGTTCATAGTTAGTTCTTCCGAAGCTAAATGGCTTTGGAAGAATAAATTCTTCCGAGGCCATTGTACTTCAAAAGAATCAACTTTTGCTGAGTCTCTGCAAGTCTTCAGGACTTTATTCTTTGGAAGACTTTTTCTTTTGGATCTTCTAAGTTGTATACTTTGGAAGAATAAGAACTTAGTCTCGAAGACTTAGTTCTTCCTTCGGAAGTTCTTCATACTTGAGCTTGGGAAGATGTTTGACTTAGCTTTGGAAGAGCAGCTTGTTCCTTCGAAAGATCATTTGTTTAGCACATCAAAATATATCTAACTGTGATTTTGGTTGTACCAGCCTCATTAGATCCAATAGTACTCTCCCTAGGCTGATACTACCAAAACTTCACTTGTTTCATCTCCTCAAAGTCTTTGGCACCAGGGAAAAAAGGTATTTGTCTGTCTCTGGGTTCCTTCTTAATGCAGTGGAGAGGATGTTATACAAGTCATCAGTGGATAGTAGATTTAGTTAGTCACTTTGGATGACATGTCTCTTCTGTTGTGCCCCTAGAAAAAGAGTTAGTTTATGAGAACCATAGTCATATTCCCATCTGACTATAGGTTCTGAAGTTGGTCCCTCAACCATTTGCAAGAATGTTCTTCCCTTGATGGTTGCTCTTTCCACTTCAGCCTATGCTTTCAGTTTCATTTCATTGACATGAATGCTACTCAAATGATTTCTTATATGAGTAGCAATTTGAGAGCTGGAGGGATTGGAGAATGGTCTCTCTACTAACTCAACAATATCAAATCTGCTTGAGTGTAGTAGAACAGATGCATCAAGTCTGGTTACTTGACCATTCTCCCTCTGAATTATGAAGCTTTGAGTAGATTCATCAAACCTCCACTGGACAATTGAGCTTCTGGGAGCGAAGGGGCTAGTTGGCAGCATATTCTCTTTCCTGGTGTCTGGCAGAGTCACCAACATTCTCCTTTTTTCTTCAAGAGTATCATTGTTGACTGCTAGAAGTTGGAGAGCTTGGTCCAATGTTCCTCTAGGCAGATCAAGGAATGCATCTCTTATGAGGGAATAGGAAGAGCCATCAATGTATTTTAGTTTAATTGACTCTTCCTCATAAGAGATGTTGCTCAAGGTTGTGTAGTTGATGAGCTTTCTTTTGATTTCCTTAAATTCTTCTAAGGATAGGGGCTTGGAAAGTTCAGAACATGGTTTGGGTTAAGATTGGGTTGTGGGTTGTGTTTTGGGTTTAAAGAAAGGTGGAGGTGGAGGTTGTTAGAGATAGGGGATGAAGATGTGGGAATGACTGATGGTGTGGGTTTGGGAGTTGAGGGTTCAGAGGTTGGTTCTGTTTTGATAAGGAAGGGTGAAGGTGTGGGAAGTGGCTTTGTTGGCTATGGTTTGGGTTTGGGTTTGGGTTCTATCTTCTGAGTGCTTTGTTTCCAAGGCATCTCCTGCCTTCATCCTAAGCGAATGTTAGCCTTTATGTCACTGACATGTCGCTGTAGGGTCTTCTCTAATATGGCCCCTACTTGCCTGCTAGTGAAGCCATGGGCTTTAAGGTAGGCTTTCATCCATTCTTTATCTCCCTCCTTCTCAACAAAAGCAAGTATAGCTGCTTCTTCTTTCTTATTCTTCTCCCGTAGCCTTTCCCTTGTAGCCTTCTTTCTTTCTTTGTTGATCTCCTTATTTCTTTGTAGAAAAGATACATGATCATATCATGATCATGAGGGGCCAACTCGTCCTTTGTATAGCCTCTCTTGCAAAGAGAGACTATCTTTTCCTTCCTATCCTTGGCCTTTGCTTCCTCCTCCCTTTTCCTTTTCTCCTCCTCTTTGGCTAACCTCACTGCCTCTTCTATTTCTTTTTGTAGCAAGGTTTCCTTCTCAAGATTCACAAGCTCATCAAATAGGAAAAGAAGCATGTGTTCATCTTCTACTCCTAGGCTGATGAGCTTGTCAATGATCTCCACCCTCTTCTGATTGTTGATACTTTCACGAGATGCTACTGCTTTGGTGCTTGCTGCAAGCAACTTCTCAGTAGCAACTCTTCCTTTCTTTCTTAGTTTTTCCAACCTTTCCTCCTCTATAAGTTCTTCAGCAGTAAGCTTTCTCTTCCCTTTAGGATCAGAGGAAGTCTTTTCATATTTGGTCGTTTGAGGAACAAAATATAATGTCATCAACACAGATTTGTACAAGAAACATATCCTTCCCAGACTTCCTTATGAACAAGGTTTTGTCTATTTTGCCTCTGGTATAGCCATTTTTGAGAAGGAACTGAGACAGTGTCTCATACCACAGCCTAGGTTCCTGATGCAACCCATAAAGAGCTTTATCAAGTTTGTACATATAGTTGGCATGCTTTGGGTCTTCAAATCCAGGTGGCTGGCACACATAGACTTCTCTGTCAATATCCCTACACATAGATTGATTGTATAGGTTTAGAAGACTATTCATCTCTTGTAATGAACTCTTGTAAATCTTTATCTTTTTGTATGCTATATATATATATATATATATATATATATGTTAACCTAAATTATTATTTGTGTTGATTATATGTGTAATTGCAAGAAAACATCATACTTGGTCAATTTTAATTTGACCAAGTACAAGAACATCTACGGAAGAACAAGTCAAGGAATATGCATCTGTGGATCCCCTGCGGAAGCATTGTAACATCTATGGAAGAACAAGTCTACTCGTGAGATCAAGTTACTGTTGCTCCTTCAGAAGAAGAAAGCCTGCTCTTGCGGATGAAGTTAAATATGAAGATCAAAGACCCAACTCCTATGGAAGGCTATCTCCTACGGAAGAACAAAATACTTGCATGAACTCCATTCATCAAGGAAGCCTCATGAAGTCAACAAGTCAAACTCTCTAGAGTGACGTCATCAAGTCAACATCAGCGGAAGACTGCACTTCTGTCAAAAACGAATATTGCATGTCACGTCATGAATTTTATTTGTGTAACTTTCTTACCACAATAAGAAAGTTACTTTTACCCATGTAAAAACTGAATCCCTCTGCCTATAAATAAAATGCATGGGTGCAAAATTTTAGGGTATCAATATCAACAGAACCCGAGAGACAATAGACTAGCAATATACACCAACAATACACCAACAATACACCAAGAACACCAAGAACATCACATAGCAATTATCATATCAGCAAAAAATCAAAACCAATTGTAACCAATTTAGTATTAATGGAAATCATTTGAAGCAAATTTGTTTATCATATTACTTTAGCTTGTTTTCCATTTCTCACATCTGTTCTTCATTGATTTACGTTACAATTACAATTTCTTAAACAATTAATTAAACAAGGAGTTGTGATAATTCCGTGATCATTATTTGTTCAATCAAACTGATAATTTCTGTTTTGATTATTGGATTCACAGGTGGTATCAGAGCCTCATGCTCATTGATCTAGATCAATTGATCTATCAGTTTTGATTAGTCTAATTAGTTATTAATTTCATTAGATCTATCAATTTTTGATTAGATATGATAAGTTAGCTTAAAATTGCCTTTGAGTGTTCGTCACAGCTTGAGAGTTCATAACTCAGATTTAAGAGTGTTGTTGAACAATTTAATCAAAACACAAGTTGAGTTTAGCTAATCAATAGCTAACGAAGGTATTTTACTCAACGAATTGGTGTAATTGGTAAAAATCATCAAACCCTGTTATATCGATCATCGAGTATTGTTCCATTACTCGATTAACTCCGATCTACATCAAAATCATTTTGATTCTTGGATTTGTGTTGTTGTTCGATATTTAAAGGTTGTTCAAACAAATCTGAACAGATCCTATCATCTAACATCTCAAATTCAAATCATCTGAGAATTTAATGAGAGGTTTGACTAATTTTGACCACAACTGCTTAATTGTCTGATAATTATGAGTTTGTCATTAATTAGCTTATCCTTAACAAAAGCCATTAATTCAAAGGAATTTCTGTCTTAGTTGATTTGATATCAGTATTATCAGTGACTCGCTTTTGGTGTGTGAGTGTGTTTCCATTACGTTTACTTTACACATTCATAGGGTATTAGATTAGCTGATAGTTTGATAATTTCCAAGTTAACTAAAATAAGTAATTCAATTGTTGGCTCAGCTTATCAACCCCTAAAATTGGAAAACAAAGTTGATTTTAAAACATGGAAAATTACATTCAGGAACCATGTTAACTACACTGATTCTGACTTATGGGTGTCTATGACTAAAGGTCACTACATTCCACATGCTCTTGGTCCTGATTATAATGAAAACAATCAGCCCCTAAGTTTGAAAGATCTATCTCCTGAAGATGCTAAGAGTGTCAAAATTGATATTAAGGCATATAGTATGCTTACTATGTCTTTACCTGAAGATCTCTTGATCAAATATGAATCTTACAAAACAGCCCACTCTTTGTGGAAGATTCTTCACACTTTGTGTGAAGGAAGTGATGAGATTAGAAGCATTAGGAAGGATACCCTTCGTTCACAATATGAGACTTTTCATCATATTGAGGGTGAATCTGTTCTTTAACAACACCACAGATACATGCAACTTGTTACTGAAATGAACATCTTTGAGTTGAAGTATAGTAATGAGGAGTTGAACAAAAATATGGTCCATACTTTTCTAGAAAGTCGGACTCAAACTATGTCTATGTTCAAGAATACCCTTGATCTAAAAGCAATTGGACTAGATACTTTGGTAGCAAAGGTCGAAGCTCTGGAGTTGGATGAGAAAACAAGAAACAAAAGTGTAAAAGCACCAATTGCACCATATCAATTTAAAGAAACAAAGGGTGATGGAAGTGCATTTATTTCCAATGATGATGATGGAAGCTCTTATGTTGAGAGTGATGATAAAGATGAAGCAGCTTTCTATGCAGCAAAATCCTCTAAATCAAACTCTCAAAGCAGTTCAAACAAGAAAGTGAAGGGGAAACATGATGATTCAAAAAACTCAAATGTTACAGCCACAAAGGGATCCACAACCAACAAAAGCAACACTCAATCTAAACCAATTAGTGTAGTACTAGAATCAAAAGAGCAAAAGGCAGCATTTGCAGCCTTCTCTTCAAGCTTTCAAGCTTATCTAGGTAGTACTTTGACCCGTGCTCACATTTGTCAACAAGATCATGAATAACTTCATCCTGATGACGTGGAGGAAATGGATTTACAATGGCATATGGCCATGATTGCATATAGAGCTAAGATGTATTTGAGAAGGAATATGGGATTGGCTATTGCAGGGAGAACTACAAAGATAGGTGTTGATAAATCCAAAGTGAGATGCTACAAGTGCAATTTGTATGGTCATTTTTCAAGAGAATGCAATCAGCAATCAACAAGTGACTTGAGACAAGCAAACCAAAGAAACTTCAAGCAACCTCAACTTACAAACTCATCCCCAGCAGTAACAAGTTCTTTAGCAGGTACAAGTAAAACTAAAGAAACTGGGTTAATTATCTTGCAGGATGGTACTTGTGATTGGAGCATGTATGAGAAAGAAGTTCTGGAGGAAAATCAAGCATTGATGGCTAACATGGAGAACAAAATTCCACCTATTTCCAAAGAGGTAAGGGATAGATTATGTTCATCAAGATGTGTTGAAGAGGTTGAAAGATATAGAGTCCATGCTCAACAATTAGCTGATAAAATCAAAGAGACTATGATTTTGAATGAATCTCATATGAGAGAACACAAATTATATCAGGTCAAAATAACTTCTTTACAAAAGGATATGGATAAACTCTTATCTAAAAAATATAATTTGAAAGCACAAGTTGAGCATCTGACAACCTCTTTAACAGAATCAATGTCTGATCATGCATCCACTGAAGTGAAACTTTAGAAGTTTCAATTATCATCTCAGTAATATGAGAAACTTTTGAATACTCATATTGAAACAAAGAATAGGTATGGGTTAGGATTTCATGTTGTTTCACCTCCATTGAATGATAACTACACCATATTACCTGAGTCAATGACCAATAGTTTGTCAAACCATTTTGTGTCAAGTACCAAAACTAAACCAAAAATTGAAATTAATGAATTGATAAGTGTTGAAGATTTTAAGGTCAATGAAATTGATTCATCTGAATCAGAATATTTAAAACAAATTGAATCAGAATTTGACTTTGATGATTGTGATGACCTGGATGAGTTTGGTGAGCCTAATGAGCAAAAATGTGCTGGTTTGGGTAAGGGGAAGAATGTGTTAATAGAACCTAGAATTCCCAAAGTTCTTGAGGAGATTAAGCTACCTTATCCTCCCAAACAAAGAAACATGTTGAAGACCATCTACATAAGAATTGCTCAATTAAATGAAGGAATTCATGAGCTTAACAAGAAGCAAAAAAAACTCATTCATCAAAAAGAACTATTGGATCCACGAAAGAAGAGAAAATCACTTCCACAGAACACATGTGGAAGAAGAAGACCATTTCAGAACCATCCGTAGAAAATCCAAAGAAGAAGACCATCTCAGAACCATCCATAGAATTTCCACGGAAGAAGACAAAAGTTGTTCTTTCAAAACAATCAACATCCGTAGAAGATTTACGAAAGAAGCAATCATCTACTAAATCACACAATGCCAACAAGAAAGGTAAGAAATAGCAGAGAGTTATGAATCCTCAGCTACAAGAAGAAGATTCTTCAGCTGCAAAGATTGAGAAAGAATTGAAGAACCAGCAGAAGAAGAAAGGGATATTGAAGTTGAAGAAAAATACTATAAGTGGTGTGACATGCATAACCACAATACAGATGATTGTTACTTCAGCAGCTATTGCTCCATATACAACATGAACAATCACATGACTGTTGATTGTTACTTCAACAAACACTGTGCTATTTGCAACAAGAATAACCATTTTACTCAAGAATGCTACTTAAACAAGAAGAACAAATCAAAAGTCCCAAAGAAGCAACAATCTAAAAATGTTGAATCAGACTCACAATCCACTGAAAGTAAGGCAAGTTCAAAGCAAAAGAAGCAGCAACCAAAACAAAAGGTTCCAAAGGCAAAGAAGCCAACATCTGTTGATGATCAAGCAAAGAGGAAGAAGGAGAAGCTACATTCTCAAAGCAACTCAAAGAGTTCTTTGACCAACTTGCATCAGTTTCAAAGCCATAAAAAGTACATCAGTTTCAAAGCCTCAAAGAGTTCTTTGGCTGACTTGCATTGCTTAAAGCCTACCATTATAGAGTTTTGTATAGCAATAAGCAGAACAGTCATGGCTTTGGAATCAATGTTCATTCTCTTATAGTCTTCATCTGAGGAGTCTTCAATGGCCTTCTTAATTAAGGCACCATTTCCTGTTGGAGATGCTACTTTTGGCTTGTATGGACCAAGGGTAACAGACGTCCATATTCGGTTATCCTGATACTTGATGAAGCCTTTAATGTAGATGCACCAGGTCTCAAAATCTTAAGAGTGATGGTAGGAGCTTTGGTCATAGTTCCCATCTCAAACTCATAGGACTTCTGGTTGAGAGCCATTAGAGTGAAATGAGTGAGTATGAAGAATTAAGGGTGATTTTGGGATGGTAAGATCTCACAATCAAGAGCCTAAAAGGCTTTGATTCCAATTGCAGGATCGGTGTTTGTCTTACAACACTAGATAATCACTCAAAATCAATTAATGTCACTCAGGTTGATGAAGCAAAAACTTAACCAAGTTTATAAGTAATATAATAAGTTCAAATAGAAAACATAAAACACAAGAGTGGTTTTCAAGATACTTGTATATATTACTTCTCAACTCAGTATTACATGACTCTTACAAGCATAGTTACTAAGTTACATGGAGAAACTATATATACTACTATCTACAGCTGGTTATACTTGGAAAACCAGCTAGAATTAAAACTAGACAAATACTATATCGTTTAGAAGTAAGGTATTTAAGATCAAATATTAATATCTTAGATTTGGTAGTCATGACATGTCCATGACTTACCTTTTGCCACCAACTAAAAGTGGCAACTGTACTAAGCTGAGAATGGTTGAACAGTGGATTAAAGTAAGGTTAACTACATGGGCATGGGAAAGTGCCATGCAGTCTATCAGAGTGGCAGCGGGCTGTCAGACAGTCCATACTTATGTCTACTAGTTCATAGTTAGTTCTTTCGAAGCTAAATGGCTTCGGAAGAATAAATTCTTTCGAGGCCATTTATACTTTAGAAGAATTAACTTCTTTTGAGTCTCTGCAAGTCTTCAGAACTTTATTCTTCAGAAGACTTTGTCTTTTGGATCTTCTAAGTTGTATACTTCGGAAGAATAAGTACTTAGTCTCGGAAGACTTAGTTCTTCCTTCGGAAGTTTTTCATACTTGAGCTTTGGAAGATCTTTGACTTAGCTTTGGAAGAGCAGCTTGTTCCTTCGGAAGACCATTTTTTTGGCACATCAAAATATATCTAAGTGTGGCTCAAGGAAAGAGATCAAGAAGTCCTTCATGTCAAAGGAATGGAGATACATTACACATGTCTTTATTATGTGCTTGGACCATAGGGAAAGGAGGATCAGATTGACTGAATCTGCATTCGGCCAGGGCCATGATAGCGCTCTGCAGAGGGCAAAAGGCCAATATAGCTAAACTAATATTTGACTGTAAGACTGAAAATATAATGCTCTAAAGAAGGACAAATGGTTTTTGTATCCCCGATTTATGCAGATGTTGTTAGATGATTAGAAGTCTGATTCCTAAACATGGAGAAATTAAGAGACTGGTTCAAATGAATACTAGAATATTTGCTGACTGCTCTACTATGAGACATGATTTTTGTGACATCCGTCACCAAAATAGGTGTGTTGACCATTGACTTTGACCATTGACTTGACTTTTTGACTTTGACTCTTTGACTTTGACTTGGTCTAAACATAAGCTTTGACTTGAAAGTTGACCTAATGTTGACTTGGTCTGTGAATAGTACATTAGACGCATGTAGACACGCTAAGTTCTAGAACTATGCATTACGTGCCTAATATGTGCTAATGGCTTAGGGTTGGTGAAGTGAGATGTTCACCGGATTGGATGTAGTACGATAATTATGTACATTGGGCTTGATCAAGAATTGTCAAAACTTAAAGTATTAAAATCTATGTTGAGAACGAAACAAAAATCTATCATTTGGGCTTTCCCTAAAGCCTACTAAATAGACATAATTTAATTTAAAAATATATAAATTAAATAATTTATATTGCATATAATAGTCCGTTGGAATCGTATTAACAAGGAGAATTTAAAAACACAAAAATTGGATGACACGTGGATCGGGATGAGACGAAATAGGACAAGATGGTAAAAGGGCATGGGGGCCCATCTAAGGCCCCCTTGGCCGAAATCTATTCAAAAGGGGAGTCCCCCCCCCCTTGTTTTTCTTTTCATTCCTTCATTTTTTTTAGAACTCTCTCTAGAGGAAACCCTAGCCATCGCCAACCATCCTCTCCTTGTTCTTCATCTTCATCATCATCGAAAATCATCATCAACCACTATTTCATCGAATTTTGATGTCTTGGATCATTCAACATTGGATTTTGTTCAAGCATTGTTCATCCTTTTGTTTTCCGGTAAGAAAATTGTTCGTTTTGATGATTTAGTTCTTGTTTAATCATGTTATTGATGATGTTCATCATATAACATCAAAATTATCATCTAATAATCTTGTGTTCTTGGTTTTGGGCATTGGTTCGTGAAGATCTATGTGTTTCAAGTGTTAATTGGACTCTCCAACTGGTAAAACCCTAACTCACAATCTTTGTATATTCTTGGATCTATCAAAATTGGGTTGTAAACTTGTATGACCTGACCATAATGGACATCTTGGACTTATAGATTGCTGTTAAAAACATTAATCTTTCTTCTTGAATCTATAGACGTGTTGGAGAATAAAAACTATGAATTGATTATTTAATGTTGTGAACCGGAAGACTAAATCTGTTGGATCTGAAAAATAATAGTCTATATTATCAACACAGTCAAAGTCAACAAAGGTCAACGTCACTATCAAAGTCATCGGAAAAGACAAACAGACGCGTTCGAGACGAAGAACCAAGACGAGACGTTGAAGATATATTTGACTAGGAGTTTATTGTTAATAAATATATTTTGTGTCAACAAAATATATTTATTTATGTTGAAGTCATTTTTATGTTTTATATGTAATTTCTCTAATTGTCTAATACTAGGGGCTTAATATGTCATTAGTGCATATTATCACTATATATAGATTAGTGACAATTAGGTTTGAGCTTGAATGAGCCATTGATTGAGGTTTCCATGTAAACAATATCTTTTGCAAATCAATTCAAATCAAACAAGGGCTTTATTGAATGTTCTTAAGGTGTTCATCTTGTTCATTCTTATTTTATAGTGTTTGATCTATTTTGTACACAAATATCATTGATATTTATGTTATCAGTAGGATTTGTTTGTGTTTATTTAATCAATTGCACTGTTATATCGATCGAGTGGACCAACAAAATCCAACTAACTGTTTTGTGACTAAAAAATTGGGATAATCCAAGTGTTTGATACAAGGTTTTGTCAATTATTTCATGGAATAAACGTTCTTTAAGTGCTCGGGTCAATAATGGTCAAATATTGAGGTTTGGAATGCAAAGGAACAAGACTAATGAACTGGACAGTTTGCTGTCAGAAAAAAGGACATTCTGTACAGTTTTCTGTCACAATTTTAGTCTAAAAACAAGTTCAATGAGTCCTCTAACTAACCCAAGTTGTCTCGTGTCGTTTCGACATCGTTTGGTCCTCTAAACGTGGCTAACAAAACTGAAGGTCAAAACTAACGAATCTGGGCAGCAGGTTGGTTTGTGTTCATCGAGTCATATCTTTCTCATAGTTTATTCAACAAAGATGATTCTTTTTCTGGAGTATAACTTAAAGTCTTACCTTTCAAATGATACTTATTACGCAATGTTTCATTACCGTTTCAACCTCCAAACAGTTTATACAAAACTGGTGCGTAATCAGCTCTACATGCTGAAATCTTTTGATAAACTTAAAACTAAGGATTTGAAACTAAATAATCAAATAAAGATAATTTTTGTATTTAAAAGTTGTTAAATGACTTTTTAAAAGGATAAGCTAATAATATCTATAATTCATTGAATATGGACTAATAGATATGCATCGAAGGGAATAAATAAAATAATATAAAGTGACAGATAAAACCCTAAATATGGCGAGACTTAAAGTTTAAATCTGACATTGGACTTGTTCTATTAGTAAATCATATTTCCATAAAATAGAAACCATGATGGACATTAAGGACTGGGCTACAAGTATTACACCCATACTAGACATTTTTGTTCTTTAGTAATCCTTTTGTGATTTGTACTTTTAGTGCTTGTTTTACGTATTGTGGGATTTGGACTGTACTATTTGAAGGTGAGTTTCACGACCCCTTTTTAATATATTTTACTTGGGGGAAAAGCATGCTCATGGTTTTGGACTATGCCATGTCTTAAAAATTATTTGGAACATTGTATGTGGTTTGGGTCATGGTTTGAGTCTAGATGTTCATTCTTGATTGTATACTTGTGTTTGTGCTTGTTCTTGGGCTTGTTTTTGTGCTTGACTATCATGGAGAGGTATTGTTAGTACTGACGGGTTGATACCCCCACCCCTGTCGTCGGTATGCTAGTTGAGACTGACTTGGCCTGTGCGTGCCCTTGGGTGAATATAATCCGGGTAATTGGACTTGGACTGATCTTAAACTTGTGTTGAAATCTATGACTACTATGTACTCTTACTCACATACAACCTTGTGTACATGTCATACACGGAAAATTGTTTGTACTTTTAAACCTGTGAACTCGCAAACGTATATTGACTTTTTAGAGCATTAGACATTGGAACATTAGTTTGGACATTATGTCAGATTTAGATGAGACTGCTACTTCAAGAGCATTAGACATTGGAACATTAGCTTGGACATTATGTTATTGTTGTATTTGTATTTGAAATTGATTGATCTAAACTGGTTGTTCTAGTTTTGAACTTCTGGATTATTTATGCATTTATGGAATAACATTATGGTATTGATTGTTCTTGACACTTGTTCTTTTTGTGTCGGGTGACATCATGATCCATTGATGGAGAATTCCTTTAGAGATTCTCTAAGACCCCAATGTGTTATGACGATCTCGTCCGTCGCATCCTCGTGTTTCCGCTACTAGCGGGGGTGTGACAATTTTAGTGGGAAAATAACACATTTTTGGGAAAACATGTACCCAGTTGATAGGTGGAATTATATCAAGAGGGTGATAGAAAATGAAAACAAAGTGCAGCAGAAAACCAGGAAAAACAAACTGAGGCTATCAAGAAGAGGAAGAGATAAGCCAAGGACAAAGACTATAATCTGGAGGAGGAGATAGATGAGGTTGAAGAAGAACTAAGGGTCTAGAGAGAGAAAAGGACAAAGAAGAAGGGATCCTAGATCGGAGTTAGACCAAGATGTCATTCGAAATCTGAATACATCATTGGCTAATGAATTGGGGATGATTAAGATGCAATTATTGAATCAAGAACTAAGAGAGAAGGAAAAGGATAAGGAGATGGAAAGCATGAAGAGATTGATGCTAGATCAACAGTATTTAATTAGAAGGCTACTCAGGGAAGTAAATGAGTTGAAAGCTAATGTTGGCCTGCCCAACCAGTTAACTCAAGCAGAGTTGAATGATCTCACTGATACATCCAAGCATTCTTTTCTAAAAGTTGGCAGTTCAACCGAGGCAGGAGAGGGCACGAGTGGAGCTGGAGTTGGTGTTAGTGGTGTTGATGTTGGTGGAGCTGGAGCTGGTGGTAGTGGTGTTGGTAGATCTGGAGTTGATAGAGATGAAATTGGTGGTGAAACTGTTAAGGTTAGAAGAAGTAGAGAAGGAGATGTAGGAAGAAATGTTAATGAGGTTGTAGAGGCTGGATTTGTAGATATGGGGCTGGATATAAATGTTGATTTGACTGGTGATAAAGTGATCACAGATGAGGAAGCACGAGGAGAAAAGAGAGATGTAGAGTTTAAGTTAAGAGATGAAGAAGAGGAGATTGAAGAGCAACTGGTGGTCTATGATTCCGAGCCTGAATTCTATGATGTGGACGAGCGACCAATGACATATGTGGCTCAAAAGAGTTCAATTGAGGGAGATATCATAGAAATGGATAAGGAAGATTGGTTCACCAAGAAGAAAGAGCCAGAAAAGCTGACCCCGCTATTTCAGAACATCAAAGAACTGAACAAGAAATACAATCCTAAATTGAAGATGTTCATGATTAAGAGGCGTGGGGGAATCTCATATCTGCATAAAAGGAAGGCATTTAAGACCTTGCTGAGGTGGGATTTGAGAAGGTTAGCTGAGACTCCCTTGCTAGATTCAGGCCTAAGCAAGTGGGCTACATTGCTAGAACACGAGATTCGTAAGAGGCTTCAGGACAATTTTGGGACTTTTGGAAATATGAAGACTAAGAGAAGGAGGTCAAAGAAAGATATGGATTGGGAGACTGGCAAAGGGAAAATAGTATTGAAGTTGAAGCCTGCCAAGACAATGGATCGGGTGAGGGTACCAAATCAACAACCTCCAAGGCTATAAAAATTTGAAAAATGGTTCTATGATAACAACACTGGAGAAGCTATGATTAGAGTCAAGGATGCCGAGGAAATCAAATTGTATGACCTAATAGAAGTGTTCTCTTTTTGTGATGAAGATCTAGTGGTTTTATGTGAGAACCACATCAAGGCGGGAGCCAAAGCTAAAACCAAAACTGAAGCCAGCCTGTTTATGAGGGATGCAAATAAGGCTCATGGGGTAAGGGCTGAAGTCAAGGAGCTAGCAGACAAAGTATTTCAAGCTGACGAACAGAGAATGGATGTGTAGGATTTGACAAGACAATTAGAAAAGGCTAGTGCGAGGGCAGAGGAAGAGAGTACAACTGGAACTTAAGAAGAATCATCTGTCAAAGCTGCAGTAGATGTTCAACAAGTTAAAGACACAACCGGAGCTCAAACAGAAGATTTAGAGGGTGAGGTCCAACCCAGGGGGAGTATTATTGATGATCAAGAATAGGTTGGACTCGTCATTGTTGTTTATGTTTATTTGTTTATTATTGTAATAGGACAAATGTTAGTTTACTTATTATGTAATTTTGTGTTTCTGTTTTTAGCGAAACTACGAGCAAAACTAAGTTTCGCTCGTAGTAAGTTGGTCTATGTCACCAGACGAAACTATGTTTCGTCGGCTGGTGAAACTAGGTTTGAGTCAAGACAGTTTCGCTGACCAGCAAAACTGTCTATGATACTAGAGTCTGCTTATATATATTGTATGTTTCTCTTATTGTGGGGTAGTCTTGGAAAAACCCTAATACAAAATCTTGTTATTATGATTGTGTGATTGTTATGTATTGGCTAGGAGCTTATTGCTATCATATTTGAGCCTTATATCTTGTTTTTTGTTATTTTTTGGAGATTAAGGACAAATATTTGAAACTTGCTTTTGCTTAGATTGAAATATTGTTGTTATTCAGTAGGGTTCATTGTGTTTTTTAAATCATTTGCACTGATTCTCGATCACATGGACCAACAGTTTCTGTCAACTGGGGAGAAGGTAGGAGCTTTGTAGATTCTCTTTCTTCTTCTTTCTTCTTTGATCTTGAGAAGCACTTCTACTGTCTCAGCTTCCTTCCTCTCCTTAGACATTTCCTTGTAAGCCAGTTCATTTAATTACTCCAAGGGAGAGAGATGAGTTCATCAATATTGTAATTCCTGGACCCCAAATAATTCAATCTTGCTGCCCTTAACTCATCCTTAAGTACTTGGCCTGGGCAGCCCTGATTACAGCTTCCATGAAGCCAAGGGTCCTGCTTGAACTCTTTCCCCTTGCCTTCCTCTTCTCTCTCTCTTTTCCTCCTCAATCTCCTCAAGAGTCATCTTCCTTTTACCTTTATCACTCACAGGCTTGTGTGACTCAGGTTGGAGAGAGCTTTGGCCTTCATTGCTTGGTTCTTCACTTAAGCTCTGGCCAAAGAGAGGCTGTAAGACACCTTCACCAGCTGGTGCCTCACTGAGAGTAGTGGGTGTTAAGGGTGCTAAAGCAGCTCCTGTCTCAAGGTTCACAGGTTAACTACTAGGCCTTCAGCCAAGGTTTCCCCTTCAAAGCTAATCTTAGGGTCCACCTCAGCATCCAGTTGAACAACAGTCTTGCCTATTAGCCTCTGTCTATATAGTCTTGTTCTTAGCTTAAATTCTTCAAACACCCTTTGTTGAATCCTATCAGCCAACCCTCTAGCTTGCTTGTTTTGACTTGGGTTGGCAAGTGGGAGGTCAACTAGATGGGTGCTCTTATAGTATCTCAGGTTAAAGAAGTTAAAGATCTCTTATTGACCCTGAGACCTAGAGATTACCAGGGCTCTTCTTTGATCATCATACCTCCATCCCACAATTGGATTATTAGTTAGGTGAGATGGAGTTGGCATTGCCCTTGGTATACCCTCCTCAAACAAGCTTTGAGTGAGTGAGTCCATATCAATATGGACCTGAGGAGGTTGTTGATTATGGACAACTACAAGTGAGGGTGGTGAGTCCTCTATGTCCATACTCTGAGAGGAAATTCCAGGTTCTGTGATTGTAATTAAGACTTTCTCCCCCTTTTTGGTAGCATCACCCTCTTGCATAAGGGAGCTAGGAGTTAGGTCCATCACATCCATAGGTTCTTATGGGCCTAGTTAAGTCCTCTGGATGGGTCTCTTAGCTAACTTTCCCTTGAGAGCAGTGATCTGAAGTTGCTACCATTAACCCTTCTCTGTAAGGTAGTCACCTGAGATTGTAGGTGACTAACCTTGGAAACTAAATAGGTGTAGAGTTCAGTTAGTTTGTGCACCTTTAGTTGCATACTCCCCTCATCTTTATCAGAAGAATCACTAGGGGATGAGAGAATAGGACCAAGGTCTTCTTCCTCATCACCAGCTTTAGGTTCCTGGCTGCTATTTTCCCCTGCACGTTGACAGCTTCAAAAGAAGTATCAATGGCTGGGTTGCTATGGTTGAGGTCTGAATGATGTAATCACTTGCAAAAGTGAGAGCCTCTTCCATATGGGCCTCCTGAATAGGTTTTGGGAGGTCCACCTCAGTGGTGGTGCTAGATATAGGTGATGCAAGAGTACTCGTCTCTCTTTGAACAGGGGTGGAGAAGAGAGATTCATGGTACTCACTGAATCCTATATCTTCATCATCAAAGAATTCAAGGTTAGGAATTGGTTGGTTGAGGTCAAGCGGCTAGGGATGGTAACTTTCCCTTGAAGGTTGATCACTAGAGTTTTGAGACTCTGTGTGAAGGCTTAAGGCTGGGGTTATGAGCTCATGTTGAGGTCAAGCGGCTAGGGATGGTAACTTTCCCCTGAAGGTTGATCACTAGAGTTTTGAGACTTTGTTTGAAGGCTTAAGGTTATGGTTATGAGCTCATCAGGCTAAGCATAAGGAACCTCAGCACTGATTATAGAAAGAATAGGAGTGGCTTGCTCCTCAGGAGAAGTGGGAGCTCTAATGTCCACTTCTTCGTGCATGGTTGGTGATTTAGGGGCCTGCTCAACATGAGTAGACAGAGCAGGGGTTTGTTTGGATTTTCTTTGGTAGGTGATGGTGATTTGTGATAGTGTAGGGGTTGCAGATGTAGAAGGTGTGGGTTCAACATTAGCTGGTGCTGCCAAGTTGTCTCCTTGAGCAATGAGCTCTAACATTTTTAGGACCAGGTCTGTTTCTACCCCTGAGAAGCCAACAGTTGGCTTTCTTATTGTTTTGAAGATGTCGGGCTTCATCTGTCTCAATTTTAGAATATTACATGTTCCCCTTAACTGTGAGCCCAGTTCACAGTTAAGAATGTACTGGACATATCTAGGGAACATATAATATTCTAAGGAGTTCAAGTTTGCAAGTAAATTAGTATATACAAATTGAGAATACCTGAACTTGACCCCTTGAACCATTCCATGGACTTTATAGGAAAGGTCTTTAGGAATTTGGTCCCATCATCCATGCTTGTTTGAAAGGGAGTGGATGACCACATGGAGAAGGTACTTCCACTTGTATGAGACCTTTCCTTTCCTGAAGGTTCTTACAGAGTAGTCCCATTCATAGCCTATCTGCCAGAATGAGTCATTAATAGCAGACCTAGGGAAGGACAAGTCACCATCTACATCATCCAGCCTTAGATGTGTATTGACGGTGGTTGGCATGATGATTACTATCCTCCCCTACATTGTGGCAGACAATGCCTTCCCACCATCCAAGATGACCTCTTAGCAGGTCCTCCAGAACTCCAAAAGTTGATCTTCATATAATAGAGGGTCGATTGTGAAAGCAGTGAGGTAGTTGGTAAGAGATAAGAAGTGGCAATCATTTGAGAAACTTGGATCTTTCTTAGACGACAACAGAGCAATGTGATTATGTTGCCTGTGTAAGTGCATGGCAAAATCTGGTTGGTTTTGGGGATCAGGGTTGGCCATTTTGAGTAGCTTTGTGATGAAGGAAGGTAAGAACAAGGTCGGTTTCTGGGTGAATTTAGGGTTTGAATTTTCTAGATGAAGAAGAATAGTGAAAGGGGTAACCGTTGTACAAATATATATATATGATATGGATTTGAGACAAAGTTAATTCAAACGGATAAACTTTGAAATCCGAATGTCGGTCCCACCTCAGAAAAAGTGCCCAAAAAGTTAGTTTTCTTGGAAGTCTAAATCTTCCGAAGGTAATTTGTCTTTGGAAGGTTTTAGAAAAACTTCCGAAGCCAATTTGGCTTTGAAAGATATTTCTTAGTTTTCTAAGAATTTTGCTTTGGAAGAAAAATACTTAGAGTATTTTTACTTCCAAGATAGATTTTGCTTCGGAGAAGAATACTTAGGATATTTTTACTTCCTAGATAGATTTTGCTTCTGAAGAGATCAAATATTAGAAGTCTTATTCAATGAAGAGAATAAGTCTTCCGAGACTTAATTGCTTTCGAAGAAAATAGTCCTTCAATACATATAATTACTCGGTGACAACTATAAGCTTTGGAAGATATAGTCAAATTTCTTTTGAATGTTAACTTCTCAGAAGTAGTTATTTACTTTGAAGACATAATTTTTTTAATTTTCTTCCGAAGACAACTTGATGTCTTCCGAAGACAACTTGATGTCTTCCGAAGACAACTTGATGTCTTCCGAAGGAAAATATATCCAAAATTCTCAAAATTTTAAGGGATATCATTTTGAAAAGTTCCATCCAAAGTAAACTGAGCTTACATGGTGATGATATAGACAACTTAAGAAATACATATTATTAAAAAATAATCTTGATTTTAGTTTAAAGAAAATCTACTCAAAGTTAATCATCCCAATAGCTGATACAAGATACTTAAATCTCTGCTCATCAAAAGCTTTTGTGAACAGATCAGCATATTGTTCATTTGTGTTAACTTTGACTAGTTTTATCAATCCTTTTTCAAATTTATCTCAAATTAAATGATACCTGATATTGATGTGCTTTGTCTTTGAGTGCTGAACTGGATTATCTATGATAGAGATAGCACTGTTGTTATCTATATGGGTGGGAGTCTCCTTGAAGTTGAATCCATAGTCTAGCATCTGATTCTGAATCCGAAGTACTTGAGCACAGTAGCTTGGAGCAGCAATGTATTCAGCTTCAGCAGTTGATGCAGCTACACAGGATTGTTCCTTGCATTACCATGAGACTATCCTTCCATCAAGAAATTGACATCCCCCAGATGTTGACTTTGTATTCATATTGCAGCCACCATAGTCACTATCTGTATATGCATACAAATTGAAGTCAGAATTCTTTGGATACCAAAGGGCCAATTTGGGAGCACTCTTGAGATATCTGAGAATTCTCTTGACAGCAACCAGGTGTGACATCCTAGGTTTGCTTGATATCTTGACAAATACATATAGCAAACATGATATCAAGCCTGCTGGCTATGAGGTTGTGACAACCCTGATTTTAGGCCCAGAAAATTTTTTATTTTGAAACCATAAGGGGCTACATAATGATCATAACAGAAGCCAATGTAATGGGCCCAACAAGATCAAACTCCTAGACATGTACACACATACACACCATAATGGGCTTAGGCCCATCAAAATTTTAAACAAGCCATTGGGCCATAGTGCTAAATGGACTTGACCCACAAAACCCTAATAGGCCATTGGGCCATGTTATGAGATTGTTTGTGAACTACCAACACTAGTGGGCTTTAGGCCCAATGTCCTAGTGAAACAATGTGCCAATTAGACTAATAAACAAAAATTACATAAATAATCCTAAGTCTGTATGTCAACAGCTGTGAAGACTTAGTCATCTGATATGAACACTTAGTCATCCGCTGTGAACACTTAGTCATCCGCTGTGAACACCTAGTCATCCGCTATGAACACCTAGTCATCCGCTGTGAACACTTAGTCATCCGTTGTGAACACTTAGTCATCCGCTGTGAACACCTAGTCATCCCTTGTGAACACTTAGTCATCCGCTGTGAACACCTAGTCATCCGCTGTGAACACTTAGTCATCCGTTGTGAACACCTAGTCATCCGCTGTGAACACCTAGTCATCCCTTGTGAACACTTAGTCATCCGCTGTGAACACCTAGTCATCCCCTGTGAACACTTAGTCATCCGCTGTGAACACTTAGTCATCCGCTGTGAACCTTTTTGTCATCTGCTGTGGACGTTGGTTAGGTGTAAAATCTTCCAAAAAGTCTAACCAAAATCTTCCGAAGTCAAACTCAAATCTTCCAAAGCCAAACTCAAATCTTCCGAAGCCAAACCTAAATCTTCCGAAGCCAAAATTTCCAAAGTCAAACTCAAATCTTCCGAAGCCTTAAAGGTCGTGTGTTGTAACACTTAGACTCATTCTGAAATTCTGGGAATAGAACTTAAGTACAACCAAATACCGAACTACATCTATAAACCCCAATTACACGTATTTCCAAACTAAAAATTTTTCAATAAATAAAAACCTTTGCAAGACATAATCTATATAAACAATAGCAATAATAGTAATAATAATAGTAACAATTTTTAAACTAAATAATAAACCCATCTAAATACTTGCACCTTAGTAATAAAAACTAAAAATAACCTTGCATAGAATAATATGTAATAAAAGATTTCCCTCACCCATAAATTACATGCATGCATGCAGACGTATAAACCCGCAATGCACACACACGCCCATTTGATACACACACCTTATGGTACACATACACACACATATGAACACATACAGTTATTTTCTTTCTAAGAAAAAGTTATCCAAATAGACTTGTCTTATCACCACCCAAAGCAACCAATGCATGGCTTAACTTCTTAATCAATGCTAGCTTGATCCATTAACCAAAATCTCTCAACTCCCAACCAAATCTTGGGAAATCCAAGACTTTGAAACTCCCCAAATCTCCTTTTCCCCTTCTCGGCCGCCCATATCCCCCCCCCCTCCCAACACTTTACTTCACTACACAAACTCACCTCTTTACACTCTCAAGAATTCCTCTCTTGAAGCAACTAGCAAACAACCACTACACACTCAAGAACTCCAATTTCCAGCCCTTTTTCAATACATAATCAATCCATAGGTTAAGCATCATCGACCATTAGTGCCAAGGTAAGCATCACTTGAACACACACACGCACACACCCACACATCTTCCGGTTCACATCTCCATTCCATAGATGTTATAACCTGAACTAGCCCACCATTTTAAACAGCCTTCTCTCACCATTCCAAGCTCCTTTGGACAGCCCACGCATCCATCACACCCACCTTACACGACAAGGTAACCTATTGCTACTCGAAAACACGCGAAATAACGCGTTTCATCACGTTGGTGGCTCAACCAACCCCATGACACCCCCAACATCTTATGAAACTTTAAAACAATGAATATTTTAGTAAATAAAAGATACATAAAGTTTTCTCAAAACCCTTTGCTCACAAATGCGATTTAGCAAATATAGCTCACCGAAAAACCCGATTTTTTTTACAAAAATGTTAAGTGTGATATCTAAGTCTAAATATCTTAAACCAAATATTTCTGGAGGTTATTTGAGACCATCTTAAGTTAAAATGAAGTTTCATAATCTAAGTCTATGAATTTCACATTTTATAAGATATACAATTTGAGATAAATAAAAAAGAGGTTGGGGAATTGAGCTACTGAAATTAGAGGATCATTTAGAAGTTACTTATGACATAAAAATATTTAGGAAGGGGGAAATCAGATTAAAACACTTAGAAATCCAAAACCGGGACTTAGCGGGCACCTAACGAAACTAACCGGTAGACTTAACGGAAGTATCAAATATGCATATAATCTAAATGTACAAAATTTCAGTAGACTCATAATGATATGAAATACCTAAAACTCTAATTTCATAATTCATAGAGCGTGTTTGCTTGGTAAACAAAAACATAAAGTATATTCATGCTAAAATAGTAAAAATTCATAAAAACGTGCTCATGGGCTAAAAATATGAAATATCCAGAACCAAAATTTACTCTAAGTATATTAAAGTATTATATGACTACAGTGGACCAAAAATTTGACCCGAACCTGAGAACCTGTTAAAAGCCGAACCTCGAACGTTAAAATACCAAAACCGACATAAAACAACCTAAGACTTGAAAATACAGTAACTAATGGCCTAATAAAAATAAAAGTAAGCTACAAATCAAATATTATCAATTATAGAACTTTCTATGAATTTATACATAATATAACGTTAAACTAAGAAACCTCTTAAGGTAAGTTCATAAAACGCCCAAACCGGAAACAAACTCTTGAACCCGCTAAGAATGACCTAAATGGCATAAAAACTAACTTACTATAGTAACTTAACCCACTCGAAGCAATAAACCCATAGTAATCAATTAAAGTGCAAGATTCCAAACATAAGGGTTAAAAATTGTTAATTTTGCAAAGTTAAGGGACCAATCTTGCCGGCAAACTAAACTTCACGGTTTTGGAACCAAATACCAACCTTAACAAAATTGTGTAATCTGAAATAATTATTTATTGACTCAATTATGTAAGGCCCCGTTCCCGGAGACCTCACAGTTGGTCAATCATAGCATTAAATATGTAAAACATTTCATAATTCATAAATTATTGCAGTGGAATTAATATCAAAAGTCATTCACTTCATTCATAAATACTGTTGCTAAGCAATACATTATTATTTGTTAATAGTTAAAAAAGATCATATTAATTGCATTACAAAACAACAATATTAGTATGCGTGAACAGATGCCAATCTAGCCCCGGCGAGTAGCCTCCTCGAGTACCATCCTCAGCAAAATTACCTGCCAACTGAAAATGCATAAAAGTCAGCGTTGCTAAGTGAGCTCTAGTTTTAAAACATTAAAATACCTTGAAAGATTTGTATATGAAAATACTCCTTTTAAAATAATATATTTTTCTTTCGTATGCGATCACACAACATACGTACAGCTAAGATAACATCCATTATCTTCTTTACCATTTTCATCATCGTTCATCCGAACCTTTATTTTAATCTTTCACTTAATCTGGACCAATGTGCTATGCCCCCGATATTGTGCACTAAACTGGTACTGGGCCGAGATCTACAAATAGACCCCATACTAATGCACGAAGCCGACTCCAGTACCGGGGCAGCAACAAGGGTCCCCTTAATCTCAAAGATTGACCCTGTGTGCATCCAACGGGTTAGCTAAACCACACACAGTTGAGCTAACAACCTAGTGGTTGTGAACCTTATGTGAATTTGCTTGCAAGACTTTCTTCCGTTCTTTATGTTCCACTTCATTATCATTAATCTTTCCACTTTCTTTAATGATAATACTTTACGTTATACGGATAAATCACACCACGTAAAGTCACATAATAATATAATAAATAGGAACACAAGAACAGCCCAAAAACATGCATAAAATAATCAGATAATAACATCAAGTCAAACCAGGGTCAAACCCTAAAATTCTGATTCCCCAAAATTCCAGAAAATTTTCTAAGTGTTTAAGTGCATGGACACTATGCAGGCGCATGAGCCCCGCTTAGGCATATTAACACTATACGGGCGCATGAACTTACACTTAGGCATTTCAACTCACTTCTGGGCGCATGACCTGTTCAGGCGCATGACCAACACTTAGGCACCTGAACAAAAGGGTTGGGCGCACGAGGTACTGTTTGGGCGCATGAGTCTATACTTGGCATTTTCAGGTAAAATCTTGGGTGCATGGGCACTATTGGGGCGTATGACCCTCACTTAAGTTTTTCTAAGGCAAATTCCCAGGCGCATGGGCCCTGTTTGGGCGCATGGCCTGTACTTAGGCGTTTCTAAGTCAAAATCTCAGACACATGGGCCCTGTTTGGGCGCATGACCACCTGTTATTCATTTTCCAGAATTGAAACTAGCCCAGATCTGCATTTGCACCTGTTCTAAGCAAAAACTTAACATTCTAAGCAACCACAACACATAACCAAGCATAAACATAAGCGCAAACATACATATACATACGGGCAAACATAAACCAGTTGTAAAACATTTTAATCATGCATTTTCAGCCCCAAAACAGTTTAAAACACATAGAAACCAGGGTCTAGAACTCACCTATTGCAGCAAACAAGCAAAACTCCACCAAACTTGCTTGCACAAGAGTTCAAACACCAAGAACAAGCAAAACAAACACCCAAACACAAGGAGCACATAAAAATTGGTTATAAGGATGGAAACCTTAACAAAACCGAACCGATTAGCACAAAACACTCACCTCCGAAGATTTTCAGTCTCTTCTTCTCCAAAAAACCGAGAGAAAGCAAAATTTTGACTTATTTCTTCTTCTTTTTGGTCGGACAACAGCAACAGCAGGATTATATGGGCGGCCATGCCCATATAAAGTATATTTTTGACTTTTTGGTACTATTTACACAAAGCACCACTTAACTTTGCCTTCTTTTTATTTTCTTCAAATTACTCTTCTTTTCTTTTTATTTTGACCGAGGTTTCGGGTGTTACAAGTCTACCCCCCTTAAAGAGGTTTTTTCCCCGAAACCTGTCACACTTCGAATAACTGTGGGTAATGCTGTCTCATCTCTTCTTCAGTCTCCCACGTAGACTCAGAACCCTTCCAGTGTTTCCACTGCACCCGCACAAGTGAAACCACTTTATTCCTCAACCTCATCTCCTTTCGATCAACGATTGCCACTGGTTGCTCTACATAATTAGGTCGTTCATCCACTTCGATATCTTCCAGTGGTACAATCATGTCTTTGTCGGCTAGGCACTTTCTCAGATGAGATACATGGAATGTCGGATGGATTCCACTTAACTCCTCGGGCAATTCTAATCGATAGGCTACCTCCCCTACTTGTTTAACGATTCGGAAAGGCCCTATGTATCTCGGGCTCAACTTGCCCCTCTTTCGAACCGGATGATTCTTTTCCAAGGGGAGACCTTCAACATGACTCTATCACCCACGTTGAATTCAATCGGTCTACGCCTTTTGTCGGCATACGACTTTTGTCTATCCTTCGCCACCTTCATAAAGGCTTTGATCTTTTCTAATTTCTCTATCGTAGCCTCAATCACCTCCATGCTTCCCAACTCTTTCTGCCTAATGTCTCCCCAACATACAGGCATTCTACACCTCCTACCATATAGCATCTCGTATGGTAGCATACCAATGCTGGCATGATAGCTGTTGTTGTATGAGAACTCTGCTAACGGTAAGTGATCATCCCAGCTTCCTCCAAAGTCAATCACACATGCTCGAAGCATATCCTCAAGTGTTTGTGTCACACCCTCAAAATCCGCGTGCGGGGTTTTACCACGAGGCGCGTGACATACCAGGATCTCAGTCATTAGTTACCAAGAACGACTCTATATGATAAATAAACAAACCAGAGTTAACGTTTAAAATACTGCGGAAGCATTTTTAAACCAGAAAACCCCAAACATGTAGTATGTAAAGAGAATGCGCAAAACATACGCGCCCCAAACACAATTATTTAATATGAAAATACTCCCAAATTTGTAAACAAGGCAAATGTAGACACTCAACATGCTGACGTGCGTGCTCCTAGGCAACTGGCAACCTTAACCTGAGAATAGCATACTAAACAAGTCACACATGGTTGGTGATTCAAGAGTTTGCGTTAAAATATAAACCAATCAACAGTTTCCAGAGCATAAGTAGTGTATTGCAATAGATAGCTAGTCTATAACATAAAAATATTAATCATAGTGATTTCGCGATCGAGCTGACTGTGTTATGTTTGTTGCCTCCCGTCACGACTTACCAGGTCGTGACGAAATAAGTTAGGACAAAATTTGCACCCGTTTCACCTCGAGTCGCACAGTGGGGCTCGCAGACCCAGTAGTACTACCCAAAATTTCCCCGCTAGTCAATATTAACAATCCGAAAGTGTGAGGACTGTTGGATCTTATATGCCCAAGACACATACAAGATTGATGTGGTTAGAACGTTATGATTCAAGTCGGGTCATACCCAATAACAAGCTAGGCAAACACCATTAAACATTTATTTGTTGATCATGATCAAGCAAATAAATTATGACACCAATTTAGAAAATGGGTTTTTTGAATTATTGCATTTGAGATAGAACAAATTATATGGATATTTTGTTCATGAGATATCATTTGTAATGTTGTTTAAATAAGTTAAATAACATCAATATAAGAGTGTTTAAGTTATAAGATTAAAATTGGTTTAATTATATAACTTAATGAGTGATTAAAAATGAATTAAAAGGGTGTTTTTCAAAATGGGGGGGAACCCATTTTGAACCCAATTTCGGCCGCCCTCTTTGGTTTCTTGGGATTCCTTGTCTTGTTTTAATACAAGACTTTAATCCCTTGGAAGACACACTCAACCACACTCTCTCTCTCACACATGCAAAGAACTCTTTCTTCTCCATCTTGCTCTTCTCAATCCACGGATCTAGAGCTTGAAAAGAAGGCTTTGGGTGTTAACTTCCTAACAAGTTTGGTGCTTTGCAAGAGCTTGTGGGTATACAAGCTTGAGGTCTTCTCTTTTGAAGACTAGACATTCAAGAAACATCATCTTCCTCCTCTTATCCGTATCCAACTTGCTTGTTCAAGAAAGGTAGTATTCATGTACATCCTATGGTTGGTTTTGATAGCATTTCTTTTCACATATATATGATCCTTGTTCTTGGGTTTGTTTCTTGAACATATAAATGTTTATTTTCAGAATATAACACAAGTTTTAAACCCCTTATATCCGCTGCGTTTTGTTGTTTAAATGGTTAAACATCCTTGTTAAAACTTGTAAAAACCCAACAATGGCATCTAGAGCCGGTTATGTGGAAAACTTGCTTCAAAAGTCCAAGAAAAGTTAGTTTTGTTGGACTTTTTCAACCCATTAGGGGCTGTTTTGATATGGATAAATGAATCCCTTATCTTTCAAAGTTTTATCTTACATGCTTTAGAATAAACCTTGAAAGATTAACATCAAGTGGTTGATTGTTTTGTTTGGACTAAACCCTAAAGTTTGGGTTTATGTTGGCCGAAACTTTAAGGGTTAAAAAGGGAGTTCATGGTTGTTCTTGGATGTTGTATTTGATACATATTTTGGTGCATAACATAGCCTTGACCTAATGTGTTTTGGATTTGGATGAATGTGATTGTCATGTTTAGTTTTATTCATTAAAGGGTTGTAATAATAATTTTGGTGTTTGTATCTTTTGGGTTGTAATTTATTTATTCATTGGTTATGTAATAAATAGATTAGGTGCATTTCTTTTATTAGAAAAATTGTATTAGGATATGATTTTGTAAAAGAAGATGCACAAGTTGGAGACTCAAGGGAAGATACAAAGGAAGAACTCAAAAGACATGGACACTTGAAGCATTTGGATGCGGATTCGAGTGGGAGTTCTTGGACACATTTTAATGTGTCATTATTAACCCTTAGGAAAGACCTAATGACAACACTTGTGATGGCAAACAAGTGTGGTCACCTTAGTGGCTATGGTTATGCACTTATGATTGAATGGTTGTGCTTGTTTGGTTGTTTTGTTTTATGTTGGTTGTTTGATATATGGATATGCATAACTAACAAATTTATAAACATAACAAGCTGAAAATAAATGGTTCTTAATCATTAAGTGGTTAATAAAAGGTTATTAAAAGGATTAATGATTTTAAATAAAAGGGGTTTTATTAAAAGAACCATAGGGTACCATGTATTTGAAAGCATGCAAATGCAAGGTACATAGAGTTTTCTAAACTAGAATTATGAAAACTTAAAATGTCTTTTGAAAACAAGTTTATCACCATCCTTTTACACAACACTTAAGTCACTTGAAAACTCTTAATGGGATAAAGGTCACCTAACCATTTTGAGGGAACTTGTGATTTAAGGTGGGAATGCCATATTTGTGGGATAAAGATCACCTAACCACTTATATTGGTAAACTCACATGTGTGTGTAAGTAGGGTAACTTGATTTGCAAACCATGTTAAATGGATCACCTACAATATGGTTTACAAAAGGTGTTGATGGGATTAACATGCCGACTATACATATGATGTTTAAGTCGATCCCATACCTCTAGAAGTTGCAAAGGGTTGCAATTGTCAAACGTTGACTACCTTGTTAATTTAAATAATGGGATAAAGATCACCTAACCACTATTTAAATGTGACGTTGGATTCTAGAATTTTATTTTGTGTATGACACATAAAAGAAATTTATAATTAAATATGATAATATCGTAAATACTAAAATTGAACCTTGTTAAATTTTGTAGATGGCCACCAACAACAATGAAAATAATGATATTCCATCCGCATAACCTATCACTAAGAACCATTCTCCAAAAGGAGCGTCTAAACCATAACAATTTCATTGATTGGTTTCGAAACTTGAGAATTGTTCTCAAGCAAGAGAAACGGTCATATATCTTAGACGATCCGATTCCCGATGAACCCAATGAGGAAGATGAAGAGGCCTACATGAATTGGGTGAAATACACTGAGGACTCGGTCCAAGTGTCTTGCCTCATGTTGGCAAGTATGACTCCGGATCTCCAAAAGGAGTACGAACATCACGGAGCATACGACATGATAACCCAGTTGAAGGAAACGTTCCAACAACAAGCAAGGGTAGAGCGCTTCGAAACGGTTCGAGCACTCCATGCATGTCGTATGGATGATACCCAATCGGTCTCGTCTTATGTACTTAAGATGAAGAGCCACATAGACCGCCTCGAAAGGCTGAATTGTCCCGTCTCGAAAGAGTTGGCTACGGATTTGATCCTCAACTCTTTGTCAAAAAGGTTTGACAATTTTGTTATGAATTATAACATGAACGGTTGGGACAAGAACATAACTGAGCTTCACTCTATGCTCAAGACAGCCGAGGCGGCCATGGGTAAAAGGAGTTTACCCGTTCTCACCATCAATGAAGGTGGGAACAAGAAGAGGCCTCACCCCGCATCCAAGGCAAGTGTTGCCAAAGGTAAAGGGTACGTTGGGAGAAAGGGAAAGGGAGTGGTAAAAGTGCCACCACCAAAACCAGCGGAGAAGAAGCAAAAGGTTGCTTCGGATGACCCATGCTTTAAGTGTGGGGAGATAGGACATTGGGCAAGAAATTGTCCTGTCCATCTCAAAGAGTTGAAAGCAAAGAGGGATGCCGGGCAGACCTCAGGTACAATTTTCATGATTCATATTGATCTAAATATAATATCCTCTAACACATGGGTATTGGATACCGGATGTGGGACTCACATTTGCAATTTGTTGCAGGGGTTCAAAAGAAGTAAAAACTTCAAGAAAGGGGATGTTAGCCTCTACATGGGGAATGGGGCAAAAGTTCAAGTTGAAGCCCGAGGGGACTACATCCTGAAGCTTCCAAATGGTTTGGAAGCAATTTTGAACAATGTTTTGTATGCTCCTAGTTTGACTAGGAACATTATTTCAGTTGCACAATTAAGACAATATGGTTATGTTTTGATGTTTATTGAAAATGAAATTCATGTTTCTTTAAATAACATCTTTTATTTTAAAGCTACTCCTATTAATGGTATTTATGAATTGGTTCATGAAAACACATTATATGATAGCTCGTTGTACCAAACCACCACCAAGAAGCTCAAATTAGATTTGAGTGACACCTATCTTTGGCATTGCCGTCTTGGTCATATAAACAAGAAGCGCATACAAACTCTTCAAAAGAATGGTCTTTTAAAAGCAAGTGAATATGATTCATTTGATGTATGTGAATCTTGTTTACAAGGCAAAATGACTAAGGCGCCTTTTAGTGGCAAAACCGAAAGGGCAAAAGATTTATTAGGTATCATACATTCGGATGTATGTGGTCCTTTTAAGCCAATGACTAGGTATAATGAAAGATACTTCATTACCTTCACCGACGACTATAGTAGGTATGGGTATGTGTACTTGTTAAGACACAAAGATGAAGCTTTTGAAATGTTCAAAACCTTCCAAAATGAAGTAGAAAATCAACTCAACAAATCAATAAAAATTCTCCGCACCGATAGAGGAGGTGAATACCTGAGTGATGCTTTTAGAGATCATCTTAGAAGTTGTGGGATTATCTCACAACTATCTCCACCTGGAACACCACAACACAATGGTGTGTCCGAAAGGAGAAATCGAACTCTATTAGATATGGTTCGATCTATGATGGCTGGAAGCTCATTGCCTCTATCATTTTGGGGCTTTGCTTTGCTCTCTGCGGCCCGTATTTTGAATATGGCCCCAACCAAGAAAGTGGAAAGGACACCTTTTGAAATATGGCATGGAAGGGTTCCATCTCTATCATATTTAAAGGTGTGGGGATGTGAGGCTTATGTAAAGACTCCCACCTCAAACAAGTTAGAAAGACGTTCCACTAAGTGTATTTTTATTGGATATCCTAGAGATTCTATGGGATATTATTTCTATGATCCATTGGAACAAAAGGAGTTTGTTGCCAAGAAGGGTGAGTTCTTGGAAGCCAAGTTCCTTATGGAAGGAGCTAGCAGTAGAACAGTGGATCTTGAGGAGGATCAAGAACCACAACCCGATACACGTTTGGTTGACACTAGCACTCAACATGAGGATGTTGAGAATGATCAAATGGTTGATCAATACACACAAAACGTTCGCAAATCTGGTAGAACTAGTAATCCACCTGAAAGATATGGATTTTTCATGGATGGGTGCTATGTGGTTGATTCCGATGAACCAATCACATACCATGATGCAGTGTCCAATTTGGATTGTGACAAATGGCTTGAAGCCATGAATGTTGAGATGCAATCCATGTATGACAACCAAGTGTGGGACTTGGTTGTACCACCTCTTAACTCCAAGGTAGTTGGAAGTAAGTGGGTTTTCAAGAAGAAAACCGATATGCATGGAAACTTGGATACTTATAAAGCTAGACTTGTAGCAAAAGGTTTCACTCAAACTCAAGGGGTTGATTATGATGAGACTTTTTCGCCTGTTGCAATGCTAAAGTCTATTAGGATATTATTTGCCATAGCTGCTCATTATGATTATGAGATTTGGCAAATGGATGTCAAAACCGCTTTTCTAAATGGATATCTTGAGGAAGATGTCTATATGGTTCAGCCTGAAGGTTTTGTCGACCCAAAACATCCTAACAAAGTATGCAAGTTAAAGAAATCAATCTATGGATTGAAGCAAGCGTCAAGAAGTTGGAATCACCGTTTTGATGAAGAGGTAATTAAATTTGGGTTCATCAAAAATGCTGATGAGGCTTGTGTGTATAAAAAGGCTAGTGGGAGCATCATCACTTTCCTAGTATTGTATGTCGATGACATCCTACTATTTGGAAATGACATTCCAACCTTGGAAGGTATAAAAACCTGGCTTGGAAGCTGTTTTTCCATTAAGGATCTTGGTGAAGCCGCCTACATTTTGGGAATAAAGATCTATAGGGATAGATCAAGGCGGTTGATAGGTTTAAATCAAAGTGCATACATTGACAAGATCTTGAAAAGGTTCAAGATGGAGAACTCTAAGAAAGGTACGGTACCTATTCAAAGAGGAACGATATTGAGTACGACTCAATGTCCAAGCTCAAAGGATGAGCAAGATAAAATGAAGGGAATCCCGTATGCGTCTGCTATAGGATCCATCATGTATGCAATGATATGCACTAGGCCGGACGTGTCATGCGCCTTGAGCATGACAAGCCGATACCAGCAAAATCCTGGAAATAGTCATTGGATGGCTGTTAAGAACATACTTAAGTACCTAAGGAGGACTAAAGATATGTTCCTAATCTATGGATCTGGTGAGGAGGAACTCGTGGTAAAAGGTTACACGGATGCGAGTTTCCAAACTGATCGGGATGACTCACGATCACAATCGGGATACATTTTCATCCTAAATGGAGGAGCAGTCTCTTGGAAGAGCTCTAAACAAGATGTGGTGGCATTATCAACTACAGAGTCAGAATACATCGCCGCTTCATTAGCAGCTCAAGAAGCTGCATGGTTGAAGAAATTCATTGCCGATCTAGGGGTTGTCCCTTCCATTCAGGACCCCCTAGAAATTCTTTGTGATAATGAGGGTGCGATTGCTCAAATCAAGGAACCCCGTGCACATCAAAAGACTAGGCACATTGAGCGGAGATTCAACTACATAAGGGATGAAGTTGAAAAGGGAAAAATATGTATTCGCAAAGTTCACACGGATCAAAACATTGCGGATCCACTCACGAAGCTTCTTGAAAAGGCAAAGCATGAGGGTCATACTTGTGCCATGGGACTTCGATATTCTAGTGACTGGATTTGATTTTGTGATCTTGTATTTGGATATTGGAACCTTTTATTACTTGAATGAATTATATGGTTATAATGTTTCAACTAATGTTCCAATTTTGCATGTTTAATCCATGAGTAAATCATTTACTCTAAACGTCCGTAGTCGTTCATACCTGTGGGAACAAGTATGAGGGTAAGACTATTATGAACTTGGATTGGTAGATATTCATTTGGATGAATATATAGCAAAGGGTTGCTGCCAAAGTTCATAGATATTTATGGGATATAAATATTGGACTGACCCGCATCTCAAATATTACTACATGGAATCTTCTTGATTGATCATAAGTAAATTTGAGTAAAGGCGAATATCATTTGGTATCCTCTGACCTGAGATACATATTGGGTCTTGATATTCACCGGGTATTATACTTTGACTTAGTTCTTCGCTGTTCTGAAACATGGCAGTACATAAGACTAAATTCAGGTATAGCACGAGGTGATTGTGAGAGACGTATGTAATCAAGATGGGATTTGTTCCTCTTATTCGTTGAGAGTAAGATGTCTAAGGCCTGCTAAAGTTAAGTCAATGGAGAATGATCATTCTGTGTCTCTAAGATTTAACATGACATCTGTGACAAAAGGATAGATGATTGATTCACCTAAAACATTTTCGAGTAAGATACTTGAAGGGGATGATGTTATTGAATGGCACTTAGTCATACGTATTAAGGGTAGTAAACCGTTGTTAGGCGGTATTTACTGCTTGCATCAATCTTCTATGAATCTTGTGCAAGTGGGAGATTGTTGGATCTTATATGCCCAAGACACATACAAGATTGATGTGGTTAGTACGTTATGATCCAAGTCGGGTCATACCCAATAACAAGCTAGGCAAACACCGTTAAACATTTATTTGTTGATCATGATCAAGCAAATAAATTATGACACCAATTTAGAAAATGGGTTTTCTGAATTATTGCATTTGAGATAGAACAAATTATATGGATATTTTGTTCATGAGATATCATTTGTAATGTTGTTTAAATAAGTTAAATAACATCAAATATAAGAGTGTTTAAGTTATAAGATTAAAATTGGTTTAATTATATAACTTAATGAGTGATTAAAATGAATTAAAAGGGTGTTTTTCAAAATGGGGGGGAACCCATTTTGAACCCAATTTCGGCCGCCCTCTTTGGTTTCTTGGGATTCCTTGTCTTGTTTTAATACAAGACTTTAATCCCTTGGAAGACACACTCAACCACACTCTCTCTCTCACACATGCAAAGAACTCTTTCTTCTCCATCTTGCTCTTCTCAATCCACGGATCTAGAGCTTGAAAAGAAGGCTTTGGGTGTTAACTTCCTAACTAGTTTGGTACTTTGCAAGAGCTTGTGGGTATACAAGCTTGAGGTCCTCTCTTTTGAAGACTAGACATTCAAGAAACATCATCTTCCTCCTCTTATCCGTATCCAACTTGCTTGTTCAAGAAAGGTAGTATTCATGTACATCCTATGGTTGGTTTTGATAGCATTTCTTTTCACATATATATGATCCTTGTTCTTGGGTTTGTTTCTTGAACATATAAATGTTTATTTTCAGAATATAACACAAGTTTTAAACCCCTTATATCCGCTGCGTTTTGTTGTTTAAATGGTTAAACATCCTTGTTAAAACTTGTAAAAACCCAACAAGGACTTTCCACGGTAAACAACACTATATCAATATTATACACACTCATATATAAAAGCGTTTGTGAACAGTATGCTATCTCCCCCAAAGAGATTATGTAAAATGAGTGGGGCAAGAACTCACCTGATGTGCGCAAGAATTAACTTAGAGCTTAACTTGAAAGAAAGAGGGGAAAGACAACCTTCAAAGGTCACCTAGAACACAGAGTACATAAGCACGTGTACACAGAATCAACATGAAACCCTAAGTGCTCTACAAACCAAGGAACTCAAGGTTTAAGAAGACAAGACACATTTGACCCAGTTGACCCGTTTGACCCGTTGGTGACATTATAGGTGAAATTTCATTCAAACAAGCATAACAGTACATCACACATGATTAACATACAAACTGATTACCTATAACACTTCATTAATCACATGTACCAACTAGATCATCATACAACTAGATATCATACAGTCATGCGAATCTCAACTATTATCATGCTCATAACATCTAAATGTTCATTCTTAATCAATCATCAATCCACAAAAGTCCTAGCTTACCTATATAACTCATACCATGATTTTTCCACTAACAGGCCAAACAGGTAACAACCCAAATCAACATTCATACAACATAAACAACACATTTAGTCACCTTAGAAACCATCCATGAACACACTAGCATGGTCCTAATATCCCAACATGCTCAAATCATCCAATTCAAGGATTTGCACAATAAAGTTTCCCTTTTGGGAAAGTTCATCCCAAATTCATCAAACTCACACTACATTCATGAATTCATCAATTATATACCAATTCAAGTCCATGACAACATCTAAACATGATCAACAACACCTAATCATCATGATTCATCATCATTCAACACCACAAGTTAATATTTTTAGCAATGTATGAACTATAACACATCTTCTTGATTTTCAATTGCTCATATCATCAACCTAGCATCTAATCATCATCACAAACACATCCATAACATTCATACATCATCAAATCATCAATTCATGCAAAATAAAGTTACTATTCTTAGTAACCTATGAACCATGAACCAAAATCGAAGCTTTCTTGCATAATCGACGTTAACTAACATCTATACAATCCAACTAACATAATAGCATCAACAAACAACCAATAACTAACATCCAATTTAGATTTTCGAATTAGGGTTTCGGCCCTAATGTAAATTCCATAAGAACTTGTAAAATCCAACCTTTATTGCATACTTGACGTTAATTAACATGTAATCTACCTAACAAACACATTAACAACAACAAACAAGCATCAATCGACCATCAATTGCAGATTTCGCATGGAACTTTCGGCCAACATGAAAGATCATCACAAACATGTAAAAATCTAACCTTTAAACGTGTAATGGCTTGCAATTGATGATTCCAACGTGTTCTATGCCTTGTAATCGACCAAAACCGAAGATGATTGCTTGTTCTTGGGCTGAATTCGAAGAGGAGAGGGACAAGGGAGGTCGATCGCGGCCGATGGGGTGGGATTAGGATTGGGTTTTGATTTTATTTTATTTAATAATCCATAATTACCCTTTTAACCCTTATAATTTGCATTTTATAAAGATTAGGCTTTTTGAATAGTTTTTAAATAGTTTTTAACTACTAAACACAATTATTATTAGTCACAAATAACAATCATGCATAATTTCCATTTATCACAAAACACACGAAATAAATATACACGTTTTCACGTTACGCGATAAAATTACAGTTAACATTTAAATCACATAAGCATAACTTAATAATCACATTGTTAACTTAATTATCATCAATTTAACATTACTGATTATTATTAAGTCACCAACGTTCAACGACAACTAGTGTGTGTGCACGACACGTGTATGCAAGACTTAACGGAACTAACGGAGTTTGGTAACCAAAAATTACCGGATGTCACATTATCCCCATGTTGAAAGAATTTTCGTCCCGAAAATTGCGTTACATGGTGAGTGTTCCATCACTGGTCTACTGCATTGGCACAAAGAAATCGAAATCGTGTGAGTTTTGGATGAGTTGTCACATCATCCCCATGTTGAAAGAAATTTCGTCCCGAAATTTAATCAATACCTTCGCCGGCTGGCATCGTCCTTTCGAATAGCTGAGGGTACTTAAGCTTCATTTGGTCTTCACGTTCCCACTTGAATTCTAGTCCACGTCTCGAGTTCCAACGAACTTTGACGATGGGTATCTTGCTTGGCTTAAGTGTTTTCACCTCACGATCCATCACTTCGACAGGTTCCTCAATGAAGCGTAACTGTTCGTCTACTTGAACTTCTTCCAGCGGTACAACCATCGTTTCATCCGTTAAACATTTCTTTAGATTTGAAACATGGAATACATCATGGATTCCACTCAATGAATCAGGTAAGGCTAGTCGATAAGCCACTGGACCAATTCTTTCCACTATCTCAAATGGTCCAACGTATCTCGGATTTAGCTTTCCTCGCTTACCAAACCGAACTACGCCTTTCCATGGTGAGACTTTTAATAAAACCTTGTCACCAACTTGAAATTCCAAAGGTTTTCGTCGCTTGTCAGCATATCTTTTTTGTCTGTCTCGCGCTGCGGCCATGCGGTTTCTTATCTGAACAATCTTCTCAGTTGTCTCGTGTACTAACTCAGGACCCGTTAATTGACTATCACCAATTTCAGCCCAGCAAACTGGTGATCTACACTTTCTCCCAAACAACACTTCAAAAGGTGCTGCCTTTATGCAAGTGTGATAACTGTTGTTGTAAGAAAATTCCACCAATGGTAGGTGAACTTCCCAGTTATTCCCGAAGTCAATCACACAAGCACGTAACATGTCCTCCAAAGTCTGTATAGTATGCTCGCTTTGACCATCAGTCTGTGGATGATAAGCAGTACTCATATCCAATCGCGTACCTAAAGCATTCTGCAACGACTGCCAGAAGTGTGATGTGAAACGAGAATCGCGATCAGAAATGATTGAGGTCGGTACTCCATGCCTCGAAACGATCTCCTTCAAATAGAGTCGAGTTAATTTCTCCATCTTGTCTGTTTCCTTTATCGCTAGGAAATGAGCAGATTTTGTCAATCGATCCACGATAACCCATATTGTATCACAACCAGTAGAAGTACAAGGTAACTTAGTAATTAAATCCATTGATATCTGATCCCACTTCCACATAGGGATCTCGGGTTGTTGTAGTAGACCAGATGGTTTCTAATACTCCACCTTAACCTTCGAGCAGGTCAGACACTTGCTCACATAAGTAGCTACATCTGCTTTCATGTTAGGCCACCAATAGTGCGCCTTCAAATCGTGGTACATCTTGTCAGATCCAGGATGTATAGAATACTTGGACTTGTGTGCCTCACTCATCACCAAGTCTCTCAGGTCTCCGTGTAGAGGTACCCATAGTCTATCCATGAAGTAACGAATCCCATCCGCCTTTAATTCTAGTTTCTTTTCCATTCCCGTAACCCTTCTAAACTCATATTTTCTACCTTCAGAGCTTCAGTTTGAGCTTCACGGATTTGTTCAGGTAATTGCGTACTAATCGTTAGTTGCAGAGCTCGCACTCGTCGAGGTTTAGCAGTCTCTTTTCTACTCAACGCATCAGCAACTACATTTGCTTTCCCCGAGTGGTACTTAATAGCACAATCATACTCGTTTAACAATTCCACCCAGCGTCTTTGCCTCATGTTCAACTCCTTTTGCTCAAATATATGCTGAAGACTCTTATGATCGGTGTAGATAGTGCATTTGGTACCATACAAGTAATGTCTCCAGATCTTCAAGGCAAACACTACCGTAACCAGTTCCAAGTCATGGGTGGTATAGTTCTTCTCATGAATCTTCAACTGTCTAGAGGCATAAGCTATCACTTTATCCCACTGCATCAGGACGCATCCAAGTCCTTGAATAGAAGCGTCACAATAGACTATGAAATCATCACTACCATACGGTAACGCTAATATTGGTGCGCTACACAATTTCTGTTTCAGCAACTGAAAAGCAGATTCCTGACTCTCACCCCATTTGTATGTTGTTCCCTTGTGAGTCAAGGCTGTGAGAGGTTGTGCAATCTTAGAGAATCCTTCAATGAATCGTCGATAATATCCCGCTAATCCAAGGAATTGTCGTATCTCACTCGGTGTCTTAGGAACAGACCAATTCTTTATCGCTTCAATCTTAGCAGGATCAACATGTATTCCCTTCTCGTTGACAATATGACCCAAGAATTATACCTCACGTATCCAGAAATCACACTTAGAAAACTTTGCATACAGTTGTTCCTCTCTAAGTAATTCCAAGATCAAACGTAAGTGCTCTCCATGTTCTTCCTCGGTCCTTGAGTATATCAGTATATCATCAATAAAGACGATAACAAACTGATCAAGATAGGGTTTGCACATGCGATTCATGAGGTCCATGAATACTGTTGGTGCATTCGTCAACCCAAATGGCATGACCAAAAATTCATAGTGACCATATCGTGTACGGAAAGCAGTCTTCGAGATGTCCTCTTCTCGAACTCTCAGCTGATGATACCCAGACCTCAAATCAATCCTAGAGTAATAGCTTGATCCTTGCAGTTGATCAAACAAATCATCGATACGAGGTAACGGATATCTATTCTTGATAGTAACCTTGTTCAGTTCCCTATAGTCAATGCACATTCGAAATGTACCATCACCGCTTTATGAAAACCATTAATTGTGAGGGTTAACATAAGATTAAATAGTTAAAACGTCGAGATGTGAGGGTTAAGATTGTTCACAGCCACATAACGCTACCATTAATTGTAAATATGATTAACATAAGATTAAATAAACATTACATCCAAGAGTCTCAACGAAATAAAGATAACAAATGTTCCAGTTTTCAAGTTTCAAGATATATTATTTATTTTTTTCTAGGTCCAAATCCTAGATGTAAGCATGCTTCAAAAGATAATCATCAACCTTGTGCATTTCCTGAAACATGTTAAAATAAAGGGTCAACTTTGAAAGTTGGTGAGTTTCCATAGGTTAAGCATACATATATATATATAAAAGTTTACAAGTAGCAATTCATGTCAATGGTTACGAATAAAGCAAGTTTATAGATAACATATAGCTACAATCAAACCTTGACCAAGGATATCATTTACAAGTTTAACGATTAGCTAAGTGTACTTGGTTCCCATGATGAACAAGCATACGTCATCAGGAGCCGGCAATAACCTCGGCTTTAGCACCAAATAGGCTTGTCAGGCCCATAGATCTATGACGTCGCCAGGCTAGCAATAGTTAATGATTGTCAACATATAATGTTCATCATATAAGGCTCACAATATTACAAGTAACCATGACAAAAAGTAAAGATGAATTGCATGTGCGTTTACAAGTATAAAGATGTTTACAAGTGTAAGTTTATAGAGTTAACATGTTTCACCCCAAAAGGTGTGAAATAAAGTAAAACAGGGGTATGGAAAGACTCACATGATATAAGTTGGTGTTAAAGGTAATATCAAGTAATGTAAATGATGCTCCAACGATTTCTTTTATAAGATACCTAAATGTATATATTCCAAGATTAAGTTTAACAACAAGATTAACGATTAAACGTGAACTAGGGTTTCAAGTGAGGTTTGGGGTTTTTGATATAGATAAATTTTAACAATGGAATCACTTATATTTTATTTCAATGAAAAGTATTATACCATTTAGATAATTTAACGAAATTAAAGCATTTATAATAACGGAAAAAAAAAATTAAATATAAAGTGTAAATAATTTTTATAATTATTTAAAATAACACGGTTAAACTAAAAGTAACGTTTGTGCCAATAATAATTTATTAATTTAAACTATCATTTTAAATCCATTTTATAAGAAATAACTAAAAATATTTTTTTGTTATATTATTTTATTAAGAGATTATATAAGTATTTAATTTAAAAAAAATTGCAGAAAATAATCTGGTCACTTTTAAATTCATTAAAGTTTACAAAAATGATTTTTATAATAATTAAAAATTTCTGTAATTAAAATAATTACAGAAAACCCTTTAAAAAAATAGGTTGAGGGTGCCCGGGTTCGAACCCGGGACCTCAAGGATGGGGTAACACGCGCTTAACCAGTAGGCTGGGTAGCCTATGCCTGCTGGAATCCGGTTCCCCTATTTTAAAAGACGTAACTCAGATGAAACCCCCAAATCACATAAACCCTAGAACCAAATTTTGATCAAATTGAACATCCATTCGTTTAAGATAATGAAATCAACGTTGGGGCTTTTAATCCCCAAGTGATTTCGAGTGTATCTGCATATCTAATTAACTGGTTAGAAGTTTAAATCGATGAGAACGAGATGAAGAACAATCGCGACTGTGGTGAATCAGATTGAGGTGCAATTGGCGATGATAATCGAATAAATTCGTGTGAAGTTTCAGGGAATGTTCACGACTCTAAGCCCTTTGTCAATTTTAGTTTAAGTTGCTCGGAAGGTGGGTTTTGATTAGGTTGCAGGTTCGCGATGAAGAAGGAATCGAATGAGACGATTTCGTGTGTTTCAGATAGAATTATGTTTATTGAATGTTTAGGAATAGTTTAACGATCAATTTTGGTGCAATTAATTAGATTATTATTAGGTTTCAATGATCAAACGGTTCTATGATTAAAGGCTTCGGTTATTCAACCCGATTGGGTTCGTAACCGGCGTTTAAACGCAATTAAGGTGCGTGTTCAAGTTCGAAACGTGTTCACGAATCGATTTGGAACGTTTTTTTGGGTTGAAATCCGAAGAATTCTGGGGTTTTAACCCTTGCCGGAGTCGGCCGAAGGGTGGCCGGTGGTTGGCCGCCGGAATCACGGGGGAAAAGAGGGGAGGGGGTTTGGGTTTTGAATATTTACAGCTTTAGTCCCTGCAGTTTTCAAATTAATATATTAAGTACAACTTTATTTTTAAAGTTTCTAAATTGACAATAAAGCCCCCTGAACTTAATTAAACTTTAAGTTTTAACTATTTTATAACTTATTAATTATTTAACTTTTATAACTTATTAATTATTTAACTTTTATAACTTATAATTTGTATTATTATTATTGTTATTATTTTATTTTAACTATTATTATTATGCTCATTATATTAAAAACAAATTATTAACTCTTAAATTAATGAATTAATGCACAATAAAAGAAACATTCATAAACCACCCATATAATTTCTTAAATGACATAAATGGTCCTTACAAGAACATAACAGGTTTAACTATTAATTAACGAAAACACGAATGGTTACAGTCTCCCCAACTTTTAAGAATTTCATCCCGAAATTAAGAAGGAACTAAACAAACAGATACGGGTATTTCTTCTTCATATGCTCCTCACGCTCCCAAGTAAACTCAGGTCCACGCTTATTCTCCCAACGAACCTTGACGATTGGGGTAGTAGTGGTCCTAGTCTTCTTCATAATGCGGTCCATGACTTCAACGGGTTTCTCAACAAAATGTAATGACTCGTCGATCTGGATGTCATCTAACGGGACATACAGACTTCCATCAGCCAAACATTTTCTCAAATTTGAGACATGGAAAACAGGATGAACCCCGCTAAGATCGGAAGGTAGTTCCAGTTTATAAGCCACTTTCCCAATCCTTTTCAGGATCTTGAAAGGTCCTACAAATCGTGGAGCTAATTTACCCTTCTTCCCAAAGCGAACGACTCCCTTCCATGGTGAGACTTTAAGAAGAACCATATCCCCAACTTGGAATTCCAATGGCTTGCGTCGTTTATCGGCATAACTTTTTTGTCGACTTCTAGCCACTTCAAGGTTCTTGCGAATCATGGAAACTTTATCGGTTGTTTCTTGTATGAGCTCAGGACCAGTGATGAAATTTTCACCAATGTCAGTCCAGCAGATCGGGGAACGACATTTACGACCATAAAGCGCTTCAAAAGGTGCCATTTTGATACTCGAGTGGTAACTATTATTATACGAAAATTCCGCGAGAGGTAAATACGTATCCCAGTCACCACCAAAGTCAAGGACACAAAGACGTAGCAAATCCTCTAGGGTTTGAATGGTTCGCTCGGTTTGACCGTCCGTTTGAGGATGGTAAGCCGTGCTTAAATCCAGTTGAGTACCCAAAAGTTCTTGCATAGACGACCAAAAGTGCGAAGTGAAACGAGCGTCTCGGTCAGATATGATATGCAAAGGTACGCCATGACGACTCGCAATCTCATCAATGTATATACGAGCTAACCATGACGTTTTGTAAGTGTCATGTATGGGTAGGAAATGTGCCGACTTGGTCAATCGGTCAACGATCACCCATATGCTATCATGACCACGAGAGGTGTGAGGTAGTTTGGTTATGAAGTCCATGGATATGTGCTCCAATTTCCACATGGGAATCTCGGGTTGTTCAAGCAATCCACTAGGACGTTGATGTTCAGCTTTAACCTTCGTACACGTAAGACACTTAGCTACGTAAGTTGCTATCTCTTTCTTCATTCCAGGCCACCAGTATTGACCACGCAGATCCATATACATCTTATCGGAACCAGGATGAATTGAGTAACGAGATTGATGAGCTTCATTCATGATAAAGGTACGAAGATTATCACGGTTTGGAACCCAAATTCGATTCAAGAAATACATCAACCCATTGGCTTTCGTTTCTAGTTGAGCTCGAAGGTTGTACTCCAATTCCTCTCCCATTTTTCCTCCTTCTTGAACCGCTTGTTGAGCCTCCATGATACAAGTCTCGATGTCATTCTCAATCCTCAAATTTTGCAGCAGTACCGTAGTCTCGTTAACATCCAGACGAATCTCAGTATCAAATTCTCCCAAGGTATCAAACCATTGTCGTCTATCGCGAATTTCTTGAAACGAGACCATCTTATTATGAATCTTACGACTTAGTGCATCGGCTACGACATTTGCCTTTCCAGGGTGGTAACGAATGTCACAATCATAATCACTAATCAACTCCACCCAACGTCGTTGTCTCATGTTGAGATCCTTTTGATTGAAGACGTGTTGTAGGCTTTTGTGATCGGTGTAAACTATACATTGCGTCCCATAAAGGTAATGCCTCCAAATCTTTAAGGCAAAAACCACAGCACCAAGTTCAAGATCATGTGTCGTATAATTCACCTCATGGACCTTCAATTGTCTCGATGCATATGCTATGACCTTTCCTCTTTGCATCAGAACACAACCAAGGCCTTGTTTAGATGCATCACAATATACGGTGAAATCATCGTTTCCATCGGGAAGGGTCAAGATAGGAGCATTACACAACTTGTGCTTTAAGGATTCAAAGGCTTCCTCTTGTTCAGACCCCCATTCGAATGGTTTATTCTTTGGGTCAAGGAAGTAAGCGGTTTCATGATTCGAGAGAAGTTGCCAATGAAACGTCGATAATACCCAGCAAGACCAAGGAAAGAACGAACCTCGGTTGGAGTTGTGGGAACACACCAATTTTTCACAGCTTCCACCTTTGCAGGGTCAACATGAATTCCTTGACTATTCACCACGTGTCCCAGAAATTGGACCTCCTTAAGCCAAAATTCGCACTTTGAGAACTTTGCGTATAGTTTTTCTTACTTCAATAGCTCAAGAACTTGTCGCAGGTGATGTTCGTGATCGGTTTTGGACTTGGAGTAGATAAGTATGTCGTCAATAAAGACAATCACGAACTTGTCTAGATACGGCTTGCATACTCGATTCATGAGATCCATAAAGACAGCATGAGCATTCGTTAAACCAAAGGGCATAACCATGAACTCATAGTGTCCATATCGGGTACGGAACGCAGTTTTTGGGATATCATCATCATGAACTCGTAATTGATGATAGCCAGAACGTAAGTCAATCTTTGAGAAAATAGCAGCTCCTTGAAGTTGGTCAAAAGATCATCGATGCGAGGAAGAGGGTAGCGGTTCTTGATGGTAAGTTTGTTAAGCTCACGATAATCGATGCACATACGAAATGATCCATCTTTCTTCTTCACGAACAGAACAGGTGCACCCCAAGGCGATGAGCTAGGTCGGATAAAGCCCTTGTCGGACAGTTCTTGGAGTTGACTAGCTAGCTCTTGCATTTCTGACAGTGCAAGTTGATATGGTGATTTAGCCACAGGGTTCGCTCCCGGAATTAAATCGATCTTAAACTCGACTTCACGCACGGGAGGTAAACCGCTAAGGTCATCGAGAAACACTTCAGGAAAGTCTCGTACAATCGGGACATCCTTAAGATCGTTCCCTTTGACTTTCGTGTTGACCACGTAAGCCAAGAAGGCCATGTAATTCTTGCTTAGACATTTTCGGGCTTGAGTACACAACATGAGTTTGAGTCCTTTGGAGGATTTTTCACCGAACACTTTCAATGTACCCCCGAATGTAAAGGAATTCGAATGCACTTCTCGAAACAAATAATTTTCGCATGATGTTTGGCTAGCCAATCCATGCCAATGATAACGTCAAAGCTTCCAAGTTTCATAGGAATAAGGTCGATAAAGAAATTATGCTCGTTTAGGCTCAAAATGCAATCACGAATAACGACATCAACGGTGATGGGTTCTCCATCGGCGACTTCGACAGTAAGAGGTCTTTCTAGTTTCGTATGTGGCTTAGCAAGTATAGGCTCAAATTCTATCGAGACAAAACTCTTATCGGCTCCAGAGTCAAATAGAACGTAGGCATAAGAATTATTAATAAGAAACATACCTGTTCAGTTTTAAAGACGTTAACGATACTGGTAAAGCAACATAAGAACTTAGATCATAAAGTTGGGGTTGGATTTGACATACCGTTCACCACATCGTTGTTTGCTTGTGCTTGGTTTGCATTGATGTTGAAGGCACGTCCTCGGGCTTGTGGTACGTTACCCGCAAGGCGAGGGCATTGTGGGCGAAAATGACCAGGTTCCCCACAGTTGTAGCAAGCACGATTAGCAACTAACGCGGCATTATTTGGTGCACGGTGACAACTAGCCACCAAGTGTCCATACTTACCGCACAGTGTACAGATACGGCACGGGGTATTACCCGCATGATGATACTTACAAACATTGCACAATGGTAGAGGACCAGCATAGGCTCTAGCAGCAGGTGCTTGTGTAACAGTAGCGGGTTGTCTTTGAGGTACCTTGGGTGTAGCCACCGCGAAATTACGCGCCTGTGTGATCTTGCGTTTCTTGTTGTTGTAAGACGGTTATGAACATCTACATATAAGTTTAAGATAAAATTTAACCTGTTATGGACCAAACGCATGAACATTTTGCACAACATTTGTTAATCATGCATACTCGACACGTGGTGAATAGTCAAGGAATTCACGTTGACCCTGTAAAGGTGGAAGCTGTGAAAAATTGAACATGCAATGTTGGTTTTTAGTAAGTTGTAAGATTGTTTGATCACTATGTTATCATATATCTTAACCCTCACATCTCTTCTAATTCGTCGATACGAGAAGCAAATTGTTGTGTGGAGGAATCAATATCTCGACATAAGCCAAGAGGCAGATCTTGTGCCACTCCACCTGGTCGTATGAAACTGGCATGCATCCTGGCTCCCGAGACTCTTTCATAGAATTCCAACAATTTTTCCTGCTCCTTAAAAGCCCACAGGAACGGAGTTGATGCTCCCACATCCATAGCATGAGTAGTTAAAGCAAGTGAATGATTTAAAATTCGAGTTATTTCACGGAATAACACTCGTATATATTGAGCTCGTAATGGTACCTCGCAATTCAAAAGTCTCTCTACGGCTGAAGAATGAGCGTGTTCTTGGGCCATCGTAGAAACATAGATAGGGTCGACGACGGAACGAACAACGAAACTTTACGACAGCTTTTTCGTACACATTCACTTGCATCACATACACAAGTGCTCTCTGAACCGTGCAATAAGGTCACCCATAACACGGCTCTCCCATTTGAGTTATCTTAGCCCCCAGCCATGCTATTCAAGAATATTAGAAAAATGGCAGCGTAAGGTAACAACTAGTATTGAAAGCTGGTCGCCTTTGGAAGTGTTCGCCGGTAACCAAAGCGTATCATTCCCGCAACCACTTTTGTACTTTGTTTATAGCTTTTTTAGGTTATGCAATAGAAGGGGGCTTGCGCTTGAATTGAAGTAGCGCTTTTGGAATATGAGTAGGGCTCCTAGGTGGCGCGTTCGTGGAGGCAACCCGAAGGAAGAGCAAAAAGAAGGTTGGGTGCATGTGGGGCAAGGCCACCCGGCCTCGAATAGGAGGGGCTTAGCTCTGGATCCTCCCTGCTTGCAGAAATGAATGGATCAGAAGGGGGCTGGATTCTTTATTTCCGGGCCGGGCGGGAAGTGAAGGCCATAAGAGAAGATTGCCCTCCCGCTAAGGAAGAGGGGAAAAAGGCGCTGTCATCTATCTCGACCAGTTTCCCGAGGCGTTGGAAATCCAGACCAGCTCAGAGAATCACTGGTGCTATTTAGCCCTTTGTTTCGACAACAAAGAAGTCATCTTTGACGATTTCCCATTCCTTCCCTGCCGAGCCGCCTCTCTTCGCCATTCGATGCCTCTGTCTTCCCTTTCTATAACATAGCCAAGCACCCTCCTTTACAATCACTAAGAAAACAGAAATACCAATCAAAGCCCTATCGTATCAGTACGTCTCTGTTTTTTTCCGGCCCCAGGGGACTTTACTCGACCCATTCCCCAGTCTCCCGCACTACTCAAGTAAGTGTGCGACTCCGTATGAGGACCTCCTTCCCTTCTACCCACTCTCCGTTCACACGGTTCTCAAAGCAGAGGAGGAAGGGTGGGCAGCAGGTACCACGAGCCCTCTGTCCCACACATCTATCCAGAAGCAAGTGTAGTTCACCGGTTCCACCGAATGCTCCTATCTGTCGGCAAAGATCGTGTGAGTGTGCAGTTATGCTTCGGATGCTTCGACATAAAATAGATCGACCCAGTTCCCGTACTTTTCTGGTGCACTCGCTTTATATCTCCGACACACAAGGAAGGACGCGGTGGGAAGGAAGGAGCCCTAGCCTCTGTCCTGCCGATCATTCCGCTGGCATCTCGCATTCACGCCCCCGTTTGACTGCCGCTCGAGGATGTAGTTGTAGATATGTTAGTCTTAGTGGGTCGTTGGCTCCACTTGTTATCTCCTTCTACGACATGCTGTTGTCGTCGCCATATTCCATATGTCACTTAGTCATCTCTGCCTCGCTGCGGGTCAGCACCTCCGAAAGAAACGGAGGACTTCATTCAGTGACCCCGCGATCGCCCTCTGAACGATCAGAATAAGGTAAAGCTTGAAGATAAGTTTTGTACTCTATTAATTTCTCGGTCCCTCTAGTCGGGTGGGCGCCGACCGGTCTTTCGACCAGATCCTCCTAAAAACCGTACGTGTGGGTCTCCTCGCATGTGGCTCACGCCATTCGAGGTGGCCCAGCCCAGCATTCATTCTAAAATCCTGTAGTGAAATTGAGACTTCGGAAGCAAATTCGCGTGTAGGCAGCGCTGTCTGTCGTACCGTTGACTCTATCTATTCATTGAATTTGCTTGATTCCATTTTTATATAGGCTCGCTCCCTCTTTTTCCAAGAATTCATGCACTTCCCTTTACTCCATAGGGCCTTCTTTAATAGGTTCATAGCCCAAAGCCTTCCATTTCCGTCAAATGACCCGGCCTCCCCTGGCTCTTCCACCGTCCGGGCTCCCTTTCCTCCTTATGCTCCCCCGGCGCGGGCCTACCACGCTTCGCGCATGCGGCGTTTTCGCCAGACGGTCTTTGCCAGTAGTGCCATCCTCCCCGCTGGCTGTATGGGCGGGTTGTCCCTCGCTGCTGCGTTCTGTTAGGCTATGGATTACAGGAACAAATGTAGTTGAATGGAATAGCAGGCGGGTTACACGTTCCGCTGTGCCGAGATTTGAGGTGCAGGTGGTGATGATCACCCCGGGGTATGCGCTAGCGCCCTTGACAGGCACTCCAGAACCCGCCAATGCTCGTGAAAACCCGGGTCGGTCGGTCCTCCATTCATCCGACCGGAGGTGTGGATAACGAGGCCACCTTCACAACCTTCTCCCTTCTGTCCTTATGTTGTAGTAAGTTAGGGGCGGTTCGCTTAAGTTGCTCAACCGCCCCTTAGCCCGGTGCTCATGACGCGCTACGGAACCTCCACCGTGCCGGGGGACCAAGCAGGGCATAGCTAGCGGCATAGGAGCCGACTCGGCATTAGCGGCTTCGTGTCGCACTGGAGTGATCCAATATGTGGTTCCGCACGTTCCACCACTTCTCCGTTCATTTCCAATACTGATCGTGAAACACCATGAGCAGCAGGATGTTGAGGTCCGAAATTCGAAGTAAAATTTTTGATTTGCCCGTTCCTAGTCGTCATGGGAAAGAAAGGCAGAAAGAAGAAAGAAATTATTCCCTTTTTCTTGTCCAATACCACCAGTACCAGAAATGCATCTCCTTCGCCCGCGCGAGATACTTATTGAACCCGGGGAGAAAGATGCCCACCATCCTCTGTAACTAAAACCAACCTGTCTTCCCCAAACCGCTCCGAGCTCAATCGTGATTATAAAGAATATTGTAGTTACGAAAAAGAATCTCATGGCCCCGGATCGCGCTTAGAACGCGCCGATACGGCACGCTCTCCCGGGTTCCAAGCCCTTGAATTTGAGCGACGTACGATTCATACGTACGTACAGTCAAAAGACAGCCCTGTGGATAATGCAGGGCGCCCCGGATGGCCTGGTATTCCTCGACGATGGCCCGGGGATGAAGCCCATCATGGACCAAGGTAGCTTCCACGTGTCGTTCCACCGCTGCCTGAGCGTGGATAGTGGAGACCATCCGCCGGAGGCCGTCGTCCCCTCCCAAATTGAGGACCAAGTACCTCTGATAAAGGATGTTCCGTCTCTCTTCATCAGAGAGCAGGGGTTGGGGCAATTGTGGTATCCTAATAGGTATCGGCTCGGGGGCGGGCGGAGTCCCCTCTTGAGGATGAGGCTGCTCCGGTGGAGTCAATGGGGGGAGGCGTTCCCCGCGTCACACCAGGTGATGACAGGATTGAAAACGCCTCCCGCTACTATCAATAAAAAAAAAGAAACATAGGAATCGAGAACCAGAGGAAACCCATAAAAAAGAACGCCATCTGAATAAATAAAGAGCGGACGAAAAGATCAAGGAAATCAGGATACATCTAAGATCATGATGTAATCCCATGAAAAACGAATCCATATTGAAGCCGCCCCATGGAAAGCACGAAGCGGAGCGAAGTAAAGTCTTCAAAAATACTGAAGGACAATCCCATTCTGTTGGAGCAATTATGAGGAATAGCCATTCTAGAGCATCTATAGAACTCATCCACTCCCCCAATTTTGCTAGTAGAAAAGATACAAATATCATAATTCAAATTAACATTGATCCTAACCAAGGCTTTGCCTTGTTCACATCAGGGGCTCTGGGACTCAAACCCAATTCTTTCCGCGACCCCCCCCCCCTAGAGAGCATTTCTCTTCTCTTTTCTACGATCAGCTTCGATACTTTTCTACTATACAGCTACGCTACGATCTTTCTTCTCTTATGAAATTTCTGGTGACGGTACACTTCACTTCATTGCACTACACTCTACTCTCCATTCTTGCTAAAGCCTCTTGCCATCCGGGTTCCACGGCATTAAGAAGTTCATTGATCATGATTTGCATTTTTGGTTGAGATAAAGAAAATCCCTCCTTAAGTCCATCAAGCCTGTAGGAGTAAGAGTAGTTAATAAATATGGAGAGTTTTGCTTGGTTGTTAACCAAGGGAAAAAATAAAAAGAAAACCACTACTCACCAGTTTCGAATCAAACAAGTATCAACAACAGCCCCTTCTTTGCTTTTCTGATATCATTATGGAACGCGTCAAGATAGGCACCTTATCTATGCAATAATGATCTCGCTCTTCAAGACAGATTCGTGAACGGTCAATCTACGCCATGGAAGTTTCATTTCTGAATGACTTGTCTGCTACCAACTCCTTCCTCTATGGGTAGGCCCAACCACCACACTACACTCTTAGGATAGTTAACGGAACACCAACCCAATATTGAGGAGAATCAGTACACGGAACTTGACCAATCTACGATCACCCTCTGCTAGCAACTTTCTTATCTTACGATATTCATAGTGTCGATTATAGAAGAGATGGAAATTGCATATCATATTAGGATTAACCGAATCAGCTGCGTAGCCCTGTTTCACAGGGGAGGTGTGGCGGCATAGCCTGCTTCCAGAAAGTAATTCATGTTGAAGGTGGTCGCCCTTTTACTTACTTTTAAGCACTTCTTCTTATATGCTCACTTCGATGCTCGATTTTTGCCTTGCTTCGGGGCCTTTCCCTCCCGTTAGCTTAGCTTGGCTTTAGTTAGAAAAATGTCATGTGACTCCTAGTATTTCTTGTTTGTTGTGATTTGGTCAAGTAACAAGAAGTGTCAGCAATCTGTATAGTGCTCTTTCTAGTACTTTGACTTGGCTACATAGCGGTTATCATTCTCACTATGGCGCTTTCTCCTCTTTCTGTTTTATTAGAATTCCCTATACTACATCATAGTCAGGACTGCTCTGGAATAGAGCAAGTAGAAAGAAAAGGAAACTGCAGATGCACGAATGGAATATGCACCTGGAATTGGTATTGGTCTAAAGAGCCGGAAAGGAAGAAGCAACGGACTGAGCGACAAAGCGACGGGATTGAGCGCTTCTCCTAGCGCAGGAGTTTTCGTCGCTGGATTAAGACGACTTAGCGACTTGCCTGAAAGCAGAAACCTGAAGGTTAGCCTTGCATGAACTAGGGAAAGATATAACTCAACTTCCCACTAGTTAGCAAAACCCTAGAGCTTCCCTGCTTCGGTAGAACCTTATACTTTACCAAGTCAAAAGTTTAAGCTGGGATCGATTCACTTTGTGAAAAGATCGACCGTAACGAAGGGGGTTCCCACAGGAAATTCCCAAACAAGATTGGATCACTTCTAGCGGGACTGAACTAGAACTATACAGACTTGATGGACGGGCTTTCCTTTCAACAGTCGAAGCTATAACCCTTTTTCCGTATAAGGCTGAATCAAGACTCGTGTTCATATACGTAATTCCTTGGGTGTCCCCCAGCAAGCCATACCTCTTACTAAAGCGGGCATCGGTCGAAGTAATCCGTTTAGCTGACGGGAAGTTCTATTCTTTTGGATGCGGATCGGCTTGTTTCCTCTCAAACGCCGATCCTATTCACTTCACTTTTTGAACGAGCATGGAAAGACGCTGTCAAAGACTCTAGCCCCAGCGACTATGAAAGCCCGGGTCAATATAAGAAGAGTCCATCCACGGCATGAGAGGAGTGTACAGAAAGCGATCTATAAGAGGGAACGAACGAAACTATGAACTTTAGAAGTAAAACGAAGTGAAGCAATTAGGACTTATTGCTTCACTCCGCATAGCTTCGTTCATTCTATAAGGAACTTTGCTTTGTTCGTTCGAAGTTCCGCTATTAGACCAATGGGCTAACACTTGGCTTCAAGCAACTATCGATGTATTCAGCAAGGAAAGAAAGACTAAGAAGTAAAGGCGGACAACGAGGCGCAGATAGCAGACTTGCCTCAAGACAGGAACATAGAAAGAAATAGAGTAAACCCATGCTCCTTTCGCTTAGAGTAGTGAATCCTGTGAAAGCCGAAGACTAAGAAGAAGGGTTTTAGCGAGCAGGGAAAACTACTGAATACGATAACGATACATTCACAGCGGAACAAGAAGAATCACTGTCGACTCAACTTGACGAGTCAGTAGCTGCTTTTAGAGCTGGGATAAGTAGGGTAGCAGCTAAGATTAACTAAAAGGACTCTCCTCAACCTAGACATAGAACTCCTAGCTCTGGAGCTGATTGAATTGATTCTTTTGAACAGCTACCGAAAGGCTTCGCTCCTCGCTCACAGAACTCCCCCGAGTCTCAGGTCAAGAGAGGAGAGCGATGGCATATCTTGAGTCACTCACTTCTTTTGGGCGCTTTCTGCTTTTATGGTAAAAACCAAGGTTATCACAGTTTGATTTTCTTTAATCCTCATCTCGTTCAGTCTTGATGGCGGCTAGTTTCTTTATTTATTACGTCGTGTTCAGTTCAAAGAGTCATTCTGGCATCTGCTTTCAATGCTTGCTAGTAAACAGCTGTTGTCTCTTTCCTCTCGCCCTTAATTATCTTATAACGTACTCTTGTAAAGAATCGATTCAACAAGAGGAAGAAGAGCTTCTCCCTCTGGTAACTTCGCTACTTTGAGAACAGCGAGAGCAGAATTCGAATCAGACTTTAAGATAGATGTAACTAACTTGCTTTTCTTCCTTACTAAATAAATCCCCTTTCGCCTTCCGCTCCTAGTCCTCTTTATTAATAAGATAAGTTCGCTTTGTCATGTTCAATTCTTCCTATTCTCCTGCTCGCGTTTACAAGGTTTCCGACTCACTCTATTGAGTTACAGCCCTTGTTGGGTTCTGTAAGGAAGCATCTCGATAGGTCCACAACCTGTGCTGTGGTTGATGCCTCAAAAGAGCTAGAATTCCATACTCGATTTGCCGGTTCTTCGTCCCCCCTGAGGATGTGGGAAGCCAATGATAGGAGTGGTTAACTGGATTCTTCTTCGAAGGTACGAACGAAGCGTCTCTAATTGCTTCACTTCGCTCCGCTTCGTTCGATCGAAGTTCCGCTATTGGCCTTGATGCCCTATCTGTGGCGACGCCTAAGCCGCTTTAGTGGGGACGGACTAAAATACCCCATCATAGCACTCTAAGGTTCAGCAGGGAACTATTGAAGCTTCCAGCTTTCTGCCTATATGGATTGTTTGAGCGTAAATAGGCACGATCTTCCTTCGGCACGCGTACAGTCCAAACACAGTCTTGCTCCTATAGCTCTCCTCTCTGGTTGGTCAAGGGTACACACTTCTCTTTTTTTTTTTTATTATTATTTTTTTTTTTTTTTTTTTTTAGCGTATGTTGACCCTTTTTCTTTTCTTTGCTGACTCCTCTCAATGAAATTTTCCATGTTGCACTAAGTTACTTACGGATGTATGCATGCAGTCCGGGAACACTTTGGGGTAAACACCCATCCAAACAACTCCAACAAGAAAAGGTACAAATATGAAAACTTCTCTACCATTTAGATCGGAGAATTTATGGAGGAAATCCGGTTTTAAATTCCCAGAAACCACATGATTATATAGCCAAAGGGAATACGCCGCGCCTAAAATCATCCCAAGCGCTGCTAATGTGGCTACTAAGCTATTTCTTTGGAAAGCTCCTACTAAGATGAGAAATTCCCCGATAAAGCTGCTAGTACCAGGTAAACTCATATTGGCCAAAGTGAAAAAGAAGAAAATGGTAGAGAAATTCGGCATGGCGCTCACTAAACCTCCGTAATATCTAACAAGTCGGGTCTTATGTCGGTCATATAGAACACCAACACATAGAAAAAGGGCTGAAGAAACCAGTCCATGACTTAACATCAGTAGAATGCTACCTCCAATTCCCTATATGTTCAGACTAAACATACCAATAGTCACCAGATTCATATGAGCTACTGAGGAGTAAGCAATGATCTTCTTAAGATCGATCTGTCTTAAAGTGGTCAAGGAAGTATATATTATAGCAATCGCGCTTAAAGTATAAATGAAAGGAGTGAAACAAAGTGTCGCTTCAGGAAACATGGGTATTGAAAATCTTAAAAAGCCGTAGGTTCCCAATTTTAAAAGAATTCCCGCCAAGATGACGGATCCTGCCGTAGGTGCCTCTACATGAGCTTCGGGTAACCAAATATGAACTGGTACCATAGGCACTTTGACGGAGAAAGAGGCGAAAAAAGCAATCCATAGAAAGATTTGGCGCCGCTCACTAAATTCTGTGGTTAATAAAATTTGTAAATTGGTGGTTCCTGTTTGGAAAAGAATCAACAGAATAGCTAATAACATAAAAACATATCCAAGTAAAGTATAAAGGAAAAGCTGATATGCTGCCTTGATCTTTCTTTGTCTCGAACCCCATACCCCTATAATAATGGTAGAGTAAGGGGTGGCCCCAAGGAATTGACCGGTGGTGATTGGTCGAAGCTCCAGTAGGTAGCCACTCCCTTCTCAGGGAACCGTACGTGAGACTTCCGCATCATACGGCTTCGTCTCGAGCTTCCGTCGTCGGCCTTGTCATTAGACCACTATCTATGCATGTATTTTCAGCCTGGACTCTAGAATCTTTTGCTTCTCGGGTGGTGGCGAACAATGCTGCTTGCGTTGCGGGGGATGCCCGCCCGTAGGGCCCGGCCTGCTTCTCGCTCGAAAGAACCACTCACTAGCTAGCCGGACTAGTGGGGGCCTATCTGGAGACATACTGAAAACCATGCCTTTCGAACCAAACGCAACGCCCGTCTTCCAAAATAAAATAAAAAGGGGGAAGAAAGATGGAGTGCAGCCTGTAGAGCACATGTAACGCACAGTCGGGTTGCTCACGCAGTGGATCTCTCTCTTTATCTATAGATATCTAAAAAGAGAGAGAGGCATGAAAGTAATAGCTTTATGTTATGGCCGCCCCCCGGCTTACGGCCTTTACGCTACTACTACTGTGATGTGAGCGGTTCAAATTGGTTTGATCTTTCCCAATCATCCTGACCGGAACTTGTACGCAGCACTTGTACGGAGGTGCATACATAAAGGTTTGGAACCTTTTCTTATCTGAATCTTAAGAACAGGACCCTACCCTATTCTCGAACCCTCTGCCGAGCTCCACTCTGCCCGCATTTATTTTATTTTTATTTATTTATTTTTATTTATATTTTATTTTTCTTATTTTATTTATTTCTTTTATTTTATATTTTTTTTTTGAAGGGCCAAAGAAATGTCTCCACCTGCTGCCAACAGTCTTTCTTCGGAATTCTACTGAACGGGTCGATCCTCCTCCCCCGTTTGTTTTAGCAACTTCTCCTAAGGTCTCCTCGCCAAGAGCTCCCCGGCGACGACAGAGGAAGCAACCCGCCTGCTGCGGCGGGGCGGCTTTTTTCTTTCACAATAAGACCTGGACGATTATCCCTACCCTCGGTAGCTTACGAGTTTACGTCCATCCCTGGTCGGGTACAGTTTCCTTTTTCATTCTCCCTTGTAGCCGTTACCCGAATTCGCGCAAGTGTGTCCACACCCCCCAAACTGACTTGACGAGGAATCCATTCTCGCGAACAAACACAACCCCTACACAAACCTAGGAGCACCCCTTCCTGCATATCCATACAAGACCCGAGTAGGCAGGTCGAGGTCCTACGAGGTACCCACTACTCAGAGTACCCTCCCCAAAGGAAAAAGATGTGTTTGTCAGGTTCGGTTCTTCTTAGTTGGGTTGGGCGGGTTCGACCAGAAATGCTATGCTTACACACAAGACTACCGCTCTTCCCGAAAGCTTCGCGGGGACTACTTTACGACGACGGACGACCGCCCGTAGGGGGTTTACTGCACAAGGCCCCTGCAGACGAAAAGCTTTATCCCAGCGAATATAAGATGCTCAGCTCCGCACAACATAGGGATTAGCACGCTTTCGGGAAGAACATAGAATAGTAGAGGATCCAGCATGCGGAACACGGCGATCATTAGAAATTCACGAATTAGAGATGCTGTAATATACTCTTTCCCATAACTTCTCATACCAGACCAACCCACTAAAATGCAAATAGGGATCCGAAATGTGGTAAACATCACGAAGAATAAAGAGATACCGTCTATACCCAAATAAAAATGGATGTTTTCATAAGGAAGCCATCGAAGGCTTTCCACAAATTGAGATTTGGCCGTAGAAGGATCGAATTGTATCCGAAGAACAGGGGAATACAAAAAAGTAATAAGAGAGGCGCACAGACCAATCAATCGTATCGGTCGTATTCTTGAATTTGGAATGAAAAGAGGAGTAATGCTTCCTAGCACGGGACACAGAATAAGACCACTTAGATCAGAATAGCATTCACAGAAATGTTCTAACATAGAGTAGAATCTAACATTGAAGAGATTAGTTGACAACAGTCAAAAGATGGGTGCCTAATTCCAATAAATACAATAGGGGTCTATCAGTGCAAGTCAGCTGAACACCGTGATTGATGAGTGGGTAGGTGGGTTAGGTGCACCTCTCGCCCAGTGGGAAGTAATGAGGCTAGTCTCCCCCCCCCCCCTGAATGAAGAAGTAGTAAGGCCTTCCCGCGTATACGCCTTTATTTAGTATTTAGTTTAGATTTTTATTTATTTTTCTTTTTCATTACCAATGGGGAATCTTTCTACAAAAAATCTATCTGGCAAAACGCAATTCGTCGAGTTCAATCCAAGGCGCACCTTGCCTTTTTTCAGGTAGCTTTCTTACGCCTATTCAGCTAGGGGGCCATTGGTCATAGCTGACGTCGAAGGAAAAGAAAAAATAATAAGAAAAAATAATAAAAATAAAATAAAAAATAAAATGGGAAAGAATTTGGCGAGTAAGGAAACCAAAAAGAAAACAAAAAAGATCAGTATCATAGTAGTCGTCCTTCCCTGAAACGGAACTTTCATGCTGGAGCAAGAACTAGCATGAAAGTCGATCTATTACAACCAGCGCGGTTGTTCGTATTTCATTTTATTCTTCCAATCCCTTCTTTCTTAGAAAGGCACTCACTGAGTTACTTACGGAATCTCAAATCTTGTGGCTGATCGGCCTCTTTGATGAAAAGTAAGCGCTTTGGCTGGCTACCTAGAATATAAAGATCCTTCACTGCACACTTTAGATATCTGTTTCCATCCAATCAAATACGGAGAAGCGCCTCTAATCTAAAGGCCAAAGAGTGCTCTTTGCGCTACTACGCATCCTTACTCATAGTATAGTGCAAGTTAGGTTTGGGTATAGCAGGACTTGAACCTGCGACCATTAGGTTAAAAGCCCAATGCTCTACCAACTGAGCTATACACCCCAAAAAAGACGTAGTAGTAAATAAGGATTGGTGCGGAAAATCAAAGAGGGTGGCCCCTCTTCATCATATTAAAGGGGTGCTTGTATGAGGCTCGTACTGTAGAGCAAGCAAAGAAAACGTAAGGGCGCGCGCTAGCACTCCTGCAAGAAAACGGCCTAGCTAACGCGCCCCTTATTGAAAAGTCAAGGATATTAAATGATCGATATGAGAAAGAAGCGCTCAAGCATTCGAAGAAAGCCGGCCTTACTCAACAAGCACCTTTCTTAGCTTAGTAAGGTTGCTTGTTTCCACTCATTGAAGATTCTATCTACAAAAAAGGTCAACGGGGGGTACTAATATGGCTCTCACTGAGACCATATACGAGAAGGTGAGGTCGTCTTTATTTCCAGCCGCCATATGGTTCGCCTTAAAGCCTTAAAGACGGAGAAGGGGAGGAGCAGTTATCTATGTAATTACGGTCTTTGTTGGCCGGGGCGAGCACTCTCTTTTCTTTGTCAAATTCCGTCTTACCAAACAAGACTGACTTCTTACCAACCCGCGAAGGGTTGTGAGGCTGGACCAGGTACGAAGAATGAATCTATATCTGTGCACGGAAGGGCCGGCGGCCGCTCAACTGTTCGAGCGCGATGTAGTGGTATTGGTTCCGATTCGACAAAGGTAGAATGCCTGGTCGAAGGTCCAGTACAGTAGGTAGCAGGCGTGTTCGTTTTGGCTCCCGAGCGAGAACGAGAAAGAGGCGATGCACCATCCTTGCTGCTACGTACGTTGACCTTGACTTGACAGATTCATCCAATTGAACCCAAACTCAAAGGAGGACCACAAGCTCGAGGCTCGACGAAAGAGAAAGTCTTGGCATTAATAAAATGGGGTTAGCTGTGAAAGAAAGAGCCCGGCATTCATTTTTGAATATTCATAGCTGAGTTTACTAAAAGAGGGACCAGCTCATCGTAGTGATTAGAGGACACCTCTGATCGTTCACCTCTAATGTGACACGTTCCCTCCCGGTTTGATCAACGGGATCAGTCGGCTAGAGAGCGGGGCTATTCTTCCTCCGAGGAGACAAAGTAGTCTCTTGTACTGACCGAACCCTCAGTTCGGAAGTATTCGTCAACATGTTACGAAGCTCCAGTCTGGCGGTCAACTTGATGCGGGAGAGGCATGAGTGCAGTTCGATCTTGTGGTGTATTCCTTTGTAGTGAGTAGGGCCTCTTTCTCGTTGATCAGTTCGCCTCCGCTCTACTGAAAGGTCTCCATTCCTACGGTGGTTTTGTCAATGAACCCATGGATAAGCAGGCCTTTCTTGCAGACCGATCTTCTACCGAGTTCCTTCCTTCGTAGTAAAATCTGATGCTACGCTTTGGCGATGTTACCCACCAAATAAAAGGCCTGCTAGGTGATCGAAATCGCTCAGGTCAGCGAGGACTCACTCACCTACTCCTTATCTAATACTTTCTTCTATCTACTGAATTAAAAAGGCGACCCGCCGCGCCAGGCTATAAGATAAGATACAGTGTACTACTTGACTGGTAAGAAAGAGCTTCCGTAAGAACTGGAAGACTCTTGTATGTATGGTAACCCTATCTTCCGCTACCGGTGGACTGTTGCACATAAAGGCCGACAGAAGCAACCTTTCTTAGCGCGCTTTTCAAGCGCTTAGCTTCTGCTAGAAAAAGGCGGCAAGGCCATAAAGTAAGTGAAGTTGCAAGCCTAAGCCAAGAAGGTACGAACGAAGTGACAGGCCCTTTTAGAGATAGGGGGTGGCTTTCTTGTGGTAGTCATTGAGAACATCTCTCCTCTTCTCTTAGCGTGCACAGTTTGCTTACACCTTAGCCACATCTATCTTTCTTAGTTTCACGCTGGCCTAATAATTGAATATGAATAAAAGTCAGTCTTTTAGTAAGCGTATATAAGCAGCTGTTTAGTGTATAAGCAATTCTTTAGTTTAGTGGTCGCACCGGTACGATGGAGGTTGGTTGAAGATGATGTTACGCGGCGTTCAGAACCAGTCTTGAAGTGAATGAATTAGAAAGAACGAAGAAGTAAGGAAATGAGACGACTCTTTCTTGAACTATATTATAAACAGACCTTCCCCTCCACACCAATCACGAGTTTTTCTCCAATCCTCTCATATATCGTCGTAACGCCCTTAATGCTAGGTTTTGAAAAAGACTTTTCATGTCATTCCCATTTAGGTCCGATTCGGATCCCTCCGTTGTTTCCTTTTCCTTCCGCACCTTTTCCTCGAAATGAGAAAGAAGATGGTACACTTGAATTGTATTATTTAAGTGCTTATTGCTTGCCAAAAATCCTACTTCTACAATTGGTAGGTCACCGGGTTATTCAAATAAGTCGTGTTTTCCGTGGTTTTCCCATGTTACAACTTCCGTACCAATTCGGTCGATCCGGAATGGATCGGTTAAACATTCTATTAGGGAGCCTGGTCTTGACTTTTCTGTGTGGTATTCATTCTCGTTCGGCTCTTGGAATCACATCCAGCAGTGGTGGGAACAGCTCGCAAAATCCAACCACTTCACCTACTTCATTGCCCTCAACCCTTTCTCGTACCTCTATTGAAACAGAATGGTTTCATGTTCTTTCATCGATTGGTTATTCCTTTCCGTTCGTATCTCATTCTCCAATTTCAGTCTCGATTAGTTCACAAGATTGAATGGCCAATTATCCTCCGGACCCTCGATTCGATTGTTTTCTAAGAAGGTTGAGCCGGGTATGTAAGCCATGTATCTGGGAGGAACTTAAAAGAAGGGCTTTCGGTTTTTTCACCCCGTTTTGTGGTCTTGCAGCTATTTCAATAAATAAGAATATAAAATGATATATAATAGAAGACTTTTTTAGAAGAAAGATTCTATATATGTCCAATCCCCAGTGGTGGTGGGGCCAACCAAGATGTATGTCATCCAACCCAACCTCAGACTCTTTCTTCCCGACCTATTTGACTCTCTGGCCGCAGTTATAGTTATTTAGGTGGTATCCCGAGATTGAAGAGATCGAATTCCTCCAGGGAATGCACGAAACAAAGATATGAACCGGGTAAATAGAAATGGAAAAGAGATGTTTCCAATTCATCAAAATGAGAAGCTTTTTCTACATCCATATGATCTACTAAAGTAGATCGGTATTGCCCATATAATAAAAGCAGATTTTGGTCCATGGAATCCCAAGAAGGTAAGAACTCCAACCTGTCCGATGCTTCTTCGACCATATACAAGTGGGACCTGCACTATGCGCAAGCTGTGCGAAAAACCGCTTCTTTTTTCCGGTTCTGAAACAACTTGGGCGAAATAGGGTTCTACCGGGAAACCATGGATTTTTTAGTTTTCGCCATTCGTTACTAGTTGAGCCACTAGAATGGAATGAGATAAGAATCTCTGGAGATCTTTCCTCTCCACTTACTCGTAACAGGCTTTCCCTCTGTAGAAGACTTCTTCCGAATGGCATAATTGGGAGATTGATTCCTCGATCTTCAAAGAAAACTGACTCCTCCTACTCCTTCTTCTCCTTTAGGATAGGATCGTCGTTGGTCCTTCTTTCACTAATGATCTAATGATCTCACCATTTTCTAGTAGTTCTCGCGAACGCGCGAGGGACTATCCTTATATCGCTTTCCCTTTCTTTTCACTCTCAAGACAAGGCTCTCTCTCTTTATAAAGCGAAGCATAGCGCATGGCGCTGAAAGCTCAATAAACACAGACGAACACGATGCAGGGCATAGCATAAATGAAACCGCTGATCATTTCATAAAACATATATGCTTTCCCTTTCTCGATGCTTTTTTTGGGTGACTCACCAACCACAGCAGTGATCGATGACAGAATGGTACGAACAAATCAAAGTCATTGGATTTGGTAGTTCTCCATGGACTTCTCTCTTTAGCCCTTTGTATATGTTCATAAATGGGTGTGCATCTCCAGATGGGCGGGGGCCGGCCTCCCACTCTCTTATCTTATGCAGCATTTATTAACTTAGCTGGGTTGGGTGGATCGTGCAATAAGCCTCTCTCGACCCTCCTTTTATCATAGTCTTTATGAAAGCCTCTCGCCTTTCGAGATCCGGTCCATCATCAACTCAGTCAGATCTTCTTGTTTGCCCACTTTGATTTGGCTTCCTTTAACGGATTTGATCGGCATTTCGTGCCTGCAGTCCTGCTGAATTCAACCTTTATCAGGGTAGCGTAGTAAGGTTAGAGGGCAACTAGAAGAGTTGGCCCTCTTTCGATTTTTTGATCAATTCGATTGCAGTCTCCGAAGTCCTTCTTGATCGATGGTCCCCATTAGCATTAGTGCTAATTAGCAGCCTTTTGGAAGGCGAGATACTTATGTGTGACCGCGGATTCCACGGTAGCAGTAGTTCTAGCTCTACATTAGGAGCAGGGGGGTTCTATCTAAAGGAGGTACGGACCCCTCCCATAGTACGGTACGATGCAACTGAAAAACTGAATAGGCTACCGCGGCTCGCTTCGCTTTTGTTGCGGAGCTCACTGCTTTTAGAGTAGTGCTTGCAGCTTGCTGCTTTCTGTTCAAGCGGAGCTCGCTGTCTACTCCACGAGTCACCACAGCTTCACCTACGCCACTTGTATATAGACAACAATAGCGCCCAAGATTTGCCCTTCGCGTAGTTCATTGAACCTTCCAACTTCACTCCGTGGCCTGTGCTAAAGAAGCATGTCTTAACTAATTCCTTTGAACTCATTTCAGCTATTCTACCTCTCGATATCTCCGCACCTTGCACCTTTTCTTTCTTTTCCTCATCCCATGATCCTTTCCCATGTCGTGGAAGTGCAGCAGTGCTCCTTCATTATTCATAACGACTATAACCAAGCTGCCAACCAAAAAGCAAGCACCTTCATGGACTGAGACCGTGGAAGCTCCGTTAGCACCTTAAGGCTGTCTTTATCCTGAGAACCCTCGGGAATATTCAGAGACTCGGCAAATGCTTCTAGGCCCACATTCGGAGACAGACCAAGCACCTCTCTTACCCACTCACTATCTAATAAACCGGACTGGCTTATTATCTGAATGAGATCGAAAAGAGAGGAGGTAGCCCAAATCTTCCAATAGGCGCATACGAAAGGTTCTGAAAGAATTGAAAAAGCTCTGAAAAAGAAACAACCCAACCTGAGGAACTACCAACAACGGAAGAACTAGCATTAGCGGGAGAAACCTTTTCTAACCTCAGCTTCACCCCCTTCCTCGAGATTCTTTCTTTGATGATATGCCCTAAGCCCCTTTCAGAAGACCGAAGTCATTGGTGCTTTGCATAAGGGGTAAGAGCGCCATAAAGACTATTGGTACCTATCATAGACTTGACTCATTTTATGGGCTTGAATTCCTTTCCCGAGTTAGAGGGTTTTCTAAAGGTCTTCTCAAGGGCCACTTGGTTCTCAAAAATACTGTTACCCCGGCCAGAGAGTAGAAGTAGGCAAACGGATGTTTCTGGGGGGAACTACGGGAGACGGAGACAGGTGGTTAGGCGATATTCTAACTTCTGGCTCATCGCAATTCCATTTCTTAAAGTGCAAGTCCAGTTTTATATTTTTATGAAAGTGAAAGTCAGGTTAGCCCCTTCTTTCAATTCCAAAGATGCTCTCAAATTGCTATTAAAGATTATTTTACCCTAAGGCTTCTCGCGGTCAGGCAAGCGTGGCAGAGCGTAGCATGTATCCAGCCATCCGACCTACTTACTGAAGGGCAAGCACCAACGAATTACTCACTTCATTCACAGCGCAGGGGAGAGACAGAGAGGGGTCAGTAATAACTCACAACCGGGGTAAAAAGGTCCTACTTCCTTACTCACTCAAGTCATTGCTTTGACGGCCGAAAAGAAAACATTTTTTAGATACTTGTTACAGGCCTGACCAAGAGTGCAAAAAAGCTTTATTTATAATTAGAGTAAGGGCACGCCATTTGCAATGCCTTTTCTTGCTTTGGGACCCCCTTCCGATAGGAGAAAAAAGATTACGTCAATGCCAATTGCCAATGATATAGAGTTTCTAGCAATTACGACTATAAAGGGCAGGAGATGAATGAAAGAATCGTACTGCAACTGCTGAAGAGAGATCAGAGCTAGTACTAGAGGAAGCGATAGCGGACAAAAGAGCTCAGAGAGCAGTGCAGCTAAGCGGGAAGATCTGTGATCTATTTGAAAGAGCATATCGCAACGCACATACTGATTGATTGTATAGATTGAGTCTCGATTAGAGAGTTATGATATATCTATAGTACCCCCATCGATGAGACTTTCCAGCTCGAGGCTAGAAGCAACCAACAAACACTTTAATACAAACAAAAACAGAAATCGGAATTCGTGGGGCTCGAGGCCTTACAGAAAAAGATCGATGAACGATTAAGCGAGACTTTGCCTTAGAGACCAATGTTAAGATTATTAACTTTACCATAACGCTACCAATGTTAAGATTATTAACGTGTCCCATTTCTATTATTCATAACCCTCAAACATTTAATCTTAACTTTATGTTTGTTGTTGTGACGTTATGAACATCTACATATAAGTTTAAGATAAAATTTAACCTGTTATGGACCAAACGCATGAACATTTTTGCACAATGGTAGAGGACCAAATGTTCAAGATCATATAATCAACTTATTAAATAATATATCACAATCATGGACCTTGTCTGTCAAAGGGGCTAAAAAGACTGAAAAGGCGGTCCCTGAAGCAGCTAAGGAGAGTAAGAATGAACCGTCTTACAACAACAAGAAATGCAAGATCACACAGGCGCGTAATTTTTGCGGTGGCTACACCCAAGGTACCTCAAAGACAACCCGCTCCTGTTACACAAGCACCTGCTGCTAGAGCCTATGCTGGTCCTCTACCATGTGCAATGTTGTAAGTATCATCATGCGGGTAATACCCCGTGCCGTATCTGTACACTGTGCGGGAAGTATGGACACTTGGTGGCTACTTGTCACCGTGAACCAAACAATGCCGTGTTAGTTGCTAATCGTGCTTGCTACAACTGTGGGGAACCTGGTCATTTTCGCCCACAACACCCTCGTCTTGCGGGTAACGTACCACAAGCCCGAGGACGTGCCTTCAACATCAATGCAAACCAAGCACAAGCAAACAACGATGTGGTGAACGGTATGTCAAACCCAAACCCCCTCCCCTCTTTTTCCCCGTGATTCCGGCGGCCAACCACCGGCCACCCTCCGGCCGACTCCGGCAAGGGTTAAAACCCCAGAATTCTTCGGATTTCAACCCAAAAAAACGTTCCAAATCGATTCGTGAACACGTTTCAAATTTGAACAAGGACCTTAATTGCGTTTAAACGCCGGTTACGAACCCAATCGGGTTGAATAACCGAAGCCTTTAATCATAGAACCGTTTGATCATTGAAACCTAATAATAATTTAATTAATTGCACCAAAATTGATCGTTAAACTATTCCTAAACTTTCAATAAACATAATTCTATCCGAAACACACGAAATCCTCTCATTCGATTCCTTCTTCATCGCGAACCTGCAACCCAATCAAAACCACCTCCCGAGCAACTTAAACTAAAATTGACAAAGGGCTTAGAGTTGTGAACATTCCCTGAAACTTCACACGAATTTAATTGATTATCATCGCCAATTGCACCTCAATCGGATTCACACAGTCGCGATTGTTCTTCATCTCGTTCTCATCGATTTAAACTTCCAACCAGGTAATTAGATATGCAGATACACTCAAAATCACTTGGGGATTAAAAGCCCGAACGTTGATTTCATTATCTTAAACGAATGGATGTTCAATTTGATCAAAATTGGTTCTAGGGTTTATGTGATTTAGGGGTTTCATCTGAGTTACGTCTTTTAAAATAGGGGAACCGGATTCCAGCAGGCATAGGCTACCCAGCCTACTGGTTAAGCGCGTGTTACCTCATCCTTGAGGTCCCGGGTTCGAACCCGGGCACCTCAACTATTTTTTTAAAGGGTTTTCTGTAATTATTTTAATTACATAAATTTTTAATTATTATAAAAATCATTTTTGTAAACTTAATTAATTTAAAAGTGACCAGATTATTTTCTGCAATTTTTTTTAAATTAAATACTATATAATCTCTTAATAAAATAATATAACAAAAAAAATTTTTAGTTATTTCTTATAAAATGGATTTAAAATGATAGTTTAAATAATAAATTATTATCGGCACAAACGTTACTTTTAGTTTAACCGTGTTATTTTATAATTATAAAAAATTATTTACACTTATATTTATTTTTTTTCCGTTATTATAATGCTTTAATTTCGTTAAATTATCTAAATGGTATAATACTTTTCATTGAAATAAATATAAGTGATTCCTTGTTAAATTTTATCTATATCAAAAACCCCCAACCTCACTTGAACCCTAGTTCACGTTTAATCGTTAATCTTGTTGTTAAACTTAATCTTGTAATATATACATTTAGGTATCTTATAAAAGAAATCGTTGGAGCATCATTTACGTTACTTGAGTTATGATTACCTTTACACCAACTTATATCATGTGAGTCTTTCCATACCCCTGTTTACTTTATTTCACACCTTTTGGGGTGAAACATGTTAACTCTATAAACTTGCACTTGTAAACATCTTGATACTTGTAAACGCACATGCAATTCATCTTTACTTTTTGTCATGGTTACTTGTAATATATGGCCTATATGATACATTATATGTTGACAATCATTAACTATTGCTAGCCTGGCGACGTCATAGATCTATGGGCCTGACAAGCCTATTTGGTGCTAAAGCCGAGGTTATTGCCGGCTCCTGATGACGTTATGCTTGTTCATCATGGGAACAAGTACACAAAGATAATCATCAACCTTGTGCATTTCCTGAAACATGTTAAAAATAAAGGGTCAACTTTGAAAGTTGGTGAGTTTCCATGGGTTAAGCATACATATATATATATATATAAAAGTTTACAAGTAGCAATTCATGTCAATGGTTTACGAATAAAGCAAGTTTATAGATAACATATAGCTACAATCAAACCTTGACCAAGGATATCATTTACAAGTTTAACGATTAGCTAAGTGTACATGGTTCCCATGATGAACAAGCATACGTCATCAGGAGCGGCAATAACCTCGGCTTTAGCACCAAATAGGCTTGTCAGGCCCATAGATCTATGACGTCGCCAGGCTTGCAATAGTAATGATTGTCAACATATAATGTTCATCATATAACGCTCATAAATTACAAGTAACCATGACAAAAAGTAAAGATGAATTGCATGTGCGTTTACAAGTATCAAGATGTTTACAAGTACAAGTTTATAGAGTTAACATGTTTCCCCAAAAGGTGTGAAATAAAGTAAAAAGGGGTATGGAAAGACTCACATGATATAAGTTGGTGTTAAAGGTAATATCAAGTAATGTAAATGATGCTCCAACGATTCTTTTATAAGATACCTAAATGTATATATTCCAAGATTAAGTTTAACAACAAGATTAACGATTAAACGTGAACTAGGTTTCAAGTGAGGTTTGGGGTTTTTGATATAGATAAAATTTAACAATGGAATCACTTATATTTTATTCAATGAAAGTATTATACCATTTAGATAATTTAACGAAATTAAAGCATTTATAATAACGGAAAAAAAAATTAAATATAAAGTGTAAATAATTTTTATAATTATTTAAAATAACACGGTTAAACTAAAAGAACGTTTGTGCCAATAATAATTATTAATTTAAACTATCATTTTAAATCCATTTTATAAGAAATAACTAAAAATATTTTTTGTTATATTATTTTATTAAGAGATTATATAAGTATTTAATTTAAAAAAAATTGCAGAAAATAATCTGGTCACTTTTAAATTAATTAAAGTTTACAAAAATGATTTTTATAATAATTAAAAATTTCTGTAATTAAAATAATTACAGAAAACCCTTTTAAAAAAATAGGTTGAGGGTGCCCGGGTTCGAACCCGGGACCTCAAGGATGGGGTAACACGCGCTTAACCAGTAGGCTGGGTAGCCTATGCCTGCTGGAATCCGGTTCCCCTATTTTACAAGACGTAACTCAGATGAAACCCCCAAATCACATAAACCCTAGAACCAAATTTTTATCAAATTGAACATCCATTCGTTTAAGATAATGAAATCAACGTTGGGGCTTTTAATCCCCAAGAGATTTCGAGTGTATCTGCATATCTAATTACCTGGTTGGAAGTTTAAATCGATGAGAACGAGATGAAGAACAATCGCGACTGTGGTGAATCCGATTGAGGTGCAATTGGCGATGATAATCGAATTAAATTCGTGTGAAGTTTCAGGGAATGTTCACGACTCTAAGCCCTTTGTCAATTTTAGTTTAAGTTGCTCGGAAGGTGGGTTTTGATTGGGTTGCAGGTTCGCGATGAAGAAGGAATCGAATGAGACGATTTCGTGTGTTTCAGCTAGAATTATGTTATTGAAAGTTTAGGAATAGTTTAACGATCAATTTTGGTGCAATTAATTAGATTATTATTAGGTTTCAATGATCAAACGGTTCTATGATTAAAGGCTTCGGTTATTCAACCAGATTGGGTTCGTAACCGGCGTTTAAACGCAATTAAGGTGCGTGTTCAAGTTCGAAACGTGTTCACGAATCGATTTGGAACGTTTTTTGGGTTGAAATCGAAGAATTCTGGGTTTTAACCCTTGCCGGGTCGGCCGGAGGGTGGCCGGTGGTGGCCGCCGGAATCACGGGGGAAAAGAGGGGAGGGGGTTGGGTTTTGAATATTTACAGCTTTAGTCCCTGCAGTTTTCAAATTAATATATTAAGTACAACTTTTTTTTTTAAAGTTTCTAAATTGACAATAAAGCCCCTGAACTTAATTAAACTTTAAGTTTTAACTATTTTATAACTTATTATTATTTAACTTTATAACTTATTAATTTTAACTTTTATAACTTATGATTTCTATTATTATTATTATTTTATTTATTTTAACTATTATTATTATGCTCATTATATTAAAAACAAATTATTAACTCTTAAATTAATGAATTAATGCACAATAAAAGAAACATTCATAAACAACCCATATAGTTTCTTAATGACATAAATGGTCCTTACAAGAACATAACAGGTTTAACTATTAATTAACGAAAACACGAAAGGTTACAGTCTTCCCAACTTTTAAGAATTTCGTCCTGAAATTAAGAATGAACTAAACAACAGATACGGGTATTTCTTCTTCATATGCTCCTCACGCTCCCAAGTAAACTCAGGTCCATGCTTATTCTCCCAACGAACCTTGACGATTGGGGTAGTAGTGGTCCTAGTCTTCTTCATAATGCGGTCCATGACTTCAACGGGTTTCTCAACAAAATGTAATGACTCGTCGATCTGGATGTCATCTAACGGGACATACAGACTTCCATCAGCCAAACATTTTCTCAATTTTGAGACATGGAAAACAGGATGAACCCCGCTAAGATCGGAAGGTAGTTCCAGTTTATAAGCCACTTTCCCAATCCTTTTCAGGATCTTGAAAGGTCCTAAAATCGTGGAGCTAATTTACCCTTCTTCCCAAAGCGAACGACTCCCTTCCATGGTGAGACTTTAAGAAGAACCATATCCCCAACTTGGAATTCCAACGGCTTGCGTCGTTTATCGGCATAACTTTTTGTCGACTTCTAGCCACTTCAAGGTTCTTGCGAATCATGGAAACTTTATCGGTTGTTTCTTGTATGAGCTCAGGACCAGTGATGAAATTTTCACCAATGTCAGTCCAGCAGATCGGGGAACGACATTTACGACCATAAAGCGCTTCAAAAGGTGCCATTTTGATACTCGAGTGGTAACTATTATTATACGAAAATTCCGCGAGAGGTAAATGCGTATCCCAGTCACCACCAAAGTCAAGGACACAAAGACGTAGCAAATCCTCTAGGGTTGAATGGTTCGCTCGGTTTGACCGTCCGTTGAGGATGGTAAGCCGTGCTTAAATCCAGTTGAGTACCCAAAAGTTCTTGCATAGACGACCAAAAGTGCGAAGTGAAACGAGCGTCTCGGTCGGATATGATATGCAAAGGTACGCCATGACGACTCACAATCTCATCAATGTATATACGAGCTAACCATGACGTTTTGTAAGTGTCACGTATGGGTATGAAATGTGCCGACTTGGTCAATCGGTCAACGATCACCCATATGCTATCATGACCACGAGAGGTGCGAGGTAGTTTGGTTATGAAGTCCATGGATATGTGTTCCCATTTCCACATGGAATCTCGGGTTGTTCAAGCAATCCACTAGGACGTTGATGTTCAGCTTTAACCTTCGTACACGTAAGACACTTAGCTATGTAAGTTGCTATGTCTTTCTTCATTCCAGGCCACCAGTATTGACCACGCAGATCCATATACATCTTATCGGAACCAGGATGAATTGAGTAACGAGTTTGATGAGCTTCATTCATGATAAAGGTACGAAGATTATCACGGTTTGGAACCCAAATTCGATTCAAGAAATACATCAACCCATTGGCTTTCGTTTCTAGTTGAGCTCGAAGGTTGTACTCCAATTCCCTCTCCATTTTTCCTCCTTCTTGAACCGCTTGTTGAGCCTCCATGATACAAGTCTCGATGTCATTCTCAATCCTAAAATTTTGCAGCAGTACCGTAGTCTCGTTAACATCCAGACGAATCTCAGTATCAAATTCTCCCAAGGTATCAAACCATTGTCGTCGATCGCGAATTTCTTGAAACGAGACCATCTTATTATGAATCTTACGACTTAGTGCATCGGCTACGACATTTGCCTTTCCAGGGTGGTAACGAATGTCACAATCATAATCACTAATCAACTCAACCCAACGTCGTTGTCTCATGTTGAGATCCTTTTGATTGAAGACGTGTTGTAGGCTTTTGTGATCGGTGTAAACTATACATTGCGTCCCATAAAGGTAATGCCTCCAAATCTTTAAGGCAAAAACCACAGCACCAAGTTCAAGATCATGTGTCGTATAATTCACCTCATGGACCTTCAATTGTCTCGGTGCATATGCTATTTCCTTTCCTCGTTGCATGAGAAAACAACCAAGGCCTTGTTTAGATGCATCACAATATACGGTGAAATCATCGTTTCCATCGGGAAGGGTCAAGATAGGAGCATTACACAACTTGTGCTTTAAGGATTCAAAGGCTTCCTCTTGTTCAGACCCCCATTCGAATGGTTTATTCTTTGGGTCAAGGAAGTAAGCGGTTTCGCGATTCGAGAGAAGTTGGCAATGAAACGTCGATAATACCCAGCAAGACCAAGGAAAGAACGAACCTCGGTTAGAGTTGTGGGAACACACCAATTTTTCACAGCTTCCACCTTTGCAGGGTCAACGTGAATTCCTTGACTATTCACCACGTGTCCCAGAAATTGGACCTCCTTAAGCCAAAATTCGCACTTTGAGAACTTTGCGTATAGTTGTTCTTTCTTCAATAGCTCAAGAACTTGTCGCAGGTGATGTTCGTGATCGGTTTTGGACTTGAAGTAGATAAGTATGTCGTCAATAAAGACAATCACGAACCTGTCTAGATACGGCTTGCATACTCGATTCATGAGATCCATAAAGACAGCAGGAGCATTCGTTAAACCAAAAGGCATAACCATGAACTCATAGTGTCCATATCGGGTACGGAACGCAGTTTTTGGGATATCATCATCATGAACTCGTAATTGATGATAGCCAAAACGTAAGTCAATCTTTGAGAAAATAGCAGCTCCTTGAAGTTGGTCAAAAAGATCATCGATGCGAGGAAGAGGGTAGCGGTTCTTGATGGTAAGTTTGTTAAGCTCACGATAATCGATGCACATACGAAATGATCCATCTTTCTTCTTCACGAACAGAACAGGTGCACCCCAAGGCGATGAGCTAGGTCGGATAAAGCCCTTGTCGGACAGTTCTTGGAGTTGACTAGCTAGCTCTTTCATTTCTGACGGTGCAAGTCGATATGGTGATTTAGCCACAGGGTTCGCTCCCGGAATTAAATCGATCTTAAACTCGACTTCACGCACAGGAGGTAAACCGCTAAGGTCATCGGGAAACACTTCAGGAAAGTCTCGTACAATCAGGACATCCTTAAGATCGTTCCCTTTGACTTTCGTGTTGACCACGTAAGCCAAGAAGGCCATGTAATTCTTGCTTAGACATTTTCGGGCTTGAGTACACGATATGAGTTTGAGTCCTTTGGAGGATTTTTCACCGAACACTTTCAATGTACCCCCCAAATGTAAAGGAATTCGAATGCACTTCTCGAAACAAATAATTTCCGCATGATGTTTGGCTAGCCAATCCATGCCAATGATAACGTCAAAGCTTCCAAGTTTCATAGGAATAAGGTCGATAAAGAAATCATGCTCGGTTAGGCTCAAAATGCAATCACGAATAACGACATCAATGGTGATGGGTTCTCCATCGGCGACTTCGACAGTAAGAGGTCTTTCTAGTTTCGTATGTGGCTTAGCAAGTATAGGCTCAAATTCTATCGAGACAAAACTCTTATCGGCTCCAGAGTCAAATAGAACGTAGGCATAAGAATTATTAATAAGAAACATACCTGTTCAGTTTTAAAGACGTTAACGATACTGGTAAAGCAACATAAGAACTTAGATCATAAGTTGGGGTTGGATTTGACATACCGTTCACACACATCGTTGTTTGCTTGTGCTTGGTTTGCATTGATGTTGAAGGCACGTCCTCGGGCTTGTGGTACGTTACCCGCAAGACGAGGGCATTATGGGCGAAAATGACCAGGTTCCCCACAGTTGTAGCAAGCACGATTAGCAACTAACGCGGCATTATTTGGTGCACGGTGACAAGTAGCCACCAAGTGTCCATACTTACCGCACAGTGTACAGATACGGCACGGGGTATTACCCGCATGATGATACTTACAAACATTGCACAATGGTAGAGGACCAGCATAGGCTCTAGCAGCAGGTGCTTGTGTAACAGGAGCGGGTTGTCTTTGAGGTACCTTGGGTGTAGCCACCGCGAAATTACGCGCCTGTGTGATCTTGCGTTTCTTGTTGTTGTAAGACGGTTCATTCTTACTCTCCTTAGCTGCTTCAGGGACCGCCTTTTCAGTCTTTTTAGCCCCTTTGACAGACAAGGTGCCCGCTCGAATATGGTTTTCAGTAAGTTGAGCGGTGATGGTAATGGCATCTTCCAAAGTTGTGGGTCTACTTCCCACCACGGCATCTTGGATTTGAGGTGGCACCCCCTTGATGAACTTCTCAATGTTCCTAGGAACAGTGTCAACCATGTGAGACAACAGGATGCTCAACTCGTGATACCTAGTTGAATAGGCCAAATGATCTCCACCATATTGCTTGAGATTCCAAAACTCCTCCTCCAGCTTTTGCAGCTCACTTCTCGGGCAGAATTTTGGATGGCAATGTTCTTGAATTCTTCCCAAGTTAGTGCCAAACACAGCATCAGCACCACGATTCCTCTTCAAACTATTCCACCACGTAAGTGCTCTTTGTTGAAGAACACTTGTGGCATAACGGACTTTGAGTGCCTCGGGACACTCACAGTTGATGAAGGTGTTCTCCATGCTTTCAAACCACTCGAGAAGTCCAGTGGCTCCTTCCTTCTCACTAAATCTAGTGGGTTTGCACGAGTTGAAGTGCTTAAACATGCAGGTTTGGTTGTTTCTTCCTTGATTTGCACTATTCTCTCCTTGCCCATTGCCATTAGTGTTGTTACTAGCGTTGGTCATCAAGGTGCTACTCAGTTCGGCAACCATGGTCGGAATGACTGCAGCCATTTGACGGGCAATCATGGCGTTTAATTTGCGGTCGGAGCTACCACGCTTTCCATGATGACAAGACATGCTGGATACAAAATAAGTTAGTCACAGAAATTTGGAGGTAGAAAAATAATAAATCAAACAAGATTTTTCAAGACTTGCAAAACACACAAGGAATGATTCCATTTGGTACGCATTACCATTTGGAAACGTTGACACGTCAAGGTGAGTTAACTCCAATTGCCTTAGAAACTTGTGTATATTGACCATAGTTTATCACTCATCCCAGAAATCCCCAGGTAAGCATAACTAGTCCCACGGGATTTATGCGAAATGCTTACCTTAGCCCGAAGGCTTTTTGTCAGGAAATCCAGAATACAGGTGTCTATGTGTCACACAATATTTCTTTAGGTTCATGGAATTAAAACCTTGATGAGATTTTCATAGATTAGACATAAAGTCTAAAGATTTGAACCTTTTGATATAAAGCTTACGTTCCCACGTGTCGTCGAGAATAAGTTTAAGATATTTCATCGTCGAGAGAATAAAGGATTAAGAATAAGTTTTAGAGGAGACAAGGCAACCAAGTTTCTCAATTATAAGGCAATCCTAACTAAAGGCATCAAGTTGCACATTAGAGGCCCTCCTTAACAAGTAGCATTATGTAGCATGCAACAAAATATATTACAAGATCATAAAGATTTTTCTTATGAGGTTCATGCATCAACTATAGTCTAGGTCACCATTTCTAATAACCTAAATCCCTATAGTTATGGGCTCTGATACCAATCTGTCACACCCCAACCTTAACGGCGGAAACGTCGAGATGTGAGGGTTAAGATTGTTCACAGCCACATAACGCTACCATTAATTGTAAATATGATTAACATAAGATTAAATAAACATTACATCCAAGAGTCTCAATGAAATAAAGATAACAAATGTTCCATTTTCAAGTTTCAAGATATATTATTTATTTTTTTCTAGGTCCAAATCCTAGATGTAGGCATGCTTCAAAAGATAATCATCAACCTTGTGCATTTCCTGAAACATGTTAAAAATAAAGGGTCAACTTTGAAAGTTGGTGAGTTTCCATGGGTTAAGCATACATATATATATATATATATATATATATATATAAAGTTTACAAGTAGCAATTCATGTCAATGGTTACGAATAAAGCAAGTTTATAGATAACATATAGCTACAATCAAACCTTGACCAAGGATATCATTTACAAGTTTAACGATTAGCTAAGTGTACTTGGTTTCCATGATGAACAAGCATACGTCATCAGGCGCCGGCAATAACCTCGGCTTTAGCACCAAATAGGCTTGTCAGGCCCATAGATCTATGACGTCACCAGGCTAGCAATAGTTAATGATTGTCAACATATAATGTTCATCATATAACGCTCACAATATTACAAGTAACCATGACAAAAAGTAAAGTTGAATTGCATGTGCGTTTACAAGTATCAAGATGTTTACAAGTGCAAGTTTATAGAGTTACCATGTTTCACCCCAAAAGGTGTGAAATAAAGTAAAACAAGGGTATGGAAAGACTCACATGATATAAGTTGGTGTTAAAGGTAATATCAAGTAATGTAAATGATGCTCCAACGATTTCTTTTATAAGATACCTAAATGTATATATTCCAAGATTAAGTTTAACAACAAGATTAACGATTAAACGTGAACTAGGGTTTCAAGTAAGGTTTGGGGTTTTTGATATAGATAAAATTTAACAATGGAATCACTTATATTTTATTTCAATGAAAAGTATTATACCATTTAGATAATTTAACGAAATTAAAGCATTTATTATAACGGAGAAAAAAAATTAAATATAAAGTGTAAATAATTTTTATAATTATTTAAAATAACACGGTTAAACTAAAAGTAACGTTTGTGCCAATAATAATTTATTAATTTAAACTATCATTTTAAATCCATTATATAAGAAATAACTAAAAATATTTTTTTGTTATATTATTTTATTAAGAGATTATATAAGTATTTAATTTAAAAAAAAATTGCAGAAAATAATCTGGTCACTTTTAAATTAATTAAAGTTTAGAAAAATGATTTTTATAATAATTTAAAATTTCTGTAATTAAAATAATTACAGAAAACCCTTTAAAAAAAATAGGTTGAGGGTGCCCGGGTTCGAACCCGGGACCTCAAGGATGGGGTAACACGCGCTTAACCAGTAGGCTGGGTAGCCTATGCCTGCTGGAATCTGGTTCCCCTATTTTAAAAGACGTAACTCAGATGAAACCCCCAAATCACATAAACCCTAGAACCAAATTTTGATCAAATTGAACATCCATTCGTTTAAGATAATGAAATCAACGTTGGGGCTTTTAATCCCCAAGTGATTTCGAGTGTATCTGCATATCTAATTACCTGGTTGGAAGTTTAAATCGATGAGAAAGAGATGAAGAACAATCACGACTGTGGTGAATCCGATTGAGGTGCAATTGGCGATGATAATCGAATTAAATTCGTGTGAAGTTTCAGGGAATGTTCACGACTCTAAGCCCTTTGTCAATTTTAGTTTAAGTTGCTCGGAAGGTGGGTTTTGATTGGGCTGCAGGTTCGCGATGAAGAAGGAATCGAATGAGACGATTTCGTGTGTTTCAGATAGAATTATGTTTATTGAAAGTTTAGGAATAGTTTAACGATCAATTTTGGTGCATTAATTAGATTATTATTAGGTTTCAATGATCAAACGGTTCTATGATTAAAGGCTTCGGTTATTCAACCCGATTGGGTTCGTAACCGGCGTTTAAACGCAATTAAGGTGCGTGTTCAAGTTCGAAACGTGTTCACGAATCGATTTGGAACGTTTTTTTGGGTTGAAATCCGAAGAATTCTGGGTTTTAACCCTTGCCGGAGTCGGCCGGAGGGTGGCCGTGGTTGGCCGCCGGAATCACGGGGGAAAAGAAGGGAGGGGGTTTGGTTTTGAATATTTACAGCTTTAGTCCCTGCAGTTTTCAAATTAATATATTAAGTACAACTTTATTTTTAAAGTTTCTAAATTGACAATAAAGCCCCCTAAACTTAATTAAACTTTAAGTTTTAACTATTTTATAACTTATTAATTATTTAACTTTTATAACTTATTAATTATTTAACTTTTATAACTTATGATTTCTATTATTATTATTATTTTTATTTTATTTTAACTATTATTATTATGCTCATTATATTAAAAACAAATTATTAACTCTTAAATTAATGAATTAATGCACAATAAAAGAAACATTCATAAACCATCCATATAGTTTCTTAAATGACATAAATGGTCCTTACAAGAACATAACAGTTTAACTATTAATTAACGAAAACACAAAAGGTTAATTTATGAAAGGTTCAATAATCCTTTATTAGAAATGGTTTCTTAAATTGTAAACGCGCCAGGCTAAGGGATTTAGCCCATGGAACATTTGGTCCATGAGTGTGATACATTATTTAATAAGTTGGTTAAGATTGATATATGTATGCTTAACCCATGAACTTGTTTAACATGATCTTGAACATTTGGTCCATGAGTTATCATTCTTACGCGCCTGTGTGATCTTGCGTTTCTTGTTGTTGTAAGACGGTTCATTCTTACTCTCCTTAGCATTATGGTCAATGTATATCATATCCGACCGAGACGCTCGTTTCACTTCGCACTTTTGGTCGTCTATGCAAGAACTTTTGGGTACTCAACTGGATTTAAGCACGGCTTACCATCCTCAAACGGACGGTCAAACCGAGCGAACCATTCAAACCCTAGAGGATTTGCTACGTCTTTGTGTCCTTGACTTTGGTGGTGACTGGGATACGCATTTACCTCTCGCGGAATTTTCGTATAATAATAGTTACCACTCGAGTATCAAAATGGCACCTTTTGAAGCGCTTTATGGTCGTAAATGTCGTTCCCCGATCTGCTGGACTGACATTGGTGAAAATTTCATCACTGGTCCTGAGCTCATACAAGAAACAACCGATAAAGTTTCCATGATTCGCAAGAACCTTGAAGTGGCTAGAAGTCGACAAAAAAGTTATGCCGATAAACGACGCAAGCCGTTGGAATTCCAAGTTGGGGATATGGTTCTTCTTAAAGTCTCACCATGGAAGGGAGTCGTTCTCTTTGGGAAGAAGGGTAAATTAGCTCCACGATTTGTAGGACCTTTCAAGATCCTGAAAAGGATTGGGAAACTGGCTTATAAACTGGAACTACCTTCCGATCTTAGCGGGTTCATCCTGTTTTCCATGTCTCAAATTTGAGAAAATGTTTGGCTGATGGAAGTCTGTATGTCCCGTTAGATGACATCCAGATCGACGAGTCATTACATTTTGTTGAGAAACCCGTTGAAGTCATGGACCGCATTATGAAGAAGACTAGGACCACTACTACCCCAATCGTCAAGTTCGTTGGGAGAATAAGCGTGGACCTGAGTTTACTTGGGAGCGTGAGGAGCATATGAAGAAGAAATACTCGTATCTGTTTGTTTAGTTCATTCTTAATTTCGGTACGAAATTCTTAAAAGTTGGGGAGACCGTAACCTTTCGTGTTTTCGTTAATTAATAGTTAAACCTGTTATGTTCTTGTAAGGACCATTTATGTCATTTAGAAACTATATGGGTGGTTTATAAATGTTTCTTTTATTGTGCATTAATTTATTAATTTAAGAGTTAATAATTTGTTTTTAATATAATGAGCATAATAATAATAGTTAAAATAAAATAAAATAATAATAATAATAGAAATCATAAGTTATAAAAGTTAAATAATTAATAAGTTATAAAAGTTAAACAATTAATAAGTTATAAAATAGTTAAAATTTAAAGTTTAATTAAGTTCAGGGGCTTTATTGTCAATTTAGAAACTTTAAAATAAAGTTGTACTTAATATATTAATTTGAAAACTGCAGGGACTAAAGCTGTAAATATTCAAAACCCAAACCCCCTCCCCTCTTTTCCCCCGTGATTCCGGCGGCCAACCACCGACCACCCTCCGGCCAACTCCGGCAAGGGTTAAAACCCCAGAATTCTTCGGATTTCAACCCAAAAAAACGTTCCAAATCGATTCGTGAACACGTTTCGAACTTGAACAAGCAACTTAATTGCGTTTAAACGTCGGTTACGAACCCAATCAGGTTGAATAACCGAAGCCTTTAATCATAGAACCGTTTGATCATTGAAACCTAATAATAATCTAATTAATTGCACCAAAATTGATCGTTAAACTATTCCTAAACTTTCAATAAACATAATTCTATCTGAAACACACGAAATCGTCTCATTCGATTCCTTCTTCATCGCGAACCTGCAACCCAATCAAAACCCACCTTCCGAGCAACTTAACTAAAATTGACAAAGGGCTTAGAGTCGTGAACATTCCCTGAAACTTCACACGAATTTAATTCGATTATCATCGCCAATTGCACCTCAATCGGATTCACAACAGTCGCGATTGTTCTTCATCTCGTTCTCATCGATTTAAACATCCAACCAGGTAATTAGATATGCAGATACACTCGAAATCACTTGGGGATTAAAAGCCCCACATTGATTTCGTTATCTTAAACGAATGGATGTTTAATTTGATCAAAATTTGGTTCTAGGGTTTATGTGATTTGGGGGTATCATCTGAGTTACATCTTTTAAAATAGGGGAACCGAATTCCAGCAGGCATAGGCTACCCAGCCTACTGGTTAAGCGCGTGTTACCCCATCCTTGAGGTCCCGGGTTCGAACCCGGAACCCTCAACCTATTTTTTTAAAAGGTTTTCTGTAATTATTTTAATTACAGAAATTTTAATTATTATAAAAATTATTTTTGTAAACTTTAATTAATTTAAAAGTGACCAGATTATTTTCTGCAATTTTTTTTAAATTAAATACTTATATAATCTCTTAATAAATAATATAACAAAAAATATTTTTAGTTATTTCTTATAAAATGGATTTAAAATGATAGTTTAAATTAATAATTATTATTGGCACAAACGTTACTTTTAGTTTAACCGTGTTATTTAAATAATTATAAAAATTATTTACACTTTATTTAATTTTTTTTTTTTCCGTTATTATAAATGCTTTAATTTCGTTAAATTATCTAAATGGTATAATACTTTTCATTGAAATAAATATAAGTGATTCCATTGTTAATTTTATCTATATCAAAACCCAAACCTCACTTGAAACCCTAGTTCACGTTTAATCATTAATCTTGTTGTTAAACTTAATCTTGGAAATATACATTTAGGTATCTTATAAAAGAAATCGTTGGAGCATCATTTACATTACTTGATATTACCTTTAACACCAACTTATATCATGTGAGTCTTTCCATACCCCTGTTTTACTTTATTTCACACCTTTTGGGTGAAACATGTTAACTCTATAAACTTGCACTTGTAAACATCTTGATACTTGTAAACGCACATGCAATTCATCTTTACTTTTTGTCATGGTTACTTGTAATATTGTGAGCATTATATGATGAACATTATATGTTGACAATCATTAACTATTGCTAGCCTGGCGACGACATAGATCTATGGGCCTGACAAGCCTATTTGGTGCTAAAGCCGAGGTTATTGCCGGCTCCTGATGACGTATGCTTGTTCATCATGGGAACCAAGTACACTTAGCTAATCGTTAAACTTGTAAATGATATCCTTGGTCAAGGGTTGATTGTAGCTATATGTTATCTATAAACTTGCTTTATTCGTAACCATGGACCTTCAATTGTCTCCTTAGCATGCTCATAGAGTTATCATTGGCATGAACTTATTATGTCACACCCCAACCTTAACGGCGGAAACGTCGAGATGTGAGGGTTAAGATTGTTCACAGCCGCATAACGCTACCATTAATTGTAAATATTATTAACATAAGATTAAATAAACATTACTCCAAGAGTCTCAACGAAATAAAGATAAAATGTTCCACTTTTCAAGTTTCAAGATATATTATTTATTTTTTTCTAGGTCCAAATCCTAGATGTAAGCATGCTTCAAAAGATAATCATCAACCTTGTGCATTTCCTGAAACATGTTAAAAATAAAGGGTCAACTTTGAAAGTTGGTGAGTTTCCATGGGTTAAGCATACATATATATATATAAAAGTTTACAAGTAGCAATTCATGTCAATGGTTACGAATAAAGCAAGTTTATAGATAACATATAGCTACAATCAAACCTTGACTAAGGATATCATTTACAAGTTTAACGATTAGCTAAGTGTACTTAGTTCCCATGATGAACAAGCATACGTCATCAGGAGCCGGCAATAACCTCGGCTTTAGCACCAAATAGGCTTGTCAGGCCCATAGATCTATGACGTCGCCAGGCTAGCAATAGTTAATGATTGTCAACATATAATGTTCATCATATAAGGCTCACAATATTACAAGTAACCATGACAAAAAGTAAAGATGAATTGCATATGCGTTTACAAGTATCAAGATGTTTACAAGTGCAAGTTTATAGAGTTAACATGTTTCACCCCAAAAGGTGTGAAATAAAGTAAAACAGGGGTATGGAAAGACTCACATGATATAAGTTGGTGTTAAGGTAATATCAAGTAATGTAAATGATGCTCCAACGATTTCTTTTATAAGATACCTAAATGTATATATTCCAAGATTAAGTTTAACAACAGATTAACAATTAAACGTGAACTAGGGTTTCAAGTGAGGTTTGGTGTTTTTGATATAGGGATTTAGGTTATTAGAAATGGTGACCTAGACTATAGTTGATACATGAACCTCATAAGAAAAATCTTTATGATCTTGTAATATATTTTGTTGCATGCTACATAATGCTACTTGTTAAGGAGGGCCTCTTAATGTGCAACTTGATGCCTTTAGTTAGGATTGCCTTATAATTGAGAAACTTGGTTGCCTTGTCTCCTTTAAAACTTATTCTTAATCCTTTATTCTCTCGACGATGAAATATCTTAAACTTATTCTCGACGACCCGTGGGAACGTAAGCTTTATATCAAAAGGTTCAAATCTTTAGACTTTATGTCTAATCTATGAAAATCTCATCAAGGTTTTAATTCCATGAACCTAAAGAAATATTGTGTGACACATAGACACCTGTATTCTGGATTTCCTGACAAAAAGCCTTCGGGCTAAGGTAAGCATTTCGCATAAATCCGTGGGACTAGTTATGCTTACCTGGGGATTTCTGGGATGAGTGATAAACTATGGTCAATATACACAAGTTTCTAAGGCAATTGGAGTTAACTCACCTTGACGTGTCAACGTTTCCAAATGGTAATGCGTACCAAATGGAATCATTCCTTGTGTGTTTTGCAAGTCTTGAAAAATCTTTGTTTGATTTATTATTTTTCTACCTCCAAATTTTGTGACTAACTTATTTTGTATCCAGCATGTCTTGTCATCATGGAAAGCGTGGTAGCTCCGACCGCAAATTAGCCGCCATGATTGCCCGTCAAATGGCTGCAGTCATTCGACCATGGTTGCCGAACTGAGTAGCACCTTGATGACCAACGCTAGTAACAACACTAATGGCAATGGGCAAGGAGAGAATAGTGCAAATCAAGGAAGAAACAACCAAACCTGCATGTTTAAGCACTTCAACTCGTGCAAACCCACTAGCTTTAGTGTGAAGGAAGGAGCCACTGGACTTCTCGAGTGGTTTGAAAGCATGGAGAACACCTTCATCAACTGTGAGTGTCCCGAGGCACTCAAAGTCCGTTATGCCACAAGTGTTCTTCAACAAAGAGCACTTACGTGGTGGAATAGTGAGAAGAGGAATCGTGGTGCTGATTCTGTGTTGGCACTAACTTAGGAAGAATTCAAGAACATTGCCATCCAAAAGTCTGCCCGAGAAGTGAGCTGCAAAAGCTGGAGGAGGAGTTTTGGAATCTCAAGCAAGATGGTGGAGATCATTTGGCCTATTCAACTAGGCATCACGAGTTGAGCATCCTGTTGCCTCACATGGTTGACACTGTTCCTAGGAACATTGAGAAGTTCATCAAGGGGGTGCCACCTCAAATCCAAGATGCCGTGGTGGGAACTTTGGAAGATGCCATTACCATCACCGCTCAACTTACTGAAAACCATATTCGAGCGGGCACCTTGTCTGTCAAAGGGGCTAAAAAGACTGAAAAGGCGGTCCCTGAAGCAGCTAAGGAGAGTAAGAATGAACCGTCTTACAACAACAAGAAACGCAAGATCACACAGGCGCGTAATTTCGCGGTGGCTACACCCAAGGTACCTCAAAGACAACCCGCTCCTGTTACACAAGCACCTGCTGCTAGAGCCTATGCTGGTCCTCTACCATTGTGCAATGTTTGTAAGTATCATCATGCGGGTATACCCCGTGCCGTATCTGTACACAGTGCGGTAAGTATGGACACTTGGTGGCTACTTGTCACCGTGCACCAAACAATGCCGCGTTAGTTGCTAATCGTGCTTGCTACAACTGTGGGGAACCTGGTCATTTTCGCCCACAATGCCCTCGTCTTGCGGGTAACGTACCACAAGCCTGAGGACGTGCCTTCAACATCAATGCAAACCAAGCACAAGCAAACAACGATGTGGTGAACGGTATGTCAATCCAACCCCAACTTTATGATCTAAGTTCTTATGTTGCTTTACCAGTATTGTTAACGTCTTTAAAACTGAACATGTATGTTTCTTATTAATAATTCTTATGCCTACGTTCTATTTGACTCTGGAGCCGATAAGAGTTTTGTCTCGATAGAATTTGAGCCTATACTTGCTAAGCCACATACGAAACTAGAAAGACCTCTTACTGTCGAAGTCGCCGATGGAGAACCCATCACCGTTGATGTCGTTATTCGTGATTGCATTTTGAGCCTAAACGAGCATGATTTCTTTATCGACCTTATTCCTATGAAACTTGGAAGCTTTGACGTTATCATTGGCATGGATTGGCTAGCCAAACATCATGCGGAAATTATTTGTTTCGAGAAGTGCATTCGAATTCCTTTACATTAGGGGGGTACATTGAAAGTGTTCGGTGAAAAATCCTCCAAAGGACTCAAACTCATGTCGTGTACTCAAGCCCGAAAATGTCTAAGCAAGAATTACATGGCCTTCTTGGCTTACGTGGTCAACACGAAAGTCAAAGGGAACGATCTTAAGGATGTCCCGATTGTACGAGACTTTCCTGAAGTGTTTCCCGATGACCTTAGCGGTTTACCTCCCGTGTGTGAAGTCGAGTTTAAGATCGATTTAATTCCGGGAGCGAACCCTGTGGCTAAATCACCATATCGACTTGCACCGTCAGAAATGCAAGAGCTAGCTAGTCAACTCCAAGAACTGTCCGACAAGGGCTTTATCCGACCTAGCTCATCGCCTTGGGGTGCACCTGTTCTGTTCGTGAAGAAGAAAGATGGATCATTTCGTATGTGCATCGATTATCATGAGCTTAACAAACTTACCATCAAGAACCGCTACCCTCTTCCTCGCTTCGATGATCTTTTTGACCAACTTCAAGGAGCTGCTATTTTCTCAAAGATTGACTTACATTCTGGCTATCATCAATTACGAGTTCATGATGATGATATCCCAAAAACTGCGTTCCGTACCCGATATGGACACTATGAGTTCATGGTTATGCCCTTTGGTTTAACGAATGCTCCTGCTGTCTTTATGGATCTCATGAATCGAGTATGCAAGCCGTATCTAGACAAGTTCGTGATTGTCTTTATTGACGACATACTTATCTACTCCAAGTCCAAAACCGATCACGAACATCACCTGCGACAAGTTCTTGAGATATTAAAGAAAGAACAACTATACGCAAAGTTCTCAAAGTGCGAATTTTGGCTTAAGGAGGTCCAATTTCTGGGACACGGGGTGAGTAGTCATGGAATTCACGTTGACCCTGCAAAGGTGGAAGCTGTGAAAAATTGACTATTCACCACGTGTCCCATTTATAATAATCTTATATAGATTATTAAAGAACATAACAGGTTCAACATTCATAATCCTTTATGAGACCATGTCTGTTGGACATTTCTATTAACTTTACCATAACGCTACCAATGTTAACATTCATATAACGCTATCATTATAGTCTAGGTCACCATTTCTATTTCATAATCCTTTATGAGACCATGTCTGTTGGATATCACCCCAACCTTAACGGCGGAAACGTCGAGATGTGAGGGTTAAGATTGTTCACAGCCACATAACGCTACCATTAATTGTAAATATGATTAACATAAGATTAAATAAACATTACATCCAAGAGTCTCAACGAAATAAAGATAACAAATGTTTCAGTTTTCAAGTTTCAAGATATATTATTTATTTTTTTCTAGGTCCAAATCCTAGATGTAAGCATGCTTCAAAAGATAATCATCAACCTTGTGCATTTCCAGAAACATGTGAAAAATAAAGGGTCAACTTTGAAAGTTGGTGAGTTTCCATGGGTTAAGCATACATATATATATATATAAAAGTTTACAAGTAGCAATTCATGTCAATGGTTACGAATAAAGCAAGTTTATAGATAACATATAGCTACAATCAAACCTTGACCAAGGATATCATTTACAAGTTTAACGATTAGCTAAGTGTACTTGGTTCCCATGATGAACAAGCATACGTCATCAGGAGCCGGCAATAACCTCGGCTTTAGCACCAAATAGGCTTGTCAGGCCCATAGATCTATGACGTCGCCAGGCTAGCAATAGTTAATGATTGTCAACATATAATGTTCATCATATAAGGCTCACAATATTACAAGTAACCATGACAAAAACTAAAGATGAATTGAATGTGCGTTTACAAGTATCAAGATGTTTACAAGTGCAAGTTTATAGAGTTAACATGTTTCATCCCAAAAGGTGTGAAATAAAGTAAAACAGGGGTATGGAAAGACTCACATGATATAAGTTGGTGTTAAAGGTAATATCAAGTAATGTAAATGATGCTCCAATGATTTCTTTTATAACATACCTAAATGTATATATTCCAAGATTAAGTTTAACAACAAGATTAACGATTAAACGTGAACTAGGTTTCAAGTGAGGTTTGGGTTTTTGATATAGATAAAATTTAACAATGGAATCACTTATATTTTATTTCAATGAAAAGAATTATACCATTTAGATAATTTAACGAAATTAAAGCATTTATAATAACGAAAAAAAAATTAAATATAAAGTGTAAATAATTTTTATAATTATTTAAAATAACACGGTTAAACTAAAAGTAACGTTTGTGCCAATAATAATTTATTAATTTAAACTATCATTTTAAATCCATTTTATAAGAAATAACTAAAAATATTTTTTTGTTATATATTTTATTAAGAGATTATATAAGTATTTAATTTAAAAAAAATTGCAGAAAATAATCTGATCACTTTTAAATTAATTAAAGGTTACAAAAATGATTTTTATCATAATTAAAAATTTCTGTAATTAAAATAATTACAGAAAACCCTTTAAAAAAATAGGTTGAGGGTGCCCGGGTTCGAACCCGGGACCTCAAGGATGGGGTAACACACGCTTAACCAGTAGGTTGGGTAGCCTATGCCTGCTGGAATCCGGTTCCCCTATTTTAAAAGACGTAACTCAGATGAAACCCCCAAATCACATAAACCCTAAAACCAAATTTTGATCAAATTGAACATCCATTCGTTTAAGATAATGAAATCAACGTTGGGGCTTCAAATCCCCAAGTGATTTCGAGTGTATCTGCATATCTAATTACCTGGTTGGAAGTTTAAATCGATGAGAATGAGATGAAGAACAATCGCGACTGTGGTGAATCCGATTGAGGTGCAATTGGCGATGATAATCGAATTAAATTCGTGTGAAGTTTCAGGGAATGTTCACGACTCTAAGCCCTTTGTCAATTTTAGTTTAAGTTGCTCGGAAGGTGGGTTTTGATTGGGTTGCAGGTTCGCGATGAAGAAGGAATCGAATGAGACGATTTCGTGTGTTTCAGATAGAATTATGTTTATTGAAAGTTTAGGAATAGTTTAACGATCAATTTTGGTGCAATTAATTAGATTATTATTAGGTTTCAATGATCAAACGGTTCTATGATTAAAGGCTTCGGTTATTCAACCCGAATGGGTTCGTAACCGACGTTTAAACGCAATTAAGGTGCGTGTTCAAGTTCGAAACGTGTTCACGAATCGATTTGGAACGTTTTTTGGATTGAAATCCGAAGAATTCTGGGGTTTTAACCCTTGCCGGAGTCGGCCGGAGGGTGGCCGGTGGTTGGCCGCCGGAATCACGGGGAAAAGAGGGGAGGGGGTTTGGGTTTTGAATATTTATAGCTTTAGTCCCTGCAGTTTTCAAATTAATATATTAAGTACAACTTTATTTTAATGTTTCTAAAGTGACAATAAAGCCCCTGAACTTAATTAAACTTTAAGTTTTAACTATTTTATAACTTATTAATTATTTAACTTTTATAACTTATTAATTATTTAACTTTTATAACTTATGATTTCTATTATTATTATTATTTTTATTTTATTTTAACTATTATTATTATGCTCATTATATTAAAAACAAATTATTAACTCTTAAATTAATGAATTAATGCACAATAAAAGAAACATTCATAAACCACCCATATAGTTTCTTAAATGACATAAATGGTCCTTACAAGAACATAACAGGTTTAACTATTAATTAATGAAAACACGAAAGGTTACAGTCAGGCCCATAGATCTATGACGTCGCTAGGCTAGCAATAGTTAATGATTGTCAACATATAATGTTCATCATATAAGGCTCACAATATTACAAGTAACCATGACAAAAAGTAAAGATGAATTGCATGTGCGTTTACAAGTATCAAGATGTTTACAAGTGCAAGTTTATAGAGTTAACATGTTTCACCCCAAAAGGTGTGAAATGCACAAGGTTGATGATTATCTTTTGAAGCATGCTTACATCTAGGATTTGGACCTAGAAAAAAATAAATAATATATCTTGAAACTTGAAAACTGGAACATTTGTTATCTTTATTTCGTTGAGACTCTTGGATGTAATGTTTATTTAATCTTATGTTAATCATATTTACAATTAATGGTAGCGTTATGTGGCTGTGAACAATCTTAACCCTCACATCCGAATTTCATCACTGCAAAGGTGGAAGCTGTTGGAATTCAATTAATAATCTATTTAATCTATATGTGCCAATGTTAATCATATTTATAATAATAGTTACCACTCGAGTATCAAAATGGCACCTTTTGAAGCGCTTTATGGTCGTAAATGTCGTTCCCCGATCTGTTGGACTGACATTGGTTAAAATTTCATCACTGGTCCTGAGCTCATACAAGAAACAACCGATAAAGTTTCCATGATTCGCAAGAACCGTGAAGTGGCTAGAAGTCGACAAAAAGTTATGCCGATAAACGACGCAAGCCGTTGGAATTCCAAGTTGGGGATATGGTTCTTCTTAAAGTCTCACCATGGAAGGGAGTCGTTCGCTTTGGGAAGAAGGGTAAATTAGCTCCACGATTTGTAGGACCTTTCAAGATCCTGAAAAGGATTGGGAAAGTGGCTTATAAACTGGAACTACCTTCCGATCTTAGCGGGTTCATCCTGTTTTCCATGTCTCAAATTTGAGAAAACGTTTGGCTGATGGAAGTCTGTATGTCCCGTTAGATGACATCCAGATCGACGAGTCATTACATTTTGTTGAGAAACCGTTGAAGTCATGGACCGCATTATGAAGAAGACTAGGACCACTACTACCTCAATCGTCAAGGTTCGTTGGGAGAATAAGCGTGGACCTAAGTTTACTTGGGAGCGTGAGGAGCATATGAAGAAGAAATACCCGTATCTGTTTGTTTAGTTCATTCTTAATTTCGGGACGAAATTCTTAAGAGTTGGGGAGACTGTAACCTTTCGTGTTTTCGTTAATTAATAGTTAAACCTGTTATGTTCTTGTAAGGACCATTTATGTCATTTAAGAACTATATGGGTGGTTTATGAATGTTTCTTTTATTGTGCATTAATTCATTAATTTAAGAGTTAATAATTTGTTTTTAATATAATGAGCATAATAATAATAGTTAAAATAAAATAAAAATAATAATAATAATAGAAATCATAAGTTATAAAAGTTAAATAATTAATAAGTTATAAAAGTTAAATAATTAACAAGTTATAAAATAGTTAAAACTTAAAGTTTAATTAAGTTCAGGGGGCTTTATTGTCAATTTAGAAACTTTAAAAATAAAGTTGTACTTAATAAGTTATAAAATAGTTAAAACTTAAAGTTTAATTAAGTTCAGGGGGCTTTATTGTCAATTTAGAAACTTTAAAAATGAAGTTGTACTTAATATATTAATTTGAAAACTGCAGGGACTAAAGCTGTAAATATTCAAAACCCAAACCCCCTCCCTCTTTTCCCCCGTGATTCCGGCGGCCAACCACCGGCCACCCTCCGGCCGACTCCGGCAAGGGTTAAAACCCCATAATTCTTCGGATTTCAACCCAAAAAAACGTTTCAAATCGATTCGTGAACACGTTTCGAACTTGAACACGCACCTTAATTGCGTTTAAAACGCCGGTTACGAACCCAATCGGGTTGAATAACCGAAGCCTTTAATCATAGAACCGTTTGATCATTGAAACCTAATAATAATCTAATTAATTGCACCAAAATTGATCGTTAAACTATTCCTAAACTTTCAATAAACATAATTCTATCTGAAAAACACGAAATCGTCTCATTCGATTCCTTCTTCATCGCGAACCTGCAACCCAATCAAAACCCACCTTCCGAGCAACTTAAACTAAATTGACAAAGGGCTTAGAGTCGTGAACATTCCCTGAAACTTCACACGAATTTAATTCGATTATCATCGCCAATTGCACCTCAATCGGAATCACCACAGTCGCGATTGTTCTTCATCTCGTTCTCATCGATTTAAACTTCCAACCAGGTAATTAATATGCAGATACACTCGAAATCACTTGGGATTAAAAGCCCCAACGTTGATTTTATTATCTTAAACGAATGGATGTTCAATTTGATCAAATTTGGTTCTAGGGTTTATGTGATTTGGGGGTTTCATCTGAGTTACGTCTTTTAAAATAGGGGAACCGGATTCCAGCAGGCATAGGCTACCCAGCCTACTGGTTAAGCGCGTGTTACCCCATCCTTGAGGTCCCGGGTTCGAACCCGGGCACCCTCAACCTATTTTCTTAAGGGTTTTCTGTAATTATTTTAATTACAGAAATTTTTAACTATTGTAAAAATCATTTTTGTAAACTTTAATTAATTTAAAAGTGACCAGATTATTTTCTGCAATTTTTTTAAATTAAATACTTATATAATCTCTTAATAAAATAATATAAACAAAAAATATTTTTAGTTATTTCTTATAAAATGGATTTAAAATGATAGTTTAAATTAATAAATTATTATTGGCACAAACGTTACTTTTAGTTTAACCGTGTTATTTTAAATAATTATAAAAATTATTTACACTTTATATTTAATTTTTTTTTTCCGTTATTATAAATGCTTTAATTTCGTTAAATTATCTAAATGGTATAGTACTTTTCATTGAAATAAAATATAAGTGATTCCATTGTTAAATTTATCTATATCAAAAACCCCAAACCTCACTTGAAACCCTAGTTCACGTTTAATCGTTAATCTTGTTGTTAAACTTAATCTTGGAATATATACATTTAGGTATCTTATAAAAGAAATCGTTGGAGCATCATTTACATTACTTGATATTACCTTTAACACCAACTTATATCATGTGAGTCTTTCCATACCCCTGTTTTACTTTATTTCACACCTTTTGGGGTGAAACATGTTAACTCTATAAACTTGCACTTGTAAACATCTTGATACTTGTAAACGCACATGCAATTCATCTTTACTTTTTGTCATGGTTACTTGTAATATTGTGAGCCTTATATGATGAACATTATATGTTGACAATCATTAACTATTGCTAGCCTGGCGACGTCATAGATCTATGGGCCTGACAAGCCTATTTGGTGCTAAAGCCGAGGTTATTGCCGGCTCCTGATGACGTATGCTTGTTCATCATGGGAACCAAGTACACTTAGCTAATCGTTAAACTTGTAAATGATATCCTTGGTCAAGGTTTGATTGTAGCTATATGTTATCTATAAACTTGCTTTATTCGTAACCATTGACATGAATTGCTACTTGTAAACTTTTATATATATATATGTATGCTTAACCCATGGAAACTCACCAACTTTCAAAGTTGACCCTTTATTTTTAAGATGAAGTGTGAAATGCACAAGGTTGATGATTATCTTTTGAAGCATGCTTACATCTAGGATTTGGACCTAGAAAAAAATAAATAATATATCTTGAAACTTGAAAACCGGAACATTTGTTATCTTTATTTCGTTGAGACTCTTGGATGTAATGTTTATTTAATCTTATGTTAATCATATTTGTTATGGTGATGCTGTGCGTCCATGCGCCCACTAAGTGCTACCACGTTGCCTGCTAGCGTATGATGTCCACCAATGGCCATCGAAAGTCGCTCCTGAAGCGTCTCTACCTGGAAACAACAGCTGACGCATCTCAGATCGTAATGCAGAGTTCTTATCAGTGAGTCCCCTAATCCGCTGTCGCTCTGTGTCCAGTGTGGCTACTAGGGCTGCAAATGCCTGCTCCAGAGGGATGCTCAAGGTAGGGAGTGTAGGCAAAGTAGAGGCGGTTGATGACCTAGTCCTAGGTCGTGTAGGTGCTACTGGTGGTACGCATTCTCTATAAGCCATACGGTTTATGTAAGTGGGGTAGAAATCCCGTTCCACGGAGGATCGAGCTCAGGAGGTATGAAAGGCTGATCCCAGTCTATCTCACCAGGAGATAAGGATGTCGAGGCCAGTTAAATCCCCTATCAGGTACGGGAGAAGTAGGAGGTGACTCAGATCGTGCAGGTCTCTTGCCAAAATTTCTGGACGACGATGCCATGCTGCGAAGTATGTGTTGCGTATGCCAATGAGTATACAGTAAGGAGAGTAACGATGAGTAACTAACAACTGTGCGGTTATAGTCTAGTGTGTGTATGCAACCTAGTTCCCTATAACCAATGGCTCTGATACCAATCTGTCACACCCTCAAAATCCGCGTGCGGGGTTTTACCGCGAGGCGCGTGACATACCAGGAGCTCAGTCATTAGTTACCAAGAACGACTCAATATGATAAATAAACAGAACCAGAGTTAACGTTTAAAATACTGCGGAAGCGTTTTTAATACCAGAAAACCCAAAACATGTAGTATGTAAAGAGAATGCGCAAAACATACGCGCCCCAAACACAATATTTAATATGAAAATACTCCCAAATTTGTAAACAAGGCAAATGTAGATAACTCAACAATGCTGACGTGCGTGCTCCTAGGCAACTGGCAACCTTAACCTGAGAATAGCATACTAAACAAGTCAACACATGGTTGGTGAGTTCAAAAGTTTGCGTTAAAATATAACCAATCAACAGTTTCCAGAGCATAAGTAGTGTATTGCAATAGATAGCTAGTCTATTAACATAAAAATATTAATCATAGTGATTTCGCGATCGAAGCTGACTGTGTTACGTTTGTTGCCTCCCGTCATGACTTACCAGGTCGTGACGAATATAAGTTAGGACAAAATTGCACCCGTTTGACCTCGAGTCGCACAGGTGGGCTCGTCAGACCCAGTAGTACTACCCAAATTTCCCCGCTAGTCAATATTAACAATCCGAAAGTGTGAGGACTTTCCATGGTAAACAACACTATATCAATATTATACACACTCATATATAAAAGCGTTTGTGAACAGTATGCTATCTCCCCCAAAAGAGATTATGTAAAATGAGTGGGGCAAGAACTCACCTGATGCGTACAAGAATTAACTTAGAGCTTAACTTGAAAGAAAGAGGGGAAAGACAACCTTCAAAGGTCACCTAGAACACAAGAGTACATAAGCACGTGTACACAGAATCAACATGAAACCCTAAGTGCTCTACAAACCAAGGAACTCAAGGTTTAAGAAAGACAAGACGCATTTGACCCAGTTGACCCGTTTGACCCGTTGGTGACATTATAGGTGAAATTTCATTCAAACAAGCATAACAGTACATCACACATGATTAACATACAAACTGATTACCTATAACACTTCATTAATCACATGTACCAACTAGATCATCATACAACTAGATATCATACAAGTCATGCGAATCTCAACTATTATCATGCTCATAACATCTAAAATGTTCATTCTTAATCAATCATCAATCCACAAAAGTCCTAGCTTACCTATATAACTCATACCATGATTTTTCCACTAACAGGCCAAACAGGTAACAACCCAAATCAACATTCATACAACATAAACAACACATTTAGTCACCTTAGAAACCATCCATGAACACACTAGCATGGTCCTAATATCCCAAACATGCTCAAATCATCCAATTCAAGGATTTGCACAATTAAAGTTTCCCTTTTTGGGAAAGTTCATCCCAAATTCATCAAACTCACACTACATTCATGAATTCATCAATTATATACCAATTCAAGTCCATGACAACATCTAAACATGATCAACAACACCTAATCATCATGATTCATCAACATTCAACACCACAAGTTACTATTTTTAGCAATGTATGAACTATAACACATCTTCTTGATTTTCAATTGTTCATATCATCAACCTAGCATCTAATCATCATCACAAACACATCCATAACATTCATACATCATCAAATCATCAATTCATGCAAAATAAAGTTACTATTCTTAGTAACCTATGAACCATGAACCAAAATCGAAGCTTTCTTGCATAATCGATGTTAACTAGCATCTATACAATCCAACTAACATAATAGCATCAACAAACAACCAATAACTAACATCCAATTCAGATTTTGGAATTAGGGTTTCGGCCCTAATGTAAATTCCATAAGAACTTGTAAAATCCAACCTTTATTGCATACTTGACGTTAATTAACATGTAATCTACCTAACAAACATTACAACAACAAACAAGCATCAATCGACCATCAATTGCAGATTTCGCATGGAACTTTCGGCCAACATGAAAGATCATCACAAACATGTAAAAATCTAACCTTTAAACATGTAATGGCTTGCAATTGATGATTCCAACGTGTTCTATGCCTTGTAATCGACCAAAACCGAAGATGATTGCTTGTTCTTGGGCTGAATTCAAAGAGGAGGGAGAGGGGAGGTCGATCGTGGCCGATGGGGTGGGATTAGGGTTGGGTTTTGATTTTATTTTATTTAATAATCCATAATTACCCTTTTAACCCTTATAATTTGCATTTTATAAAGATTAGGCTTTTGAATAGTTTTTAAATAGTTTTTAACTACTAAACACAATTATTATTAGTCACAAAAACAATCATGCATAATTTCCATTTATCACAAAACACACGAAATAAATATACACGTTTTCACGTTACGCGATAAAATTACAGTTAACATTTAAATCACATAAGCATAACTTAATAATCACATTGTTAACTTAATTATCATCAATTTAACATTACTGATTATTATTAAGTCACCAACGTTCAACGACAACTAGTGTGTGTGCACGACACGTGTATGCAAGACTTAACGGAACTAACGGAGTTTGGTAACCGGAAATTACCGGATGTCACAGTTTGGATCGTCCTCTCAGACTGACCATCTGTTTGAGGATGATAAGCGGTGCTAATGTGTAGCCTCGTCCCCATCGCATCATGGAATCTTTTCCAAAACTTGAATGTAAACGGGTGTCATGGTCCGACACGATAGACACCGCACACCATGAAGAGCTACAATCTCTTTAATGAATAGATCCGCCAGTCTCTCGGAGGAGTATGTCTAGTGGATCGGTAGGAAGTGAGCACTCTTGGTCAGACGATCACTATCACCCATATGGCATCATACCCTCTTGACGTATGGGGTGAAGTCCATGGTGATGTGCTCCCACTTCCACTCTGGTATATCCAATGGCTGGATCTTCTTGTATGGCTTCTGGTGTTCTACCTTCACTTGCAAGCAAGTAAGGCACTTACTCACATACTCCACTACATCGCACTTCATTCCCGGCCACCAGAAATCTTTCTTCATGTCTTGATACATCTTGGTAGCACCGGGATGAATGGAGTATAGAGTCTTATGAGCTTCGTCCAGAATTCGCCCCCGTAGATCTCCGTATTGGGAATCCACATCCGCCCGAAGCGGGTTCTAACTCCATGGGTATTCTCTCCTAACTCTGTGACCAGACCTCTCATCCTTTCAGAGTTAAGGTGATCTTCTTTCAATGCCTCATTTTGAAATTCTTTGATCTGCTTCATCATGTCCGAGGTCATCACCAATTGATAAGCCTTCACCCGGATTGGCTCGGGTCTCTCCTTTCGGCTCAGGGCATCGGCCACTATATTGGCTTTACCCGGATGGTAGTGGATCTCACAATCATAATGCTTGATCAATTCCAACACCTCCTCTGCCTCATGTTGAGATCCTTTTGCTCAAAGAAATACTTTAGGCTCTTGTGGTCCGTGAAGAATGTGCATTTCACCCCGTACAGGTAGTGCCTCCAAATCTTTAAGGCGAAGACCACAGCTGCGAGCTCCAAATCATGCGTGGGATAATTGACCTCGTGGGTTTTCAGTTGTTGGGACGCGTAGGCTATCACTCTCCCACGTTGCATTAACACACAACCCAGTCCCGAATAGGAGGCATCCGAATAGACCACCAAATCCTCACTCCCTTCGGGCAACGTCAAGACAGGAGCTTGAGTCAATCTTGCCTTTAACTCTTCAAAGCGTCTTCCTGTTCTCGACCCACACAAACTTCACCTCCTTGCGCGTCAATTTGGTCAAAGGTGAGGCTGTCTTGGAAAAGTCTTGGATAAAACTTCTGTAGTAGTCCGCCAAACCCAAGAAACTACGAATCTCGGATGGCGTCTTTGAGACTTCCATTGCGTCACTGCCTCAACCTTTGCCGGGTCCACCATAATTCCTTCAGAATTCACCACGTGACCCAAAAATTGAACTTCGCACAACCAAAAAGCACACTTAGAGAATTTAGCGTATAGCTTCTCCCTTCTGAGTGTCTCCAACACTCGCGTATGTGACCGGCATGTTCTTTATCGCTCCTTGAATAAATAAGGATATCATCAATAACACAATTACTGACTTATCCAACATTGGCCGACACACTCGATTCATCAATCCATAAAGGCAGCTGGCGCATTAGTCAGATCGAAAGACATAACGAGGAACTCGTAGTGTCCATAACGTGTGCGAAAAGCTATCTTAGGAATATCTTGCTCCTTAACCTTCAATTGATGGTAGCTAGATCGGAGATCTATCCTTGAGAACCAACTGGCACCTTGGAGCTGATCAAACAAGTCATCTATTCTGGGTAAGGATATCAATTCTTCACCGTCAACTTTTTTAGCTCCCGGTAGTCTATGCACATCCTCATACTACCGTCTCTTCTTCTTTACAAACAAGACCGGAGCACCCCAGGGAGAGATGCTCGGTCAGATGAATCCCTTGTCCATCAACTCCTGTAGTTGAACCATAAGTTCCTTCATCTCTGTCGGAGCCAATCGATGCGGTGCCTTAGCAACTGCCTTAGCAACGGTAGTCTATGCAAATCCTCATACTACCGTCTTTCTTCTTTACAAACACACCGGAGCACCCCAGGAGAGATGCTCGTCGGATGAATCACTTGTCCATCAACTCCTGTAGTTGAACCATAGTTCCTTCATCTCTGTCGGAGCCAATCGATAACGGTGCCTTAGCAACTGGTTGAGCACCGGGTATCAGATCAATCTGAAACTCAATCTCACGATTTGGTGGCACACCTGGTAAATCTTCTGGGACACGTCTGGAAAGTCACACACCACGGGTACTTCAAACAACTGTGGTACTGACGCGTCACATCCTTCACATAAGCCAGGTAGGCACTATATCCCCGCTTCATGCACTTCTCTGCCACCGCCATCGAGATCACCTTCGGAACTGTAGTGACGCGATCACCGTATACCGTCACGAACTTCCATCGGCGCAATTAATCAAATCATCTTCTTGCGACACATGATGTTTGCCTTATAGGTTACTAACCAGTCCATCCCTAGTACTACATCGAATCCTCCTAGGTGCATCACATATAGTTTAGCAGCAAACCTATGGCCTTCTAACTCTATGCCACAATCCTCAATCATATCAGAAATTCTAGTAGACTTACCTATAGCAGTTTCTACCTCAAATGGCTCATCAATACTCCTACTACTAACAGGCAACTTAGCTAGAAAGCAGCAGAAATAAAACTCCTACTAGCACCAGAATCATATAATACAGAGGCACAAGTTTGGTTTACTAGAAACATACCTGACACGAGTCTGGGTCTACCCGGGCCTCTCCTCGGGTCATCGTGAAGGCTCTAGCACTCAGCCCTCTGTCCTCCTTCTTGGTCCCCTCTTGGTCCACAGAGCTCTCAGCTCTCGCTTCTTGCACTCATAGTTCCTGTGGCTAGTCCTGCCACAGTTGAGCATTTTGGCACTCCACAATCTTTCGCTATTGACAGGATCAGTGATCTAAGTTTGATCAATTAGAGTTGAATCGCAGCGGAATTAGAACAAGAATTAGACAAATATAGCAAGAACACAATAGATATTCAATGGAACAGTACACGGTTATAGAGAAAGAGGGTTTTCTGCAAAGGGATAATATCATTCATGCACAAATGCTTCGGTATGTCGGCCGCTAAGCTGCGTATATCCGCCGCTAAGCTTCGCAGTTACAATTAGGTCAACATTCCTTATATAAAGGAATGTGACGTCTGCTGATGTCACTTGATAGTGACATCTAACAGAATTATTACAAACAACTGAAAGTAAGCAAACTACTGAGAATGTTCACAACAACTGAGAACATCTCAGAGTATGCTAAGTACAAGATGAAACTAAAACTACTGAAACTACAAGTACTGATTACAAGAACATAAACTACTGATTACAAAAGAACTGAAAGGAAAATATAACTACTGAAAGGAAACCATCACAACTACTGAAGAGGTCTTCTTCAGCTGTTGTGACAACATCTGAAACTTGGTCTTCAGTCTTTGTCTTCAGCTTTTGTCTTCAGACTTTGTCTTCAGTTCTTTAGCTTCAGACTTTGTCTTCAGCTTTTTCACTTCAGACTTTGTCTTCAGCTCTTTCACTTCAGACTTTGTCTTCAGACCTTGTTATCAGTTGATGTCTTCAGCTGTTGCAGACTACTTCAGTTGTTGTAATGTCTGTGGGACTTAAAGGTTTTTCTGATCAGGCTCATTGGTTCTTTTGGTCCAACAAACTCCCCCTGAACCAATGCAGCCAAAACCTTTAAGCTTATTGAGGTCCCACTTATTCTTGGCAGAAATACTCTCTTGATCAGCTTCAGAGATATCAGATAAGCACAGGCCAGGGAACAGGTTTCAGTAGATGTGAATGTCAAAGGATGGAAGGGAACTCTGTCTTGGGGAACTGGACACAGAGCTGTTATCCCAACCATGAAACCTACTTCCCATTGATGAGTCTATAAGACTCTCTGACGTAGGCCTCAAGGAGAACAACTTGTTCCTCCTTAGTGAGTTCTTCTGCTTCTCCTTCGAAGAAGAACTCTGGGCCATAGTACTCTGATAGGTACTTTACTGTCTTTCCATTTTTCAACTCAACAGTTGTTATCTCTCTGTAAGCAAATTCATCTGGGTGAGTCCCTTCTAATAACAACTGGAGTTCATTTTTCTTGATCTCTTCAAGCCTCTTGTATAACAACCCCTTCTTGACCATTTTGTTCTCCATTAGAGTTTGAGGGGTCATCTTTGACTTGTAGGCTCTCTTGAAGTCTTCAAGTATCTCCCAGGGTGAGACTACAATGGCCAACATAATAACAGCATCTATGGTCTTTCTCACTTGGCCATTGTATCTACTTGGTATGGATTTCTTATGAATTCTAGAACTAACCCTGGGGTCTGGCCAAATCCTTACTCTCTCCTTTTGATATTGAAAGGTATGCCTGAGAGCATACAGCCTTTGAGCGTGTTTCTTCATGGCTTGTATAGATGATGACTGAGGAAACTCTTTGTCAACCATCTTCAAAAGTTGCTCATCGTGCTGTTTCTGCTGTTCTTCTTCTTCAATCTTAACTTTCACCATTTGCCTCTGAAAGTCTGGTGTGATCATTTGTTGACTTCTGGGCTCAGGTATTTTTAGAACAGCAGAGATTGGCAGACTGTCTTCTTCATCATCTTCTTCTTCTTCTTCTCCATCCTCAACACCCTTCTCCTCCTTCTGGGTGCATCATTGGATGTGGTTTGAGGTGGTTTTTGGGGTAAGGGAGTTGGTTTTGAGGGTTGAGTTGGTTTAAGTTTAGGTTTAGGGATTGGTTTGGAGAGTTGTGGGGTTGGTTGTTTTTGAGTGGGAGTTTGGGAAGGCTGATCTAGCATTTTTGTGGTAAGTTTGGCTTTGGAAAGCTTGGCCATATCAGTTCTCTTCCCAGCACCTGCTTCATCTAAGGCTTCGATAATCAACCCCTTATTGAATGCTTCAGAAGCACAGATTCTGGTGGTTATTGCCAGAATACTGTCTCTGGTCCATGATTTAATCTCAATTAATGATCTTCCCAAGTATTTTGCAATAAACCTGATCATTATCTCCAACCTCTCCCTTTCCATCACACTGTAACTGGCCCATCTCTCTTGTATCTTTAATCTCCAGCCTTCTGATCTCAGTGTCTAATGTAGCTGTATCAAAGCCTTGTCTGAAGAGTTGGTCTATTATTCTGTCCATTGATCTGCTGTGAGCTTCATCAGCTTCTTTAACCAGATCTTCCAATGATTTCTCTTCATCAGGCTTTTGAGTTTCAGCACTTTTCTTTCTCTTGTATGTGATCAGCTGTTTTTCCTTTTCTAACTCCTTTTCTTTCTCTTGTTGTTTCTCATCTTCCACTCTCTTTCTCTTTCTTTCTTTCACTGCCTTAGACTCCCCCTTTTTGGGTGCATTGGGTTCAGGGGTTTGAATGGCAGAAAGCTTCTTTTGTACAGCATCATCAACAAGTGTTTGTAGATTTGAGGAGATCCTCTCATCAATGGCTTTATGCACAATCTCATTAATGATGGGAGTGATGAGAGGTAAGGACTGAGTCCTTTTCTTGGTTCTGGGACTTCTTGCCTCAGACTGAGTCCTTCATCGGCAGTTGCCTCTGGTGAGGTCTTAGAGATGTTTACCAACTGCATCCTGTCATTTGCTGAATCAGTAGAAGTGGCAGCCTCACCAGATGTTCTAACCTCCTCCTCTACACGGGGAGATTGAACATTATAACCCCTGTGCTGTGGGTTATCAGCAGCATGTTGGTCCTCTTCCTCAGCTATTGAGGTTCTCCCCATTGTACATGGTTTCTGGGGAGGAGGAGAGGAATGCAGCTGACTCAGCACTTGTGCAATTATAATGGTTGGGCTTTGAGGGGCGGTTGCATTTGGAGATAGGTTTGAAGCAGATTGCACCCGGGGTGACTGGTGCTCTTCAATGGTAACCTTCTCAATTGAGATAGGTTCCAGCATTGTGGTATCCCCAATTATGGTTGCATCAGGATCCTGTTGAGAGGATGCCTGAGCGGCTAGGGCTGGTGGAGTCTTTGACACTACTGGGGGGTTAGAACCAGTAAGTGTTTCCTGTATTGGTGGTACAGGGGCATCCTCAGGGGACTCATCTCCCTGAGTAGCCTTTTTGGGCTTTTTGGTGTTGGGTTTGGCGGGGACTTTGGATCTGGAAGTGGAGGCTGTGGGTTCCCGCTGCTTGGGTTTTAGCAGCCGGGCAGCGCCTTTCAGTGTAGGGTCAGAGTTGTGCCTGGAGTATACTTCAGGCAATACAGCCGGAGCAGGGACTCCAAGGCCAACAAGGCCGTCTGATTTTAGCTGATTTAAAATTATGGCCATGAGAAACCTGGGATATAATATCCATCTGTTTGCCACAGGTTTCAAAGCCAGATCCTTTAGTTCCATGAAAACTATCTCAGAAAAATTTAGATTTTGTCGTTCAAAGATAGAGTATAATACCTGTTGCCATCGGGAGGACATCTGATCCCATGAGGAGGTTTTTGATGCAAGGCAGACATTCACCATGTGGAATATAAGACGTTCAGCATCATGGAAGTGCTTCTTCAGAATGGTGGTAGCACTTAAGTCTCCTTCATACCCGTTATTGATGAAAGACATATCAGTTGTGCCTTTCGGGTATTCTGTGACACAGGTGGCATCATGTAGATTTAGGGTTTGTCGAATGATGTCTGGAGTGATGACCACCTGTTTCTGGTTAACCAACGACTGGAGAGTGATTTGGCTATCATTCTCACCAGTTTGCACAGAGACGTTGGTCCAGAATTGGCTTAGGGAATTGGGGTATATGGTAGGATTCAGAAGAAAAGCGGTTCGGTACTGGGAATCTACCATAAGATCGATGGCATTATCAAATTTGTTCCAAAAGGCCGATTTCGAGAGGTAGGCAACACAGTTGTGTCTGGGTTTGAGTTTCATGGTCGCCATTGTTGAGAGAGTGAAGGACATAAAACGGCTAATGAAACGTTTGAAAGTAGGTTTAGGTATTTATAGGGTAAGAAAAGGCTGATATAAAACGACTGAAGACCTGGTTTTAACTTTCAGAAGTTGTAACAACTGAAGACTTGGTATTAGTCATCAGTAGTTGTGAAACTACTGAAGACATGGTTTTGGCTTCAGGTGTTGTAAACAACTGAAGATTTGGTGTTAGTCATCAGTAGTTGTAAAACTACTGAAGACATGGTTTTGGCTTCAGTTGTATGAAGTGAAACAGCAGTTGTAGAAACAACTGAAGAGAAAAGTTTCTCATCAGCTGTTGTCGTCAATTCTTAGCTCATCAGCTGTTTCATTCTGACCTCAACACTTATCAGACTTTTTGTCTGATTTTCAGACGTTTCATTGGTCATCAGTACTTATCTGTTATACTGACATCAGTAGTTGTAACTACATCAGTAGTTGTAACCACATCAGTTCTTTTCAACAGATAGAGTACTTCAGTACTTTTAAGTAATTTAGTCTTCAGTAGTTATGAAAACTACTGAGGATAAAAGAACTTATCAGTACTTATTTGTGACAATAGTATACGAATGCTCATCAGTACTTGTTGACTGAGATCATCAGTAGTTGTCACTTATTCTAGCTGCAGCATACCAAGCCTTAACACTAGGTTTTGGAAAGTTGAACTGTCCAAAGGCTTAGTAAATATGTCTGCAAGCTCATCAGCACTAGGAACAAACTTTGGATCAATCAGACCTTTTTCAAAACAATCCCTAATAAAATGGTGTCTGATCTCAATATGTTTGGTCCTAGAGTGCTGGACTGGATTCTTGACAATACAAAGAGCTGAAGCACTATCCATTAGTAATGGAGTCTTAGTCTCTGTAATGCCATAATCCAATAATTGATTCTGAAGCCAGAGTACCTGAGATGTACAACTTGCAGCAGCAATGTACTCGGCTTCAGCAGTGGATGTAGCAACAGATGTTTGTTTCTTACTCTGCCAAGAAACCAAACAGTTGCCTAGGAATTGACATCCACCAGAAGTTGATTTTCTAGTTAATTTACACCCTGCATAGTCACTATCAGAAAAAGCAACTAATTTGCAAGAGTGCCCAGTGGAATACCAAAGACCTAGAGATTGAGTACCTTGCAGATATCTAAAGATCCTCTTGACTGCAATCAAATGAGACTCTTTAGGAGCAGCCTGAAATCTAGCACAAACACAAGTTGCAAACATAATATCTGGTCTAGAAGCTGTTAAGTACATCAAGGACCCAATCATACATCTGTAAAGTGTTTCATCAACAGCTTTACCTTTCTGATCTGCATCCAGTTGTGTGGTGCTGCACATGGGAGTAGAACAGGGCTTACAGTTTTGTAAATCAAACTTTTCCAAAAGACTCTTTGTGTATTTTGACTGATGAATGAAAGTTCCATCAGCCTTTTGTTTGATTTGCAAACCTAGAAAGAACTGTAATTCTCCCATGGCACTCATTTCGAATTTTTGTTGCATCAACTTTGTAAATGCATCACACAACTGTGGATCAGAGGATGCAAAAATAATATCATCAACATAAATTTGAACAAGGAGCTTATGCTGACCCACTTTCTTAATGAACAAAGTTTTATCTATGGAGCCTCTAGTGAAATTATTCTGAAGAAGAAAATTTGACAGTGTTTCATACCAGGCTCTAGGAGCTTGTTTCAACCCATAAAGAGCCTTATCAAGTTTATACACCCAATCAGGATGTTTATTATCCTCAAAACCTGGTGGTTGACACACATAAACCTCTTCTTTTATTTTACCATATAAAAATGCACTTTTGACATCCATTTGAAAAACTTTAAGATTGTGGAATGCAGCATAGGCTAAGAACAATCTAATTGCCTCCAGTCTGGCTACAGGGGCAAAGGTTTCATCATAATCAATACCTTCTTCTTGTGAAAACCCCTGGACAACCAGTCTGGCCTTGTTCTTGACAATTTGCCCATTTTCATCTGTTTTATTCCTAAACACCCATTTAGTGCCTATTGCACACTTACCTGGGGGTAGAGGAACCAGTTCCCACACTTGCTGCTTTTTGAACTGAAGAAGCTCAAGCTGCATGGCATCAACCCATCCATTGTCTCTTAATGCAATATGATAGTTCTTTGGCTCTTGCTGACTGATGAAGAGAGCATAGAAGCAGAAGTTGGACAATTGACTTCTAGTTGAGACACCAGCATTGATATCACCAATGATTTGAGACATTGGGTGATTCTTCAGCTCTTGGTACACTATGAGATCTGTGCAAGTGTTTGTAGCACGCTCAGCAGCAACAGATGTTGATCCAGATTCTTGAAACCAAGTATTAGATGGCAAGTCAAATGAAGTAGAGGATTCAGAAATCTCATCAGCATTTGTTGTGGATGGTGCTACTGAAGCTACAGGAACATCAAGTTTAGTAGACTCAGGCAGTTGATCACTAAACTTGAATAGGTGAGTACTGGGATCATCATCAACATCAGTACCACCAGATGGATGACTAGCTGCAGAAGGTGATGAATTCACATGATCTGCAACAGCTGGAGGCTGATAAGGAACATATTGCAGTATGTCCAGATCAAACAACTCCACAGGGTTTTGTGGGATTTTGTCCTTAGGAGATTCATTGAACTTCACATGCAAGGTTTCTTCAACCATCTTTGTTCTGCAGTTGAACACTCTGTAAGCCTTGCAAGTGGATGAATACCCAACAAAATACCCTGCATCCACCTTAGAATCAAACTTTTGGAGTTGATCCTTTGTGTTGAGAATGTAACAAGGACACCCAAATGCTCTGAAGAATGAAATTAGAGGAGCCAAATGATGTAGAACTTCATAAGGAGTCTTCATCAACCTCTGATTCACTAAAGCTCTATTTTGCACATAGCATGCTGTGTTGACAGCTTCAGCCCAAAAGGTCAGTGGCAAACCAGAGTCAGCCAACATGGACCTTGCAGCTTCAATTAGGGTCCTGTTCTTTCTCTCCACTACTCCATTTTGTTCTGGAGTCCTTGGGATGCTATACTGCCTCTTGATTCCTTTTGAAAGGTAGAAATCATCAAGTGTATGGTTTCTAAATTCAGTTCCATTATCACTTCTTATACACTTGACTGATAGGGAATACTGCTTCTCAACATACAACACAAAGTTAATAATTGTCTGAGCAGCCTCATCCTTTGAATGCAAGAAGAAGGTCCATACAAATCTGGAGTAATCATCCACAATTACCAGACAGTATTTCTTCTTTGCCATGCTCATTACTCTCACAGGACCAAAGAGATCCATGTGCAGTAATTGCAAGCAGGCAGTGGACTTTGGTTCTTCTATAGGAGGGAATGAAACTTTGTGTTGTTTTCCTTTTAAACAAGCAGTGCAGGTTTCATCACAGTGGAACTCCTTTATTGGTAGACCTCTCACTAAACTATTGTGGATCAGCTGATTCATGTTTTTGAGATTAACATGACCCAGCCTTCTATGCCACAGTTTAGATTCCTGAGGAGAGGCCTTGGAGAACAGGCAAGGATGACCTTTTAAATCAATCTTCTTTGACAAATCCAAGGCATATACTCTTCCTATCCTGTTGGCCTTCAGGAGAGTATGTTCATCCAATACCTTGTCAATCAGCCTCAGAACTTTGGAAGACAGAATCCGGCAGTTCTGGCTTGTGAAAAGTGCAACATGCCCTTTATCACACATCTGACTGACACTCAGTAGATTATACTTGAGATTCTCCACATGGTTAACATCATCAAATCTGATTTCTCCATTTGACACAAATCCTTTCCCGATGATGTAACCCTTAGCATCATTTCCAAATGAGACAAATCCCTTCTTTCCTTGAGAGTAGTCATTAAGAAGAGAACTGCTCCCAGTCATATGCATAGATCCTCCACTGTCTACATACCAGATGCTTCTTTGGCATGCTGAAGAACCCTGCATTTATCATAAGAAACTAGTTAGCTTTAGAGACCCAAACCTTTTTGGTTTTGGGTCTGTTTTCATCAACAGATTTAACCATAACTTGTTTCTCATGATTAACAGCTGATGAAGGTGGAGATGGTGCTGAAATGGATTTCTTAGATTTGGGCTTGGATTTCCTTTTCAGTGGTTTGATCACAGGTGCATCTAGTTGGTTAACTCTCCCCAACAAATGCTGAACCATCATAACAAGTTGTGTCTGATTTGTTGCTAAAGCCTTCAGCTCATTTGACACATCAGTACTTGTTTTTGATGAGTTCCTGTGACCCACCATTTCCTCCTTCTTGAAATTCACAGACTTAGTCTGATGTTTATCATGAGGAACACTATCAGCTGTTTTCTGATAAACCCCATCCTTCTTTTTGGATTTTGGTGAGGCCTTGGGTTTATCAGTTTGAGATGACTGTGGTACAAACTTGGTCTCAAACTCATTTTTCATTTTATTAATCTCTTCTTTAATGAGCTTATCTCTGTTGAGTTTGGAACCCTTTTTGTACCAGCATTCATCAGATAGATGATTGAATTTACCACATATTTCACATGGCTTATTCTTCATCTTGGATTGATCAACTGCTGAAGTGGAAACTACTGAAGGTGTGATCTTCAGTACTTTCCTCCTTTCAGTACTTGTGTTAAGTACTGAAGGATCGGTAACAACTGAAGACTTGTTCTTCAGCTGTTCTCTATCCGTCCTGAAAGACCGTATGATAGATTCCTCAGCAGTTGTTAATCCTTTTATTTCAGCAGATTTGAAATGCTTTTCAGATGTTGTGACTTGCCCTTCAGTACTTGGAGTACTTTGAGGGACAACATCTGAATTGCTCAGCTTCATGTGTTTATCAGCATTTAAACCATCAGGCAATTGATTTGCTGAGATCTTAACACTGACTTCATCCTCTAATTTTGTATTATCATTTGAGGATGAATCACATGATGATGTGGTTTGGAAATTACTTTCACCTTCAGATTTTACTATTGATTTTGAAGTAAAATCAGTAGGTGGTGCAGTATGATTGTAACCTATTCCAAACTTCACATTTGAAGCTGTTTGCTTGCTGAGAAGCATTTCAAATCCCTTGCAGGATGTTACCCAGCGGTCACACTCAACTTGGGTAGCTGCAAGTGTCTCTTTGAGACTTCTGTGGTTCTCAAGTATGACCTCTACCTTAGCCTTTTCATCATTAAGTTGGCATTTAAGCTTGTAAATCTCATCATCTTTGTCATTAAGAGCAGACTCATACTCAGCTTTTCTTTTGGAAATAGTTTTCTCAAGCTCAAGATTTTGATTGATTAAAGCTACATTTGCCTCTCTAATAGAGACAAAGGCAGCTATGCATGATTCAGAACATAACTTGGCTTTAGCCTCAGAAGATACCTGGGTTACCTGTGAAGATGATGCATTGGAGCAGGAACCCTCAGTAGACTCCAGGGCCATGAGAGCAAGATTCCCAAAAGGATGTTCACCACCATGTTGACCAGCACCAGCAAATAATTGCTCATTGAAACCAGAAAGATCATCTGGTAAGCTGCTCCAGTCAACAACTCCTGGTGTGAAGAAGCTGTGATGAGGTTGAGATTGTGATGGAGATGGTTGAGGCTCAGGTAGGGCTTGAGGTTGTTGTGCTATAGGAACTTGAACTGGATTTGGCTGTGGCATGTAATAGCAGGGATATGGATATGGCATTGGACCCTGAGGGACAAAATATGCAGGAGATTGAGGTTGTGAGTGATGACCAGAACTAGCAGGATGTTGCCCTTTGTTTTGTGAACTATTGCTTGGAAAGGTCACAAAGGGTGCAGAGGAGTTAGATCCAGTTGATCTACACTCTCTTGCAAAGTGCCCAAGCCTGTGGCATTTGTGACACCTCAACTTACTCTTGTCAAAACCAACTTTGGTTTTGCCAGAGAGTCCTGGAAATTTCCTACCAGTTCTCTTGTAGAACTTTTGAGATCTGATATTGATCAAGGCCATTTGGCTCAAAATATCCATCTCTTCTAAATCATCATCAGCAATACCCATCAAATCATCCATGATAAAGCATAAATTATCACTATTACACCCAGAATGACTGTCAACACCAACAAATGCATGATCAGAACTGTTTGAAGAGAAATCTATATGCTCATCATAATGGCTTTCTGATCCAGCATATTCTGACTCATGACCGACCAAGGCAGTGTTCCCTGGTACAAAGTCATCAGTGAGCTTTCCTGATGATGCCAGATTCCTTTTCTGCTCTATCTCTCTTTCAAATGTAAGCAGTTTCCCATGGAGTTGGGTGAGAGATAGGCTATCCAGATTTGCACTGGAGCGTAGGACAATGGTGTATGTGTCCCATCTCTCAGGCAGTGATCTGAGGAATCTGTTGTTCATCTGGCTGTTAGTATACTCATGCTTGACCATTTTCAGCTCAGAGATCAAGCAGGAGAAACGCTCAAACTGTTGAGTCAGTGTCTCACCCTTCCTATGAGAGAATGTCTCATATTGTTGGGCGAGGATTTCTCTGTTGTTTGCTAAGACCTCATCAGTTCCTCCGAATTGTTCCTTCAAAGCATTCCAGAGGTCATGAGCAGTTTCATGATGCATAAGCCCAGAATAGATTTCATTAGGCAGTGCCATGGCCAGAATTCCATGGGCTTTAGCATCAATCTCAAACAGTTTACGATCTTCATCTGAGTATTGCTCCTTCTTCTTCGGAACCATTTGGTTGGTCTCCGGATTGTTCACCATAGGCTTGTGTGGACCGTGAACCACAGATGTCCAACAACCTGAACTGTTAACAGACAGGTGATGGAGCATTCTTCGTTGCCATATGTTATACTCACTCCTAACCAGCATCGGAGGCTTGGTTGAGGAGCCAGTATTGTGAGGGTCATTAGATGGAGTAGTCATTCTCAGATTCAAACCAATTCAATCAAGTTTCAACAGATTTAGCACAAAAACACAACAAACTCAATATGAACCAAGAAGAAACTCAAATTGAATAACCAGAAGTAGCAGAAGATCAATCTCTATAACCAATTCTTGCAAATATGCTAATTCGATCAAACTTTAGATATCGAAATAGCAGTTTCAATGATCAATTGTTAAACCGATCAATGATTAACCTGCTCTGATACCATTTGACAGGATCAGTGATCTAAGTTTGATCAATTAGAGTTGAATCGCAGCGGAATTAGAACAAGAATTAGACAAATATAGCAAGAACACAATAGATATTCAATGGAACAGTACACGGTTATAGAGAAAGAGGGTTTTCTGCAAAAGGGATAATATCATTCATGCACAAATGCTTCGGTATGGCGGCCGCTAAGCTTCGGTATATCCGCCGCTAAGCTTCGCAGGTTACAATTAGGTCAACATTCCTTATATAAAGGAATGTGACGTCTGCTGATGTCACTTGATAGTGACATCTAACAGAATTATTACAAACAACTGAAAGTAAGCAAACTACTGAGAATGTTCACAACAACTGAGAACATCTCAGAGTATGCTAAGTACAAGATGAAACTAAAACTACTGAAACTACAAGTACTGATTACAAGAAACATAAAACTACTGATTACAAAAAACTGAAAGGAAAATATAACTACTGAAAGGAAACCATCACAACTACTGAAGAGGTCTTCTTCAGCTGTTGTGACAACATCTGAAACTTGGTCTTCAGTCTTTGTCTTCAGCTTTTGTCTTCAGACTTTGTCTTCAGTTCTTTAGCTTCAGACTTTGTCTTCAGCTTTTTCACTTCAGACTTTTCTTCAGCTCTTCCACTTCAGACTTTGTCTTCAGACCTTGTTATCAGTTGATGTCTTCAGCTGTTGCAGACTACTTCAGTTGTTGTAATGTCTGTGGGACTTAAAGGTTTTTCTGATCAGGCTCATTGGTTCTTTTGGTCCAACACTATGAGACCGGGCTTCCCATGCGTGAAGCACACAGTCACTCCCCTCATACAATCACCAGTGTGCTCCCTACCACATCGGTCACACTTCCTCAACCCTGGGCCTGATGACACCACCCGTCGGTCATCCATCCTCCTCCTCTTGTTGTTTGGGGTGTAATCGCCACGCCCAAACCGCTTACCTCTCCAGTTCTTATCACCTCCATCTGCTTTCTTCACCTCAACCACTGCTACTTCCCTTTCATCATACAACATTCCCACCAAAACCACTGCCGACCTAAAATTGCTCGGTTGGGTAGTGATTAAGTGTTTGCGGATGTCGGCCGGTAGTCCCTGAACGTACCGATTGATCTTCCTCGATACCGGCGTAACCTGATCCGGCACCAACCTCTCCATTTCGTTAAACTTGGGGGTATATTGCTGGTGGGTCATAGTTCCCGCCTCCAGCTATAAGAACTCCCTTTTGATCTTGTTGAGTTCTCAGTGAGGACAGAATTCCTCAATCACCAGCTCCTTCAGCTCTCCCCATCTCATTCTCTCGATGGCTCTGTCACCCTCGGCTTGGACAAGATTGTCCCACCAACATAGTGCCAAGTCGACAAACGAGTGAGTGGCGAACATCATCTTCTGGTCTTCCCGACACTCACTGATCTTCAATACTGCCTCCATCTCCCTTATCCAGCGGTGGGCAGCTACAGCATTACCATTACCATCAAAGGTAGGGGGTTTACACTATTGGAATGCACTGTAGCTGTATCCCCTCACGGTTTCCCGCACCACCACCTCTTCTTCATCACTAGAGGCTCCCCTTCCAACATTTATCTCCTCCTCATCATTTTGACCTCTTACATTCTCCCTCTGGCCAGCAGTCGTCCTCCTCTCTTCCTCCTTCTCTTTCCTTTCATCTTCTCTAACAGCCCGGATAACTTCAGTCACGACAGACGGTAGGATTGTCTGCATGACCTGGTGAACCTCCTCCACCACTGCCTCTGAGGCCCTCAGATTTGCACTCTCATCACCGCCCTCCGGGTGATGAAGCCCAGGCTCACCAGGAGCCGTCTCTGCAGTCCTCATCTTATTCTTCACGGCCCGTGGCCTACCACCACGACCACCCCGTGTTCCACCTCGAGAAACCTTAGATAATCTACCTCCGGCCATCCTCTAAACACTATAAGATTCAAACACCAACATGGTCATTCAAGGTAATAGATCAGTTTATGTTAAGTATAGTAAGTCCCTAATTACAGTGGCCAGTTATGATTAGCCACTTACTTTACTCTTCATCCCCCGAGCATTTCCTATCCTGACTACATCAGTACTCAAATCTACTAAAAGCACATAAATCAAATAGCACACGCACATAGTACCGGTTAACATTAAGAAAAGAAATACCTGATGGCACGTAGCTACTCGGGCTGGCATCCCTCCATTCGTCCCATTCTCAGTTAAAGTTTAGGTTTTGAAAATATTTACCTATTTCTCTTAAACTTTGCCTCTGATACCAACTTGTAAGGCCCCGTTCCCGGAGACCTCACAGTTGGTCAATCATAGCATTAAATATATAAAACATTTCATAATTCATAAATTAGTGCAGCAGAATTAATATCAAAAGCCATTCACTTCATTCATAAATAATGTTGCTAAGCAATACATTGTTATTTGTTAATAGTTACAAAAGATCATATTAATTGCATTACAAAACAACAATATTAGTATGCGTGAAGGGATGCCAATCTAGCCCCGGCGAGTAGCCTCCCCGAGTGCCATCCTCAGCAAAATTGCCTGCCAACTGAAAATGCATAAAAGTCAGCGTTGCTGAGTGAGCTCTAGTTTTAAACATTAAAATACCTTGAAAGATTTGTATATGAAAATACTCCTTTTAAAATAATATATTTTTCTTTCATATGCGATCACACAACATACGTACAGCTAAGATAACGTCCATTATCTTCTTTACCATTTTCATCATAGTTCATCCGAACCTTTATTTTAATCTTTCACTTAATCTGGACCAATGTGCTATGCCCCCGATATTGCGCACTAAACTGATACTGGGCCGAGGTTTACAAATAGACCCCATACTGATGCACGAAGCCGACTCCAGTACCGAGGCAGCAACAAGGGTCACCTTAATCTCAAAGATTGACCCTATGTGCATCCAATGGGTTAGCTAAACCGTACACAGTTGAGCTTACAACCTAGTGGTTGTGAACCTCATGTGAATTTGTTTGCAAGACTTTCTTCTGTTCTTTATGTTCCACTTCATTATCATTAATCTTTCCACTTTCTTTAATGATAATACTTTACGTTATACGGATAAATCACACCACGTAAAGTCACATAATAATAAAATAAATAGGAACACAAGAACAACCCAAAAATATGCATAAAATAATCAGATAATAGCATCAAGTCAAACCAGGGTCAAACCCTAAAATTCTGATTCCCCAAAATTCCAGAAAATTTTCTAAGTGTTTAGGCGCATGGACACTATGCAGGCGCATGAGCCCTGCTTAGGCACATTAACACTATACGGGCGCATGAACTTACACTTAGGCATTTCAACTCACTTCTGGGCGTATGAACTGTTCAGGTGCATGACCAACACCTAGGCGCCTAAACAAAAGGGCTGGGCGCACGAGGTACTGTTTGGGCGCATGAGTCTATACTTGGCATTTTCAGGCAAAATCTTGGGCGCATGGGCACTATTGGGGCGTATGACCCTCACTTAAGTTTTTCTAAGGCAAATTCCCTGGCGCATGGGCCCTGTTTGGGCGCATGGCCTGTACTTAGGCGTTTCTAAGTCAAAATCTCAGGCGCATGGGCCCTGTTTGGGCGTATGACCACCTGTTATTCATTTTCTAGAATTAAACCTAGCTCAGATCTGCATTTGCACCTGTTCTAAGCAAAAACTTAACATTCTAAGCAACCACAACACATAACCAAGCATAAACATAAGCGCAAACATATATATACATACGGGCAAACATAAACCAGTTGTAAAACATTTTAATCATGCATTTTCAGCCCCAAAACAGTTTAAAACACATAGAAACCGGGGTCTAGAACTCACCTATTGCAGCAAACAAGCAAAACTCCACCAAACTTGCTTGCACAAGAGTTCAAACACCTAGAACAAGCAAAACAAAAACCCAAACACAAGGAGCACATAAAAATTGGTTATAAGGATGGAAACCTTAACAAAACCGAACCAATTAGCACAAAACACTCACCTCCGAAGATTTTCAGCCTCTTCTTCTCCAACAAACCGAGAGAAAGCAAAAATTCGACTTCTTTCTTCTTCTTTTCGGTCGAACAACAGCAACAGCAGGATGATATGGGCGGCCATGCCCATATAAAGTGCATTTTTGACTTTTTGGTACTATTTACACAAAGCACCCCTCAACTTTGCCTTCTTTTTATTTTCTTCAAAATACTCTTCTTTTCTTTTTATTTTGACCGAGGTTTCGGGTGTTACAAGTTATAACCAGTCGCCAAATCAAGACTTCAAACTTCAAAGGTCTACACCAAATTACACACATGTAATACAAATCGCCTAACTGCATATGATAAACCTGAACTAGAGGGGTTGGGCTTAGTCAACAGATTGAAATGAAACTAATGTCTATAAAATGAACTTAGGAACCTTGCCGGTCGGTAGCTCTCTAGACCACGAACACCCACTTTAGAAACAAGCTAAGGAGTCTCATGAACCCTTTTTACTTTAAAACTTTTGAGGTGAAATACATACTCGTTGGATTATTGTTTTCATGGTGCAATACCACCTGATCTTGTCCTCGAATGGAGCACAATCATTAACTCCATCAGGAGCCGCATGACTTGTGGATAGTACTATTTGGGGAATCCCCCGCACACAATGGGCCCTAAGGACAGGGAAACCCTCCATTGAGATTTAATAATCATTGTGTCACAAATTAGTGTAGATTATATGTGCTTAGCAGGGCACACTTAAACCCATAACAATAAGGGGTATGGGTTAGGGGATGTTCTAGTACTCGGGAGGGTCACCCGGGTCCAGATTTGATTGTGATACTTTGTAGAAGCCTCTTGAAGATTAATATTTAGTCTTCATTAGTCTTTGTATAGTTTTTTGTCTAGTTTAGGGACTTATTTTGTAAATATATGTTCCTTTTGTATTGATAGTATAAATAGCATAGATAAGGTATTGCGTAAAAAAGAGACCTGAAAAGCACTTAGAAATCAGTAACGAATTGTAACTGTTTTTCTCTACACTTGTACTTTCTATGCAATCTATCAATGAAACTATGAAGTTTTTATACGTTTCATTAGATTTGATTACTTGTGTTTGTTTTGATTGAATTGTATCATAATATCATCACAGATAGATCCATTTTGATCCTATCAAATGGTATCAGAGCTGTTGGTTTAGTGATTTGAGTTTGTCAAACTGTAGAACTTTTGAATCACTTGAACCTAATATTGATAAGCAATTAAATCTAACAATTGTTGATTTCAATTGTGTTTCATCATCAGAAACATGAATTGAATCACAATTTGCAGTTCAATTCGTTCAAAAATTAAAAAATTGATCAAAACAGTAGTCGAACTGTTCTTCAATGTTTCGAACTGATTTTTCAATCTAAAGATCGAATTGTGTTGTTGTTTGATGAAATTGAAGATGAAGGACTGTTAATCGATCAAATTACAGTCTAATTGGAAGTTTTCAGAGCAATTCAACAAGTTTTGAAGATTTTCAGCAGATCTGAGTTCATTTGAATCTGTTGAATTTGGCGCATTAGGTCAAAACACAACTGAAAATTGCCCAAGTGTTTGGGCGCTTGACAACTGTTCAGGCGTTTCACAACTGTTATGGCGTTTTTGTTCTAGGCGTTTTACCACTGTGGGGGCGCATTACAACTGTGTGGACACTTTGAAACTTCCAAAAACTAAGAATTTTCAGGCGCATTAGCACTGTTGAGGCGCATCTGAACTATTTGGGCGTTTTTGACACCCAGGCATCTGACAACTGTTTGGACGTTTCATAACTGTTTAGGCGCATTACAAGTTGGAGTTTGAGAATTCTTCTAAGGCAATCCCTTAGACGTTTCAGTCAAAGTCAAAGGAGTTTCACCACTATTTGGGCGCTTCATCACTGTTTAGGCGCATCAACTCAACACTTAGAAATTTTTTTAAAAAAAAATTAAAAAATCCAAAAAAAAACATTTTCAATTTATTTTTTTAATTCAAAAATTAAAAACAACAAAAACAAATCTTTTCTTAAAAACAAAAATTAAAAATGGTAAAATCATAAGATTCTGAGAACAGAGTTCCCAAGATGAAGAACAGAGCAGACTTTAAGAACTGGTCCCTTAGATTGAAACATCATCTTAATTCTATTGACACTGACTTGTGGAAGTCAATAGAAAAAGGACCTCATATTCCAATTACTTCAGATGGTCCTGATGGAGGAATTATGTATACAAGAGATTCTCAAGAACCATATAAAGTATGATATTAAAGCCTATTCTTTGATGTGTAATGGATTACCACTTGAAGTCTTAACTAGACTTGATGGATATCAAACGGGATACACTATGTATAAAGCTTTGAAGATAATATGTGAAGGTGGTAAGGAGATTCAAGATCTCAAGAAACAGAAACTGAAAAGGCAGTTAGAGCTGTTTGAGCATTTATCTGGTGAAACCATAAATCAGATGATGAATAGATTTGTACAGCTTACAACTAAGATGTCAAATACAGGTATTAAAAATGACTTAAAAAATCTAAACTTCAGGCTTCTCAATGCTCTTCCATCTTCATGGAAACAAACAATAACACTGTTGAAGCATACTGAGAAATTTCCTATGGATCTTGATCTGTTGATTGCAAAAAATTGAGTCAGTTGAGATAGATGAAAGCTCAAGAAACAATGATAGAGCAACATCAATGTCTCAATACAAGTATGTTGCATCTCCAGCTAGCACTGTGGAGAATGCCTTTATTGCAAAGAATGAGAATTTACCAGAAGAAGAGGGTGATCTGTTTGTTGGAGCAGGGTTCCTTACAGATTCTTCATATACAAGTGCTCCTACTTATGCATCTCAACCTCAACCTCAGTCTCCTCCTAAAGCTCAAACTTCTAACACTCATACTGAGACTCCATCTTCTAACTCTGCTAAACCTAGCAAAGTTAAAGATGTTATTAGCATCCTTTTACAGGATGATGAGTCCAAATCAGCTTTTACTGCTTTCATGGCTAGTTTTCAAGCATATCAAGGTAGTCATCTAACTCAATTAGATCTTGTTTTGCAAGACTTATTTGAAATTGATCCAGATGATATGGAGGAAATAGATCTAAACTGGGAGATGGTGATGATTGCATACAGAACTCAGAAACACTCTTATGTCAACAGGAACTACAAGCCAAGTGCTAACAATACTATTGGATTTGACAAGTCTAAGTCAAGGTGTTTCAACTGCAATAGCTATGGTCACTTTTCAAGGGAATGCAAAGCTCCCAAAAACAAAGGAGGAAATAGCCAATCGAGTTCAAGAAATCTGAGGTTTCAATAATCATCTCAGAAGACATTCCAAAAGCCATACCAAAGCTTACCAATACCTAAACTTAAAGATGAATCTAAGTCATCTGAAGAGCCAAAGAAAGCTCTAGTTGTTAGCATTAAGGATGGATATGATTGGAGTGCTTATGCAGAGCAATTTACTGCTGATCTAACTTCCAGTTTATCTCTTATTACAGAAGTTCAAGGAGAAGATTGGTCAGAGATAGTGATCCTAAAGCTGAAGGTAATTTGAGAATGAGGAAGAAGAATATGACTGGAGTGATAAATCTGATCCTAAAGAGGATTCAGAAGAAGTTGCATTAATGGCACAGTCTGATCAACCAAAGGTTGAAAATTCATCTTCTAAATCTGAGACTTCTTCACCTAAATATCCTAAAATACCAGCTGAAGTAAGAGAAAAACTATGCACCAAATCTTGCTTTGAACATGTAGAATATTATCAAACTTACTCTTATAAAATCTATAAAAAGCTTAAACAAGAGGAATTAATGCATAATAAACTTAAAAATGATCACAAAATATCAGATGAAAAGATCATTTCTCTACAAACTTCATGGAACAAAACTTTGAAAGAATTAGAAATTGTTTCCAAACAACTTGAAGAAATGACTAAGAACTTGGAATAGGAGAAAATAGCACATGCTGCTACACAAGTTGATCTAGCAAAAGTAAAAAGCTCCAAAATGATTGTGGAACAACTGGTAAGTGAACGAAAGGACAAACAAAAAGCAGGCTTAGGTTTCACACACGAACCAATGCCTGAATCTATAACTAACACTTTACCAGAGAACTTCAATACGTATGATCATTCTCCTAAAAATAAGGCTAAACTTAAAGCTTTCCAAAACAAAAACAAGATTTCTGATAGTGAAGAAGAGAAAACCAATATTGAAATCTTTGAAGAAAAAGATACTGAAAAGATCAAAAACGGTCATCCAGTAAAAGTAAAATCATATGAACCACGACCAAAAAGTAAGAAAATATTTGTTCCAAAAGAATCTGTGTTGGAATAAGTGATCATTAAAAACAACAAACAAAACTCCAAAAACAAAGATAAAGCAAAACAAGAAGAAGGAACATCAGAAGATTCAAACTCTTATGGTCTAAATAATCCAGAGTTTATTAAATGGCAAAAAGATCAGAGAGAGAAAGAAACTGAAAAAGAATCTTCACCTGAAGATGTTCAATCTTAGATAAAATCAAGTTCTACAAAATCAAGGAACCAAAGAAGAAGAAGAAAATTGATTAAAGCTAAAACTAATCAAAATAAGAGTCAAGAAAATCAGACAAAAACAACAAATCAAGCAAGTTAATTTAAACCAATAAAATTTGTGTCTGTTGGTAATTTGAACATGAACTTAATTCAAGAAGTGTAACAAACACCTAAGAACCAATCAAACTCTGATCTGAAAACATGTTCAGATTTGAAGACTTTCGCTATCGGTAAATGATTTGTTTCTAAGGATTCTAAGAATGCAGTTCATGTACAAAAGTCAATATCAAATATACAAAAGAATAAATTGCCAAATCAAAAACAAAATTTGTCAAATCAAAAACAAAAAAATTAACTTTTTGATGCCTAAATCTAAACAAGGATCAAACATTGCATTAACATCAAAAGTTAACAAACATTTGTTTAACACACCACAAAGTTACTGTGAAATCTATGACATGTATAGTCATAAGATAGCTGAATGCTTTTTCAACAAGTACTGTCATATATGTGATATGAGAAATCACTTAAAAGCAGATTGTTATTTTAATAAGTATTGTACCTTCTGTGATGAAAGGACTCACAATACAGAAAACTGTTACTTTAGAAAGAGTTCACCAAGGAAAGGATTTGCTAATACATAATTGAGCAAAGGTTATGCTAATCCTCAGTTTAAAAGAAATCAAACTATCAGTTTTCAAAGATTAACTAATCAACCTTCCTTAGGTTTGAGATCTTTCAAAATAAATGACTCTATGAGACCAAAACAATACATTCAAGATCAATTCATTCCAAGGTCTATTAGAATGAATGATAAAAATTTTGGAAATTAAATTTTTTCAAAAATTAGTCATTCAAATGGTATGAATTTTCTTAATAGTGATCAAAAATTTGTGAATAATAGAATTAGTAAATTCATCAAAAACAAGCCTGATGTTAATAAACTTCATTTTAAACAATTTACCATCGTTGATAAGTTTGGCAAGCCCAAGACCATTTCGGCTTGGGTAGATAACTCAACTTAATTTCTTTGTCTTGCAAGTATGCCCGAGAAGACCGATTAACACATGGTATATGGATAGCGGGTGTAGCCGGCACATGACAAATCATGCCTTAATTCAAGATTTTAAGTTAAAGGATGGTACACACGTCTACTTCGATGGTGATGTAGGAGGAAAAATCACAGGCGAGGGAATAGTATCCAACGGGATAATAAGCTTCGATAAAGTCAACTTCTACTCACAGTTGAACTTTAATCTGTTAAGCGTTTCCAAAATTTGTGATAAATCATATTCTATACTTTTTGATGATTCTTTTTGCTACATTTTGAAGCCAGGTTTTCATATTAGCAAAGACTGGGTAGTTGTTAAATCTGTTAGGGATCGAGATGTATACAAGCTGGATATGTCTCAAGTTGATCCATCTACAGAAACAACTTGCCTTTTTGCTCAAGCATCAAATGACGAAAGTCAGCTTTGGCATAGACGTCTCGGACATTCCAATTTCAAGAATATGAACAAGCTTGTAGCGGGAAATCATGTTATCGGCCTTCCATTAAAGAAGTTTACCACTACTGATCTCTGCTCAGCATGTTTAAAGGGGAAGCAACACAGAGCGTCTTATAAGCCCAAGCAAATAAACTCAAATTCCAAACCTCTCCAGATGTTGCATATGGACCTTTTTGGACCAACAAATGTGAAGAGTATTGGAAGAAAATCTTATTGTTTAGTTATCATTGATGACTTCACAAGATTTTCATGGGTTTTCTTTCTGAATGCTAAATCTAAAATGATTGAATTATTAAAATAATTCATCACAAAAGTTGAAAGCCAATTAGAACAAAAAGTAAAAATAATAAGAAGTGATAATGGAACGGAATTTAAAAAAGCTAATATTGACATGTTTTGTGCAGAAAAAAGAATTGCTCATCAATTCAGTGCTCCCAGAACTCCACAACAAAATGGAGTTGCTGAAAGGAAGAGCAGAACTTTGATTGAGGCTGCACGATCCATGTTAGCAGATGCGAAAATTCCTATCACTTTTTGGGATGAAGCCATATCTATTATTTGTTTTGTATAGAATCATACTTTAATTGTAAAAGACAAACTGAAAACTCCTTATGAGCTGATGTTTGGCAGGAAACCAAATATAGATTTTCTTAAATCTTTTGGTTGTCCAGTTTTGATTTTAAATTCAAGTGATCATCTAGGAAAATTTGATTCAAAATCTGATGAAGGATTTTTCATTGGATATTCATCTGTTTCAAAAGCCTATCGAGTTTATAACTCTAGGACAAATGTTATACTTGAAACATTAAACGTTAAATTCCTTGAAAATTCTTTTCCATCTGTTTCAAATGGTCCAGCCTGGTTATTTGATTTAGATTCATTGTCAAAATCTTTTCAATCTAACTTGTTTGATCAATCTAACTTGCTTGATTCTACAGGTAAGAAGAAACCTCAAGGAGATCTCGGTTCTTTCAGTGATGATTTAGATTCTGATGATATGGATGACTCAATCCCAGATTATCCATTTTTCTCTTTTGTCAAAGATTCAATAATTCGATTTGATGATAATGATGATCTCTCTCAAAAAGGTGAAGATCATTCCATTTCAGAAAATCAAGATGTTTCACAACCTATTCCTAATGATGGTATAGAAATTGTTCAACCTGAGTCTGGCACGCCATCTATCTCTGGTGATATAGTTGGTACCGGTAATCTTGATTACTTCATCAACTCACCGACTCAAGTTCACAATTTCAATCCACATTCTTTGAACCTATTGCATCAGCTTTCTAACTTGAACGAAACCAATCTGGATATTCATGTTCAAAGGAATGAGATTCCAACATCTCGTATTCACAAGAACCATCCAACGTCTCAGATTATTGGTCCATTGAATGAGAGACAACGAGAAGTAAATCAGAACAAGCAAATCATTACTTATACTCGGGTTTTCTTTCTCAAATTGTTCCTAAAAACGTTACCGAAGCGTTAAAGGACAATAGTTGGATTGAGGCTATGAAAGAAGAATTATTGTAATTCCGCAAACAAGAAGTATGGAATCTTATGGATTTACCTGAAGGAGAAAATGCCATAGGCACAAGATGGTTGTTCAGAAACAAAAAGATGATCGAGGAATTATTATTAGAAATAAAGCGAGACTCGTTGCACAAGGATACACCAAGAGGAAGGAATAGATTATGATGAAGTATTTGCTCCAGTTGCAATGCTTGAATCAATTCGTGTCTTCCTGGCTTATGCATCATTCATGAAGTTCAAGGTGTACCAAATGGAAGTTAAAGGTGCTTTCTTGTATGAACCAATCACCGATGATGTGTTCGTAAAGCAACCTCCGGGTTTTGAAGATTCGGAATTTTCTCATCGTGTGTACAAGCTTAGCAAAGTTTTGTATGGACTCCATCAAGCTCCTAGAATCTGGTATGAAACATTATCACAGCACTTAATCCAACATGGATACACGTGAGGGAAAATCGATCCGACTCTGTTTATCAAGAAGGATGCTGATGATCTTTTATGTGTACAAGTGTATGTTGATGATATCTTGGGTGTGTATTATCTTATGTTATGAATTACATTAAGTCTTGTGTCATAAACTTATGAGCTCACCAACATTATGTTGATGTATTTTGGGTGTGTATTTCAGGAGAAGAATGAATTTACCAAGTGATCATGGATAGGAGTGACCTAGTCAGACATTTGGAGTTTAGCCACCACCCTAATTCTAAACATTATCATTTGAGACATTTGACTAAAGTTTATGTATTTGGGATTTAGGAAACAATTGACTATTATTGGTATTTGCTATGGATGATTGGATGTTAATTAATTAGGTTATGTTTATTTTCCGCTGCATTGTGTTGATATCAGTAAGTCACAGCCGAACCAGGTCAACGGGGTGTGACAGATTGGTATCAAAGCCAATGGTTTCAGCGAATTAGGATCTTACCCATAAGATACCTAGGCTTTAACCGCACATTAGGAACTAAGGAAACTAAGAAATGGACCCCCCCCAAGCTATGACCTTAGGACAACCTCCGACACTGCATACATTCATTAAAATTTTGTATAATTTTTGTTGTAATTTCTGATTTTGAATATATATATATACTATTCATGTTGCATTTTACCTTGTTTTCTCATTAGATGGAAGGAAACCAGAATAGGGGAATGACCATTTATATCAGTGACTCACCCGATGTCCCACCCCCGCATTATCACCAGATCACCATCCCACCACCCACGTTCGTACCAAGCGTGGGTGCAGGACCTTCAAGACGCCCCCAGTCCCATGAGATTGGGGAGTATGCCCTTCTTGGGCAAGAGTATGGGGACCCTAAATGGTACAGATGAAGGAGTTAGAGCCTTCAGAAGATTCGTCGGATTCTTCTGCCCGAGCCAGTTCCCTACGACTTGGCGGAAATAGGGGCGAGGCACCTTGTGCGAAGCAAATGGCATGAATGTCCATCCGACCCGTCCCCACATTCCAGCAGGAATGGGGTAATCTAGTTACATGACTGACTGGGGAGCCACCAGCCTGTTGTGCCATCTTTGCCACCACCACCACAACCGGTAGTACCATCGTTGCCACCACCGCCAGCCTCACTATATCTGATTGGGTCTTATGGTGGTGACGTAGCAGCGTGTCATAGTTTCCATTTGGCCCGGTCAATGTACTACACTGACCCCTATGCCGAGTCGACGCGCTATTCCAGTACGTCTCACCAGATGTTTGTTGTCCCGCCTTTGTACCACTAGGGACCGTTGACTGGAGACTCCACCATGGAGGAGGTATGGCGACGACACCAACACTAGGACACAATGAAGCAAGAGAGGGATGAGGCGGTGTCCGTAGTGAAAAGGATGAGGAGGAAACTCTACAGAGCTGCCCAGAAGTGTGTGATCGACCCGAGGTCTCGTTACCGCCGTTGTCGTCATTGATGTTGCTTTACTTTCCTTTTATTTGTGTTATTCAATTCGAAGAACTATGTATTTGTACGATATGAGTGAATATTCACTCATGTCACACCGGATTGTATTTGGACTTAATTTCCTTTGTACCCATAACGGTTTCGCTTTGACTTGGACTTTTACGCTTGTTTGGGTAAATTTTGTTTATTACCTATATGTCTCGTGTGATGATGCTTGGAGTACTTAATGTCTAAAACTTTGACTGATAGTGTAAACTAAAATGTAAAATGAATGTTATAGCCATGCCAAGGGGAAGAGGTCGAGGATGCGCTCCCAACACAATAACAGGTGCCACCACTCGATCTAGGGCATACACCAACCCAACCAATGAATCCTTTGGTGAAAACACTAACGAAACCAACGATCTCAACAACAACCATAACACCGATAACCCTACCAACACCACAATGAAACCAACCAAGAATCTAGACTCCAACAATTGATTGTCGAGGCCATTGCCAATGCCCTGCCCACCATTGCCGCCCATGTCAATGCTGAACACAATAAAGAAACACCTGCAGGGGGCAACAACGATGATAGGAATACTAATACAAATGAAGAAAATCGTGAAATGGCACGAGTGCAAACTGGGTGTGCATATAAGGCCTTCATGGCATGCAAACCAACCGATTACTTTGGAACCAAAGGTGCTACAGGAACCATCCGCTGGTTAGAGGAGATGGAAGTTGTACTTGATACTAGTGACTATGCTGAGGAGAACAAGGTGAGGTTTGCTACACACTCACTTAAAACTGGTGCCATGAACCAGTGGAACACACTGCTGCAAACCCAAGGCAGAAATACAGTGAACCGGATGAGATATGAAGAGTTCAAAAGCTTGATGGTGGAACGTTACTGTCCGATTAATGTGATTGAAAATATGGAGGCTGAATTCTTAAGTTTAGAGATGAAGGGCACGGCACACTTGGAATACACCAACCGATTTAATGAACTGTCATTGTTGGTACTGCACTTGGTGACTCCTGAATCCAAGAAGATCGGCAGGTATATGTGGGGTTTAACTCTGAAGATTAGAGGAATGGTTAAAACAACTAAGCCAAGGACGTTTCAGGAAACAGTGGAGATTTTGGCAGCATTAAATGATGAGGTAGTAAGATGCGAGGGAGTGAAAGGAGTAGAGAATGCAGGAGTTAAGAGAAAATGGGAGAATTTCCGATCTATGAGTGGAAGTTCAAGTAAGAAGAGTATGGTAAATCGACAGAAAGGAGGGAAGAAACCCTACTTAGGGAAGCAACCATTTTGTAGGAAGTGTGGACTCCATCACATAGGGCAGTGTAAGGTAAGGATGGCGGTTAAACCACAGGTAAAAGAGGGCAAGACCACCGTGTGCTACAAGTGCAACAAACCAGGTCATTTCACAAAAGAATGCAAGTCTGTGATTACAAGACCAGTGAGATGCCATGAGTGTGGCAAAGTCGGGCACATCCGCCCTGACTGCCCCAAACTAAAAGCTAAGAAACCAGTGGTAGGACGCCCCAAGGGGAGAGCATTTGTGATGAATGCAGAGGTTGCTAGGGAGGAGCCCGAAGTTGTGACTGGTACGATCCTAGTAAATAATCGTTATGCTTATGTACTATTTGATACCGGGTCCTTTCTACGAGCTTTAGACCAAGAATTGAATTAAGCTTCTCTAGGCTAGCCGACACGTATACCGTAGAGTTAGCAAATGGAACCCTAGTTAAGGCTAACGAAACCATTGTTGGGTGTATGTTGGATTTGGATGAGCATGAATTCCCCATAGATCTAATACCCATAGAATTAGAAGGGTTTGATGTAGTGGTAGGAATGGATTGGATGGCAAAGAATAAGGAAGAAACTGTTTGCAATAAGAAGCTGTTAAAATACCATTACCGGAAGGAGAAACCCTCATAGTTTATGGGGAAAGACCAAGACAGGGCATAAACATTATATCATGTATGAAAGCCAATAAGTGTCTATGTAAGGGATGTGTCGCGTACCTAGCCTATATATTGAGCACTGAGGAAGAGAAATGGCTCGAAGACGTCCCTATTATGTCAGAGTTCGCAGACGTGTTTCCTGACGAACTACCAGGATTGCCATCGCAGAGGCGGGTTGAGTTTCGAATCGATTTGGTACCTGGAGCAGCGCCCGTAGACAGGGCACCATATAGGTTGGCCCCTTTGGAAATGAAAGAGCTAATGATCTAGCTACAAGAACTCATGGACAAAGGGTTCATTAGACCAAGTTTCTCGCCATGGGGAGCACTGGTCCTGCTTGTTAAAAAGAAGGACGGAACCCTAAGGATGTGCATTGACTATCGAGAGTTAAAGAAGTCACAATCAAAAACCGATACCCACTTTCGAGGATTGATGACTTGTTTGATCAACTCCAAGGGTCACAATACTACTCTAAGATAGACCTGAGGTCGGGATATCACCAGCTACGAATCAAGGAGGAGGACGTACCAAAAACCGCATTTAGAACTAGGTACGGGCACTACGAATTCTTAGTGATGCCTTTTGGTTTAACCAACGCACCTGTAGTATTAATAGATCTCATGAATAGGGTGTGTATACCATACCTAGACAAATTCATGATAGTTTTTATAGATGACATTCTGATATACTCCAAGACCGAGGCAGAGCACAAACAAAATTTGAGGTTGATTTTAGAGTTATTGTGAACTGAACAGCTATACGCCAATTTTTCAAAGTGTGAATTTTGGATGCGAGAAGTGTAGTTTCGGGGCCATATAGTAAGAGAGAAAGGCATTCAAGTCGACCCCGTCAAGGTTGATGCTATTAAGAAGTGGGAACCACCTAAGACCCCTACTGAGGTATGATAGTTTTTAGGGTTGGCCGGTTACTACCGAAGATTTATTAAGAACTTCTCAAAAATTGCCAAACTGTTGATGTACCTGACCCAGAAAAGTACTGAGTTCAAATGGGAAACCAAACAACTGGAAGCTTTTGAAACCCTGAAGCAAAAGCAATGTAGTGCACCAATTTTGTCCCTACCCGAAGGAACAAAGGATTTCACCATCTAATGTGATGATTCACGGCAAGGACTTGGGTGTATATTAATGCAAAGAGGTAAGGTAATAGCGTACGCCTCACGACAGTTAAAAGTGCTTGAACAAAACCACCACCCATGACTTGGAACTTGGAGCTGTGGTTTTTGCACTTAAAATTTTGAGGCACTACTTGTACGGTACAAAATGTGTGATCTTCACCTACCATATCAATCTAAAGGATCAAGTACGAAGTGCCCAAATAGAAAAAGTAGAGAATTATGGCAAGGAAGGATTAAGTGGAATGAAGAAAGTATTGAGTACCCAAGGTGACGGGATAATGAGAATGAATGGAAGAGTGTGGATTCCAAAGCAAGGTGAGTTGAGAGAGGTGGTGCTGCACGAAGCCCATAAGACCAAGTACTCCATCCACCCTGGGAGTGACAAGATGTACAAAGACCTAAAGGTAAACTACTGGTGGTTAGGTATGAAGAGAGAAATAGCCACCTACGTAGGAAAGTGCCTAACCTACTCCAAGGTTAAAGTAGAATACCAAAAACCATCAGGGTTACTTCAACAACCCAAGATACCCGAATGGAAATGGGACCACATCACAATGGATTTTATCACCAAGCTTCCTTGAACTCAAAGAGGGTGTGATGCTATATGGGTAGTTGTAGACCGGCTGACTAAGTTGGCACATTTCTTAGCAATAAGGGAGGATTAAAAGATGGAAAAGCTAGCCAAATTATACGTCAATAAAATCGCATTCAGACACGGGGTACCACTATAGATAATCTTCGATCGTGACAGCCGCTTCACTTCCAGATTTTGGCAATCCTTTCAACAAGCACTGGGCACATGATTAGACCTAAGCACTACATACCACCCCCAGACGGACGGTCAAAGTGAGAGGATGATTCAGATGCTTGAAAACATGTTAAGGGCTTGCATGATCGACTTTGGTGGAAGTTGGGACACTCACTTGCCACTAGCCGAATTTTCAAACAACAACAATTACCATACAAGCATTAAGGCCGAACCGTTCGAAGCACTCTATGGGCACAAATGTTGATCTCCAGTTTACTGGGTAGAGATTGAAGAGAGTCAGCTGACTAGACCAGAGATAGTTCAGGAGATGACCGACAAAATCCATCGAATTCGAGAATGTCTCGCCGCTGCAAGAGATAGACAAAAGAGCTATGCCGATAACCGACGCAAACCCTTGGAATTTCAAGTAGGAGATTGGGTGATGCTAAGGGTGTCCCTATGGAAAGGGTTAATCGGATTTGGAAAGCAAGGAAAATTGAGCCCGAGGTACATTGGACCCTTCAAGATTCTCGAGAATCAGACCCGTTGCCTATAGGTTGGAGCTACAAGAAGAATTAGGCGGAATACACGACACGTTTCACGTCTCAAATCTCAAGAAGTGCATATCCAATGAAAACCTAATAGTGTCGTACACGGAAGTGCAAGTTAATGACAAGCTCTAATTTGTTGAAGAGCCACTCGAAATAATGGGAAGACAGGAAAAGAAACTTAGACGTGGTAAGATTCCAATTATGAAGGTCAAATGAAACTCACGATGAGGTCCTGAGTTCACTTGGGAACCAGAAGGCGAAATCAGAAAGAAGTACCCTCATCTATTCAAACCCAAAATCCCTAACAATGGAATTCAAGAGAAAGTCGGTAAAACCCCTAACCCGACATCGCACTAAATTGACGTATATATATATATATATATATATATATATATATATATATATATATATATATATATATATATATATATTAGTAACAAAATATTGTGCTTTATGAGACTTGACGACTGACTAACCTCATTGCATCGCTAGAATTAGAGAAGGACTGACAAACTAGCCTTAAGCAAATTTCGAGGATGAAATTTCTGTAAGTAGGGGAGGATGTTACAACCCTGATTTTGGGCCCAGAATATTTTTTTTTGAAACCATAATAGGCCACACAATGATCACAACAAAAGCCCATATAATGGGCCCAGCAAGATCAAACTCCTAGACATGTATACACACACACACCATAATGGGCTTAGACCCATCAAATTTTTAAACTGGCCATTGGGCCATAGTGCTAAATGGGCTTGACCCACGAAACCCTAATAGGCCATTGGGCCATGTTATGAGATTGTTCGTGAACTACCGACACAAGTGGGCTTTAGGCCCGATGTCCTAGTGAAACTATGTGCCAATTAGACTAATAAACAAAAATTACATAAAATCCTAAGTCTGTAAGTCATCCACTGTGAACACTTAGTCATCCGCTGTGAACACTTAGTCATCCGCTGTGAACACTTAGTCATCTGCTGTGAACACTTAGTCATCCGTTGTGAATGCTTAGTCATCCACTGTGAACACTTAGTCATCCGTTGTGAACCTTTTTGCCATCCACTGTGGACGTTGGTTAGGTGTAAAATCTTCCGAAGTCTAACCCAAATCTTCTAAAGTCAAACTCAAATCTTCCTAAGCCAAACTCAAATCTTCCGAAGCCAAACCCAAATCTTCCGAAGCCAAAACTTCCAAAGTCAAACTCAAATCTTTTGAAGCCTCAAAGGTTGTGTGTTGTAACACTTAGACTCATTCTAAAATACTAGGAATAGAACTTAAGTACAACCGAATACAGAACTGCAGGATCAGTTTTGACTCTAAACACAGAACTCACTAAGTCTCACTTGATCAATGAAACATAGAATCTCAAACTAAGTTGATAATAATATACGAAGTTAATGAACAAGAGAATGGTTTTCAAGATACTTGTATATATTACTTCTCAATAAAGTATTACAAGACTCTTAAGCTCATGTCTACTTAAGTTACAATGATAAACTATATATACTACTATCTACAGCCTGTTATACTTGGAAAACCAGCTGGAACTAGACAAATACTACATTGCTAAAAGTAAAATATCTAAGATAAAATAATATCCTAGATAAGGTAGTCATGACAAGTCCATGACTTACCTTTTGTCACCAACTGAAGATGGCATTTGTATTAAGTTGAAAAAGTGAACAGTGGATTAAAGTATGGTCAACTACATGGGTTAGGAAAAGCACCATGCAGTGTATCAGAGTCTGTCAGACAGACCATACTTATGTCCACTGGTTCATAGTTGATTCTTTCGGAGCTAAATGGCTTCGGAAGAATAAGTTCTTCCGAGGCCATTTATACTTCAGAAGAAACAACTTCTTTTGAGTCTTCTATAGGTCTTTATGACTTTATTCTTGAAAGACTTTGTCTTGGATTTTCTAAGTGTGAATGCTTCAGAAGGAGAACTGCTTGGTCTTCGGAAGACTTTGTTCTATCCTTCGTAAGTTCTTCATATACTTCGGAAGGAAAACTACTTAGTCTCAGAAGACTTAGTTTTCCTCCGGAAGCTCTTCAGACATAATGCTTCGGAAGATCTTTGACATAGCTGTTGAAGAGTAGTTTTGTCTTCGGAAGACTTCTTCAACTTGTACACAAAATTTTGCTATAAGTGTTGTTTTGGTTGCACCAGCCTCATATGATCCAACACGAACTACATCAATAAACCCCAATTACGCGTATTTCCAAACTAGAAATTTGTCAATAAATAAAAACCTTTGCAAGACATAACCTATATAAACAATAGCAATAATAGATAATAATAATAGTAACAATTTTTAAACTAAATAATAAACCCATCTAAATACTTGCACCTTAGTAATAAAAACTAAAAATAACCTTACATAGAATAATATGTAATAAAAGATTTCCCTCACCCATAAATTACATGCATGCATTCAGACGTATAAAACAGTAATGCACACACACATTCGTTCAATACACACACCTTACGATACACACACACATATGAACACATACATTTATTTTCTTTTTTAAAAAAAGTTATGCAAATGGACTTGTCTTATCACCACCCAAAGTGACCAATGCATGGCTTAGCTTCTTAATCAATGCTAGCTTGATCCATTAACCAAAGTCTCTCAACTCCCAACCAAATCTTAGGAAATCCAAGAATTTGAGACTCCCCAAACCTCCTTTTCCCCTTCTCGGCCGCCCATATCACCCCCCCCCCTACACACACACTTTACTTCACTACACAAACTCACCTCTTTACACTCTCAAAAATTCCTCTCTTGAAGCAACTAGCAAACAACCACTGCACACTCAAGAATCCAAGGTCTAGCCCTTTTTCAAGAAATAATCAATCCATAGGTGAAGCATCATCGACCATTAGTGCCAAGGTAAGCATCACTTGAACACACACACGCACACACCCACACATCTTCAGGTTCACATCTACATTCCATTGATCTTATAACCTGAACTAACCCACCATTTTAAACACCCTTATCTCACCATTCCAAGCTCCTTTGGACAGCCCACGCATCCGTCACACCCACCTTACACGACAAGGTAACCTATTGCTACCCGAAAACACGCGAAATAACGCGTTTCATCACGTTGGTGGCTCAACCAACCCCACGACACCCCCAACATCTTATGAAACTTTAAAACACTGAATATTTCAGTAAGTAAAAGATACATAAAGTTTTCTCAAAACCTTTTGCTCACAAATATGATCTAGCAAATATAGCTCACCCGAAAACCCGATTGTTTTTTTGCAAAAATGTTAAGTGTGATATCTAAGTCTAAATATCTTAAACCAAATATTTCTAGAGGTTATTTGAGACCATCTTAAGTTAAAATAAAGTTTCATAATCTAAGTCTATGTATTTCACATTTATAAGATATATAATTTTGAGATAAATAAAAGAAAAAGGTTGAGGAATTGAGCTACTGAAATTAGGGGATCATTTAGAAGTTACTTATGACTTTAAAATATTTTGTAAGGGGGAAAAATCATATTAAAACACTTAGAAATCCAAAACCAGGACTTAGCGGCACTTAACGAAACTAACCGGTAGACTTAACGGAAGTATCAAATATGCATATAATCCAAATATACAAAATTTCAGTAGACTCATAATGATATAAAAAGCGAAAAATCTAATTTCATAATTCATAGAGCTTGTTTGCTTGGTAAACAAAAATATAAAGTATATTCATGCTAAAATAGTAAAAATTCATAAAAACATGCTCATAGGCTAAAAACATGAATTATCCAGAACCAAAATTTAATCTAAGTATATTAAAGTATTATATAACTACAGTGGACCAAAAATTTGACCCGGACCTGAGAACCCGTTAAAAGCCGAACCTCGAACGTTAAAATACCAAAACCGACATAAAACAACCTAAGACTTGAAAATACAGTAACTAATGGCCTAATAACAATAAAATTAAGCTAAAATCAAATATTATCAATTATAGAACTTTCTATGAATTTACACAAAATAAAAAGTTAAACTAAGAAACCTCTTAAGGTAACTTCATAAAACGCCCAAACCGGAAACAAACTCTTGAACCCGCTAAGAAAGACCTAAATGGCATAAAACTAACTTACTATAGTAGCTTAACCCACTCGAAGTAATAAAACCCATAATAATCAATTGAAGTGCAAGATTCCAAACAGAAGGGTTAAAAATTGTTAATTTAGCAAAGTTGAGGGACCAATCTTCCCAGCAAACTAAACTTCACTCTTTTGGAACCAAATACCAACCTTAACAAATTGTGTAATCTGAAATCATTATTTATTGACTCAATTGTAACCAGCCACCAAATCAAGACTTCAAACTTCAATGGTCTACACCAAATTACACACATGTAATACAAATCGCCTAACCGCATAAGATAAACCTGAACTAGAGGGGTTGGGCTTAGTCAACAGGTTGAAATGAAACTAATGTCTATAAAATGAACTTAGGAACCTTGCCGGTTGGTAGCTCTCTAGACCACAAACACCCACTTCAGAAACAAGCTAAGGTGAGTCTCTGAACCCTTTTTACTTTAAAACTTTTAGGGTGAAATACATACTCGTTGGATTATTGTTTTCATTATACAATACCACCTGATCTTGTCCCCAAATGGAGCACAATCATTAACTCCATCAGGAGCCACATGATTTGTGGATAGTACTATTTAGGGAATCCCCCGCACACAATGGGCACTAAGGACAGGGAAACCCCCCATTAAGATTTAATAATCATTGTGTCACAAATTAGTGCAGATTATATGTGCTTAGCAGGGCACACTTAAACCCATAACAATAAGGGGTATGGGTTTGAGGATGTTCTAGTACTTGGGAGGGTCACTCGGGTCCAGGTTTGATTATGATACTTTCTTTTGTGAACCATTACTATTGTTATCTTATGTTATGACTTATGTTAAGTCTTTTGTCATAACCTTATGAGCTCATAAACATTATGTTGATGTATTTTGGGTGTGTATTTCAGGAGAAGAATGATTTTACCAAGTGATCATGGATAGGAGTGACCTAGTCGAACATTTGGAGTTTAGCCACCAGCCTATTTCTAAACATTATCATTTGATACATTTGACTAAAGTTTATGTATTTGGGATTTAGGAAACAATTGACTAGTACTGGTATTTGTTATGGAAGATTGGATGTTAATTAATTAAGTTATTAATATTTTCCGCTGCATTGTGTTGATATCAGTCGGTCACAACCGGACCCGGTCAATGGGATGTGACAGGGGTACATAAGAGACCCAATCATAGCCCTGTATAGATGTTCATCAACACACTCCCTCTTAAGATCTGGTCCAAGAGAGTAGTTTTTGGCTAAGGGTGTCTTAGCAACCTTGCACTTAGTCATGTGAAACCTGACAAGTATGTCTTGCACATACTTTGACTGGTTTATGAAGATTCCATTATCAACCGGCTTCACAAAGTCTTTCAAATCTATTCTTCATCAGCTTCTCAAAGTCTTTGCAGATCTTCGGATTAGTTGACCCAAAGATAATGTCATCTACATAAACTTGAACCAGCATCAAGTAATTTTTTGTTCCTTTGATGAAGAGTGTTCTATCAATAGTACCTCTCTTGTATCCGTGCTTATAGAGATACTGTGATAGTGTCTCATACCACTTCATTGGAGCCTGATGCAGCCCATAAAGAGCTTTGACAAGCTTGCAAATATAATTAGGATGATCATGGTCTGTAAAGCCAGGTAGTTGTTTGACATACACCACCTCATCAATCACCCCATATAAAAAAGCACGCTTGACATCAAGTTAGTAGACCTTGAAACCCTTGGATGTAGCAAAAGCCAAGAATATCCTAATAGCTTCAAGTCTTGCTACAGGAGCAAAAACATCTATGTAATCAATCCTTCTTCTTGTATGTATCCTTGAACAACTAGTCTTTCTTTGTTCTTGATAGCAAGTCCTTTATCATCCTTCTTGTTCCTAAAAACCCACTTGGTACCTATGGTAGTCTTCTTTTGAGGAAGAGGATATAGATTCCAAACCATCTGTCTCTTAAATTAAAGCAGCTCCTCCTGCATTGCTTCAACCCAACTTCCATCTTTCAAAGCCTCTTCAATCTTCTTAGGCTCTATCTGGGAAAAGAAACAAGAGTGAAGACTAAAATTTTTGTCATGGGTTTGTCCTCTTGTTCTTACCCCAGTCTCAATATCTCCAATGATGTTTGTGGTGGGATAGGACTTGTGGATTCTCAGTTCACGAATCACAGCAAGTTGTTTAGACAGATCTAAATTAGTGAAATTCAGATCTGGTGCTTGAGAGCCATCCAACACATCCACACACTTATCAAGTGAGACTTGATCTAATGAGTGTGTTACATCATTGATAACTATGGAGTGGTTATCAGCATCAAGAAACTCCTGATTACTATCACCACCTCCATCTCCTCTAACATTGGAAATGCCTTCATCTAAGTTTTATGCCTCTATGCTAGAATTTATAGGCACCTCAGATGTGTCAGCTGAAGAATTTGTCATGGTTGTGCTGATAGGATTTCCAACTGCAGGGCTAGTTACCACTGGAGCTAAAGTAGTTTGTACACTTGGTCTTTTTAGCTCAAATCTTGGATTAGAATCTCCTGTTGATAATGTACCTGTAGATCCTAAAACATGCTCATAAGATTTGTTATAATAGTTGGTAACTAAATCAAGATCTAGCAGCCAATCAAGACTAGAACCTTTCATACTAGATATGTGCTCATTGAAGGTCACATTGGCTGACTCCTTAACTACTCTGGTTCTAAGATTGTATACTCTATAAGCCTTGGCTTGGGAGGAGTGTCCAATGAAATGTCCATCATCTGATTTCTCATCAAATTTGGTTATTTGATCCTTGGTATTCAAGATGGTGCAATGACATCCAAATGACCTGAGGAAACCAATGAAAGGTCTCCTTCTGTTCCACAGTTCATACGGAGTCTTACCATGAGTCTTGACTACTAAAACTCTGTTTCGCACATAGCAAACAGTGTTAACTACCTCTACCCAGAAGGTGATGGGCAGTTTGGAGTTAGATAGCATGGTTCTTGTGGCTTCAATAAGTGTCCTGTTTCTTCTCTCAACAACACTATTTTGCTGAGGAGTCCTGGAAGCACTATATTGTCTTGTAATACCCTTTTCATCACAAAATGTATCAAGTATTTGGTTTGTAAATTTGGTTCCCTGATCACATCGTATGATCTTGACCCTGTGATCACATTGATTCTCAATTTTTAGAATGAAACTCTTCAAGATCTCAGGGGTCTCATCCTTAGTTCTAAGAAAGAAGACCCAAGTGTATCTTATGAAGTCATCTGTGATCACCAAGCAATAAATGGTCCTTCCTAAACTCATTACACTGGTGGGGCCAAAGAGATCCATATGTAATAAGTGTAGGGGAGTAGTGATAGAGTTCTTTTCCTTTGGCTTGTGAGACACTTTGTGTTGCTTCCTTTTCAGACATGCAACACAGTGGTCATCACTTGTAAACTCTTTCTTTGGCATTCTAGTTACCAAATCATTCTTAATTAGTTTATTCATGTTTTTAAAGTTTACATGGCACATTTTTATGCCAAAGATAAGGCTCATCACTATTGGCTTTAGACAGAAAGCAAGAAACTTCTCCAGATGGGGATGTTTCCTACAAATCCATCTTGTACATGTTTCCTATCCTGGGGGCTTTAAGCAAGATAGGCTCTTAAGGAATAACCACCCTGGGCTTGAGAAAAATGAATTCATGCTTAGTGAAGAGCATGTTATGACTCTGATCACAAAATTGGGATACACTCTAGAGATTGTATCCAAGCTCATTAACATAGTTTACCTTCTCAATGCTGAGCTTACCATTTATGACCCTACCCCTTCTAGTGATGTAACCACCTGATTCTCCTCCAAAAGCAAGTGACCCTCCATTAATATTCTCAAAATTTTAAAGCCAAGAGCCATTGCCCGTCATGTGCCTGGAACATCCATTGTGAATGATCCATACATTTCCCTTGGTCTTTAGTTGTACCTGCATAGAAAAGATGGTTAGTTACATTTGGAAACCCAAGCCTCTTTGGTCTTGGGCTTATCAAGGTGAACTGGAGATAGTTCAACGGATATTGATCCTATATGTAAACTCTGAGGATCATTTGCTGTTGTTGATGAAGAACTTTCAGTCACATGACCTTCCTTCATCTTTCACTCCATCTTTGGAAGAGTAGACTTGGCCTTCAAGAGTTCGGAAGTTTTTATGACTTTGAAAGTTTGGGAGACTGGACCTTCGGAAGCATTTGCATCCACTGCAGCAGACTTCAGTACTTCGAAAGCATCCTTTTATTCCGAGACCAAAATTTCATTCGAATGTAATTTCCACCTATCTTCTTTGTCACTTTAGAGCTTCCGCGAGGAAAAGTTTTTCCTTTTGAAGCTATCTTCTTCTTCTTCTCAAAAGTTTTCCTCTTGATCATATGAATGGTACTCTTAGGATTGTACATGCAATCCTTAGCAAAATAAGAGGTACCACCACACATGACGCATTCAATTTGCAAACTTCTGAGAGTCTTCTTTCCTTTGGCTTGTGAGATACCTTTTGTTGCTTCCCTTTCAGGCATGCAACACAATGATCATCACTTGTAAACTCTTTCTTTATCATTCCAGTTACCAAATCATTCTTAATTTATTCATGTTTTTAAAGTGACAGGATCAGTGATCTAAGTTTGATCAATTAGAGTTGAATCGCAGCGGAATTAGAACAAGAATTAGACAAATATAGCAAGAACACAATAGATATTCAATGGAACAGTACATGGTTATAGAGAAAGAGGGTTTTCTGCAAAAGGGATAATATCATTCATGCACAAATGCTTCGGTATGGCGGCCGCTAAGCTGCGCTAAGCTTCGCACCTTACAATTAGGTCAACATTCCTTATATAAAGGAATGTGACGTCTGCTGATGTCACTTGATAGTGACATCTAACAGAATTATTACAAACAACTGAAAGTAAGCAAACTACTGAGAATGTTCACAACAACTGAGAACATCTCAGAGTATGCTAAGTACAAGATGAAACTAAAACTACTGAAACTACAAGTACTGATTACAAGAAACATAAAACTACTGATTACAAAAGAACTGAAAGGAAAATATAACTACTGAAAGGAAACCATCACAACTACTGAAGAGGTCTTCTTCAGCTGTTGTGACAACATCTGAAACTTGGTCTTCAGTCTTTGTCTTCAGCTTTTGTCTTCAGACTTTGTCTTCAGTTCTTTAGCTTCAGACTTTGTCTTCAGTTCTTTAGCTTCAGACTTTGTCTTCAGCTTTTTCACTTCAGACTTTGTCTTCAGCTCTTTCACTTCAGACTTTGTCTTCAGACCTTGTTATCAGTTGATGTCTTCAGCTGTTGCAGACTACTTCAGTTGTTGTAATGTCTGTGGGACTTAAAGGTTTTTCTGATCAGGCTCATTGGTTCTTTTGGTCCAACAAACTCCCCCTGAACCAATGCAGCCAAAACCTTTAAGCTTATTGAGGTCCCACTTATTCTTGGCAGAAATACTCTCTTGATCAGCTTCAGAGATATCAGATAAGCACAGGCCAGGGAACAGGTTTCAGTAGATGTGAATGTCAAAGGATGGAAGGGAACTCTGTCTTGGGGAACTGGACACAGAGCTGTTATCCCAACCATGAAACCTACTTCCCATTGATGAGTCTATAAGACTCTCTGACGTAGGCCTCAAGGAGAACAACTTGTTCCTCCTTAGTGAGTTCTTCTGCTTCTCCTTCGAAGAAGAACTCTGGGCCATAGTACTCTGATAGGTACTTTACTGTCTTTCCATTTTTCAACTCAACAGTTGTTATCTCTCTGTAAGCAAATTCATCTGGGTGAGTCCCTTCTAATAACAACTGGAGTTCATTTTTCTTGATCTCTTCAAGCCTCTTGTATAACAACCCCTTCTTGACCATTTTGTTCTCCATTAGAGTTTGAGGGGTCATCTTTGACTTGTAGGCTCTCTTGAAGTCTTCAAGTATCTCCCAGGGTGAGACTACAATGGCCAACATAATAACAGCATCTATGGTCTTTCTCACTTGGCCATTGTATCTACTTGGTATGGATTTCTTATGAATTCTAGAACTAACCCTGGGGTCTGGCCAAATCCTTACTCTCTCCTTTTGATATTGAAAGGTATGCCTGAGAGCATACAGCCTTTGAGCGTGTTTCTTCATGGCTTGTATAGATGATGACTGAGGAAACTCTTTGTCAACCATCTTCAAAAGTTGCTCATCGTGCTGTTTCTGCTGTTCTTCTTCTTCAATCTTAACTTTCACCATTTGCCTCTGAAAGTCTGGTGTGATCATTTGTTGACTTCTGGGCTCAGGTATTTTTAGAACAGCAGAGATTGGCAGACTGTCTTCTTCATCATCTTCTTTTTCTTCTTCTTCCATCCTCAACACCCTTCTCCTCCTTCTGGGTGCATCATTGGATGTGGTTTGAGGTGGTTTTTGGGGTAAGGGAGTTGGTTTTGAGGGTTGAGTTGGTTTAAGTTTAGGTTTAGGGATTGGTTTGGAGAGTTGTGGGGTTGGTTGTTTTTGAGTGGGAGTTTGGGAAGGCTGATCTAGCATTTTTGTGGTAAGTTTGGCTTTGGAAAGCTTGGCCATATCAGTTCTCTTCCCAGCACCTGCTTCATCTAAGGCTTCGATAATCAACCCCTTATTGAATGCTTCAGAAGCACAGATTCTGGTGGTTATTGCCAGAATACTGTCTCTGGTCCATGATTTAATCTCAATTAATGATCTTCCCAAGTATTTTGCAATAAACCTGATCATTATCTCCAACCTCTCCCTTTCCATCACACTGTAACTGGCCCATCTCTCTTGTATCTCTTTAATCTCCAGCCTTCTGATCTCAGTGTCTAATGTAGCTGTATCAAAGCCCTGTCTGAAGAGTTGGTCTATTATTCTGTCCATTGATCTGCTGTGAGCTTCATCAGCTTCTTTAACCAGATCTTCCAATGATTTCTCTTCATCAGGCTTTTGAGTTTCAGCACTTTTCTTTCTCTTGTATGTGATCAGCTGTTTTTCCTTTTCTAACTCCTTTTCTTTCTCTTGTTGTTTCTCATCTTCCACTCTCTTTCTCTTTCTTTCTTTCACTGCCTTAGACTCCCCCTTTTTGGGTGCATTGGGTTCAGGGGTTTGAATGGCAGAAAGCTTCTTTTGCACAGCATCATCAACAAGTGTTTGTAGATTTGAGGAGATCCTCTCATCAATGGCTTTATGCACAATCTCATTGATGATGGGAGTGATGAGAGGTAAGGAATGTTGAAAGGTAGCAACCATCTGCTCAGAGGGGTTCTGTCCCTGAGAGGTGGTGCCAAAAGCAGTGGCTGGTGGCTCAGTTGAGTGTAGTGGCTGAGTGTTTGGTGAACCTTCAGATGAAGGTGCCATCTGTGGGTTTATTGGGGCAGATGGACTTTGATCCTGAGACATTTTGGCAAGCAGTTCTTTGAGTCTGCTCACCTCAGCCTCAAGGATTGTGTTATGGGCTAAGACATCGAAGAAAAAGCCCAGGTCATCATCAGTCTTTGCTGAATCACCTGACCTCCTGATTGAATCAGGATGTACATGCCCTGAGTGTAGATCAGTTGTAGCATGTGCCCCTTGTTCTTGGTTCTGGGGACTTCCTGCCTCAGGACTGAGTCCTTCATCGGCAGTTGCCTCTGGTGAGGTCTTAGAGATGTTACCAACTGCATCCTGTTCATTTGCTGAATCAGTAGAAGTGGCAGCCTCACCAGATGTTCTAACCTCCTCCTCTACACGGGGAGATTGAACATTATAACCCCTGTGCTGTGGGTTATCAGCAGCATTTTGGTCCTCTTCCTCAGCTGTTGAGGTTCTCCCCATTGTAATTGGTTTCTGGGGAGGAGGAGAGGAATGCAGCTGACTCAGCACTTGTGCAACTATAATGGTTGGGCTTTGAGGGGCGGTTGCATTTGGAGATAGGTTTGAAGCAGATTGCACCCGGGGTGACTGGTGCTCTTCAATGGTAACCTTCTCAATTGAGATAGGTTCCAGCATTGTGGTATCCCCAATTATGGTTGCATCAGGATCCTGTTGAGAGGATGCCTGAGCGGCTAGGGCTGGTGGAGTCTTTGACACTACTGGGGGGTTAGAACCAGTAAGTGTTTCCTGTATTGGTGGTACAGGGGCATCCTCAGGGGACTCATCTCCCTGAGTAGCCTTTTTGGGCTTTTTGGTGTTGGGTTTGGTGGGGACTTTGGATCTGGAAGTGGAGGCTGTGGGTTCCCGCTGCTTGGGTTTTAGCAGCCGGGCAGCCCCTTTCAGTGTAGGGTCAGAGTTGTGCCTGGAGTATACTTCAGGCAATACAGCCGGAGCAGGGACTCCAAGGCCAACAAGGCCGTCTGATTTTAGCTGATTTAAAATTATGGCCATGAGAAACCTGGGATATAATATCCATCTGTTTGCCACAGGTTTCAAAGCCAGATCCTTTAGTTCCATGAAAACTATCTCAGAAAAATTTAGATTTTGTCGTTCAAAGATAGAGTATAATACCTGTTGCCATCGGGAGGACATCTGATCCCATGAGGAGGTTTTTGATGCAAGGCAGACATTCACCATGTGGAATATAAGACGTTCAGCATCATGGAAGTGCTTCTTCAGAATGGTGGTAGCACTTAAGTCTCCTTCATACCCGTTATTGATGAAAGACATATCAGTTGTGCCTTTCGGGTATTCTGTGACACAGGTGGCATCATGTAGATTTAGGGTTTGTCGAATGATGTCTGGAGTGATGACCACCTGTTTCTGGTTAACCAACGACTGGAGAGTGATTTGGCTATCATTCTCACCAGTTTGCACAGAGACGTTGGTCCAGAATTGGCTTAGGGAATCGGGGTATATGGTAGGATTCAGAAGAAAAGCGGTTCGGTACTGGGAATCTACCATAAGATCGATGGCATTATCAAATTTGTTCCAAAAGGCCGATTTCGAGAGGTAGGCAACACAGTTGTGTCTGGGTTTGAGTTTCATGGTCGCCATTGTTGAGAGAGTGAAGGACATAAAACGGCTAATGAAACGTTTGAAAGTAGGTTTAGGTATTTATAGGGTAAGAAAAGGCTGATATAAAACGACTGAAAGTGTTGGTGCTGTCATCAGTTGTTTGAAAACAACTGAAGACCTGGTTTTAACTTTCAGAAGTTGTAACAACTGAAGACTTGGTATTAGTCATCAGTAGTTGTGAAACTACTGAAGACATGGTTTTGGCTTCAGGTGTTGTAAACAACTGAAGATTTGGTGTTAGTCATCAGTAGTTGTAAAACTACTGAAGACATGGTTTTGGCTTCAGTTGTATGAAGTGAAACAGCAGTTGTAGAAACAACTGAAGAGAAAAGTTTCTCATCAGCTGTTGTCGTCAATTCTTAGCTCATCAGCTGTTTCATTCTGACCTCAACACTTATCAGACTTTTTGTCTGATTTTCAGACGTTTCATTGGTCATCAGTACTTATCTGTTATACTGACATCAGTAGTTGTAACTACATCAGTAGTTGTAACCACATCAGTTCTTTTCAACAGATAGAGTACTTCAGTACTTTTAAGTAATTTAGTCTTCAGTAGTTATGAAAACTACTGAGGATAAAAGAACTTATCAGTACTTATTTGTGACAATAGTATACGAATGCTCATCAGTACTTGTTGACTGAGATCATCAGTAGTTGTCACTTATTCTAGCTGCAGCATACCAAGCCTTAACACTAGGTTTTGGAAAGTTGAACTGTCCAAAGGCTTAGTAAATATGTCTGCAAGCTCATCAGCACTAGGAACAAACTTTGGATCAATCAGACCTTTTTCAAAACAATCCCTAATAAAATGGTGTCTGATCTCAATATGTTTGGTCCTAGAGTGCTGGACTGGATTCTTGACAATACAAAGAGCTGAAGCACTATCCATTAGTAATGGAGTCTTAGTCTCTGTAATGCCATAATCCAATAATTGATTCTGAAGCCAGAGTACCTGAGATGTACAACTTGCAGCAGCAATGTACTCGGCTTCAGCAGTGGATGTAGCAACAGATGTTTGTTTCTTACTCTGCCAAGAAACCAAACAGTTGCCTAGGAATTGACATCCACCAGAAGTTGATTTTCTAGTTAATTTACACCCTGCATAGTCACTATCAGAAAAAGCAACTAATTTGCAAGAGTGCCCAGTGGAATACCAAAGACCTAGAGATTGAGTACCTTGCAGATATCTAAAGATCCTCTTGACTGCAATCAAATGAGACTCTTTAGGAGCAGCCTGAAATCTAGCACAAACACAAGTTGCAAACATAATATCTGGTCTAGAAGCTGTTAAGTACATCAAGGACCCAATCATACATCTGTAAAGTGTTTCATCAACAGCTTTACCTTTCTGATCTGCATCCAGTTGTGTGGTGCTGCACATGGGAGTAGAACAGGGCTTACAGTTTTGTAAATCAAACTTTTCCAAAAGACTCTTTGTGTATTTTGACTGATGAATGAAAGTTCCATCAGCCTTTTGTTTGATTTGCAAACCTAGAAAGAACTGTAATTCTCCCATGGCACTCATTTCGAATTTTTGTTGCATCAACTTTGTAAATGCATCACACAACTGTGGATCAGAGGATGCAAAAATAATATCATCAACATAAATTTGAACAAGGAGCTTATGCTGACCCACTTTCTTAATGAACAAAGTTTTATCTATGGAGCCTCTAGTGAAATTATTCTGAAGAAGAAAATTTGACAGTGTTTCATACCAGGCTCTAGGAGCTTGTTTCAACCCATAAAGAGCCTTATCAAGTTTATACACCCAATCAGGATGTTTATTATCCTCAAAACCTGGTGGTTGACACACATAAACCTCTTCTTTTATTTTACCATATAAAAATGCACTTTTGACATCCATTTGAAAAACTTTAAGATTGTGGAATGCAGCATAGGCTAAGAACAATCTAATTGCCTCCAGTCTGGCTACAGGGGCAAAGGTTTCATCATAATCAATACCTTCTTCTTGTGAAAACCCCTGGACAACCAGTCTGGCCTTGTTCTTGACAATTTGCCCATTTTCATCTGTTTTATTCCTAAACACCCATTTAGTGCCTATTGCACACTTACCTGGGGGTAGAGGAACCAGTTCCCACACTTGCTGCTTTTTGAACTGAAGAAGCTCAAGCTGCATGGCATCAACCCATCCATTGTCTCTTAATGCAATATGATAGTTCTTTGGCTCTTGCTGACTGATGAAGAGAGCATAGAAGCAGAAGTTGGACAATTGACTTCTAGTTGAGACACCAGCATTGATATCACCAATGATTTGAGACATTGGGTGATTCTTCAGCTCTTGGTACACTATGAGATCTGTGCAAGTGTTTGTAGCACGCTCAGCAGCAACAGATGTTGATCCAGATTCTTGAAACCAAGTATTAGATGGCAAGTCAAATGAAGTAGAGGATTCAGAAATCTCATCAGCATTTGTTGTGGATGGTGCTACTGAAGCTACAGGAACATCAAGTTTAGTAGACTCAGGCAGTTGATCACTAAACTTGAATAGGTGAGTACTGGGATCATCATCAACATCAGTACCACCAGATGGATGACTAGCTGCAGAAGGTGATGAATTCACATGATCTGCAACAGCTGGAGGCTGATAAGGAACATATTGCAGTATGTCCAGATCAAACAACTCCACAGGGTTTTGTGGGATTTTGTCCTTAGGAGATTCATTGAACTTCACATGCAAGGTTTCTTCAACCATCTTTGTTCTGCAGTTGAACACTCTGTAAGCCTTGCAAGTGGATGAATACCCAACAAAATACCCTGCATCCACCTTAGAATCAAACTTTTGGAGTTGATCCTTTGTGTTGAGAATGTAACAAGGACACCCAAATGCTCTGAAGAATGAAATTAGAGGAGCCAAATGATGTAGAACTTCATAAGGAGTCTTCATCAACCTCTGATTCACTAAAGCTCTATTTTGCACATAGCATGCTGTGTTGACAGCTTCAGCCCAAAAGGTCAGTGGCAAACCAGAGTCAGCCAACATGGACCTTGCAGCTTCAATTAGGGTCCTGTTCTTTCTCTCCACTACTCCATTTTGTTCTGGAGTCCTTGGGATGCTATACTGCCTCTTGATTCCTTTTGAAAGGTAGAAATCATCAAGTGTATGGTTTCTAAATTCAGTTCCATTATCACTTCTTATACACTTGACTGATAGGGAATACTGCTTCTCAACATACAACACAAAGTTAATAATTGTCTGAGCAGCCTCATCCTTTGAATGCAAGAAGAAGGTCCATACAAATCTGGAGTAATCATCCACAATTACCAGACAGTATTTCTTCTTTGCCATGCTCATTACTCTCACAGGACCAAAGAGATCCATGTGCAGTAATTGCAAGCAGGCAGTGGACTTTGGTTCTTCTATAGGAGGGAATGAAACTTTGTGTTGTTTTCCTTTTAAACAAGCAGTGCAGGTTTCATCACAGTGGAACTCCTTTATTGGTAGACCTCTCACTAAACTATTGTGGATCAGCTGATTCATGTTTTTGAGATTAACATGACCCAGCCTTCTATGCCACAGTTTAGATTCCTGAGGAGAGGCCTTGGAGAACAGGCAAGGATGACCTTTTAAATCAATCTTCTTTGACAAATCCAAGGCATATACTCTTCCTATCCTGTTGGCCTTCAGGAGAGTATGTTCATCCAATACCTTGTCAATCAGCCTCAGAACTTTGGAAGACAGAATCCGGCAGTTCTGGCTTGTGAAAAGTGCAACATGCCCTTTATCACACATCTGACTGACACTCAGTAGATTATACTTGAGATTCTCCACATGGTTAACATCATCAAATCTGATTTCTCCATTTGACACAAATCCTTTCCCGATGATGTAACCCTTAGCATCATTTCCAAATGAGACAAATCCCTTCTTTCCTTGAGAGTAGTCATTAAGAAGAGAACTGCTCCCAGTCATATGCATAGATCCTCCACTGTCTACATACCAGATGCTTCTTTGGCATGCTGAAGAACCCTGCATTTATCATAAGAAACTAGTTAGCTTTAGAGACCCAAACCTTTTTGGTTTTGGGTCTGTTTTCATCAACAGATTTAACCATAACTTGTTTCTCATGATTAACAGCTGATGAAGGTGGAGATGGTGCTGAAATGGATTTCTTAGATTTGGGCTTGGATTTCCTTTTCAGTGGTTTGATCACAGGTGCATCTAGTTGGTTAACTCTCCCCAACAAATGCTGAACCATCATAACAAGTTGTGTCTGATTTGTTGCTAAAGCCTTCAGCTCATTTGACACATCAGTACTTGTTTTTGATGAGTTCCTGTGACCCACCATTTCCTCCTTCTTGAAATTCACAGACTTAGTCTGATGTTTATCATGAGGAACACTATCAGCTGTTTTCTGATAAACCCCATCCTTCTTTTTGGATTTTGGTGAGGCCTTGGGTTTATCAGTTTGAGATGACTGTGGTACAAACTTGGTCTCAAACTCATTTTTCATTTTATTAATCTCTTCTTTAATGAGCTTATCTCTGTTGAGTTTGGAACCCTTTTTGTACCAGCATTCATCAGATAGATGATTGAATTTACCACATATTTCACATGGCTTATTCTTCATCTTGGATTGATCAACTGCTGAAGTGGAAACTACTGAAGGTGTGATCTTCAGTACTTTCCTCCTTTCAGTACTTGTGTTAAGTACTGAAGGATCGGTAACAACTGAAGACTTGTTCTTCAGCTGTTCTCTATCCGTCCTGAAAGACCGTATGATAGATTCCTCAGCAGTTGTTAATCCTTTTATTTCAGCAGATTTGAAATGCTTTTCAGATGTTGTGACTTGCCCTTCAGTACTTGGAGTACTTTGAGGGACAACATCTGAATTGCTCAGCTTCATGTGTTTATCAGCATTTAAACCATCAGGCAATTGATTTGCTGAGATCTTAACACTGACTTCATCCTCTAATTTTGTATTATCATTTGAGGATGAATCACATGATGATGTGGTTTGGAAATTACTTTCACCTTCAGATTTTACTATTGATTTTGAAGTAAAATCAGTAGGTGGTGCAGTATGATTGTAACCTATTCCAAACTTCACATTTGAAGCTGTTTGCTTGCTGAGAAGCATTTCAAATCCCTTGCAGGATGTTACCCAGCGGTCACACTCAACTTGGGTAGCTGCAAGTGTCTCTTTGAGACTTCTGTGGTTCTCAAGTATGACCTCTACCTTAGCCTTTTCATCATTAAGTTGGCATTTAAGCTTGTAAATCTCATCATCTTTGTCATTAAGAGCAGACTCATACTCAGCTTTTCTTTTGGAAATAGTTTTCTCAAGCTCAAGATTTTGATTGATTAAAGCTACATTTGCCTCTCTAATAGAGACAAAGGCAGCTATGCATGATTCAGAACATAACTTGGCTTTAGCCTCAGAAGATACCTGGGTTACCTGTGAAGATGATGCATTGGAGCAGGAACCCTCAGTAGACTCCAGGGCCATGAGAGCAAGATTCCCAAAAGGATGTTCACCACCATGTTGACCAGCACCAGCAAATAATTGCTCATTGAAACCAGAAAGATCATCTGGTAAGCTGCTCCAGTCAACAACTCCTGGTGTGAAGAAGCTGTGATGAGGTTGAGATTGTGATGGAGATGGTTGAGGCTCAGGTAGGGCTTGAGGTTGTTGTGCTATAGGAACTTGAACTGGATTTGGCTGTGGCATGTAATAGCAGGGATATGGATATGGCATTGGACCCTGAGGGACAAAATATGCAGGAGATTGAGGTTGTGAGTGATGACCAGAACTAGCAGGATGTTGCCCTTTGTTTTGTGAACTATTGCTTGGAAAGGTCACAAAGGGTGCAGAGGAGTTAGATCCAGTTGATCTACACTCTCTTGCAAAGTGCCCAAGCCTGTGGCATTTGTGACACCTCAACTTACTCTTGTCAAAACCAACTTTGGTTTTGCCAGAGAGTCCTGGAAATTTCCTACCAGTTCTCTTGTAGAACTTTTGAGATCTGATATTGATCAAGGCCATTTGGCTCAAAATATCCATCTCTTCTAAATCATCATCAGCAATACCCTTCAAATCATCCATGATAAAGCATAAATTATCACTATTACACCCAGAATGACTGTCAACACCAACAAATGCATGATCAGAACTGTTTGAAGAGAAATCTATATGCTCATCATAATGGCTTTCTGATCCAGCATATTCTGACTCATGACCGACCAAGGCAGTGTTCCCTGGTACAAAGTCATCAGTGAGCTTTCCTGATGATGCCAGTTTCCTTTTCTGCTCTATCTCTCTTTCAAATGTAAGCAGTTTCCCATGGAGTTGGGTGAGAGATAGGCTATCCAGATTTGCACTGGAGCGTAGGACAATGGTGTATGTGTCCCATCTCTCAGGCAGTGATCTGAGGAATCTGTTGTTCATCTGGCTGTTAGTATACTCATGCTTGACCATTTTCAGCTCAGAGATCAAGCAGGAGAAACGCTCAAACTGTTGAGTCAGTGTCTCACCCTTCCTATGAGAGAATGTCTCATATTGTTGGGCGAGGATTTCTCTGTTGTTTGCTAAGACCTCATCAGTTCCTCCGAATTGTTCCTTCAAAGCATTCCAGAGGTCATGAGCAGTTTCATGATGCATAAGCCCAGAATAGATTTCATTAGGCAGTGCCATGGCCAGAATTCCATGGGCTTTAGCATCAATCTCAAACAGTTTACGATCTTCATCTGAGTATTGCTCCTTCTTCTTCGGAACCATTTGGTTGGTCTCCGGATTGTTCACCATAGGCTTGTGTGGACCGTGAACCACAGATGTCCAACAACCTGAACTGTTAACAGACAGGTGATGGAGCATTCTTCGTTGCCATATGTTATACTCACTCCTAACCAGCATCGGAGGCTTGGTTGAGGAGCCAGTATTGTGAGGGTCATTAGATGGAGTAGTCATTCTCAGATTCAAACCAATTCAATCAAGTTTCAACAGATTTAGCACAAAAACACAACAAACTCAATATGAACCAAGAAGAAACTCAAATTGAATAACCAGAAGCAGCAGAAGATCAATCTCTATAACCAATTCTTGCAAATATGCTAATTCGATCAAACTTTAGATATCGAAATAGCAGTTTCAATGATCAATTGTTAAATCGATCAATGATTAACCTGCTCTGATACCATTTGACAGGATCAGTGATCTAAGTTTGATCAATTAGAGTTGAATCGCAACGGAATTAGAACAAGAATTAGACAAATATAGCAAGAACACAATAGATATTCAATGGAACAGTACACGGTTATAGAGAAAGAGGGTTTTCTGCAAAAGGGATAATATCATTCATGCACAAATGCTTCGGTATGGCGGCCGCTAAGCTGCGCTAAGCTTCGCACCTTACAATTAGGTCAACATTCCTTATATAAAGGAATGTGACGTCTGCTGATGTCACTTGATAGTGACATCTAACAGAATTGTTACAAACAACTGAAAGTAAGCAAACTACTGAGAATGTTCACAACAACTGAGAACATCTCAGAGTATGCTAAGTACAAGATGAAACTAAAATACTGAAACTACAAGTACTGATTACAAGAGACTTAAAACTACTGATTACAAAAGAACTGAAAGGAAAATATAACTACTGAAAGGAAACCATCACAACTACTGAAGAGGTCTTCTTCAGCTGTTGTGACAACATCTGAAACTTGGTCTTCAGTCTTTGTCTTCAGCTTTTGTCTTCAGACTTTGTCTTCAGTTCTTTAGCTTCAGACTTTGTCTTCAGTTCTTTAGCTTCAGACTTTGTCTTCAGCTTTTTCACTTCAACTTTGTCTTCAGCTCTTTCACTTCAGACTTTGTCTTCAGACTTTGTTATCAGTTGATGTCTTCAGCTGTTGCAGACTACTTCAGTTGTTGTAATGTCTGTGGGACTTAAAGGTTTTTCTGATCAGGCTCATTGGTTCTTTTGGTCCAACATAAAGTTTACATGGCACATTCCTTTGTGCCAAAGGAAAGACTCATCACTATTGGCCTTAGATAGAAAGCAAGAAACTTCTCCTGGAGGGGATGTTTCTTGCAAGGCCATCTTGTATATGTTCCCTTTCCTGGGGGATCTGAGCAAGATATGCTCTTAAGGAATGACCACCTCGGGCTTGAGAACAATACACTCATTCTCAGTGAAGAGCATGTTATGTCTCTGATCACAAAATTAGGATACACTTAGAAGATTGTACCCAAGCTCCTTAGCAAAGTTTACCTTCTTAATGTTGAGCTTACCATTTATGACCTTGCCCCTTCCTGTATTGTAACCACCAGATTCTCCTCCAAAAGCAATTGGCCCTCCATCAATTCTTTCAAAGATTGAAGCAAAGAGCCATTGCCTATCATGTGCCTGGAATAGCTACTATCAATGATCCATACATTCCCTTTGGTCTTGAGCTATTCCTGCACATAAAAAGATGGTTAGTTACATTTGGAAACCCAAGCCTTGTTGTTCTTGGACTTGTCAAAGTGCATCGAAGATAATGAAACAGTAATAGATCCTATATGCAAGTTATGAGGATCATTTGTTGTTGTTGATGAAGAACTTTCAGTCATATGGCCTTCCTTCATCTTCAATACTGTCTTTGGAAGCCTAGACTTAGCCTTCAATACTTTGGAAGTTTTGATGACTTCGGAAGTTTTGGAGACTGAACCTTCAAAAGCTTTTGCATCCACTATAGCAGACTTCAGTGCTTCGGAAGCATTCCTTTCTTGCGAGACCAAATTTTCTTTCGAAGGTAAGTTTTCACTTATCTTCTTCTTCACTTTGGAGCTTCCAAAAGGGAAAGATTTTCCTTTCGAAGCTATCTTCTTCTTCTTCTCAAATTTTTTCTTCTTGGACATGTGGATAGTACTTTTAGGATTGTAGATGCAATCCTTGGAAAAGTGAGAAGTACTACCACACATGATGCATTCAGTTAGCATGCCTTTGAGAGTCTTCCTTTTAGTAGGAGGCTGAGCTTGATCACTTTTCACTTCCTTCTTCACCTTTTCAGATGATGCAACAGGTTTCATGGGAGGAGGCTTGCTCTTGGAACTGGATGGCTCAGGCTATACAGTAGTGGTGTAGACTTTATCAGCCTTCCTCTCTTGACCAGGATTATTTGGACATGAACTAGGATTCCTTGTACTAGAATCCATAGTTAAGTCTTTAGCCTTTACCACTTCAAATCCAGCAGAGATAAAAACTTGCTTTTGCTTGGAGTTGAAGGTGGCCTTGATCTCTTAGGCTTTCTTGGATTTTCTTTTAGTAGCCCTGATCAAGTTCTTCCTTGTAGACTTGGTCATCATTGATTCATTCTTCTCTCCGGGAGAATGGTATCCCTTCTTAGGATAACCCTTGTCACTCACCTCAGGTTCATCCTTCACCATCTTCTCTTCATCTTCATGCTTGGAGTTGAAGGTGGTCTTGATTTCTTGGGCTTTCTTTGACTTTCTTTTAGCTGCCCTGATCAAGTTCTTCCTTGCAGACTTGGTCATCTCTAGTTCCTTCTTCTCTCTAGGAGAATAATGACCCTTCTTAGGATAACCATTGTCACTCACTTCAGGTTCATCCTTCACTATCTCCTCTTCATCTTCATCCTTCTCTTGGATAGGATCAATAGGAGGCAGCTCAACTTGACAAGTTCCACACCTTGGATATCTAACAGATAGGAGTGTGTGTGGAGGAGCTATCTCACTTGATCCTAGTCCCTGCCTGTTCTGATAACAAACTTTTGCATACAAGGATGAGGATATTATGTTCATGAAGGTTTCCTCTTCAAGAACACATTTTTCTACCTTGGCTATGCTGATCACAAGCTCAGCCTGGCATTTCAGTCAACTTGGTTATGAGATCTTTGATTTGTTTGTGTGTTCATGCTTAAGAGTTGAAATAGTTTTCTCTAAATCTTCTATTGTAAGTTTATAATCATTTTCAGCTCTTTTAAAGTCAGCTTTTAAGATATTTAAGAACTCAAGATCAGATCTCACTTCCAAGTTGTAGCACCTATACATGTTAACTTTAGCAATGCATTCAGGAGTACAGAGATGTTCCAATACCTTAGCTTCTTCATGATCAACCGTCAGTGCTTGGTTTGGAGAGGCATCTTCCACCTAAAAGCTCCAGTCAAAGCCTCCTTCTTCAACAGCAATAGCAGCATGTTGTTTGGGTTGGTTTGGCTTCTCAGTTCTTGGAGCTGCATCAGTGTAGTTTGGTCTGGTTTGTGCTTGGCCACAATTTGTCTTTGGTGCCTTGCACTCTCTAGCAAAGTGGCCCATCTGGTTACAGTTGTAACACTTCACTTTGCTTTTGTCCAATCCAAACTTTCCACTGGCCATATTGTTGGGAAACTTTCTCCCTGTCCTCTTGTAGAACTTCTTGGCCCTATGAGTGAGAAGAGCCATCTGCTAAACTATCTCCATGTACTCTAGATCATCTGGATGGATATAGTCCAACTCTTTAAGAGTGAAAAAAGAGTTGCCACAACATTCATTAGTAGACATAAAGGCTTGTGCAGAGCTTGTCTCTTGGAATGGGCTTCCTTGGATGTAGCTCTCCCTTGGTGTCTCGGGGAAGGTGATGAAAGGACCCCTTTATGAGTTTTAAGGGAAGCATATAAGATGATGTTGTGGGTCTATGCTATCCCTTTAAACCATATGAAGGGCTAAACTCTACTAATTGGTGGAAGAGATGCTTGATGGATTTTGCATGTTCATCTCCGTCTGGTAGCCACTGAGGATACCATACAGCTTTGTGAGAGTAAGGGTAGAGAGGTTCTCAGTTCTCTTGATGGCCACACAATAGTGTGTCCATTGTCTGGGAAGAGAGAACATGAACTTCCTCATTATGTCCCTATTCTTAAGTTTTACTCCAACATCCATTAGAGTATCCACAATCTCAACATACCTTAATATTGTTGAGTCATGGTTTCACCTATTTTGTAGGTGAAGTTCTCAAACTGCTTCTTCATGAGGTGTTTCTTGTTCTCTTTGGCTTCCTCAGACCCCTCGTACATGAGCTTCAGTGCATCCTAGAGCTGCTTAGCAGTCTTGCACTTCTTGAAGCCACTATATATGGAGTTAGGAAGAGCAGTTTGGAGGGCGGTCATGGCTTTCTGATCTACATCAATCTTCTTCTGGTCTTCTTCAGAGTAGTCAGCCATTTCCTTTGGTATCATCCCACCTCTAGCAGTGGCTGAAGAGGTGCTTGGGATGTGAGGTCCTTCGAAAATAGATCTCCACATCCTGCTGTCTTGAGACTTGATGAACCCTTCCATACGTTGGCACCAAGTATCAAAGTCGTCAAGAGTGATCAGTGGAGACTTTTTCATAGTACCGGTTTCCATATCAGCTTTAGCAAGACCTACCATTTGAGTTGTTAAGTGTTCTGTGAAATTGAAGTGATCAAAGATGGTGAGATCTTACAATCAAGAGCCTGAAATGCTCTGATACCAATTGCAGGACCGGTGAAGGGTGGTCAATGCAATAGTTTCACATGATGGAGAGATAAGAAACACTTAGCAAATCAAATAAGGAACCGGTTAGAGATGATGCAAAGAACACAAGCAAAAGAACAAGAACAAGAACAGTCAAATATGGTTTTCAAGAATGATGTATATTTCTCTCAAGTTCTTACAAGTGTTACAAAGCATACATAAAAGATACAAGTACTTGAGACACTTTATACTACATCCTACAGTCAGCCATACTTTGAAGGCCAACTGGATACACTAATCTAGATAATATGATCAATGTAGAGTCAAAAGGCAGATTGCCTTTTGACTAGTGACTATGACATGCCATAGCTCACATCCTTATCTATTACAAAAATGATAAAAGTACATAGTTGGAAAGTTACAGAAAAAATACCTTAATCTACAGTTGACAAAAGCATGGACTTTTCACCACCTCATATAAGTTGGTGAGTCTTTAGTGTCGTAGCAGAAAGAGGTTTATCTTTTGTCAAAAGGTGATTCAGAGAAATCATGTCTTCTCTATCTTCAGAAGAAATCAGTCTTTGGCATCGGAAGACTTTGTCCTTGAAGCGTCGAAAGACTTCATCTTTGGCTTCAGAAGATATAGTCTTTTGGCTTTAGAAGATTGGATACTTAGCATAATTCACTGAGTTGTATCAAATCTTTCGAAGTAACTTCCTTGTACTTCATTTTTGCATACGGAGAGCTCTTGGTTGTTCTTTGGTTGCATCAGCCTCTAAGTGTAATCCTTACATTGTCTTTTTCTTTTGAGATCACCAAGCAACCATCCAAAACTATAAAATCCAGATTAATCACAATTAAGTGTCGATAAAGATGAACTTGTAACAAAAAAATGCTTAAAATGGGGAAAGATATGCGTTATTAACATGTGTATTTATTCATATATCACTTGCATACAAAAGTAATGAATCGGCTAATACCATAATTGATTAGCAAATGCAATGCATGTATGTTGATTTCCAGCTGATCAGTAGATGGTGTGGCGGATAAAGTCTTCAGGTGGTAGATTTATTTTTGAAACTTGGACTGGTTCAGTATGAACAATCAATACTTTGTATTTTGTAGCTCCATCCTTTTACTACCCTAACATCATGAAAATTTTCAATGTAAGAAAATTGATAACAGGATTCTAGGGAAAATTCACAAAATCTAGCAGGACCTACTTCCTTAAAACATTAAGTTGCAAGACTTATAAATATGTCAAATAAAAAAAAATAGAAGATACTTGTTTTTTGTTAGATTTAGTGGCTTGAAAATGAAATACTAAAATATTTGTTTCAAAATGAACCAATGTGCAACAACACTGAACTTAAGATGTAATTAGTGGGCATCGGCATTAGGGGTGTAAACTAGTGATCATTCGAGTCAAATCTTGATAGCTTTGTTAAAGAACATCATCAAATGTTTACGGTTTATCAAAGATCAAAGTACCAAGATGTTGCAATTGAATGCCGATAAAAATTAACTTCTTTGCATGGAAAGCTATGATGGCTCAAATTGCAGCTATAGAGGATCAAATGAAAAGAAATATGAGTGTAGTGACTGGGAGATGTTCTTTTTGTCTGGGGCAAAACTAAGTGATAGATCACGTTCTTATCTCATGTCAAATCAAAAGCGAAAGCTTTGATACCACTTGTTGGATCGGTTTAAACAAGACTTTTTATATATCAATAGTTAGTAGATCCAGGATCTCTATTAACTACTTATCACAAACAAACAGATTACAATACTTGTTAGATCTAGGAATAATAGGTCTAGATCATTTTGTATAGGCTTAGAACTTTAATCAATTCATGTAATGAATATTTGTAATTCATTATGTATATAGGTTAACCCATATGTGTGTTGATTTTTGTGTATGATTACATGTACAAACATCAACGGATGAACATTTTTGTTCTTCCGTAGATATCTTTCTTATAAGACATTCATCAGAAGATCTTCTACGGATGAATATGGGTATTCACTGATGAACAAACACCACACATGAACTGAAGTACCTTCGGAAGAACAAAGTAGCTGCGGAAGAACAAGTAGCTGCGGAAGAAAAAGTAGCTGCGGAAGAACAAAGTAGCTGCGGAAGAACCAGACACGTACTTATATCATACAAGTGCTTCAAGTCAACAAGTCAACAAGTCAATCATAGACTCCAATAGATTCGTTGTTTCCTTAACAAAAACATGCGTGTCTATAAATATGAGTCCTAGGTTTCACATAAAAAAAAAGCAGAGATGGCGACAAAATACCATCACATCATTTCGCACGATCAACACAAACCCTAGCAGCCGTCACACCAACACACCAAAAATCATAAACACAATCATAGCATAGAATTTTTGTTAGCAATTATTATTTGATTCTTTGTAATCATTAATCAGTTTTAATGAATTACGTTTGATTCAAAACATTATTCCTTGCATATTGTTGATATCGTTTGAGCAATTATTGTTTATTTTCTCTGGCATCGATATTTATTAATTAATCAATTAAACAACGATTAATGGTAATTCCGCGATCATTAATTCGAAACCAATCTAACACTGATAATTCCTAATTGTGATCCTTGGATTCACAGGTGGTATCAGAACCAAGTGCTCATTGATCTAGATCGATTGATCTATCGGTGTTAGAATTGTTTAATTGAATAGATCTATCAGTTTTCTAACTAGATCTATAGTTTTAAGCAAAAGTAATTTGGTGTGAAGATTTAAAATTCAATAAATCAGTGATTTGTCTTTCAGCGAGTATTGTTACATTGCTCGGTTAACATTGATCTATATTAAAATTAATTGAAACATAGATCTGTGTTATTGGCTGACATTCATTAACTGTTCATAAGAAACTTTGTTTAGTTAAAATTAAATATTTGACTAAAATGAGTAGCTTTGTCGGTGGATCATCGTACCAGCCTCCAAAGTTGGAAACAAAAGCAGACTTTAAGTCCTGGAAGATCAAGTTCAGAAATCATGTGAACTACACTAATTCTGACTTATGGGTATCAATAACTGAAGGTCCTTATATTCCACCCACCCTTGGGCCGGATTATAATGACAAAAATCAACCCATAAGTATAAAAGATCTGTCACCTGATGATGTTAAAAAGGTTAAAGTTGATATTAGAGCATACAGTTTGCTCAGTATGGCTTAACCTGAAGAAATACTAATCAGGTGTGAGAATTATAAAACAGCAAATTCCTTGTGGAAGATACTTCATACTCTTTGTGAAGGGAGTGATGAAATCAAAGCATTAGGAAGGACACACTTCGCTCACAATATGAAACATTTCATCATATTGAGGGTGAATCAATTCCTCAACAACTCCATAGGTTTATGCAATTGGTAACCGAGATGAACATCATGGAGTTGAAGTATACAAATGAGGAATTGAACAAAAAGATGCTCCATACATTGCCTGAAAGTTGGAAGCAAACTGTGTCCATGTTCAAGAACACCATTGATCTCAAAGCAACTGGCTTAGATACATTGGTAGCTAAAGTTGAGGCTCTTGAAATGGATGAAAAATCAAGAAACAAGAGTGTGAGAACACATGTCACACCTTATCATTTTAAAGAAACCAAAAGTGCTGGAAGTGCTTTTATCTCCAACAATGATAGTGATAACTCTTGTACTTTGAGTGAAGATGAAGAAGAAGTGAGCTTTTATGAATCAAAGCCTTCAAAGAAATCTTCTCAAAGTAAATCAGGAAAAGAAAAAGGAAGACCTGATGATAGAAAAGATGCATCTACATCAGTAGCAAAGTCTTCAACAAATAACAACCAAGCAGAGCCCATTACTGTGATTCTGGATTCTGAAGAACAAAAAGCAGCATTTGCAGCCTTTAGTTCAAGTTTTTAAGCCTACTTAGGAAGCACCTTAACACCTGCAAATATCTGCCAACAAGACTTGGAAGAACTACATCCAGATGTAGTAGAGGAGATGGATCTTCAATGGCAAATGGCAATGATTGCTTATAGAGCCAAACAATACTTGAGAAGAAACAAAAGTTTGGATGCAGCAAGCAAAACATCAAAGATTGGTGTTGATAAGTCAAAGGTAAAATGTTTCAAATACAATCTCTATGGGCACTTCTCAAGAGAATGTGATCAACAATCAAATCCTGACATGAGACAACAGCAGCAACATCAGTCTCATCAGCATCAATCTTATCAAACAACAACATCTCAGAGATCTTATAGACAACCACAGCTAACCAACTCATCCCCACCAGCCACAAATGCCTTAGCAGGACCTAGTAATTCTAAAGAAACTGGGCTGATCATTCTCCAAGATGGAACCTGTGACTGGAGCATGTATGAGAAGGAAGTTTTGGAAGAAAATCAAGCTTTAATGGCCCACATGGAGAACAAAGTTCCACCTATGGCTAGAGAGGTAAGAGATAGATTGTGTTCATCAGTGTGTGTTGAGGAAGTTGAAAGATATAGAGTCCATGCTCAACAACTGGCTGATAAGTAAAAGAAATAATGATTTTGAATGAATCCTAAAAATCTCTTCAGGTGATTAAAAGGATCTCATGTAAGAGAACATAAATTATATCAATTCAAAATTAACTCTTTACAAAAAGATTTAGATAAATTTGTTTTAGAAAATTACAGCTTAAAAGCCCAAGTTGAGCATCTGACCACTTCCTTAACTAAATCCATGGCTGATAATGCATCAACTGAAGTGAAATTTCAGAAATTTCAACTTTCATCTTAGCAATATGAGAAATTATTGAATTCTCATATTGAATCAAAGAACAGGTATGGGTTGGGATATAATGCTGTTGCACCTCCTTTGAATGATAACTATACAACTTTACCTGAATCAATGACAAATAGCTTGTCAAATCATTTTGTGCCATGCACCAAGTTTGAAACAAAATATACTGAACAAGTTAATAACAATGAATCTGAGGTGAGTGAAACTGAGTCTTCTGAATCAGATAAAATCAAACAAAATGAATCAGAATTTGACTTTGATGGATGTGATGACTTGGATGATTCTGATGAACATGATGATAACTCTGCGGATCAACTGAACATTGGAAAGAATTCTTCAATTGAAACAATCATTCCCAAAGTACTTGAGCAAACAAAGTTGCCATATCCTCCAAAGCAAAGAAACATGTTGAAGACTATTTGCAAGAGAATAGCTCAGCTAAATGAAGGTCTTCAAGTACTTCATCAGCAGCAAAAACCTTCAACTGAAGTGATTGAGAAGTGTACATCTACTGATGTACACAAATCTTCCTTAGAAACTGAAAAGAAGCAAGTATCAGCAGAACTTCTCCAGAAGAAGAAACATCCTTCAGTAGCAGATATGCGGAAAAACAAATCTACTGAATCAGTAGATAATCTGCGGAAGGCAAAAGAAACGACCAAAAAGAAAACAACTCAAAAAGGTGTGAGCTCAAAGCAACAAACTTCAGCTGATAAACATGAACTTTTTGACATCATGTCAGGAAAAGGAAAGGAGTCAGCTTCATTAAAGTTTGAGAAGGAATTGAAGACTCAAAGATAGCAAAAGAAGAAGAAATTAATTGAGTCTGATAATGAGTCAGAAGAAAAGTATTGCAAATGGTGTGACATGAAAAATCACAACACTGAAGACTGTTACTTCAGCAGCTATTGCTCCATCTGCAATATGAACAATCACATGACTTCAGACTGTTACTTCAACAAACATTGTGCTATTTGTAACAAAAATAACCATTCCACTCAGGAATGTTATTTTAACAAAAAGAACAAGACAAAGAGCACAAAGAAGAAACAACCTGAGAAGGATGAATCAGAATCTCAATCAAGTGAAGATCAAAAAGATTCAAGATTAAGAAACAACAAAAACAAAAACAAAAGGTGACAAAACCACAAGAGAAATCATCAGTTGATAGTGAACCTTTGAAGAAAAGACAACCTGAACAGAAATCAAAGACTCCTCAACAATCAAAGACACCTCACAAAAAGGTGGATTTGAACAATAAGAAGTCAAATGCTAATGATACTTTCTTTGATAATTTTGAAAAAGGAACTCATGTTTCACATTCAAAATCAAAGGATGATGAAACTTTCAACAATCAAGGATCATCATCAAAGTCAAAACAGCAAACAAAGAAAGAGAAGATCCTTGAGGAAGAGTTTGAAAAATCAGAACAAAATTCCACAAGTTCATCATCAACAGAATCATCCTCACCACAAACAACACACAATGAATCAATTGAATCTAAAATTAATACTGAATCTTCAAGACTCATTCATGAGGAAGTTAAAATTTTAGACTCCACAGGATCACCCAAGATCATTAAGACTTGGGTTTCCAAATCTAATTGATTTCTTTAATTGTGCAGGAACAATCTTGGAGAGCTGACAACAAGTGGTATGTTGACAGTGGTTGTTCCAGACATATGACAGGAAACTGTTCTCTTCTCCATGACTTCAAACATAAAAATGCTTCTTATGTGGCATTTGGTGGGGATAAGAAGGGAGGTAAAATAGTTGGTGAAGGAATGGTAACTAATGGTGTGCTCAAATTTGAGAAAGTAAATTATTGTGAAATTTGCAATATAATTTATTGAGTGTGTCTCAAATTTGTGATCAAAATTATACCACATTATTTGATAACACTAATTGTTACATTCTTAAGCCAGGTTTTGCAGTTCCAGAAGATTGGATCCTTCTTAAAGCATCAAGAAAAGGAAACACATATGTTTTGGATATGAATAATACAGCACTCACAAACAATGAAACATGCCTGCTATCTAAGTCATCAGAAGATGAATCTCAGTTGTGGCATAGAAGGCTTGTTCATTCCAACTTGAAGAACATGAATAAATTGGTGAAAACTGACTTAGTCATTGGATTGCCAAAGAAAGAATTTTCTTATTCAAACCATTGTCCTTCATGTTATAAAGGAAAACAATATAGAGTGTCACATAAATCCAAAATAATAAATACAAACACTACACCACTCAAATTGCTTCACATGGATCTTTTTGGTCCAACTAATGTGATGAGCATTGGAAAAAGACAATATTGTTTAGTGGTTGTGGATGATTTCACTAGATTCTCATGGGACTTTTTCTTAAAACAAAAGAGTGAAACATCAGAAACATTAATGGAGTTTGTCACAAAGATTGAGAATCAACTTGATTTAAAAGTTAAATTTTTAGGGTGACAATGGGACTGAATTTGTTAATACTGTCTTAGATTCATTTTGAAGGAATAAAGGCATAGCAAGGCAATTCAGTGCACCAAAACTCCACAACAAAATGGAGTTGCTAAAAGAAGAAACAAAACTCTCATTGAAGCAGCAAGAACAATGCTAGCTGATTCACAATTGCTAATCACCTTTTGGGCTGAAGCAGTAAACACAACATGCAATGTTCAAAACAGGACATTAATTGTCAAAGAACATAATAAAACATCTTATGAGATTTTATTTAAAAGAAAACCTTACATAGGATATCTTAGAGCTTTTGGGTGTCATGTTTCTGTTTTAAACACAAAAGAACAATTGGGAAAACTTTCAGAGAAAGCCTATGATGGTTTCTTTGTTGGATATTCTTCAACATCTAAATCATATAGGATTTACATTCCATAACAAAATATTGTGGAAGAAACTCCTAATGTGTCTTTTGATGAATCCTTATTTCCTAAATCTGTAAAAGGATCATCATGGTTGTTTGATATAGATGCACTCACAAACTCATTTAACTCTGGTTATTTGAATGCTGCAGGTACTGAGGATACATGCTATCCATTTGTTCCTCCAAACATGAATGAAGTGTCATTATCTGCTGATCCTCCAAGAATACAAACTTCAAGTATCATGGAACAAGGAACACCAAATAATGTCAATAATGCAGCACAAGACCAAGCAAATGGATCTACATCCTCAGATGCAGACACTTCATCAGCAGCTGCTGTCTCTGCATCCGCAGATAAGTGTCCTACATCCGGAGATGTGAATATTGGATCAGCTGATGTTCCATCCACATCAGTAGATGTTCCACTTATTGGAGATGGTCCATTGAACTCCAAAGAGTCATTGTCAGCAAGTCAACAAAATACATCCGTAGATGTTCCTGTAACTCCTGCGGAAGCACAAAACACATCCGTAGATGTTCCTGTAACTCCTGCGGAAGCACGAAATACATCCGTAGATGTTTCTGTAACTCCTGCGGATGGCACTCACAATGCAGCTGATGTACAAAATGAAAATCATTCAGCTTCCAATGATGATCAATTTGATTACTTCATAAATTCATCATCTTAGCTGGATATATCTGCAGCAATGCATATGACTAACTTGGAATCATCTATTCCAGTTGAGTCCTTCCAACAACAAGAATTCATAAGACTCATCCAATAAACAACATCATTGGAGATCTCAATGAAAGAACCACAAGAAGCCAAGGGGGAGCTGCAAACATCTGTCTTTTCACTTGTTTTCTTTCACAAGTGGTTCCTCCAAACATTACAGCTGCACTAAAAGATAATAGCTGGATTGAAGCCATGCAAGAAGAACTTCAACAATTCAGAAAGCAAAAGGTCTGGAATCTAGTTGATCTTCCTGAAGGCCAACATCCAATTGGCACAAGGTGGTTATTCAAAAATAAACTAGATGACAGAGGTATTGTTGTGAGAAACAAAGCTAGGCTGATTGCTCAAGGATATACTCAAGAAGAAGGGATAGACTATGATGAAGTTTTTGCACCAGTTGCAAGAATTGAAGCCATTAGAGTATTCCTAGCCTATGCATCATATAAGAAGTTCACTGTTTATCAAATGGATGTGAAGTGTGCCTTTTTATATGGGAAAATTGATGAAGAAGTCTATGTAGCTCAACCTCCAGGTTTTGAAGATCCTGATTACCCACATAGAGTATACAAGCTTGACAAAGCTTTGTATGGTCTTCATCAGGCACCAAGAAAGTGGTATGAAACATTATCATCTTTCTTGTTCAAGCATGGATACAAAAGGGGAACTATTGATCAGACTCTCTTTCTCAAACATGAACATCAAGACCTCTTAGTTGTTCAAATATATGTAGATGACATTATATTTGGATCAACAAACAAGAGACTGTGTGAAAGCTTTGAAGAGTTGATGAAATCTCAGTTTCAAATGAGCTCAATGGGAGAATTAACTTTCTTTCTTGGACTACAAGTTCATCAGAAAACAGATGGCATATTCATCAATCAAGAAAAGTATATTCATCAAATATTGAAGAAGTACAATCTTGCTAATACATCTTCATGCAAAACACCTGCTTCAACAATTGACAAAATTGTACCTGATCCTACAGGAAAATCTATTGATCAAAGATTATATAGATCAATGATAGGATCTCTTATGTATTTAACTGCCAGCAGACCTGACATAATGTTTGTTGTATGTGTTTGTGCTAGGTACCAATCAGATCCAAAAGAGTCCCATCTGAATGCTGTGAAGAGGATTTTCAGATATCTCAAAGGGAAACCAGCCCTTGGTCTATGGTATCCAAAAGATGGAGACTTCTCTCTCTACTCTTATTCAGACAGTGACTATGGAGGATGCAACAACAATAGAAAATCCACAACTGGTGGATGTCAATTTTTAGGACCAAGACTTGTTTCATGGCAGTGCAAAAAGCAAACAAATGTATCTGTATCCACAGCTGAGGCTGAGTTCATAGCTGCTTCAGCTGGTTGCTCTCAAGTCCTTTGGTTGCAAAACCAATTACTTGATTATGGTTACAATTTCCTTCAAACTCCAATTTATATTGACAATTCAGCTGCTATGTTTATCACTGCTAATCCAGTTCAACATAGTAAAACAAAGCATATTGAAATCAGATATCACTTTCTAAGTTTTTGCTCAGAAAAAGGTTTAATCAAGTTAGTCAAAGCGGATACAACAAATCAGCTTGCTGATCTATTTACTAAGGCCTTTGATTTAGTTAGATTTAATTTTCTAATTGAGTCTTTGGGATTGATTAACTTAGATTAATCATCATTAACAAAGAAAAGCATGTGTCTGTCCTTGTCTTTATTTATTGTGTCTTCTATTTCTGCATGACATATGTTTGGGAAATGATCGTACACTGTGCCTTTGCTTGCTTCCTGAGTTCTTAAATTTCTTTAAAAACTGACCAAAAGTTCTTTGATATGTAAGTAGATTCAACTTGAGTGAAGATTATACTAAGAGCATGCTTAACATAATGAAAAGGTGACTGTTTGTGAGAAGCTTCATTTTGAGGATCAAGCAAGTAAGTCTTATCCTGATGTGATCAATTCATTCACCTAAGCACACTATGTAAAACACTTTATAACTTCTATCTTTGCAAATCATATTCCTCTGTTTTGTGTGAACAAAGACCTGGGTTTATGAACACCATGAGATACATATGTATTCAACTGGATGAAAAGATCATGATCCTCATCATCCCTCTGTTTTGTGTAAACAAAGACCTGGGTTAAAGGCACCTCTGTTTTACGTAAGTAAAGACCTGGTGACCTGATGATGATCATATCTAAGCTCTCAAAAGAATCCATAGTGATCAACTGTATATTTACATAAGAGCTTTTGTAGCAAAGCATTTATGAGACAACTCATATGTCTCAAGATAGAATTTATAACTTAATATACATAGTGTGAAAAAGTGATGAATTGACTCACAAACGGAGGACAAACTCTAATGTAAATTGAATATGGAGCCCATAATAGTTTATCACTAATAAACATGAAAACATGATAAACAGCATGGCTAGTTGATTCCATACTCTTGTCTGGATTTAAGTGGACAAACATACTTGCAATCAGGACTAGAATCAGGTCACATTTCAACAATCAACTCAATCAGGAAGAAGTTTAGTGTCATAGTATGATCCCATTATATGTGTTTATATGCATGTATATATTTAATTCAATTTTGTTACTTTTAGTTTATTTATTGTGTGTAATCTTTGGACAGTCATATGCCTTTCATGCTATTTACTTCATAAATTTATGATGAATGCAACACTTTATCATTAATCACAAATTTAGGAGGAGTAGTTATTACATGAAATACGTGAAACATAAAAGTTGAATTCAATGATCCAAATTCAAATGAAGGAATTGGAACTTGAGCACCAACTTGGCTGAAGGATACATAAAGTTTTTCAAATTATATTTCTTGTGCACAAATTGTCATGAAAATAAAGTCAACAAGGTCCAATAGCAATAAATGGTTTTATCAGTTGATTAGGACCATACAATCAAAGAAGTTTCAACTTTGCATTTTCAGCATTCAAATGAAGAAGCAGCACTAGCTTTTTCATATTTCTGTACATGTCATACAGTCATAGCAAAAAGGAATATGACCATCCGTCAGCATGAAGCTATAGTATGTAGTAGTAGTAAAAGTATAATAGATTGGTAATAGATGGTAATCTATGAAAATTCAAATTATACTTCATCAAAAATCAGTTTTTAATTCTAAGTCATCCGTAGATGATCTACGGAAGAACTAAAATCTGCGGAAACAATAAAATTGGTAATAAGGATAGGGGGTCCCACCTCATTTAATAAATGAAATTAATATATCGAGGGAGTATAAATGATGTTTTTGACTTGTCATTTCTATTCACTTTTTCAGAACATCTTTTTCAACCTAAAAAAAGTTCAGATAAAACCCCGTCCGACAATATTCAAAATTACCAATAACCTTTAAACCTTGCTTGATTCTTGATCTCTGTTCATTACAAGTTCAATAATATCAAGGTAAAACATATCATAATCCAAAATTATGAACTGATTGATTCATCATTTTTGTCTAAACTCTTCGTATTCTTAGGTGTGATGATTTTGTTCTAACATAATTTCTTCATTCTTATGAACAGATGGCTAATCATTTTGCAAGAGAGCACAATGTATGTGCATTCTTAAATCCTGACGACCCTGTAGCAGAAGGATGTCGAGATATCATCAGATACCTACGACGATCCAGGCTTTTCTATGCTTTATCAGCAGAGCCTGTGATTCATCAAGCACACATCATTGATTTTTGGAATTCAACTCGAATAGAGCAAGTTGGAGAATCTGAGGTGATAGTTGCTGAAATCAAATGAAATGATGAGAGTTGATGAACAAACTATCAGAAGGGCACTTGAGCTGGGAGAACAAGAAGTTGGTCACCCGGATGTATTTGAGAATGAGTACATAGAGAAAGTGTTCTATCTGATGGGATATGATGGTGTCTTTGACAATGGTGAGATAAAAAAAAAAGGGAGATTGTGCAAGCCATATAGATTCTTATGTCACACATATCTAAAGTGCATCTCCAACAGGAAGTCTGGGCTTGATAGATTCTCAAGGCACATTTCATCCGGCATTATTGGCATTTTTTAGGGAAGGACATACAACTACTCAAAGTACATATTCAGTTGTCTGTGTGACCACATCAAAGTGCAAAAGGCTGATAAGATGTATATGTTTCCAAGGTTTATGCAACTGATCATTAATGGTGAATTGCCTGGGATAGCAAGAGAAGGTGATGTGTTTGTTCAAGCACATCTGGGGAGATCTGTACTGAATAAGATAAGTGGAAAGTATGAAGGAGAAGATATGCCAATGTTTGCACATGTGGCAGATGCTAATGCCAACATTCCACCAGAACTGATGTGGGAAGATCAGCAAGATAGTCAATCTACTGATGCTGAGCAAGACTTACCTCAACATTCCCCACCTCAATCTCCCATACACCACCATCATCAATCTCCACAAATCTAATCACCAGCCAGCCAACACACCCAACCAATCTCTCCTATTCACCCTCAATCACCCTTTCATCAACAACCTCTAACTCCATAAAATCTATCTCCTGAGAGTACTCATACAGAACCCATCTCAGTTACTCAATCTCAAAACTCAGTACACACTGGTGAGATTGAGTTAGTATCTCAAGTAAGTACCATTCCACTCACAATCACCAGCCCACCAACCCCAGTCATGTCTAATCAAACTGAACCAATATCTCCAATCATTGATCCTCAACAACAACAACAACCTCATCAAGAGAAAAATGATCAAGCAGTTGAGTCTATTTCAAGCTCAGCAAGTATAGCTCCTGCTATAGGCAATGAGGATGAGATTGCTGGTCAACATCAAGAAGGTGAAGAAGAAGCTAACTATGTTGATGTTATAGCCTATTATGAAGATGACCTGGAAGATGATGATATAGATGTGAGCAAAAGTTATCTGGTTGCTGAGTATAACAAACTTATCATCAAATCAAACAAAAGGTTGGAAAGAATTAGAGAGCTCAAAGGAATGTTAAAAGAAAATGAGAAGCTGATGAACAAACAAGAATCCAGACTGATCAGATTAAGAGAAGATGCTCAAACCAATAATGAAGTAATTGATGCATTGCATGAGCTGGTTGAAGAACTTAAAGACTCTGTGAAGCATGAGAAGACTGAAAAAGAGAAGCTCATATTGGAAGTTGAACAAGCAAACAACTCTCTCACTGCTCAGTCTATTTTGTTGAAAAGGAAAGATGAACAAATTGATGAGCTCAAGATGAAAATTTGTGCACTTGAATCGAATGCTGCTCCATCAACAAAAATAAAAGAATCTACTGAAGCTTAAAGCAAATCATTCAGTACTCAAGAAAGAGGAAGTATTTGGGGTATGTAGAGAAAGAGGTGATTAATGTTGAAGATTCACTAAAAAGATCAAGGCCTACATCTCCAGAGCTCACTCCTTCAGTGGATGTTTCCAATTTAAAGCCTATATCTCATGCTGAAACTGAGAGTGATGCTGAATGGGATGAGCTTACTAAAGATGAGTCTCCCAAAGAACAAAAAGAATCAAAGGCTGATGACCTACTGTCCACCAAAGACATATTGGAAGAGAGGCTGAATCAACTATGTTTATGACCCTGATCAATCATGGGTTTCCATATGACATGGTTGAGAGAATGAACATGACAGAAATAAAGGAAGCACTGAAGGAATTTGAGCTAGCAAGCTTCATGATCCCAGATTGTAATTATGAAACATTCATAGCCTTTCAGTCAATTCAGAAAACAAAGAAGGAGCTAGGTCACTGTGACACAACAACTCTGAGCAAATACAATATGACTTGTTGGTTACAAAGTCATAACTACAAGATACATGAGCTGAAAGGAAGATCAGTGGCTGAGCTTAGAAGGATGATGGAGCATGTAATGAAGGTGGAATTGGAAACTGGAGTAAAATTCAGAACTGAAGCTCCAAATCCTTCCTATGAACATCAATTAAAAACCCCTGCTGAACCAGTAACAGCTGAAAGCAAAGATCAACATAAAGGGAAAGATAAATTGATCAAAGAACCAAGAGAGGTGATCCCTGGGAAAGTATGGCCCCTGGGCACAACTGTGAGAGAGATCACTGAAGAAAAATCTTCTCTAATCCAGTTGTTTGATCATATCACAACTCCCACTGCTGCAGAAGATAACAGGATTATGGCCTGGAAATATGATCCAGAGTGGGATTGTGCACTTATCAAGAGAGTATCTGGAAGAGTTGAATACTTCCACTTACTTGAATCAATCTTGTTGTTGCCTCATACTGACATTAAAGACCTTCAAAGTTTGATCATCTCCAACTACCCAATAAGCCCAAGAGGAAGAGATTTCTCTGTATTGGTTGGAAAGTTGAAAACAAAATTTAAGGATGATGTACTCAAGGAAGCAAGAAGGGAAGATAGGGAACACAAGAAAAGATACCAAGGGTAAAGAAGATCAAAATCCAACTCCTCTACACTGGTTGATGATGAATTCATAAGGAGGGTTGGATACTCTAACAGAAAAACAGCAGCCATAAAAGTCATTGAAGGAAATCAATACACTCTTCTCATAACTAAGTGGGGATATGTGGAGAAGACTAAAGAACTGGTGCTGATGAGAAATGAAGAAAAGAATAAAGCAAGGAGTATAAGATTGTTTGATCCAATTGAAATTAAACTTATGCATCCAAGCTACACTTCATACCTACATGATAAGTTCTTCCAAAACTCAAAGATGATCAAGCTCAAATGACCTATGCCTGTATTTGCATATCATACAAGTCATTGACAAACTGCATGCAAAAGCATACAAAAGAAGAAGATATGAGGTTGGACTGTTAAGAGGAGCTAACATCAAGGAAGTATCTAAACTGAGGATGTCAGAACAAGATGAGCTAGAAATAGTCAATAATCAGAGTGTTGTGGAAATTCTCACAATAGAAGAAGACATTTTGGGATTGAGCTTTGAGACACTACAAAAGATATGCAGAATGGAGATCAAGTACAAGTACGATGATCAAAAGGATGCAGTGTCATATTTTAACAAGAAAATGGTGTCAAGAGTCAAAGAGCTTTCAGCTTTGAAGACCTGATTACAAGTGTCTAAGCCTAAGGGGGAGTATTGTTAGATCTAGGAATAATAGGTCTAGATCATTTTGTATAGGCTTAGAACTTTAATCAATTCATGTAATGAATATTTGTAATTCATTATGTATATAGGTTAACCCATATGTGCGTTGATTTATGTGTATGATTACAGGTACAAACATCTACGGATGAACATTTTTGTTCTTCCGTAGATATCTTTCTTACAAGACATTCATCAGAAGATCTTCTACGGATGAATATGGGTATTCACTGATGAACAAACACCACACATGAACTGAAGTACCTTCGGAAGAACAAAGTAGCTGCGGAAGAACAAGTAGTTGCGGAAAAACAAGTAGCTGCGGAAGAACAAAGTAGTTGCGGAAGAACCAGACACGTACTTATATCATACAAGTGCTTCAAGTCAACAAGTCAATCACAGACTCCAAGAGATTCGCTGTTTCCTTAACAGAAACACGCGTGTCTATAAATATGAGTCCTAGGTTTCACATAAAATAAAATAAAACTAGAGACGGCGACAAAATACCATCACAACGTTTTGCACGATCAACACAAACCCTAGCAGCCGTCACACCAACACACCAAAAATCATAAACACAATCATAGGATAGAATTTTTGTTAGCAATTATTATTTGATTCTTTGTAATCATTAATCAGTTTTAATGAATTACGTTTGATTCAAAACATTATTCCTTGCATATTGTTGATATCGTTTGAGCATTTATTGTTTATTTTCTCTGGCATCGATATTTATTAATCAATCAATTAAACAACGATTAATGGTAATTCCGCGATCATTAATTCGAAACCAATCTAACACTGATAATTCCTGATTGCGATCCTTGGATTCACAATACTTGAAAAGAAAATAACACAAGGAAATCCTTTCTAAGTATTCACTTGATTATAACTCAATGATTACAAGAGATTAATAACAATAATACACATGTGCAAAACAACTAACCTTATAAATATACAAGTGTGAGGTATTTATACTATGAAAGCTAAACACTAGAACAAATATGTCTCTTCTAGATTTAGGGTCACTGACATGCTACAACCATTGATTTACACATTCTGGCATACCACGAATGTGTAATACTATTGGTTTCAAGAAAGGGTACAATATAGATAAGAAATCAGCTTGACAGATTATCGGTAGTTTTAGTGTTATGGTAACACCACTAATCTTCAGGACGTACAACCTTGTCTATAAAAGTAGTGAATCAGCATATACAACTACTGATCAGCAGATGTAATGTGTGTGTGTTGATTTATAGCTGATTAGAAGATGGCCCGGCCGATGAAGTCTTTAACAGGGAGACTTTATCTTTGGAATTTGGACTGGTTCATCAGGAGCAATCAAAACTTTGTATTTTGTAGCTTCATCCTTTTAATATCCTAACATCATGGAAAACTTCCACATAAGAAAATTGATAACAGCGGTCTAAGGCAAAATTCACAAAATCTAACATGACCTACTTCCTTTAAACATTAACTTGCAAGACTTGATAATATGTCAAATCAAAAATATAGAAGATACTTGTTTTTTCTTAGATCTGGTGGCTTGAAAATAAAAGATTAAATTATATTTTTTGAAATGAACCAACATGCAACAACATTGAACTCGAGACATACATAGTGGACATCGACATTAGGGGTGTAGGCTGGTGATCATTCGGGTCAAATCTCGGTAGCTTCTTTAAGAAAATCATCAAGGTAGTATGGTTTATCAAAGATCTATATGTACCAAAATGGTGTAATTGGTGCCGATAAAGATTAACTTTTTTGCATGGAAAGTTGCAAGGGGTCCAATTACATCTATAGTGGATCAAATAAAAAGAAATACGAGTGTAGTGATTGGGAGATGTTCTCTTTGTATAGGAAAATCAAAGTATTAAGACACGTTCTTATCTTTTGTCAAATCAAGAGCCAAAGCTCTGATAACACTTGTTGGATTGGTTTGAACAAGACTTTTTGTAAATCAACAGTTAGTAGATGCGGAATCTCTATTAACTACTTATCACAAACAAACAAATTGCAATATTTGAAAAGGAAATAACACAAGGAAATCCTTTCTAAGTATTCACTTGATTATAATTCAATGATTACAAGAGCATAATAACAACAATACAAGTATGCAAAACAACTAATCATAAAACTATACAAGTTTGAGGTATTTATACCATGAAAGCTAAACACTAGAAAAAATCTTAAATGTCTGTCTAGGTTTCGGATCAATGAAATAATACAACCATTGATTTACGCATTGTGGCATACCACCAATGTGTGATACTATTGGTTACAAGAAAATGTATAACATAGATAAGAAATCAGCTTGACAGATCATCGATGGTTGCATTATTGTAACACCACTAATCTTCAGCACGCACAACCTTGTCTACAAAAGTAGTGAATCAACATATACCACTACTGATCATCAGGTGCAATGCGTGTATCTTGATTCACAGCTGATCACTAGATGGTTTGGCAGATGAAGTCTTTAGTAGGTAGACTTTATTTTTGAAACTTGAACTGGTTCAGTAGGAGCAATCAATACTTTGTATTGTGTAGCTTCATCCTTTTAATATCCTAGCATCATGCAAAAACTTCCATGTAAGAAAATCGATAACGGGGATCTAGGGCAAAATTCACAAAATCTAGTAGCGCCTACTTTCTTTAAAATATTAACTTGCACCAGTTGATAATATGTCAAATCAAATATATAAAAGATACTTGCTTTTTGTTAGATTAGGTGGCTTGAAAATGAAAGATTAAAACATATGTTTCAAAATGAACCGGTGTGCAACAACATTGAACTCGAGGCATATATAGTAGGCATCAACAAAAAGGCGTAGGCTGGTGATCATTCGAGTCAAATCTCGGTAGCTTTGTTAAAGATGATCATCAAGGATGTATGGTTAATCAAAGATCTGTATGTGCAAAAATGGTGAAATTGGATGCTGATAAAGATTAACTTTTTTGTATGAAAAGCCGATGGATAAAATTGCATCTATTTAGGATCAAATGAAAAGAAATATGAGTGTAGTGATTGGGAATTGTTCTCTTTATATGGGACAAATTGAAGTAATAAATCACATTCTTATCTCATGCCAATTCATAGAAAAAGAGTACAGGATAGGATACTCACATTGTATAGATGTCTAATTATAAGGGGTGATTAGATTAATATTTGACTTCAAATGTAAGTGGTGTCAAAGTATACACAAGCACAACATTAAAGACCTTATTACTATTACGGAAGGCAAGAAACGAAATAATTTTCCAAGAAAATCAATAAGTGGTAGGAGGTTTGGGTTTTTCAATGGAGACCGGGTTCGGTTTTCGTGGGGTAAAAACTTTGGGTGGCCATATAATCGGTGCATGCCAAAGACATGCCTAAGGATAGGAAAATTGATGTAGTTTTAATATTATTTTGTTCATTTTTAACTTTGATCTAGCCGGACACTTTTTTTATAATATAACGTTGTCTTTTGCCGGTAAAAAAAAAAATAAACAACATTCAACCTGTTTTTTTTTTTTCTTTAAGAACGGCTAAATGGCTACATGGCTACATCCAACCTATTCTTGGTCTAGATCATGCTCCACCAATAATAACATTTAAAATCAAATCATAATAATATTTTTTTCGTGTTTAGTTTGTTGTAAATGAAAAGGAATTAATTAAAAGCCGTTTTCTTAAAACGAATTCCACGTGACTCGTTGGTAACTGAAAGATTATGGAATGCTTACCTCCTCTCATTATCATAAACAATATAAATAATACATTGAGATCCCAAATTTTAGGGATAGATTACAATGATATTTGAATTATAAATAACTAGATAAATTACAAATACACAATGATACTATAACACCCCCGCAGTCGAAGCGGGAGGCGGCCGAAGAGACTGGCTCGAAAGTCATCAAATAAGATCTTCGGGAGGCCCTTCGTAAAGATGTCTGCAATCTGATATCGTGTAGGCACGTGGAGGATACGAACTTGGCCACGTTGAACCTGCTCACGAACAAAGTGAATATCCAATTCAATGTGTTTCGTTCGTTGGTGTTGAACAGGATTACCACTTAAATAAATTGCGCTTATATTATCACAATAAACCAATGTCGCTACGGACAGCGGCCGTTTCAGCTCCAACAACAGGTTCCGCAACCAACATATTTCCGCTACCACGTTAGCGACACCCCGGTACTCGGCTTCAGCGCTGGATCGAGAAACAGTTGACTGCCGTTTCGATGACCAAGATAATAAGTTATCTCTAAAGTAAACGCAATAACCCAAAATGGATCGTCTAATGTCTGGGCAACCGGCCCAGTCCGCATCCGTATAGGCTTTCAATGATTGCGTTTTGGATGGGCCGAGGGTTAGACCGAAGTCTGATGACCCTCGGAGGTACCTTAAAATCTGAAGTAAATTGTTCCAGTGGGTTACCTTTGGAGAATGCATATGAATACACACTTGTTGCACTACATACGATATGTCGGGTCTAGTAAAAGTGAGGTATTGTAAAGCCCCGGCTAAGCTGTGGTAAAGAGTTGGGTCATTGAATGCCTCACCATCAGTGGCATTCACTTTTGGTTTTGTGTTAACGGGAGTAGGAACGGAATTACAATTTGACATTCCCGCTCATTCCAAAATTTCTTTGACATAGGCTCGCTGAGAAAGAAACATAGTATCTCCGTCTAGTTTTACTGAAATCCCCAAAAAGAAGCTGAGAGGACCAAGATCTTTCATGGCAAATTCAGAAGAAAGTTTGGTCATAATCTGCAGTCGTAGGGAATTTGTTGAGGTGGTAAGGATTATGTCGTCCACGTAAATGAGAATGTAAGCTGTTTCTGAGCCATGTTGATACACGAAAAGTGAGTTATCACAGCGACTTTGGGTGAAACCGAGCTTGACTACAAAGTCAGTGAATCTTTGGTACCAAGCCCTTGGTGCCTGTTTTAACCCGTAAAGAGACTTTTTCAACCGACAAACATGATCCGGATAATCCTGGTGACGAAACCCCATAGGTTGATACATGTAAACTATCTCGTTAAGCATCCCGTGAAGGAACGCATTCGTCACGTCAAGTTGGTGAATCGACCATGACTGTGTAAGTGCCAAAGATAGCACCGTGCGTATTGTAGCCGGTTTAACTACAGGACTGAATGTTTCCCCACAGTCAATACCCAGTTGTTGGTTTCTACCGTCACAAACCAGCCTTATAACGTTCTAATGACCCATCCGACTTGAATTTATGCCGGAATAACCACATGCTTCGGATAACATTCATTTGTGGTTGGCGCGGAACTAATTCCCATGTTCCATTTTTAATAAGAGCACGAAATTCCATAGTCATTGCTTGGCGCCATTCCGGTGTGGACAAGGCAACGGACGGATTTCGGGGAATGGGAGCGATAGATGTGACGTTAAGGTTAAAAGGTTATTTTGGTTTAGAAATACCTTCCATTGATCGAGTACGGATAGTTCGGGTGTTGGTTTGAGGTGTATGGGAATTAGTTTGGGAATTTTGGTTCGGGACGGTGGGTAAAATAAGAGGAATTTGAGTGTGGCTGGGTCGTGGGAGTTGATGAAGTGGGCTGGGCTGTTGGTTGGAAATTGGGCCGAGAGTAATGGGTGGTCGAGGCAGGTTGTATTGGTTGAGAAGTTTGGGTTGTTGATTGTGTAGTTTGGGCTTGGTTAGTTGTCTGGGCCTGGGGAGGTGTAGTTTGGGCCGATGGGTGAAGTTAGGATGGATTGTTTTGGCGTCGGCTGTAGACTCTTAGGGGTGTGTCCACAGGGGCCGTGGTTGAGGAGGGAGTATGGGAATGTGGGCTGTCATTATTTGGCTCCATAACGTGTTGCCAAAAAATTGGATTGAGAGAATCGGTTAAGAAGTTATAGGTTTGGAGGGGCGGTTTATTCACGGATTTAAATGGGAAAACCGTCTTGTCAAATTTTACATGTCTACAAATTATGATTTTATTGGTTGATAAATCGAGACATTTGTAGCCACGGTGTTGTGTCGGGTATCCGAGGAAAACACATGGTTTCGAGCGAGGTTCGAGTTTATGAATTTGAGTGTGAGGGATAAGAGGATAACAAAGGCACCCGAAAACCCCGAAGGTGGTCGTAAGAGGGTGACCGATTGTAAAGTAGGTAAGTTGGGGTTTTGAAATCATGATTTTTACTTGGAAGAATGTTGATGAGGTAAGTTGCCACTTCTAGCGCATGGTGCCAAAAGTTGTTTGGGAGGTTGGATTGAGCGAGAAGGGTGCGTATGATGTTGTTGATAGAGCGGATTTTGCGTTCCGCTTTACCATTTTGAGACGAGGTGTACGGACATGAGAACCGAAGGGTCATACCGTGTTGGCTGCAGAAGGTTTGGAAGGCGTTGTTTGAGAATTCTTTACCGTTATCGCATTGAAACTGTTTGATTTTATGTTCAAATTGAGTTTCAATTAGTTTGTAAAACGAGTGAAAAATGGCGTAAACTTGTGATTTGTTGCATAGTGGATACGTCCAAAGAAAGTTTGTAGCGTTGTCAACAAACAAAATATAATAACGATGGCCACCCGTACTAATAATAGGGGACGTCCATAAATCACTATGTATCACATCAAACGGTAAAAAAACAGTACTAGTAGATTGAAAGAAAGGTTGTTTAGTACTTTTTCCCAAAACACACGGCTGACAAAGTTTAGAATCAGCTCTATTACATTTAATAGAACTAGATTTATTTACAATATGCAATAAATGTGCTCCCGGATGTCCCAATCGTTGGTGCCAAACGTCTTGAGCGAGAGCAGTGAAGGAAGAAGGAGAACGGATCTTGGAAAGGATTTGAGAGGTGAGCGGATACAGGGCCCCAGTGCTATTGTTGCGTAGGATACGCGCCTTGGTCTAGAGGTCCTTCACAAGAAAGCCAAACGGGTCAAATTTAATAGATATTTGATTGTCCGTGGTTAGACGACAAACAGATAAGAGGTTTTTGATAATATTAGGTGCAAGAAGAACTTTGTTTAATTTTAGGGGAGGGTATGGTGGGGGTAAGGTTTGATTGCCTTGTCCGGCTACGGGAATGGTATTACCGTCGCCAACAACTATATGTTGTGAAATGCCATTATTAAAAAAAGAATTGAAATTACCTGGGTTGTTGGTCATATGATTGATGGCTCCAGTGTCCATGAACCACGGTTGTTCTGGCGGATTAAGTGCCATGGTGTGAAGGGCTTGCTCGATATCGGTAGGGGCGTAACCGCCATTGTATGCTTGAGCAGGCCTCAGTCCGAGGAGGCACTGACCTGCTGAGTTTGTCTTCGGGGCAGTTGGGTAAGGGCACGGTGGAGTAGCAGCCTATTATTGCCATTGGGAAGCTATCGCAGTCGGGTTAGCCCACATGCCGGGAACAGGAGACCACGGGTAATAGCCAGTTTGCGGGAAAGACCCGCGCCCTCTGCCGAACGTGTTTCTTCCACGGCCTCTGCCCCTTCCGCGTCCCCGCGAGTTGCTGTTTCGACCATGGTCAGACCCGTTGTCCGTCCTTGTGTCTGACCCGTAGTTGCGCTGGTCAGGTGGACCCCATGGGTCAAGACTGCTGTTGTTTGCACCGGCCTGCAGTGCAGTGGCGGCCGAGTTGGCGGAGTGCAGAGCAAGTGCAGTAAGTTGGGTTTCTTCGTGGCACAGGGTGGAACGAGCATTGTTGAAATCCGGTAGAGGCTTTTGATTCCGGATAACCATAGCAAAGGTTCTATATTGCTCAGTCAAGCCGCCAAGTAATTGTAATACCAACTGTGTTTCGGTCATTGGAACATCCACGTTATGCAGCTGATTGGCTAACATCTTTATCTCTTGGCAGTATGCGGGCATATCCTTGAAGTTTTCAAGGCGGGTGTTGGTCAGTTTGGCCTGGAGGTATAAAGCACGGGAACTATTGTTATCTTGAAAGAGGTTTTCGAGAGCGATCCATGCGTCATACGCTGTTGTATTCTTCTTTAGTACGGTTAGGAGGAGGTCGGGAGATATCGTGCCATAGATCCACTGTAAGACTATGGCATCTAATCGTTTCCAGTTCTCGGCTGTACCCGCTGCGTCTTTGTCCTTATCTGCTGCAACCGGTTTGGAGGATGAGGAAGCTATTGGTGGTTCTAAGTGGTCGGCAACCAGAAAAGCCGTATAGTGAATTTTGAAAAGTTCCGACCAGGTTACTTACTGAGCACTCTCGTTGTCGAGGGTGATGGGGACGAAGTTTCGGATGTTCGTGACCGTGATGGCCGGGTGAATAGACGATGCCATGAGATGAGCACCGGTGGTTGATGATTGAAGAAAAGAAGAACAGGCCGGCGGCCTAGGGTTGTAGCGGAGGAGGTGGGATAAAGAAAAGAGGAGATCTTATAGCTCTATGATACCATAAAAGATTATGAAATACTTACCTCCTCTCATTATCATAAACACTATAAATAATACAGATCCCATATTTTAGATATAAATTTCAATGATATTTGAATTATAAATAACTAAATAAATTACAAATATACAACGATACTGTTAGTAACCATGATGCGTGCTTCACTCGCAAACAAAATCATGAGATGGATTTGAAATTTTATATAGCATTTGGGGCCGTACGGATCTCTCAATCTCCTTCAAGTAACTAATCACATTTTGTTGTTTATGAAATCAAATCTCGGTTTCTTGATTCAAAATTGAACCCACTCCAAAATCTGTGATCCTAGACAAAAGCCCTAGAAGATGAACAGGCACACTGCTCGCATCTGGACGTTGGATACTTTGGTGGGTGCATTTGTTGATCTTTTCATAGCCTATTTCTTACTTTGTGGATCAACCGTTGCTTTATTTGCTGTTAAATTTCTGGGTTTCTTTGGTTTGACCTACAATGGACTCTTGGGTGGTTTTGATCACACAAGTTTACTGCTTGATTATCCCACTGATAAGGTCTCCGCTGTTCATTTCTCTGTAACTAAAAAGTTCCCTTTTGATTCTGCTTTCTGTGGTGTTCATAACGGCATTCTTAAGAAAGATTTGAATCTGAATAGAGCTGATGGCGATGGTTATGGGATTATGGAATTAGAAGGTGAGGCATCATGTAGTTCAAAATCAGATGCTAGAAGACTTGTTGGAAATGGAATTAGTGATTCTGGAGATATCATCGATGTGAAAGGAAAAGGGAGTTTAAATTACAGATTTAGAGGCGGTTTTAGACGTAGAAGAAAGGCTAGTTTCGACAGCGGTGAACACCCATCTTCCTCAAATTGGGTCTCGTGTGTTGATCTTCAAAGCAATAATGATGATGATGATGATGAATGTAGTGAAGGCAGTTCCATTATTTCTGATGATAACAACTGTAACTGTGAGTATTCTCATTCTCTGTTTGGTTTTAGCATTATCTGAGAATTATGTTTGCAACTTGCAGACCGTTGATTATCGTATTTGGTTTATTCCATATGGTATAATCACTTTCAAAACACCCCTAATGCCGTTATGTGGTTGGTTTCAGATGAAGAAGAGTCTCCCGTGGTGGAAAAATCAGTTAGCAGATGCCAGGAAGATATTGTATTTGGCGAACAAACTCCAGAAAAGGATTCCAGTTAATGAAGCTGATAAAGACAAGATGATTGTTTTATTGACACGTGAGTTAGAAGAGGCAGAAGCTGCTCGAGCAGCGCTTTATATTGAACTCGAGAAGGAAAGAACTGCTGCTGCATCTGCTGCTGATGATGCAATGTCGATGATTCTCCGTTTACAAGAGGAGAAAGCCTCAATAAAGATGGAGTTGCGTCAGTATCAAAGAATTATAGAAGCAAAATCGGCATATGATGAACAAGAGATGAAACTTTTGAAAGAAATAGTTTTAAGGAGAGAAAGGGAAAAACATTTCTTGGAAAAACAAGTTGAAGCATATAGGCAGATGATTCTAGTTGAGAATGATCAGATTAAAGGTGGAAATAATCAAGATTTCATTCAAGATCCTGATTTGATGTTACATCAGCTCAGCATAAACATTTCCAAGAAGAAAAATTCAAGTTTGTATGAAGATATTGACTTTTTAAAACAAGAAGAGCCTGAGAAAAGTACAGCCATTGTAGGGGAAGAAAATGTTTGGAAATAAATTCCAGTGATGCATTTGGTGATGATGAAACTGGTTCACGTGTATATGATGTTTATGCAATAGACAATGTGTTACGACCCAAAGGCGAAACAAAAAGGCCCAAGCCCATGCCCAATTAGATTTGCTGTACTAGTTGAACACCATCACAGGCTTGTCCCTTGACCCACTATTCGTTGTTAGTGGCTGAGAAGTTCAAAACGGTTGTTTAGTTTTGTACGGTAGCTATTAATAAGATATCATGTGTTAGTTTTGATCATTCAGTTTCTCTATATTGTTCTTGTCGTTTGGAGATTTCCCCTTCTCGAATTGGGGCAGACTTTGTTCCTGTTTTGTTAATTAATCTACCAGCTACCGTTTCGTCAATTGGTTGTATCAATTGGTTCCATTGCCGGGAAACTCAAAGAATCATGGTGCAGACTCGGGGTAATTCAAGCAACGAAAAAGATGGTACAACGTTTGATGCATTGGCTGCGCAGATGGTGGCGATTGCGGCTTCTATGGAGTCGCTCAAGGAAGAGGTTGGAGCGCTTAAGAAAGAAAAATCCAGCGGGGGTTCTGGCAAGTACGATGAGGCGCTCCGCTCGGAATTTTCGACCCTATAATAAAATTGATTTCCCAACGTATGGTGGAGGTGAGGATCCAAGAGGATGGGTTTTGAAGGCTGAGAAATACTTTCGGTATTATAGCATACCAGACAATGAAAAGGTTGATATCGCTTCCATGCATCTAGAGGGTGATGCTTTAGATCTTTTTTCATGGCTGTCAACAGAGAATCCTATTGATTTCTGGGAAGATTTAGTGCTGGCGTTTCAGAAGAATTTCGGGCCAGCCGAGTTCCAGAATCCGGATGAATTCCTTTGTAGTATCAAGCAAACGGGTACGGTTCACGAATATCGGCAAGAGTTTGCAAAACGATCCGCTAGGGTGTCAAATTGGTCAGAAAATGCACTACTGGGTGTTTGTCTAAACGGGTTAAAAGATGAACTCAAGTCTGATGTTCGTATTCAAAAACCGAAAACGGTATATAATGCCATGAGTCTAGCCATGGAGTATGAGGCAAAGGTAGGACATGGACGTTTGGGAAGAATAACAACCTGGATCCCAAGTTCCAAAACCAACACCGACGTTAAACAACCTGCCATAAGCACCACCACGACACCAGTACACTTGAAATTTCCACCACGACTCTCCGAATCCGAGAAACAAGCACGATTCGTAAGGGGAGAGTGCTACCGTTGTGGGGAAAAATATGGTCCCGGTCACCGCTGCAAGACGGGTGCCCTCAAATTGTTGGATGGTGAAGAACTTGAAGAAGAAAAAAAAAGGGTGACGAGGCAGATCAGGGCATTACCATAGAAGAGATGGCTGAGATAAGCTTGAATGCTATTTCCGGAAAGTCCAACACCACCACCATGAAGTTAAACGGTAGTTGACAATGGGTCTACCCACAATTTTATTTCAGAGACTCTTGTACGTGAATTAAATTTAACCACACATTTGGTTACCCCTTTTGGGGTACAAATTGGGAATGGAGATATAATACGTTGCAATAAGGTTTGTCGGGACGTGCCTATTCAATTAAGTGAACTCAAAATACAGTGGTTGGCATCCCTGAATACCGTCCAAGCCAATTGGAACTAGATGTTTCTCATATTTACCGTCGAAGGTCAAAAGTACAAATTACAAGGGGTAGCTTCTGGACCTCAAAAATCAGCAGCCTTCCAACACCTATGCATTGAAACTACCACCAAAACTAAAACACCTAAATTCCTACAACCCCTAATAGCCACTTACAAAACCGTGTTTCAAGAACCTACTACCCTTCCTCCATTTCGAACCCATACTCATTCAATTCCCCTGCTCCCAAACACACCACCCCCCAACATCAGACCTTACCGCTACCCGTATTCACAAAAAAATGAGATTGAAATGCAAGTTAGTACTTTGTTGAAAGCTGGTTTTATACAGGCCAGTACAAGCCCTTATTCTAGCCCTGTTCTTTTGGTTAAGAAAAAAGACAACACGTGGCTCATGTGTGTCGATTATCGTGCATTAAACCGGGCTACTATTGCTGATAAATACCCCATCCCCACCATTGATGAATTACTAGATGAATTGCACGGGGGGACTAAACTGGATCTGCGATCCAGGTACTATCAGATCCGAATGAATCCGGCTGACATTGAAAAAACAGCTTTTAGAACCCATTCGGGGCACTACGAGTTCCGTGTTATGCCGTTTGGTTTAACGAATGCACCATCTACATTTCAGGCTGCCATGAATGATCTATTCAGACCCCACTTATGACGTTTTATTTTGGTGTTCTTTGATGATATTTTAATTTACAGTCGTGACCAACAACTGCACTTGCATCATCTGCAAATTGCCTTCGAGTTACTACGGGAGCAACAATTCTTTGCAAAGTTGACTAAGTGCTATTTTGGTCAGTCCAAGGTACCCTTTTTGGGTCACATCGTGACAGCAACCGGAGTCCAGGTGGATGAAGAAAAAATTTCAGCAGTAGTAGCATGGCCCGTACCCGTTGATGTTAAGGGTGTTCGTGGATTTTTGGGTCTCACAGGGTATTATCGGCGCTTTATTCGTAATTATGGTATTATGGCTCGACCCTTGACGGCACTTACCAAAAAGGATGGTTTTAAATGGACTGATGAGGAGGCAGAAGCCTTCAAAAAATTAAAACATGCCCTTGCTTATGCTCGTGTCCTCCGACTTCCTGATTTTAATGCCCCGTTTGTGATTGAATGTGACGTGTCATCGGATGGAATCGGGGCAATCTTAATACAAGCTGAACATCCGGTGGCTTATTTTAGCAAGCGTTTTGCACCGTCGACCCGATTCAAATCAGCCTATGATCGAGAGCTACTGGCTGTGGTGTTGGCAGTCCAGAAGTGGAACCATTATTTACTTGGTCGACATTTTTTCATACGAACAGACCACTTCACTTTGAAATGTTTGTTGGAGCAACGGGTTACCACTTCTGAACAGCAATGATTATTGTTGAAGTTAATGCCTTATGACTTTTCAATTATCTACCGTCCTGGTAAGGAGAACAGGGGTGCTGACGCCTTATCCAGGCGACCTAACCAGGCAAATCTACTCACTATGGCTGTTCCTTTTTGCCCGGATATTTCTGATATTTATGCAGGTTATTTGGTTGATCCATACACCAACGACATTATGTCATCTCTGGTTAGGGATCCCACTTCTGTTCCAGGGTACGCTATCGTTGGCCAGGCCCTCCTTTACAAAGGTCGACTAGTTGTTCCAGATCATTTGGACATTCGTTCTCGTATCCTCCATGAAGCTCACGCAATCCCATTGGCTGGACATGGGGGGTTCCTTAAGACACTGAAACGTGTATCTGCACATTTTTATTGGCCCAAGCTATCACGAGATGTTCGTTCTTTTGTGCAGGATTGTTTAGTTTGTCAACGAAACAAATACGAGACTTTATTGCCAGCCGGGTTACTTCAACCACTCCCTATTCCTGATCGAATTTGGGAGGATTTATCCATGGATTTTATTGTCGGGTTACCACCTTCCAACAAAATTGATACAATATTGGTGGTGGTTGATCGCTTAAGCAAGTACGCCCACTTTCTGCCATTAACCCATCCATTTACAGCGAAAACAGTGGCTAATGTTTTTTGCAAAGAAATTGTCCGGCTGCACGGTATTCCTCGTTCTATTGTAACTGATCGTGATGTTATCTTCTTGAGTAATTTTTGGCAGGAACTGTTTCGTCTCAGCCAGACTAAATTAAAGATGAGTACCAGTTATCACCCCCAAACGGACGGTCAAACAAAGGTGCTAAACCGTTGTTTGGAGGCGTACCTTCGCTGTTTTGCACACGAGCAGCCTACTAAATGGAGTTCTTTTCTGGCCTGGGCAGAATATTCTTACAACACAGGTTTTCATTCAGCTACCCGCACAACTCCGTTTACAACTGTTTATGGTAGGGGACCCCCAGCTCTTCACCCATATGTTCCGGGAGAGACCAAAAATGCAGAACTTGAAGCTCAACTGATTGATAGAGATAATATGTTAAAGTTGTTAAAGGCAAATTTATTGAAAGCCCAGAACTGAATGCGTGCACAAGCTTACTTGAAACGACGGGAATTATCATTTCAGAACGATGATTGGGTGTTCCTTAAGATACAACCGTACCGACAGCGCAGTTTAGCTAAACGACGATTTGAAAAACTCGCACCACGGTTTTTTGGACCTTACAAGATTCTTTGTAAGGTCGGTTCTGTCGCTTATGAATTGGAGTTGCCCCCTGATTCACGGATCCACCCAATCTTTCATGTATCTATACTCAAACCTGCACGGGGGATTGTTTCCACGGTAACCATTGCACCCCTTCCTCTTACTCGAGATTGGGAGTATGATGTGCAGCCTCAATCGGTGCTTGATCATCGTTGGGTATGAGAGGCGGGCAAACCAATACTTGAATTACTCATTTCATGGCAGCATCGTCCAACAGAGGAAGCAACTTGGGAATCATACGATTTATTGAAGAACCAATTTCCAGCTTTCAGACTTGAGGACAGTCGGCTTTCGGGGACAGAAGTATTGTTACGACCCCAATTCAGGTTTATCAAAGGCGAAACAAAAAGGCCCAAGTCCAAGCCCAATTAGATTTGCTGTACCAGTTGAAGACCATCACAGGCTTGTCCCTTGACCCGCTATTCGTTTTTAGTGGCTGAGAAGTTCAAAACGGTTGTTTAGTTTTTGTACGGTAGCTATTAAGTAGGATATCATGTGTTAGTTTTGATCATTCAGTTTCTCTATATTGTTCTTGTCGTTTGGAGATTTCCCCTTCTCGAATTGGGGCAGACTTTGTTCCTGTTTTGTTAATTAATCTACCAGCTACCGTTTCGTCAATTGGTTGTATCACAATGAGCCAAAATTTAGTGAAAAGACAAATTTAAATAAAAGGCAAAACGACCAAAAACAGTGTGGTTCAGAGACGAGTTTTGGGCTGCCACCTGTGAGCTCAAAGAGTAGTTTAAGAAGGAATTCCACATCAGCATTAGATGATGAGCGAATGAGACTAGATACTGAAGTAGAGTGGCTTAGAGAAAGATTAAGGAGTGTGCAAGAAGGAAGAGAAAAACTTAATTTTTCTCTAGGAAGAAAGTTTGCAGCTGCAGCTTTTGGAGGATATAGCCCGCCATCTTCAGGAGATCCAAGTGCTGACTAAACCCCACACCGCCCGGCAGGCTTCTCTCCCCATTCCTTCCTCTACAGTGGTAAATTTGACCCTTTTTCATGTACATCGTGTGAGAGTTCATTCAATGACTAAAAATCCTTAATTTGGCATTTCATTCTTTATGATGGTTTACTTGTCTTGAACATCAACTTAGTTCAACCCTTGAGTAGTAATTTAGGAAAGCTGTCCACAATATACACTTGACAGTCATTTTTTAACTCATTGATAAATCACACGATGCAAGTCAATTATGATGGATCGTTTGGTTGACCATAAAATATGCATGTTTGGACTCATATTTGTCTCTCCTGGTTAAGTTGTAATGTATTATTTATCATCTGGTAATGTCAATTGTCAGCCAAGATGTTTTGAATTTCGAATTTGTTAATCTTGAAAAATCATGACTCGTCATTATAGTTGTGATGGGGATCACCTAATTTGCCTTTTCTGAGGATAAAAGATCTGTTTTTGTTATTTTCGCTTGGGTTTATTTGTGAATGCAGAAATGTAAGCACACAATCCTCGAGTCAAACCTTTGAATCCTGGTATGTACATGTTACATACCCAAGTCTCCTCTGCAAAGATTAAAGTAATATAACTTTGTTAGATTCTATTGTCATGGTTTCATTTTAACCATTGAAGACATTTGCTTTCTTTTTTGCCAGGTATTCGATGTTGTTTTCTTGTACAATAATTATCATGTTTATGAGTAAGAATTTATTTTTCTGTTTTACTTTTAGAAGAAACCATGGTCTTTTGTTACTGTTATGAGGATCTGATGAAGAACGATCATGATTTTGCAGGGTTCAACAAAGAAAAGGCGATGTAGAAGTGTATCTTCAGGACATGCAAAAAGCTCTTGAGATGCTCATCAAGATTTTAAAGGTATTAACTTTAAAGATCAAGGGAACAGAAAGGATTAACAGATTTATATTTTTGATTTAGTGTTTTTGACTTTGTATGTTGTGAATATTACATTCAACCTGCATGTTTTACATAAGGCTCTCTTAACAGTTAACTATTAGAATAAATATATATGTTGTATTTATCTTGTAGATTTGTTATTATCTCTTATCTTTTTCTTTATTGTCTCTAGATTTTGTTAGACAAAACTTGTATATATATCCTTCATAATCGATTGAATGGAATCAAGAGAAACATTAGAAATTTCGTGGTATCGAGCTCTGCTCTATACCCTAGCCGATCGCCCCTGCCGCCAGCCCGACTTCGATCTCTGGCTGCCTTAGCCGATCACAAACCCTGTTGTAATCCTTCTCTGCTTTGATTTTCTCCCTGTTTCTGCAACAACCATGGCTGAAAAAGAAGCAACACCGCCTTCTCCCTTATACACATACTTACCACCGTTGCAACCGAATACCCAATCCACCTGTCGACCCACCAGCCCCCAGCCCCAACCCCAATCAACCTCCCGACCCTCCTACCCATACCTCCCAACCCACACAACCCTTTGTCCAGCCTCCAACACCACCTCCCCCACCTCCACCTAACCAATCTACCCATCCCATGACCACCCGCCTACGGGATGGCATCACCAAACCTAACCCACCTCTAAATCTTCATACCAATGCCAATTCTCCTATTTCCCCACTGCCTAAAAACTACAATGTTGCCCTTTCGGACCCCTATTGGCACCAAGCTATGACCGACGAATATAGAGCTTTAATAGATAATAACACATGGGACTTGGTACCAAGACCTGTCAACTCACATATAATTAACTGCATGTGGCTATATAGACATAAATTTCATGCAGATGGCTCGCTACAAAGATATAAGGCTCGACTAGTTGTCAATGGAAAACGACAGCAGGTTGGTATTGATTGCGCTGAAACGTTTGGTCCGGTTGTTAAACCGACTACCATCCAGACGGTTCTAAGCCTTGCTGTCTCTAGATTATGGCCTGTCTATCAATTGGATGTCAAAAACGCCTTCCTGGTGATTTAAAGGAAACAGTGTATATGTCCCAAACCCCGGGATTTGTTGATCGCAATAATCCTTCTTATGTATGCAGGTTAAAGAAGTCCTTATATGGGCTCAAGCAAGCCCCCCGAGCCTGGTATCATCGGTTTGTGTACAAGAAAGGCCACAGGATGGCCTACCTGCTGCTCTATGTTGATGACATACTCTTAATCGCCTCTGACACCAAACTCCTCCATCATATTATTTCTCTATTATCTACGGAGTTTGCCATGTCGGACCTCGGCCGATTGCACCATTTTTTGGGTATTGAGGTCAAACATACCTCATCGAGCTTGTTCATCGTCTACTCCCATTTTATGTTTGTTTGATTATTGTTTCGATTCCATCATCACTTACAATTACAATCAAAGGGATTCTGCAGCTTTGATCAGAAAGAAATCAATATAACAATGAATTATAGATCCGCACAAATGAGGGAGAAGTTGGAACTCGAGGGGAAAGTTTAGGTAATTCAAAAATATTACGCTTCTACTCAAATATAGTTAGAAAAAGGGTTTTCTTGTTTAAAATGAAGGTAATTACACAAACCACCCTTTTAGTTATAATATAGTATTATGGTCATTCCATCTAATTTAATAGAAAGTTTAATAAAAATTAGCCTTCACATCCAAACTACTTAAAAACTAAAATAACAAACAAACTTATTATTATTTTTGGTTTAGTACTCAAACTTATTATTTTTCTATAACTACACCAACCATCTTTGTAATTAATTGTATTGATTATAAAGTTTTCATTGGTGAGCTTTTACTTTTTCCAACTTTTGTCGGGCTCTTGTTATCTAAATTGACTATAATTTTTGTATATAGTATTTTTATTATTTATATACTAAAAGGCATAGAGCAAAACAAGAAAACACATGATACAAGTTTTTTATGCATAGACCGATAACACTCAGTCTAGCATCACCGCATGAACCCCACCGCTTCCCCCTTCTCTTTTGTTCCACGACGTCACCATTTCAGGTTCCATTCAACCCTAAGCTGACACTCACAAGGGACCTCTCAATCACAAGGTATGTAGTTCTTGATCCTAAACAATCGTTAGCGGCAAAACTTAGTGAAATAACACCTAGAATTTGAACCGGTTGGTTGCATAAGTCAAGATTAGGGGTAGGATTTCAGAGAATATTGCAGAAAAATAGTGATATTTGTAGGTTGTTCTTGATAATCGTTAAAAGGCATAGAGCAATGCAAGAAAGCACATGGTACAAGTCTTCAATGCATAGACCGATTACACATAGTCTACGTCTACCATCACCGCCTTAACCCCACCGCTACCCCCTTCTCTTTTGTTCCACACTTCCACGACATCACCATTTCAGGTTCCATTCAACCCTAAGCCGACACTCATAAGTGGCCTCTAATCAGAAGGTACGTAGTTCTTGATTGCAAACAATTGTTAGCGCCAAAATTAATGATATAACACCTAGAATTCGAACCGGTCGGTTGCATAAATCGAGATTAGGGGTTGGCTTTCGGAGAATATTGCAGAAAAACCGTGATATTAGTAGTTGTTCTTGATAATCGATTTGAAGGACCAAAATCATCACTTCAAATCGTTTATTTGTGAGTTAGGTTTTCGAATGATTTCAAAAACAGTCACAATTCTGGTTGGATACATTTTGCTCAATCGATTTCAAACCTATAGCTGCTCAACTTACGATTTATGTTGTTTCTTCCGCTTTTGTGGTTCGGTTGAAAGTTTTGAAGGTTGCTATGTCGTTTCGGTGTGTTTAACTTTGCTGTGTTGTCTATTATCACTTCCGAGTCGTCGTATTTTCATGTGAGGTTTTGTTTTTCGGCATTTAGTTCTTTTTTCCCGCTGAGTTTTTACATCGTTTGTTGCAAGTATGCTAATTTAACTACGCAAAGTAGAGAAGAGGTTTAGGTGTGAAAGTGCAGGTGTTTAAAAGGTTTGAATACGTCAAATGCTTAGAACCTCTTTTATAGATTTATTAAAATATTGGTTATGAATTCAATAGTTTATGAGCATTGCTCCTGTTGTGAGGTAAAAGAGTATACATGTTTTATTGGTTGTTAGTTATTTTAGTAAAAGCAATAGTCGGTTGATAAAATGTGCTAGTTGTATTAAAAAAGAAGGTAAACAACTTTGATTAAATTCTTCTTTTGAGATTGCCAACAGTTTATGAGGCCATAGAGAAGGTAAACAACTTCGATTGAATTCTTCTTTTGAATTCTTCTCTGAACAGCTGGATATAATATCATCTGTTGCTGACCTGAATTGAATCACTACACCAATTTGGTTCTCCTGCTGCTGATGCATGGATTAGTTGCTAAAAGTTAATACGAACAAATGATTGAATTTTGTAACTGTTAGATACTTATTGTCATCAACTTGAACAACTTTTCTAACAACTTGAAATGAATATTTCTTTTGATATAATACTGGCAGGCGGCAGCGCATCACTATCAACCAATACAAAAGCTTTTTTAGCGAGAGAAAAGTTAATAATACAAAAGCTTTTTTAGCGAGAGAAAAGTTAATGTCTTTGGTATCCGATGAATAATTGGAATAATGTCTAATCATGGATTATTTATTTATTCGATCTGGTTCACTGATTTGCTTTCAATTTTATTTGTCTTGGGAGTTTAATTAATCAAACTCTTTCAATTGTGACTTTTAATCTCTTAAATTAGATAGACTTTGCTTAATAATAGGATTATTTTAATCAGTTCCAATGCTTCATTTGTAGTTTAAGATTGGATTCGAGCAAAATTGTGTTTATCTGTATCTTGGTGGGGCAATCCAGATATGGTAATTGCCCGGAGCAACACGCGGGTAGATACCTAGTTTTATATTAAAATTGAGTGGCAAGAATTATTACTACTAATATCATCTTTAATTATTCAAAAATAAAACAGAATTCCTAACAGCAAGGAAGCAACAAATAATATAATAGTGAGCAGTGGCATTCTTATTGGACCCACCCCACCTCGTGTAACAAATATACAAACACGATTCACTAGACACAAACTGTTTGCAATTGCCATCAACTCTGCTACGTATCTCACTGCAACTGGAAAATGGTAAGAGAAATAAGCACGTACTTGTGATTCGCCTCCACTTTAATCGAGCTTGACATTAGAATACAGAAGGGTATCCCTTGTGAGAGGCATATACATGAGAAACCATATCTGTGAAAGTAACGAACATAAATTTATCAACTGTTTATGGGTCGAGTCATTAGCACGTGTTATGGTTTATGCACAGGAGCTTACCCCCATGAGAGTGGCAATAATAAGAATGATGCCGGTGATCCATGCAAGGGTTCGTCTGACAAGAAGCACTTCTGCAATCAAAGCATGTGCTGCATCATGGGAACCTTCCTCCTCCTCTAACCACCTAGGAGATGCTCTTGTTGTCAACTTGATATTTAGCATAGCATCTGAACCACTGAAAACAACAATCCCAGCAATTTCACCTGTTGAATGACACAAGAGCAGTCTTTTTATAATGATGTTGATTCAGGAAAGGAAAAAAGAAAAAAATAAGAAAATGAGTGAACCTTTGTATGTTGATTGCAAAAAGTCATATATCTTGGATATCGATGTCACCAACAGTTCAGCACCCTTCTTAACAATATCGTCTGTTCCATACTGCTCTTGGAAAGCCTACAACATATCATATTATAATTCAAAAACAGATAAGAGAATGATTATTTATAACGTTAAAACCATCATATCTTCCATTCCTGACCATGAACAAACATGATCAAGAAGTCAATCGTGGTGGTGATCAAAAACTAAAACAGAAAAGAAGATATTATTTATAACCTTAAAACCATCAAATCTTCCACTGATCAATTCTGCTGGAGAGGGAACACTTCCATATAAATCTTCATGCACTTGTATTGTCCTTTGGACATTGTGGATAAGAGAGATGATGCTTGTTACAAATTTTCTGTCTGCATTCTGCAATAATAAACGAACTAGTATATAGCCATAATGATACAAGAAATTGTTTAACACATACCTAAGAACAGATAAAGACAATGAAATAACAACCTTTGACATGTGTAGCTTTAACTGAGCATCATTTGCCAAAGGGACAGTCAATTCTCCACTCAATGATTCCAGTTCAGTATTAACATATGATCCACCAAACCAAGAAGCCTAGATCGACAATCAACAGGTACGATTAGACATGAAGATATAAAACACAGTTGGACTAAAGCATAATCTAAGTTAAAACTAACAAAATTGGCAAGATCTGTGTCAGTGCATTCCATGTCCACAGGCAAGGGTTCATTTAAAGAGACTAGAGATAACTCATCCTCTTCTGCAAGTATGCATATATGAAAATTGTCATTTATATAACAACCTTCTTTTTAATCAGATAACCAGGAAATGTATGTGATACCAGGCAGTTGAATGTCAGCATCTCCAATAGCAATTTCACTTTTAAGGGCCTTGCTGAAACCATCACTATCTGAACCAAGCTCAGGCTGCTTATCTGCATGTAAATGTAAAATTTATTGAATTGATGAATCTTCTTTGGAAGTAAGTTATAATATCATAGACATGAATTTAGGCACCTCCAAATCCACTGATCTCTAGCAAGAAAACAGTATGAGGCCTATTGAAGGGGTTAGCCATAAGCACCTCATTCAACTACAAGATGAATAAGAAACTACATCACATTAAATAGAAGTGACTACAAACAAACAAGAAATTTGAAGATTTCAGAGTAATAATATTGCCTTTTCTGAGCTGGCAGAGGACAATGTAGAGCGAGGTGCATAACCGAGCAATACTGAAACAGCAGCACCTACTTCTGTAACTGAGATTGATTTGGACTGAAGAAACAAAAAAAAAAAAACAAACTGGCTGTCATGACGTACCCTTTATTTTTTTCTTACAAAATGAATACTGGAGCGGTAGAATTTTGATATTCACATTTGAATTAAACATGACCACTATCCACCTAACTCACTTCAACAGGACATACAATCATATGTTATCTATTACAGTATTACTGCTATAGAGACGTTTACAAAATAGGATATATAACTTGATTGCAAACATCTTCACTTCTCAGCCGATGAACCGGTTTCTAGAATGTTCATATCAATATTAGTATAAAACAACAAAAAGTTGTGACCTTTTAAAGACTTGAAATAACAATAAAACAACCATCTGAACTTATGCCATAATTCCTTTATCATATGTATTGAAATGTATTATAGAAGTGTATGCATAGCCAAGAGACTTTGAATTTCAACTATGCAAATAAGATTTTCTATCTTATTGCACAAAATCCCTTTGACTTACAAAAATAAAACGAAATACATCATATATAAGATAAATTTACATGTGAGGACTTCAATCACAAAGATAAAATTTTCACAAAAACTTTCGACCAAAAGACATGAACATTTGACAAGAGTCGAACAAAACACAATCATGTTTGTACTTTTACACAAGCATCTAGTAGGTCATGAAACCTTAGTTCATGATACAAACCTAATCAATGAATCCAGAAACATGGGTAGTAGCTTGCCTCTTCTCTCCGTTTACATACGCACCAGTAATTGCATAATGCAAAGATGTGACCAAAAGTAACAGAAATATACAATAACTTCATATAAATCATTAATAGAGATTCTAGAAACTATCTAATCCAAACTTTATGGAAATGATGCCATAAAAACTGCTTAGAAATGTCCACGCACGAAATCAACTACATATATGTCAATGGATTTAGGTCGAAAAGTACGTATGTTCAGTAAATCAAAGGCAATCACAGCAAATATTGGCAATTTTAACTAAAACAATCATCAAATTCAAAGTAAAATTCAGAAACGAAATAACCTCAGATGAGCGAGATTGAAAGTAGTTGTGAGTTGAGCTATCAAGGAAATAAACTGAAGCAGTTCCATCCACCTACATCCAAATCAAAGAGATATAATTGATCGATGGAAATCGAATTTCGAATAAAGTATAACGAGAACAGTGATCATGTAGTTACGAACCCTGTATTGTAGGCACAGAATCGATGAAAGGATTAGCAAAATCACAGAAGAAATTGGGGGTCTCTTAGAATCCATCGAGACAGAAAAAATGGTCTCTGATCCACGATTTAGAACAAGGGGGTGATCTTAAGATGTTAATATTATTAAATCGTGATCCTGATTCAGGAACAAATTTTTTCCACCGACGTCGTATTGACCATGCGTGCATTACTCAGTAGTGTTCTCTTACTGGGCGGGCCTTTTGTGTTGAATTTCTGGGCCTATAGAAAATGGATCTGCTACATACAAGAGAATTTGCAAGTGTAGGGTACAAATAAGCCGGATGACATAATGTGGTTTTTTCTTTTAGCGGTGGGTTTTCTAATTAATAAATTGTTTCACTACAAATAGCATCTTGAAGTCATGAGTTTGTTGAACTGGTTGTTTGGTTGAGTTTGTATGAGCTTTAAACGAATTGTGTTGAACCCTTGCTAGTGAATAAGAAAAACATGTTATTTACATTATTGTTGAGATCTTTGTTATGCTTTGATTGTTACAACACCGGTTACACACACACACACACGAGACACGAAAACACTAATTCCGCACGCGTGTTGGTGAGTTTGTTCAGACTTGAAGATCTGAGATAGCTACGGGGACCTATATACTTAATTTATTTGCTGTCCAACCCATTTATCACCCCATGACCCCTAGCTTACCTTGGTCATGGCACTCACTAGCTTTCTGTAATCCACACTCCACACAATAATGTGAAACATCAACTGACACTATATGTATTATGACCACGTCAAATGACTATAATACAATGTTGTCAAATAATAGTTTTGCAATGGACAAAACTTTTCCAACTTTTACCTTTTAAACTGTTAATATTTATTCACTTGGTCCATATATTATGGGGTTCAGAGATAAAATTTCATACCAACTTTGAAATTAAGGCTATATTTCTACTTTTCAAAGATTTGATGCCCAAACCTTGTTGGTTTTTTGGGAGGCATACTTGCTCCTACCTTACTTTACCTTTCATTTTATAACATCACCCTTAGCCCATAAGAACCCTTTCATTATTCTTTCAATGTCATCAATTACATTAATAACCCTTTCATTATTCTTTCAATGTCATCAATTACATTAATAATAAGAAGAAAGACAGAAGTCTAACATATTTACCAAGATGAAAGAACAAATTTGATTAGTTGCAGTCTTCCAACAGATGACAAAGACTTGTTCTTCTAGTCATCCTTTTCTTGACTTTAATCAAAATATATCCTCTTAGGGAGATGAAGGAAATCTAAGGTATCATACAAGCAATTTTCATTTTTTTAAAATGAAGAATAGACAAAATTATATCTTTAGTAAGTTGTGGCATATGATCAACGTAGACTGTACTTTTACCAAGGTTAGAAATTAAGCCGGACATATTACTGAACTCCTCAACTGATTCTTTAAAGAGATTAATAAAGTTATCATCAACATAGGCTAAAACAAAAAGATCATCAGCAAAACACAAGTTAGTAACGTTGAGCTCAACATATTTTAAATGTTGGGTAAATCGTTTATCCTTCTTTATCTTCATGATTTATTATCAAAGAGTACCTATATGACTAATGTGAGTAGGAAAGGTGAAATTGTATCATCTTGCCTAAGACCCTTGTTGCCTTTGAAGAATTCACAACTTTCACCATTAACATTAATGGAGTAACAGGTTGATCTGATGCATGTCATAATCCAGACCACACATATGATGCAGAAATGGAAGAGATGAAATGGCTCAATAAGCAATTGATAAACAAAGACGATAGCTTGAACCAAAAGTTTCAAGAACAATGTTTTTATATTCAAATATCAATCAAAAACTAATTCTTCTAATGACCAAAACATACTTAAATACAATCCTCTTGATTCCTACGTACTAGCAAACCAAATAATTCAAAAGTAAACAAGATAAAGAGATAACTAGGAAACTTAAATAAATAAAAGATAAGAAAATTCAAATAAATAATAGATAACTCTAACGGGTCCCGGATGCGCATTCATTAATTAAACCTCGATGTTCCTACATCATACTCTTCTTCTTGAAAAAAACTCGTCCTCGAGTTTAAAGATTGACAGGCACCGCTCGAGTCATCGGGTCCTGGCTTTGTTTCCTCTAAGTTACCGGGTCCTCCTATCTCCCTCTCCCCTTCTTTGGGAAAGACTCGTCCTCGAGTCTTGAGTATATCAAAAAGATCGGCTCTTTTTTTTTCTGGACTTCCGGGTGATAACGGAACTAAGGTTCGGAAATTATTTTTAAATTGTTAACCAAGATAACTCATTACCTTTGCACCCGAGATAGAACTCTAAAAATTTTTGACATTCGTTTTCAATATAAATAAAAGCTTTCGAGGAATCAAGGGTACGAGAAACCAAAAGAAACTTGTTGTTAATGGATAAATCTTCTTCTCTTGTGCCACCATCTTTAAATTTCCATCCTTCACCACCTGTTTCTTCTGCTATGGTTTCTTGTATTTCTCTAAATTCTTCAACTTTTGGATCAATAATATACTCATGGCCAAGTATAATGTGAGAATTAATACCACCGTTTGTATAGCAAGCCATATCACTCAAAATTTATTTATTATTAGATATTATATCCTTTGCTTCAATCTCGTGAATTTGAGCTGTAGCATTTGCCACTTTTGTCACTGAATTATTCAACACATCCATAATTTCTGTGGACTTTGTTGGAGTTGCCAAAGATGGTTGCTCCTTTGAAAAAAACCTCGATCACCATGCTTAAAAAAATCAGCATTGCCTTCCACTGTAAGGCCATCATGAACCTTAGACACTACAACTACACTTCCATCGTGAACCTCCAATAGCACATCACCATAATTGATATCATCTTCCTCCTCCTCGTAGTTATCAAATACGGGTTGGAAATCATAGATAAAATCAGACTTACCGGAAGGAGGCTCCTCTTCCCCGGGCTCTTCGTCCCAATATTGAATTCCGGTTCGGTTTCCTTTGATGCTGATGATGCCTTAAGATCCCGGGATTTCGTGTTGTAACTCGAGTTCTCGGACTCGATGTCTGAGCTGCTTGATCTCTTGTTGCGTTTCAAGACCAAATAATTCAAAACTAAACAAGATAAAGAGATAACTAGGAAACTTAAATAAATAGAAGATAAAAAAAATTCAAATAAATAATCGATAACTCTAATGGGTCCCGGATGTGCGTTCATTAATTAAACCCTGAATCTCCTGCATCAACATACAAGTGTGAAAGCCGAAATACGATATGCATTTCTCCAAAACAATTGTGATTTACAGTATCGTATGCTTTTTACGTATCAATTTTAAAGTCCACTTTAGCTTCTCCTCTATCTTTATGGTAGTGCTTCATTAGGACCTGAGTTAACAGAACATTATCTAGAATATGACTACAAGCAATAAATGCTGACTGGTTTGGACTAACAATCAGATCTATGGCATTGCAACATGCAATAGGTCTGAATTCAACAACAGTTATTAGATTGGTATATTTCGGGACAAAAGAGATGATCGTAGAATTAAGTTCTTTGAGTAGTTTTCCATACTCAAAGAATTCTTTGACTACGATGTAAACCTCATTTCTAATAACTGACCATGCTTCTTTGGAAAAATTTCCTCCTAGGGCTTTATTACCATCAATATCAAAGATAGCATCTATAACCTCATAATTAGAGATATGGGATACCACATCATTTGAAGTATATACTAGACGTTTATTAGTAACTAAAGAGGTTGGATTGTAGATAGGATTTTTTTGTTATTGTGTAATCTTGAACGCTATGAGTTTTGAAAAATACTTTGGTGAAATAACTTTATTGTGTATTTTTAATTGTAAAACACAATGATAGATAACAAGTTTATATAATGTATAAAAAACAATAACAAAAATAACACATTATGTTATTTTCAACACTATGAGTATTGATAAATAAATTGGTGAAAGTATATTATTGCGCACTTCTAATTGTAATATATAGTGATAGATAACAAGTTTATGTAATCTATAGAAACAATGACAATAATAACATGAAATTATATAAGACGTAAAATACAATAATGAATACATATAACAAATAATGTAAAATATATGACACAATGAACGTATATGACACAATGAGCTGATGTATTTGACACAATGACCAAAACGCCATCTTTTTTAAATCAATATAAGAACACGTGTCATGCCCCCAATCCTTCTTAGACCTTTTAGATTAAATATATTTTTTACTATAACCCTACCATAAAAATCATAATCACCAAACACTCACGTTTTACCATCCCACATTTGTTATGGAAATTTTATATCATTCGAGTTCTTGGTATAAGCATATTCCAAATAAAGTGTATCCATTTCCTAAAACCCATAGGGAAATCTAAAACTATTTTATGCAAATATAATATGTCATTGTCTTTGGGAAATTGCAGATTATGTTATTTTTGGTAAAACTAAAACCTATATCAGTTATACCAGCATAACCATCATCTTTAAGGATATAATGACTTCATATAAGCTAGACTAATGTTGTACTCTAGAGTTTTTTTTAAGTAAAGAAGTGGATAAAACTATAAGAAATTGGTTTTCATAGTTATTTTAAAAAGTGAAAGGAAGTAGGAAAAAAAAAAGATCTATTAATAATCATCTTTCCTAACTTTTGTTTCAAATTAGAAGTAGTTGAAGAGAATAAGCAAATATAAAATGGAAAGCAAGTCAAACATGAAACTAATATCGGTACAAATTCATAACGAATAATACATACATTATAGTATATTAATGTATAGTGTCTCCCTCTATAACATTCTTACAGTCATCAAATAAACCAAAGTAAAATAGTCAAACCACCTGGATATGGTCATTTATGAGTGGTACATCCAGGAAGATGACAAAAATTAAAAATAAGTTTATCAATATAATGCTTTTCCAAAATGAAGATAGCATGACGAGCATACTAAGACTTCAAATACAGATATTCATACAATGGTATGGTAGTACTCATACATATTTTGGGTCATATGAGTTGAAATAGAACTCAAAAGTTGGTAGTCAAGAAGACGCTAATTGCTTGTATTCATGACACCGATGATTTAAGAAGTTTAGATAATGTATTCATTTATTCATTTGAGCTCAACATTTGAATCTCCTCCATGAAGATAAAATTCAACATATCTAATACTCATTTGATGATTACTATTTCTATGCAAACGTGCTTTGTTCTAAAGCCTTTGAACAATAATGCATGGATTTAGATTTCTTTATTCAGAAAGGCCTATAACTACATCAAATGAGGGCTCTCATATGTGTGTATTGTCATGTTTGCAAGCTTGATTATAGAAACAAAATCTTATTAGAACTACATAAGCTATGTAACTTGTTTGGTAAACCACATGCTATACGCTCATATTCTATCATTGAATTTCGGTAGTTTTGTAACCACGCTTCACAACAATATTGTAGAGCATCAAAATAAGTGGACAAGTTGTAACGAAAAGAAAAACAAACATATTAGTATATGTCAATTGAAATTAAAAGTCTTCAGTAAATTCTAGATGCAAGGTTGCATATAGAAGATTCATTTTAAGTGACTATAAAATTCTCCACTAATTTCTCTTTTCCCTTTACGGAATACACGTATTATAGAATTATAATGTTTTCACTCCCAAATAGTTAACTAATCACGAATTACTAACAAATAACTGTTTTCTTATCCCCTATCATCATGTTGGCCTACTTCTTCTATATTCTTTTTAATGGATGAATTCTATAGCACGTATATTCCGTAAAGGTGAAAGTATTTTAACATTTTTAACTTTGCTATAATAATACATAAGGGTTTAGTAGTATAATTAAAACTTTTTTTTTCTCTTTCTTTTAACTCAGAATACATAAGAACTTTAATTTTTTTATTTTTGTAAAATTATAAAACACAATATTATATTATATAATTATATATTCTTTGTTTCTTTCATTTTCTTAGTTCCTTAGTTTTTCCTTTTTTTCGTTTATTAAAATAAGGAACCGAGCATAAAGATAACTTCCAAGTATATCCACCTATTTATTAAAAATGCTTTGACTAGTAATGAATACGATGGCGTTCTTTTTTTCATGTAAATTCCTCAAAAATCGTTTAGAATTCAGGCATAGGATATGATTGTTCAAACTAGAAAATCATCAAATCATTAAGTACTAGGGGCATTTCTTTTTAACCTACCACAACCTTCTTACCCCACCTTATCAAGGGATATCTCATTTGAACCATCTACTACTCTCAACTACCTTTTAGAGAGCGCGGTATCTATCTCCTCTGCTTCCACACAAAAAAACTGATCGGCTCCCACATCCTTCTTGCTCACTCAAAGTACCTCAGTAAGAGGCCACCGCTTCTCCCTCCCTCGCTTTCCTACCATACTCCCTCAAGCCATAAACACACCGCTCTCTAAGTATGCTATCATCATAGAGTTCAACGACCAACGTTCCTATGCATCTAATATACAGTCAAATAAATATAACTAAATCTTTGGTAAGCCATGTGCATTTCATACCATCAAAATCAATTGCTACGGTTGAATATTTTGTCTTGGAAATTTCTGAAAGGCCTTGAAGATTCCTTAACACTCGCATGAATCTTGATAAGAACTGACATCAGTTGAAGTGTTAGTATCATATAAAAAAACATCGTCTAGTGATATTCTTTTGTGACAACTACCACCAAATGTCATATGACCAGTAACTTGATGTTTAATAAAGATGGCAATTATCAACCTTTTTATATTACTGGAATAAATACATCCAAAAAGAACCCTAAGATGTGGTTGGGTCAAGACAATTGAAGCCTTTATATTGAGCATTTTAGTTATACATGGGTATAATGTTAATTCGTTAATATTCAATACATGTAAGAAATTAAACTATTTTAAATTCATTACATGTGTTTACATTATTTAAAAAAATAGTTATGAGATAACAAGAATAAGTGTTAATATATATGCTAGTAAACCTTGAGGGTCTCATGAGTCATGTATTTGGGATTGTTGGGAACGCGAAACCGTACGATTCTATTATTAGCATTTAATATTAATTAAATATTAAATGTAAATCCAGGTGCTCCGGAAACCTAATTACATGTTCCTTTGCATTACCTTAATTGTCGTACATTCGAGGTGAGTTTACAGTCCCACTTTCTTATAATCTCTTTGGGGAAGAGTAACATGTTCTTTTAAATGTTCTTCTATTAGATCAGTATTAATGTATTATCACTTGTTTACTAGTGTTGTACCAATTTAAGTCCTCACTTTTGAATCGTTAATTTATGTACTTTAGCTAGGTAATTCTGAGTAGATCTACTGGGTTTGACAAACCCCACCTGGTCTAGTCGCGCTAGCACGACTACATGTCAAACGAGTGTTTAATTGACCTAATTTCTGCTGCTATGGTCTGGTAATCACAACCGAGGCATACTTACATTTGTCAGCTTCAGTTGCGAACTTCATATACTATGTAACTTGTTATGTAGACTAGTTATCTACTGATATTACTTTGTTTACTGGAACTGCTATTTCTCACTTACTACTGTTTATCAAAACATGTGAACTCATCAACCCTGTATTGACCCTTTAGCATGTTTCTTTCTGGTTCTTAAGAGCACACCTAGTTACACCTATAATAGTCTAAGAACATATAGCTTACTACTTGTATCTTGGTGATAGGGTGCTAGGACTTGAATCTTTTTTTGCGCTCGAAGAACCGTTGATTAACCCTAAGGTGAGTTTAGTGTTTCCCTTTTTACTACTGTTTTGGGATGAAACATGTTGTGTTTGAACTGAACTTATTTACATGCTATAATGAAAAGCTTATATGTTGTGGTAATTGTTATGACCTGCTCTATCTGGTGTTGCAATCATTAATTCATTTGTGAACCGCTTGTTTTATATGGATAGATCTACTTGGGGAATCCCCCAAGCACAGTGCCTTCCGTCATAACCCAATGACATAATAGGAAGGGTACCACACTAAGATCCTACGAGGTAGTTTGTGTCATGTAACGGGTATTATAAGAAACTATGGTGTACCACTCAGTAGGTATGGTGCATTATTTGAGGCTCAGTTCTTCCTATGGGTTAACCGATAATAACACAAGTTTAGAAAAGGCTAGCCAAGACTGAGTGCAGGGTTGATTGTAACCTACATAACAAATGATACTTATGATTTTAAATTAGTTCTTGGACTCTTAAGAGTCCTTTTGTTTTTAAACTTTAAGCACTTGAACTCACCAACTTTATAGTTGACACAATAATCTTTTTGAGCATGTTTCAGGTTACCCTTGATGGAAGATTGGACTTTGTTGGGAAACCTCGTCTAGATGACCTAGTTTCGTGACTACCAATGGCATTACTTAACTTTAAAACATTTTAGACAATGTGACTTGATGTTTGTTAAACTTATGAACAATTTGTGATGGGTTTTGCTTTTGTACATTGGGCTAGACTTATATAGCCCTGATTTGTTGTTTAAATGTAATGCCATGGGATTTCTCTCCTTGTGTGCTCTCGTGATGGTTAGTTTCCGCTGCCATGTATTTTGCCAGTCTGTGACGTCCCACCCTCCTTGGGCCCTAGGTGTGATACTTATATAGAGTTGAGAAGAGCAGTTTGGAAAGCGGTCATGGCCTTCTGATCTATGTCAATCTTCTTCCAATCTTTCTCAGAATAATCAGTCACTTCCTTTGGAATCATCCCATCTCCAGCAGTGGCTAAAAAGGTGCTTGGGATGTGAGGTCCTAAGACAATATATCTCCACATCCTGTTGTCTTGAGACTTGATGAACCCTTCCATTCGTTAGCACCAAGTATCAAAGTCATCAGGAGTGATTAATGGAGATTTTGTCATGGTACCGGTTTCTATGTGCAGCCTTAGTGAGAGCTGTCATTTGAGCTGGTAAGTGTTTTGTGAAACTGAAAGGATTAAAGATGGTGAGATCTTATAATCTAGAGCCTAAAATGCTCTGATACCAATTACAGGACCAGTGAAAGGGAGCAATGCAATAGTTTCACAAGGTTGGAGAGATTATAACACTTAACAGATCAATTAGGGAACCGTATAATGAAACAATGAACACAAGTAAAGAACACAATAAGAACACAAGTAATTGGTTTTCAAGAATGATGTATATTACTCTCAAGTGTTATACAAATGTTACAAAGCTTAGTCCTAAGGACTGGTACCTAAGATACTTTATACTACATCCTACAGCCAGCCATACTTTGAAGGCCAGTTAGATACACTAATCTAGACAACAAGATCAATGTAAAATCAAAAGGCAGATTGACTTTTGAATAGTGACTATGACATGCTATAGCTCACATCCTTATCTATTACAAAAAGGATAAAAGTATAAAACAAAAAGTTACAAACTCTAAGACCTTAATCTATAGTTGACAAAAGTATGGACTTATCACCAACTTGTATAAGTTGGTGAGTCTTCAGAGATGACAGCAGAAAGTAGTTCAGCTTTTGTCAAAAGCATGTCAGAGAAAGCATGCCTTCTCTGTCTTTGGAAGAAATCTGTCTCTTGGCTTCAGAAGACTTTGTCTTGAAGCTTCGGAAGACTTCATCTTTGGCTTCAGAAGAAATGGTCTTTTGGCTTCGGAAGATATGATACTTAGTGAATTTCATTGAGTTGTATCAAATCTTTCAAAGTAACTTCCTTTATACTTCAGTTGTGCAAGCTGAGAGAACTTTGGTTGTATTAGCCTTTAAGTATAACTCTTATACTAATTAGACGATGGGGTCTGAGCATTAAACATCATGGAAAGCCCGATTTCAACAATGTGTTGATGCTTGAGTTCTGCTTCACCATTTGGTACACAGGTGTAAGGACATGAGATACGATGAAATGTACCATTAGAATTAAATAAATTACGAACATTATTATTGAGAAATTCTGTGATGTCATCACTTTGAAATGTTTTTATTTTTTTTTGAAAATTGGGTTTGAACAAATGGTATAAAAAATGAGAGAACATCATGAAATTCACTTTTTCGTCTTAACGGGTAGAACCAAGTGAAACGAGAATAATCATCAATAAAGATAACATAGTAGCGATAGTGGTCAACGGATAATGTTGGTGAAGGTCCCCACAAGTCACAATGTATTAATTCTAATGGTATGGATGCACGTTTGTCATTATTATCGAATGACAACCTATGCATTTCAAAGAGGGCACAAGATGTGCAAATGTGTGGCTTCAAAAGAATACACGTAACAGATAAGCATCCCAACATATCAAAAAGAAACGTACCCCAAACTTAAATGCCATAATTCAAAGGATGCTTTAGGTGAAACATTAGAGGTTACAATCAAAGAATGAGGACCGGTATCAAGAACATAAAGACCCCCTTCACACCAACCTTGAGCGAGAACCTGCTTCGTGCTTCGATCCTGTATATAAAATCGAGAATGGGAAAACAAGACATCCAAAACATTGTCATTAGTAAGTTTACTTATGGAAAGTAGATTCTTCTGTAAATAGGGAACAACAAGAACATTATTTAAATGGATGTCATCATGGATGTTTGTGTGTCAGATGTGAGAAACAGAAAGCGAGTTACCATTACCAAAGGTGACACGGTTGTTGCCGGAGTAGGGAGTTGACTTGTCGAGATTGTCGATGGAGGAAAACGTATGATCGGAGGTGCCAGAGTCAACAAACCAGTCGGTTCCGGAGTTGGTAACATGACGTTGAGCATGAAAAGCTTTTGCTAACTCGGTGTTGGTATTGCTCGGTCGAGTAGTAAAGTTGGGAAGTGATGGGCATTAATTAGCATAGTGTCCTTCCCATCTACAGAGTTGGCGGTGGGGGGAATGACAGCTCCTACCACGGGTAGCAGAATGATTTCTACGATAAGACCATCCACTGCTACCTCGATTCACCGGGGTTTTATCATGCTCAACCGAGAAGGCAATCAGGGACGGCGGGGTTCCATGGATAGACCGAAGGAAAAGTTCATGACTTGCAGCTTGAATATATAAATCACGGAAGGATGGTGGCGGTTTAGTGGTACAAACCGCAGTGGAGAAGGTCTCGAAAGAAGAACCAAGGCCACAAACGAAGGAGTGTACTTTGTCCATGTCTTCCGCCGTGTGAACAACCACCGAGAGTTGATCACAAATTCCCTTGAACTTGCGACCGAATTCAGCCACAGTGGAAGTTCCTGTAGCAAGGTGGCAAAGTTGGTCCCGAATATTACGTACACGTTCAATCGACGTGTTTCTATAGCCATTCTCAAGCGTGACCTAGATCTCACGAGCACCAAGTACCTCGACCATTCTTCGGAAAGAGATGCATTTAGAATAATAGTAACTTTAGCAATAGACTTGTCACCTTCAAAGAGAACAGGAGGGGGAGTACTAACAGACCCATCAACATGTGAAATCAAGTTTTGAAGGAAGAGAAGTGAGGTCATCTAACTCTTCCAAAAAATGTTAATTGGAGGAGGAGAATTTGATGGGAAGCATATGAAGGATATTATTCAAGGGGATGGCAGGGGAAGATGAAGAAGAAAGGACAAAAGAGGATGGATTGACTAGAACTCTGATACCATATGAAAGGTTATAGAAAGCAATGATTGGCCTCACCTCAAAGTGAGAAGAGCCATGCTTTTATACATAAATAAATTACAAACAACATACACCAAAAATAGAAGGAATACAGATTAGGTCCCTATACAAACATTTAAAATTAATTTTGTCTAATACATTGTTTTTAGGAAATTACCGATTATGATATTTTTAGCAAAACTAAAACCTACAATGGTTTGCCACTTGTATAACCATTATCTTTAAGGATATATGATTTCTTATAAGTTAGACTAATTTTGTACTCTAGAGTTTCTTTCAAGCAAGAAGTGGAAAAAAACTATAAAAGATGGTTTTCTAAAGTTTTATTTGAAAGAAAGTGGAAGGAAATAGAAAAAAAAGAAGATTTATTAATAATCATCCCTCTTAAATTTCATTTCAAATTAGAAGTAGTTGGAGACGATAAACAAATATAATTATTAGGCTATTGGTTGTTATTTAACATTTTTAACTTAGCTATAATATATGATACGTAAGGGTTTACCGGTAAATTTGTAATTTTTTCTTCTTTTTCTTTTAACTCAAATACATAAGAACTTTAATTTTCTTTTTCATTTACTTCAAGCAATGAAACACAAAAATATATTATATGTTTCTCTTTTATTTTCTTAATTCTTTTATTTTGTTTCTTTCATTTATTGAACCGAGGAATCTAACGTAAAGATAACTTCCGAGTATGTCCATCCATTTTTAGAGAAAAAACTTTGACTAGTAAGAAACACGATGATGTACTTTTTTTATGTAACTTTTCTACGAACATTCTAGAATTCATATACACAATATGATTATTTAAACTAAAAAATCATCAAATCATTAAGTACTAGAGACGTTTCTTTTTAACCAACAACCACCTTCTAACCCACCCCCACCCCCCCTCCAATCACATGTTACCTCATTTGAACCATCTATTACTTTCAACTACCTTTAAAAAACATGACATCTATCTCCTCAACTTCCAACAAAAAAGCCCATCGGCTCCCTCATCCATCTTCCACCCTCACTCAAAGTACCTCGTTAAGAGGATGCCGTCTCTCTCTCCCTCGCTTTCCACCCATACTCCCGCAAGCCGCAACCACACCGCTCTCTAGGTATGCTATCATCACAGAGTTCAACGACCAATGTTTCTATGCACCTAAAATACAGTCGAATAAATACAACTTAATCTTTGGCAACCAACGTCACACATTTCATACCACCTAAATCGATTGCCACGGTTGTATGTTTTGCCTTGGAAATTTCTGAAAGGCCTAGAAGATTCCTTAACACTCACATGAATCTTGATAAGAAGTGAACTCAGTTGAATTGTTGGTAAATTATATTTAAAAAAACCGTCATCTGGTGATATTTTTATGTCACAACTACCACCAAAATGTCATATGACCGGTAAGTTGATGTTTAATAAAGATGGTAATTATGAACTTTTTATATTAGAGGAATAAATACATCCAAACATCACAAAATGAATAAATAGGAGTGTTGAGATGCATCTATAGCAGAAGATACAGAGAGAAGCTAGATATGGCACCCGTTGAAATGAAATCAAACAAACCGCTTAAGTTCACTTGATTTCGTCCAACTTACAAGCTACAGATATCAAATCAACGACCATCATCCTGATGATCAGCTTCACGGGCCTGTGGTGATGACCCCGTGTCCCCACTCACCGGACTTGAGCTTACACCATTAGACACTGATGCGGACGAGAACAAACTACTTAAAGGCCAAGGGAGAGAGAAAGAGAACTGCAATCGTCTCTCTCCGGTGGTCGTTTCGCCTGCGACCGGATTCGGTACGCTTGCGGCGTCCTGTTCTCGGTTGATGTTTGATTCATCAGCAGGCAACTGGTACCTGCACACGGGACAGGAGCTGTGGAGCTCCAGCCATGGCAGGATGCATTCGCTATGAAAACTATGTCTACATGGCATTTCCCGTGCTTGGGTTCCAATTTCAAATTCCTCCAAACAAACCGAACACTGGATGGAGTTTTCTTTGATTGTGACAGTTGGCATGGCCTCGACTGCCTCCTTTTGGGCGGGTGGAGTCCCGTATCGATTCGGGTCGTTTTCGGCTAAATGCTGCAGGAGCTGGTCTAACCCGGGTCCGAGAAAGTAATCACCAAAGGAGCCGAATGGGGGGCTCTGAGTGTGGGATTGGGATGGATTGCTGCTTTGAACAACGATGGTCTGGTTGAAAGGGTTGATGAGGATCACACGTCCGGCTTCCTCGTTGTTGTTGTTGTTGTTGTTGTTTCCCTCAGATTCAGATGATGCTCGAATGCTCTGCAGAAGTTGGAGGATGGCAGCAGAGGCTCTCCTCCGGTTCAACGATTCGGAATCTTGGTGTCTGAATCTCGGGGAATTCATCATCCCCAGCAAGATGGGAGCCCAGAGGGAGAGGGAGACTCCTCCTCGTTCATCGTCAGGGCGTGGGTGATCATCGGCCCTCAGGCTGTCCATTTCCTCCATGAATCCGCCTTCACACACTGAACATTTGATCGACTCAACCTCCACGATTGGGTTTACGACTCTTGAGCATGCATGGCACCAGTATCTCGTCCTCTCTCTCTCTTCCTGCATCTCTCTCTCTCTCTCTCTCTCTGCTCTGTTCCGTCTATCTTTTTCCCAAGATTTCTGCAATTTAGTTGAATAAATAAATACCCATCAGAATTCAAGTCTTCAAAACCAAATATAATACATGAAATTTGAAAAAAGCATGCTACTTTCCGAATCTTTGAAATTAATTACGATATTAAAGATCTATACTACGAAGTAGAACCCTGAGATGATGAAATGAAAAACATTAATATTTTCTTCTAATTTTGGCAGTTGCTCATAAATCATAAACCACCAAACATGATACTCTACTGATATAAGCTGAAGATCCTTGATCCAGGACATGAAAGTTGATAGAAGAAATATAGTTATCCTCGTATGTTCAGAAAAAAATGAGAGAGAAAAAAGAAGGCATCTTACCTTGTTGTGATAGACGATTAAGGCGATAGAGAGACCCAGATCAGAAATTAATCTCTACTTTTTTTGTTAATCTGAATTTTAGAGGTATTTTGGATTCCACAAAATCGTATGCGCAAATTGGCAGCTATAAATGAGGGAAATATCGAAGGATCGAGAAGAATGTAGAGGGCGACTGCCTAGTTTCACAACCTACCAAACTTATATATTATATTATATTACATGCTTCTGGAAATAGAAATACATTTAATTTAATTAACTCTTTTAGCAATTATTCCATTTATTTGTTTTGACGATTCAATTCAAAGGAAAAGAAAGAAAGAATAAGATGGATTTTTCTTACCCGGAGGAACAGCAAGGAAAAGAGGGAGATGGATTTGCTCTGATCCTATCTTTGAATCTGCAAATTTAAAGTCTTTTTGGGGGAAAACTGAGAGAAAAGAAATTTGTGGAGTAGCTTGTTTCCAAAACTTTAGGGGTTTCAAAATTCAGTTAGTTAATTGGGAAATCTACGCTTAAGAATCTTGTTTGTGTCTTGATTTAGGGAATACGTCTATTCCAATGATAGATATTTTTTCAGGTTGTTTTAGAATAAGTTATGTGATTTTAACTAACCTACATTTTTTATATCTTTTAAAGTAGAATACATTTTGCAATATGTTTAAGATTTTAATAAAAAGAATTCTTCAAATGTCCGCTTTTCATGATATATCTCTTAAAATATTCCCTTCAACAATTTGTTCTTAAAATGTCATATCTGGACAAGAAGCCGGCGATTCTAAAAACAGGCACGCGTGCCTGGGGCCTACTAAAAATAAAACACGTAGTTAACACAGACGCCACCGCCCGTAAAATAAAATCATCCGCCCACAAAATGGAGTTGTCCGACTCCAAAGAAGAGTCGGCCGCCTGTGCATCCAATAATATATTTGAAATTTTATAAAACGTTATATTTTATAAGTTATAAGAAAAAAACAAAATACGAGTGAAATCAATTATAATAAAATTAAGTTTTAATCAAAACCAAATCACATTTGGCATAGGGTGACCGGCCATCTTTGAAGTCGTACGCTTCTATTTCGCGGGTGGCGCATATGCCCTGTTTAGGGAGGCGCTAGCGAACATTTTAAGAAAAAAAAATTTGAAGGGATATTTTGAAAATTTTTTCGTTTTTTATAATGTATAGTTTGATAGGGGTTGTGATAGACTAAAAGGTGTTTTTACATAGGTAGAACATTTTATAATGAAAAAAATAATAATAGCAATATAATATTGATTACACAACTTTTATTGATTTGCTTAATCATTAATTATTAATTATATTTACTCAATAATTATAAACATAAATACTTATGCTCAGCACAACATTTCATGTTATTCAGCGATGTACAGGCCCCGTCATATAATCAATATTCAATGCTAGTAGGGCTGCAAACGAACTGAACGTTCAGCGAACAGTTCGTGAACCGTTCATCGGGAAGTTCTTTTATGTTCGTTCATTTAGAAAATAAACGAACACGAACAAGAAAATTTTGTTCGTTTATTTAAACGAACGAACATGAACACGAGCCGTGTTCGTTCATTTATGTTCGTGAACGTTCGATAATGTGTTCGTTTATGTTCGTTAATGTCCGTTTGTGAACGTTCGACAATATGTTCGTTTATGTTCGTTAATGTGTTCGTTTATATTCTTAATTTTTGTGTCAGTTATTTTTATGACTATTATATCAAGTATTTTTTATATTTATGTTAAGTACTTCTTTATTTTTGATTGATTTTGTGTAATGTTTGTAATATAAATGTAAATTTTATTCTAAAATAAATCTATAATCATTTGTATTCGTTTGTGTTCATGAGCTTTTTTGTGTTCGTCATGTTCATGAACAGTTGTTTGTGTTCATTTGCTTATGATTGTGTTCATTTGCGTTCGGTAAATGTTCGTGAACAGTTCATGAACATGTTCATTTTCTTAATGAACGAACACGAACAAAGAATCTCGTTCGGTAAGTGTTCGTGAACAGTTCATGAACAAGTATATTTCTTAACGAACGAACACGAACAAGGCCTTGATCGTGTTCGTTCGGTTCGTTTGCAGCCATAAATGCTAGTGCTAACAAGTCCTTTTTAATAATATTTTCATCACATTTTGCTTATTAAAAAGCTTGCATATTCGCTGTTATAACATCCACACATTCCTTGTATTCGTATCTGCTGAATGAGCTTCCCACGGGTCGTTAACCTTTGTTTCTCCTGGACGGCCATTTTGGGTGTATTTGGAATCATGGCCTTACAGTCTTCAAACTCTTTATCTGTGTTGTTGAGGTTAATTTGACGGCGAGTGCTAGAATGAGAATCACTATATGGTGTTTTTGAAAGTTTGTTTGGCAAGAAAGATCGTGACACTAACAAGATGGGGTGCTGCTTCGTGGTTAGCCTCATAATATTCCACGCATCGATATGAGAAAATGGCATCGTGTATATGTTTCTGCATTCGTCCATCGCTCCATCAAAAATACTTGTTTCAATGTCACTGCTACCATGACCTTTTTGTCTCTTTCTGTACATAGAATAAAATTTCATGACTTTTAGACAAAGATCCCTCCATTTACCTGTTAGCATGCCCGGGGTACGCCGTGGGAGGGACTTGTCAATCGAATCAAGGTAATGGTCGCTAACCTATTTTCATAAATCGCTACCTTGTTGACTATTAAACAGAAAAATAAATGCAAGTTGCCAAGTTACACCTAAAACTTTAAAATAAAACTTGAAAATAAAAATAAATAAAACTTGAAAAATTTGCTTACTAGCTTTCTGGTCTTTGAAGACATCAACCCGTGCGGGAGCAAGAGCAACTTCCTCATCAGTAGTCCACTTTACCTTTTGGGCTTTCGGTGCCTTGTTGGTAATGATTTCTCTTTTTTGTGTCGTCTCTTTGGCGGTGTTGGGTGTTGTCTCTTGGGAATACCCTTGTCTAGTTCCGTTTAAGTTTTTGAATGACTTGTATGTCGTGTGACGGTGGACGGGGCAGGGTATACGAAAAACCCTTCAGGTTGGACATTGGTTTTAGTTAGCAAATGAATATCTTAATTACTAGCTTTTTAAAACTCTATAAGGTGAATTATAACATTACAAACACCACTTGAAATAGTAACCCCTAAATCAAGAGGGGAGTATACACAACGCTCCTATATGACATACAACAAAGGACAATCGATGATCCTATGGCTTACTCTCAAAGAGTTATATGGGAGGCATTTATTGTATTAAGTAAACTCTAAGATATACAATGATTTAAACACATAGCAAGCCCTTTAACATCTTTTACAAAGTCTAACAAATAGAGGTCTTCTTAGATAACATATCAAATAAAAGATATAAGACTCGATTATAGGAATTTACAATATTAAAATAGAAAACTACTAATACAAATCAATTCAACAAACTCTAACAAAAGACAATTGTTTATTAATACATAACAACTCAACAAAAGGCATTTGGTAAAAAAAAAAAGTTGAATAAAAAACTATGACAACCATAATAACCAGCAACCCGTTAACTTTCATTAGCTATCGTTAAACAAAGCACTATGTGGTTGCACACGAATTCATGAATGCCTCTGTTTCATACATGCCAACAATAACATTCATGACCTCTGTTAGAAATGCACAAAGAACCTGTTCCGGATCTGATACGTTAAATCCTACCCGAAACCTGTTCCAATCCCTACCCAATGGCCCCCGTACCTTGTCCATGCCCGTTTGTACCCATCAGCTCCTACCTGGTTACAACTTTCAAAATAATACCCGGTCCTACCCGACCTGGTTCCAAACCCAGACCCTACCGGCACCGGTTCCTACCATTAAAATGCCCAAGTTCGAATCCTACCTTTGGGTAGCAGCTTCGTAGTCGTTTTAAAGGCTTTTTCTACCGTCTTTTTTTTATATACACCACTTGAAAACGTAGAGCCAAAAGAAAAAAAACCAAAAAAAAAAACTCTCATTTTAATTTCATTCTACACTTTCTACTCTTGTTTCACTCTCTATAGTTACTTATGGCGGCCTCACAATCATCCGTTGTTGAACGTTCTCCTTCGCTCCAACACTTTCAGGTTCTTTCATATAATACCCCGTTTGGTGCATTTGGGATTTGTTAGAGATGGATTACTTTGTTGGGAAACGAATTAAACTCTGCTTTAAAGAATCATATTGTGGTCAAATTTTAAATCGTGTCGAAACAGACTCTGGATTTCCAACAAACCGAACTTGGGTGATGACTGTGAAATATTTCATAACGACATAATGGGAGTTCAAAAGAGAATGATAAAGTTTATGTTTCAGTTTTCTTTGTCGTTCATCCAATTTGATCACCTTCGGTTGACAAGAATGATTCGGGAAACGATCCAACTTCGTGACAAACACGTAAGTCGTTTTACACTTAGATGTTATTGTTTAAATTTGAAATTCTAGAAGTAAACTTAAATTTTTAATTTGGTTAGACTTCCAAAATTATTTATTTGTCCCACGTACTAAACGTAAGATGATACTAAACGAAACATATAGCATATCATATTAAATTCCACATAAACTTTTATATCTTGTTTTTTTTGTCATATAATCATATTTATTCTTTCGTTACAATATTTAAAATTCCATGATTTTGTTATTGTCATATAAAAATACAATAATGTAAAAAAATTTAATAGTGGGGCTAAGCAGTTAAATCGGTGAAATATCGGATATCGGTCAATGACCGATATTTGATATATCGGTTCTGCGATGATATATCGGTGAGATATCGGTAATTGCATAATATATATGTCACACCCCAACCACAGCGGTTTCCCGCGGGGCGTGATCATCATAGAAACCATAGTCATTGATCGACCACTACATGATCTGATAAAACATACGTTGCAATCACGTTGAAAGATACATAATTGTTTTCAGAGTTACATAGCGGAAGTAATAGCAAAATGTAAATTGTTTTTCAAACAAGACAATTTAGAAATAATGTCCCGAAAGCATGCATGAATCCTAGAATGCGATAAGCTCCAAACAAGCCTATCCTCGTGCAAACCTTAATTTCCTGAGAAAACATGCATGAAGTATGTCAACATAAAGTTGGTGAGCCCACAGGTTTTAAGTAACAGTAATCAGTGTAATGGACCACAAGACTTTCTATGATTTGATTGTCGATCATACAATACTACAATATTATATAAGCGCCGCAACCGAAGCTAGACTGTAAATGTAATAGATTGCCCCTACCCGTGCCTACCGTAAGCATAGGGGTGAACAGGCTAATAATGCACCCGTTTAGACCTCCAGTCAAGGTTAGGATAATTAACCCGGGTGGGGGTAGTCAAACCCAATAGTACTATCCATGATTACCTCGCTTTAGGAAATAAACTAACGGTCCGATAACAGGAGACTTCATACGGTAAGTAAACAACTTATATAACATGTGAAACCATTGACAAGTAAATGTATCCATGAAAATAGTAATTTGCATGTAATCTCCCCCAAAATGAAATTAAGTAAAAGTGGGGCCGTGAAACTCACCTGTAATGCACGCGTGAATACTAGTAACAGTCCGTACGTATGATCGGTCTAGGAATCTCCTAAACAAATTCACAATATATTCATGAGTTCATGATTACTAACCCTAGATGGTCATGCATAACTCATCCACAAAGTTAGATTTGAAAACGTCACTTGACTAGTTAGACACACCGAGCCGTTAATGTTTTATTTAGATTCTTTTCTTCATACTTATCTTCTTAAAAATAAATAATGTATTGTATGAGTTTTATACTAGGTATAATAAAATTATACTTTCAATGTGCATGAGTTTCTCTTTACCAAGAACCTTCAAAAGTTTACTTTATATAAAAGTAGACTTTTGACAGAAACAGGTGGATTTTTAGGCCAAGTTTTCATCCTATTTTTATGGTCCAAAGAATTTTTATAAAATCTAATATTTTTACCACATATAGCTCTATGTCTTAGGTTTCCAAAAAGGTATACCTTGTATTATGTAACTAAGTTTAAGTGCCTCGAAATGGGTCATGAGACAACAGATGTCAGTGCAGCATTTTTCCTGTACATGTCCATGGATTTCATCTTTTTGAGAGGTCAAACCATACTTTTACAAATAGTTCCTATAGTACTTTTAAACCTAACATCTTAAGCTAAGTTACCACAAAAATAAAGGCTTCATTTGATTATTTTATACATAACTTATGGCTCATTCTTTCTGCCCTATCTAATCTGCCAAAAACCTCAGATTCAACACCTTAATCATATTTGTACGTTTTGGAAGGGTTATACTTATCCAAAAATTTCAAGGTTGGATGCGTTGGAAACTAGACATTCTAAGGTTAATTTTAGGATCAAGAAAAGATTCATTTGGTCGTTTTTACGTCGAGTTATGGTGTCTAAAACACAGAACATGAATCTGCCAGAAAATGTCTTACATGTTTTGTTACTTTTTAAGCTTTGCTAGAGCACCTTTGGATGAGTTAGTGAACATGAACACATCATGGTGATGTATAGAAGATTAAGAACCAGGTGCTAACCTTAAAAAAGCAAGGAGAAGATGATCTTGGAATGCAAAGAGAAGGACTTGATCCCTAGAACCAAGAATCAAGCAAGAAAAAGTGGAGAAGATGTTATAGGATGCTTGAACACTTTGAAAATCACTTGGTCTTCAACAATAGAACTTGAATTACTCAAGATTTGTAAAATAGAAGTTTAAAAATGTTTGGGTGATGGTGGGGGTGATGTTGGATGATTTTGGGAGAGGGGGAGGAAGAGATAAATTGTTGGTGAAATGTGTAGGTTGAAAATGAAAGGAAGATGTTTGATTTATAGTCAAACAACTCTTATCACATTATCTTTTGAAGATTTTATTATTTTTTATGGTCAAATGAGCCAAAAGAGTTAGTTATATAAGGCAAGGGAACATATTGCTTTAATTATTTGATTTCAATTTTCACAAATGAGGTAAACCTCAATTTTGTCAAAGTCAAACCTTTTCATAAAGACTAGCATGGGAAGAAGGGAAAAAAGAGGGAGAGGAGGAGGGGTAAATGGACGTTCATTTGGGATGGGGATGGGGGTTTTGTTTTTTAAGTAGTATTGAGTATTTGGGTGATATTTGTTGTACTATGGTAATTTTTATATATTTTTACAATTTACATGTTAATTTTTAAAATACATAAAAATATTATCAGAAATCATATAAGGTCACATATTTTAATATTGATGATATGTATATAATAACTCGTGTATCTCGTAGTTGCGTTATAGGCGTTTTATCCGGGTAAAATATCAATTTACGCGTGAAGGTTTATTTATGAGTTTAAGCTTTTCCAATGTAATTAATTTAGAATCTAAAATACTTTGAAACACTTTAAAGTATTTATTGACACATATATATTAATTGTCACAAACGTTCGTGTGTGCTTTTATCGCGTGTAAAAATGGTAATTATGCCAAATTACCGGTGCATGAAATGTTATGCGTGAAATTTTTGCAATGCATAAAACGAATTTAATAATTGTAATTAAATTGAAAATCAAGTAGTTTAAGTATAATTATAACCAAGTCAAGGCCGGGTATTGACCTGAAATTGTCGGTTGTCACATACTCCCAATGTTAGAAAGAATTTCGTCCTGAAATTCAGTTAGGGTTGTCTGTAGATGCCAGGGTTTTAAACAAGTAAGGGTAGTTAAGCTTCATTTGGTCTTCGCGTTCCCAAGTAAACTCGGGTCCTCGCCTGGAATTCCATCGGACCTTCACTATGGGAATGCGGCTTCGTTTCATCTTCTTTACCTCTCGATCTAGGATCTCCACAGGTTTCTCAATAAAATAAAGTTGTTCATCAATCTAAACCTCATCGAGTGGTATAACTAGAGTTTCATCTGGCAGACACTTCTTCAGATTTGACACGTGGAAAGTGTCATGAACACTACTAAGTTCTTGTGGTAGTTTGAGTTTGTAAGTTACGGGACCAATCCTTGCTAGGACTTCAAATGGTCCAATGTATCTAGGGTTTAGCTTACCACGTTTACCAAAACGAATAACTCCCTTCCAAGGTGAGACTTTAAGTAGGACTTTATCTCCCACTTGGAATTCCAATGGTTTACGTCTCACGTCAGCGTAGCTTTTCTGAAGGTCACGCGCGGCTTTGAGTCGGTTCTGAATCTGAGCGATCTTTTCCGTGGTCTCGTGTATGATCTCAGGACCAGTGAGTTGACTATCGCCAACCTCTATCCAACACAGTGGTGATCGACACTTCCTTCCATATAGTGCTTCAAACGGTGCAGCTTTGATACTGGTGTGATAACTGTTATTGTAAGAAAACTCAGGTAAGGGTAGATGAGTATCCCAACGGTTTCCAAAGTCTATCACATAAGCTATAAGCATGTCTTCCAATGTCTGAATGGTCCGTTCACTCTGACCATCCGTTTGAGGGTGGTATGCGGTACTCATATCCAACCGTGTACCTAAGGCCTTTTGTACTGATTGCCAAAATCTCGAGGTAAATCGACTGTCTCGATCGAAGATAATGGAGATCGGTACTCCATGTCTCGAAACAACCTCCTTGAGATAAACCAACGTTAACTTTTCCATTTTATCAGTTTCCTTAATTGGTAGGAAGTGAGCAGACTTTGTCAGTCGATCCACAATTACCCAAATCGTATCACAACTGGTGGATGTCTTGGGTAGTTTTGTGATGAAGTCCATTGAAATCTGCTCCCATTTCCATTGAGGAATCTCCGGTTGGTGTAGTAATCCAGATGGTTTCTGGTACTCCGCCTTAACCTTTGAACACCTAAGGCACTTGCTAACATAGGTGGCTATGTCAGCTTTCATGTTAGGCCACCAGTATAACTCCTTCATGTCCTGATACATCTTATCAGAGCCCGGGTGGATGGAGTATCTTGATTTGTGTGCCTCGTTCATCACAAGTTCCCTTAAGTTTCCACAAATTGGCACCCAAATTCGGTTCATAAAGTATCGAGCTCCATCGGACTTGATCTCAAATTGCTTATCCATGCCGCGAAGAGATTCATTTCTCAAATTCTGTTCTTTCAGTGCTTCGGACTGAGCATCACGAATTTGAGTAGTTAGACTCGTATGGATCGTCATTCCCAACGCGCGCACCCGTAAAGTTTTGGTTCGTTCTTTCCTGCTCAGAGCGTATGCTACAACATTCGCTTTTCCGGGATGATAACGAATCTCACAGTCATAATCGTTTAGTAACTCAACCCACCTACGTTGTCTCATATTTAATTCCTTCTGATCGAAGATGTGTTGCAGGCTTTTGTGATCAGTGAATATAGTACACTTGGTACCATACAGGTAGTGTCGCCAAATCTTTAGTGCGAAAACAACAGCTCCCAATTCGAGGTCGTGAGTGGTGTAATTTTTCTCATGCACTTTCAATTGTCGAGAAGCGTAAGCAATTACCTTGTTGTGTTGCATCAGGACACAGCCAAGTCCTTGTCGTGATGCGTCGCAGTACACCACAAAACCATCAGTTCCCTCCGGTAGGGACAGAATTGGCTCGCAACACAGTTTCTGCTTTAACAATTGAAACGCTGCTTCTTGTTCATCACCCCAATCGAACTTCTTGTCTTTCTGAGTCAGGGTTGTCAATGGTTGGGCTATTTTGGAGAAATTTTCGATAAAGCGTCGGTAATAACCTGCCAATCCCAGGAATTGTCGCACCTCAGTCGGGGTCTTAGGTGCTTCCCAGTCCTTGTCGTGATGCGTCACAGTACACCACAAAACCATCAGTTCCCTTCGGTAGGGACAGAATTGGCGCGCAACATAGTTTCTGCTTTAACAATTGAAACGCTGCTTCTTGTTCATCACCCCAATCGAACTTCTTGTCTTTCTGAGTCAGGGTTGTCAACGATTGGGCTATTTTGGAGAAATTTTTGATAAAGCGTCGGTAATAACCTGCCAATCCCAGGAATTGTCGCACCTCAGTCGGGGTCTTAGGTGCTTCCCAGTTCTTAATGGCCTCTATCTCGAATCCAGAAGTCGCATTTTGAGAATTTGGCGTACAACTTCTCGTTTTTTAGTAGTTCCAAGATTAAACTTAGATGTTGCTCGTGCTCATCCTTGGTTCGCGAGTATATTAAGATATCATCGATGAAGACGATCACGAATTTATCCAAGTAAGGTTTGCACACTCTATTCATAAGGTCCATGAATACAGCTGGTGCATTGGTTAATGCAAATGGCATGACCATGAACTCATAGTGGCCATAGCGTGTTCGAAATGCGGTCTTGGGGATATCTTTCTCCTGGATTCGTAATTGGTGATATCCCGAACGTAAATCAATCTTCGAGTAGTAACTAGATCCCTGAAGTTGGTCAAATAAGTCGCTGATTCGAGGGAGAGGATACCGGTTCTTAATGGTGAGCTTGTTTAACTCTCGGTAGTCGATGCACATTCGAAAAGATCCATCCTTCTTCTTGACAAACAAGACCGGGGCTCCCTAGGGTGAGAAACTTGGTCTTATGAATCCTTTATCTAATAATTCTTGTAATTGATTAGACAACTCTTGCATCTCTGATGGTGCTAGCCGATATGGAGATCGTGCTACTGGAGCAGCTCCAGGTACCAAGTCAATTTGAAATTCGACTTGCCTTTGAGGTGGAAGTCCGGGCAAGTCCTCGGGAAAGACTTCTGGGTAGTCTCGTACGATGGGTATGTTCTCGATTCTTTTCTCCTCGGTTTGCTTCTCCATTACGTGCGCCAAGATTGCATGATAGCCTTTTCGTAAGTACTTCCGGGCCTTCATACATGAAATGATCCTTAACACCGTACCATGCTTTTCTCCTTGAATCGATATGGTCTCTCTGCTCGAAAGTGGAATGCGAACGATCTTCTCATGACAAACGATTTCCGCTCGGTTTTCCGACAACCAATCCATGCCAATAACAATGTCGAAACTCCCTAGGGTTACAGGTAGCAAATCTATATCGAACGTGTGACCCACCAAGCTAAGAGCGCATCCTCGTATTTATCGGTTTCAATCAACTTACCATCGGCTAACTCTATTGTATACTTGGAAGTCAAACAGGTAGGAGTAATTTCAAGCAATGGACTAAATTCGCTAGACACGAAACTCCTGTCGGCACCCGTATCAAATAGGATAGATTCATAGATATTATTTACAAGAAACGTACCCGTAACAATGTTCGAGTCCTGTCGAGCTTCCCCAGCTCCAATTACAAAAGCTCGACCACGTGCGTTGTTCCCACCAGTTTGCTTCGAGTTTGGACAATCCTTGCGAAAGTGCCAGGTAACACCACATTCGAAACATGCACGGTTGTTTCCTGTTTTAGGAGCAGGGTTGGGCTTTCGGTAGTCCTTAGTCGTATGGCCAAAACGTTTGCACTTCTGGCACATGGAATCCCCACATGCACCTAGATGATGAAAGTTACACTTGTCGCACTTAGGTAGGTTTCCAGCATACCCACCTTTTGTCTTCTTCTCAGATGGGCCAGCAGTGAAAGCCCTAACAACCACTTGTTTGTTTTGGTTTTGAGGCGGGGCATTTCGGCCATGATTGTTGTCCCACTTCCTCTTGTTGTCATAGTTCTTTTCCACTAACGTCTTCTTCACAAATACTCCCTGGCGTGCAGCTTGATCAGTCAGGTCATAAGCAATTCTGGCGGCCTCTTGGATGGTGGCTGGCTTGGATGAGGTCACCATGCTCTGAATTTGGGGTGCAAGGCCCCAAATGTACCTTTCCACACGCTTGAACTCTGGGTTAACCATGTGAGGGCATAGACGAGCAAGGTCATGAAATCGGGTGGTGTAGCTTGTAACTTCTGCACCCTTCATGGTATGGTTCCAGCATTCCACCTCAAGTTTTTGCAATTCATTTCAGGGGCAATACTCATCAGTCAGCATTTGTTTCAACTCCTCCCAAGTGATTTGATAGGCAGCGTCAATACCCAAAGTCTGGGCATGAGCATTCCACCAAGTGAGTGCTTGACCTTCAAAGGTACAAGTGGTGAATTTCGTCTTATTCTCCTCAGCACAGTTACTGATTCGCTGAACGGACTCCATCTTCTCTATCCAGCGGAACAAACCAACAGCTCCTTCATTACCGCGAAAGTTAAACGGTTTACAGTTCAGGAATGTCTTGTAGGAGCAACCTTTGTTGTTGGCATCAGATCTTGTGTTGTAGGTTTAATCATATTAATAATAATTGAACATTAACAATGACCTTTTTATCTCAGGTCTTTAGTTACGCCAGACATTATAATACCTCCTGCACCACTAGCATTGCCTCCATTTACTTCAGATCCTCCTACGCTGCGATTCGCCTCGTGATGTGCGATTGCATCCGCCACCCGTTGCGCCACAAGCTGTTCGATGGCCTCTGCTGTCATGGGAGTACCGCTTCCCATATTGGTTCTGACGTTTCTCCTTCGCGGTGGCATGTTTCTTCAAATCATAATGATAAGCAAGATAAGACAATATTTAATAATGTCAAACACATGTGCACCAAAAGTAAACAATCATAACAACCAAGCAACCACGCAATATATAGAATATAACATAACTTGATAATAAATTGTACGAATTACAAAATATTTTGAGAGTACACACTCCTACAACAAGTTAATATTCAATATTACGTGAGCACAGCCCGCTCACGATAGGCAATCAATTGAATAAATGAGTGAATGTGCCTGTCTGCATAGCTGCCATGGCCATGAGCATACACACGGCTGCCAATGCATTAGAGGACGCCAGGCGCTCTTCCATCACCATCACTCTTTCTTCAGCCACTGTCGCGCGCTGCTCTGCTTGAGTAGCTCTCTGCTCTGCTGCCTCCACTCCCTGCGTCATAGCTGCCATGTCCTCTTGTACGCTAGTGAGTCGGTCATGCATCGTGTGCAGGGCCTGATCATCAAGGTATCTGCTCTCCTCAATCGCTAACAGTCGGCACTCCACATCCTCCATATCAATGGTCTCCTGAACTCCTGTAAGCTCAGCCCGTATCTCATGTAGTTATTGATCGTGCCTTGCGGAACGTGCCACCAGTAAAGGCACAGTGAGCTACACTGGCTCTCTAGTGAGTGGTATCGAGCCTGGGGCACGTGATGACTCTCCCACCTCAAATGTAGAGGGAATACCCTCGATGTCTCTCCACTCGTCCAGTCGGGTAGGCATCCACTCCCACCGATGAATGTCGATTCTGCGCCTTTTGGGCGCAGGATTGGGCTCAACAGTACAGTCTCGAGCGGGTATGGGAGGAGAATCAGGACATGAACTCGCTTCCTAGGAGTATGTGCAAGAAGCACACTCCCGGGGCGAGCCCGATAGCGACGGAAAGAAGGCGGTGGTACACCCGGACCAAAGATACGGTGGGTGTCCACAGCCACTGGCTCAGGACTAGTAGCTATAGGGGTGGGGTCAGCAGGCTCGGGGGCGAGGTGGAGGGGGTCAGGGTCTGCTAGCGGAGTCGGGTCAGAGGGCTGAGGAATCGGGTCAATGGGCTGAGTAACAGGATCAACAGAGGGAGAGGTGGGGTCACTGGACTGGAGGGTGGCCTCAGAGGGCTCCGGGTCGGAATCGACCGGGTCAGTATCGACCGTCTGAGAAACCGGGTCAATAGACTCCGAATCTAGGTCAACTACCTCGGTGTCAGTAGGCTGAGGGGTGGGATCTGTGGTCTCGGGAGTGGGGTCAACTGGCCGAGGATCAGTAGCCACAGGGGCAGACCCCAGGGATGGCTCAACGAAGATGTGAGACATGGTCAGTGGAACGGCCATCGGCAGCTGTGGGCCGATGCTACGCACGACTCCCGGGATGAGCTCCTCTGGGAGGTCGGCATGAATCTCAGGTGTCGACGCCCACCAATACGCGCCTGGAGGGGGAGGGGGTAACCCTAAATATCGGGTTATGGTTAAGACCCTAGTGGTGCCAGGAATGGGGTTCGGAGTGGGAGCGGGGATAAGAGTAAGAGAAGGTGCAGGGATCTCGGCCTCAGTGGGGCCAGTAGGCTGGAGCATGGCATCGGACGTAGGGGTCGGGATGGCTGATGTAGATCCTGTGGATGAAGTTGGAGATGTCGGCTCATACTCCTCATCTGAGTCAAAAACGTATATCGGCATCGATGCAAACGACATCTCTATGACAAGGCAACACACAAGTAGAATTGATATAAGTTAAGTTAATGTATAAAGTGTTAAAGACATGTAATGAACTACAGTTATAGTCTAGGTCCACTAAATGCAACCTAATTCCCTATAACCAATGGCTCTGATACCAATCTGTCACACCCCAACCACAGCGGTTTCCCGCGGGGCGTGATCATCATGGAAACCATAGTCATTGATCGACCACTGCATGATCTGATAAAACATACTTTGCAATCACGTTGAAAGATACATAATTGTTTTTAGAGTTACATAGCGGAAGTAGTAGCAAAATGTAAATTTTTTTCAAACAAGACAATTTAGAAATAATGTCCCGAAAGCATGCGTGAATCCTAGAATGCGATAAGCTCCAAACAAGCCTATCCTCATGCAAACCTTAATTTTATGAGAAAACATGCATGAAGTATGTCAACATAAAGTTGGTAAGCCCACAGGTTTTAAGTAACAGTAATTAGTGTAATGGACCACAAGACTTTCTTTGATTTGATTGTCGATCATACAATACTACAATATTATATAAGCACCGCAACCGAAGCTAGACTGTAAATATAATATATTGCCCTTACCCGTGCCTACCGTAAGCACAGGGGTGAACAGGCTAATAATGCACCCGTTTAGACCTCTAGTCAAGGTTAGGGTAATTAACCCGGGTGGGGGTAGTCAAACCCAATAGTACTATCCATGATTACCTCGCTTTAGGAAATAAACTAACGGTCCGATAACAGGAGACTTCATACGGTAAGTAAATAACTTATATAACATGTGAAACCATTGACAAGTAATTGTGTCCATGAAAATAGTAATTTGCATGTAATCTCCCCCAAAATGAAATTAAGTAAAAGTGGGGCCGTGAAACTCACCTGTAATGCACGCGTGAATACTAGTAACAGTCTGTACGTATGATCGGTCTAGGAATCTCCTAAACAAATTCACAATATATTCATGAGTTCATGATTACTAAGCCTAGATGGTCATGCATAACTCATCCACAAAGTTAGATTTGAAAACGTCACTTGACTAGTTAGACACACCGAGCCGTTAATGTTTTATTTAGATTCTTTTCTTCATAGTTATCTTCTTAAAAATAAATAATGTATTGTATGAGTTTTATACTAGGTATAATAAAATTATACTTTCAATGTGCATGAGTTTCTCTTTACCAAGAACCTTCAAAAGTTTACTTTATATAAAAGTAGACTTTTGACAGAAACAGGTGGATTTTTAGGCCAAGTTTTCATCCTATTTTTATGGTCCAAAGAATTTTTATAAAATCTAATATTTTTACCACATATAGCTCTATGTCTTAGGTTTCCAAAAAGGTATACCTTGTATTATGTAACTAAGTTTAAGTGCCACGAAATGGGTCATGAGACAACAGATGTCAGTGCAGCATTTTTCCTGTACATGTCCATGGATTTCATCTTTTTGAGAGGTCAAACCATACTTTTACAAATAGTTCCTATAGTAATTTTAAACCTAACATCTTAAGCTAAGTTACCACAAAAATAAAGACTTCATTTGATTATTTTATACATAACTTATGGCTCATTCTTTCTGCCCTATCTAATCTGCCAAAAACCTCATATTCAACACCTTAATCATATTTGTACGTTTTGGAAGGGTTATACTTATCCAAAAATTTCAAGGTTGGATGCGTTGGAAACTAGACATTCTAAGGTTAATTTTAGGATCAAGAAAAGATTCATTTGGTCGTTTTTACGTCGAGTTATGGTGTCTAAAACACAGAACATGAATCTGCCAGAAAATGTCTTACATGTTTTGTTACTTTTTAAGCTTTGCTAGAGCACCTTTGGATGAGTTAGTGAACATGGACACATCATGGTGATGTATAGAAGATTAAGAACCAGGTGCTAACCTTAAAAAAGCAAGGAGAAGATGATCTTGGAATGCAAAGAGAAGGACTTGATCCCTAGAACCAAGAATCAAGCAAGAAAAAGTGGAGAAGATGTTATAGGATGCTTGAACACTTTGAAAATCACTTGGTCTTCAACAATAGAACTTGAATTACTCAAGATTTGTAAAATAGAAGTTTAAAAATGTTTGGGTGATGGTGGGGGTGATGTTGGATGATTTTGGGAGAGGGGGAGGAAGAGATAAATTGTTGGTGAAATGTGTAGGTTGAAAATGAAAGGAAGATGTTTGATTTATAGTCAAACAACTCTTATCACATTATCTTTTGAAGATTTTATTATTTTTTATGGTCAAATGAGCCAAAAGAGTTAGTTATATAAGGCAAGGGAACATATTGCTTTAATTATTTGATTTCAATTTTCACAAATGAGGTAAACCTCAAATTTGTCAAAGTCAAACCTTTTCATGAAGACTAGCATGGGAAGAAGGGAAAAGAGAGGGAGAGGAGGAGAGGTAAATGGACGTTCATTTGGGATGGGGATGGGGGTTTTGTTTTTTAAGTAGTATTGAGTATTTGGGTGATATTTGTTGCACTATGATAATTTTTATATATTTTTATAATTTTACATGTTAATTTTTAAAATACATAAAAATATTATCAGAAATCATATAAGGTCACATATTTTAATATTGATGATATGTATATAATAACTCGTGTATCTCGTAGTTGCGTTATAGGCGTTTTATACGGGTAAAATATCAATTTACGCGTGAAGGTTTATTTATGAGTTTAAGCTTTTCCAATGTAATTAATTTAGAATCTAAAATACTTTGAAACACTTTAAAGTATTTATTGACACATATATATTAATTGTCACAAACGTTCGTGTGTGCTTTTATCGCGTGTAAAAATGGTAATTATGCCAAATTACCGGTGCATGAAATGTTATGCGTGAAATTTTTGCAATGCATAAAACGAATTTAATAATTGTAATTAAATTGAAAATCAAGTAGTTTAAGTATAATTATAACCAAGTCAAGGCCGGGTATTGACCTGAAATTGTCGGTTGTCACATACTCCCAATGTTAGAAAGAATTTCGTCCTGAAATTCAGTTAGGGTTGTCTGTAGATGCCAGGGTTTCAAACAAGTAAGGGTAGTTAAGCTTCATTTGGTCTTCGCGTTCCCAAGTAAACTCGGGTCCTCGCCTGGAATTCCATCGGACCTTCACTATGGGAATGCGGCTTCGTTTCATCTTCTTTACCTCTCGATCTAGGATCTCCACAGGTTTCTCAATAAAATAAAGTTGTTCATCAATCTAAACCTCATCGAGTGGTATAACTAGAGTTTCATCTGGCAGACACTTCTTCAGATTTGACACGTGGAAAGTGTCATGAACACTACTAAGTTCTTGTGGTAGTTTGAGTTTGTAAGTTACGGGACCAATCCTTGCTAGGACTTCAAATGGTCCAATGTATCTAGGGTTTAGCTTACCACGTTTACCAAAACGAATAACTCCCTTCCAAGGTGAGACTTTAAGTAGGACTTTATCTCCCACTTGGAATTCCAATGGTTTACGTCTCACGTCAGCGTAGCTTTTCTGAAGGTCACGCGCGGCTTTGAGTCGGTTCTGAATCTGAGCGATCTTTTCCGTGGTCTCGTGTATGATCTCAGGACCAGTGAGTTGACTATCGCCAACCTCTATCCAACACAGTGGTGATCGACACTTCCTTCCATATAGTGCTTCAAACGGTGCAGCTTTGATACTGGTGTGATAACTGTTATTGTAAGAAAACTCAGGTAAGGGTAGATGAGTATCCCAACGGTTTCCAAAGTCTATCACATAAGCTCTAAGCATGTCTTCCAATGTCTGAATGGTCCGTTCACTCTGACCATCCGTTTGAGGGTGGTATGCGGTACTCATATCCAACCGTGTACCTAAGGCCTTTTGTAATGATTGCCAAATCTCGAGGTAAATCGACTGTCTCGATCGAAGATAATGGAGATCGGTACTCCATGTCTCGAAACAACCTCCTTGAGATAAACCAACGTTAACTTTTCCATTTTATCAGTTTCCTTAATTGGTAGGAAGTGAGCAGACTTTGTCAGTCGATCCACAATTACCCAAATCGTATCACAACTGGTAGATGTCTTGGGTAGTTGGGTGATATTTGTTGCACTATGGTAATTTTTATATATTTTTATAATTTTACATGTTAATTTTTAAAATACATAAAAATATTATCAGAAATCATATAAGGTCACATATTTTAATATTGATGATATGTATATAATAACTCATGTATCTCGTAGTTGCGTTATACGCTTTTTATCCAGGTAAAATATCAATTTACACGTTAAGGTTTATTTATGAGTTTAAGCTTTTCCAATGTAATTAATTTAGAATCTAAAATACTTTGAAACACTTTAAAGTATTTATTGACACATATATATTAATTGTCACAAATGTTCGTGTGTGCTTTTTTAGGGTGTAAAAATGGTAATTATGTCAAATTACCGGTGCATGAAATGTTATGCGTGAAATTTTTGCAATGCATAAAACGACTTTAATAATTGTAATTAAATTGAAAATCAAGTAGTTTAAGTATAATTATAACCAAGTCAAGGCCGGGTATTGACCTGAAATTGCGGTTGTCACAATATATATATATATATATATATATATATATATATATATATATATATATATATATATATATATTTATATGTTGAATATAAAATACTAAAACCCATATAATATTAATAATAAAATACTTAGATAGTCAAGTAAATAGTCAAAATACTCAAAAACTAAAAGTCAATAGTTAGTATTTAAACATGATGACATAATCTAATGTGTATGGTTGAAGATCGATGCACAGACTGTTGCGTAGCTCAATAAAATATGTATGGGGGTCGATTGAAGAGTGGCGATAGCTATGGATGATTGAAGATTGAACTAATTGAAGATCGATGCGTATGGAAGATGGGTTTCACAGAGTCACAGTCTCATAGCTGCAAGCGAATTAGCGAATAGCAAGAGTAGCAACAGGGAAATAGGGTTTGCCTTTTGGGTTATTGACATGGATCACAAAGTTACAGATGGGCTAGTAGTTGGATTTTAAGAGATTTTTTAACAAATCTAGCCCAATAAAACAAACCCATAAAATCGGTTTTTACAACCGATATATGAAACCAAAATATCGGCAAAATAACGGACATATGTCCGCTAGCCAATATTCTAACCGATATGGATTCATATGTCCGCTAACCGCTATATCATCACTATAGCACCGCTATAGCGCCGCTATTGACTGCTTAGTAGTGGGGTGTGCATGATTTGGTTCTAAACCGTTTAGAACCGGTGAAATTGAGAAACCTGTTTATATTGTAATAATATAGGTTACGGTTCTTGAGTTTTGGCTTAAACGGTTCTGGGTTGGTTCCGGTTCCAAACATGGATATTTCCCCTCAAAACTGATGGAAATGGTTTGTATTGTATTCTAATAAAATACTAATTTATTTTAGGAGCAAGACATATGATCACTAGCTTCCACTAGTCGACAATTGACTTCCCGAACCTTCACGGAAAACAATCACCATCCCTTTTTCAGTTTTGTGTACATAGCAGCCTATTTTGAACAACTTGGTTCCTATAGAATCATTTAGTAATCGTAACAGATTAACCACTATAATAACCAAACCGTTTGTATCATCCTAGGTGTGGTTCCGGTTCTTGATTTCAGACCTTCATGGTTCCGGTTTTAGGTAGAGATGGGCATAAAAACCGGGTTCGGACCCGACCCGGAACCGGGTACGGGTACGACCCGGTATATGTATACCCGGTTTGGACCCGAAAAAACCCCGCAAGGTTGGAACCGGGTATGATTTTCTAGAATTTCTTAGAACCCGACCCGAACCCGACCCGGAACCGGTTGAACCCGGGTTGGACCCGGTTTTGACCTTTTTTTTTTTTAAAAAAAAAGTAGCCGTTGGGATCGATTTTTGGCCTTTTTTTGTCACTTTTAGGCTTATAAGTTAGTATAAATAGGTGTGGGTTGATATGGTTTAGTACCCAAGTCTCAAACGCAAAAACATACGCAAAAAAACGCAAAAAATACTCTCGTTTACTCTCGTTTTACACGTTCACTCTCTCGTTTTACACTTTCACTCTCTTCAATCTTGATATGGCTCACTCACAATCTTCCGTTGGTCATGGTTCGTCCAACGCTCCAACCATCGTTCGTGTTCTTGCACACAATCGTAACATGGATGTTTGGTGCAATTGGGATATGGTTGAGTTGAGTGACGGGTCTGTAAAGGCTCGTTGCAAGTTTTGTGGAGCTTTGCTTGCTAAAGATTCTAACACGACTTTAAACAAACACATTAGCAAGAAGTTTTGTAAGTCGTTGAAAAGTAATCCGGATTCGCAACAAACACAATTGGGTGGAGACGGTGGAATCTTTAATTACGATGTTAATACGGTTCGAGATCGAATGGCGAAGTTCGTGATTCAAGAAGCTTTGCCTTTTAGTCACTTCGACAATCCTCGGTTGACCAACTTAATTCGAGAGACGCTTTAACCTCGTTACACCCACGTAAGTCGTACTACACTTAGACGTTATTGTTTAAAATTATGGAAACAAGCAAAAAATGATTTAATTGTATTATTTGAAAATTTAAATACCGGTGTAAACTTAACTAGTGACGTTTGGTCGGCTCCACACGGTTTACCCGAATCGTACCTTTGCGTCACCGCTCATTGGGTGGATCCCAATTCATGGTAATTGATGAAACGTACGATTGCATTTGATCTTTTTCTGCATCCACACACCGGAGAATTTTTGTTTTACTTTTTAGATAATGTAATAAGTACTTTTAAATTACAAAATAAACTTTTTTCAATTGCATTTGATAACGCCTCTAACAACACAACCGCGGTTGAAAAATTAAAAATATCTTCCGATTGCAAACGGTGATTTTTTCCATACTCGTTGTGTTGCACATATTATTAATTTAGTAGTGCAAGATGGACTATCCGGGTAATATGTTAATAACTTTATTACATCTTTTCGATTTATGTTACATGACGTTTTTAAAAAAAGTAGAAGAAGATATCAAGATTATAAACAACTTTGTTAGGATACACACTCTAGATTTTTAGGTCCTAATTGGGATGTACCTACTCGGTGGAATTCGACTTGTCACATGTTTGAATGTGCTTTAAAACAAAGGGCACTTTGAAAGCTTTTCATAATAGTCTTTCGGATAATGGTGAAGCCGACCCATTTCCGGATACGGGTTGGGAGAATCTTCAACGTATATCCGAGTTTCTTGAGGTTTTTAAAAACTCAACAATAAAATTATCGGGAGTTTATTATTCCACTAGTTATTCGGTGCTTCAAGAATTATATTTTATGTCTTTGAATTTTAAAAATTTTCAAAATAAAAATAATATATTTAATCAAATGATAGAACCAATGAAAGAAAAGTTTAAAAAGTATTTTAAGGACTTACCACCCGTTTTTACGTGTGCCGCCGCTTTAAATCCGTTTCTGAATGTTGCGGGGGTTGAATGTTTGATAGATGAGATAAATGACAATTTGGATATGCATGACGAAAACCCTAATTTTTCAAACGAGGCAAAAGAAAATTTTAATCATAGTTTGAAAATAATTTATAATTTTTATTTAAATAGATATGAGCCTAACGTAAACATAACCATGCCAAACGAATCAACCTCAAGTGCTAGTACATCGATTAAAGACCCAGTTTTGACTATGTTGCATGTTGTCCGGGATGTGACGGCTAAACGAAAAAGGGGTAACACCCCAACAAGTGAGCTCGGTAGATATAGTGGAACGGATTTTATTTCCACTATGACTACCGAAGATTATCGTGCATTTGATATTTTGGCTTGGTGGAAAGGAAAAGAATCTCAATTTCCGATTCTTTCTGCTATGGCCCGTGATTTACTAAGAGTCCAAGCTTCTACGGTAGCTTCGGAATCTACTTTTTCTCTTAGTGGCAGGGTAATATCATTACGGAGAACAAGACTAACTCCGGAAGCAGTGGAGATGTGCATTTATTTAAAGGATCACTTAGACGCAACGGATCGTATACAAGACCAAACAAGCCTCGAAGACGAGATTACACTCGAACCTAAAGTACATGATGAAGAGGTAGAAGACGGAGTATCTTCTGGCATATCCGATGAAGAATTAACATTTGATCAAGCATCTAGTAGTAGATAAAATTAGACGATATTGTTATTTTTTATTGATTCATTTATGTATTTTTAAGTTGTTTTAATATTATATGTCTTTCATGTTCTTTTTAAATTTCTTTGTCATTTAAATGTTTTATATAAAAAGTATTTAATATTTGTATATTATAAGTGTAACATTTTCTGCTCAAGATTTGTATATATTTATATATTAAGTTATTTAAATTTTTGTCATTCAAGTGAATCCGGTTAGGAAAAGAAAAAAAAAAAAAAAAGAAAAGAAAACATACGACCCGGTGTTCGACACACACACAAGAAAAAAAAAAAAGAAAAAAAGAGAAAAAAACCTGGTTGAACCCGGGTTTCATACCCGAACCGAACCCGACCCGACCCGACCCTACCCGGGTATACCAGGTAGGGTTTGTATCCCGTTGAACCCGACCCGGGTTCGTACCCGGGTTCACCAACACCCGGGTACAAAAAACCCGGTTGGGCCCAAACCCGGTTTGTACCCGGGCCCGGGTACAGCCCAAACCCGATTTGCCCATCTCTAGTTTTAGGTAGGTTCTGGCGGTTCCTGTCCGATTAAAATTGATTGAATAGCCCCAGTGGTGTCGTGGGAGTTACTCTTAGGACATCCCGTGTTCTTAGATTAACGTCACAACTTTAATTCCCCGTTTCTTACTCTTTCCATCATTTTGTATTATTAAAATTTCCTTTTTATTGAATGAAAATAATATTAATATTAATATTATTATTATTATTTAAAACCCTAATCCTTATTTCCTTATATGATTAAAAAGAAAGGAAATGGACAGTAGAGTGGGGTACAAGTTCTCCTCCTTTGAAGTCTAAGGGTTCTTCTCCGGCTACCTCTGTCCTCCATTCATCCGATATTACACCTAGCTATCTCTGCTTGTCTCCAATGCTTCATCTGGTTGTTGGATGCCTTCAGGTATGCTTTGTGTTTTGTGAACTGACAGTCGGCTTCTATTTGTGCCTAAAATAACCATTCTCTGGCGTTTGACTTGGGTTTTTTGGTTTTGGCGATAACAGTTAGGCCTATGTTGGCCACCACCCCTAACTCCGGCGAGTTTGCTGGTTGTTGCATGCCTCGGGGTTTTCTCCCCATTTATTCCTCAGACCACCACCGTGATCTGACCGGTTGCTAGATGGTGGCGAGCCTCTGTTTAGCACTGCCTCGGGCAAGTCGGTTGGCTGGCGGAGGAGGGCATAGTGGTTGGTCCCAACCGCCACCGCCAGTGAGTGTTCTGTTCCGGTTCAAAACCCTAAGTCGACGCTGGGAATCGATGACGACGAGATTCATTTCATCTGAGATCTTACATCGATGATGATGGGTATAGCCTCATCTGAGACGACATGGCACAATCAGTCACGATTACTTGTTACCTGGGTTTGTTCGGCCGATGATGATGACACAACCATCTGAGACCACTCAAGACATGTGGCATGATTTGAGGCGGAACCACGATTTAGTCAATATGAACGTGATGGTGTTTCAAAACGGTGTTTTAGAATTCTGAAATAAAGAGATGGTGTTGAATTTATGATTGGTTGTTAAGGCAGATGGCATGGTCTAGAAGGAGCTGGGTTTTGTCTTCTGGCTTCTTTCATCTTATATAACCCATTGATTATGGTGAGTTTTTTTATCTTTGATAGACATCGCCTCTATTTGGTGAGATTCAGGGTTTGAAGCATCGGATGATTTTTGTAACTGACCAACCCCGAAGGTGAAGATGATTTTGAACGTTCAAGACAAGTTTTATTCCTAATATATTTTGTTATATTATATTGTACTGTTGGTTGTCTAAACTTGCTCTTTATTTCAATTTTATTATTTCGCCTTTGTAGAATAGTGTTGAGAATCTATGCTCTAAGGAATCAGCTAATGAAGTTCAGGTTCAAGGATCTCCAGTTTCAAAATGTTTTGATACTCTAAGAAACCCAACTAAGGTATATCCGTCTTGTAGAGTTTTCACCTTTAATACTTTTTCTTTAGGTGCAGTATTTTTGAATATATCTCATATACATACTGCACGTTTATTGGAGAGAAGTCTCAGGTGATTTACAAGAACTAAGATCCTCTCATTACTAGCCATAGGGAGTCCAAAGTAAATAGGATTTTGATAATTGGAATACATGAAGTCTAACGAACAAATGAGTAATGCCTACAATAGCAGGGTCGAGCTAACACAAATTATAAACCTAATAATAACTTAGGTAAAAATGACAATACAATATGGGTATGATTTTGTTTCTGTTATATGATCATGTTTTTAGAGTTTGACAATATCTTTTTGTTATGAATTAAGTATTTATTGTTTGATCATGTTTCTATTTGTGTTTGGCTCAAGTAGAAAGCTTCGAAAAATCAAGGGAGGTAGCGCCGTTTAAGTTTTAAGTTAAAAGAAACAACCCATTTCATAGTTCTTATTCTTTTCCATATATCAAATACATAGTTTTAGACTTAGAATACTCTAAAATTCTTTTTTTTTAGAACATGATAAGCTAATGAAAGCAATAATGCTAGAGTAAAGAAAATGAAGAAGTATTACGCTTTATGTGATTAATAATCTATGTTGATGGTGAGGATGACCGACGACTAGTTGCTTCTCCGTTTGGATATGGATCTGACTGGAACTGGCTTTAATCGCATACAAAGGTCCCACGTTCAATTTAAATGAAAGCGACCTAGGTACAACTACTTTCTTCATCTACAGGTGGGTAATTTAACTATTCGAATTTGGGTTTATTGAATTCTAATAAGTGGTCCTTTATTTTGCTCAGATTATAACCAAAATGGGATTGCTTGCTTTTGGACTATTATCTTGGCTTTCTATTGAAGTTTGAGTGTTTTGACCGAAGGTAATATAATTGTATCTATTATAGTATCTAATCTATTTATTATATGTAATTTTGTTCTCTGGCGATGGTACGTTGATGGTGACCATTTTTTTTCGGCTGAGACGTCACCGACTTAATTATGATGGTTGAACATGTTTCTTGTAAGCTTTGCTTGGGATCCACTAGATAGGCGACGACGCTATGAAGAAAAGGGTCCGTTCGTCGTTATGTTGACGTAAAGGCAATGTGTTGCCGCCACAATGGAATGTCATTTTCGAGCCTTTCAATTCAATCCATATTTTATAATGTTATTTATAAATTTATGCGAGCTTCGTGAATAAAAAAAATGACTATGATGGTAAGAATATGCATTTATCTCTGCCTCGGTTTAACCCGTTTGTCACGCGCGCGGGGGATAACACTAGTATAAAGTAAATTAACAATTAATAAAATTAACAATTAACATTTTTATATGTTCTTATCTAATACCTCTCCCCCATAACCGCCTCCCTCTCTCTCTCTCTCTCTCTCTCTCGCTCTCGGTTATAACCCCCCTTCCTCTTTACACTCTCCAAAAAGAAAATCAACCCTAACCCTAGCACCATTCTTGATCACCCTCTTTCTCTCTCGCTAACCTCTCTCGATCACCCTCTCGGCTCTTTGGCTCTCAAATTCTTACATCGTAGAATTGTGCGCAACAACTCTTTCTTTCTCAGTCTCTTTTACTGGTTTGCAAGTCTCTCGGTTAACTCTCTCGAATTGCACAACCGGTTTGTCTCTTTTAATTGGTTTAACTAACAATGCTTGTTATTGTATGTTTTTCTATTGGTTGTTCTCGGTGGTGGTATTAATACCCTCGGTTCAAGTATGCCATGTATGCGAGGGTTTTGTTTGGTTGCATGCGGGTGTGTGTGTTTGATCGGTTCATGTGTGCATGATTACATGAGTGTGTAAACCCGAGCTGGTATAGGTCTCGATGTGCATGGGTGCATGTGTGGTCTTGGGTGTATAGTACGAGTGGATTTGGTTCGATGGTGGCATGTCTTGGTTGCTAGCAAGAATGAAGCGGTTAGGTTCTTGAATTGTGAATGCTCTCGGTTCGTTTTAGTGTGTATGTATGCATATGGTGTGTGTGTGTGTTATGCATATGGTGTGTGGGTCACTGGTGTGTGTGTGTGTGTGTTTTATGCATAGGGTTTTGTTTTTGTGGTTAATGTGTGCATGGCTGAATGTTAATGTCTAGTATAAAGCCGAGTCATGAACACGAAACCCTACGGTTCATATATTTGTAGTTAGAGTAATTACACAAATTGTCCCTACGGTTTATTGAAAATAACAGGTTTCGGTACTAAGGGTTTTTTATAATAGGTAGGAGTATTGTGTTTTCAATTTGTAACAAATTAAGGTATTAACATTAACAGATGTAATTGTACATATACTTATAGATATAAATGCATAGACACACACTCGTTAATCCTTATGTTCCAGAACTAATTTCACCTCCCCCATCGTCGGGGCCAAATATCCACCACCCCACCACCAGCTACCACATCCCCGCCGCCCCCACCACCGACTACCATATCCACTAGCCCCCATCGCCAGCTATCACCCCTACCAGCCCCCACCTTCGACCACCACCTCACCACCACCATCTTGTTTAGCTCTTTAAATGAAACAGCAGGACCTTCAACGCCATCATCATCCGACCATCACCACGACTGTCTCACCATCATCATCATCGCATCATCACCACCGTTGCACCATCCACTTCTTCTTCATCTCCATTGAAACATGAGGACCATCAACACCATCATCATCCGCTACTGCCTACAAGCCTTAAAATCAAGAATCCTTAATTAGGTAATGCCTGATTTGGGTTTTAGAGTTTTGAGAAAAAGTTGAAGGTGTGGGGGGACTGGCGGTGTGTTTGGTATTGATTGTGATGGTTTCGTTGAATAGGTGTGGTCGGACAAAATGGTGATGATGGTGGCCAATGGTGGTGGTTTACCCTTTGACAAAGTTTAGGTTTTTTGTGGTGGTTGTTTCGTCCATGATGGTGTCCGATGGTGGTGGCGGTGGCGACATTACTCCCCAATGAGCTGAAAATGGTGGGCGGCGGCGACAGATTTAGTGGTGGTGGTTGGAAACGATGATGGGTAACAATAGTGGTGGATTCAATCCTCGTGGTGGTGGCTGATTTTTGAAAGAGATGGGAGTGAGTAGGGGTTGGGTTTTTTAAGTTATAGCTAACTACATAAATGATCCCTGAATCAAAAAGAGACATAAAATTACAAAATTAGTCCCTCAAAGGGTATATTAGTCAGTTTATTTAAAATGAATAGAAAAGTTAACAACTGCTAGTTTTAATACTCATTCTTGTTATAAAATTGAAAACAGAATACCCAAACTTCTTACAAAAAACTTTTAGTGTCCAAACCTGTTATTTTCAATAAACCATATGGACTATTTATGCAGTTAACTCTAGTATTTAATATTAATTAAATATGAAATGTAAATTTAGGTGTTCAGGAAAGCTAGACTTTCGCTCTTTACATTAATTATTGTTGTGCATTTAAGATGAGTTTACAGTCCCGTTTCATTTGTACTCTTTTAGGGAAGAGAACCAAGTTTTCAAATGTTCTTCTGTTTGGATCAATATTACTGTATGATCAATTGTTTACTAATGTTATACCATTAAAATTCCTCGCTTTTGAATCATTGTTTTATGTATTTTAGCGGGGTAATTCTGAGCAGATTTATTGGGTTTGAAAACCCCGCTTGGGCTAGTAACACTAGCACGACTAGATGTCGAACAGGTGTTCAGTTGACCTAATTTCTGTTGCTATGGTCTGGTAACCACAGCTGAGGCATACTTATACTTTGTCAGCTTCAGCTACGAACTTCATACGCTGAGTAACTTGTTACGTAAACTAGCTATCTACCTGATATATTTTGTTTATTGGATCTGTTTTTTAAATTATTTCTAATTTGTTAAACCTGTGAACTCACCAACACTATGTTAACACTTTAGTATGTTTCTCTCAGGTTCATAAAGGTTCACACAACCAGGAGCATGCCACTGGTTCTTGCATTATTGGTCTTTTCACAACGGTTAATTGGATTTTTACAACTAATACTGAATTTGGTTGCACGCGTTTTGCGCAGTTTTGATTTATGAATTATACTTAAATACGCTTTCACAATATTACATTTGAAACTTTTATTTTTGAATTTTGTTTGGGTTTTAATTGATAAACTCTAATGATATGTTTTTCTAATAATTATGTCTTTTGGTGTAACTTTTGGTTGAGATCCTAGTATGTCATGTGTTTAACGGTAAAACCATGCTTGTGGAAATTAAGGGTGTGACAATTTTAAATTTGTTTTATTAAATTTAAAGTGTTCAGTTAATTAACAAATGAAAATTTTCCATTTGCTCTTTATGGTAGAGTTCTAATACAAATCCTGTATAAAATCTTCACATCTAATACCTTTCAAGCATGCAAAATATTGAACATATTAGTTAGCTTTATGTCACACCCTCAAAATTCACGTGTGGAGTTTGACCTTAAAGCGTGTGAACAAATCAGAATTTCAATCATTAGTTGCTCTAAACGCCCTCTATATGAGTTTTTAAAACAAACATCAAAGTTTAAAAATTCAAACGTTGCGAAAGCTTAAGTTTAAACATTCAAAACCATTTAATGTGAAATCAAATGCAATCAAATGCGCAAAACAGACGCCCAAATACCAAAGTTTAAATGTAGAAACATAAGTAATGTTGCAAAATTGTTTGCATATCCTGTGACTAATGATGTGCTTCTATATGAATATAGAAGTTTAGTGACCTGAGAAAAGCATACTAAAGTGTCACCACAAGGTTGGTGAGTTATGAGTTTGTAAGTAATCAAAATAGTTGAGTTTGTATAATAAATTATGTGTAATGAAATAGATAGCTAGTTTATAACATAAGCATAACAATAGTGTTTTTCGCGATTGAAGCTGTTTGTGTTAGCTTGTTTGCCTTTCTTCACGACATACCGAGTCGTGACAATGTGTTAGTTGTTTAGGACAATTTGCACCCGCATGACCTCTAGTCGTATGGGTGGAGCTTGTCAAACCCAGTAGCACTACCTAATATTTCCTGTTAATTTTCTTAATTAACGATCCGAAAGAGTAGGGACTTATCAATGGTAAACTATACAATGTACATGTCATACACAACTTATAAAAATATAACATTTCATATGCTTTCTCCCCAAAAAGGAGTATGTTAAAGAGGGGCTGAGAACTCACCTTATGCGTATGCAAGATAATGCAAATAAAATGCTAGACCCAAGTACAACCCATCAAATGTTACCTAAAATATATGAGTACATAAGTATATGTATAAGGGGTTGGTTTAGCAAAGCCTATTCATTTATGCATTTAGAAACATTGATTTAGTTTGACCCAGTTGACTTGTTGGTGACATGTTAAGTGAAATGATATTTGTTTATACTTAACAGACCAAATATTCATGATTTTAATCCAAAACATTCACGTATTGTACATCATGAGTTCTAAACTCTAATAGGATTGTCATACTAGTAAAACCTATCATACAACATATACGAATCCATATTAATAACCAACTTGTACATTTCAACCAGAAATTAATCAATTACTTTAGATTTCCCAAGTGGTAACTACCCATGTTACTATTATGCAATTTAAGCACACATAGGGTTCAAATCACTCACCACATACCATGTGAAGTAACTTACTACTTCACATTCTATGCCATGTGAAGTAACTTACTACTTTACATTCTAAACTTTGTCAATCCTAAAAAGTAAGGGCCTTATATCCGCACGTGTGTATGATATTCACAATTACATTCAAAATATTCAAAGTATAACCTAAACTAGCAAGATGGTCCAGTTTTGCCATATTGATCAAACACATGCATATCCACAATAAGTTTCTATCATGTAAACCTAGCTACCAACATTATTTCCATTTTACAACATCCCATCAATATCTAGTTTACGTGTATATATAAACATTCAATTTCCCAAAACATTACAATAAAGTTTCCACTAACATGATCTAACTAATGCATTTCAATCCATTAATCATAACAACACATATCAACATTCTCAATAACCATACTAGCATGTTTCTAATATTCCATGCATGTTCAAACCAGTAAAATTTAACATTACATTATTATATATATTAATGAGTAACTTGAGAGCTACAGTAAACTTCTTGGCTCTCCAACTTTACCACTAAACTTAACATTTTTACAAAGTGGCCCCTGCCCATGTGGGGATAGGATAATTAAAGGATAGGGTATTAGGATTACCATTTTTTTGCATTTTTCTTTACTAGATCTTACCACTTGCAAATGTACCATAATAATAACAATAATAGATTTCTTTTCTTCGTTTGATCTAAATTATGTATTTAAAACCAAGATGACTATTACCATAGATTTTGTAGTTTTTCATGTTTAGTCGTCTAGGTTTTAATTTTTGTTATCTGATCACCCACAAGATGTTTAGCTTTAGGGATATAACTTTTTCAAAAGGAAGTCATATTCAAAATCGAGTGTTTTTATATCGTAGGCTGTAGCGAGTGCAAATACTGTTGGGTTAATGCGACAAACCAAACCGAACCGATTATGAGTGAATATCAACGTTTCTGATGTAGGTATTATCGGAATCGATATTGGTATTCGCTTTTGTGATTTCCGATGAGTTGAGCCAAAAACGAACAAAGTCACATCGCCCAAGATAGGGGAGAAGAATCAAACTCCCGCGCGCGTAGCGCAAGAGAAAACACTAGTTTACATATATATACATATTAATCACAAACGTTTATGAATAGTGCAGTTTTTAAATTAAGAACATGATCATTGCTTGATGTATTCTTGGTTTAGAATTGTTTAGAAAAATAATATACGATAAAAAATATTTGTTCAAGTACTCTTGGGCAAAGCATCATTGTACATATTAATATGGAACTTCAACTAGCATATTTTAATTAATTAATTATTAATTATTTTATTTTTAAATATATTTTATTTTTCATATTTTGTATCTATCATTATTTTTAAAGTTAGTAGAGGGGAAATTTACTATTGTGCCCTCACCTAAGTTGCACTTAGGTTTGATTTAACCCCTCTAATTAAAGATGGTTAATTTAGAGGAGAAGATCGTTACAAATCATTAAACTAAATGATGTATCCTGTAATTAGTAAAGATAAATGATCTATTTCATAATTACTACTTTACTAGTATATGTAAATGATGAATTATATAATTTACTGAAGAACTTATTTTAGATTTTAAATCCACCCCCCACTTCACCACAAACCACCTCGCACTTTGCCGAAATCTGCTGATAAAATTCCGATAACGTCATTTTCCTTACCTTCAACTACGTTTAATGATGATATTTTGAGTGTCAAACTCTTGAAACCGATTTCAATAAAAAAACTTATTAATGGAGATTTCAAAAGATGATCTCCTGACTATACCCTTATTTGGCATTTCAATTATCTCTCCATTTTTACGTTAAGCCTAGGAACTAATGGGTTTGAATATTTATAATCAACTTGTCACACACTGTTTTCATGGTGTATAACGTCTGTTAGATTAATACATTACAACTTGAACAAATTTATTAATCAAACGAGAAGGCCAATCCATTACATTAAAAAGAATTTAAAAACTTCACAACTCTTCAAGTCTACCGTCGTAATTGTACTTCTTAGTTATGCCTAAAGTAAAACTTTATGAAACATTTTAAAAAAATAGAGTAGATCCGTTCCACCTGGCAAGAAAAAGTTTCTATCAAAAGAGAAAAGATAAACCAAACACAGTAAGAAAAAGTTGTGACATCCGGTAAATTTCCGTTACCAAACTCCGTTAGTTCCGTTAGGTCTTGCATACACGTGTCGTGAGCACACACGAGTTGTCGTTGAACGTTGGTGACCTAATAATAATTAACAGTGGTTATTAGATAATAATTTAATTAATAATGTTGATTGTTAATTTGTGGTTATGTGATTTATGAATTTTAAATATTATTTGCGAACTTTACTTGATAACGTGACAACGTGTAATATCTATTTGATTCATGTGTTTTGTTATTAGTTGAAATATATAATTATTATTGTTGAATAATAATATATGAATTTGGAAGTTAAAACCATTTAAAATGGTGTTAAAAGGTTAATTTTTATAAAATATAGTAAAAGAGGGATTAAAGGGTAATTTTTAAATAAGTAAAGTTTGACAAAACCCAAACCCTAGCCCCCCTAACCCTTGCGGCCGTGAATCCCCTCCCAACACTCAGCCTTTGCGATTTTGATCAAGAGCAAGCACAAACATTCGATTTTGGTCATTGTTTTTGATTCAAGAAGAACCCTAGTTCAATTAACATGGATGATGTCGAAATTGATATTGTTAGATGATTTTTCATGTTAGTTGTATTGCATTGATGTTAGTTTACGTGGATTATGCAAGAAACTCATGGATTTGATGTGTTGTTCATACCTTGCTATAAGTAGAAACTTTTAGATATGAGATTTATGAATTATGATAAATTAATGATGTGTGTCATGTCTAGATGATTGTTATGGAATTGATTAGGTATGAAGTTGATAAATTCATGAATGAATTGGGTGTTAGATGGATTTTGGGTGTTACTTTCCCGAAAGGGAAACTTTATTCATGTATATCATTGATTTTGTGAATTCGGCATGTTCATGATGTTAGGATCATGTTAGAAAGCTTGTTGATGATGTCTAATATGGTAGATTGTGTTGATTGAGTTGTATGGATGCTTGATGCACTACTTGGGAATTTAGGTTCTTATGGAATACTACATGATAATGGAATATGTTAGGAGATTATGGAACCATGATTGGGATTATAATAGATCCTTGTTGTGTATGTTAGTTGGTATGAATCTTGTTGAGAAGTGTAATAATGATCGTCATACACGCGTGCGAATCTGAGGCCCCTACTTAGTAGGATTGGCAGGGTTTAGGATGTGATGTCGTAAGTGGCTTCACATGGCATGTAGTGCATGATTAGACTCCAGGTATGATTTATTACTTGTAATTGTAATTGTACTGAGCATGATTGATTGGTTGAGATTCGTATGTGTTGTATGATAAGCTATGTTAGTATGATGATCGTGATAGAACTTATGATTGTGGTTTACATGAATAACTTGTATGATAACCATGCGTATGAGTTGCTATACTTGATCAAACAATATTTCAATTAACATGTCACCAACAGGTCAAATGGGTCAACTTAGTCAAATGAGGCTTGTTTTCCAAAACCTTGGGTCAACGTGTTTATTGAACACTTAGGGTTGTTAAGCTTTCTATGTACACGTACTTATGTACTTGCGTGTTCTAGGTAACCTTTAAAGGGTTGTCTTTCCACTCATCGTTAGCTTTTGTTATCGTTCGTTTGCCCACCAGGTGAGTTCAATGCCTCACTTTTATTTACTCTCTTTTCGGGGGAGAAATCATACTCTATTTTAAAATGCTTTACTATTATAACATATGTTTAGTAAGACATAGTGTGATATACCAGTGAAAGCCCTTACACTTTCGGATCGATAATTAAGGAATCTAGCGGGAAATCTTGGGTAGTACTACTAGGTCTGACAAGCCTCACCCGTACGATTGGAGGTCAAGCGGGTGCAATATTGTCCTAAACGACTAACAGCGTCACAACTTGGTATGTCGTGGCGAGAGGCAAACAGACAAACATAGTCAACTTCGATCGCGAAATCACTATTGTTTATTACTAATGAAATTAGACTAGCGATCTATTTCAATGCACTTGTTTATATTTTACTAACGCTACTGATTATGTCGATTACAAACTTGTGAACTCACCAACTGTCGTGTTGACACTTTAGTATGCTTTTCTCAGGTCGTTACTAGCAGCTGTCGTAGCAGCACGCACGAGTCATGCATACTTTGAACAAACATTCATCTGTTTTTGTCTTATTGCATACTTTCATACTTTGGTTTGGGTGTGTGTTTTGCGCAGTTTACATTTGGTACTTTATGTTTGAAATATTTACAAAACGCTTCCGCAAATGTTTTAAAGTTTCAAACTTAGATTTGTTTTAAAAGTTTCATATAGTGTCGTTCTGAATAACTAATGACTGGGATCCTGGTTGGTTCACTCGCCTCGCGGTAAAACCCCGCATGTAGATTTTGAGGGTGTGACAAAAGTTTCTATCAAAAGAGAAAAGATAAACCAAACATATTACCAGAATACGTGAAGCATAAAAAAATACGCTTTGGTTTATTTACCACCATTAGACTAGCTTGGTGGTAAAAGTATAAATTGCAGGATCGGTGTTGGTTTCACAACACAAGTTTATCTCACAAGCTCACTTAATCTCACTAGGTTTGATAAAGCAGAATCTCTAACTAAGTTCACAAGTAATATAATAAGTTAATAAAAACAAATGAACACAAGACTAGTTTTTCAAGATACTTGTATATATTACTTCTCAACTCAATATTACATGACTCTTACAAGCATGGTTACAAAGTTACAATGAGAAACTATATATACTACTATCTACAGCCGGTTATACTTGGATAACCACCTGGAATCTACAACTAGACAAATACTATATTTCTAGAAGTAAAGTATCTAAGATAAAATACTATCCTAGATTAGGTAGTCATGACAGGTCCATGACTTACCTTTTGTCACCAACTAAAAGTGACAACTGTACTAACTGATAATGGGTGAACAGTGGATTAAAGTATGGTTAACTACACGGGCGTGGGAAAGCGCCATGCAGCATATCAGAGGTTGCAGGAATGTCAGACATGCCATACTTATGTCCATTGGTTCATAGTTGGTTCTTCCGAAGCTAAATGGCTTCGGAAGAATAAGTTCTTCCGAGGCCATTTATACTTCGGAAGAATCATCTTCTTCCGAGTCTTCTTCAAGTCTTCAAGACTTTATTCTTTGTAAGACTTTTTCTTTAGGATCTTCTAAGTTGTATACTTCAGAAGGAGAACTACTTAGTCTCGGAAGACTGAGTTCTCACTTCAGAAGTTCTTCAACCTTGAGCTTCAGAAGATCTTTGACTTGTCTTCGAAAGAGCAGCAGCTTTGTCTTCGAAAGACCACTTCAATTGTGCATCAAAATCTTTTAAGTGTTGTTTTGGTTACACTAGCCTCATATGATCCAACATAAATCCTTCATTCAAAAGTTGTTCGGTTTATTTCTTATATGAGAAAATGAAGTTAGTTTAAATTAAAAGTAGATTACAACCGTTAAAAAGGAAAAGAAAAAACAAAAAGTTAAATTTGATTTGATAAATAACCATTTTTTTTGAAAAGTTTAAAAACATTAATTTTAATTCAGATTTTCATCATTTGTTTCAACTTTATACCAAAAAGTTTTATCATTAGAAGATAAATTAGACTAAAACTAAAACAAATAATAGTAGTCCACTCAAACTTTTTTTTCTCAATTTACTCACTCAATTTGTAGTTAATGTGGTAATTCTAAATAATTTACCTACATAGTAGGTTACCATACCTACATGGCATTTAGTAATTGCTTAGGTGGAATATGATAAAATAACTAAATACAATTAATTAAATCTAATTAATTTTTCATTTTTTTAAATTATTTGCATGAAATTAATAATTAAATATCATCTTCAAAAACGTTATTGTTCCAAACAATTATATATATATATATATAAGTGAACACAAGAGTTTACTTCTTTTAGTTTTTGACCCCCTTTGATGTTGGATATAACAAAAAAGGTTTATTTACCCGATTGAAGTAAATATTGGTTTTAAAATGTGCCTGATCAATTATAGTCTATACTTTATCAGGGTACATATGACACCACCGCACATGCTTATTTTTATGCACGTTTTAATTTTGTCTACGTTTTAACGTAAATTCTCTTTGGAGTCATGCGATATTTATATTATTTTTTTGACCGTCTGTATAAGTTCTAATTATTCTACGCGTCGATGTAAATTTAGTTAGAAAATAAGTTGACTCTATTGTAGTATATGATTTATCCTGTCACATACGTCTCCGTCGCAATGCACGGCTACTAAAATGACTTGTTGGAATCTATTAATTTGATATCAAAATTAAATATGAACTAAATTTCAATATCAAATTGTTCATGCTATACAAACATTCATGCCATCCTAAACAAAATTAATGTTGGTTAAAAAAAACTACAATTCATCAAAAAACAAACCCAACAATTAAATATCCAATCCAAAATTAAAAAATCTAAATTTCAAAAACGAAAACAAGTAAATATAATTTACTAGCTAATATTCTAATTGCCGGTGACACTTGTTGAATCGACCTTTTTACGTCTACCTTTTGGTTTTGTCTCTCTCGGTTGTGGGTCTTTTTTCTTGTTCTTGCAAGACTTGATATTATGGCCAACTCATTGACAATTTTAGCAAGTTATTTTTCTTCTAAATCCAACCTTGAAATTCTTATTCACTTTCTCTGAAAGATCTCCTTTTCTTTTTATTATTGGTCTACCGGGCATTCGTCTTTTTATTGGAGGTAAGGGCCGGATATCATCTATTTTAGGCTAGTTATACTACCTTTAATGGGGTTTGATAGAGTGTTTATATGCTTCCTTAAACATATCCTTTTTAAACCAATTATTGACATAACTTTCTGGATCCTTATTGATGAATGCTAAAGCTGCTACTGCATGAACACAAGGTATGCCTGGCAATTGTCATGATCTACATGTACAAGTTTGTTTATCAATGTTCACCATATATGCATCTTTCTTATTGCTTACTTCAAATATGATATTATCACTTGGAATCACCTTCCACTACCTACACAGTCAACCAAAATTTTTATACAAATTCATAACAAATAACAAAATTACACACACACACACACACAAACACACACACACACACACACACACACACACACACACACACACACATATATATATATATATATATATATATATATATATGTATGTATACACACACATACAAACCATTATCTTTGTTTTTTCTTTACATCTTCTAGTTTTTTTCCAGATTCTTGGGCATACTTCATGTTGTAAACGTTCTGCTTTAGTCGCCATTAAGAAAACTCTATGCATCACAAAGGTCTTGATTTCTTCTAACATTTGATGATAGGTCTCCTTCATGCGACCCGAATGCATGAATTAAAGCTTTCACTCATTATATTTTCAGATGCATCACACGCCTTACCAACCTTAAAAAAAGCTCTTAACCAACTAATCGGATCTCTTTCCATAAGATGAGTATACACACCTTCGCTAATGGTTTTCAATTCTTCCACTTTCTCATGAAAATGTTGCTCAGTTGTTGAACTTGCAACACTATAAAATAAAATTTTAAATTGAAGTTGTCACACTCCAACCTTAACAGGTGAAACGTTGAGATGTGAGGGTTAAAATTGTTCATGCCACACAACGCTAATTCAAAGTGTAAATATTATTAAATACCCAATTCATGACATACAAAAATATAAATCATAAGTCTCAAAGCAACCAAACATATTATAAGTTTAATTTGAACATCAAGTAACAAAGCATGTCCTTTATTATTCTTTAGCTCCAATCCAAGATGATATCAAGTCTTCAAAAGCAATACTAAACTTGAGCACTTCCTGAAACATGTTAAAAATACGGTCAACATATAATGTTGGTGAGTTCCCATAAAGTGTACATACATAAATATATAATCTTTTAAGATGGCAATTCATGTCATAAGTTTAAGGATAATGCAAATATAAATGGATAACAAATGTAACAATCAAACCTTGACAAATATGGCCACAACGAAATTATACGATTAGCTAAGTGTACTTGGTTCCCATGATGATCAAGAATACGTCATCAGGAGCCGGAAATAACCGCGGCTTTAGCACCAAATAGGCTTGTCAAGCTTATAGATCTATGACGTCGCTAGGCTAGCAATAGTTAATGATTGTGTTTACAAGAGTCTATCACATAATATTTACAAGGTCCCAAATAACCATGACAAAACATAAGATGAATTGCATGTGTGTTACAAGAATACAAACGTCTTTACAAGTGTGATTTTAATACGGTTAACATGTTTCACCCCAAAATGTGTGAAATAAAGTAAAACGGGGTATGGAAACTCACTTGGATGATAAAGATGAACATATATGGAGACTTGAACTATACGCCGAGGGTTCGTTAAGATTCAACCTAAAGAACGGCGTTTAAAGTTAACCCACAATTCTTTTAAATTTTAACGGCTACTCGGGAATCTAGGTTTCTTTTGGAATTTGAGGTTTTAGATAGCAACGTGATAATATAACAACTTTATTGGAAAACTTATAAATCGTTTAGCCAATGATTGTAAATTATGAAATAGACACATTAAATAATTATTTTAGAATTTAAATAACCAACTAAGAAACTTTGTAATAATTTCATTAATAAGAAATTAAAAGTTTTATAATTAAAGATGTTATTGAAATACTATTTGGTATAGTAATTAATTGGTAGTTTAAATACTAATAATAAATAAGGTTGTATATATAAAAAAAAGAATTATGAATACAACAGATGAAACATTTTTAATATATATATATATATATTTTATAGTAATTTTATAACTTTCAAAATAAAATAAAGAATTTTTATAAATTGTAATTTCTATGAATTTAAAGGAAAATATTTTTAATTAACTCTTGTTTTAGTATAAAAAATGATTTTTATATGACATAAATGAATTTTTAGAATTTTTCTGAAATTTAAAAATTGGTTAAATCATTGTTTTAAAAACAATTGCAGGGGCCCGAGTTCGAACCCGAGACCTCCTGCCCATCACCCCTGTGCCCTAACCGGTAGGCCAAGCCCCAAATTCCTGTCTCAATTCGCAAAGTAATAAATAAAAGTTGCATCTGAAAAGATCCCTAAATCCACCAAGAACCCTAGCTTCAAGATTGATCCAATTGAGGCCTCCTTCAATTCTGTTAGTGAGTGAAATCATGGGACTTTTGTTCCCCATGTAGAACCGAGTGTAAAACCCCATTGAATTACCTAAATTTATGTGGTATTGATAGATACAATGTTCGAACAGAGATCGCGACAGGTCAAGCTTCAATCGCTATGCGTGTGTGTGTTTTGGTGAAATTGAGGGTTCAGAGAGTGTAAGAAAGTCGATTGGAAGCTTTCCCCTCTGTTTATAAGCCTCAATTAGAACCGATTCGAGTTCAATGAGTTTGATTTACATTCGGGAGTTACGCGTGGAATATGGATGTGCTATTTCCGTTTCAATTGAAATTAAACATTCCATTGATTTCGAGATGATTAGAGGAACGTTTATGCCTGTTTAATTGAACTATTATTACGATTTAGGTGTAGAACGGCTCTGAGATTTGATGGTATTCGGTTTCAGGTTTATAGATTAACAAAACCGCATTTAAAATTCAATTAATGTGCCTCCACAAGCTCGAAACGGTTCTACGATTTGATTGGGGCTATTTGGAGGTTTTACAACGAGTGATAACGGCGGTTTGGTGCTCGCCGAAGCTGGCCGGAAAAAACGGGGGCGACGGGGGGGGGGGGGGTTGAGTTAAAAATAAATTTACAATTTGGTCCCTGGGGTTTTCTAACTTATTATTTTATGCCAGAAGTTTAAATACAAGTTTTCTTAATTTTAAATAAATAGATTTTTCTAAACATATATAATTTTATTTATTTCATAAGTTATCACTTATTATTATTATCATTATTATTATTATTATTTATTATTATTATTATTATTATTATTATTATTATTATTATTATTATTATTATTATTATTTATTTTTTATTTTTTTATTTAATATATTCCTAATAAACTTGTAATGATTAACATTAACTTATTTGTTTTTATTAAGAGACTAAGAGCACAATTTTTAACAATATAAGAATCTATTTATTTAGTACTCATCAAGTTATTAAATTCTAACTAAACTTAACTAAGATTATAATTTGATAAGGCATGGGAACTATTAAAATTTCCAAGAGAACCCTCAAAATTTTATTAATAACACCAATGACACGTACAAGAGATAACAGAGTTAACAAATAATTAACAAAAGTACGAAAGGTCACAGTCTCCCCAACTTTAAGAAATTTCGTCCCGAAATTAAGGATAAGACTAGTCAAAACAGATGGGGGTATTTTCTCTTTATGTAATCCTCACGTTCCCCGGTGAATTCAGCTCCACGTTTATTTTCCCAACGAACTTTGACGATTGGCGTGGTAGTTGTTCGGGTCTTCTTCAGTGTTCGATCCATGATCTCAACAGGTTTCTCGACAAAATGCAAGGACTAGTCTATTTGGATCTCCTCCAAAGGAACATGCAAACTTTCATCGGCCAAGCATTTTCTCACGTTTGAGACATGGAAGACAGGATGAACCCCGCTTAGTTCAGAGGGTAGCTCCAGTTTATAAGCCACTTTTCCGACCCTTTTTAGAATCTTGAAAGGTCCTACAAACCGTGGAGCTAACTTATCCTTCTTCCCAAAGCGAACCACGCCCTTCCATGGTGAGAACTTAAGAAGAACCATGTCGTTGACTTGGAATTCCAATGGCTTGCGTCTTTTATCCGCGTAACTCTTTTGTAGACTTCTAGCCACCTCAAGGTTATTACGGATTTTGGAAACGTTATCGGTCGTTTCTTGAATGAGTTCAAGGCCGGTAATGAAGTTTTCACCGATGTCAGTCCAGCAAATCGGGGAACGACATTTACGACCATATAGAGCTTCGAATGGAGCCATTTTGATACTTGAGTGGTAACTGTTGTTATAAGAAAATTCTGCTAATGGTAAATGCGTATCCCAGTCACCACCAAAGTCAAGAACACAAAGACGTAGCAAATCCTCAAGAGTTTGAATGGTTCGCTCGGTTTGACCATCTGTTTGAGGATGGTAAGCCGTGCTTAAATCCAGTTGTGTACCCAAAAGTTCTTGTATGGACGACAAAAAGTGTGAAGTGAAACGAGCATCTCGATCGGATATGATGTGTAAAGGCACGCCGTGACGACTCACAATCTCATCAATGTAAATACAAGCCAACTTTGAAACTTTGTAAGTGTCTCGTATTGGTATGAAATGTGTTGTTTTGGTCAAACGGTCAACGATCACCCATATACTATCATGACCATGAGGAGTACGAGGTAACTTGGTTACGAAATCCATGGATATGTGCTCCCATTTCCACATAGGGATTTCGGGTTGCTCAAGTAATCCGCTAGGTCGTTGGTGCTCCACCTTGACCTTTGCACATGTAAGACATTTGGCTACATATGAAGCGATGTCCTTCTTCATTCCTGGCCACTAATATTGGCTACGTAGATCCATATACATCTTATCGGACCCATGGTGAATAGAGTAAAATGTTTGATGAGCTTCGTTCATGATGAAGTTACGGAGATTGTTGCGATTTGGAATCCAGAGTCGGTTCAAGAAATACAACATACCATTCGGTTTTGTTTCCAGTTGTGACCGAACATTATACGCCAGTTCTTCATCCTCCTTTCCTTCAGCTAATGCCGCTTATTGAGCCTCACGAATGCAAAACTCGAGGTCACTATCAATCCTTATATTTTGAAGCATAATAGTAGCCTCGTTGACATCCACGTGAATCTCCATGTCAAATTCTCCCAGTGTGTCAAACCATTATCGTCGATCTCGAAAATTCAGACGGTCTTATTGTGGATTTTGCGACTTAGCGCATCGGCTACAACATTCGCCTTTCCAGGATGATAACGAATGTCACAGTCGTAGTCGCTAATCAACTCAACCCAACGTCGTTTCTTCATGTTGAGATCCTGTTGGCTGAACACGTATTGAAGGCTCTTGTGATCGATGTAGACTATACATTGTGTACCGTAAAGGCAATGCCTCCAAATCTTTAAGGCAAAAACCACGACACCAAGTTCAAGATCATGGGTTACGTAGTTCACTTCATGAACCTTCAATTGTCTTGACGCATATGCTATGACCTTTCCTCGTTGCATGAGAACACAACCAAGGCCTTGACTAGATGCATCACAATACACAGTAAAATCGTCATTCCCGTCAGGGAGGGTTAGAATAGGAGCATTACACAACTTGTGTTTTAGAGTCTCGAAAGCCTCCTCTTGTTCGGGTCCCCATTCAAAAAGTCTATTCTTTTGGGTTAGCACCGTAAGTGGTTTCGCAATCCTCAAGAAATTTGCAATGAATCTACAGTAGTAACCCGCTAATCCAAGAAAAGAGCGGACTTCAGTGGGAGTTGTGGGAACACACCAATTTTTCACGGCTTCTATTTTAGCAGGATCAACGTGAATTCCTTGGCTATTCACCGCATGACCTAGAAATTGGACTTCTTCAAGCCAGAATTCGCATTTAGAAAACTTTGATTACAGTTGTTCCTTCTTCAAAAGCTCAAGAACTTGTCGCAAGTGCAACTCGTGATCGGTTTTAGTCTTGGAGTAGATAAGAATTTCGTCAATGAACACAATCACGAATTTGTCCAAATACGGTTTACATATCCGATTCATGAGATCCATGAAAACAGCAGGAGCATTAGTCAAACCAAAAAGCATGACCATGAACTCATAATGTCCATATGGGGTACGAAAGGCGGTTTTTGGAATGTCATTGTCATGGACTTGCAATTGGTGATATCCAGAGCGTAAATCGATCTTTGAGAATTGAGTGGCTCCTTGGAGTTGATCGAAGAGATCATCAATTCGAGGGAGAGGAAATCGGTTTTTGATGGTGAGTTTGTTGAGTTCTCGATAGTCGATACACATGCGAAATGGGCCATCTTTCTTCTTCACAAATAGCACAGGTGCACCCCATGGTGAAGGACTAGGACGAATGAAGCCCTTATCAGATAGTTCTTGTAGTTGACTGGCTAGTTCTTGCATTTCCGAAGGTGCAAGACCATAAGGTGACTTAGCCACAAGGTTTGCACCAGGAATCAGATCAATCTTAAACTCAACCTCTCGAATGGGAGGTAATCCACTAAGATCCTCAGGAAACACATCTGGAAAGTCTCGTACGATAGGAATATCCTTAAGTTTCTTCCCCTTGGCTTTCGTGTGGACTACGTAAGCCATAAAGGCTATGTAATTCTTACTCAAGCACTTTCGGGCCTTGGTACACGACATAAGCTTGAGTCCTTTAGACGATCTCTCCCTAAAAACTTTTAGAGTATCACCCGAAGGTAGAGGAATTCGGATACACTTCTTGAAACAAATAATTTCCGCGTAGTGTTTGGCTAACCAACCCATGCCAATAATGATGTCAAAAATCCCCAGTTGCATAGGAATAAGGTCACTAGGGAACTCATGCTCGTTAAGGCTCAAGGTGCAATCACGAATGATAACGTCAATAACAATAGATTTGCCATCAGCGACTTCGACCGTAAAGGATTTTCCTAACTTAGAGCGCGACTTAGCAAGGGCGGGTTCAAACTCTAAGGACATAAAACTTTTATCCTTTCCCGAATCAAACAACACAGAAGCATAGCAATTATTACAAGATACATACCTGCTCAGATATAGAGCTACTGTTGGTACATGGAAAGTAGAGTAGAAATTTTATTCAACATGAGTTCGAGTAATAGAAAGGAATGACGTACCGTTCACCACGTCGTTATTTGCTTGAGCTTGGTTTGCGTTGATGTTGAAAGCATGTCCTCGAGCTGGTGGGACATTTCCCACAAGACGAGGGCATTGTGGACGAAAATGGCTGGTTTCGCCACAATTGTAACAAGCTCGATTGGCGACTACAGCAGCGTTGTTTGGTGCACGATGACATGTAGCCACTAAATTCCCATATTTCCCTCAGAGTGAGCAATACGACATGGATTATTGCCCGCATGGTGATACTTGCAGATATTGCACATCGGATGTGGACCAGTATAAGCTCTAGCAACTGGTGCTTGATTTGCAATAGCAGCTTGCTTTTGTGGGGCATTGGGTGCTGTCACAGCAAAGTTGCGGGCAGGTGCAAACTTATGCTTCTTGCCCTTAAACGAGGGTTCAGCCTTCACCTCCTTAGTTGCCTCGGGAGTCACCTTTGCAGTTGGTTTTGCACCCTTCACCGTCAAGGTGCTAGCTCTTATGTGATTCTCGGTGAGCTGCGCAGTGATGTTTATTGCTTCTTCCAAGGGCGTGGGCCTACTTCCCACAACATCATCTTGAATTTGTGGTGGTACCCCTTTGATAAACTTTTCAATGTTACGGGGCACAGTATCCACCATATGCGGTAAAAGCATACTCAATTCATGATGCCGGGTGGAGTATGCCAAGTGGTTGCCACTGTCTTGTTTGAGGTTCCAAAACTCGTCCTCCAACTTTTGCAGTTCACTCCTTGGGCAGAACTTTTGGATCATGATGTTCTTAAACTCTTCCCAAGTTAGTGCCAATGCCACTTCCGCACATTGGTTCCTCTTTTCACTATTCCACCAAGTAAGTGCCCGTTGTTGAAGGACACTCGCGGCATAACGAACCTTGAGTTCTTCAAGACACTCACTATTGATGAAAGTGTTCTCCATGCTCTTGAACTACTCGAGAAGTCCAGTGGCTCCCTCCTTTCCCCTAAAACTTGGGGGTTTGCAAGAGTTGAAGTGCTTGAAGGTACAAGTTCGGTTATTTCCTCCTTGGTTGTTGCTATTTTTCCCCTTGACCATTGTTATCACCACCATTATTCCCGTTTGCATTGTTACTATTATTAGCCATTAGGGTGCTACTTAATTCAGCGACCATGGTTGGAAGAACAACAGCCATTTGTCGGGCAATCATAGCGGCGAGTTTTCGGTCGGAGCTACCACGCTTTCCATGATGACTAGACATTATAAAATGCAAAAATAGAGGAGATATTAGAGTTTTGGAGATGAAACCAGTTCATATAGACACAAATCTTTGGAATTCACAAACGTATACAGGATGGTTCCATTTGGTAACACACAGCCATTAGGAACGTTGACACGTCAAGGTGACTTAATTTCAATTTACCTTGGGGAAGATGTGTATTTTGACCATAATTTATCACTCATCCCGAAAGTCCCCAAGTAAGCATAACAGGTCCCGCAGTTGATTGGGATTTATACGAAATGCTTACCTTAGCCCGAGGGCTTTTTTGCCAGGAAATCCAGAATACAGGTGTTTATGTGTCACACACTTCCCTATAGGCTATTAGAATCAAAACCTTGATGAGATTTTCAAGATTTAGACATATTGTCTAAAGGATTTATCCATTCGCTATAATGCGTAAGATTCCACACGTAGTCGAGAATAAGTTTTAGAAAGAGATTAGGCATGATAGAACTAAGGGCGGGTGAAGAGGACTAGGAAGTTGGGGGTATACAAGGTTAGGGATTTTGTCATTCGAGTCAAACATCTAAGGCATGATTTACTATGTAAAGTCAAGCAGCACATAAGGGATTCATCATGTAGCATGTAACATCATGTGATATGCATATAAGTAAGCTTACAAAATTATAAAGAATGCTTATGGAAAAGGGTCCCTACATTAACCATAGTCTAGGTCACCATTTCTAATAACCTAAAACCCTATAGTTATGGGCTCTGATACCAATATGTCACACCCCAACCTTAACGGCGGAAACGTTGAGATGTGAGGGTTAAGATTGTTCATGCCACACAACGCTAATTCAAAGTGTAAATATTATTAAATACCCAATTCATGACATACAAAAATATAAATCATAAGTCTCAAAGCAACCAAACATATTATAAGTTTAATTTGAACATCAAGTAACAAAGCATGTCCTTTATTATTCTCTAGCTCCAATCCTAGATGATATCAAGTCTTCAAAAGTAATACTAAACTTGAGCACTTCTTGAAACATGTTAAAAATACGGTCAACATATAATGTTGGTGAGTTCCCATAAAGTGTACATACATAAATATATAATATTTTAAGATGGCAATTCATGTCATAAGTTTAAGGATAATGCAAATATAAATGGATAACAAATGTAACAATCAAACCTTGACAAATATGGCCACAACGAAATTATACGATTAGCTAAGTGTACTTGGTTCCCATGATGATCAAGAATACGTCATCAGGAGCAGGCAATAACCTCGGCTTTAGCACCAAATAGGCTTGTCAGGCCCATAAATCTATGACGTCGCTAGGCTAGCAATAGTTAATGATTGTGTTTACAAGAGTCTATCACATAATATTTACAAGGTCCCAAATAACCATGACAAAACATAAGATGAATTGCATGTGTGTTACAAGAATACAAACGTATTTACAAGTGTGATTTTAATACGGTTAACATGTTTCACCTCAAAATGTGTGAAATAAAGTAAAACGGGGTATGGAAACTCACTTGGATGATAAAGATGAACAGATATGGAGACTTGAACTATACGCCGAGGGTTCGTTAAGATTCAACCTAAAGAACGACGTTTAAAGTTAACCCACAATTATTTTAAATTTTAACGGCTACTCGGGAATCTAAGGTTTCTTTTGGAATTTGAGGTTTTAGATAGCAACGTGATAATATAACAACTTTATTGGAAAACTTATAAATCGTTTAACCAATAATTGTAAATTATGAAATAGACACATTAAATAATTATTTTAGAATTTAAATAACCTTAAGAAACTTTGTAATAATTTCATTAATAAGAAATTAAAAATTTTATAATTAAAGATGTTATTGAAATACTATTTGGTATAGTAATTAATTGGTAGTTTAAATACTAATAATAAATAAGGTTGTATATATAAAAAAAGAATTATTAATACAACAGATGAAACATTTTTAATATATATATATATTTTATAGTAATTTTATAACTTTCAAAATAAAATAAAGAATTTTTATAAATTGTAATTTCTATGAATTTAAAGGAAAATGTTTTTAATTAACTCTTATTTTAGTATAAAAAAATGATTTTTATATGACATAAATGAATTTTTAGAATTTTTCTGAAATTTAAAAATTGGTTAAATCATTGTTTTAAAAACAATTGCAGGGGCCCGGGTTCGAACCCGAGACCTCCTGCCCATCACCCCTGTGGCCTAACCGGTGGGCCAAGCCCCAAATTCCTGTCTCAATTCGCAAAGTAATAAATAAAAGTTGCATCTGAATAGATCCCCAAAATCCACCACGAACCCTAGCTTCAAGATTGATCCAATTGAGGCCCCCTTCGATTCTGTTAGTGAGTGAAATCATGGGACTTTTGTTCCCCATGTAGAACCGAGTGTAAAACCCCATTAAATTTCCTAAATTTATGTGGTATTGACAGATACAATATTCGAACAGAGATCGCGACTGGTCAAGCTTCAATCGCTATGCGTGTGTGTGTTTTGGTGAAATTGAGGGTTCAGAGAGTGTAAGAAAGTCAATTGGAAGCTTTCCCCTCTGTTTATAAGCCTCAATTAGAACCGATTCGAGTTCAATGAGTTTGATTTACATTCGGGAGTTACGGGTGGAATATGGATGTGCTATTGCCTTTTCAATTGAAATTACATTCCATTGATTTCGAGATGATTAGAGGAACGTTTATGCCTGTTTAATTGAATTATTATTACGATTTAGGTGTATAACGGCTCTGAGATTTGATGGTATTCGGTTTCAGGTTTATAGATTAACAAAACCACATTTAAAATTCAATTAATGTGCCTCCACAAGCTCGAAATGGTTCTACGATTTGATTGGGGCTATTTGGAGGCTTTACAACGCGTGATAACGGCGATTTGGTGCTCGCCGGAGTTCGGCCGGAGCTGGCCGGAAAAAACGGGGGCGACGGGGGGGGGGGGGGAATGTGTTAAAAAGAAATTTACAATTTGGTCCCTGGGGTTTTCTAACTTATTATTTTATGCCAGAAGTTTAAATACAAGTTTTCTTAATTTTAAATAAATAGATTTTTACTAAACTTATATAATTTTATTTATTTCATAAGTTATCACTTATTATTATTATCATTTTTATTATTATTATTATTATTATTTATTTTTTATTTATTTAATATATTCCTAATAATCTTGTAAAGATTAACATTAACTTATTTGTTTTTATTAAGAGACTAAGAGCACAATTTTAACAATGTAAGAATCTATTTATTTAGTACTCATCAAGTTATAAAATTCTAACCAAACTTAACTAAGATTATAATTCAATAAGGCATGGGGACTATTAAAATTTCCAAGAGAACCCTCATAATTTTATTAATAACACCAATGACACATACAAGAGATAACGGAGTTAACAAATAATTAACAAAAGTACGAAAGGTCACATTCTCCCTAAATTTAAGAAATTTCGTCCCGAAATTAAGGATAAGACTAGTCAAAACAGATGGGGGTATTTTCTCTCCATGTAATCCTTACGTTCCTAGGTGAATTCAGCTCCACGTTTATTTTACCATCGAACTTTGACGATTGGCGTGGTAGTTGTTCGGGCCAACTTTGACTCCTTTAAAGACAAAGTCATCAGAGGCCAATAAAGTGAAGACTGAGTTTTTCTGAAGACAGAGAAGACATGCTTTCTCTGATCTACTTTTGTATAAAGCTGGCCCACTTTCCGTTACAACTCTGAAGACTCACCAACTTGTATTAGTTGGTGAAAAGGTCCATGCTTTTGCAACTATAGATTATGGTTTAGAGTCTATAACTTTTTACTTTGTACATTTTATCCTTTTTGTAATATATTAATGTGAGCTAAGGCATGTTATAGTCACTTGTCAAATGGCAATCTGCGTTTTGACTTTGCATTGATCTTGTTGTCTAGATTATTGTTTCCAGCTGGCCTTTAATGTATGGTCGGCTGTAGGATGTAGTATAAAGTATCTCAGGTTCTTGTATTTCTTTTTATGCTTTGTAACACATGTAAAAGAACTTGAGAGCTATATACAAATTCTTGAAAACCATACTTATCATGTTCTTGTTCTTAGTTCTGTCTCATTGTTTACTTGCGTTCTTAGTATCATTCATATAAATCCGATTCTCTATTTGATCTGTTAAGTGTTCTAACACTCTCCTCATTGTGAGACTGATTGTATTGGCCATCCCTTAACCGGTCCTACAATTGGTATCAGAGCATTTTAGGCTCTTGATTGTAAGATCTCACTATCTTAAATCCTTTTAGTTTCATAAAGCACTTAAGAACTCAAATGACAGCTATCACAAAGGCTGATATGGAAACCGGTACCATGACAAAGTCTCCACTAATCACTCCTGATGATTTTGATACTTGGTGCCAAAGAATGGAAGGCTTCATCAAGTCTCAAGACTCCAGGATGTGGGGATCTGTTGTCTCTGGACCTCATGTACCATCCACCTCTTCAGCTGCTGCTGGTGGTGGTATGATACCAAAGGAAGTGGCTGACTATTCTAAAGAAAACTGGAAAAAGATAAATATAGATCAGAAAGCTATGACTGCTTTCCAAATAGCTCTTCGAAACTCCATCTACAGAGGCTTCAAGAAGTGAAAGACTGTTAAGTAACTATAGGATGCACTGAAGCTTATGTATGAGGGGTTCACTGAGGCAAAAGAGAATAAGAAGGACCTCATGAAGCAGCGGTTTGAGAACTTCACCTTCAAAATATGTGAAACCATGACTCAATAATACTTCAGGTATGTTGAGATTTTGTACACTCTAATGGATGTTGGAGTAACTCTTGAGAACAGGGACATTGTGAGGAAGTTCATGTCCTCTCTTCCCAGACAATGGACACACTATTGTGTGGTCATCAAAAGGACTGAGAACCTCAAGACCCTTACTCTCACTGAGATATATGGTATCCTTAGTGGCTACCAAATGGAGATGAACATGCAAAATCCATCTGGTAACTCTAACAATCAACAGAGTTTAGCCCTGTATGTGGTTGAAAGGGTTTGCAGAGAACCACATCATTATCTCATCTGCTACCCTGACAACTCACAAAAGGGTCCTTTCATCACCTTCCCGGAGACACCAAGAGAGAGCTATATCCAAGGAAGCCCATTCTAAGAGACAAGCTCTTCACAAGCCTTTGTGTCTACTGATGAAATCACATGCAACCTTCTCTTTACCCTTAAGGACCTGAACTGTATCCATCCAGATGATCTGGAGTATATGGAAATAGTCCAGTAGATGGCTCTTCTCACTCATAGAGCCAAGAAGTTTTACAAGAGGACAGGGATGAAGTTTACTAGCAATGCAACCTGTGGAAAATTTGGACTGGACAAAAGAAAAGTAAAGTGTTACAACTGTAACCAAATAGGACACTTTGCCAGAGAGTGCAAGGCACAAAAGACAAATGGTGGCCAAGCACAAACCAAACCAAACTACACTGATGGAGCTCCCCAGAATGAGAAGCCCAAGCAGTAAGCTGCAGTTGCTGTTGAAGAAGGTGGCTTTGACTAGAGCTTTCAGGTTGAGGATGTATCTCCAAACCAAGCACTGATGGCAGATCATGAAGAAGCAAAGGTATTGGAACATCTTTGTACACCTGAATGTATTGCTAAAGTTAACAGATATAGGTCCTATAACTTAGAGATAAGGTCTGATCTTGAGTCCTTAAAACATTTTAATAGCTGATTTCAAAAGAGCTGAAAATGATTACAAGCTTAAAATAGAAGATCTAGAGAAAACCATTTCAACTCTTAAGCATGAACATACCAACTACAGGATTCAGATAAAAGATCTCATCACTAAGTTAACTAAATGCCAGGCTGAGCTTGTGATCAGCAATGCCAGGGCAGAAAAATGTGTTCTTGAAGAAGAGACCTTCAAGAACATGATATTCTCATCTCTGCATGCAAAAGTTTGTTATTAAAATAAGCAGGGACTAGGATCTACTGAGATAGCTCCTCTACACACTCTATTGTCTGTAAGATCTCCAAAGTATGGAACTTGTGAAGATAAGCTTCCCCTCATAGACCCCATTGATGAAAAGGAGATTGAGAAGATAGTGAAGGATGATTGTGAGAAGAGTGAAAAAGATCATCCAAAGAAGGGACACTATTCTCCTGAGGAGAGAAAAAAATCTGGAATGTCCAAGTCTAAAAGGAAGAACTTGATCAGAAATGCCAAAAGGAAATCAAAGAAGGCTCAAGAGATCAAGGCCACTTTCAGCTCTAAGCAGAAACAAGTGTTTATCTCTACAGGATTTGAAGTGGTGAAGGCTGAAGACTCAACTATGAACTTTAGTACCAGAAGTTCTAGTTCATGTCCAACTCATTCCAGCAAAGAGAAGAAGACCGATTAACTGTGTACCACTGCTACACAGCCTGAACCATCCAGTTCCAATAACAAGCCTCACCCTAAGAAGCTTGTTGCATCATTTGTGAAGATAAAGATGGAGGTGGAAAGTGATCAAGTTCAGTCTTTCTCTCAAAAGAAGGCTCTCAGAAGGAAACAAATGGATTGTATCATGTGTGGTAGTACTTCCTATCTTGCTAAAGATTGCATCTACAATCCTAAAAGTACTGTCCATATGATCAAAAAGAAAACTTCTAAGAAGAAGAAAGAAAAACTAGCTTCAGAAGGAAAATCTTTTCCTTTAGGAAGCTCCAAAGTAATGAAGAAGACAAGTGAAAACTTGCCTTCGGAAGAAAAGTTGGTCTTAGAAGAAAGGAATGTTTCCGAAGTACTGAAGCCTGCTGCAGCGAAAGCAAGATCTTTCGAAGGTGCAGTCTCCAAAACTTCCGAAGTTGTCAAAACTTTTGAAGTGTTGAAGGTCAAGTCTAATCTTCCAAAGATGGTGTGGAAGATGAAGGAAGACCAAGTGATTGAAAGTTCTTCATCAATAACAGCTGATGATTCTCAAAACTTAAACATAGGATCAATTACTATTACATTGTCTTCAAATCACTTTGATAAGCCCAAGACCAATGAGGCTTGGGTTTCCAAATGTAAATAAGCATTTCTTTCTTGTGCAGGAAATACCTAAAGACCAAGAGGAATGTATGGGTCATTGATAGTGGCTGCTCCAGGCACATGACAGACAATGGTTCTCTACTTCAAACTTTTGAGAAAATTGATGGAGGGCCTGTTGCTTTTGGATGAGATGCTGGAGGTTACATTATTGGAAGGGGCACGGTCATAAATGGTAAGCTTAGCATTGAAAAGGTAAACTTTGTCAAAGAGCTTGGGTACAATCTACTGAGTGTATCCCAATTTTATGATCAGAGACACAACATGCTCTTTACTGAGTATGAGTGCATTATTCTCAAGCCCGGGGTGGTCATTCCTCAAGAGCATATCCTGCTCAGAGCCCCCAGGAAAGGGAACATGTACAAGATGGACCTGCAAGAAACATCTTCCTCAAGAGAAGTCTCTTGCTTTCTATCTAAAGCAAATAATGATGAGTCTTTCCTCTGGCATAAAAGAATGTGCCATATAAACTCTAAAAACATGAATAAATTAATTAAGAATGATTTGGTAACTGAAATACCAAAGAAAGAGTTTACAAGTGTTGACCACTGTGTAGCATGCCTGAAAGGGAAGCCACACAAAGTGTCTCACAAGCCAAAGGAAAGAAACTCTATCACTACTCCCCTACACTTATTACATATGGATCTCTTTGGCCCCACCAGTGTAATGAGTCTAGGAAGGACCTCATATTATTTGGTGATCACAGATGACATCACAAGATTCACTTGGGTCTTTTTCCTTAGTACTAAGGATGAGACTCCAGAGATCTTAAAGAACTTCATTCTGAAAATTAAGAATCAATATGATCACAAGGTCAAAACCATAGAATATGATCAAGGAACATAATTTAATAACCAAATCCTTGACATATTTTATGATGAAAAGGGTATTACAAGATAATATAGTGCTCCCAGGACTCCTCAGCAAAATAGTGTTGCTAAGAGGAGAAACAAGACACTTATTGAGGCTGCAAGAACCATGTTGTCTAACTCTAAACTACCAATCACCTTCTGGGCAGAGGCAGTAAACATAGCCTGCTATGTGCAGAATAGAGTTTTAGTGGTTAAGACTCATGGTAAGACTTCCTATGAGCTGTGGCACAAAAGGAGACCGTTTATTGGTTTCCTTAGGTCATTTTGATGTCCTTACACCATCTTGAATACCAAAGATCAAATAGCCAAATTTGCTGAGAAATCAGATGACGGACATTTTATTGGATACTCTTTCCAAGCTAAGGCTTATAAAGTATACAATCTCAGAACTAGAGTAATTGAAGAGTCAGCCAGTGTGACTTTCAATGAGCACACTCCTAGTGTGAAAAGTTCTGGTCCTAAGTGGCTATTTGATCTTGATTTAGGTACAAACTGTTTTAAATAATCTTGTGAGAATGTTTCAGGATCTATAGATCACTTATCAACAGGAGATCCTGACCCAAGATTTGAGCTGAGAAGACCAAGCAAGCATACTACTTCAGCTCCAGTGGAGCTGACCCTGCAAGTGAAGATCCTATCAGCACAAACATGACAAATTCAGCTGATACATCTGAGGCGCCTACAAATTCCAGCTCATAGGCTCAAAACTCAAATGAAGGAACTTCAAATGTAGGAGGAAATGGAGGTGGTGACAGTGCTCAAGATATTCTTGATGCTGATAACCACTCCATAGAAGACAACATAAATGATGTCACACACTCATTGGATCAAGCCTTTCTTGATAAATATGCTGATGTGGTGGGCGATACTCCATTGTCAAATCTAAATTTCTCAAACTTAGATCTTTCCAATCAACTTGCTGTGATCCCTCAACTTAGGATCCACAAGTCACACCCCACCACAAACATCATTGGAAATGTTAATACAGTGGTGAGAACAAGAGGACAAACCCATGACAAAAATGTTTGTCTATACTCTTGTTTCTTGTCCCAGATAGAGCCAAATAAAGTTGATGAGGCTTTGAAAGATGGAAGTTGGGTTGAAGCAATGCAAGAAGAGCTACTTCAATTCAAAAGACAAAAGGTTTGGAACCTATGTCCTCTTCCTCAAGGGAAGACTACCATAGGAACCAAGTGGGTTTTTAGAAACAAGAAGGATGATAGAGGACTTGTCATCAAGAACAAGGCCAGGCTAGTTGTTCAAGGATACACACAAGAAGAGAGAATTGGCTACACAGATGTTTTTGCTCCTGTAGCAAGACTTGAAGCTGATAGAATATTCCTTTTGCTGCATCCAAGGATTTCAAGGTTTACCAACTTGATGTCAAGTATGCTTTCTTATATGGGGTGATTGATGAAGAGGTGTATGTCAAACAACCACCTAGCTTTGCAGTCCCAGATCATCTTGATTATGTCTGCAAGCTTGATAAAGCTCTTTATGGGCTGCACCAAGCTCTAAAAAAGTGGTATGAGACATTATCTCAGTATGTCTATCAACATGGCTACAAGAGAGATACTATAGATGGAACTCTCTTCATCAAAGGAACATGGAACGAATTAATACTGGTTCAAGTAGATGTAGATGACATTATATCGGGTCAACTAATCTAAAGCTCTGTAAAGACTTTAAGAGGCTGATGAAGAATAGTTTTGAAATGAGTGCCATGGGGAAAATCAATTTCTTTCTAGGAATTCAAGTGAAGCAAGTTGAAAATGGCATCTTCATAAGTCAGTCAAAGTATGTACAAGATATCCTTACAAGATTTAACATGATTGATTGCAAGGTTGCAAAGACTCCCATAGCCAGAAGCCACTCCCTTAGACCTGATCTTGAGGGGGAGTGTGTGGATGAACATCTCTACAGGGCCATGATTGGGTCCCTTATGTACCTCACATCCAGTAGGACTGATATCATGTTTGCCACATGCATCTGTACAAGATATCAAGCCAACCCTAAGTTATCACACCTGGTTGCTATCAAGAGGATTCTTAGATATCTCAAAGGTGCTCCTAAGCTTGGCCTTTGGTATCTAAAGAATTCTGACTTCAATCTGTATGCCTATATAGATAGTGACTATGGTGGCTGCAATGTGACACCCTACATATATCCCACACCGGCCGTGGACAGGAGAGATTCCTGGTTCATAAGGAATGTCCGGTCTCTAATATCTTCAACGCGTTTTGGGCGTATTGACTGTGGATGTGAGGAGAACTCCGCAGTTACGCGTGCTCAGGTGACAACAATCTAAGGATGGGTGACCTCCCTGGGAAGTTTTCACCCTGGCAACCAAAAAGCAAATCCGTGTGCTCCTCATGGGCAAAGCGGACAATATTGGTGGTATGAGGGGCCAGGTGTGACAGAATGGTATCAGAGCCACTCCTGTGCCATTCGGGATGGTGGGACAAACCTCACCGGGTATGGTGAGTTCTCGGGCTCATCGAGGACGACGAGTCCAAAGGGGGGGTGATTGTGACACCCTACATGTATCTCACATCTGCCGTGGACAGGAGAGATTCCTGGTTCATAAGGAATGTCCTGTCTCTAATATCTTCAACGCGTTTTGGGCGTATTAGCTGTGGATGAGAGGAGAACTCCACAGTTAAGCGTGCTCAGGTGACAACAATCTAAGGATGGGTGACCTCCCTGGGAAGTTTTCACCCGGGCAACCAAAAAGCAAATCCGTGAGCTCCTCATGGGCAAAGCGAACAATATTGGTGGTATGAGGGGTCGGGTGTGACATGCAACATGACTGCAAAGTCTACATTTAAGGGATGTCAATTTCTTGGTGGAAGGATAGTCTCATGGCAATGCAAGAAACAATTATGTGTGTCTGCATCAACTGTTGAAGTTGAATACATTGCTACTGCAAGCTGCTGTGCTCAAGTGCTTTGCATTCAGAATCAGATGCTGGACTATGGATTCAACTTCAAAAAGACTTCCATCCACATAGACAATAACAGTGCTATCTTTATTATAGGAAATCCTATGCAGCACTCAAGGACAAAACACATCAACATCAGGTATCATTTGATTAGAGATAATTAAAAAAAAAAGATTAATTAAACTAGTCAAAGTTAACACAAATGAATAATATGCTGATCTGTTCACTAAAGCAATTGATGAACAAAGATTCAAATATTTTGTATCAGCTATTGGGATGATTAACTTTGAGTAGACTTTTTCTTAAACTTATATCTATTATATTTCTAAAACTTGTGTGTCCTAAGTTGTCTCTTTTATCATCTCCATAAGCCCAGTTTCCTTTAGAAGAAAATTTTTCAAATGATATTCCTAAGATTTTTGAAAAATTTTAAACATATTTTCTTTCGGAAGACATCAAGTTGTCTTTGGAAGAGCATTATGTCTTCAAATCAAATAACTACTTATAATACATTTACCTTCAAAAGAAATTCTGATATATCTTCCAAAGCCTAAATAATCTTCTAAGTACTTAGATGTATTTGGAAGACAATTTTCTTCCGAAAATAATTAAGTCTCGAAAGATTTATTCTCTTTAGAATAAAACTTCCAAGTCCTGATCTCTTCTGAAACCAAACATGTCTTAGAATTATAATTCTCTAAGTATTTTTCTTTCGAAGCAAAATTTTCATAAATCTGACGAATATCTTCCGAAGCCAACTTGGTTTGGAAGCTTTTCTTAAAACTTCCGAAGACAAAAATACCTTCGGAAGATTTTTCGACTTCCAAGAAAACTACCTTTTTGGGCACATTTTAAAGGTTGGACCGACATTCGGATTTCAAAGTTTATCCTTTTGCATTAACTTTGTCTCAAATCCATTTCGTATATATTCTCTCAACGGTTCACCCTCTTTCACTATCTTCTTCATCTGAAAATTCTCTAACCTAAATTCACTCACAAACCGCCCTTGTTCTTATCTTCGTTCACAAGAAATCTACCTCAAATGGTCAACCTTAATCGTAGAAAGCAACCCGATTTCTCCATGCAACTTCACAGGCAACATAATCAAGTTGCTCTGTTGAACTCTGAGAAAGATCCTGGTTTCTCAGAGGTTTGTCGCTTTCTCACTCTATCAAACTACTTCACCCCCTCACCATTGATCCTCCACTTTATGAGGATCAGCTATTGGAATTCTGAAGGACCTATTAAGAGGTCACCATGGATGGGGAGAAGGCACTAGCTGCCACAGTGCAGGGGAGGACAATCTTCATCACTCCAACATCCATAAACTCACATCTAAGGCTAGATGATGTCGAAGGTGATTTGTCCTTCCTTAAATCTGCTGTTAATTATTCCTTTGGTCAAATGGGCTATGAAAAGGATTTCTCTGTCAAGACCTTCAGGAAAAAGAAGGTTTCCTCTCAATAAAAATACCTCCTCCATGTTGTCATCCACAGTCTATCTAACAAGCATAGAGGACGGGACCAAGTTCCAGAGGATCTTTCCTACATAGTCCATGGGATGGTTCAAGGAGTCAAGTTCAGGTATTCACAATTTGTGTACATTAATTTAATTGCAAACTTGGACCTCTTAGAATATTACATATTCCCTAGATATGTCCAGCATATTCTCAACTGTGAACTGGGCTCACAGTTGAGGGGAACAGGGTAATATTCTAAAATTGGGGTAGATGAAGCCCGACATCTTCAAGACTATGAGAAAGCCAACTGTTGACTTCCCAGGGATAGAAACAACCCTTTGCCCAAACATGTTAGAGCTTATTGCTCAAGGTGTCAACCTAGCAGCACCATCTAGTGTTGAACCCATACCTTCTACCTCTCAAACCCCTATACAACCATAAATAACCATCACCTACCAAAGAAAATCCAAACAAACCCCTGCACATGCTACTCAGTCCATGTAGGCCCCTATATTACCACCCACACAGGAGGAAGTGGACACTGGAGCTCCCACTTCTCCTGAGGAGCAAACCACTCCTATCTTACAAATGATCAGTGCTGAGGTTTTTAATGCTCAGCCTGATGAACTCATAACCCCCCAAGCCTTAAGCCTTCACTCAGAGTCTCAACACTCAAGTGAACAACCTTCAGGGGACAGTTACCATCCCCAGCCTCTTGATCTAAACCAACCCATTCCAAACCTAGAATTCTATGATGATGAAGACATGGGATTCAGTGAGTATCATGAGTCTCTCTTCTCCTCCCCTGCTCAAGGAGAGATGAGTACTCCTGTTTCTCCTATGTCTAGCCCATATCATCCACCCACTACTGAGGTGGATCTCCCTGAACCTGTTCAGGAGGTCCAGATGGAAGAGGCTCTCACATCAACAAGTGATTACATCATTAAGTCCTCAACCATGGCAACCCAGCCCATTGACACTTCACTTGAAGCTGTCATGGTGCAGGGAAATCCAGCGGCCAAAAACAAAGTGCTGGTGATAAGGAAGAAGACTTAGGTCCTATTCTCTCATCCCCCCATGATTCTTCTGATGAAGATGCGAGGAATATGAGACTAAAGGTGCAAAAGCTGACTCAAACCTGCATCTATTTAGTCTCCAAGGTTAGTCACTTGGAATCTCAAGTGACTACCTTGCTAAGAAAGGTCAATGATCAGCAACTTGAGATTTCTGATCTCAAGGAACAACTAGCTAGGAGACCTTTCAGGAGGGCTCAACCAGAAACACAAGAACCTATGGATGTGATAGACGTAACCCATAGCTCACCTATGTAAGAGGGTGATGCTACTAAAAAGAAGGAGAAAGTCCAAGCAATCACAGAACTTGGGAGTTCTTCACAGAGTATGGACATTGAGGATTCACCAACCTCACTTGCAATTGTCCATACTTAGCAACCTCCTTAAGTCTATATTGATATGGACTCACTCATTCAAAGTCTATTTGAGAAGAGTATTCCAAGAGCTATGTCTACCCCACCCCATGATGCTGAGAATAAAATACTTGGGTAGAGGTATGATGCTGATAGCAGAGCTCTGATTTTGCATAGACTTCAGGGGCAGCAAGAGGTTTTTAATTTTCAGACCCTGAAGTTCTATGATAGTCTTCCTCTAGTCCACATGCCACTTGCCAATCCTAGTCAAAGCAGGCAAGCTGGCAGACTGGCTGAGAGGATTCAAGACAAGATTGTTAAAGAGTTCAGGCAAAGAAGAATACAAAGGCTAACAGGCAATGTCATTGGTCAACTGGATTTTGAGGTGGAACCTAGGATTAGTTTTGAAGAGGAAACCTTGACTGAAGGCAATGATAGAACCTGTGAACCTTGTTACAAGAACTGCTTCAACATCATCAACCCTCGATGAGGCACCAGCTGGTGAAGGTGCTTCACAACCTCTCTCTGGCCAGAGCTTGACTACTGAACCAAGCAATGAAGGCCAAATCTCTCTCCACCCTAAGTCACCAAGGCCTGTGCGTGATAAAGGGAAGGGGAAGATGACCTCTGAGGAGATTGAGGAAGAGGAGAGAGAGAGGTAGAGGAAGCTAAGGGGAGAGAGTTCAAGAGGGTCTCCAGGTTTCATGGAAGCTATTATTAGGGCTGCCTCCAGGCCAAATACTCAGGATGATGAGTTGAGGGCAACCAGATTAAACTACCTGGGGACCAGGAACTACAATATAGATGAACTAATCTCTCTTCACTTAGAGGAACTCAATGAACTGGCAGGCACAGAGCTATTAAAGGAAGGAGGTAGAGGATGCAGAATTGCTCCTAAAAATCAAGGAAGAAAGGAGACAAAAAAGGCTCTACAAGCATGCTCCTATCCCCTCCCCAGTTTAGGAAAGCCTTGAGAAAGAGGCTGTGGCAACTGAACAATCTCAGGTACACAAGGAAGCTGATAGACAAAACATGATTAGCTACCTGAGTGCTACAGGTCTCTATCAGGCATCTGCACTTCTTCCTTTATCATATGAATATGTTGAATTCGAGTATCTTAAGCAGCTAAAGCAACTAGTTATCAAAGAACGAAAGGCTGCTAAGAGAAAAATGAGGAAAGAAGCTGCAAAGTCAAGAGTCATCATCTAAAAGAGTCAAAAGAAGTCTGCTGATAGGCAGAGGATGATGAGCTTCTTGAAGATGTACGGATTCTCTAGAAGGAGGCTTGGTCCAATGTCTCTTTCCACTGTGGATGAGCACATTAGAGTGATCAAGCAGAAGATTAAAAATAGAGAGCTTGTTGACTTGCATTCTCCACTAAGTCAAGCTCAACCTTAAGTTGAGGTAAATGTTGAACCCACTGAGACAACACAACCTGAACCTAGAGCTGCATCTCAGCCAACTTCATCTTCTAATCCACAGCAGGGTCCAAATCCCTCTCCTTTTGAACTTGTGAGGGAAGAAGACCTAACTGAGAAAGACAAAATAAGTCAACCTGGTGCTAAAGACCAGTCTTCTCAGTTAAAGACTTCAAAGAGGAGGAAAAGGATGGCCAGGAAGAGTGGTTTTAAGAAGAAGTTCAAGGCATCCACCTCTACACCTCAGGATGAGTCAGAGCATCCTGAGGTAGTGCAAAAAGAGGCTGCTCAACCAACTCCAACTCTAGTAGAGCCTCTTTCAACTGGAAGACCCATCCTGTCCTGGACCATTGCTACTAATCCAGACAGGTGGTATGTCATTAGAGATCAAGGGGGTCAAGATGTCTATTTCTAGCAAGACATGCTTGATATTCCTCTGCATGATCTCTATGACTTGAGAAGGTATTATGAGAGTTTGAGGGATCCTAATCATTTAATGAAGAAAGGAATGGTCTTGATCCTAATGAGGACTGTTATTATCTAAGTATACTTCTCTATTTTGGTAGTATCAGCCTAGGGGGAGTTTGTAAGGCTATACTTGAAAGGCTGATACAATCAAAGAAACCAAAGCAACCAAAGAGCTTCCAGCTTGCATGCACATTGTGCAGAGTAGAAGTTACTTCAAAAGTTTTACACTTCTCATAGCAAATTATTCTAAGTGTCAAATCTTCCGAAGCCAAAGACCAAATCTTCCGAAGCCAAAGACCAAATCTTCCGAAGCCAAAGATGAAGTCTTCCGAAGCTTTAAAGACAAAGTCTTCCGAGGCCAATGAAGTGAAGACTGATTCTTCCGAAGATAGAGAAAACATGCTTTCTCTGATCTACTTTTGTATAAAGCTGACCCACTTTTCGCTGCAACTCTGAAGACTCACCAACTTGCATTAGTTGGTGAAAACGTTTATGCTTTTGCAACTGTAGATTATGGTTTAGAGTCTGTAACTTTCTACTTTGTACATTTTATCCTTTTTGTAATATATTAGGATGTGAGCTATGGCATGTCATAGTCACTTGTCAAAAGACAATCTGCCTTTTGACTTTACATTGATCTTGTTGTCTAGATTAGTGTTTCCAGCTGGCCTTCAAAGTATGATCGGCTGTAGGATGTAGTATAAAGTATCTCAGGTTCTTGTATTTCATTTTAGGCTTTGTAACACTTGTAAAAAAACTTAAAAGCAATATACAACATTCTTGAAAACCGCACTTATCTTGTTCTTAGTTCTGTCTCATTGTTTACTTGTGTTCTTAGTATTATTCATATAAACGCGGTTCCTTATTTGATCTGTTAAGTGTTCTAACACTCTCCTCATTGTGAGACTGATTATATTGACCATCTCTTAACCGGTTATGCACAAACAAAAGTATTAAACAATTATAATTAAATATAAAACAAATTCGTTTGTGGAAACAGTTAGCTAGGGTTGCTGTGAACAAACAAAAACATTCATATAATTCGAAAGAGGAGTTTGGCTTGTGGAATATATAATCTAACAACAAAAGTCAAACTAACTGCATTTAATAATCAAAAAGTGCCGACTATCTTCGAATATCAAAACAAAAGCATAAATTGTAGGTTTCGATCAGGACGGTACATCGTTAAACATAAAACATAATCAAAAAGAGAAAACAAATCTCAAGAATTACTAACCTTTTGGTTCGATTAGAGTAACAAATAAAGATTTCTCGTTTGATTAGGGTTACAACATCTTTGGAGTTTATTTTGTCGCCGTCAATGCTTCTTCAATTCTTCTTACAGATAATATAAGAATTTGATCGGTTGTTGCTTTTGTATTTTTTAATTAATTAGATTTAATTAATCGTATTTAATTATTTTATCATATTCCACCTAAGCAATTAACAAATGCCATGTAAATATGGTAACCTACTATGTAGGTAAATTATTTAGGATTTACATATTAACTATAAGTTAAGTGAGTAAAATGAGACAAAAAAAATTTAATTGACTTAATTAGAATACTTGTGAAAGTTGGTTATATTTTTATGAAATTTTTTTCCCTTAAAATTATTGATGCTTTAAACATTTTATAGGGATTTTTTTGAACTCGGAAAGAGAACCGAATTTAACTAAAAAATACGTTTGGCGTTGTTTAAACGCAGCATTTGGGTTCACGAATGACGAATACTTGAATTATTATAAGAAAAACAAACCATCTTCCTTCCATCAAATCAAATCCCCAAACACCAAAATATGCAGATTTTCGTCAAAACCCTAACCGGAAAGACAATAACTCTCGAAGTCGAGAGTAGCGACACCATAGACAATGTCAAATCCAAGATCCAGGTTCCACTTTCATACTCTTTTCTTTCTCCAATTGCTTTCATATTCATATCTACGATCTCATCACATACACAACAGACGATGTTTACTCTTGATTTGCTTCACTTGTCTGCGTATTGTTTTAGATCTCTTGAGGTCCTTTGGTTGATAAGCTGAGGGTTTCTTTGCATTTTGAAGGACAAAGAAGGCATCCCTCCCGACCAACAGAGGTTGATTTTTGCTGGGAAGCAATTAGAGGATGGTCGAACCCTTGCTGACTACAACATCCAGAAAGAGTCAACTCTTCATCTTGTTCTGAGATTGAGAGGAGGAACTATGATCAAGGTTAAGACTCTTACAGGGAAAGAAATCGAAATCGACATCGAACCCACTGATACAATTGATAGAATCAAGGAAAGAGTTGAAGAGAAGGAAGGAATCCCTCCTGTGCAGCAAAGGTTTAAAAGATCCTTTTTTCTTTTAACTTTTTACAAGTTCACTTTCATGTCATTTAAGCTTATGATCATGATTTGATCATTCATTGTCACACCCGTTTTTAGGTATATAACCTAAAGTAATTGCTTTGTACATAACCTTTACCTGGCCGTTTTGTAGTGAACTGACTTTTGTGGCCCTTAACTGCTGCTGGTTTTCTATCTCCCTTTGAATGCCTTATGATGTTATATGCTTTTCTATAGACTTGTTGATCATCTCCGGCAGTCGCACTTTTGAGTGACTCTGTTCTTATTTCGTCAACTTCCACATGATAGCTCAGTTTTGTTCTTTCTCTATCAAGACATAATGTTATTAGATAGATGCTTGATGGTGATGTTAATTTCCCATTCTTTTAACTGATGGTATATCACTAGGGCGTATATATTGCAAAACCGATTTTTGAAGACACGAGAACCACATAAGCCCTTGTACATAGGCTAACACTTTGACTAGATATAGTGTGAAAGACAGAGAGGTGATTATGTGGTTACATAACTACCTTATGTGTCACAATCAAAGCAATAGGTGTGGTGTGAGTTTTATGCGGATCTCAATCTTAAAGTTTACATCTACAATGAACGTTTTATATTCTGAGGTTTTTTTAGTTTCTGTTGCCACTTTTTCCAGCACAAAAGAAGCATGCTTGCTAATTTAAGTGAACAGAATCTTTATGTATACATTGTATTGTAGTTGAAGTTGTACTAAGTATAGGGAGTGTTTGGTGGCAGGCTGATATATGCTGGGAAGCAGCTTGCAGATGACAAAACAGCAAAGGACTACAACATTGAAGGGGGTTCTGTACTTCATCTTGTTCTTGCATTAAGAGGTGGTTGTTGCTAATCTTTATAAAGAGAAAAGACGCAAAGAGAAAAGATGCCACCTCCGCCTCTTCCTTCTGTATGCTGCTCATGTTAATGTTATGCTATACATAATTGATGTCGCATTCGGTGATGTTGACAGGCATGTCTTGTCTGATTTCATCATAACAAGGTTCTTTGTGTTTCTATGTGTACTCCTGTTGCTGCCTTTTTAATCATGTTTTTGCATTTGCATTGGAATAACTTGTGTCTTGTCTTTTATGTTTTTTTTCCTAGTTTGGGAGAAGCATTTGCCAGAGTTAATAAAAATCCTGAAGCTAGAATTATAAAGGGGCGTTCGGTACAAAGAATATTTCTCAAAGGAATTGGAACTAGAAATGAAAGAAGAATTGAAACTGGAAATGAAAATGGAAATAGAATGGAAATGATTTCTATAAAAATTAATAATTCTCAAAGGAATTGGAACTAGAAATGAAAGAAGAACTGGAAATGAAAATGAAAATGGAAATAGAATGGAAATGATTTCTATAAAAATTAATTGGGTGTTTGGTTGGTAAGGGGATTGAAATGTTGAAAACATAAAATGACAAAGTTGCCTCTCTCATTGTTTTCCTTTAATCATACGCACATTCCAAACCATGTAATCTACCTCCATCATCCTCATTGTTCATCACTTCCATCATCTTTTTTGTTCATCGACTCAATCTCCACATGTCTGCCTTCTTTGCTGTTTATCGACTCCATCATCTCTGTTGTACATCGCTTCCTTCAATTGTTTCTAGTGCTAGAAGGTGAATTTTGATTTTAATTGTTCGCCATGAATAGGGTGTTGGATTTTGGATTTTCCCTCCGATTGTTTCTAGTGCTAGAAGGTAAATTTTGATTTTGATTGTTTGCCATGAATAGGGTGTTCGATTTTGGATTTTCGTCTTCAACGGGTTTTTGTTTGCATTTTTTATGTTGAACTCTCGGCGAGTTTTGGTTTTGTATTTTGTTCGATTCCCTTTTCATTCAATAGATCTTGATTGATTATGGTGAGTTTTGATTTTGGTTTGGTTCCAACAACTATTGCTTCAACAACAACATTTTTTCTTCGATTTCTCTTGGTTTGGCTCCAATGAATAACGTTCCATTGGGGTTTTGGGTTTCTATTGATTTCAATTTATATGGCTTTTTTGGTACCAATGAATCGATCTAAACAATTTCACAACTAGTGTTCTGGGTTTTAATGAATGATGGATAATCATTTCTTTATGAATGTTTCTTTAACTTTTGGTGAAATGTTTAAAATAAAAAAGAAAAGTGTTCTTGACGAATGGTTTTTCTGTTTGAAGCCACATGTGAAGAAAGAAGATGGGGTATATGAGTAACCTTTAAACATTTCATTGGAAAGCATAGAATTCTATTGCAAGTATAAATGAATATTAAAATCCCTTGATTTGTGGAAAAAAATTTTCAATTTTAATTTCATGTGTGCCAACCAAATATGATTTTTGATGAAATTAATTCTATTTTCATCACATTCTGTGAACTAAACAAACCTTAATTTCTTGTTAGAAGCTGGGCAAGGAAATAAAATGGTATGGTTCAATCTGGGTGATATGATTCATTCAACACGAACTAACATCTGTAAAATGGTATGGTTTGTTGGGTATTCCTTTGCAGTTTGACAGATAATTGAAAGTCAGCCAAATGCTTTGTCAGTTTGGTTGGCTTATAATAGGTTTTTATTTTCTGAGAGTATTTGACTGGGGATAGAGGTTGCATCATTTTTCACTTATATTAAATCCTAATTTAAATTAATAAGACATTCGTGCATAGACTAGACTGCTAGAGTTGAAACAATAGATGATGTACATTCATAGCTCAACATATAAACCGATAGCATTCATAGCAGTTTCCTTATATAAGTGTGTTTTTTATATTATATAAAATGATTCTGAATGTAAGAGAAAGAAAATGATGTTGTATATCTGTATATTTGGTAAAACATTGTTCATCCCTATTAAATTTTTATTACTTTTTTAAAATGTTTGTGAGTGGAAAAGAGATAATGATAAAGATATAAAAAAGTATTATTTAATTGAAAAAAATAAAGAAAAAAAATTTTTAGTATAATTATAAGATTAAAGATAAAAAAGCTAATATGAATGCTTTGAGGTGATGAGAAGTTAGAGTAGTAACCTGACTTAAGTACAATTATGTTTCAATATGTGATTAAATTTAATGAGATAAATTAAGTAGTAGCCAACCCATAAACAACATTGCATCAATATACGACTAGCACAATTGTAAGTAGAGTGGTTCAACCTAATGTGATCTTTAACAAATCATTTGGACCTGCCACAAGTTATTTGCGTGTTGAGCTATTCGCATTGTTATATTTTCCCACATAAACAAATAATTGTAATGTATCTAATATAGTTGTTTTGTGCGTAGCATGATATAATATAGGTGTGTAGCATGATAGATCTCCAAAAGAAAGGACTACTAACGCAGAAGCAACACATACCAAGTTTTACGTATACGCAACTGCTTATTTCATACGTATGCATGCACATACTATGACTAACAAATCAAACCTACCATCTAGATCTTGTACAGATCATCAATTGACAAATTCTCGATCGCGAAATTTGGTTGATTCGGGTAGCTTATCATGAATGCACCCAATAAATCAAGTGGAGTCATAATGTCTAGTCTCATTGCATTTTGTTATCTTTTCCTGTTTGTTTTCTTTTTAGGTTTTTTGGTTCTTTTTTTTTTCTTGTGAACTCACCTGAACTTGAAACACCATACATTCATGCCACCGATGTCATTTATCTCCAAAACAACACCTTCCTTCATGTAGGTGCATTTTTGCGGGTTTTTGAAACAAAGCAAACAACAACAGACATTAACACTAAAAATACAAATCATTCATCCATATCAATAATTCTACAGTAGAAGATTGAGTTGCAAATCATACATCAATTCGGTAAAAATATCATGGACAAAATACATATCAATAAAAGATGTATAAGTTACATAAAAACTAATCTTTGATAGCAGAATTCTTTTTAGCGCACCCACATTACTTTTTTACAGCTTCTTGCCGAAAAGAAATGTCAGTTTTTCCTGATAGAAATCTAATTATGAGAAAGAAATATCAAATGCACTCCGTGCATAGAACTATAATTATTTAAAATAAGAACAAAATCCTAAAAATAAGAACATACTGAACACGGCAAAACACACGAGAATAACCTAAAGAACAAACAACCAACATCCGTAAAGTACATCTTAGCGTCAATAGTCAATACAGTCTATTTTTTTTTAACTTAACCAAGTACAAGCATATCAACAGAACAAATTAAACATTGCCCTATACATCTGATTTAGCAACCGGGCATTTTAATCTATTTTGATCTTGTACCAAGGCAAGAAGAAAAGGGTATACCACACCCAGTTGCAAAGGTACAATCACCCCTGCCACCACACTATACAGGCTTTGTAACCGTAACTAGAAGCTATCTTCAATGATCTTATCAAATTTCCATACCTAAAAAAAACATATCCAATTAGAATCATAAGTGATCATCATGCTTTGCATAAAATCTTTAAAATCTATGTTGTACATAGATATAGATAAAAAAGAGTAACTTCCAATATACTCACCTATGTCTCCCACATGAGATCCGAACCCTTCACAACCACATATTACAGTTTCGAGTCTTGAAAATAAAAAGGGCCAAAAAAAGTTTTCATCTTGAATTACTTAGGGCACAAACTACCATCAGGCGGAAAAAACACTGGAATTGAAGCACAATAGATGTTGTTAAGTCTTTGCTATTTGTTGCCTTACATGTGTAGATGACGATACAGGGATTAATTAGCATACAGTATAAATATGCATATTATAGCTTTATGTATTATTAATTGAATGATTTTGTGCTTTTACTAATTATATATTAAATTTTGGTCTGCATTAAATATAGGCATCATTAGCTTATAATATGGGAATTACTTTTGTTAAACCCTTTTGAAGCAGAAAGAATAAATAATTGGAAGAGAAGTTACGTATCTTAATGATACTTTGAGCATTTAACGGTGTGGTTATGGTGTATTATGGTACGGTGTGGTAATGGTGTATTATGGTTGTTTGACCCATCGCAAATATTTATTACTATTGCATTGACTTTATATATACTTAGCTCATCTACATCGTTTTATTTATTTGAAAAAATATTCAAATACAAAGTCTTTCAAAACTAAAAAAATATAAGAAGTAATATCAATCATTAATCTTTTTAATCAATGGTTGATAACAGAGAACAGTTTTTAAAGATGTATTTTAAGAATATCACTATTATCAACTTTTTACAAGTTTCCTCATCTTTTTTAAACGTTCATAACTTTAATGTACGATATTATTATTTTCTAATAAATATTACACCATAAAAACAAGTGTTTTGTATCTTTAAATCAAGTAAAGTATTGTATTTTTATAAAATGATGAATTTTATAAAAAAATATAATGGCGGAATAACATTGTTATATATCTCTAATATGTTAAGCACAATAATAAATTAACAACCAATTAATTTAATACATTAAAACAATGACAAAATAACATAATGTATCATTGTCTTTTTAATCGTTATTGTGTTATCTTGGACTATGAGTTTAAAAAATATATTGATAGAAGAACATCAATGTGTATTTTTAATTGTAAAACATAATGATAGGTAACAATAAATTTAAATTATCAATAAAAACAATGTCAAAAATAATATATTTAACACTATGAGTTTTAAAAAACATATTAGTGAAAGTATATCATTGTGTATTTTTAATTGTAAAACACAATGATAGATTACAAGTTTATATAATCTATAGAAAGACAAAAATAATACAAAATGATCTAAAACTAAAACACAATGATAAATACATATAACAACTGATTTAAAATATATGACACAATAAACTGATATTTGATACAATGAACTTATAAGATATATTGAGCTGGTATATTTGACACAATGATTAAAATGCCCTCCTATTTAAAACAATAGAATGACACGTGTCAAACCCACAATTATTCTTATGCTTTTTAGATTAAATGTCATTTTTACTATAATTCTACCCTCTTTATTTTTAGCAAATTAAGTGTAAGGATCACACTTAGAGGCTGATGCAATCAAAGAGCTTTCAGTATGCACATGTGAATTACAAGAAAGTTACTTCAGAAGATTTGATATAACTCAATGAATTATACTAAGTATCAAATCTTTCGAAGCCAAAAGACCATATCTTCCGAAGCCAAAGATTAACTTTCTACTCTTGTACTTTTATTTTTTTGTAATATATTAAGATGTGAGCTATGGCATGTCATAGTCACTAGTCAAAAGAAAATTTGCCTTTTGACTCTACATTGATCTTGTTGTCTAGATTAATGTTTTCGGCTGGCGTTCAAAGTATGGCCGGCTGTAGGATGTAGTATAAAGTATCTCAAGCACTTGTATCTTTAGATAAGCTTTGTAACTCTTGTAAGAACTTGCGAGAAATATACAACATTCTTAAAAACCACATATTATCTTATTCTTGTGCTTGTTCTTTATTTGTGTTCTTTGTTTCATCATAAGACCAGTTTCCTATTTGATCTGTTAAGTGTTCTAACACTCTCCAAACATTATAAAACTATTGCATTAACCACCCTTCAATGGTCCTGCAATTGGTATCAAAGCTTTTCAGAATATTGATTATAAGATCTCACCATCTTAGATCTCTTTAGTTTAACAAAACACTTACCAGCTCAAATGGCAGCTATCTCTAAGGCTCATATGGAAAACGGTACCATGACAAAGTCTACACTGATCACTCCTGATAACTTTGATACTTGGTGCCAACGTATGGAAGGGTTCATCAAGTCTCAAGACAGCAGGATGTGGAGATCTGTTGTTGAAGGACCTTACATCCCAAGCACCTCTTTAGCCACTACTGGAGGTGGGATGATTCCAAAGGAAATGGCTGACTACCTTAAAGAAGACCGGAAGAAAATAGATGTAGATTAGAAAGCCATGACCGCTCTCCAAACTGCTCTTCCAAACTCCATATACAGAGGCTTCAAGAAGTGCAAAACTGCTAAGTAGCTCTGGGATGTACTCAAGCTCATGTACGAAGGGTCTGAGGAAGCCAAGGAAATCAAGAAAGACATTATGAAGCAGTAGTTTAAGAACTTTACCTACAAGACAGGTGAAACCATGATTCAACAATACTTCGGGTATGTTGAGATTGCGGATACTCTAATGGATGTTAGAGTTAAGCTTGAGAATAGGGACATAGTGAGGAAGTTCATGTTCTCTCTTCCCAGTAAATGGACTCACTACTATGTGGCCATCAAGAAAACTGAGAACCTCTCTACTTTTACTCTCACAGAGCTGTATGGTATCCTTAGTGGCTACTAGATGGAGATGAACATGCAAAATTCATCAAGCCTCTTCTAACAGTCAGCAGAGTTCAACCCTTCATCTGGTTGAAAGGGATAGCAAAGAACCACAACATCATCTCATCTGATACCCTGACAACTCATAAAAGGGTCCTTTCATCACCTTCCTTAAGACACCAAGGGAGAACTACATCCAAGTAAGCCTATTCCAAGAGACAAGCTCTGCTTAAGCCATTGTGTCTGCTGATGAAAATTGTGGAAACTTTCTCTTCACTCTTGAAGACCTAATTGTATCCATCTAGATGATCTAGAATACATAGAGATAGTCCAGCAGATGGCTCTCCTCACTCATAGAGCCAAGAAGTTCTATAAAAGAACAAAAAGGAAGTTCCCAAGCAATATGGCCAGTGGAAAGTTTGGCTTGGATAAAAGAAAGGTGAAGTGTTACAACTGTAACCAAATGGGACACTTTGCTAGAGAGTGCAAAGCACTAAGGACAAATGGTGGCCAAGCACAACCCAGACTAAACTACACTGATGCAACTCCCAAAATTGAGAAGCCAAGCCAACCAAAACAACATGTTGCTGTTGTTGTTGAAGAATGAGGCTTTGACTGGACCTTTTAGGTAGAAGATGCTTCTCCAAACCAAGAACTGATGGCTGATCATGAATAAGCCAAGGTATTAGAACATATTTGTACTCCTGAATGCATTGCTAAAGTTAATATGTACAGGTCCTACAACTTGAAAGTGAGATCTGATCTTGAGTCCTTAAACATTTTAAAAGCTGATTATAAAAATAGCAGAAAATGATTATAAACTTAAAATAAAGATTTAGAGAAAACCATTTATACTCTTAAGCATGAGCATACAAACTACAGGACTCAAATCAAAGATCTCATAACCAAGTTAACTGAATACCAGGCTGATCTTGTGACAGCAAAGCCAAGGCAGAAAAATGTGTTCTTTAAGTGGAAACCTTCAAGAACATTATATACTCATCCTTTCAGGTAAAGATTTGTTATTAGAACAGGCAGGGACTAGGGTCAAGTGAGATAGCTCCTTTACACACACTCTTATCTACTAGATATCCAAGGTGTGAAACTTGTCAAGATGACTTGCATCCTATTGATACTATCCAAGAGAAGGATGAAGATGTAGAGGAGACAGTGTAGGACCATGTGAAGGGTGGTCAATACAATCAGTCTCACAATAAGAAGAGATTCAGAACACTTAACAGTTCAAATGGGGAACCGGGTTTGAGTATGATGATACTAAGGACACAAGTAAGTAGTAAGACAAAACTAAGAACAAGAACAAACAAGTATAGTTTTCAAGGATGCTGTATATTGCTCTCAAGTTCTATTACAAGTGTTACAAAGCATATTAGAATTACAAAGACCTGAGACACTTTATACTACATCCTACAACCATCAATACTTAGAAAGACAGTTGGAAACACTAATCTAGACAACAAGATCAATGTAGAGTCAAAAGGCAGATTGCCTTTTGACTAGTGACTATGACATGTCATAGCTCATATCCTTTTCTAATACAAAAAGGTTTACAGGTTAGGAATTTACAGAAAAAGACCTTATTCTATTGTTTACAAAAGCATGGACTTTTCACCAACTCATACAAGTTAGTGAGTATTCAGAGTTGCAGCAGAAAGTGTGTCAACTTTATGTAAAGTAGATCAGAGAAGGCATGTCTTCTCTGTCTTCTGAAGAAATTAGTCTTCACAGCAAAATGGCTTCGGAAGACTTTGTCTCCGAAGCTTCGAAAGACTTCATCTTTGGCTTCTTTGGCTTCGGAAGATTTTACACTTAGAGTATTTTCTAATGTAGAGTGTAAAACTTTCGAAGTAACTTCTATCTTGTACGTCTACTGCATGCATGCAGGAAGACCCTTGGTTGTTTTGGCTTCTTTGGTTACATCAGCCTTGTAATCTTCTGATATTTTCTTACAAACTCCCCCTAGGCTGATGCTACCAAAACAGAGAAGTTCTTCAGATGTTGATAGTCCTTATTTGGATCAAGACCAAGCCTCTCTTCATCATCTGGTCAGGATCCCTCAGACTCTCATAGTATCTTCTCATATCATAGATATCATGTAGAGGAAGATCAAGCATGTCTTTCCAGAAGTAGACATCTTGACCTCCTTGATCTCTGATGACATACCATCTATCCGGATTAGCAGCAAAACTCCAGGACGAGATGGGTCTTCCAATGGCAAGAGGCTCTACTTGAATAGGAGTTGGTTGAGCAGCCTCTTCATACACTTCCTCAAGATGCTCTGACTCATCCTGAGGTGTGGATGATAGGATCAAAATGGATCGATCTGTGATGATATTATGATGCAATTGAATCAAAACAAACACAAGTAATCAAATCAATGCAAACATATCAGAAAAATTCATAGTTTTTCATTGATAGAAAGCATAGAAATACAAGTGTAGAGAAAACAGTTACAATTCGTTCAACTGATTCTAAGGTGCACTCGTCTAGTCTTTGTGCTTTCCTACACAATACATAATCTATGCTATTTATACTATCAAAGAAAACAAAAAGGAACATATATTTACAAATAAGTCCCTATACTATGACAAAACTATTAATAAAGACTAAATGTTAATCTTTGAGAGGCTTCTACAATACTCCCCCTAAGATTGACATTGTCTTCAGTCTTCAAAATCTTCAATCTTTGGTCTTCGGTCTTCAAAATTCTTCAATCTTCATCTTCATTCTTCAATCATCAAAAAAAATCTTCTGGTTCTTCTTTTACTTTGAACATAGGCTTCTCCTTATACAGCTCTTGTTCTCTTAATGCTTTTGTAGTTGCTGACTTAAATTTTCCTGCTAAAATAGCTTGCTCTGGCTTTGATTCATTTGTCTTTATCTCCATCTTTTCCATTCTTTCCAATGTTTCCTTGGACAAACCTTCAATATCAATGTTTGCATAGAATTCCAAAGGTTTTGGATAATCTTGAGAATAAACTTCTAGCACTCCTTTACTTGATATCCTCATAAACTCAATTGACTTAATATCTTTCTTAACAATGTTTGCATACGCCAATGCTTTGCGTAATGCAATTCGTTCCATTGCAGCATTCATGACTTTGATGATCGCTAAGAAGTATTTTTTGTCATTTTTAGCAGCTTCAGAAGACACCCGTTCAAACTTTTGAATTGATAAGAAAGAAATGTAACTTGGATGAAACAATTTTAGCTCAAATACTCCAAATAAAGAAATCATATCTTTATCCCAATCATCCAGATTTCTAACAAGCTTCAACTCAAATGTATCAACATTATAAAACCATCGTAGAATTGGTTTTGTCGTTTGAGAGCCATCAATCATGTTCAGATCAGGATTTGTTACTTAATCAAAGTATTTATCACTAAAAGCATCCAAAAATACATCTTCTTCTACACCTTTTTCTCCAAGTTTTCTTTTGCTTTTCAATGATTGAAAGTATTCTTTATCTTCCTGATCACATCTCGTTTTAAGAAATGAACTCATCCTTGATATTCCAGGGTTTAGCAATTGAACAAAATTTTCACCGTGCCCAGCTTTTGTTGGGTTAATCAAAGGAAGTTTGTTCAGCTCTTTCAAGTCTTGCACGGGTAGTTCAATGATGCTTGAGTAAAAGTGATAAACATCACATATAGCATTTACTCTCTTGATAAAAAAGGCATCAAATACTTCATCATATTTCCAAGCTACTATTTTAACTTTGTTTGTTTTATCAGGAACAATCATTGTATTAAACAGTTCTGAAATTGATTGTCCTTTTTGTAAAACATTTCGTACCAAATCTCCTACTATTCTAGCTTTATTCCATAATTGATTTTGTTCAATCGAGACTTGATAAGCTTGTTTTTCAGTCTCAGGAAACATCTTCATTAGCTCTTTCCTTCTCTCGTGACTACTTCTTATCAACTCCAAGTTTTTTTATCTCTTGAGGCTTTAGAATTCTTGATCTCTTTGTAATCTCGAGATACTGTGGGTTGTCCATATCGAGGACTATCATTCTGTTTGTTTGTTTCTCGGTTTCTTTGAAACTTCTCACCAAGTTCCTCAACGATTCTACTTGAATTCTGTTTAATTTCTTCCTAGGATAGTTACGTGATTGTAACCATATCCTTAAAGCAGTTACATTCATATCATCTGGATCAGGATGGTGTAACTCAAAAGTTGAAAGTTCTTCAACACTGATACTTTCTTGAAGCGGATTCCATTCTCCATGCTCTACTACTATCTCATCTGAATCAACAGGTGCAACAGACTCAGCGGTTATACACTTTTCATACTCTTCATTTATTTGAGATACAGTCAATCCATCCAAAAATACTCTGTTGTATTTCATTCTAATCATGTAATTGTACTTATCTTCAATATCAACAGTATGACTTTAGTTGTTTCCTGGATTGGAGAATGAGTAACTTCAACCATGTCTTCATCTTCCAATACTTCATCGTACCATGCATCTTCAAACTCAGATTCTAAATCATCAAGTGCCTCAATCTTCTCTTGATCTATAGGTTCTTGACTTTCTTGTTTCAACTTCAGATGTAGTCTTTTGAACTTTTGTTGATGGTTCAGCTAGAACTGAAATGTCTACATCATCAATTTTTCTTTTTTCCTTTATCTATCTCAGATATCTTCTCAACATCAATTGGGGTAACTTCAGAAACTATCATAACTTCAGGAGATGGAGATTTTAGACTATCTTTCATTCTTTCGAATTCTTCTTTTAAAACCTCATTGTTTTCTTTCAACTTTTTGAACTTTTCTTCCATTAGGTCATAATCTTTCATCATGACTTCAAAATTTTGCAAATTTGTTTCTTTATCTTTCTCCAAATCAGCAATCACTTTATCTTTCTTTTGTAATTCCTCCTTCAATTTCTCATTTTCTTCTCTTAACTTTTCAATGAGATTCTCTTGCTTAGCATTTTCTTCTTTTAATTCATCAATAATCAACTGAAAGTTTGTTTCTTCCACCACATGTGTATCTTGTTGATTCAAACTTACAGGATCATCATGTATCACATCTTCAAATACTTCAAAGTTTTGAACATCTTCATTAACTTCAGTTTGTTCTTCTGTTTCAATTGCTTCTTCAATCATATTAACTCTCTCCTCAATAGTTTGACTTTCTTCATTTGTATCTTCAACTTGATCAACTTCCTAAACATCTTCAACTTGTTCAGTTTCATGAACATCTTCATTTACTTGTTCCATGTCATTGCCATCATCACCATCATCAGATGTAGAACTAGAGCTATCATTATCAACATTGTTATCATTATCATCATCTTCATCATCTAACTTTAGAGGATCTACTTCAATCAGGTTGTTTGGATCAACCGGTTCATCCTCAAGTAAATGAAAATGATCTTCATTTATGTTCACCTCATCTTAAGCCACAACCCTTATATAGTCAAACATTGGTACATTAGCACCAGTAATCATTGATAGTCTTTTGTATGAAGTTTCTGTCATATGCTCAAGAATCAATCTTTCACCACCAACTCCATAAGCTTGATAATCAGGATTGGCTTCATTTATGATCATCTTCAGGAATCTGGGATACATCAGATACTTATTTCTGATTCCTTTCTCCAAGTTAAAGATAAATCCATTCATAATCCAACAAGCCATGTTGAATCTTCTGTTTGTTGCAAGAGCTATAATAGGTGAGGCTATATCAACTGAAAAGGAGTTCCAACCCACACTTCTTTTTGACATGCCATGCTGGAATATATAGCATAGTAGTTTCCAGTGATTGTACACTCGGGCTCTGAAAAATTGTTTCTTAGGAAAATTATCTGGATGACCCATAGCAATAAAGGTTTCTCTACATTCATTAAATGAGAGTTCTGCTAAGTCTTCAGGGTCATTTTTTCCAAGCCTTAGTTCTTCTCTAATGGATTCTTCTGACACTTCAATCATTCTTTCATTGGTTATGAATCCTCTCAAAACTTTTCTCCCTTCTTCATTGATTTCAACAGTTGCAGTAGTCCAAAACTTCTTGATCAGTCTGGAATAAATCACAGGCTGATAGCACATAGCATAAACATACTTAGTCCTTAACAGGAATCTAATCATCTCTTCATAGCCTGTAGTATCCCGAACATCTTCGTTTAGAAATGCTGCTACATTGTGTTTAGGGTCAAACTTAAATTCAGCCATCTGAAAGGATAAGACAAAAAGAATTAGACACTTAAGAATTTGCAATATTGAATCAAATTGATATTTATAGAAAAATAAATGAATTATTATGTTTTAATTCTGTTAACCTAACTTGTACTTTGAAAATTTTCTAAGTGTTCAAGTATTCTGTCAAAAAAAAAAAAACAAAATACATTCAAGTTAGAGTGTAAATGATTTCAAGCATATCAATTCATTAAATTTTCTCAAAAAATAGATTATAGAATGAATTTGTGATTAATTTTCCATTTTTATTAAAAATTCATGAATGTGACTGTTCATATTCAGAACTTCGACTGATGAACATGAACATCATCATCAAGAACAAATTTGATGAAAATCAGATTTGATTATCACAATATGTTCAAAATTAAGTGTATATCATCAATCAATGTTTAATTTCAGTTAAACATTTACATTAAGGTCACAGATTTGAAAATTTTAGTCGAACTAGGGTTCATACGCCCGTACAGCTATGAAACGCCCAATCAAATTCAAACTATAAACTTGAAATTGTATGAATTTGTTCATGAACTTACGTTTGGAATCTGAAAAACAAACTATCAATTGCAAGTATTGAACAAATAACAATCAGAAAGATGAACTGGTGAATCAAGGGTGTTCGATAGTCGGGTGCAAGATCAGGGGATTTGAGAGTGAATGAGAGACCTGAAATCACAAGTGTTGTATTTATACTAAGTGTAAATTTTTAGGCGCATGAGCACTGTTTGTGCGCATGAGACTCAATTTTACACAAAGAATTTAGGCGCATGAGCACTGTTTGTGCGCATGGAGTTGATTTTCACACTAAGTATTTAGGCGCATGAGCACTGTTTGTGCGCATGAGGTTTAAATGCATGGGCACTGTTCAGATTCATAAGCACTGTTTAGGCGCTTTTGCATTGTTCAGGCGCATGGGACTAACTGAAACGCCCAACACTTGGTAATTTTTTACTTGAAACGCCCAACTCTTGAAAGCCTGGTAATGTGTAGGCGCATGAGTATGAATGAAACGCCCAACACTTAACCACAAATTTCAGACATATAACAACTGTTTAGGTGCATGAGGTTGTCTGAAATGCCCAACACTTGTACAAATTTCTGAAAAATCATCATGCTCCTATTTTGGACTTTTGAATATTGTTTAGGCGCATGAGATTACTTCCATGAGTCTAACACTTGTAATTTTCAAATCCTCCGCCTAAACACTGTTTAACGCATTAGTACTGTTCATATACTAATTTTTAAAACAATTTGTCAAATTTTGACTTTCACCCAAAATTTACATAATTGACCCTCAATTTTGTACTTTTGACATTTATATTTTTTATATTTTATTTTATTTTTAATTTAAAATTTTATATATATATTTTTTATGTTTAGAACTTTTTATTTTTGTTTTAAATTTTTTTAAAAACAATTTCCCGTCATTTTAGTCTCTAATTTTAACAAAAAGTCTTATATTAAAAAGTTGCAAGATGTTTTTTCACTTTAAAATGTTTTCTTCAAGTTCATTTTTACATTATATGAAACACACACATGCTTAAACTATTTAGCTTCATCCTATCCGTCCAAAATATTTAATTTTTGATTTTCCATATCTTGAAATTTGAAAATTTTCTCTTTGACACTTTTACTTTTTACTCCCCCTAAACTTTTAAATTTAATAAAACTTAGAAGTTTCTTGAAAGCCACAGGAATAGCACACTAATCATTATTAATATGCATGCACACAGAAAAATATACAAAAATCAAAATTAAAGCAGAATAAAAATCTATCATGTACAATTGAATCATATGTCTGTAGTGAGATCGTATCAGTTAAGATCAGCACATTGAAATAAAAGAAATTGGTGGATAGTCATAGACAGTGAATAAATCCTGATCAAGTGTGTTCCAGGTCAGCATTTCTGCAGCAAAGGAGACACGAGATCTAAGAACAGAAAATGAGTGCTTTTGGCAAGGTACTCAGCACACTTACTTTTTCAACTCTTGGATTGCTTAAGGTACGATTAGATATGACATTATGTAAGTCACACTTAGACTTAGAGAGCTCAACCCTTGTCAAGATATGCAAGAAATCACTTTTCTCAACTTGAAAACCTGACATATACTTATAACCAGATCTTAAGTTTAGTTTGTGCACATTGGTATCTTTTTGCATCAAGTAAGAATATCCAGGTCTGTAATTACTTACAACAAAGGATATCTCATCACCTCAGGTCTATGATGACTCATAACAAAGAAGTGAATAGATGCTTTAAATTATTAGAGCTCAATGGTTATTCATATCGCCACCAGGTGTGAGTTTGTGACTTTACAAGCAATCAATTTGAGAAGTCATCACTACTCATGTGTGCTAAAATGGACAAACACGAATGCAGATTGATTTAGTTTGATCACAAGAGTTTACTTTTTCAGTATAATTACATGAGCTTACCTGCACATCATATCTGATCACGTCAGCCTTTAGTCGTAAGCGAAGTATGCAACTGATCAAACTAATGTATCTATCATTTCTCATATATTGCAAAGACAGATTCATTCCTAAAAAAATGAATTAAGAAAGAAAAATTCTATTTTTGTAGTTTTTGTTTTAAATTTTTATCTTTTGAATTTTCAATTTTCTATTTTTGTATTTTGGTTTGTTTTTCTATGAAACATGCACACACAATATACAATCAGGCAATTAACTCTGACAGTTTCTCTTGTTGTTTCCTATTCAGTTAAGGGAGGGTTCTGATCATTTTAAGACTCAAGTAACTGAAATGCTCAAAAACCAGTTTTTACACATGGTTAATAAGACCAATTGACTCTACCAAATACTCAAACCTTCTGGTAAAAAGGCTTTTGTAAATAAGTCCACCAACTGTTTTTTAGTTGCAATTTGGATTAAAATGATTAAACCTTTTTCAGAGTTATCTCTGAGAAAATGATATCGAATCTCGATATGTTTTGTTTTTGAATGTTGGACAGGATTAGCTGTAATGAACATAGCAACAGTGTTATCAATGTAAATTGGAGTTTTAAGAAAATTGAACCTGTAATCCAGCAGTTGGTTTTATAACCAAAGGATTTGAGAACATCCTGCTGATGCAGCAATGTACTCAGCTTCTGTAGTTGAAATTGTTGGTCCACTTGATCGTTGATACAGTGCACTTGATTGACAAACACAAACAAATCCCACCGATAACACAAATATCAATGATATTTATGTACAAAATAGATCAAACACTATAAAATAAGGATGAACAAGATGAACACCTCAAGAACATTCAATAAAACCCTTGTTTGATCTATATTGATTTGCATAAGATATAGTTTACATGGAAACCCTCAAATCTAGCTCATTCAAGCTTGACAACATACTAATGACTCTAGCTATATATAGTCTAATGATAATTAGACTTAATGACTATTAGCCCCCTAGACGATGATTAAAACATGACAATTATGAAATTACAATTAAGACACAAACTAGACAAATAAGGATTAAATATATATATTTTGTTGACAACAAAATATATATTAACTCTAAGACCCATGTTCTTTGTATCTTCAACGCCTTACTATTAATCTTCATTCCGAACGTGTCGTCTTGACTTTGCGTTGACTTTGACTTTAATGTTAACTTTTGTTGACTTTGTCTGCATTGATAATATTAGACTATTTTTCAGACCCAACAATACTGCCCCTTAGTCTATTATTATCAACGTCTTTCATCGTGATCAGCACCGATAAGACAACTATATAATGATCTTCAATCTCCCCCTAGATTGATGATCTGGTACCGACAATCTTTCATCTTATAGGCTCCCCCTTTTTGAATACTCCCTCCTTTTGTGTGCATCATGAGAATGATCAGGAACTGCATCTCCAACTCTTTATTCTTGAGTGCTTCAGAAGATGTAGGAGAAGGAATCCTAACTCGGTATCCTCTGCAAACTTGAGGAATAGGTTCTCTGGTATGATACTTTGCTCAGTTGATGATCGGCCATCAATTGCAGCAAGAATCTGTAACATAATTACAAACACATTCTACACAATTCTCGTTAGATCATTTCAACAATACAAATAAACCCGTGTTTATCTGAATGTGCAATTTCCCGTGAAATGCATGTGAAAATGATAACATTTTAATAGCATAATATGGAAGACTTGAAAAATGATTTGAAATGAATATTTTATTTTATTTTGTTTTATCATATTACACCAAGAACAAATTTGATCATGAGATCACATCCTCAAGATATACGAAAGCACAAAGATGTATTTGAACATCGACAAGTTAGTGAGATCACACTGCTACAAAGTCTAGTCACAATTTTAAATTTTTTGAAAGCCAAAAACAGTTCAAAAATGATTGTTGGTATATTTGTCCAATTTAAACCCATGCCTTATCCTTTTCAGCAAGTGATAAAGCTGGAGTTCTAATTGATTGACAATCTTGTAGTTTAAATTTCTTCAAGAGTTTGTCAACGAACTTCTCTTGATTAATGAAGATTCCATTTGCAGATTGCTTGACTTGAAGTCCAAGAAAGAAATTTATTTCTCCCATAGAACTCATTTAAAACTGAGACTTTATGATTTCTTCAAATTCATTGCACAATTTTGGACTTGTAGAACCAAATATGATATCATCAACATACACTTGTACACATAGGAGATCATCAGCATCCTTCTTTATGAACAAAGTTGGATCAATTTTCCCTCGCGTGTATCCATGTTGGATTAAGTGTTGTGACAATGTTTCATACCAGATTCTAGGGGCTTGATGTAGTCCATACAAAGCTTTGCTAAGCTTGTACACACAATGTGGAAATTCCGAATCTTCAAAACCCGGAGGTTGCTTTACATACACATCATCGGTGATCGGTCCATACAAGAAAGCACCTTTCACGTCCATTTGATACACCTTGAATTTCATGAATGATGCATAAGCCAGGAAGACACGAATTGATTCAAGTCTTGAAACTGGAGCAAATACTCATCATAATCTATTCCTTCCTCTTGGGTGTATCCTTATGCAACGAGTCTTGCTTTATTTCTAATAACTATTCCTCGATCATCTGTTTTGTTTCTGAACAACCATCTTGTGCCTATGGCATTTTCTCCTTCAGGTAAATCCACAAGATTCCACACTTCTTGTTTCGGAATTGCAATAATTCTTCATGCATAGCCTCAATCCAACTATTGTCCTTTAACGCTTCGGTAATGTTTTTAGGAACAATTTGAGAAAGAAAACATGAGTATAAGCAAAGATTTGCTTGTTCTGTTTTACTTCTCGTTGTTCTCTCATTCAGTGGACCAATAATCTGAGACGTTGGATGGTTCTTGTGAATACGAGATGTAGGAATCTCATAACATGAACATCCAGATTGGTTTGGTTCAAGTTGGAAAGATGACACAATAGGTTCGAAGAATGTGGATTGAAATTAGGAACTTGAGTCTGTGAGTTGATGAAGTAATCAAGATTACCGGTACCAACTACATCACCAGAAATAGATGACGTTCCAGACTCAGGTTGTACAATTTCTATACCATCATTAGGAATAGGTTGTGAAACATCTTGATCTTCTAAAACTGAATGATCTTCATTTTGATGAGATTGATCATTATTATTAAACTGAATTATTGAATCTTTGATAAAAGAAAAAAATGGATAATCTAGGCTTGAGTCATCCATATCATCAGAATCTGAATCATCACTGAAATAACCGAGATCTCCTTGAGGTTTCTTCTCACCTATGAATCAAGCAAGTTAGATTGATTAAACAAGTTAGATTGAAAGAGTTTGACAATGAATCTAAATCAAATAACCAAGCTGGACCATTTGAAACTGATGGAAAAGAATTTTCAAGGAATTTAACGTTGAATGTTTCAAGTATAACATTTGTCCTAGAGTTATAAACTCGATAGGCTTTTGAAACAGATGAATATCCAACAAAAAATCCTTCATCAGATTTTGAATCAAATTTTCTTAGATGATCACTTGAATTTAAAATCAAAACTGGAAAACCAAAAGATTTAAGAAAATCTATGTTTGGTTTCCTGCCAAACATCAACTCATAAGAAGTTTTTAGTTTGTCTTTCACAATTAAAGTACGATTCTGTACGAAACACACAGTAGATATGGCTTCATCCCAGAAAGTGATAGGAATTTTCGCATCTGCTAACATGGATCGTGCAGCCTCAATCAAAGTTCTGTTTTTCCTTTCAGCAACTCCATTTTGTTGAGGAGTTCTGGGAGCACTGAACTGATGAGCAATTCCTTTTTCTGCACAAAACATGTCAATAGTTACATTTTTAAATTCCGTTCCATTATCACTTCTTATTATTTTTACTTTTTGTTCTAATTGATTTTCAACTTTTATGATGAATTCTTTTAATAATTCAACAATTTCAGATTTAGCATTCAAAAAGAAAACCCATGAAAATCTTGTGAAGTCATCAATGATAACTAAATAATAAGATTTTCTTCCAATACTCTTCACATTTGTTGGTCCGAAAAGGTCCATATCTGGAGAGGTTTGGAATTTGAGTTTATTTGCTTGGGCTTATAAGACGCTTTGTGTTGCTTCCCCTTTAAACATGCTGAGCAGAGATCAATAGTGGCAAACTTCTTTGATGGAAGGCCGATAACATGATTTCCCGCTACAAGCTTGTTCTTATTCTTGAAGTTGGAATGCCCGAGACGTCTATGCCAAAGCTGACTTTCGTCATTTGATGCTTGAGCAATTAGGCATGTTGTTTCTGTAGATGGATCAACTTGAGACATATCCAGCTTGTATACATCTCAATCCCTAACAGCTTTAACAACCACCCAGTCTTTGCTAATCTGAAAACCTGGCTTCAAAATGTAGCAAAAAGAATCATAAAAAAAACTGAATATGATTTATCACAAATTTGGGAAACGCTTAACAAATTAAAGTTCAACTGTGAGCGGTAGTTGACTTTATCAAAGCCTATTATCCCTTTGGATACTGTTCCCTCGCCTGTGATTTTTCCTCCTGCATCATCACCGAAGGCGACGTGTGTACCATCTTTCAACTTAAATTCTTGAAGTAAGGCATGATTGCCTGTCATGTGCCGGCTACACCCACTATCTACATACCATGAGTTGATAGGTCTTCTCGGGCGTACCTGCAAGACAAAGAAAATTAAGTTGAGTTATCGACCCAAGCCGAGATGGTCTTGGGTTTGCCAAACTTATCAACAATGGTGAATTGTTTAAAATGGAGTTTATTCACATCAGGCTTGTTTTTAATGTATTTACCAATTCTATTATTCACAAATTTTTGATCATTATTAAGAAAATTCATACCATTAGAATGACCAATTTTTGAAAAATTTTATTTCCAAAATTTTTATCATTCATTCTCACAGACCTTGGAATGAATTGATCTTGAATGTATTGTTTTGGTCTCACAGAGTCATTTCTTTTGAAAGATCTCAAGCCTAAGGAAGGTTGGTTAGTTAATCTTTGAAAACCAACAGTTTGATTTCTTTAAAACTGAGGATTAACATAGCCTTTGCTTAATTGTGTATTGACAAATCCTTTCCTTGGTGAACTCTTTCTGTATTGTGAGTCCTTTCATCATAGAAGGGACAATACTTATTAAAGTAACAATCTGCTGTTGAGTGATTTCTCATATCACATATGTGACAGTACTTGTTAAAAAAACATTCAGCAGTCTTATGATTATACATGTCATAAATTTCACAGTACCTTTGTGTTGTTTTAAACAACTGTTTATTAATTTGATATTGACGTAATGTTTAATCCTTGTTTAGATTTTAGACGTCAAAAAGTTAATCTTTTGTTTTTGATTTGACAAATTTTGTTTTTGATTTGACAATTTGTTCTTTTGTATATTTGTTTTTGACTTTTGTACATGAACTGCATTCTTAGAATCCTTAGAAACCAATTGTTTAACGACAGCGAAAGACTTCGAATCTGAACCTGTTTTCAGATCAGAGTTTGATTTGTTCTTCGGAGTTTGTTTAACTTCTTGAATTAAGTTCATGTTCAAAGCACCATCAGACATAAATTTTATTGGTTTAAATTTAGTTGCTTGATTTGTTGTTTTTGTTTGATTTTCTTGACTCTTATTTTGATTAGTTTTAGCTTTAGTCAATTTTCTTCTTTTTCTTTGGTTCCTTGATTTTGTAGAACTTGATTTTATTTGAGATTGAACATCTTCAGGTGAAGATTCTTTTTCAGTTTCTTTCTTTTTCTGATCTTTTTGCCATTTAATAAACTCTGGATTATATTGACCATAAGAGTTTGAATCTTCTGATGTTCCTTCTTCTTGTTTTGCTTTATCTTTGTTTTTGGAGTTTTGTTTATTATTTTTAATGATCACTTCTTCCAAAACAAATTCTTTGGGAACAAATATTTTCTTACTTTTTGGTCGTGGTTCATATGATTTTACTTTTTCTGGATGACCGTTTTTTATCTTTTCAGTATCTTTTTCTTCAAAGATTTCAACATTGGTTTTCTCTTCTTCACTATCAGAAATCTTGTTATTTTTGTTTTGGAAAGCTTTAAGTTTAGCTTTATTTTCAAGAGAATGATCATGGTTGTTGAAGTTCTCTAGTAAAGTGTTTGTTATAGATTCAGGCATTGGTTCGTGTGTAAAACCTAAGCATGCTTTTTGTTTTTCCTTTCGTTCACTTACCAGTTGTTCCACAATTGTTTTAGAACTTTTGACTTTTTCAAGATCAACTTGTGTAGCAGCATGTTCTATTTTCTCCTCTTCCAAGTTCTTAGTCATTTCTTCAAGATGTTTGGAAACAATTTCTATTTCTTTCAAAGTTTTGTTCCATGAAGTTTGTAGAGAAATGATCTTTTCATCTGATATTTTGTGGTCATTTTTAAGTTTATTATGCATTAATTCCTCTTGCTTGAGCTTTTCACAAATTTTGTATGAGTAAGTTCGGTAATATTCTACATGTTCAAAGCAAGATTTGGTGCATAGTTTTTCTCTTACTTCAGCTGGTATTTCAGGATGTTTAGGTGAAGTAGTCTCAAAGTTAGAAGATAAATTTTCAACCTTTGGTTGATCTGACTGTGCCATTAATGCAACTTCTTCTGAATCCTCTTTAGGATCAGATTTATCACTCCAGTCATACTTTTCTTCATCATTTTCAGAGTCATCTTCAGCCTTTGGATCACTGTCTTTTGACCAGTCTTCACCTTGAACCTCTGCAATAAGATATAAACTAGAGGTTAAGTCAGCTGTAAACTACTCCGCATACGCAATCCAGTCATATCCATCCTTGATGCTCACGACAAGAGCTTTCTTAGGCTCTTCAGAAGATTTTGAGTCATCTTTAAGTTCAGGCATTGGTAGACTTTGATATGGCTTTTGGAATGTTTTCTGAGACGGTTGTGGATATCTTTGATTGCTTGAACTAGCTTGACCATTCCCTCCTTTGTTTCTGGGAGCTTTGCATTCCCGTGAGAAGTGGCTATAGCTATTGCAGTTGAAACACCTTGACTTGGATTTGTCAAATCCAACAGTCTTGTTAGTACTTGGCTTGTAGTTCCTGTTGACATAAGAATGTTTCTGGGTTCTATATGCAATCATCACCATTTGCCATTTTAAGTCCATCTCTTTTACATCGTCTGGATCCATCTCGAATAAGTCCTGCAAAACAAGATCTAATTGTGTTAAATGACTAGTTTGATAAGCTTGAAAACTAGCCATAAAGTCAGTAAAAGCAGTTTTGGACTCCTTATCCTGTAATAGGATGTTAATAACATCTTTAACTTTGCTAGTTTAAGCATAGTTAGAAGATGGAGTCTCAGTTTGAGATTTAGAGTTTTGAGGTTTAGGAGGAGACTAAGGTTGTGGTTGAGTTGCATAAGCAGGAGAACTTGTATATGAAGAATCTATAAAGAACCCTGCTCCAACAAACATATCACCCTCTTCTTCTGGTGAATTCTCATTCTTTGCCATAAAGGCATTCTCCATTGTGCTAGCTGGAGATGCAACATATTTGTACTGAGACATGGATGCTGCTCTATCATTGTTTCTTGAGCTTTCATCAATCTCAACTAACTCAATCTTGGTAATCAATAGATCAAGATCCATAGGGAATTTTTCAGTATGCTTTAACAATGTCACTGTTTGTTTCCATGGGGATGGAAGAGCATTAAGAAGTCTGAAATTTAGATCTTTGAGATCATTTTTGATGCCAGCAGTTGACATCTCAGTTGTATGTTGCACAAATTTATTCATCATTTGGTTTATAGTTTCACCAGATAAATGCTCAAACAGCTCTAACTGCCTCTTCAGTTTCTGCTTCTTAATATCTTGAATCTCCTTACCACCTTCACATATTATCTTTAAAGCTTTATACATAGTATATCCAGTTTGATATCCATCAAGTCTAGTTAAGACTTCTAGTGGTAATCCTTTACACATCAATGAATATGCTTTAATGTCATTCTTTACTTTTCTTAGATCATCACCTTGTAACCCATCTTCAGGATAAGGTTCTGGAGAGTCTTTTATGTAGACAAAACCTCTATCAGGACCATCTGATGTAATTACGATATCAGGTCTTTTTTCTATTGACTTCCAAAGTCAGTGTCAATAGAATTAAGATGATGTTTCAATCTAAGAGATTAGTTCTTAAAATCAGCTCTGTTTGTCAACTTAGGAACTCTGTTCTCAGAATCTTCAGATTTGACCATTTTGAATTTTTGTTTTTAAGAAAAAAATTTATTTTTGTTGTTTTTTTTAAGTTTTTTGAATTAAAACAATAAATTGAAAATATTTTTTTGGATTTTTAAATTTTTAAAAAAATTTCTAAGTGTTGAGTTGATGCGCCTAAACAGTGATGAAGCCCCCACACAGTTGTCAAACACCCAACTTTGATGTAGAAACACCTAAGGGGCTGCCTTAGTAGAATTCTGAAACGCCCAACTGATAATGCGCCTGAAACAGTTGTCAAGTGCCTGGGTTGTAGAATGCCAAAATAGTTCTAATGCGCCTAAACAGTGGTTATGTGCCTAGAATTGGTTTCTGAAAAGTTTGTCCACAGTTGTAATGCGCCTCAACAGTGGTCAAATGCCTATACCAAAAACGCCTGAATAGTGTTCAAACGCCTAAACAGTTGTCAAGCGCCTATACACTTAGGCAATTTTCAGTAGTGTTTTAACCTAATGCGCCTAATTCAACAGATTCAAACAAACTCAAATCTTCTTAAAATCTTCAAAACTTGTTGAATTGATCTAAAAACTTCCAATTAGGTAGTTTATAGGTCGATAATCAATCATTCATCTTCAATTTCAACAAACAACAACAATAATTCAATCTTCTGATTCAAATACAGTCAGAATATGAAGAACAGGTTCGAACAGAATTTAGGTCAAATTCTCAGATTTGAACGAATTGAACATGAAATTATGATTCAAATCATGTTTCTATTGATGAAACACAACTGAATACAATAATTATTTGAACAAATTGCTTATCAATCACAGATTCAATTGATTTAGAGAGCTCAAAATGTCGATAAGCTCAAATCACTGAACCAACAGCTCTAATACCATTTGATAGGATCAAAATGGATCGATCTGTGATGATATTGTGATGCAATTGAATCAAAACAAACACAAGTAATCAAATCAATGAAAACATATTAGAAAAATTCATAGTTTTTCATTGATAGAAAGCATAGAAATACAATTGTAGAGAAAATAGTTACAATTCGTTCAACTGATTCTAAGGTGCACTCGTCTAGTCTTTGTGCTTTCCTACACAATACATAATCTATGCTATTTATACTATCAAAGAAAACAAAAAGGAACATATATTTACAAATAAGTCCCTATACTATGACAAAACTATTAATAAAGACAATAAAGACTAAATGTTAATCTTCGAGAGGCTTCTATAGTGGAGGTGGATGCCTTGGTCTTCTTCTTCTTTGAAATACTTTTCCTGGCCATCCTTTTCCTCCTCTTTGAAGTTTTTAACTGAGAGGACTGGTTTTCAGCACCAGATTGTTCTGTTGTGTCTCTCTCAGATTGTTCTGTTATGTCTCTCTCAGTTAGGTCTTCAGACTTCTTTTGGCTTTTGTGGATGATGGCCCTTGACTTTGCAGCTTCTTCCCTTAACTTTCTCTTAGCAGAGTTTCTTTCTTTTGTAGGTTGTTCCTCCAGCTGCTTTAGATATTCAAATTCAATGTAGTCAAAGGATAAGGGAAGAAGTGCAGCTGCCTGATAGAGTCCTGTGGCACTCAGGTAGTTGATCATATTCATTCTTTCAGCTTCCTTGTCTACCTGAGGTTATGCAGCTACCATAATCTCTATCTCAGGACTTTCTTGAACTGGGGAGAGGATAGGAGCATGTTTGTAGAGCCTTTTCAGTCTCCTTTCTTCCTTGATATTAAGGAGCAATGCTGCATCCTCTGCCTCCTTCCTCTCCTTTGACAACTCATTATCAGCTAGCTCATTCAACTCTTCTAAGGGGAGAGATATGAGTTCATCAATGTTATAGTTCCTGGTCCCCAGGTAGTTTAGCCTGGCCGCCCTCAACTCATCATCTTGAGTATTTGGCCTGGGGGCAGCTCGGATAGCAGCTTCCATGAAACCTAAGGACCCTCCTGAACTCTCTCCCCTTAGCTTCCTCTTCCTCTCTCTCGTCTCCTACTCTAACTTCTCAAAGGTCATTTTTCTCTTCCCTTTGTCACGCACAGGCCTGGGTGACTCAGGGTAGAGAGAGCTTTGGCCTTCATTGCTTGGTTTAGCAGTCAAGCTCTGGCCAGAGAGAGGATGTGAAGCACCTTCACCAGCTGGTGCCTCACTGAGGGTACTGGGTGCGGAAGGAGATCCTGTCTCAAGGTTCACAGGCTTAACTTTTGGGCCTTCAGTCAAGGCTTTCCCTTTGAAGCTAATCTTAGGGTCCACCTCAACATCTAGTTGACCAAAAATCTCACCTGCTAGCCTCTGTCTATATAAATTTGATCTCATCTTGAACTCTTCTAGCACCTTTCCTTGAATCCAATCTGCTAATCTTTCAGCTTGTCTATTTTGGCTTGGATTGACAATTGGAAGATCAACCAGATGGATGCACTCATAGAAACTCAGGTTTGTAAAATTGAAGATCTCCTGTTGACCCTGAGCTTTAGAGATAACAAGAGCCCTTCTTTCTGTGTCATACCTCCATCCTAAGATTGGGTTCTCAGAGTGAAGAGATGGGGTAGACATGGCTCTGGGTATACCCTCCTCAAAAAGGCTATATATGAGTGAGTCCACATCAATATGGACTTGAGGAGGTTACTGAGTATGGACTATTGAAAGTGAGGGTGGTGAATCCTCTAAGTTCATACTCTGAGAAGAACTCCCAGGTTCTGTGACTGTTTTGACTTTCTCCCCCTTTTTGGTAGCATCACCTTCTTGTATAAGTGAGCTGGGGGTTGAGTTTATCATATTCACAGGTTCTTATGGACCTGGTTGAGTTGTTTGTAGTGGTCCCTCAGCTAACTTGCCCTTGAGATTGGTGATCTCAAGTTGCTAGTCATTGACCCTCTTTTATAAGATAGTCACCTGAGATTCTAGGTGACTAATCTTAGAGACTAAATAGGTGCAAGTTTTAGTCAATGTGTGCACCTTTAGTTTCAGACTCCCCTCATCTTCATCAGAAGAATCACTGGGGGATGAGAGAATAGGACTAATGTCTTCTTCCTTATCACCAGCATATTGTTCTTGGCTGCTAGATTTCCCCCGCATCATGACAACTTCAAGAGAAGTGTCAAGAGGCTGGGTTGCCATGGTCGATGTCTGAATGATGTAATCACTTTCTAAAGTGAGAGCCTCTTCCATATGGATCTCCTGAACAGGTTCAGGAAGATCCACCTCAGTGGGGGGTGGATGATGTGGGCTAGACATAGGTGAGATAGGGGTACTCATCTCTTCTTAAGTAGGGGTGGAGAAGAGAGACTCATGGTACTCACTGAAGCCCATGTCTTCATCATTATAGAAGTCAAGGCTGGGAATTAGTTGGTTTAGATCCAGTGGCTGGGGATGGTAACTGTCCCCAGAAGGTTGTTCACTAGAGTGTTGAGACTCTGAGTGAAGGCTTAAGGCTGTTGGGGTTGTGAGCTTATCAGGCTGAGCATGAGGAACCTCAGCACTGATCATTTGAGAGATGGGAGTGGTTTGCTCTTCAGGGGAAGTGGGAGCTTGAGTGTCCACTTTCTCCTAAATGGTTGGTGATATGGGGGCCTGCACAGGCTGAATAGCATGTGCAGGGGTTCGTTTGGTTTTTTTCTTATAGGTGATGGTTATTGTAGGCTGTATTTGGGGTTGGGAGGTAGAAGGTGTGGGTTCAACACTAGCTGGTGCTGCTAGGTTGCCACCTTGACCAATGAGCTCAAACAATTTTGGGACTAGGGTTGTTTCTACCCCGGAGAAGCCAACAGTTGCCTTCCTCATGCCGGGCTTCATCTGTCCTAGTTTTAGAATATTACCTGTTCCCCTCAACTATGTGCCCAGTTCATAGTTGAGAATGTACTGGACATATCTAGGGAACATGTAATACTCTAGGGAGTCTAAGTTAGCAAGTAAACTGGTATATACAAATTGTGAATATCTGAACTTGACCCCCTGAACCATCCCATGGACTATGAAGGAGAGGTCTTTTGGAATCTGGTCCCATCCTCCATGCTTGTTGGATAAGTTATGTATGACAACATGGAGGAGGTACTTCCATTGAGAGGAGACCTTCCCCTTCCTGAAGGTCTTGACTGAGAAGTCACCTTCATAGCCCATCTACTCAAAGGATTGGTTGACAGTAGATTTGGGAAAGGACAAGTCACCTTCTACATCATCCAGCTGAAGATGTGTGTTTATAGTGGCCGGAGTGATGACGATTGTCCTCCCATGCACTGTGGTAGATAGTTCCTTCTCGCTGTTCATGGTGACCTCGTCGCAGGTCCGCAAGAACACAAACATGTGATCCTCATAGAGAGGAGGATCAATGGTGAGGGAGGTGAAGTAGTTAGACAAAGAAAGATTACGACAAACCTCTGAGAAACCTGGATATTTCTCAGAGTCTAACAGAGCAACCTGATTATGTTGCCTGTGAATATGTATGGAAAAATTGGGTTGGTTTCTGCGGTCAAGTTTGGCCATTTGAAGTAGCTTTATGATGAAGGAAGATAAGAACGAAGGCGGTTTGTGGGTGAAATTAGGTTAGAGAAATGCAGATGAAGAGGAGAGTGAGAACAGGGGGAACCGTTATGAGAATATATATGAAATGGATTTGAGACAAAGTTAAAACAAAAGGATAAACTTTGAAATCCAGATGTCGGTCCCACCTCTATAAAATTGCCCAAAAAGGTAGTTTTCTTGGAAGTTGAAAATCTTCCGAAGGTAATTTTGCTTCGGAAGTTTTAAGAAAAAGCTTTCGAAGCCAATTTGGCTTCAGAAGATATTCTTAAGAGTTGTGAAAATTTGGCTTCGGAAGAAAAATACTTAGAGAATTTTTCTTCCGACACATATTTGGTTTCGGAAGATATTAAGACTTGATAGTTTTATTCTAAAGAGAATAAATCTTTCTAGACTTAATTGCTTTCGGAAGATATTTGTCCTTCAAATACATGCAAGTACTTAGAAGCATATTTAAGCTTTGGAAGATATTCTCAGAATTTCTTTCGAAGGTAAATTTCTTATAAGTAGTTAATTGATTCGAAGACATAAATTTCTTTCTAAGGCAACTTCAAATCTTCCGAAAGAAAATATGTTTTGAAAAATTTTCAAAAATCTAAGGAATATCATTAAAATTTTTCTTCCAAAATAAACTGGGCTTATGAAGGTGATAAAATAGACAACTTAGGACACACAGGTTTTAGAAATAAAGTTAATTTAAGTTTTAAGAAAATCTACTCAAAATTAATCATCCCAATAGTTGATACAAGATATTTGAATCCCTGTTCATCAAAAGCTTTAGTGAACAGATCAACATATAATTCATTTGTGTTAACTTTCACTAGTTTGATTAATCCCTTCTCAAAGTTATCTCTAATCAAATGATACCTGATGTTGATGTATTTGGTCCTTGAGTGCTGCACAGGATTCTTTGTAATAGAGATAGCACTGTTGTTGTCTATGTGGATAGGATTCTCTTTGAAGTTGAATCCATAGTCTAGCATCTGATTCTGAATCCAAAGCACTTGGGCACAGCAGCTTGCAGCAGTAATGTATTTAGCTTTAGCAGTTAATGCAGAGACACAGGATTGTTTTTTGCATTGCCATGAGACAATCCTTCCACCAAGGAATTGACATCCCCCTGATGTAGACTTTGCAGTCATGTTGCAGCCACCATAGCCACTATCTGTATAAGCATACAGATTGAAGTCAGAACTCTTTGGATCCCAAAGGCCAAGCTTGGGAGCACCTTTGAGATATCTAAGAATCCTTTTGACAGCAACCAGGTGTGACATCTTAGGGTTGGCTTGATATCTTGCACAGATGCATGTGGCAAACATGATATTAGGCCTGCTGGCTGTGAGGTACATAAGAGACCCAATCATAGCCCTGTAAAGATGTTCATCCACACACTCCCCCTCAAGATCAGGTCCAAAGGAGTGGTTTCTAGCTATAGGTGTCTAGCAACCTTACAATCAGTCATGTTGAATCTATTAAGTATGTCTTGTACATACTTTGACTGACTTATGAAGATGCCATTGTCAACTTGCTTCACTTGAATTCCCAGAAAGAAATTAAGTTCCCCCATGGCACTCATTTCAAATCTATTCTTCATCAGCCTCTCAAAGTTTTTGCAGAGCTTTGGATTAGTTGACCCGAAGATAATGTCATCCATATATACTTGAACCAGCATTAAGTCATTCCTTGTTCCTTTGATGAAGAGAGTTCCATCTATAGCACCCCTCTTGTAACCATGTTGACCGAGATACGGAGATAGTGTCTCATACTACTTTCTTGGAGCTTGGTGCAGCCCATAAAGAGCTTTATCAAGCTTGCAGACATAATCAGGATGATCTGGGTCTACAAAGCCAGGTGGTTGTTTGACATACACCTCTTCATCAATCACCCTATACAGAAAAGCACACTTGACATCCAGTTGGTAGACCTTGAAATCCTTGGATGCAACAAAAGCCAGGAATATTCTTACAGCTTCAAGTCTTGCCACATGAGCAAAAACATCTATGTAATCAATTCCCTCTTCTTGTGTGTACCCTTGAACAACTAGTCTTGCCTTGTTCTTGATGACAAGTCCTCTATCATCCTTCTTGTTCCTAAAAACCCACTTGGTTCCTATGGAAGTCTTCCCATGAGGAAGAGGACATAGGTTTTAAACCTTCTTTCAAAGCCTTATCAACTTTCTTTGGCTCTACTTGGGACAAGAAGCAAGAGTATAGACAAACATTTTTATCATGGGTTTGTCCTCTTGTTCTCACCCCTATATCAATATTTCTAATGATGTTTGTGGTGGGGTGTGACTTGTGGATCCTGAGTTGAGGGATCACAGTAAGTTGATTGGAAAGATCCAAATTAGAGAAATTTAGATCTGGCAATAGAGTATCACCCACCACATCAGCACACTTATCAAGTGAGACTTGATCTAATGAGTGTGTGACATCATTTATGTTGTCTACTATGGAGTGGTTATCAGCATCAAGAAATTATTGATCACTGTCACCACCTCCATTTCCTCCTACTTTTGAAGCTCCTTCACCCGAGTTTTGAACCTTTGAGCTGGAATTTGAAGGCATCTCAGATGTATCAGCTGAATTTGTCATGTTTGTGCTGATAGGATCTTCATTTGTAGGGTTAGTTACCACTGGAGCTGAAGTAGTATTCTTGTTTGTGCTATCAGCACAATCATTACAAATTCTTCAGTTGATACATCCGAGGTGCCTATAAATTCTAGCACAGAGGACAGAACTCAAATGAAGGAATTTCCAATGTAAGAGGAGATGGAGGTGGTGATAGTGATTAAGAATTCCTTGATGCTGATAACCACTCCATGGAAGACAACATCAATTATGTGAAACACTCATTGGATCAAGTCTCTCTTGATAAGTGTGTTAATGTGGTGGATGAAACTCAATCACTAGATCTAAATGTCACCAATTTAGATCTGTCCAACCAACTTGCTATGATTCCTCAACTAAGAATCCACAAGTCACATCCTACCACAAACATCATTGGAAATGTTGAGACAAGGATGAAAACAAGAGGACAAACCCATAACAAAAATGTTTGTTTTCACTCTTGTTTCTTTTCCCAAATTGAGCCTAAGAATATTGATGAGATCTCAAGGATGGAAGTTGGGTTGAAGCAATGTAGGAGGAGCTTCTTCAATTCAAGAGATAAAAGGTTTGGAACCTATGTCCTCTTCCTCAAGGGAAGACTACTATAGGTACCAAGTGGGTATTCAGGAATAAGAAAGATAATAGAGTACTTGTCATCAAGGATAAGGCAAGACTAGTGGTTCAAGGATACACACAAGAAGAAGGGATTGACTACACAGATGTTTTTGCTCCTATAGCAAGACTTGAAGCTGTTAGGATATTCCTTGCTTTTGCAGCATCTAAGGATTTCAAGGTCTACCAACTTGATGTCAAGTTTTCTTTTTTATATGTGGTGATTGATGAGGAGGTGTATATTAAACAACCACCTGGCTTTGCAGACCCAGATCATCCTGATTATTTTTACAAGCTTGACAAAGCACTTTATGGGCTGCATTAGGCTCCAAGAAAGTGGTATGAGACACTATCATAGCAGTATAGATACAATAGGGGTACTATTGATGGAACACTCTTTATCAAAGGAATAGGAAATGACTTGATGCTGGTTCAAGTTTATGTAGATGACATCATTTTTGGGTCAACTAATCTAAAGCTTTGCAAAGACTTTGAGAAACTGATGAAGAATAGATTTGAAATAAGTGCCATAGGGGAAGTCAATTTCTTTCTAGGAATTCAAGTGAAGCATGTTGACAATGGCATCTTCATAAACCAGTCAAAGTATGTGCAAGATATACTTACCAGATTTCATCTGACTGAGTGTAAGGTTTCTAAGACACTCGTAGCTAGAAACCACTATCTAGGACCTGAACTTGAGGGAGAGTGTGTTGATGAACATCTCTATTGGGCTATGATTGGTTCTCTTATGTACCTCACATCCAGCAGGCATGATGTCATGTTTGCTACATGTATTTGTGCAAGATATCAAGCCAACCCCAAGATTACACACCTGGTTGCTGTCAAAAGGATTCTTAGATATCTCAAAGGTGCTTCCAAACTGGGCATTCGGTATCCAAAGAATTTTGACTTCTATCTGTATGCCTATATAGATAGTGACTATTATGGCTGCAAAATGACTGCAAAGTCTATATTTGGGGGATGTCACTTTCTTGGTGGAAGGATAGTCTCATGGCAATGCAAGAGACAATCCTGTGTGTCTGCATAAACTGCTAAAGCTGAATACATTGTTGCTGCAAGCTGCTGTGCTCAAGTGATTTGGATTCAAAATCAAATGTTGGACTATGGATTCCACTTCAAGGAGACTCCCATCCATATATACAACAACAGTGCTATCTCTATTATAGAGAATCCTGTCCAGCACTCAAAGACAAAGCATATCAACATCAGGTATTATTTGATTAGAGATAATTTTGAAAAAGAATTAATAAGACTAGTCAAAGTTAACAAAAATAAACAATATGTTGATCTGTTCACAAAAGCTTTTGATAAACAAAAATTTAAGTAACTTGTATCAGCTATTGGGATGATTAACTTTGAGTAGATTTTCTTAAACTAAATTCAAGATTGTTTTTATAATATGCGTGTCTTAAGTTATCTATATCATTACCAATATAAGCCCAATTTACTTTGACATAAACTTTTCAAAATGATATACGTTAGAATTTTGAGAATTTTTGGATATATTTTCCTTCGGTAGACATTAAGTTGTCTTCGAAAGAAAATTATGTCTTCAAAAAAAAATAAATACTTCTAAGAAATTTACCTTCGGAAGAAATTTTGTTATATCTTCCGAAACTTATATTTGTCATCAAGTACTTATATGTCTTGAAGGACTATTTTCTTCCAAAAGCAATTAAGTCTCGGAAGATTTTTTCTATTTTGAATAAAATTTCTGATATTTGATAACTTCCGAAGCAAAATATGTCTAAGCAGTACAAATAATCTAATTATTTTTCTTTCAGAGCAAATTCTTGGAATACTAAGGAATATCTTTCGAAGCCTAATTGGCTTCGGAAGTTTTCTCAAACCTTCCAAAGACAAATTACCTTCGGAAGATTTTAGACTTCCAATAAAATACCTTTTTGGGCACTTTTTCAGAGGTGGGACCGACATCCGGATTTTAAGGTTTATTCTTTTTCATTAACTTAGTCTCAAATCCATATCATATATATATTCGTACAACGGTTCCCCCTCTTTCACCTTCCTCTTCATCTGCAAAAGTTCAAACCTTAAATTCACCCACAAACCGACCTTGTTCTTACATTTCTTCACTTCAAAGCTACTCAAAATGGCCAACCCTGATTGTAAGGCCCCGTTCCCGGGATGCTTACAGCTGGACATACATAGTGTAAAATATTTAAAACTTGACATTCGCAGTGGAAAACATAACTTTTCATTAAAACCTAAACTTGTGTCAAAATATCATGTCATTTCCTTTACACTTAAAAAATTGTATTATTACAAAAACATTCCCAAAAATATGGGTGCCAGCCTTGAACTATCCCAATAGCTTCTATGTTCATGCCTGTACCTCTTCAACATCATCAATTACCTGCCAACTATTATGCATACAAAGTCAGAGTTCTAGTTTTTATAATAAAATACTTTACTTTTGTTTAAACATTTCTCTTTTTTTTAACATGAGCATACATCATACATACATCTTGATAAAATTCATTTATTATCTTTCATCATCGTTCATTCTTTCGTTCTTTCATCATTATCTTTTAACTGTAATGGATCAATGTCATGTGCTAAACCCCCAACATTATGCACAAAGCTGGTACTGTGCTAAGGCTTATAAATAAACCCCCATACATTGTGCACGAAGCTGACTACAGTTCCAGGGTAAAGCGAAAAGGGTCCCGTATCGTTTGGTCAATCTCAAGGATTAGACCCCTGTGTGCATCCTCATGGGTTAGCTAAACCGTATACAGTTGAGCTAACAACCCCTAAATGAGTTGTGAACCTCCATTCGTTTGCTTGCAAGTCTTTCATTCATTCGTTACGTTCCACTTTTCATTATCGTTATCTTTCACTTTTTTTACATAATACTTTACTTAATATACATAACATACCAAGTAAAGTCATATCGTAAAACGTAATCATTTTGAAAACAGTTAAAATCTAAGATAACATAATACAACAGATCATGCGAGAAATAAACCATGCAATAACATAATCTCGCGCTAGAACCTTCTTTCGCGCGAGAACCTTACAACAGTCAAATCAGTCATGCGAGAACTTATAGGTCGCGCGAGAACTTACGAATTTCCCGCCCAAATCAAACTTATCACGTCTAAGGATGGAATATCATACACCATACCATGGACAACATCATTACAAGCATAAACAAGCATTTTAGTATGCATAATAGCCCCAAAACGTAAAAACTTGCATAAAAAAGGGCTAGAAACTCACCTTTTGAAGATCTAACACAAACATGACCTCCCCAAGAGCCCTTTTCGAACAAAAACTACACATTCACTTTCATTAATAATCATTTCTTAATACATAAAATGAGAAACTACATCAGTTACATACCTTAAATACTTTAATTCTTCACTTTCTCTCTCTACACAACTACTTTCCCTCTCTATTAGCAGTACTTTTCACGTGATTATGGGGTCAAACGGGTGTTCTCAGCTATTTATACCCAGTTCAAACTTTTCTCTTGGGGTTCTCATGCGAGAACTTCTTCTTCCTTCTTTTCTTGAAATTTTTGGGGCGTTACAAGTCTACCCCCCTTATTTAGGTTTCATCCTCGAAACCTGTCAGTCCTCGAATAGGTACGGATAATGCTGCCTCATATCCTCCTCAGTCTCCCATGTAGACTCTGATCCTCTTCTGTGTTTCCATTGTACTCGTACCAATGGAACAACTTTATTTCTTAGACGCTTCTCCTTTCTATTAAGGATGCCCAAGGCTGATCCACATAATTAAGCCTTTCATCCACCTCGATATCTTCAAGTGGCATGATTATGTCATCATCTGCCAAACACTTTTTCAGATGAGACTCGTGGAATGTCGGATGTATTCCACTTAGCTCATCAAGTAGCTCTAACTTATAAGCCACCTCTCCTACCCTTACGATGATCTTGAATGGCCCAATGTAACTCGGGCTCAACTTCCCCTGCTTCGAAACCTGATAATCCCTTTCTAAGGAGATACCTTCAACATTACCCTATCCCCCACTTGGAACTCAATCGGCCTTCTTCTCTTATCAGTGTAGGACTTCTAGCTATCCTTTTCCGCTTTCATTAAGGCCTTGATCTTTTCCAACTTTTCTATCGTGGCCTCGATCAGTTCAATACTTCTCGATTCCTTCTGCCCAATGTCTACCCAACATATAGGCATTCTATACTTCCTACCGTACAACATTTTATAAGGAGGCATACCAATGCTGGCATGGTAGTTGTTGTTGTATGAAAATTCTGCTAATGGTAAGTGTTCATCCTAACTTCCTCCAAAATTGAGTAAGTCTCTCGGATTGGCAAAAAGTGGGCACTTTTCATCACGCGGTCTACGATCACCCAAATGGTATCACATCCTCTAGTCGTACGAGGCAATTTCGTGATGAAGTCCATTGTGATGTGTACGTACTTCCATTTGGGTATATCCAAAGGTTGGATCTTCTTGTATGGTTTTTGATGTTCTGCCTTCACTTGCAAACAAGTTAGGCACTTACTCACATACTCCACCATGTCACACTTCATCCTCGGCCACCAATAAACCTTCTTTAGGTCATGATAAATATTTGTAGCAATAGGATGAATGGAATACCAAGTTCTGTGAGCTTCATCCATAATCCTTCCCCTCAGATCCCCGTAGTGAGGAATCCATATCCGCCCAGATTGGGTTCTAACACCAAGAGTGTTTTCCCGTAAATCTGATATATGTCCCTTCATCCGCTCAGAGTTGATCCTATCATCCTTCAGTGCCTCATCTTGAAACTTTTTGATCTAACCCATGACATCGGGCGTCATAATCAACTAACAAGCCTTTACTCAAATCGGTTCAGGTCGTTCCTGTTGGTCCACTTGATCGTTGATACAGTACACTTGATTGATAAACGCAAACAAATCCCACTGATAACACAGATATCAATGATGTTTGTGTGAAATCTAGATCAAACAAATATAAAATGGATGAATATATGAAGAACACTCAAGAACACTAAATAAATCCTTTGTTTGATCTGAATTGATTGCTAAATATATTACAAAGTGAAAGACCCTTTAATCAATGGCTCATTCAAGCTCCCTAAAACCTAATTGTCACTAATCTATATATAGTGATAATATTCACTAATGACATATTAAGCCCCTAGACTTAGACAATTAGAGAAATTACATATAAAACATAAAAATGACTTAAATAGAAATAAATATATTTTGTTGGCACAAAATATATTTATTAACAATAAACTCCTAGTCATTTATATCTTCAACATCTTCTCTCGGTTCTTCGTTTTGAACGCGTCTGTTTGCCTTTTTCGATGACTTTAACAGTGACGTTGACCTTTGTTGACTTTGACTGTGTTGATAATATAAACTATCCTTATTAGACCCAACAGTTCCTTTCAACTAAGGGAACCAGCAACCATGTTCGCCATGCCCGGATGATAGTAAATTTCGCAATCGTAGTCCTTGATCAGCTCTAACCACCTTCTTTGCCTCATGTTAAGATCCTTTTGTTTGAAGAAATACTTTAGGCTCTTGTGATCTGTGAAGATGGTACACTTCATCCCGTACAAGTAGTGCCTCCAAATCTTCAACGGAAAGACCACGACCGCCAACTCCAAATCGTGAGTAGGGTAGTTAACCTCATAGTTCTGGCTCAACAACCTTCTCAGGGTCACATTGATATGGATTCACTAATTCAAAGCCTGTTTGAGTATGGTATACCAAGGGCAATGTCAACCTCATCCTACCCTGCTGAAAATCTAATAGTGGGATGGAGGTATGATGCTGATAGAAGAGTCCTGGTACTCTCAAGATCTCAGGGACAATAAGAGGTCTTCAACTTTCACAATCTGAGATACTATAAGAGCTTTTCTCTAGTTGATTTACCACTTGCCAACCCAAGTCAATACAGGCAAGCTGCAAGGTTAGTTGAGAGAATCCAAGAAAAGGTGTTTGAAGAGTTCAAGCAAAGATCCAAACTATATAGACAGAAGCTAGCAGGCAAGACTGTTGGTCAACTAGATGCTGAGGTGGACCCTAAGATTAGCTTCGAAGAGGAAACCTTGGCTGAAGGCCCAGTAGTTGAGCCTATGAACCTTGAGACAGGAACTGCTTCAACACCCATTACCCTCAGTGAGGCACCAGCTGGTGAAGGTGTCTCAGAGCCTCTCTTTGGCCAGAGCTCAAGTACAACACCAAGCAATGAATGCCAAAGCTCTCTCCACCCTGAGTCACACAGGCCAGTGACTGACAAAGGGAAGAGGAAAATGACCTCTAAGGAGATTGAGGAGGAAAAGAGAGAGAGAGAAAGGAAAAGGAAGGCAAGGAGAGAGAGTTCAAGTAGGACCCCAGGCTTCATGGAATCTGCTATCAGGGCTGCCCTCAGGCCAAGAACTCAAGAAGATGAGTTGAGGGTAGCCAGGCTGAACTATCTGGGGTCCAGGAACTATAATGTTGATGCACTCATCTTTCTCCTCTTGGATGAACTAAATGAACTGGCTGACATAGAAGTGTCAAAGGAGAGGAGGGAAGCTGAGAATGAAAGTCTGCTGATAGATAGAAGATGGTGAGCTTATTAAAGCTGTATGGATTCTCCGGAACGAGACTTGGTCCAATGTCTCTATCCACCATGGATGAGCACATTATAGTGATCAAACAGAAGATCAAAAGGGGTGAGGTAGTTGACTTGCATTCTCAACCAAGTCAGGCTGCACCTGAAGCTGGGGTCAAGGTTGAACCCCAAGAGACAATATAACCTGGACCTAGTGCTGCATCATAGCCAGCTTCATCTTCTAATTCTCCTTCTGGACCTGTGAAGGAAAAGGACCTAACTGAGAATGACAAACAAGAACCATTTGGTGCTGTAGGCCAGCCTTCTCAATTAAAGTACAGAAAGAGGAAGAGGATGGCCATTAGAAGGGACAACAAGAATAAGAAAATGTCCAAGGAATCTACTTCTGCACCTCAGGATGGGTCAGAACATCCTGAGGGTGATCAAGAAGAGGCTGCTCATCCAACTCCTATTCAAGTAGAGCCTCTTGCTGTTGAGAGACCCATCGTGTCTTGGATGTTTGCCACCAATCCATACAGATAGTATGTCACTAGAGATCAAGAAGATCAAGACATGTACTTCTAGAAAAACATACTTGACCTCCCTCTACATGATCTATATGACATGAGGAGATACGTTGACAGTCTGAGGAATCTTGACCAACTGATGATAAAGGGAATGGTCTTGTTTTGATGAGCACTGTCAACAGATGAAGATCAAGCTTCAAAGCTCTCCTTTAGTTTTGGTAGCATCAGCCTAGGGGGAGTTTGTAAGGTTCACACTTAGAGGCTGATGCACCAAAGAGATCTTAGCATGCACATGCGAAGTACAATAAAGTTACTTTGGAAGATTTGATATAACTTAGTGAATTATACTAAGTATCAATTCTTACGAAGCCAAAAGACCATATCTTCCGAACCCAAAGACGAAGTCTTCCGAAGCTTCAAAGACAAAGTCTTCCGAAGCTTCAAAGACAAAGTCTTTTGTAGCTAAAAACTGATTTTTTCCGAAGACAGAGAAGACATGCTTTTTCTGAATCACCTTTTTACAAAAGCTGAATAACTTTCCATTGCCACTTCTGAAGACTCACCAACTTATATGAGTTGGTTAAAAGTCCTTACTTTTGTTAAACTGTAGATTAAGGTCTTTATTTGTAACTTTTTACTCGTGTACTTTTATACTTTTTTTTAATATATTAGGACGTGAGCTATGGCATGTTATGGTCACTAGTCAAAAGGCAATCTGCCTTTTGACTCTACATTGGTCTTGTTGTCTAGATTAGTGTTTCCAGCTGGCGTTCAAAGTATGACCAGTTGTAGGATGTAGTATAAAGTATCTTAAGCACTTTTATCTTTAGATAATCTTTGTAACACTTGTAAGAACTTGAGAGTAATATATGATATTCTTGAAAACCATATATTATCTTGTTCTTGTGCTTGTTCTTTACTTGTGTTCTTTGTTTAACCATAAGACCGGTTTCCTATTTGATCTGTTAAGTGTTCTAACACTCTCCAAACATTGTAAAACTTTTGTATTGACCACCATTCAACGGTAGCTTATTTCTTTTGTTAACAACGTAAGTAATAAGTAATGTTTGTCAAAAGAGCAAACAAGTGTTAAGCACATTATGATTAGTTGTTAACCGATAAAACATGTTTAATATTGTTTAATATGATTTAAGTATTAATATAAACTTAATATATAGAAGTAAGAATGCAAGGTACGTGAAGTTATTTAGATGCTTCTATTCAAATTAAAATGTTAGTTCTATAAAATTTTATTGTATCATATGATTATAATAATTATATGGTTATGGAAAGTATCTAAATTACTAATTTTTTATTTGAGGTGTTAGTCGTCGGACTCAACATTTTACCAATAGTATTTTCCTAATACATTGATTCGTGATTCGTTTTTGTATTATGTTGTCTGTATGTTATTTTCATACATCTACTCTCATATGATAACCACATGACCTAACTTAACGATGTAAACTAACGATTGGTAACTAAAGGGCCAAGGGTGAAACAAACAATATACATAAAAGTTGTTCATTGTAATTAGTAAAGATAAAAGTTAAAAAGTAAAATTAGTTATACAGATAAAGGTTCTTTTATGTAATTTACTCTTAAATATACAACCACCTAATTAGTCGTTTAGGTGATAAGGATATTATGATTAGTCGAGTATTTACATGTAGATAGTTCAATGTCCCGATAATTACTACAGAGAATAAATTTCACTATGATGCTGAAATGGTTATGTTGTTAAATTAATCATAATATTCTGGTCTAAGTATAACTTGGAAGACGCTCAAAATATATACTAACGTCTAAGCCTATATCTAGAAATCTCAAGGTTACACTTACCGATACAAAACATCGAAATCCTTCCACGAAAACATGGGGGAAACAATCATGAAGCCCAGCCTCAAGTGTTCTGACACTAAATTGGGTTTTAAACCCTGTTATTGTTGGGAGATTAATTCTTATTTATCACAAGTTGGTGATAAGGATGATTTAAATAAAAGGATAATATGAAGTTTGGATAGAATCTTAGTTAATAGTATTAGTTTGTTATTAAAAGATATAATTGGTTAAATATAAATACCGAGTTACGGTAGATGTTGTAATCAAGTTTTGAGTGATTTTCTTTGTTGCTAAAAGTCTTTGGAGAGTTATTCCAGAACTTGTTTTCTATACCGATCCGGGACTTGAATTAGTATCAGAGCTTGGTGGAATCAAGAACTAAGTTCAAGGTGCCCGGGATTGATACCAAGATCTAGTCGTCGCGTGGAAGCCTATCGTTGTCGTAAAAAGATCTAGGGATTGTAGACCGATTGCTTCAAGAAGCCGTCGTTGATCTTGTTTATCGATTCTGGGAACTGGGGAACCAAAGTCGAAGTTTAGCGACCATATGTTGTTGTCGTCAGAGGATCAAGTCAGCTTGTTTTCTAAAGAAATTAACTCTAGTCACCAATCCTAAGTACTGGATCGAGAACATCTGAACCAAAGACCATTGATCTGTTGGATTATGTACGGGTTCGATGACTTCACGTTGCCAACTGAGCTATGACCCGTAAGAGTTATACCTTGGGCAACGAACATTAAAGTCCACTTAATTTAATTAACTGGTGTTTACGAACTATATTGGGTTTTCATAATTTATAATAGTTATAAATTATTTTATTAAAAAATTTAAACGTTAAACGTTATTGTTTTGGGTTTTACTTATCACGTGGGCTAATATTAATTTGACCGGGCTTGGGCCCATGAGTAGATTAATATTAGTTAAATTAGTTAATTAGGATTTTTTTTTTAAAATGAAAAACCTAATGATCCATTCATATAAATGCCTTAAATGCAAAACAAATGAATCAACTTTTTGATTCAATTTTGACGGCAGCAAAGGAAAAAGATGGATTTCCTTTTGTTTTCTTTTTCACCGTATGAAGCCTAAAAGGATCCGCCGCCACCACATCTTTGCCGGCAACCAACACCCAACAACTACTTCCGGCACACTAATTGCTGTGTCTCACTTTGTTGCGCCTGTTCTAGCCACGACCGAGTTCGCAAGTTTGTGATCGTTCATAATTCTAGAAATAGTTCGTTGATCCCTCGGTGTCTCAAACGGTTATATATTAACCAATGTATATTATATCTCATCAGTAGGTTAATATTATTCTGTATTTGTATTGTTTGTAACTCAGATCCTGTCGGATTCACTTATGGTATTTTCCTTACTACTCCCTGCGTTATATATTATTAATATGATTAATAATTACTTCAAAATCGTTTTGGTAAAATAAACCTAACCAAGATACCACTGAACCCAACAGTGGTATCAGAGTCACGCTTACAACATGCAAATCGGATCCAGTCTGTTAATCGGTTATAGATCACAAACTTTAAAATTATTTAAAGTTTATGATTATATTATTAAGAGCAATTATATATTTTTGGTTACATATTTATTAACCAAAAGATTGCCCGTTTTATTTTCAAAAAAAAATTAATTTGAATTTCAAAACTTAAAACTTAATAATTTTAAATTAAAAATTAATTATCTATTTAAAAAGATAACTAGATAAGTTTTCAAATTTAAAATTAGTTTAAATTTCAAAACTTAAAACTTAATAATTTAAAATTATCAACTTAAAATCGGTTGTCTATCTCGCCACAAACCTCGTTTTAATAGGGTATTAAAATTTGGTGTCTCGAGAGATGAAAGGGTTCGTCATTTATTATCACGAACTGAATATTGTAAAACTGGTTTTTACAATGCACGTATGACTTAGTTATACGTTGTGTTTGACCCTATTCGGTAAACACTAAAATTGGATCCCATAGATAAAATTAGTAGTCTATGCCACCCTACTATAAGGAACACTTGGAACATTAAGTGTTTGGAGCCACAGCACCGCACTTGATATGTAGTTTATTCTTCCAAGATGTAAGGGTTTCGTTGACACATCCTATCCACATATATCTATTTTAGGATGACTATTACTTTTCTCTCTTGTTACGTGCCACAGCTGTCTAGAGAGAAAAGTGGGCATAGATGAGGCTAAACGTATCAATGCATTGACAAATGTTGTCGTTGCGGCCTCATACCCGAGAGTTGTGCAATTTTCACAATTGATAAGTGTTGTCAGTCTGCCTAGTAATTTATGTTGCGTGCCCCAGCTGCCTTTAGTAACCGACCAAGCCAGATTCTCATTTCTTATTTAAAATTACTGTAAATGGGTTATTAATTAAAATAAGGTAATAATACATCGAAAATACTAATCAATTTAAACAGATGTCTTCAGAAACCAATAACTCCTTCATTCTTAAGTCTATACTTGAGAAAGAGAAACTTGATAACACCAACTTTCTTGCATGGCACCGCAATCTGAGAATTGTTCTCAAGATGGTGAAAAAGCTCTTTGTTTTAGATAGCGTTGTTCCCAACGAGCCTGAAAATAATACGGTCGCTGCTCGTAAAACTTGGAAAAAATTTAAGGAGGTTGCCGATAAGGTAGCCTGCCTTATGCTAGCCACCATGTCCCCTGATCTCCGGAAGAACATGGAGGACATGGATGCATTTGACATGATTGAGCAAGAAACAAGCCCGACAAGAGCGCTATGATACCATGAAGCAGCTTATATCCTGCAAAATGCAAGAAGGCGCATCTGTTAGTGCCCATGTGCTTAAAATGAAAGGGTACATCGACCAAATGGCCAAACTTGGTTATCCTATACAGGATGAAATGGCAGCAGCTTCATCTTGAACTCCCTGCCTAGTTCTTACGACCAGTTCGTAATGAACTTTAATATGAATGAATGAGTTAAGAGTGTAGCCGAACTACACGGCATGCTTAAAACTGCTGAGCAAAACATACCAGGTAAAGCCAGTCAAATGTTGATGGTCCGATCTACTGGTGTTAGGAAGCCAAACCCCAAGAAGAAAGCTTATAACAGTAAGGGTAAAGGTAAAGTTGTTGCTGCCAAGCCTACCACCAACAACAAACAGCTGGTTAAAAACAAAGCAGCACCCCCTCCTAAGGAGCGCCACTGCTTTGAATGTAATAAGATGGGGCACTGGAGACGTAACTGTCCTGACTATCTAGCCAAGTTGAAGGCGAAGAAGGCCAATGGTGAAGGCTCTTCTTCAGGTATTCTGATTTATGTTATTGAACTTTTCACTGTTTCTAGCAACACATGGGTATTTGATACTGGATGTGGTTATCACATCATTAATGTCTTGTAGGAGCCTGAAAAGTGGAAGAAACTGAAACAAGGCGACATGGAGCTCATTGTTGGTGATGGGAAAAGATTACCAGTTCTTGCAACTGGAACATATTATCTTTCTTGTCCATCTAGCCTTGTAATTACTTTAGATAATTGTTTGTATGCTCTTGGTTTGACCAAAAACATTATTTCAGTTTCTTTATTGTTTGAACAAGGATTCAAGTACATTTTTAATGATTCTTTTATTTCTGCCTACTTGAATAATGTCTTTTATTTTGAGGCTAAACCTCGAAGTGGTATTTATAAGATTGATATTCAAATAAACAATAACATATATAATCATACTAAACGTATCAAATCTAGAATTAACAATACGTTTCTATGGCATTGTAGACATGGCCACATAAGCAAGGCTTGGGTGAAAAGACTTCAGTCTGAAGGGATTCTTGAATCCACAGGACATGAATCTTTTGATGAATGCGAATCTTGCTTAGCTGGCAAACTCACAAAGGATCGTTTCACCCACGTTGGTGAACGGGTCAAGGATCTGTTAGCACTTATACATTCTGATGTATGTGGTCCTTTCAGAACCATGTCTAAAAATCATGAAAGATACTTCGTTACGTTTATTGACGATTATAGTTGATACGCCTATGTCTACCTTATGAAGCATAGACATGAAACCTTTGAAAAGTTCAAAGAGTTTCAGAACGAAGTAGAAAACCAACTTGGTAAGACTATCAAGGTACTTCGATCAGATTGAGGTGGAGAATACCTAAGCTAAGAGTTCACTAATCATCTAAAGGAACGTGGAATTGTTTCACAGTTCACTCCACCTGGCACACCCCAACTTAATGGCGTGAGTGAGAGGAGAAATCGAACCCTGCTTAATATGGTTCAATCGATGATGTATAGAACTAACTTACCTCACTCCTTTTGGAGTTATGCTCTTATGACCGCCGCCCGCCTTGTCAATCTGGCACCGACTAAGAAGGTATACAAAACTCCATATGAGATATGGCATGGGTCTAAACCTAATTTGTCTTACCTTAGAGTATGGGGTGTGATGCTTATGTCACCAGCGAGTCTGATGACAAGCTAGATCCTCGAGGCAAAAAAGTTATTTTCGTCGGATACTATAATAGAAGTGGATACTACTATGCAAATATGATTTCCATCAAAAGGAAGGCACATTTCCTCATGAAAGAGTTTCTTGATCGAGGAACTGGAAGTAATATTATGGATCTTGAAGAAATTCGAGAACCACAAAAAAACGCTGATGTAGTCGGTGCGTCTGAACAACAAGAAATTGTTGTTGATTCAGACATAAACACAAGCGTTCATAGAAGTAGCAGAACTCGCAAAGAACCTAATAGATATCTTTGGAATCTAAAGGGTCCCGAGGTTCTGGTAGTAGCTGATTCTGGTGATGAACCTACTTACTACAAATCTGCTATTTCAGATCCAAAATCTGTGAAATGGCTAGATGCCATGAACGCCGAGATGCAATCCATGCGAGACAATCAAGTCTGGGACTTGGTTGAGCTACCCCTCGGTTCACGGATAGTAGGGAGCAAGTGGCTTTTCAAGAGAAAAACTGACATGCGTGGAAATATACACACTTATAAAGCACGGCTAGTTGCGAAAGGTTTCACTCGAACTCAAGGTATTGACTATGGTGAAACTTTCTCACCTGTTGCTATGATTAAATCAATCAGGATATTGCTTGCCATAGCTGCGTACAATGATTATGAGATATGGCAAATGGATGTCAAAACCGCTTTTCTAAATGGACATCTCTCTGAAGATATTTATATGGTTCAGCCTGATGGTTTTGTCGATCCACAATATCCAAATAAGGTGTGCACACTGAATAAGTCTATTTATGGACTTAAACAGGCATCTCGTAGCTGGAATCTTCATTTTGATCAGAGAATCGTGGAATTTGGTTTTGTCAAAAGTGAAGATGAGCTTTGTGTTTACAGGAAGACTAGTGGGAGCACTATATCATTCCTCATATTGTATGTGGATGATATACTGATCATTGGAAACAATATCCCAATGCTTAACAGAGTTAAAATTTGGTTGGGAGCTTGTTTCGCAATGAAAGATCTTGGAGAAGCTGCTTACATTCTAGGAATCAAGATCTATAGGGATAGATCTAAGCGGCTTCTAGGGCTTAGTCAAAGCACATACATAGACAAAATGATGACACGCTTTAAGATGGAAAACTCCAAGAAAGGAGGTGTTCCGATGACTAAAGGTATCGTGTTAAACAAATCTCAATCTCCTTCAACGAACATTAATATAAAGCAAATGGAAAAGGTTCCACATGGTTCAGCGATTAGTTCCATCATGTATGCTATGTTGTGCACTAGACCTGACGTCTCGTATACTTTAAGCATTACTAGACGTTATCAGCAGAACCCTGGCTTTGCCTATTGGACTGTAGTTAAGAGCATTCTAAAGTACTTGAGAAGGACTAAAGACATGTTTTTAATATTTGGAGGAGTTGAAGAACAGCTCACTGTAAGATGTTACACTGATGCTAGTTTTCAAACTGACCGAGATGATTCTCGCTCATAATCTGGTTTTGTATTCACACTCAATGGTGGAGCTATCTCTTGGAAAAGTTCCAAGCAAAGTGTGGTGGCAGATTCCACTACTGAATCTGAATACATTGCAGCATCAGATGCTGCAAAGGAAGCTGCTTGGATGAAGAAGTTCATAGCCGATCTCGATGTGGTTCCAAGTAGTCAGCACCCAATCGAGATATTCTGTGATAACACATGTGCCATTGCTTAAGCCAAAGAGCCCAGATCTCATCATAGGGCCAAGCATATTCAGAGGAAGTTTCACTATATATGGGACATAGTGAAACAGGGAGACATCGTGATAAGCAAAATAGACACAGATCAAAACCTACCAGACCCGTTTACTAAGCCCATGACTCAGGACAAGCATGATCAGCATAGGGATGCGATCGGGCTTAGATTAGCTAGTGATACGTTTTGATTTAGTATTTGGATGTATGAACTTTTAACAATTATACTTTTGAATTCATTTTCATTTACTGATTTAAGTGCTATTATGAATCTTATAACTGTGATCGATTTTAATACGTTTAATCCATGAATATTGTATTCTAAATTATTCGTAGTTGGTCAGACTTGTGGGAACAATTCTGAATTAAGACAATTCTGAATTTAGACTTAAGGAGTTGACTTTTAAATTCACAGACCTCATTATGAATGACGTTGGATGTAACTCGCCACAACCCATCTTTATTATAAGATGCTTTGCTACTGGTATACTTATTTAGTATCCTTTGACCTGAGGTGCATACTAGAACTTACGTTTGCCAGGGGTTATTCTTTGATCACTGTCAACCGCTGTCGCGTAACTGCCAGTCATAAAGGCTTTGGTTGGGAATAATTCTGAAGTTTAATAGGAGTTGTATGTAGTCAATAAGAGATTCTATATTCTTACATTATATGTAACAGTTAGACATCGTGGCGCCCTCGTTGATTCAAACTGGTGAAGTGTGAGGCCTTACCCAAACTGACTGTGTGTTTGATTGGACCATTTTGAATCTGGATTTAGAACAATAGTGATTGAGCTCCATAGGAAAATCAATCTCAATGACTCAATTGATGTCTTTTACAGAAAGGATAAATGACTATGATTACCATAAGTCTATTATCTTGTTATAGTAAGGTGTTACTAAAACAAGATCTTTTGGTTAATGACTTTAAACTGTCATATCTTGTTGGGGACAGCCATATGCAGCTAGAGCGTCACTGACTGTCTACATTAAGATTTAATCTAATACCGTCCAAGTGGGAGTTTGTTGGATTATGTAAGGGTTTGATGACTTCACGTTGCCAACTGAGCTATGACCCGTAAGAGTTACACATTGGGCAACGAACATTAAAGTCCACTTAACTAAATTAACTAGCGTTTACGAACTATATTGGGTTTTCATAATTTATAATAGTTATAAATTATTTTATTGAAACATTTAAACGTTAAACGTTATTGTTTTGGGTTTTACTTATCACGTGGGCTAATATTAATCTGACCGGGCTTGGGCCCATGAGTAGATTAATATTAGTTAAATTAGTTAATTAGGATTTTAAAAAAAAAGGAAAACCTAATGATCCATTCATATAAATGCCTTATATTCAAAACAAATGAATCAACTTTTTGATTCAATTTTGACGGCAGCAAAGGAAAAAGATAGATTTCCTTTTGTTTTCTTTTTCACCGTGTGAAGCCTAAAAGGATCCGCCGCCGCCACATCTTTTCTGGCAACTAACACCCAACAACTACTTCCGGCAGCACTAATTGCTGCGTCTCACTTTGTTGCGCCTGTTCTAGCCGCGACCGAGTTCACAAGTTTGTGATCGTTCGTAATTCTAGCAATAGTTCGTTGATCCCTCGGTGTTTTAAACGGTTATATATTAACCAAGGTATATTAGATCTCATCAGTAGGTTAATATTATTCTGTATTTGCATTGTTTGTAACCCAGATCCTGTCGGGTTCACTTTTGGTATTTTCTTTATTACTCCGCTGCGTTATATATTATTAATATGATTAATAATTACTTCAAAATCGTTTTAATAAAATAAACCTAACCAAGATACCACTGAATCTAACATGATCAATTAAAACCAATAACAGAAGCGTCCGATTGTTGAAGAAAAGCGCACAATCAGAACTCAAGAAGCCTTCTGTTAAAATAGGATTTTGCTGCCAAGTGAATTGGGATCTTAATATCAAGAGGGAAATTAATTAAATGTGATATTTGAATTAAAGATAGCTTGGTGACGTGAATAAGGACAAGAAGTATTGTTTTCTTCATCGCACGGGAAGGAGACTACTTGTTATCTTCTTGAAACATCGATCCAAAATAATAAAAACATGAACAAGCTGTTAGTTTTTGTTGATACGGAGATCGAGGCAATGCTTCATTATTGTTCATAATTGGAATTGATTTAGAACAGGAAGGTGAGAACCAAACAAGGACCTCTAAAAATACACCGTTGGTAGTTCGAAAGTAAAAGGAAACAAAAAAGAAAAAAACAGAGAAAAAAGGAGGCTGAAATTTGTTTCGTTTTTGTTTCGATATGGCAGTGAGATACAAGACCAAGAAGGTTATGAAAGATTGCAAGGTACAAGTCGGTGGCCGACGCACTGGGTCATCAACAAGTTTGTTGGGATCCAATATTAGAGCCCTCTCGAGGAGGATGTGATTCAATGATGATTCACGAAATCAAAGTTGTAGAGTTGCGAGTATTACTGCGATAAAAGACCTCGATGGTATGGTGTTGCTTGGAGAAAAATGCCTACCTAATACGATTCAGAAATTGGGGGGGGGGGGGTGATTGTTGGTGATAATTTCTAATCCAATTCACAAGTCGGTGAAGTTGGGGATCTAAATTGATAAGTTGGTTAAGTTAGATTTAATTCCTATAATTTTAATAATTAGTATTGTAGTCAAATAGACTTTAACAAGTTGGTTAGATCCTAAAGTTTAGCAATCCTAGTTATATTCAGATAGGTTTGGTTTTAGCCTATAATTACACAGCTAAGGTTTAGGGTTGTGTATGAGTTGTAATCAAGTTTTATGAGTGAACTTTTTATTGATTATAATAAATCATTAGAAGTTAGCTAATTGTTCTTTTTTTCTATATTGATTCTGGACTTGAATTGGTATCAAAGCTTGGTGTGATCAAAAACCAAGTTCAAGGTACCCGAATTGATACCAAGATCTAGTCGTTGCATGGAAGCTTGTCGTCGTCGTGAAGAGATCTAGGGCTGACCGCTTTTGCCAAGGAGAGATCTAGGGTTGATCAAAATCAACCGAGTAAAATCTAGGGCCAACCGGTCAAAGATGCCAAGAAAGATCTAGGGACTGCCAACTAATTTCTTCAAGAAGCTGACATCAATCTTGTTTATCATATCCGGGAACCAAGGAACCAGGGCCGTGTAGTATGTTGCCAAGAAAATAAAAAAAAAAACTCCAGCAAAGTAAAAACTATTCAAACGAGAGACAAGCCATTCAACACAACCACGTTCAAAAAAACCTTATATCAAACTTGTTGATCAAGAATACTAACCATAAGTTGTTGTCATTAAAGGATCAAGTCAATTGGTTTTTTAGGTTTTAAGAATATTCGTGGATTAAAGGAGAAGAATGGGTGATGCGCTTTTGGTTCAAACATGTAAGCGGTGATAAGGCACAAGTTAGTGTTGGATGTAATTGGGTCATCAACAAGTCGGTTGAGATCCAATATTTTAGCTCTCCCGAGAAGTATTTGTTTCAAAGATGATTCAAGAATTAAAGTTGAATAGCCACGAGTATTACTCGGGATAAAGAACCTTAGTGGTACGGTGTATCGAACCCAAGAAAAAAGAAGTGAAGATCAAGAAACTAAAAAGAATCAGAAAAACTTAGCTAATGATCAAATCCAAACTACCTGCAAGAATTAAGTTCACTGAGATAGGAGAACTAATTGGAGTTGAAGACCTCTCTTGTTCTAGTTGAGAATTAGGGGTTGATTGTTGGGAGATTAATTCTCATCTATCACAAGTTGGTGATAAGGATGATTTAAATAAAAGAATAATATCAAGTTTGGATCTAATCCTAGTTAATAGTATTAGTTTGTTATTAAAAGATATAATAGGTTAAATATAAACATTGAGTTATGGTAGATGTTTGTAATCAAGTTTTGAGTGATTTTTTTGGTTGCTAATAAAGTCTTTAGAGAGTTATTATAGATCTTGTTTTCTATACTGATCCGGGAGTTGAGTTATCAGAAAGCTCAGCCAACTAAATGTTTTTCACAACTTCATCACAGCTTAATCCACCATCATAACCCAAAGTCAGACAATCTAAAGTCGTAAAAAATCATTTTTTCCTTTATAATACAATAACTAAAATCAACTAATTTAAAGAATTCCATCGGAATCTCGATGATAAACACGTTAGGAACATTTCCATCTGATCAATTCTTAATTTTAGCCATTGATTTGTTTAAATTAAGTACAAATGAGCTTCAAAATGATGAGCAATATGAAGAAGATGCTGAAATTCCAACATGAAACGAAATCAAACAATCTAGAATAAAAGCCTAATGCTCTAATACCATTTGTAAGTCTTGGTGATGGTCATGGATCTTCATGTTTGACTCAAACCTTATCAAGCAACGTGCGGAATTCGTGCTCGGTGTCTCATGTACGTGATGACAAACAATATGCAATCAAGATCATTAACAACGATGTAATTTAAATGTTGATATTTATTCAATCACAAGGTTGTTTGGAGAATTTACATAAAAGAAAACTCTCTGATCAACAACCTCTCCAAAAGCTCTACAAGACCCCCTTTCTAAGCTACATAAAAGCTTATTTATAGAGTGAGAGACTTAGCAATCCCCCCCCCCTCCTAAGCGAATTTGTATAATTTCACCTAAATTACACTTCTATAATTTCTGTTAGTGCTTAACACTAGCAAACAATTACAGACTTTAACCAATTGAAAGCTATATATTTTATTACAATCACATACATGACAAAATAACTAAATATTATCATCTAAGCTGTTGTCACATAGAATGTTCCAACATAACTCTCGTAAGGCATAAATCTACGCCCATGCTTATTGTCATTTCGAGTTTTTAATTAATCTGCAAATATCATGCTTATTGCCATTTCGAGTTTTTAATTAATCTGCAAATATCAAAGAACCCAGGCCGAAGCCCACACCCCAATATTAAGTCCCTTACAGAGGTGTACAAACTGGGTTTCTTTAAAAAAATGGTTCGAGTTGGGAGCTGAACTCATTTGATCAAAGTGGGTCAAAGCCGACTTAAGGTGTAACCAGTTCAGGCTAGAAATCAGATTAGGAGGTGAGGAATCGAACTCTATACTAACCGGTTTGGGTTGGTTCCTATTTATAAAACTTAATAATTAAAATTCCACTTCTTATTTAAAAAACTTAAAAACTTATAAGTTAACGTACATAAAAAATACAAGTCCTAACATAATATATTTTTGACTTTTTATTGTTTATTCATAAAAAATCGTGTATCATCGTGATATTTTTATTCTTCGCTCTCCGAGCGCGAACTAATATGTAAGTATTCATCAAATGCTGATTCATTGTTGGTCAGCCCGGCGTCAATCCACCTTTTAGCTCGTCCTCGTATACCTCGGCTTCATATTCAATTCGTCTTCAAGTGATGATCTATGTTGTATTCTCGAACCACCATGTTGTTTGAAAATGAATCACAACCAACAAAAGATTAAGCACTTGATAAAACCACTTGAGAGTTTTTTTTTCTAATGTAACGACAATATTGGGCATTTTTGGAAATTTAGAGAGTAGAGAGTGTCTAAAAGTGCTCTGATTCAACTAAAACACGCATTACATATTTATACTAACTTAAAGGGAGTAAAAAAGTACAAAAAAATGGGTCTAACATTAAAAGACAAAATAACGGCTATTTTTTAAAAACGGAAAAACCAGTTTAGAAACAGAACCAATTTGAAACCGGTTTGTTGCGCATGGGTTAGGAACTAATACCGGACCCTCCTGTTTAATGTCATGCTGGGACGGTTTGGGTCAAACCATTTTAGGAGGTTATACCAGGTCCAATTTTTTTCCCTCCTCTTGTACTCTTTACAAGAAAGACAGAGTGGGGTTAGTTCAAACTTAAACCACATTTTTCAATACTTAAACAAAGAATTCATGTGTGAAATCAATTAGCATGTATATGTTATCAACAACCACGAATAAATTTTTTAGTATCCGTTCATTTAAAAAAAAACAATTTTGGAGCTTCAACTTGTTTGAACTGTTTCATCTTCTGCTATTGTAAAATAACCCGGCTTTAGTAGATTATCTAATGTTTCAGAATGCTGGAGCCAAACACCATTCTATTATATATATATATATATGTATGTAGAAACAATATACAGTTCCATGGTTGTCAATGAAATGCACAATGCATTTGGATCAAATGAATAATCTCGTTAACTAAAATTCCTGTAAAATTTTTAAAAAAGGGAAAGAAATAAAGACCTTCAGTCTGTTATATTGAAACACAACTTTGCTTCATCCCACGGACCATTAATCTCAAACTTATACTCTTGAATTCTGATCAACCAATAAGGACACACCAAGTTAACAAAAACCAACAGCCCCAACAACACAATAAACAGCACTTTATGCAACCTATAAACCCATGTCAATGTCATTGCCATCAACACAAACGAGGAAAAAAGGTGCAACCGGAATGAGTACTTCTTAAGGCAATATGTAACCAAAGGGGCAAAAAGAAAAACCTGCAGAGAAAACAATATTATGGCAAAAACAAGAAGCCTTGATGGAAGGCGAGACGCGATCAACAGTGAAGCTACAATTGAAGCGTTTAAAGAGATATTGCTTGTTAAGTTCGGATTTTCTAGGGCTACAGGAGCTTTTACAGTTGATCCAGAATAATTATGCAGAAACAGATGGAGGATAACAAGTGATGTTGTCAAAGCCCATATAGAATCAGAGCTGATTGACCTGGTCAATGTGTGGTATATTGGAGACAAGATATACAAACCCGTTGTGAAAAAAGAGATTTTAATTGCGTAACTGAGTAAGAGGTTGAATGAAAGCATTTTGGTGGTTAAGAGAAGAATAAAGAAGCCAGATCCAACAAGGGTAATATCAAGAACTATTAGAAAGTTTTCTGTTATTGTGGAGTTAAGCGTGTAGGTCCAAACTAAAACGACAAGCGCTACAATGCAAAGGTACTGAGAAATAGAAACTGAATCCAGCATCACTTTTAGCATGTCTCGTTTAACAACATTTGCATTCATGACCATTTCCTGAAGGAAAGTGTCATCCGTGTGATTATCATCAAATCCTGGCTGCATACCTCCATAAGCCACTTTTCTCCATCTCCTCTGTGCTCTTTCCATTGTTAAAATATGCCTATTTATCTGTTACAAATCATCAGAATACATTCATCAAATTCATTGGATACGGGTTTGATTACTTGTAATGCCACATTCATATATTCAATTTGCGTATCTTTCTACATAAGTAAATTCAAATAGTATATTCCACAACTGGCAACCGATGTAATTCACGGTCCGACAGGCAACAATGTTGGATTCCATTGTCTATGTAGGGTATTTTACGATGATAACACAAGGAGGTGGTAATAATAGTCCACACCGGTAACACAAAAATGAAGCATAACATAAACAACAGAGATTCAACAACAAAAATGAACTTAGAATTATGAAAATCAAGAATCAAGATATGATCTTTTATTTCAAAATGAATATCCCTAAACCAAACAACTGTTCAAAATAGATGAAGAAACTAAGGGCATACCCATAACCCAATCAGTTAAACCTAAGATGTTAAAAACATATCAAATGAACATACTTTGCCCAAATCATCTAAATTACAGTCAAATCTAATGCAAACAAAGATCTACACTCAAATGACCAACAATCATCAAATAACCTCCTAGTTCAATATATTTATGGAATACATCAAAGCGTAGTTGTGAGAAGCAGTTAATAACATCGAATTACCTGTTCCACAGTAGTCGCGTAAGAGCAAAATCAATTTCTTATGTAGGAGTTAGAGGTTAAGGTCAATCACTCTGAAACCCTAACTTGATTGAGATTGTTCCCTTAAACAAGCGTCGCGATGTCCGCTGGAAAGAAAGTAAAAGAAAGAATCGTAGTAGTTATACCATGTATCGGTGGCTAGACGATAAAAATCTTTTATAATGTTTGATAACGTGATAGTTTGTTTTTTTTTAACATTTAATTTTTTAATTTTTAAAAAATTAAAAAATTATTTTATAGTATTTGATAATTTGATGATTATAAGAAAATAAATTAATAAGTCAGTCCATACTAACTTATTAACTTATTAAAAAAATTAATAAATCAATAAGTTGTTTTATAAACAATCCCAAACACCCCCGATATGATTCTTTTTATTTGATAAATACTTCTGGTTTCACATATGTTGCTAATTAAAAACAAAACCAATAACCTACGACAATTGCTAAATCATTATTTAAATGATATTAATTATTACTTTTTTTTTATGTATATTAGTTTTGAATATTAACAAATAGAGGCTCTCTTAAATTAATTTATTTGTAATGTTTCAATACTATTACCAAAGAATTTTATTGGTTGGAGTGGTTTGACATCTGGACTTTAAACCAACTAACCATCTTCTAATCCATAGGTATCGCTTTTGATTTATGTTTTTTTTACGTTGTAATGTGTTAGTCGTATAATTTTTTATTATCTATATCAAACTGTCATGACTTCGTGTGTAAAAATTTTACGTATTCAACCATGTTAATGTTTCCAACTCAACACGCACAACAAGATTCGTAAAAGCATACTAGTTCTAACATCGTCCTACTTCAACAAGCTTCGTACATATGCTTCAATACAAATAGTGTTAAGCGTCTAGCAACACCTCACTACCCTAACAAAGTCTGATACTTTAATATAATCCTGACATCACCAATAAACAAAAAACTCTTTGTTCAAACATTCAGTGTCACACCTCCAATTATAGCGAAAACACGAGGACGTAACGGACGGAATCGTCATAACACATTGATCGTTAAAAAAGATGCGTTAACTGAAAAAACCAATGTGTCATGACGTCACCGACACAATGGAGACTTGTGTCGTAGTTAGTCAATTCCACGACAAAACATAGTCAACAAACAAAATAAATATGAATCCCACAACACGGGAACAAGTAAACGAAAACATGATCAACAAAGATAATCCAAAACAAAACATAATTGTCAGAAACGCCCAAGCAAGTCTAAAACACATTTTCTTAAAGTCATCACTAAGGCAGCAACTCTAGCTACACTCGATAATTGTTACCTGAAAAGTTATGCTCAAAAGGTCAGCATGTGTAAGGCTCCGTTCCGGGAAACCCCATAGTTGGATTTGGACATCAGAAACACAAGTTCTCGAACATCAAATTTCATTAATATACGCAGCGGAACGTACAAAATTTCAATCGTTTAACATTTACATCAAAAGATCACTTTAGCTATCTAACTAAAGCTCTATGCCGGGATGCCGGTCTCGATCATATGTCAGGTAGCTCTCTCCCATCCATGCCAAGCTCACCCCCAAAAATGTATAGCATACCTGTCAATCTAATATGCATACAAAAGTCAGCGACGCTGAGTGAGCTCTAGGTTTACTTTAACAAAACAGTCTCATACATTAACATCATAAAAACTTTAACCTCGTTCAATATCAACATCGTCATCGAACTCGTTCGATAACCAAACTTTAACGTTACCCTCACATTAACAATTACCTTAGCATCGCATTACCCGTACATTATCTTTTTACTTTAGCTTAATCATTTACTTTATCTTTTGAACTTAGCATGAAGCTTAGTTCCTTTACCAGGTGAGAACACAACAATGTCATTTCTCCTTTAGCTGCACGGGCATACCCAAAGTATACCCTTATGTGAGCACACCGACGTGTAGCTCCTATGCCAGAATGCACCAAGCATATCTCCTTTAACGGCACGGGCATACCCAAAGTATACCCCTATGTGAGCACACCGACGTGTAGCTCCTATGCGAGAATGCACCAAGCATATCTCCTTTAACGACACTGGCATACCCAAAGTATACCCCTATGTGAGCACACCGACGTGTAGCTCCTATGCGAGAATGCACGAAGCATATCTCCTTTAACGGCACGGACATACCCAAAGTATACCCCTATGTGAGCACAACGACGTATAGATCCTATGCGAGAATGCACCCAACATATCTCCTTTAACAGCACGGGCATACCCAAAGTATACCCCTATGTGAGCACACCTACGTGTAGCTGCTATGCGAGAATGCACGAAGCATATCTCCTTTAACGGCATGGGCATACCCAAAGTATACCCCTATGTGAGCACGCCGACGTGTAGCTCCTATGCGAGAATGCACGAAGCATATCTCCTTTAACGGCACGGGCATACCCAAAGTATACCCCTATGTGAGCACACCGACGTATAGCTCCTATGCGAGAATGCACCAAACATATCTCCTTTAACGGCACGAGCATACCTAAAGTATACCCCTATGTGAGCACACCGACGTGTAGCTCCTATGCGAGAATGCACGAATACAATTCTCCTATCAGTTGCTTGCAAGACTTCTTTAGCGCTTTAGCATTTTCACAGCTGTGCTTTATCGAGTAGCATGGTAACTGTTCTTTAGCATTTCACATGTGAATTATCATCGTTTTTTAGCCTTTAACTAACATGATATATATATATATATATATATATATATATATATATATATATATATATATATATATATATATATTGTATCCACATACGTACATGAATTCTTTAGCATTAAGTTCATTATTAAGTCATTATTAACGCACGCTTACGGGGTAACATAACACGTAACAGTCCAAAGTTTTCGCGCGAGAACCCACATTCGCGCGAGAACTTCTTACTTCGGGCGACAACTCCTCCTTCACACGAGAATATCATCATTCGCGCGAGAACTTCATCATTCACTCGAGAACATCATCATTCGCGCGAGAACTTTCAAAAGATATCCGTTAGCCGCCAAAATCACATTTCGTGCGAGAACTTACCTCTTGCGCGATAACTTTTTGCTGTACACAACTTTATCCACAATTTATCGCTCCATTAACCACTTTAACACCCAAAACATGCAATAATAGTTATAAACATCATTCTTTTTGCAAAACATTCGTTTAGGTATGCATATTAGCCCCAAAACATGATAAAACACGTAAAAGAGGGGACTAGAACTCACCTTACGATATCTTTGCACACGAATAACACAAAACCGAGAGTGTTTTGAGCCAAAAGCTACATAATGATTGTGCAATATCATTGCATTCGGTTCATACATGCATAAATACATCGAATATCGACAAACACATACCTTAGACACCACCTAACACCAACGCCTTTCTTCACAAGCACAACAGCAGGACTTTTCGCATGAAGTAGAGAAGATTGGGTGCATGGGCCTATCTATAGTGTCTCTCTCTCCTCGCAGCTGTTCTCACGCGAAAACTTCTATTCGCGCGAAAACTGCCTCGACACTAGAACTTTATCACTCGCGCGAGAACTCTCTCTCTCGCGCGAGAACTTCGCCTTCAATCAAAAATTCGGGGCGTTACAAGTCCACCCCTCTTAATTGGGTTTCATCCCCGAAACCAGTCATTCCTCAAACAACTAAGGATAATGCTGTTTCATCTCATCTTCGGACTCCCAAGTGGACTCCGACCCCTTTCTATGCTTCCAATGCACTTAGACGAGTGGAACTACTTTATTCCTTAGTTGCTTCTCCTTTCTGTCTATTATTGCTACGGGATGTTCCACGTAGTTCAGTCTTTCATCAATCTCCACATCTTCCAGTCGAACATGAGCGTCTTCTTCCACTAGACACTTACGCAGATGTGATACGTGGAAGGTAGGATGTATTCCACTCAATGCATCTGGTAATTCCAGCCTATACGCCACTTCCCCCACACGGGCTATGATCCGAAAAGGCCCAATAAATCGATGGCTCAACTTTCCTCTCTTTCGAAATCGAATGATTCCTTTCCAAGGTGACACCTTTAGCATCACTCTATCACCGACATTAAACTCAATTGGTCTTCCACGTTTGTTGGCATTGGATTTTTGTCTATCCTTAGCGGCTTTCGTGAAGGATTTAATCCTGACCAACTTCTCGTTGATAGTCTCGATGACCTCGATACTACCCAACTCCTTCTGTCTGATTTCCCTCCAACATAACGGGGTCCTACACTTTCGGCCATACAACATCTCATACGGGGGCATACCAATACTGGCATGGTAGTTGTTATTGAATGAGAACTCCGCCAATGGTAGATGACTATCCCAGCTCCCACCAAAGTCGACAATACACGCCCAAAGCATGTCTTCCAAGGTCTAGATAGTCCTTTCGGATTGGCTGTCTGTCTGTGGGTGGTATGTTGTACTGATGTGCAGTCTAGTTCCCATCACGTCATTGAACTTCTTCCAAAATTTGGATGTAAACCGCGTATCCCTATCGGAGACAATCGACACCGGCACACCATGACGGGCAACTATCTCATTGATGAACACTTCTGTAGGAACCTCTGAGGTTATGAGGCTGATGCAACCAAAGGATACCAAAACAACCAAGTCTTCCAACATGCACTAAGAAACAAAGAAGAACTAGCTTCGGAAGTTTTACACACTCAAGTAAAATGCTAAGTGTAACATCTTCCGAAGCCAATGTTCAGAAGAAACTACTGACGAAACTTTACACTAAGTGTCAAGTCTTCCGAAGCCAAAGACTCAACTCATCCGAAGGTTAAAGATGAAGTCTTTTGAAGCTCTCAAGACAAAGTCTTCCAAAGCTGAATAAAGACAAGACTGATTACTTTAGAAGAGAGAGAAAAAACACCTTTTCTGTCAACTTTATCATAAAGCAACCCCCTGTCCGCTGCATGCTCTGGTGGTTCACCAACTATCATAAGTTGGTGAAACTTCCATGCTTTATGATAAAGTAGATACGGTCTTTGTCTGTAAGTTTCTGTATTTGTTTCTTTTTGGTTTTTTGTAATAGGAAAGTCAGTCAGCTATGGCCTGTCATAGTCACTAGTCAAAAGGCAATCTGTCTTTTGACTTTAGGCTGATCTTGTTGTCTAGATTAGTGACATCCAACTTTTTTTTTGCATATTGACGGTTGTAGGTTTAGTATAAAGAGTCAAAGGTTCTTGTATTTCATAGATCAGTGCAAACACTTGTAATAGAACCTAAGAAGCAATATACTACTTCCTTGAAAATTATTTCTTGTGTTCTTGCTCTTACTTTACTTGTGTTGTGCATTGTATCATCAGTTTAAGTTCTAAGTTCCCCATTTGAATTGTTAAGTGATCCTAAAGATCCTCCTAAGTGTGTTAACTAAGTGCAAAGTCCCTTTTAATGGTCCTGCATTTGGTATCAGAGCACTCCAGGCTCTTGTTTGCAAGATCTCACCATCTTCAAAACCTCTTAGTAACACACATCACTTAACTCTTCAAATGGCAGCTATCTCTAAAGCTCATATGGAAACTGGAACAATGACAAAGTCCCCAGTAATAACTCTTGAGGATTTTGACACTTGGTGTCAAAGAATGGAAGGCTTTATCAAGTCTCAAGATTCCAGGATGTGGGAGTCTGTTGTCCATGGACCTCATGTACCAGGCACCACTTCAGTTGCTGGTGGTGGTGGCATGATACCAAAGGAGAGGGCTGACTTTTCTGATGAAGATTGGAAAAGAATTGATATTGATCAGAAAGCCATGACAGCCCTCCAAACTGCTCTTCCAAACTCCATCTACAGAGGTTTCAAGAAGTGCAAGACCGCCAAACAGCTATGGGATGCACTGAAACTTATGTATGTGGGTTCAAATGAAGCCAAGGAGAACAAAAAAGATCTCCTGAAGCAGCAGTTTGAAAATTTCACCTTCAAAACAGATGAAACCATGACTCAACAATACTTCAGGTATGTTGAGATTGTGGATATTCTGGCTGATGTTAGGGTGACCATTGAGAACAGGGATATTGTAAGGAAGTTCATGTCCTCTCTTCCAAGACAACGGACACACTATTGTGTGGTCATTAAGAGGACTGAAAACCTCAAGACCCTCACTCTCACTGAGCTGTATGGGATACTCAGTGGATACCAGATGGAGATGAGCATGCAAAATTCATCTGGTAACTCCAACACTCACCAGAGTTCAGCCCTTAATGTGGTTGAAAGGGATAGCAGAGAACCACAACATCATCTTATCTGCTACCCTGAGACTTCACAAAAGGGTCCTTTCATCACCTTCCCGGAGACACCCAGAGAGAGCTACATCCAAGGAAGTCCCTTCCAAGAGACAAGCTCCTCTCAAGCTTTTGTTTCCACTGATGAAAGTTCAAGCAACTTTCTTTTTACTCTTGAAGACCTGGACTGTATCCATCCAGATGATCTGAAATATATGGAGATAGTCCAGCAGATGGCTCTTCTCACTCACAGAGCCCAGAAATTCTACAAGAGGACTAGGAGAAGGTTTCCTAGCAATGCTGCTAGTGGCAAGTTTGGACTGGACAAGAGCAAAGTCAAGTGTTACAACTGTAACCAGATGGGACACTTTGCTAGAGAATGCAAGGCACCCAAATCAAATGGTGGCCAAGCCTCATCCAGGCCAAACTACACTGAAGGAGGGCACCAGAATAAGAAGCCAAGATAGCAAGCTACAGTTGCTGTTGAAGAAGGAGGCTTTGATTGGAGCTTTCAAGCTGAAGATGCATCTCCAAACCAAGCACTCATGGCTGACTACGATGAAGGCAAGGTACTTGAACATCTTTGCTCTCCTGATTGTATTGCTAAAGTAAACAGATACAGGTCCTACAACTTGGAAATAAGATCTGATATTGAGTCCTTGAATATTTTAAAAGCTGATTTTAAAAGAGCTGAAAATGACTATAAACTTAAGATAGAAGATCTAGAGAAAACAGTTTCAACTCTTAAACATGAGCAAACAAATTACAGGACTCAAATTAAGGATCTCATTACCAAGTTGACTGAATGCCAGGCTGAGCTTGTGATCAGCAAAGCCAGGGCAGAAAAATGTGTTCTTGAAGAGGAAACCTTCAAGAACATGATATCCTCATCTCTGCATGCAAAAGTGTGTTATCAGAACAAGCCGGGACTGGGATCTAGTGAGATAGCTCCTTCACACTCTCTACTATCAGTTAGATCTCCAAGGTGTGGAACTGGTCAAGATGAGCTTCCATCCATAGACCCCAGTGATGAAGAGGATGAAGAGGAGAAGGTGAGGGATGACTTTGAGGTGAGTGAAGAGAGTCAATCCAAAAAGGGTCACCATGCTCCTGAGGAAAAAGAAGCTGGTTTGAGCAAAACCAAAAGGAAGAACTTGATCAGAAGAGCAAAGAGAAGATCAAGAAAAGCTCAAGAGGTCAAGACCACCTTTGATCCCAAACAGAAACAAGTATTTGTCTCTGCAGGGTTCAAGGTGATAAAAGCTCAAGATCCTGCCAAGAATTCTAGTACCAAGAGTTCTACTTCAGTTTCAACTCACTCCAGCAACAGCAAGAAGATTGATTAGCTATGTGTCACTGCTACACAGCCTGAACCATCCATTTCTAAAAGCAAGCTTCACCCTAAGAAGCCTGCTGCATCATCTAAAAAGGTGAAAGAGAAAAGGAAAGTGTTCAAGCTCAGTCTTCTTTGGAAAAGAAGGCTCTCATAAGAAAAGATTTAGATTGTGTTATGTGTGGTAGTACCTCACATCTGGCTAAGGATTGTCAATACAATCCAAAGGGTACTATCCACATGATCAAGAAGAAAACTTCTGAGAGGAAGAAGAAACAAACAGCTTCGGAAGGAAAATCTTTTCCTTCGGAAGCTCCAAAATGAAGAAAAAGGCAAATGAACCATTGCCTTCGGAAGGAAAATTGGTCTTGAAAGAAAGGAATGCTTCCAAAGTACTGAGGCCTACTACAGTGAAAGCAAGATCTTCCGAAGGATCAGTCTCCAAAGCTTCCGAAGCCACAAAAGCTTCCGAAGCATTGAAGGTCAAGCCCAATCTTTCAAATGTGGTGTGGAAGATGAAGGAAGACCATGTGGCTAAAAGTTCATCATCAGAAACAACAAAGGATCCCCAAAGCCTGAGCATAGGATCTATTACTGTTTCATTGCCTTTAACTCATTCTAATAAGCCCAAGACCAATAAGGCTTGGGTTTCCAAATGTAACTAAATCATCTCTTTTTGTGCAGGGACAGCTAAAGACCAACAAAAATATCTGGATTGTTGATAGTGGCTGCGCCAGGCACATGACTGGCAATGAGTCCTTGCTTCAAAACTTTGAAAGGATTGATAGAGGACCAGTTGCTTTTGGGGGAGATACAGGAGGTTACATTACTGGCAGGGGCAAGGTTACAAATGGTAAGCTCAGCATTAAGAAGGTAAACTTTGTCAAAGAGCTTGGATACAATCTTCTGAGTGTGTCCCAATTTTGTGACCAAAAGCATCACATGCTCTTTACTGAGCATGAGTGCATTGTTCTCAAGCCCGAGGTTTGACATTCCTCCTGAGCATATTTTGCTTAGAGCCCCCAGGAGAGGGAACATGTATAAGATGGACTTGCAGGAAGCATCTCCATCTGGAGAGGTTTCTTGCTTTCTATCTAAAGCAAATAGTGATGAGTCTTTCCTTTGGCATAAGAGAATGTGCCATGCAAACTTTAAAAACATGAATAAATTGATTAAGAATGATTTGGTAACTGGAATACCAAAGAAAGAGTTTACAAGTGATGACCACTGTGTTGCATGCCTGAAAGGGAAGCAACACAAAGTGTCTCACAAGCCAAAGGAAATGAACTCTATCACTACTCCCTTACACTTGTTACATATGGATCTGTTTGGCCCCACCAGTGTAATGAGTCTAGGAAGGACTTCATACTATTTAGTGATCATAAATGATTTCACAAGATTCACTTGGGTGTTTTTCCTTAGAACTAAGGATGAAACCCCTGAAATCTTGAAGAATTTCATTCTGAAAATTGAGAATCAATCTGATCACAAGGTCAAAATCATAAGATGTGATCAAGAAACCGAATTTAAAAACCAAATCCTTGATACATTTTGTGATGAAAAGGGTATTTCAAGACAATATAGTGCTCCCAGGACTCCTCAGCAAAATGGTGTTGCTGAGAGGAGAAACAGGACACTTATTGAAGCTGCAAGAACTATGTTGTCTGACTCTAAGCTGCCCATCACTTTCTGGGCAGAGGCTGTCAACATAGCCTGCTATGTGCAGAACAAAGTTTTAGTAGTTAAAACACATGGTAAGACTCCTTATGAACTGTGGCACAAAAGGAGACCATTTATTGGTTTTCTCAGAACATTTGGATGTCCTTGCACCATCTTGAATACCAAAGATCAAATAGCTAAGTTTGCTGAGAAATCAGATGATGGACATTTTATTGGATACTCTTCTCAAGCCAAGGCTTATAGAGTATACAATCTCAGAACTAGAATCATTGAGGAGTCAGCCAATGTGACTTTCAATGAACACACACCCTGTGTGAAAGGTTCTGGTCCGGATTGGCTATTTGATCTTGATTTAGTTACCAACTGTTTTAACAAATCTTGTGAGATTGTTTCAGGATCTATGGATAACAGGTCAATAGAGGATCATGACCCAAGATTTGAGCTGAGAAGACCAAACAAGAAGACTACTTCAGCTCCAATGGTGACTAACCCTGTCATTGAGGCTCCAATCAGCACAAGCATGGCAAATATTGCTGATTCAACTAAATTACCCTCAAATTCCAGTTCAGAGGCTCAGAATTCAGGTGAAGGAACCTCCAATGCAGGAGGAACGGGTGGTGGTGACAGTGATCAAGAATTTCTTGATGCTGATAACCACTTCATTGAAGACAACATCAATGATGTCACACACTCATTGGATCAAGTTTCTCTTGATATGTGTGCTGATGTGGTGGGGGACTCTTCTTTGCCAGATCAAAATTTCTCTAATCTTGATCTGTCCAACCAACTTGCTGTGATTCCTTAACTCAGGATCCACAAGTCACATCCCACCACAAACATCATTGGAAATGTTGACTCAGGGGTGAGAATAAGAGGACAAACTTATGTCAGCCATGTTTGTCTACATTCTTGTTTCTTATCCCAAATTAAGCCCAAGAAAGTTAATGAGGCTCTAAAGGATGGAAGCTGGATTGAAGCAATGCAAGAAGAGTTGGTTCAAATCAAAAGATAGAAGGTGTGGAACTTGTGCCCTCTTCCTCAAGGGAAGACTGTCATAGGTACCAAGTGGGAATTTAGGAACAAGAAGGATGATAGAGGGATCATCATCAAAAACAAGGCTAGCCTGGTTGTCCAAGGATACACACAAGAAGAAGGAATTGATTATACTGATGTCTTTGCTCCTGTAGCAAGACTTGAAGCTATAAGGATATTCCTGGCTTATACTGCATCCAAGGATTTCAAGGTCTACCAGCTCGATGTGAAGTGTGCCTTTCTTTATGGGGTGATTGATGAAGAAGTTTATATTAAACAACCACCTGGCTTTGCAGACCCAGATCATCCTGATTATGTCTGCAAGCTTGATAAAGCCCTTTATGGACTGCATCAAGCTCCAAGAAAGTGGTATGAGACACTATCAACATACCTCTGCAATCATGGATACAAAAGAGGTACTATTGATGGGACTCTCTTCATCAAAGATACAGGGAATGACACATTGCTAGTTCAGATATATGTAGATGACATCATCTTTGGTTCAACTAATCCAAAGCTCTGCAAAGACTTTGAGATGCTGATGAAGAATAGATTTGAAATGAGTGCCATGGGGGAACTCAATTTCTTTCTAGGAATTCAAGTGAAGCAAGTTGAAGATGGCATCTTCATCAATCAGTCAAAGTATGTACAAGACATACTTACAAGGTTCAAGATGACAGATTGTAAGGTTGCTAAGACACCCATAGCCAGAAACCATTCCCTTGGTCCTGACCTTGAGGGGGAGTGTGTTGATGAATATCTCTACAGGGCTATGATTCGGTCACTTATGTATCTTACTGCTAGCAGGCCTGATATCATGTTTGCCACATGCATATGTGCAAGATATGAAGCCAACACCAAGATGTCACACCTAATCACTGTCAAAAGGATTCTTAGATATCTCAAAGGTGCTCCAAATCTAGACCTTTGGTATCCAAAGAATTTAGACTTTAATCTGTATGCTTATATAGATAGTGACTATGGTGGCTGCAACATGACTGCAAAGTCCACATCTGGGGGGTGTTAGTTCCTTGGTGGAAGGATAGTCTCTTGGCAATACAAGAAGTAATCCTGTGTGTCTGCATCAACTGCTGAAGCTGAATACATTGCTGCTGCCAGCTGCTGTGCTCAAGTGCTTTGGATTCAAAATCAGATGCTAGACTATGGATTCAATTTCAAAGAGACTCCCATCCACATAAATAACAACAATGCCATCTCTATTACAGAGAATCCTGTGCAGCACTCAAGGACCAAACACATCAACATCAGGTATAATCTGATTAGGGATAATTTTGAAAAAGGTTTGATAAAACTAATCAAGGTTAACACAAATGAACAATATGCTGATCTGTTCACAAAAGCTTTTGATGAGCAGAGATTTAAGTATCTTGTATCAGCCATTGGGATGATTAACCTTGAATAGGTTTTTCTAAATAACTTAGTCAATCTTACTTCCTAAAATTATGTGTCCTAGGTTGTCTATTAGATCACTTCATAAGCCCAGTTCTCTTTGGAGGAAAACAAATTTTCAAAATGATATTTTTTAGAGTTATGAAAATTTACCTTCGGAAGAAATAAAATTGCCCTCGGAATAAATTTACAGCTTATCTGACAATTATCTTTGGAAGAAATTCATGAAGTATCTTCTGAAGCTTAAGTTCAATATAAGCTCCTAAATGCATTTTAGAATAAATTTCTTCTGAAAGCAATTAAGTCTCGGAAGACTTGTTTATTTCTTCCGAAGCCAAAACTTTCAAAACTCTTTGAAATATCTTCCGAAGCAAAATTGCCTTCGGAAGCTTTTTCTGAAAAGCTTCCGAAGCTAAAATAACCTTCGGAAGTTTTGCAACTTCCAAGAAAACTACCTTTTTGGGCGCCTTTTTCTGAAGTAGGACCCACTTGCGGATTTCAAAGTTTATCTTTTGCTTTAACTTTGTTTCAAATCCAGAGTATATCTCTCCAAACGGTCCTATCTTCATCTCTCTACTCTCATTGTTCCTTAACCTAAAATTACCCCAAATTCATCTTCTTCTACCTTCCTTCACTGCAAAGCTTCTGCAAATGGCAAATCTTGATCGCCGAAACAACCCAGAGTTCACCATGCACCTACACAGGCAACACAACCAGGTTGCTCTGTTAAACTCTGAGAAGGATCCAAGCTTCTCAGATGTTTGTAGGTATCTTTCTTCGTCTCATTATCTCACCTCCCTTACAATTGATCCTCCCCTCTATGAGGATCAGTTGCTTGCGTTCTGGCGGACCTGTCAAGAGGTCACCTTGGACGGGGAGAAGGCACTGTCTTCCACAGTACAGGGGAGGACACTGTTCATCACTCCAGCCATCATCAACACCCATCTTCAGCTGGATGATGAAGAAGGTGAAATGTCCTTCCCAAAAGCTGCTGTCAACCATTCCTTTGAGCAGATGGGATATGAAGGTGACTTCACAGTCAAGACCTTCAGGAAGGGGAAGGTCTAATACCAGTGGAAATACCTCCTCCATGTTGTCATCCACAGCTTGTCTAACAAACATGGAGGATGGGACCAGATTCCAGAAGACCTCTCCTTCATTGTTCATGGGATGGTTCAAGGGGTCAAATTTAGGTATTCTCAGTTTGTTTTTACAAATTTACTTGCGAATTTGGACTCCCTAGAATATTACATGTTCCCCCGGTATGTTCAACACATTCTTAACAGTGAAATGGGACCACAGTTGAGGGGAACAGGTAATGTTCTTAAACTTGCACATATAAGGCCCGGCATTTTCCAAAATATTGAAAAAACCAACTGTTAGGTTCTCAGGGGTAGAAACAGCCCTTGTCCCAAAAATGTTTGAGGTCATTGCTCAGGGTGACATCCTAGCAGCACCAGCTAGTGATGAACCAACACCCTCTACATCTCAACCACCATCAAGGCCAACCATTGCCATCACTTACCAAAGAAAATCTAAATGAACCACTGCACCTGCTATTGAGCATATGCAGGCCCCCATATCACAACCCATACAGAAGGAAGTGGACACTAGAGCTCCCACTTCCCCTGAGGAGCAAACCACTCCCATCCTTGACACAATCAGTGCTGAGGTCACACCTCCTCAAATAGCCTTAAGCCATCACTTTGAGTCTCAACACTCTGGTGATCAACGTTCAAGGGAAAGCTACCATCCCCAGCCTCTTGATCTTAATCAACCCATGCCCAGCCTTGACTTCTACTCTGATGAAGATTTGGGTTTCAGTGAGTAGCATGAATCTCTCATCTCCACCCACACTCAAGGTGAGGTGAGTACTCCTGCCTCACCCACTTCTAGCCCATATTAGACACCACAAACTAAGGTGGATCTCCTTCAGATTGTCCAGGAGATCCATATGGCAGAGGCTTTCACTATTGGCAGTGATTACATCTCTAAGACCTCAACCACGGCTACCCAGCCTCTTGAAATTGTCATAGAGCAGGGGAAATCTAGCAGCCAAGAAACCTATGCTGGTGATGAGGGAGAAGACTCAGGTACAATCCTCTCATCCCCCTATGATTCTTCATTTGAAGATGAGGGGAGTCTGCAACAAAAGGTGCACAAAATTTCAAACATGTGCACCTACTTTGTGTCCAAGATAGCTCACCTGGAATATCAGGTGACTATCTTGCAGAAAAGGGTCAATGACCAGCAACTTGAGATCACCGATCTCAAGGGTAAGCTAGCTGAGAGACCAATGAGATCAACTCATCCAGGTCCACAAGAACCTATGGATGTCATGGATCAATCTCCCAGCTCACCTATGCAAGAGGGTGATGCTACCAAAAAGGGGGAGAAAATCCTAACAATCACAGAACCTGGGAGTTCCTCTCAGAGTATGGACATAGAGGACTCACCATCCTCTCTTGCAGTTGTCCATACTCAACAACCTCCTCTAGACAGTGATCTACATTTGTTAATACAACAACTATTTGAGGAGGGAGTACCAAGAGCAATGTCTGCCCCTTCTGAGAACCCAATCTGGGGTTGGGGGTATGACAGTGAAAGGAAAGCTCTTTTACTCTCTAGAGCTCAGGGTCAACTAGAAATCTTAAACATTTAAAACCTGAGTTTCTATGAGGGTATAAATCTGGTAGATCTGGCACTTGTCAACCCAAGCAACAACAGACAAGCTGCCAGACTAGCCAGTAGAATTCAAGATTGGGTGCTAGAAGAATTCAAAAAGAGATCAACACTATATAGACAGAGGCTAGTAGTTGAAGCCTTTGGTCAACTGGATGTTGAGGTGGACCCTAAGATTAGCTTCAAAGGGAAAGCCTTAACTGAAGGCCCAAAGGCTGAGACTGTGAACCTTGAGACAACATCTCCTCCAGCACCCCATACCCTTAGTAAGGCACCAGCTGGTGATGGTGCATCACAATCTCTCTCTGGCCAGAGCTTGACTGCTGAATCCAACAATGAAGGCCAAAGCTCTCCTCAGCTTGAGTCATCAAGATCAGTACTTGACAAAGGCAAAAGAAAACTAAATGCTGAGGAGATTGAAGAAGAGAAAAGAGAGAGGAAGAGGAAGCTGAGGGGAGAGAGTTCAAGTGGTTCCCCAAGATTCATGCAAGCTGCAATTCTGACTGCCCATGTTCCAAACACTCAAGAAGATGAGTTAAGGGCAGCCAGACTTAATTAAATGGGGACCAGGAACTACAACATAGATGAACTCATCTCTCTCCCCTTAGAGGAATTAAATAAACTGGCTGACATTGAGTTGTCAAAGGAGAGGAAGGAAGCTGAGGATGTAGCCTTGACCCTCAAGCATAAAGAGGAAATGAGAAGAAAAAGAATATACAATAATATTCCTATCCTCTCCCTAGTTCAAGAAAGCCCTGAGTCAGAGGCTGTGGCTGCTGATCAACCTCAGGTAGTTAATGAAGAAGAAAAGACAAAGATGATCAACTACCTGAGTGCCATAGGCCTCTACCAGGCACATGCACTTCTTCCCTTGCCATATGATTACATACTGTTTGAATACAACAAGCAGCTAGAAGAGCAAGCCAAAAAAGATAGGCAAGCTGCTAGGAAAAGGGAAAGGGAAGAAGCTGCCAAGTCAAGAACCATCATCAAGAAAAGTCAGAAAAAGTCTGCAGATAGGCAGAAGATGATGAGCTTCTTGAAGCTGTATGGGTTCTCCAGAAGGAGGCTTGGTCCCATGTCTCTGTCCACAATGGATGAGCACATAAGGGTGATCAAGCAGAAGATTAAAAGGGGAGAGCTTGTGGATCTCCACTCACCATCAGAACAAGCTCAACCTGAAGTTGAGGTAAAGGTTGAACCTATAGAGACAACACAACCTACACCTGAAGCTACACAACAGCCAACTTCATCTTCTGATCCACAGCAAGGTTCTCCTCCCTCTCCTTCTGAACCTGGGAGAGAGGAGATCCCAACTGAGAGGGAATCCACTAAAGAACCTGGTACTAAAGACCAACACTCTCAGTTAAAATCATCTGGGAGGAAAAAGAGGATGGCCAGAAGAAGATCCTCTAAGAAGAAGAAAAGAAGAAAGGCATCCACCTCCTAAACTCAGGATGAGTCAGAACATCCTGAGGAAGTGCATGAAGAGGGCTCTTAATCAACTCCTATCATAGTAGAGCCTCTCTCTATTGGAAGACCAATTCTATCATGGACATTTGCTGAAGATCTAGATAGATGGTATGTCATTAGAGATCAGGGAGAACAACATGTCTACTTCACTAGTGACATGCTTGAACTCCCTCTGCATGATCTCTATGACATGAGAAGGTACTTCATGGGTCTGAAGAATCCTGATCTACTGATGAAGAAAAGAATTCTGAAGATCCTCATGTGGACTATCCCAGTCTAAAGACCTCTCTATTTTAGTAACATCAGCCTAGGGGGAGTTTGTAGGAACCTCTGAGGTTATGAGGCTGATGCAACCAAAGGATACCAAAACAACCAAGTCTTCCAACATACACTAAGGAACAAAGAAGAACTAGCTTCAGAAGTTTTACACACTCAAGTAAAATGCTAAGTGTAAAATCTTCCGAAGCCAATGTTCAGAAGAAACTACTGACGAAACTTTACACTAAGTGTCAAGTCTTCCGAAGCCAAAGACTCAACTCTTCCGAAGGTTAAAGATGAAGTCTTCCGAAGCTCTCAAGACAAAGTCTTTTGAAGCTAAATAAAGACAAGACTGATTACTTTAGAAGAGAGAGAAAAGACACCTTTTCTGTCAACTTTATCATAAAGCAACCCCCTGTCCGCTGCATGCTCTGGTGGTTCACCAACTATCATAATTGGTGAAACTTCCTTGCTTTATGATAAAGTAGATAAGGTCTTTGTCTGCAAGTTTCTGTATTTGTTTCTTTTTGGCTTTTTGTAATAGGAAAGTCAGTGAGCTATGGCCTGTCATAGTCACTAGTCAAAAGGCAATCTGCCTTTTGACTTTAGGCTGATCTTGTTGTCTAGATTAGACACATCCAACGGTCTTTTTGCATATTGATGGTTGTAGGTTTAGTATAAAGAGTCAAAGGTTCTTGTATTTCATTGATCAGTGCAAACACTCGTAATAGAACCTAAGAAGCAATATACTACTTCCTTGAAAATTGTTTCTTGTGTTTTTTCTCTTACTTTACTTGTGTTGTGCATTGTATCATCAGTTTAAGTTCTAAGTTCCCCATTTGAATTGTTAAGTGATCCTAAAGATCCTCCTAAGTGTGTTAACTAAGTACAAAGTCCCTTTTAACGGTCCTGCAACTTCAGCAAGCCACTCCGAGTTATACATCTCTCGAATGGGTAGAAAGTGAGTACTATTTGTTAGTCTATCCTCTATGACCCGTATGGCATCATAACCTTTAGCTGTACGATGTAGCTTCGTTATGAAGTCCATAGTAATATGCTCCCACTTCCATTCGGGAATTTCCAAGGGTGGGATTTTCCCGTATGGCTTCTGATGCTCGGCCTTAACCTGGAGACAGGTCAAGCACCTTTCTACATACCTTGCTACGTTGGATTTCATTCCCGGCCACCAATAATTCTTCTTTAGATCATGGTACATCTTGTTGGTTCCCTGGTGAATGGAGTAGCGAGTCTTGTGGGCTTCATCCAACACTTTCTGTTAGATCTTGGAATAATAGGTCTAGATCATTTTGTATAGGCTTAGAACTTTAATCAATACATGTAATGAATATTTGTAATTCATTATGTATATATATAGGTTAACCCATATGTGCATTGATTTATGTGTATGATTACAGGTACAAACATTATACTTGGTCAATTTCTGAAATTGACTAAGTGTAAGAAACATCTACGGATGAAAATTTTTGTTCTTTTGTAGATATCTTTCTTACAAGACTTTCATCAGAAGATCTTCTCGGATGAATATGGGTATTCATTGATGAACAAACACTACACATGAAGAAACCAAAGTAGCTGCGGAAGAACAAAGTAGCTGCGAAAGATGTCACACCCTCAAATTCCACGTGCGGAGTTTTACCGTGAGGCGTGTGAACAAACCAGGATCACAGTCAATAGTTACTCAGAACGACACTATATGCCACATTTAAAATAAAACCAACCAAAGTTCAAACTTTAAAACCATGCGGAAGCGTTTTTTAAATAAGACAAACCCAAAATATAAAAATGCATATTTGGCAAAACATACGCCAACCCAAACATTTAAACACTCGTAAATAGACACCAACAAACATGTCTTTAAAATAGAGTCCTAGAATGCATGCTGGACCCGTGTGGTGCTCCTAACGGCAAGCAGAGTTAACAACCTGAGAATAGCATACTAAAATGTCAACACAATGGTTGGTGAGTTCAAGAGTTTGCGTTAATCATAAACAATAACATTTTCATAACATAAGAAGTGCATTGAAATAGATAGCTAGTCTATATTCACAAGTAATAACCATAGTGATTTCGCGATCGAAGCTGACTGTGTTGCGTTTGTTGCCTCCCGTCACGACTTACCAGGTAGTGACGATATTTGTGTATAGGACAATATTGCACCCGTTTGACCTCGAGTTGCACAGGTGGGGCTCGTCAGACCCAGTAGTACTACCCAAGATTTCCCGCTAGTTACCATTATTAACGATCCGAAAGTGTGAGGACTTTCAAGGTATTCAGCACTATGTTAAAACATACACACCTTATAATAATAAAATAGTGTTTGAGTACAAGTATGCTACCTCCCCCAAGAAGAAGGTTTATAAAAATAGAGGGCATGAACTCACCTGGTGTGTAAAGATAATGACTAAAGAGAACTGGTGATAGGTGCAAAGACAACCCTTCAAAGGTTACCTAGAACACGAGAGTACATAAGTACGTGTACACAGAATCATATTGAAACCCTAAGTGCTTTACAAACCAAAGAACTCAATGTTTTAGAAGGCAAGACACATTTGACCCAGTTGACCCGTTTGACCCGTTGGTGACATTATAGGTGAGATTCCATTCAAATAATCATAACAGCCTATAACACATGATTAACATACAAACTGATTACATATAACACTTCATTAACCACATGTACTAATTAGATCATCATACAGCCAGATATCATACAAGTCATGCGAATCTCAAACTATTATCATTCTCATAACAACTATAACACAAATAATACACCATACAAGGGTCAAATCACGCATCACATGCCATGTGAAGCCACTCACGACTTCACACCCTAAACCCTGCCAATCCTACTAAGTAGGGGCCTCAGATTCGCACGTGTGTATGATGATCATTAACATACCAATTTTCCATAGCTCATATCATCTAAAATGTTCATTCTTAATCAACCATCAATCAACGAAAGTCCTAGCTTACCTATATGACTCATACCATGATTTTTCCACAAACAGGCCAAAACAGATAATTACCCAAATCAACATCCATTGAATCCACTCAATACATTCTATCACCATAGAACTCATCTATGAACTTACTAGCATGATCCAAATGCTCCTAACATATCCATATCATCATATTTAAGAGATTTCACAATTAAAGTTTCCTTTTTGGGAAAGTTCATCCCAAATCCATCAAACACCCAAGACATTCATGAATTCATCATTTACATACCAATTCAAGTCCATGACAATATCTAGACATGATCAACAACATCTAATCATCATGATTCATCAACATTCAACACCAAAAGTTACTATTTTTAGCAATGTATGAACTATAACACATCTTCTTGATTTTCAATTGTTCATATCATCAACCTAGCATCTAATCATCATCACAAACACAACCATAACATTCATACATCATCAAATCACCATATCCATGCAAATAAAGTTACTATTATTAGTAACCTATGAACAACGTATCAAAATCATAGCTTTCTTGCATAATCGACGTTAACTAGCATCAATCTAACCTAACTAACATAATAACATCAACAAATAACCAAGAATCGACCTTCAATTGCAATATTCGAACTAGGGTTTCGGCCACCATGAAAAATCATCAAAACATGTAAAAATCTAACCTTTAAACGTGTAATGGCTTGCAATTGATGATTCTAACGCGTTGTATAACTTGAAATCGACCAAAACCGAATGGTAATCACTTGTTCTTGCTTGAAATCGCAGGTTTGTATGTGTTTGAGTGTGTGTCGCGGCCCATGGGTATGTGGGGGCTAGGGTTGGGATTTTTGATTATATTTAATTTATCAATATTACCATTTAAACCCTTGTAATTTACTTTTTATAAAAATTAAGCTTTTAAACTCTTTTAAAAAGGTTTTTAACTACAATAATAAGCATATAAACTAACAATGACAATTATATATTTTATCTTTATTAGATACAAAACATACAGATTAAATACACACGTTTCCAAGTTACGCGATAAAATTCACAAATAATATTTAAATCACATAAGCATAACTTAATAATCACGTCAAAAGCTATATTATTATCTGTTTAAGTCAACAAGTCAACAAGTCAATCACAGATTCCAAGAGATTCACTATTTCCTTAACAGAAACACGCGTGTCTATAAATATGAGTCCTAGGTTTCACATCAAACAAGCAAGAGAGATGGCAACAAAAATACCATCACATCGTTTCACACGATCAACACAAACCCTAGCAGCCGTCACATCAACACACCAAAAATCATAAACCCAATCATAGCATAGAATTTTGTTAGCAATTATCATTTGATTCTTTGTAATCATTAATCAGTTTTAATGAATTACATTTGATTCAAAACATTCTTCTCTGCATATTGTTGATATCTTTTGATCATTTATTGTTTATTTTCTCTGGCATCGATATTTATTTGTTAATCAATTAAACAACGATTAATGGTAATTCCGCGATCATTAATTCGATACCAATCTGACACTGATAATTCCTGATTGCGATCCTTGGATTCACAGGTGGTATCAGAGCCTTGTGCTCATTGATCTAGGTCGATTGATCTATCGGTGTTAGAATTGTTTAATTGAATATATCTATCAGTTTTCTGACTAGATCTATAGTTTTTAATCAAAAGTAATTTGGTGTGAAGATTTAAAATTCAATAAATCAGTGATTTGTCTTTCAGCGAGTATTGTTACATTGCTCGGTTAACATTGATCTATATTCAAATTAATTGAAACATAGATCTGTGTTATTGGCTGACTTTCATTAACTGTTCATAAGAAACTTTGTTTTAGTTAAAACTTCAATAATTGACTTTAAGTTGGAAACGAAAGCAGACTTTAAGTCTTGGAAGATCAGGTTCAGAAATCATGTGAACTACACTGATTCTGACTTATGGGTATCAATAACTGAAGGTCCTTATATTCCACCCACCCTTGGGCCGGATTATAATGACAAAAATCAACCCATAAGTACAAAAGATCTGTCACCTTATGATGTTAAAAAGGTTAAAGTTGATATTAGAGCATACAGTTTGCTTAGTATGGCTTTGCCTGAAGAAATACTAATCAGGTGTGAGAATTATAAAATGGCAAATTCCTTGTGGAAGATACTTCATACTCTTTGTGAAGGGAGTGATGAAATTAGAAGCATTAGGAAGGACACACTTCGCTCACAATATGAAACATTTCATCATATTGAGGGTGAATCAATTCCTCAACAACTCCATAGGTTTATGCAATTGGTAACCGAGATGAACATCATGGAGTTGAAGTATACAAATGAGGAATTGAACAAAAAGATGCTCCATACATTGCCTGAAAGTTGGAAGCAAACTGTGTCCATGTTCAAGAACACCATTGATCTCAAAGCAACTGGCTTAGATACATTGGTAGCTAAAGTTGAGGCTCTTGAAATGGATGAAAAATCAAGAAACAAGAGTGTGAGAACACATGTCACACCTTATCATTTTAAAGAAAATAAAAGTGCTGGAAGTGCTTTTATCTCTAACAATGATAGTGACAAGTCTTGTACTTTGAGTGAAGATGAAGAAGAAGTGAGTTTTTATGCATCAAAGCCGTCAAAGAAATCTTCCCAAAGTAAATCTGGAAAAGAAAAAGGAAGACCTGATGATAGAAAAGATGCATCTACATCAGCAGCAAAGTCTTCAATAAACAACAACCAAGCAAAGCCCATTACTATGATTCTGGATTCTGAAGAACAAAAAGCAGCATTTGCAGCTTTTAGTTCAAGCTTTCAAGCCTACTTGGGAAGCACCTTAACACCTGCAAATATCTGCCAACAAGACTTGGAAGAACTACATCCAGATGTAGTAGAGGAGATGGATCTTCAATGGTAAATGGCAATGATTGCTTATAGAGCCAAATAATACTTGAGAAGAAACAAAAATTGGCTGCAGCAAGCAAAACATCAAAGATTGGTGTTGATAAGTCAAAGGTAAGATGTTTCAAATGCAATCTCTATGGGCACTTCTCAAGAGAATGCAATCAACAATCAAATCCTGACATGAGACAATAGCAGCAACATCAGTCTCATCAGCATCAATCTCATCAAACAACAACATCTCAGAGATCTTATAGACAACCACAGCTAACCAACTCATCCCCACCAGCCACAAATGCATCAGCAGGACCTAGTAATTCTAAAGAAACTGGGCTGATCATTCTCCAAGATGGAACCTGTGACCGGAGCATGTATGATAAGGAAGTTTTGGAAGAAAATCAAGCTTTAATGGCCCACATGGAGAACAAAGTTCCACCTATGGCTAGAGAGGTAAGAGATAGATTGTGTTCATCATGTGTGTTGAGGAAGTTGAAAGATATAGAGTCCATGCTCAACAACTGGCTGATAAAGTAAAAGAAATAATGATTTTGAATGAATCTCATGTAAGAGAAATAAATTATATCAATTCAAAATTAACTCTTTACAAAAAGATTTAGATAAATTTGTTTTAGAAAATTACAGCTTAAAAGCCCAAGTTGAGCATCTAACCACTTCCTTAACTAAATCCATGGCTGATCATGCATCTACTAAAGTGAAACTTCAAAAGTTTCAACTTTCATCTCAGTAATATGAGAAATTATTGAATTCTCATATTGAATCAAAGAATAGGTATGGGTTGGGATATAATGCTGTTGCACCTCCTCTAAAATGATAACTATACAACTTTACCTGAATCAATGACAAATAGCTTGTCAAATCATTTTGTGCCATGCACCAAGTTTGAAACAAAATGTACTGAACAAGTTAATAACAATGAATCTGAGGTGAGTGAAACTGAGTCTTCTGAATCAGATAAAATCAAACAAAATGAATCAGAATTTGACTTTGATGGATGTGATGACTTGGATGATTCTGATGAACATGATGATAACTCTGTGGATCAACTGAACATTGGTAAGAATGTTTCAGTTGAAACAATCATTCCCAAAGTACTTGAGCAAACAAAGTTGCCATATCCTCCAAAGCAAAGAAACATGTTGAAGACTATTTGCAAGAGAATAGCTCAGCTAAATGAAGGTCTTCAAGTACTTCATCAGCAACAAAAACCTTCAACTGAAGTGATTGAGAAGTGTACATCTACTGAAGTACACAAATCTTCCTTAGAAACAGAAAAGAAGCAAGTATCAGCAGAACTTCTCCGGAAGAAGAATCATCCTTCAGTAGCAGATCTGCGGAAAAACAAATCTACTGAATCAGTAGATGATCTGTGGAAGGCAAAAGAAACACCAACAAGAAAACAAAAAAGGTGTGAGCTCAAAGCAACAAACTTCAGCTGATAAACATGAACCTTTTGACATCATGTCAGGAAAAGGAAAGAGCCAGCTTCAGTAAAGTTTGAGAAGGAATTGAAGACTCAAAGACAGCAAAAGAAGAAGAAATTGATTGAGTCTGATAATGAGTCAGAAGAAAAGTATTGCAAATGGTGTGACATTAAAATCACAATACTAAAGACTGTTACTTCAACAGCTATTACTCCATCTGCAATATGAACAATCACATGACTTCAGACTGTTACTTCAACAAATATTGTGCTATTTGTAACAAAAATAACCATTCCACTCAGGAATGTTATTTTAACAAAAAGAACAAGACAAAGAGCACAAAGAAGAAACAACCTGAGAAGGATGAATCAGAATCTCAATCAAGTGAATATCAAAAAGATTCAAGATTAAAGAAACAACAAAAACAAAAACAAAAGGTGACAAAACCATAAGAGAAATCATCAGTTGATAGTGAACTTTTGAAGAAAAGACAACCTGAACAGAAATCAAAGACTCCTCAACAATCAAAGACACCTCACAAAAAGGTGGATTTGAACAATAAGAAGTCAAATTCTAATGATACTTTCTTTGATAATTTTGAAAAAGGAACTCATGTTTCACATTCTAAATCAAAGGATGATGAAACTTTCAACAATCAAGGATCATCTTCAAAGTCAAAACAGCAAACAAAGAAAGAGAAGATCCTTGAGGAAGAGTTTGAAAAATCAGAACAAAATTCCACAAGTTCATCATCATCAGAATCATCCTCATCACAAACAACACACAATGAATCAATTGAATCTAAAATTCATACTGAATCTTCAAGACTCATTCATGAGGAAGTTAAAATTTTAGACTCCACAGGATCACCCAAGATCATTAAGACTTGGGTTTCCAAATCTAATTGATTTCTTTAATTGTGCAGGAACAATCTTGGAGAGCTGAAAACAAGTGGTATGTTGATAGTGGTTGTTCCAGACATATGATAGGAAACTGTTCTATTCTCCATGACTTCAAACATAAAAATGCTTCTTTTGTGGCTTTTGGTGGGGATAAGAAGGGAGGTAAAATAGTTGGTGAAGGAATGGTAACTAATGGTGTGCTCAAATTTGAGAAAGTTTTGTAGTTCTAGAAGATTGGATCCTTCTTAAAGCATCAAGAAAAGGAAATACATATGTTTTGGATATGAATAATACAGCACTCACAAACAATGAAACATGCCTGCTATCTAAGTCATAAGAAGATGAATCTTAGTTGTGGCATAGAAGGCTTGTTCATTCCAACTTGAAGAACATAAATAAATTGGTGAAAAATGACTTAGTTATTGGATTACCAAAGAAAGAATTTTCTTGTTCAAACCATTGTCCTTCATGTTATAAAGGAAAACAATGTAGAGTGTCACATAAATCCAAAATAATAAATACAAACTCTACACCACTCAAATTGCTTCATATGGATCTTTTTGGTCCAACTAATGTGATGAGCATTGGAAAAAGGCAATATTGTTTAGTGGTTGTGGATGATTTCACTAGATTCACATGGGTCTTTTTCTTAAAACAAAAGAGTGAAACATCAGAAACATTAATGGAGTTTGCCACAAAGATTGAGAATCAACTTGATTTAAAAGTTAAAATTTTTAGGAGTGACAATGGGACTGAATTTGTTAATACTGTCTTAGATTCATTTTGCAGGAATAAAGGCATAACAAGGAAATTCAGTGCACCAAGAACTCCACAACAAAATGGAGTTGCTGAAAGAAGAAACATAACTTTCATTGAAGCAGCAAGAACAATGCTAGCTGATTCACAATTACCAATCACCTTTTGGGCTGAAGTAGTGAACACAACATGCAATGTTCAAAACAGGACATTAATTGTCAAAGAACACAATAAAACACCTTATGAGCTTTTATTTAAAAGAAAACCTTACATAGGATATCTTAGAGCTTTTGGGTGTCATGTTTCTGTTTTAAACACAAAAGAACAATTGGGTAAATTTTCAAAGAAAGCCTATGATGGTTTCTTTGTTGGATATTCTTCAACATCTAAATCATATAGAATTTACATTCCACAACAAAACATTATGGAAGAAACTCCTAATGTGTCTTTTGATGAATCCTTATTTCCTAAATCTATAAAAGGATCATCATGGTTGTTTGATATAGATGCACTCACAAACTCATTTAACTCTAGTTATTTGAATGCTGCAGGTACTGAGGAGACATACTATCCATTTGTTCCTCCAAACATGAATGAAGTATCATTATCTGCTGATCCTCCAAGAATAAAAACTTCAAGTATCATGGAACAAGACCAAGCAAATGGATCTACATCCTCAGATGCAAACACTTCATCAGCAGATGCTGACTCTGCATTCGCAGATGAGTGTCCTACGTCCGAAGATGTGAATATTTGATCAGTCGATGTTCCATTCACATCAGTAGATGTTCCACATATTGGAGATCGTCCATTGCATTCCAAAGAGTCATTGTCAGCAAGTCAACAAAATACATCCGTAGATGTTCCTTTCACTCATGCGGAAGCACAAAATACATCCGTAGATGTTCCTGTAACTCCTGCGGATGTCACTCACAATGCAGCTGATGTACAAAATGAAAATCATTCAGCTTCCAATGATGATCAATTTGATTACTTCATAAATTCATCATCTCATCTGGATATATCTGCATCAATGCATATGACTAACTTGGAAACATCTATTCCAGTTGAGTCCATTCCAATAACAAGAATTCATAAGACTCATCCAATAAACAACATCATTGGAGATCTCAATGAAAGAACCACAAGAAGCCAAGGGGGAGCTGCAAACATCTGTCTTTTCACTTGTTTTCTTTCACAAGTGGTTCCTCCAAACATTACAGCTGCACTAAAAGATAATAGATGGATTGAAGCCATGCAAGAAGAACTTCAACAATTCAGAAAGCAAAAGGTCTAGAATCTAGTTGATCTTCCTGAAGGCCAATATCCAATTGGCACAAGGTGGTTATTCAAAATAAACTAGATGACAGAGGTATTGTTATGAGAAGCAAAGCTAGGCTGATTGCTCAAGGATATACTCAAGAAGAAGGGATAGACTATGATGAAGTTTTTGCACCAGTTGCAAGAATTGAAGCCATTAGAGTATTCCTAGCCTATGCATCATATAAGAAGTTCACTGTTTATCAAATGGATGTGAAGTGTGCCTTTTTATATAGGAAAATTGATGAAGAAGTCTATGTAGCTCAACCCCAGGTTTTGAAGATCCTGATTACCCACATAGAGTATACAAGCTTGACAAAGCTTTGTATGGTCTTCAAGAAAGTGGTATGAAACATTATCATCTTTCTTGTTCAAGCATGGATACAAAAGGGGAACTATTGATCAGACTCTCTTTCTCAAACATGAACATCAAGACCTCTTAGTTGTTCAAATATATGTAGATGACATTATATTTGGATCAACAAACAAGAGACTATGTGAAAGCTTTAAAGAGTTGATGAAATCTCAGTTTTAAATGAGCTCAATGGGAGAATTAACTTTCTTTGTTGGACTACAAGTTCATCAGAAAATAGATGGCATATTCATCAATCAAGAAAAGTATATTCATCAAATATTGAAGAAGTACAATCTTGCTAATACATCTTCATGCAAAACACCTGCTTCAACAATTGACAAAATTGTACCTGATCCTACAGGAAAATCTATTGATCAAAGATTATATAGATCAATGATAGGATCTCTTATGTATTTAACTGCCAGCAGGCCTGACATAATGTTTGCTATATGTGTTTGTGCTAGGTACCAATCAGATCCAAAAGAGTCCCATCTGAATGTTGTGAAGAGGATTTTCAGATATCTCTAAGGGAAACCAGCCCTTGGTCTATGGTATCCAAAAGATGGAGACTTCTCTCTCCACTCTTATTCAGACAGTGACTATGGAGGATGCAACAACAATAGAAAATCCACAACTGGTGGATGTCAATTTTTAGGACCAAGACTTGTTTCATGGTAGTGCAAAAAGCAAACAAATGTATCTGTATCCACAGCTGAGGCTGAGTTCATAGCTGCTTCAGCTGATTGCTCTCAAGTCCTTTGGTTACAAAACCAATTACTTGATTATGGTTATAATTTCCTTCAAACTCCAATTTATATTGACAATTCAACTGCTTTGTTTATCACTGCTAATCCAGTTCAACATAGTAAAACAAAGCATATTTAAATCAGATATTATTTTCTGAGAGATTGCTCAGAAAAAGGTTTAATCAAGTTAGTCAAAGTGGATACAACAAATCAGCTTGCTGATCTATTCACTAAGGCCTTTGATTCAGTTAGATTTAATTTTCTAATTGAGTCTTTGGGCATGACTAACTTAGATTAATCATCATTAACAAAGAAAAGCATGTGTCTGTCCTTGTCTTTATTTATTGTGTCTTCTATTTCTGCATGACATATGTTTAGGAAATGATAGTACACTGTGCCTTTGCTTGCTTCCTGAGTTCTTAAATTTCTTTAAAAACTGATCAAAAGTTCTTTGATATGTAAGTAGATTCAACTTGAGTGAAGATTATACTAAGATCATGCTTAACATAATGAAAAGGTGACTGTTAATGAGAAACTTCATTTTGAGGATCAAGCAAGTAAGTCTTATCCTGATGTGATCAATTCATTCACCTAAGCATACTATGTAAAACACTTTATAACTTCTATCTTTGCATATCATATTCCCTCTGTTTTGTGGGAACAAAGACCTGGGTTTATGAACACCATGAGATACATATGTTTTCAACTGGTGAAAAGATCATGATCCTCATCATCCCTCTGTTTTGTGTAAACAAAGATCTGGGTTAAAGGCACCTCTGTTTTACGTAAGTAAAGACCTGGTGACCTGATGATGATCATATCTAAGCTCTTAAAAGAATCCATAGTGATCAACTGTTTATATACATAAGAGCTTTTGTAGCAAAGCATTTACAAGACAACTCATATGTCTCAAGATAGAATTTATAACTTAATGTACATAGTTTCTAAGTGTGAAAAAGTGATGAATTGACTCACAAACGGTGGACAAACTCTAATGTGAATTGAATGTGGAGCCCATAACTGTTTATCTCTAATAAACATGAAAACATGATAAACAACATGTCTAGTTGATTCCATACTTTTGTTTGGATTTAAGTGGACAAACATACTTGCAATCAGGACTAGAATCAAGTCACAATTCAACAATCAACTCAATCAGAAAGAAGTTTAGTGTCATAGTATAATCCCATTATATGTGTTTATATGCATGTATATATATTTAATTCAGTTTTGTTACTTTTATTTTATTTATTGTGTGTAATCTTTGGTCTGTCATGTGCCTTTCATGCTATTTACTTCATAAATTTATGATGAATGCAACACTTTATCATTAATCACAAATTTAGGGGGAGTAGTTAATACATGAAATACATGTAACATAAAAGCTAAATTCAATGATCCAAATTTCAAATGAAGGAATTAGAACATGAGCACTAACTTGGCTGAAGGATACATGAAATTTTTTTTTATTTCGTGTGCACAAATTGTCATAAAAACAAAGTCAACAAGGTCCAATAGCAATAAATAGTTCTATCAGTTGATTAGGACCATACAATCAAAAAAGTTTCAACTTTGCATTTTCAGCATCAGCAGAAGCTACAGTACATTTTCCTGTTCAGTAGATGCTAGAGTGCGAAAAAGGAATATGACCATCTGTAGATTGGTAACCTACGGATGTGGTAGTATTTTAAAGTATAATAGTTCCATAGACTGGTAATCTATGAAAATTCAAATTATACTTCATCAAAAATCAGTTTTTAATTCTAAGTCATCCGTAGATGATCTACGGAAGAACTAAAATCTGCGGAAACAATAAAATTGGTAATAAGGATAGGGGGTCCCAGCTCATTTAATAAATAAAATTAATATATCTAAGGGATTATAAATGATGTTTTTGACTTGTCATTTCCATTCACTTTTTCTATACAACTTTTTCAACCTAGAAAAACGTTCAGATAAACCCCCATCCGACAATAATCAAAATTACCAATAACCTTTAAACCTTGCTTGATTCTTGATCTCTATTCATTACAAGTTCAATAATATCAAGGTAAAATATATCATAATCCAAAATTATGAACTGATTGATTCATCATTTCTGTGTCTAAACTCTTCGTATTCTTAAGTGTGATGATTTTGCTCTAACGTAATTTTCTTCATTCTTATGAACAGATGGCTAATCGTTTTGCAAGAGAGCATAATGTATGTGCATTCTTAAATCCTGACGACCCTGTAGTAGAAGGATGTCGAGATATCATCAGATACCTATGATGATCCAGGCTTTTCAATGCTTTATCAGCAGAGCCTATGATTCATCAAGCACACATCATTGATTTCTGGAATTCAGTTCGAATAGAGCAAGTTGGAGAATCTGAGGTGATAGTTGCTGAAATCAAGAATGAAAGGATGAGAGTTGATGAACAAACTATCAGAAGGGCACTTGAGCTAGGAGAACAAGAATTGGTCACCCGGATGTATTTGAGAATGAGTACATAGAGAAAGTGTTCTATCTGATGGGATATGATGGTGACTTTGACAAGGGTGAGATAAAGAAAAGGAGATTGTGCAAGCCATATAGATTCTTATGTCATACGTATCTAAAGTGCATCTCTAACAGGAAGTCTGGGCTTGACAGATTCTCAAGGCACATTTCATCTGGCATTATTGGCATTTTTGAGGGAAGGACATACAACTACTCAAAGTACATTTTCAGTTGTCTGTGTGACCACATCAAAGTGCAAAAGGCTGATAAGATGTATATGTTTCCAAGGTTTATGCAACTGATCATCAATGTTGAATTGCCTGGGATAGCAAGAGAAGGTGATGTGTTTGTTCAAGCACATCTGGGGAGATATGTACTGAATAAGATAAGTGGAAAGTATGAAGGAGGAGATATGCCAATGTTTGCACATGTGGCGGATGCTCGTGCCAATATTCCACCAGAACTGATGTGGGAAGATCAGCAAGATAGTCAATCTACTGATGCTGAGCAAGACTTACCTTCATATTCCCCTCCTCAATCTCCCATACACCACCATCATCAATCTCCACAAATCCAATCACCAGCCAGTCAACACACCCAACCAATCTCTCCAATTCACCCTCAATCACCCATTCATCAACAACCTCTAACTCCACAAAATCTATCTCCTGAGAGCACTCATACAGAACCCATCTCAGTTACTCAATCTCAAAAATCAGTATACACTGGTGAGACTAAGTTAGTATCTCAAGCAAGTACCATTCCACTCACAATCAGCAGCTCAGAAACCCCAGTCATGTCTAGCCAAACTGAACCAACATCTCTAATCATTGATCCTCAACAACAACAACAACCTCATCAAGAGAAAACAGATCAAGCAGTTGAGTCTATTTCAAGCTCAGCAAGTATAGCTCCTGATGTAGGCAATGAGGATGAGATTGCTGGTCAACATCAAGGTGAAGAAGAAGCTAACTATGTTGATGTTATAGCCTATCATGAAGATGACCTGGAAGATGATGATATAGATATGAGCAAAAGTTATCTGGTTGCTGAGTATAACAAACTTATCATCAAATCAAACAAGAGGTTGGAAAGAATTAGAGAGCTCAAAGGAATGTTAAAAGAAAAAGAGGAGCTGATGAACAAACAAGAATCCAGACTGATCAGATTAAGAGAAGATGCTCAAACCAACAATGAAGTATTGATGCATTGCATGAGCTGGTTGAAGAACTTAAAGACTCTGTGAAGCATGAAAAGACTGAAAAAGAGAAGCTCATATTGGAAGTTGAACAAGCAAACAACTCTCTCACTGCTCAGTCTATTTTGTTGAAAAGGAAAGATGAACAAATTGATGAGCTCAAGATGAAAGTTTGTGCACTTGAATCGAATGTTGTTCCATCAACAAAAATAAAAGAATCTACTGAAGCTTCAAAGCAAATCATTCAGTACTCAAGAAAGAGGAAGTATTTGGGGTATGTAGAGAAAGAGGTGATTAATGTTGAAGATTCACTAAAAAGATCAAGGCCTACATCTTAGAGCACACACCTTCAGTGGATGTTTCCAATTTGAAGCCTATATCTCATGCTAAAACTGAGAGTGATGCTGAATGGGATGAGCTTATTAAAGACGAGTCTCCCAAAGAACAAAAAGAATCAAAGGCTGATGACCTACTGTCCACTAAAGACATATTGGAAGAGAGGCCTGAATCAACTATGTTTATGACCCTGATCAATCATGGGTTTCCCTATGACATGGTTGAGAGAATGAACATGACAGAAATGAAGGAAGCATTGAAGGAATTTGAGCTAGCAAGCTTCATGATCCCAGATTGCAATTATGAAACATTCATAGCCTTTCAGTCAATTCAGAAAACAAAGAAGGAGCTAGGACACTGTGACACAACAACGCTGAGCAAATACAATATGACTTGTTGGTTACAAAGTCATAACTACAAGATACATGAGCTGAAAGGAAGATCAGTGGCTGAGCTTAGAAGGATGATGGAGCATGTAATGAAGGTGGAATTGGAAACTAGAGTAAAATTCAGAACTGAAGCCCCAAATCCTTCCTATGAACATCAATTAAAAACCCCTACTGAACCAGTAACAGTTAAAACCAAAGATCAACATAAAAGGAAAGATAAATTAATCAAAGAACCAAGAGAGGTGATCCCTGGGAAAGTATGGCCTCTGGACACAACTATGAGAGAGATCACAGAAGAAAAATGCTCTCTAATCCAGTTGTTTGATCATATCACAACTCCCACTGATGCTGAAGATAACAGGATTATGGCCTGGAAATACGATCTAGAGTAGGATTGTGCACTTATCAAGAGAGTATCTGGAAGAGTTGAATACTTCCACTTACTTGAATCAATCTTGTTATTGCCTCATGCTGACATTAAAGACCTTCAAAATTTGATCATCTCCAACTACCCAATAAGCCCAAGAGGAAGAGATTTCTCTGTATTGGTTGGAAAGTTGAAAAAAAAATTTAAGGATGATGTACTCAAGGAAGCAAGAAGGGAAGATGGGAAACACAAGAAAAGATACCAAGGGGAAAGAAGATCAAAATCCAACTCTTCTACACTGGTTGATGATGAATTCATAAAGAGGGTTGGATACTCTAACAGAAAAACAACAGCCATAAAAGTCATTGAAGGAAATCAATACACTCTTCCCATAACTAAGTGGGGATATGTGGAGAAGACCAAAGAACTGGTGCTGATGAGAAATGAAAAAAAGAAGAAAGCAAGGAGTATAAGATTGTTTGATCCAATTGAGATTAAACTTCTGAATCCAAGCTACACTTCATACCTACATGATAAGTTCTTCCCAAAACTCAAAGATGATAAAGCTCAAAATGACCTATGCTTGTATTTACATATCATACAAGTCATTAACAAACTGCATGCAAAAGCATACAAAAGAAGAAGATATGAGGCTGGACTGTTAAGAGGAGCTAACATCAAGGAAGTATCTGAACTGAGGATGTCAGAACATGATGAGCTGGAAATAGTCAATAATCAGAGTGTTGTGGAAACTCTCACAACAGAAGAAGACATTTTGGGATTGAGCTTTGTGACACTACAAATGATATTTAGAATGGAGATCAAGTACAAGTACGATGATTAAAAGGATGCAGTGTCATATTTCAACAAGAAAATGGTGTCAAGAGTCAAAGAGCTTTCAGTTTTGAAGACCTGATTACAAGCGTCTAAGCCTAAGGGGGAGTATTGTTAGATCTTGGAATAATAGGTCTAGATCATTTTGTATAGGCTTAGAACTTTAATCAATACATGTAATGAATATTTGTAATTCATTATGTATATATATAGGTTAACCCATATGTGCGTTGATTTATGTGTATGATTACAGGTACAAACATTATACTTGGTCAATTTCTGAAATTGACTAAGTGTAAGAAATATCTACGGATGAACATTTTTGTTCTTCCATAGATATCTTTCTTACAAGACTTTCATCAGAAGATCTTCTACGGATGAATATGGGTATTCACTGATGAACAAATACCACACATGAAGAAACCAAAGTAGCTGCGGAAGAACAAAGTAGCTGCGCAAGAACAAAGTAGCTACGGAAGAACCAGACATGTATATCATACAAGTGTTTAAAGTCAACAAGTCAACAAGTCAATCACAGATTCTAAGAGATTAGCTGTTTCCTTAACATAAACATGCGTGTCTATAAATATGAGTCCTAGGTTTCACATCAAACAAGCAAGAGAGACGGCGACAAAAATACCATCACATCGTTTCACATGATCAACACAAACCCTAGCAGCCGTCACATCAACACACCAAAAATCATAAACACAATCATAGCATAGAATTTTATTAGCAATTATTATTTGATTCTTTGTAATCATTAATCAGTTTTAATGAATTACATTTGATTCAAAACATTCTTCTTTGCATATTGTTGATATCGTTTGATCATTTATTGTTTATTTTCTCTGGCATCGATATTTATTTGTTAATCAATTAAACAACGATTAATGGTAATTCCGTGATCATTAATTCGATACCAATCTAACACTGATAATTACTGATTGCGATCCTTGGATTCACACTTTCTCTCGCAGCAGACCTCTCATTTCTCTCTCGCTTCATATTTCCCGACCAACTCTTTTTCTTTGCCCCCTCAACAGGCTCATCCGTCTCCACATCATCATACAGTATTCCACTCAACTCCACCAAAGACTCGAAGGTCTTCAGCCCGCTTACCTTCATATATGTCCTGACCTTTGAAGGCAAACCCTGTACATAACACTTCATCCTCCTCTCCTCAGTGCTCACCAGGTGAGGCACTAACCTGGCCATCTCGTTGAAGCAAGATGTGTACTGCCTGTGGGTCATACTTCCAGCTTTAAAACCCAAAATTTCCCTTTCCACCCTGTCGATCTCATTCTGAGGGCAGAACTTTCTTATCACCATCTCTTTCAGGTCATTCTACTTCAAGTTCTTGAACTCACGAGGGTCTTTAGTATGCTTAATGGTGTTCCACCAATGAATAGCTTCGTCAACAAATGAGTGAGCTGTGAACATCACAGCCTAGTCAGCCTTACATTCACTGATCTCAATCACCGCTTTCATCTCAGACACCCACTGGAGAGTGGCAATAGCACCACCCTTGCCATACAGGGATGGAGGATTGCACCCCATGAGATGTGATATGAACACCCTTTGGCTAAATCCCCATCAGTTTCATCCCCCTCGTCCTTCCCATCCTTCCCTGAGTCTTCCCCGGTACCTTTACTATCTTTCTTGCTAGCTTTTTTCTTTGCCTCCAACGTCCACTCCTTGGTTGCCTCCTTCATGGCCTCAGTCATGATCGAAGGCATGATGTCTTGAAGGATCTTGTGGACCTCTTTAGCGATAGCCTCCCTGACAACAGGCTCCAAGGTAATCCTCTATTTAGAGTGATGAGAGTTTTCCTCGCTAGAAGTATGAACAGAGACCATAGGCACCTCCTCAGTCGTCTGCTTTTGGTTCCTGGTGACTGGTGGTCTACCCCTACCACCACGAGCACCTCCTCGAGTAGCTTTTCTTCTAGCCATAGCTTGCTATAAGATACAAAAGGCTAACATTATCATTCCAGGTAATAGTTCAAAACATGTTAAGCAAGGTAAGTTTCTAATGACAGTGGCCAGTTGTAATTAACTACTTACTTTACTCTTCATGTCCTAAACGTTTCATATCCTGAGTCACATCTGCTCTCAATCTCACTAATAGCACTATAACCTCAAGGAACCTCTAACAGTCGTAACCTTCTTGGCATGGAACTACTGGCACTGGCATCCCTTAATCAATCCCATTCTCAGTTCGAGTCTAGACATCGGGTTGTCTAATCTCTCAAACTATGGCTCTGATACCAACTTGTAAGGCCCCGTTCTGCGAAACCCCATAGTTGGATTTGGACATCAGAAACACAAGTTCTCGAACATCAAATTTCATTAATATACGCAGTGGAACGTACAAAATTTCAATCGTTTAGCATGTACATCAAAAGATCACTTTAGCAATCTAACTAAAGCTCTATGCCGGGATGCCGGTCTCGATCATGTGCCAGGTAGCTCTCTCCCATCTATCATAAGCTCACCCCTAAAAATGTATAGCATACCTATCAATCTAATATGCATACAAAAGTCAGCAACGCTGAGTGAGCTCTAGGTTTACTTTAACAAAACTGTCTCATACATTAACATCATAAAAACTTTAACCTCGTTCAACATCAACATCATCATCGAACTCGTTCGATAACCAAACTTTAACGTTAGCGTCCCTTTATCGTTTTCTTTATCGTTACGTTACCCTCACATTAACAATTACCTTATCATCATATTACCCATACATTATCTTTTTTACTTTAGCTTAATCGTTTACTTTATCTTTTGAACATAGCACGAAGCTTAGTTCCTTTACCAGGTGAGAACACAACAATGTCATTTCTCCTTTAGCTGCATGGGCATACCCAAAGTATACCCCTATGTGAGCACACCGACGTGTAGCTCCTATGCGAGAATGCACCAAGCATATCAACTTTAACGGCACGGGCATACCCAAAGTATACCCCTATGTGGCACACCGACGCGTAGCTCCTATTGGAGAATGCACTAAGCATATCTCTTTTAACGGCACGTCCATACCCAAAGTATACCCCTATGTGAGCACACCGACGTGTAGCTCCTATGCTAGAATGCACCAAGCATATCTTCTTTAATGGCACAACCATACCCAAAGTATACCCCTATGTGAGCACACTGACGTGTAGCTCCTATGCGAGAATGCACGAATACAATTCTCCTATCAGTTGCTTGCAAGACTTCTTTAGTGCTTTAGCGTTTTCATAGTTGTGCTTTATCAGGTAACGGGGTAACTATTCTTTAGCATTTCACATGTGAATTATCATCGTTCTTTAGCCTTTAACTAACATGATATATATATATATATATATATATATATATATATATATATATATATAAAAGATATCCACATACGTACGTTAATTCTTTAGCATTAAGTTCATCATTAAGTCATTATTAACGCATGCTTACGGGGTAACATAACACGTAACAGTCCAAAGTTTTTGCGCGGGAACCCACATTCGCGCGAGAACTTCTCACTTCGGGCAACAACTCCTCCCTCGCACGAGAACATCATCATTCATGTGAGAACTTCATCATTCGTGCGAGAACATCATCATTCACGTGAGAACTTTCAAAAGATATCCGTTAGCAGCCAAAATCACATTTCGCGCGAGAACTTACCTCTCGCGCGATAACTTTTTGCTGTACACAACTTTATCCATAAGTTATCGCTCCTTTAACCACTTTAACACCCAAAACAAGCAATAATAGTTATAAACATCATTTTTTTTATAAAACATTCGTTTAGGTATGCTTATTAGCCCCAAAACATGATAAAACACGTAAAAGAGGGGACTAGAACTCACCTTACGATATCTTTGCACACGAATAACACAAAACCGAGAGTGTTTCAAGCCAAAAACTACATAATCTTTGTGCAATATCATTAGATTCTGTTCATACATACATAAATACATCGAATATCGACGAATACATACCTTAGACACCACCTAGCACCAACTCCTTTCTTCACAAGCACAACAGCAGGACTTTTCGCATGAAGTAGAGAAGATTGGGTGCATGGGCCTATCTATAGTGTCTCTCTCTCCTCGCAGCTGTTCTCGCACGAAAACTTCTATTCGTGCGAAAACTGGCTCCACGCGAGAACTTTATCACTCGCGCGAGAACTCTCTCTCTCGCGTGAGAAGTTCGCCTTCAATCGAAAATTCGGGGCCTTACAACATGTTGCTGGTGAGTTTGTAGGTTTAAGTAACAGATAAAACTTGATGCTGTGTAATGGTTTGGTAGGACATAAGTGCATACCGTTATGAGAAAACAATATCATATGTAAACATGAGTCTCACAACTAAACCTATGACGTACACATAGATCTTGTCAGAACATATTCACCCTAGGGCCCGTCCGTAGCCACTGTCAGTCCCAACTAGTATACTAACAAACAAGGGTGGGGGTGTCAGCTAATAGTACTATCAATACGTATCCGTCGGCTCCAACACTAGAGTTAAATAGTTGTGAATTAAGAACCACACAGACAACTCATGCATGTACTAGATATCAACTTACCAACAGTAAACACAATAGTCCCAAGATGTAAATTAGTTCACAACATAAAAAGGTGGAGCATAATTTCCCCCCTAAGATTTATAAATAGTTGAAATGAAAATGGGGACGCGAAACTCACCTTGAAATGATTGGAAATAAAGCGAACAAACACCTATTTTGTCAAGTTGTATGACAGAATAACATTGATAGCATCTGTTGATGAAAGAAAGATAGTTGAATGGAAATATGATGAAATCTGGGATGTAGTTAAAAATCTCGTAGTTGGACTTTGGGTTGGGTCGGCCGGTCCACCTTCAGGTGTGCACCGGTTTACTCGTCCCTTCTGTCGGCGATACGCTCCTAGCCTTAATTGGTCGGGTCATGCCTCCAGCGTTGTTACTTTGAAGAAATTAGAGTGCACAAAGCAAGCCTCGCTTTGTATACAATAGCATAGGATAACATCATAGGATTTCGGTCCTATTACGTTGGCCTTCGGGATTGGAGTAATGATTAATAAGGATAGTTATGGAGGCCTGCCAACCCAAGAAAAGTTAGCAGTGGCTGATCCCTTCCCATGACAAGAACATTCTTCCTGCTCATGATGTTTATGATGCAACTAAGCCAAATGGAGTAGAAATTAACCATGATTCAATGCAGGACATCAATCATTCACAGAAACTATATTGGCAATACAAGAAACAGCTAATGTTTCAATCCCTCTGCTTAGTTTGACTACATTGCTATATGGACTAACTATTGCTGATCTCTATTGATTTGATAACACATATTCCATTTTTTATTTTCTCAAAACCAAAAATCCTAAAAAGAAATTAGAAAATCAAGAAAAGTCCAAAAATATTACTATTATGTAATTATTTTTGAATCTTCCTGCATTTACATGAGAAATGATAGTACACCCATCTACTATCTTCTGCATCTGTTTTTCATAACATTAAAGACTGACAAGGCTCTATTTGATATGTCAGTAAGCTCAGCTTGGATTCAAAGATAAGCATATTTATGATGAACTAAATCTATATGCATTGTGGACCAAAACCATCTTCGGGTATTGGTAAGCAATGACTTTTCCAAGTGTTTGCTTGTGTGGTTACCTAAACACACCATGCGAAAATGGTTTATAAATTTTTCATTGATAAACGCATATGTTTATCCTTTTTTGTATGTAAATATAGACCTGGAGTAAACATAAGGACAACTTCTGTTGTGCTAAGCATAAACCTAGTTGACCTTGCACTAAAAGTGTTGATGCCTACCAAAGAGGCAAAGAAAAGAATCCCAATGTAGATCAAAGCTAAAAGAATCCCAATAAGGATCAACTTCCAAGGTGAGTATCCAAAAAGGATACCATAGTGGATCATATCATGAGAATTTATACTCTAAGGAGCCTGGTTCAAGTTGTGATAAAGTGCCACCATGCATTTCATGAAGAGGATTATTCTTCCATAATTCTGAGTGTGGGGCCAATTGGCATATCTAATCAAACCTAAACATGATAAATATCACAAAGTGTTGAAAATAGATCCTTGCATGAGTTTAAGTGGACAAACATACTTACAATCAACTTTGTTCTTTTGTCTATTTCTTTTCAAATTTTAAATGTTTTAGATGTAGAGGATTTTGGATTAGTATGATCTCATTGCAGTTAAAGGATTCATGCTTGTAAATATCGTAATTTTGGAAAATATAAAATTCCAAAAAGATTTGTCATTTTTAGTATTTTTCTTAGCTTTTGCAGATTTATATGTGTTATTGATTTAGGAGTGAAACTTCCATGCAATACCTCTACCGAGAGGATTTAGACTTTTGTAGGTGATGAATTGCACAATATGTCTGAGTATTCATTCAGTCTTAGATGTCTAGTAAATGCTCCTTCTTCCTTCAAAGATCTCCAGCCAGTTGCTGAGAACTAAGAATCCTGCTCATGGTGACTCATACACAAAAGTTCCTCACCCTTCAAAGCTTTTATTGAGGGAGAGTATATATCAAGTCTGAAGAATGTCTGATGCTTCTCCTTCACTTCTGAAGTTGATATAAAGCTGCTGATATTGCTACCTGTGCAATCCACAGTGTATGCAAATGAGTGTATTTTCAAATCTTCAAAATAAGACTAGAAGATCAAGCTGATGAAACATCTATCAAGTGCCGAAACAACGTCTACATGTACTAAAACAAAGTCTTTTTCTCAATGCCTTTTTCGTGAAGTTTCTAAGAAGATGCTACAAAAAAGGGGGAGACGACTGCACTTCAAGACTGCATATCAATCAACATCCAAGGTTTTGATAATCATGAGGTTTTGGCAACATCATCTTAGGAGGAGTATTGTTCGACTATTTAAAGATGATACTAACCAAAACCTAAATGTCGAATCTCAAGATGATTACTAAAACCGACACGGTGAAGCTAAGCTAAAAATATAATCAAAACGAAGAAAATTGATCAAAGTCAAACTTGGTCAACCGTGGTCCAAGTCAACAGTCAACATCAGCATTCGTCCCAAATGACGTCAGCACTCGACAGTCACACATCAGCAACAGAGAATTTTTCAGACTTAGAAGAATATTTGTGTAATCATTAGGGCTTAAATGTAATTTTGTTCATTTATGTAAAGAGAATAAATAGACTAAGTGTAGTCATTTATACTCTAAGAAAGAACAATAACAAACAACTAACATTTGTATGCTAAGAGAGAATTAGTGCCAGAGAGAGTAACAATCACGTTGAGTGTCTATGAGAGAGAAACCTCTTGCACACTCCCTTTGTAATCTCCTAGTATCAATTATCATCCATATGAATGAATGAAATTTTTACAAATATGTGTTCTTGAATTGTTCATCATTCATTCATCATCATCCTAAATCTAATATAGATCTTCACTTGAAATCATCAACAGGTTTGTGAGTTTTCACATCACAAATCTGATAAACGTCAACAATGGGATTGCAATATTCGATCCTACAATATCGATTTTCATTAGGTGGTATAAGAGCCTTGGCTCAAATCATTCACTGATTATTGATCCTCTCAATCAATGCAATGATATCTGTAGTTCATTAGCTTCATATCAACCATTTTCGAGCTGAAAATCATCTTAAAACTCTCTTCTACTTCAAACATTCAACAAAAGCTTAAAACATGATTCACTAATCTATTTTTGCACATTGTGTAGTAGCTTTTGTGTTGTTGAATCTCTAAATAGCATTCATTCACTGTTTTCAAACGTGTTCATCATCATAAAACCTCAAAACCTCTTTGGTTCAAGAGTTTTTAATATAACAATAGCTGATTATTGTTTTATCAAGTTTTCTTCAAACAAACACTACTTAAAGATTTGGATCTTTTTAATTGTTTAAAATCATCATATTCAAGTATTTTTATACTCGAATCAGGTTTTTGTTCTTTAATCAATAAACCGAGTATTGATTTTTATGAAGAACAGTTCAGCTGCAAACAAACCCTAGCATACATCCTAGTTTTCATTCATACATAACCTTCAAAATCTACAGTGATTTTGTGGTTTCTGCATCAAAACGAAGAAGGAACATATTCTTCTTTTGAATTTTCTGAAAAAGTTACTTTTTGATCCAAAAAGTTAACTTTAAAACATTTTATTGTTTTTAGGGTTTTTGACTTTTCTTGACTGACATCATAAAAAGTTGACATTCCTTAAACAAAATATTTCTTTTATTTCACCGAGTTTTGATAGTGACATCACATTGGGCATTAATTGAATTAAATTTGGATTAATTAATATCCTTTATTCGGTAAAATTAAAAGTGACAAAAATCATTACAATCAAATCTTAGTGACCTTAGGATAAAACAAATTTGACACCAAGCTAAATTAACAATCAAACAAATTTAACTTAAACCATTAAGTTAAAATTCAACAACCATGTCCGATGAAATTTAAGGATTCAAGAGTGGTCTCAAACCACCGAGGTTAAAGAACAAAGCAGATTTCAAACAATGGAAAATTATGTTTAGAAACTGGATTATTTTCCAAGACCCGAATCTATGGACATCCATAACCGAGGGACCATACATACCTCTGACTCTTGGTCCAGACTACAACATAAAGATACCAGTCAGGTGAAAAGGTGTAGCTGGTGATGACATCAAAAAGCTCAAAACAAACATGAAAGCATATAGTATTTTGGCAACGACTCTGCCATTTAAAATCCTAACATGAGTTGAAAATTTTAAAACAACACATGAGCTGTGGAAGGTGCTTCACACCATTTGTGAAGGAACTTAATAAATGTAACACCTGGCCCTTCATACCACCAATATTGTCCGCTTTGCCCACAAAGAGCTCACGGATTTTCTTTTGGTTGCCCGGGTGCACACTTCCTAGTGAGATCACCCATCCCTAGATTGTTGTCACTTGAGCACACTTAACTGTGGAGTTCTCCTCTCATCCACAGTTAATACGCCCAAAACTCATTGGTGATATTAGATGCCGGACATTACTTATGAACCAGGAATCTCTTCTGCCCACGGCCGATGTGGGTTATATGTAGGGTGTCACAATCACCCCCCTTTGGACTCATCATCCTTAATGAGCCCGAGAAGTCACCATCCTCGGTGAGGTATGTCCCACATCCCGAACGACACAAGTGTGGCTATGATACCATTCAGTAACACCCGGCCCTTCATACAACCAATATTGTCCGCTTTGCCCATGAGGAGCTCACGGATTTGCTTTTGATTGTCCGGGTGCAAACTTCTCAGTGAGGTCACCCATCCTTGGATTGCTGCCACCTGAGCACACTTAACTATGGAGATCTCCTCTCATCCACAGCTAATACGCCCAAAATGCGTTGGTGACATTAGATGTCGGACATTACTTATGAACCAGGAATCTCTTCTGTCCATGGCCGATGTGGGTTATATGTAAGGTGTCACAATTTTGATAGTTGATAGCCAATGCTAAAATCTTGAGTTTTTGATAGTTTCATCCTTCATGATTCAACAAATTCCCCCTAGGATAATGCTACCAAAACTCTTTCTTTAGCCTTCAAGCATTTTGATCAGTAAAAGTTCATACATGTATCATCTTCTATCTCTTTAGTGGTTGTCTAGAGGTAGATTCACCAAGTCCTTCATGTTGTGCCGAGAGAGTCTAAACAAGTCATACTCTTTAGCTTCATCTTTGCTGGTACCAGCATATGTTAGACTGAAGGTGTTGGTTGAGGAATTATAACTCAAATGAGTGATTGGGTCATGAATGCTTAGTGGAGTTACATGCAAAGCTTCTTCTTCTTTCTTTTGCTCAGCCCTGATGTCAAATTTTATCTTCAGTATAACAACCATAGATTTGTACTTATCTGGTATGTTTTCAAGATCAACTTGTGCATCTTTTACAAATCTTCAAGGCTAAGTTTCAAAACATCTGGTTCAGATAAGAAGAAATATTTTGACTGATTCTTTCTTTAAATAGAGAACCTCTTAGTTTTAAAATCATGATCCCAATTGATGATTGTATCATCATTCTGTGACTCTTCCTCTTTCTCAGTTTCCTAGAGATCTTCTTCTACCGAATGTTCCAACCCATGTCTAACTCTGTCAGCAACATCAGTGATGATCACTTCATCTGCTAACTATTCAGATTGACTCTTGGTAGGAGATTTGGCTATTTCAGAAGCTTGTTAGACTACTAGAGAACCATGCTCAGTTGTTTGAGCAAGTGGTGAAGTATAAGGAGATGATTTTGGTTGGTTGTTAGGTTTAGTAGATGGAGTGGTTTTTGGCAGCTTCAGATTCTACTTTCTTCTTTCTTTGTTCTGAAGCTTGCCTTGATCTTTCTTGGTGGGAGTTGTAGATCCTCATCAAAACCTTTTCCACTTCCTTTTCCTCAGAATCATTGCTTTGGTTCCTTAGTTTAAGCCTGGTTAAGTTAGCTATATCAAACCAGTTGAAGCAAACCAATTGGTTCCTTGAGTAAACTACTCTTCCAGCTGCTGAATAGGTTATGAACTAGGTGTTTTTCTTCTGATAATATTCCCATTCCACTATAGGATCATATGCTGATAGTGGAGTTTTATGGACTTTTTTACCAGCATCAGATTTGACTAAGGTGAGTACTTTATGCATCAGTATCTTGGACTTGTCATTATTACATCCAAAAATGCTAAAGTACTTTGCAATTTGCTCTAAATTGTCAAAGGGCAGATCAACTACCTCCTTCTCATGGTCATAGTAAATGATCTCTCTATTATCCCTTTGATAGAAAATTTCTTAATCTGAGCAAGATACCCAGCTACCAACACTTTGGTTCCCTAAAGTATCTTCTCCTTTACTTCCGGATCAACAATCCTTGCTTTTTCAACTTTCTTTGGAGCTTTTATCTTCTTTGCAAGGATTGAAGAGATAGGTTGTTTGTCATCAAAGACTATTAATGCAGAGTCTGGGGATGCTAGAGGCCTAGTCAGTAGATAGGAGGACTTCTGGTAACTTTCTTTAACTTGGCCTATTGTCTTTCCTATTGCTCCCAAGCTTGTTCAAGCTTTAGGAGCTCTCCAGCAGTAACCTTTTTCCTGATTCCTCTAATATTCAGATCAAGAGTTAACATACTCATTGGTGCTACTTGTCTAGTAGAGAAACCATAGTATTTGAGAAATTACTTCATCTGTTTCTTAACCCTGAAGTCTTGCTAAACTCTTTCTACTTTCTTTTTCTTTGATTCAGCCTTTTTTCTTTTAGCTGACTTAGCTGCTTTCTCTATTTCAGCATAAGTTGCAGCTATTAACTTAGACTTAATCTCAGCAGTGCTCCACTCCATGATCTTATCAAAATTGAATCCTTTCAACTCTAGTTGAGCTGCTATGAGACATTTCTCTTCATCTTTCTTTTCTTTATTTGTATAAGAGATCATGGGTTTGGGTTTGGTAGTTTTAGCTTTTGAAGCCTGTTGAGTAGCTGATTTTTGAGTGCTTTCGGCAGATGGCCAGGATAACTTAGATAACACTTTCTTGATAGCCTTGGTCTTTGGTTTAGGTGAAGCTTTTGTTCTGTTAGGTTCACCATCACTGTTGAAATCTCTAGTTGTAGTTCTTGCAGCTCTTGAATCCTTTGCACTCTTGATTAGTGCAATGGTGTTCTTCATCACAGAGGATTTTTGAGTTCTGCCTGCCTTTAAAACTACAACTTCTTATTTAGCGTTTTGTGGGAACAACTCTACCTTCTTGGTCATCAGAAATCTAGCCTTTGATATCCGTGCATCATTCTCTATTTCCTCTTTAGTAGTCATAGGTCTTTTACCTTTATTAGAGGTATATACTTTAGTAAGTCTGACTATCGAAAGACTGAGAGTTACACCTGATGCCTCACCAACTGACTTTGGATCATTGGCACTTGTCTAAGCTCTATCAGCATCATTAGTGACTTCTGTGCCAGTAGTATCCACGTTCACCTCCGAGTTAACTGGGGCTTTAGTTTTAGCTTCCGGTTGATCAAATATCATCTCATTTGATTTTCTTAGTTCAGACTCAGGTGCATCCTTATGAAGTTGGGTAGGTTCAGCCTCAAGAGTCATCCCATGCCTTACCATAACATCATCCATCGTCTAGGTGCTTCTTGTGTAAACCACCATCTTGTCTGAGGACTCATCTGCCGAAGGAGTCTCTTGTATGGTACTTTTAGTAGTTGCATTAGTACCTGATTTGTTTAGTACTTCAGCAGCTTCTAAAAGAACTTTCAGTATTCATTCTTCTTCTTCTTTAGTAGATGGCTTGTCAGAGGCTTCGAGTCCTAGCACTAGCTCTCTTTGATGATTTCACATCAGTTCTCTTTCTTTTTAGAGAGAGCAAGGAAGAAGTGCTGGATTTCTTTATCATGGCTATCTTTCTCTTCCCAAGTAGAACCTTTTGGTTCATTCTCGTCATTACCCTCCTGGCTTCAATTTCTTTTTCTTCTTCATTATCATAGCCATACCTATCAAGAAGCTTATTCAGGTTGACTTCAGCTTCTGATAGAAGCTCATACTGGTCAGTCCATGGTGAAGAGAATGAGATTGGTTGTGTTGCTTGAATAACTTGAGTAGCCAATCTTTGAAGAATGCCTTCAGCTTCTTTGGGCTTATCTTCCCCCTTTTTGGTAGCATCATCTGAGATTCCAGATGACACCAAGTTGATGGAGGAAGGCACATCCAAAGGTTCTTGTGGTGCTGAGAGTTAAAGGCTAAGGATGATGGATTTTAAAGGTCAATGGTCTCTTGAAGGCGTTCAACTTTGTTCTCAAGATCCATTGCCTTTGCAGCAGCTTGTTGAATAGTTGTGAGTTGTTCTTGAAGGTGACAACTCTTGCAGCTTGTTACTGTAGAGTTTTGATTTGAGTTTCCAACACAGACAATCTATCTGCTGAAGATTTCAGAAAACAGTTCTCAAATTTGAGAACTTTTGTTTTTTTAGAAAAATCTTGAAGTCTTGTGGATTGGTTCAAAATGGATCAATCTGTGATGATATAGTAATGCAATGATCAATTCAAACACAAAGTAATCAAACACAAGTAATTACTTCAAAAGTTTATAGATTTCATTGATAGCAAAAGCTTAGGATACAAAGTGTAAGAGTGAGTTACAGTTGTTCAATCTGTTCTAACTGTTTCGTTCTCTAGGTCTACCCTACACAATACATAAAATATTCTATTTATACTATTAAAGAAAAACAAGGAACATATATTTACAAAATAAGTCCCTATACTATGACAAAACATAAAATACAAAATTTTAATCTTTTAAGAGTTCTAACAATACTCCCCCTAAGATTTACATTGTCTTCAGTCTTCATTGAATTCTTTTGGTTCTTCTTTAATCTGGAACACCGGCTTTTCTTTGTAAAGCTCCAATTCATGCAATGATTTCTTTATACCTGACTTGAATTTCTTTGCAAGTATGGCTTGCTCAGGCTTTGACTCATTTGTTTTAATCTCCATCTTGTCCATTACATCCAAAGTTTCTTTTGTCAGACCTACAATATCTATTTTAGCGTAGAACTCAAAAGGTTTAGGATGATCATGAGAATGAATTTCCAACACGCCTTTGCTTGAAATTCTCATAAAATCAATAGACTTTATGTATTTCTTCATGATGTTAGCAAATGCTAGAGCTTTTCGCAATGAAATCCGCTCCATCGCAGCATCCATTACCTTAATAATTGTCATAAACTATTTTCTATCATTTTCTGTAACTTCTGACGCAACACGATCAAACTTCTGGATAGACAAAAAAGAAATATAACTTGGATGTAGAAGTTTAAGCTCAAAAACTCCAAATAATGAAATCATATCTTGATCCCAATCTTCCAAGTTTCGAACTAGCTTCAACTGGAATGAGTCAGCAAGATAGAACCATCTCAAAATTGGTTTTGATGTTTGAGTGCCATCTATCACCTTCAAGCCTGGGTTAGTGACCTTTTCAAAGTACTGATCACTATACGCATCCAAAAATTGTTCTTCTTCTTCTGGATGAGCAGCCACCTTTCTTTTACTTTTTAATGACTTGAAATACTCTTTGTCTTCTTGATCATATCTGGTTTTAAGATAATAGTCCATTCTGGTAATACCTCAATTTAGAAGTTTAACAAAATTTTCACCTCGAATTGACTTGGTATGATTGATTAGAGGCAACTTATTTAACTCCTTGAGATCTTGCACTGGCAAAGGTATGATGCTTGTGTAAAAATGAGAAACATCATAAATTGCATTTACACATTTGATTAGAAAGGCATCAAAGATCTCATCATACTTCCAGGAAACTATCTTAACATTCTTTATGTTATCCGGCACAATCATTGCATTGAGCAATTCAGAAATGGATTGGCCTTTTTGTAGTACATTCCTGACTAAATCTCCTGCATTTCTTGCCTTATTCCATCGTTGTTTTAGTTCAACCGATACTTGGTATGCTTGTTTCTCAGTCTCTAGGAACATCTCAATCAATTCTTTTCTCTTTTCATCACCACTTTTCACTAATTCCATTTCTTTAATTTCTTGAGGCTTTAAGATTCTAGTTCTCTTTGTTATCTCCAAATTTTGTGGATTATCCATGTCAAGCACAATCATTTTCTTGTTTTGCTTTTCTGTCTCTTGAAAACTTTTGACCAAATTTCTTAGAGACTCAGTTTGCAATCTGTTTAATCTCTTTCTTGGATAATTCCTTGATTGTAGCCACAGCCTAAGCTCAACAGTTATCATGCTTTCAGGATCAGGATGATGCAATTCAGATGCTAGAAGGTCTTCAATGTTAATAATTTCTTGCATTAGATTCCACTCTCCATGTTCCATAAATATTTCATCTGGATCAACCGGAGTTGTTGACTCTGCTATAATGCATTTATCATACTCTTCATTAATTTGTGAAACTGTTAGACCATCAAAAAATACACGATTGTATTTCTTCTTGACCAGATAATTATATCTATCATCAATGTCTAAAGGGATGTCTTTAGTAACAGCTTCAACTCTGGATCTAAGTCATCCAATGCTTTGATTTGCTCTTGTATGTTTGCTTCTGCAATTTCCTGTAAAGAAGGATGACCTACATTCACTGCATAAGAAAAACATATTAGATTCCATCATATAAAAAATAAAACAACACCTATAATCAAAAATGACTTTTAAACTGTTTACGAGTTTCAGAAACAATTTTCAGCATCTTTGAAGGAGGGTTTGATGACGATTCAGCCAATACTTGAACATCAGATTCATCTATCTTTCGTTTTCCTTTCACCACCTCAGATAATCTTTCAACTTCAGTAGTTTGAACTTCAGGAATAACCTCTATCTCTGAAGTTAAAGGGTCTTTTTCTTGTGGTTGCGAAGATTGAGATTTTAGGCTTTCTTTTATAATCTCAAGCTCTTCTTTCAATTTTTCTTAATCTTCTTTCAACTTCTTTTATTTTTCTTCCGTCAAATCATAATCTCTGAGTAAAACATCAAAGTTCTTTACATTCATTTCTTGAACTTCTTCAAGCTCAGCAATCTTCAAGTCTTTCTTTAAAGATCCTGCTTTTAATTGATTATTTTCATCTTTCAGCTGCTTGATCATCTTAAGCTGATTGATATTCTCTTCTTTCAAAGCTTTCAGTATCTACTTAGTGTTCAATTCCTCAGTGAGAACTATATCATATTGATTTGATCTTTCACCTTCATCTAGTACAACAGGCTCAAATGTATCAACATTTTGAAGATCGCACTCCATTTGTTGTTGTACATTGACTTCATCATTTTCTTCATTCACATCTATTGAATCATCAACATTATGAACATCTTCATTAACTTCTTCAACTTCATTACCTCCAACATCATCATCATCATAATCATCGCTTGAAGACGAACTTCCTTCATCTTCAGATTCGTCTTCATCTTCATCATCATCCTTAGCTTCAGACTCAGAAAGTCCTTGAGGAACATCTTCAATCAAATCATTTAGATCAATTGGTTCATCATCAGTCAAATGAAAATGATTTTCATCTATGTTCACATCATCTCTTGCTACTGCTCTCATATAATCAAACATTTGAAAATTTTGAGCAAAAGTCACCATAGCAAGTCTTTTGTATACGGTTTCAGTCATGTGCTCCAGAATTAATCTTTCTCCAGTTACTTCGTAAGCATGAAAATTAGGATACTCTTCATTAATAATCAGCTGAAGAAATCTGGGATGCATCAAGTATTTGTTACTGATTCCTTTCTCCAAATTAAAAATAAAGCCATTCATGATCCATTTTGCCATAATAAACCTTCTGTTTTTGGCAATAGCTACAACAGGAGAAGTAATGTCTACAGGGAATGAATTCCATCCTGTACTTCTCTTAGACATTCTATGTTGAAAGATATAACAAAGGAGTTTCTAGTGGTTATATACTCTTGCTCTAAAGAACCATTTCTTAGGAAAGTGATCTGGATGTCCCATGGCTAAAAATGTATCTCTACACTCATTAAAAGTAAGTTCAGCCAAATCTTCAGGATCATTATCACCAAGTCTTAAAGCTTCTCTAATTGACTGCTTAGAGACTTCAATCATACGATAGTTTGTGATAAAACCTCTAACAACTTTCCTTCCTTCATCATCTCTTGCAATTTCAGCAGTACTCCAGAATCTTTTGATGAGACGAGCATATATAACTGGTTGAACACACGCATATACATACTTTGTTCTCAATAGAAATCTTATCATTTCTTCATGACCAATAGCTTCACAAACATCCTCATTAAGAAAGGCTGCTACGTTATGCTTTGGCTCAAATTTAAGATCTGCCATCTGTATACATAGAACAAAATGTTAATCACATTTGAATTACCAGATTTCAATCATATTTTGTATTATCAATTTTGAACCAATAACACCTAAAAATTTCTAAGTGTTTTGTACAACCCATTACATGAACAGAGTATGCACTGGTCACAATTTTGATTTAACAAAATTTATGATTAAATCAATTGATGAATCATGAAACATGAAAATTGATTGAATTTCAATTGAATTAACACATTTTAAATTTTAAACTAAACCTTTTTTTACACTTAAAATTTCTAAGTGTTGAACACACTCCTTCAAGAGCAGAGTACATTCAAGTTTAAGTTCAATTGATTTAAAGTACACTAAACCAATTAAAATATTCTCAATATCAGTTGAATAGATGAATTTTCATGATTAACACAACAATTTTGATGAAAAATTATGAACTGACTGTTCATTTCTTGTTTTTAAACACCGACTGATGAACAATGAATCATCAAGAACACATTTTGATGAAATTGAGATTTTATTCTCACAATCTTTTCAAAATCATTTTATAACAATCATTTGATGTTCAATTTAAGTTATCATAACACATTTACATCACAGATTTCAAATTTTCTGAACATCTAGGGTTTGAACGCCTCAATAGAGTTCAAACGCCCAATCAAAGTTTGAAATAGGTAATGAAATCAGATGTTTTAAGATCAACATGATGTTTAGATTCATTGAATATACCTATATATCATAAGGATTAACAGGTAACAATCGAATGTTGTGTGAATGAATGTATCGGGTGTGAGAATATGTGAATCAGAGTGTTTGTGTTTGTGAATGAATGAATGAGAACTACAAGTGTTGAATATATATAAGTGTAAAAATTCTTAGGCGCATGAGCACTGTGAAGGCACATGAGGCTAAAATTTCACACTAACTCTTCAGACGCATGAGCATTGTGAAGGCATATGAGGCTAAGTTTCATACTAAATCTTCAAACGCATGAGCACTGTTTAGAAGCTTGGGCACTGTTCAGGTGCATGGGACTTGATGAAACACCTAACACTTAGAGTAAACATCACCTTCAAATGTCTAACCACTTGGAAAGTCTAAAACTGTTCAGGCGCATGAGCATAAGTTGATACGCCCAACACTTAACCATTTTCAGCAACATGACAACTGTTTAGGCGCATGTACTGAACAAAATGCTTAACACTTGAACAAATTTCTGAAATTCATCATACTCCTGATTTAGACTTCTGAGCACTATTCAGGCGCACGAGAAACCTTCCATGAGTCTGACACTTTTAAATTTTCACAACATCCATTTGAACACTGTTTATGCATATTAGCACTGTTCACGCACATTGTCTCAACACTTAGTCAATTTTGGACTATCACCCAAAATATACATTAATTGCCCTCAAATTTAACAATCAAATTGTTTTTGTTTAAAAAAATCACAAATCATTTGAAACTCATATTTTCATTTTTCAACATGAATTTTCAATTCAAACACCACCAAGCACATTTTGAAAAACACATTGAATAAATGTTTTAATTTTTCAAACACTTTCTTGTTATTTTAGTCTCTATTTTGAAAATTTTACAACACAAATAGCCTTGTTTTGTTTGCAAGAAGCTTTTCCACTTATTTTGAATTCTTTTCAAGTTCATTTTTACATCATATCAAACACACACTTGCTTGAATTTCAGCTTCATCCTTTCCATCCAAAGCACTTAATTTTTTATTTATTTTTCACATTTGACACTTTTCATGGATTTTCTCTTTTACATTTTTACTCCCCCTAAACTTTTAAGTTCACAAACTTAGAAGTTTCTTTTATTTTGCAAGTAGAGCAAACTAATCATTATCAACATGCCTGAACATAGAAAATCATGCAAAAATCAAAATAAAGTAGAAGAAGAATCTACTATATACAATTGAATCACATGCTTACAGTAAGATCATATCAGTTAAGATCAGCACATTAAAATAAATTGAAATGGTGGATAGTCATTAACACTGATTAAATCCTGATCAAGTGTGTTCCAGGTCAGCATTCCTGCAGTAGAGGAGACATGAGATCTAAGGATAGAAAATGAGTGCTTTTGGCAAGATACTCAGCACACTTACTTTTTCAATTCTTGGATTGATTAAGGTACAATTAGATATGACATTATGTAAGTCACACTTAGACTTAGAGAGCTCAACTCTCGTCAAGATATGCAAGAAAGCACTTTTCTCAACTTATTAACCTGACATATACTTATAACCAGATCTCATGTTTAGGTTGTGCACATTGGCATCTTTTGTATCAAGTGAGAATATCCAGGTCTGTAAAGACTTGCAACAAAGGATAACTCGTCACTTCAGGTCTATGATGACTCATAACAGAGAAATGAATACATGCTTTAAATAATTAGAGATCATGGTTATTCATATCGCCACCAGGTGTGAGTTTGTGACTTTACAAGCAATCAATTTGAGAAGTCAACACTACTCATTGGTACTAAAATGGACAAACACAAATGCACGATTGATTTAGTTTGATCAAAAGAATTTACTTTTTTAGTATAATTGCATGAGCTTACCTGCACGTCAGACTTTAGAATCGAGCAAAGTATACAACTGATTAGAACTATTGTATCTATCATTTCTCACAAATTGCAAAGACAGATTCAGTCCTAAATAATTAACTAGCAAAAAAACTCTATTTTTGTGGGTTTTTGTTTTAAACTTTTCTCTTTTGATTTTACAATTTTCTATTTTTGTATTTGCTTTTTCATTTTCTATTAAACATGCACACACAATATATACAATCAGGCAGTTAACTTTGATAGTTTTCTCTATAAATCTTCTTAGTCAACTAAGGGAGGGTTCTTTTAATTTTTATGATTCAAACAACTCAAGTACTTAAAAACCAGTTTTAAACATGGTTAATAAGTCCAATTGACTCAACCAAATACTCAAAACGACCTGGTAAAAAGGCTTTTGTAAATAGGTCAGCCAACTGTTTTTCAGTTGTAATTTGAATCAAAATGATTAAACCTTTTTCAGAGTTATCTCTGAGAAAATGATATCGAATTTCGATATGCTTTGTTTTTTAGTGTTGGAAAGGATTAGCTGTAATAAATATAGCAGCAGTGTTATCAATGTAAATAGGAGTTTTAAGACAATTGAACCTGTAATCCAGCAGTTGGTTTTATAACCAAAGGATTTGAGAAGATCCTGCTAAAGCAGCTATGTACTCAGCTTCTATGGTTGAAAGGGAGACATTTGTTTGTTTCTTACATTGCCACAAGACTAATCTGGGACCTAAAAACTGACAACCATCCGTCGTAGATTTACGATCTTGGCAACATCCTCCATAATCACTATCTGTATATCCATGTAACTCGAAGTTTCCTTCATAAGGGTACCACAACCCTAAAGTCGGTTTTCCTTTAAGATGCCTGAATATTCGTTTAACAACGATTAGGTAAGATTCCTTCGGGTCAGATTGGTACCTAGCACAGACACAAACAACATACATTATATCAGGTCTAGATGTAGTAAATACATTAAAGAGCCAATCATAGATCTGTATAGAGTTTGGTCAACTGATTTTCCTTTCAGATTAGGTTCAATCTTGGTATTTACGCCAGCTGGAGTTCTGATGGATTAACAATCTTGCAGTTTAAATTTCTTCAAGAGTTTTCAATGAATTTCTCCTGATTAATAAAAATTTCATCTGTAGACTGCTTCACTTGAAGACCAAGGAAAAAGTTAATTTCTCCCATAGAACTCATTTGGAAACGAGACATCATGATTTCTTCAAATTCATTACATAATTTTGGACTTGTAGAACCGAATATGATATCATCAACATACACTTGAACACATAAGAGATCATCAGCATCCTTCTTTATAAACAAAGTAGGATCAATTTTCCCTCCCGTGTATCCATGTTGGATCAAATATTGTGATAACGTTTCATACCAAATTCTAGGAGCTTGATGGAGACCATACAATTCTTTACTAAGCTTGTACATACGATAAGGATATTCTGTATCTTCGAAACCTAGAGGTTGCTTGACATACACATCATCAATGATTGGTCCATACAAGAAAGCACCTTTAACGTCCATCTGATACACCTTGAATTTCATGTATGATGCATAAGCCAGGAAGACACGAATTGATTCAACTCTTGCGACTAGGGCACATACTTCATCATAATCTATTCCTTCTTCTTGGTGTAACCTTGTGCAATGAGTCTCGCTTTGTTGCGAACAACAATTCCCCGATCGTCTGACTTGTTTCTAAACAACCATTTTGTGCCTATGGCATTTTCTCCTTCAGGTAAATCCACAAGCTTCCACACTTCCTGTTTGCGGAATTGCAATAACTCTTCTTGAATTGCTTCAATCCAACTATTGTCCTTTAACGCTTCGGAGACGTTTTTAGGAACAATTTGAGATAAAAAACACGAGTATAAGTAGAGATTTGCTTGTTTGGATTGGCTTCTCGTCGTTCTCTTATTCAATCGACCGATAATCTGAGACGTAGGATGGTTCTTGTGAATACGAGACATAGTAATCTCATTTCCTTGAACATTAACATCCAAATTAGATTGGTTCAAGTCGGAAAGCTGATGCAATAAGTTCAAAGTATGTGGTAGGAACTTGAGTCGGTGAGTTTATAAAGTAATCAAGATTATCAGTAACAATTACATCATCGGAAACCGATGACGTTCTGAATTCAGGTTGTACAATTTTAGGACCATCATTAGGAATAGGTTGTGAAACATTGGAATTTTCAGAAAAGGGATGTTCTTATGCTTGTTGAGAGTGAGATTGATTATGAGATTCAGAACAAAATACATAATCTTTAACAAATGAAAAGAATGGGTAATCTGGGCTAGAATCATCCATATCATCAGAATCGGAATCATCACTGAAAGATCCAAGATCTCCTCCTTGTTTCTTTTTCTTTCCTGGAGAGTCAAACAAGTTAAAATTAAAAGAGTTTGACAAAGAATCTAAATCAAACAACAAAGCTGGACCATTTGCAACTGATGGAAAAAAGTTTTCAAGAAATTCAACATTAAAAGTTTCAAGAATAACATTCGTCCTAGAGTTATAAACTCTAAAGGCTTTTGAAACCGACGAATATCCAACAAAAAATCCATCATCAGATTTTGCATCAAATTTTCCTAGCTGGTCATATGAATTTAAAATCAAAACTGGACAACCAAAAGATTTAAAAAAATCTTTATTAGGTTTCCTGCCAAACATCAACTCATAAGGAGTTTTCTGTTTATCTTTCACAAGCAATGTACGATTCTATACAAAACATGTAGTGGATATGGCTTCATCCCAAAAAGTAATTGGGATCTTTGCATCTGCTAACATGGAACGTGCAGCCTCAATCAAAGTTCTTTTTTTCCTTTTAGCAACTCCATTTTGTTATGGAGTTCTAGGAGCACTGAACTGACAAGCAATTCCTTTTTCTACACAAAACATGCCAACATTAACATTTTTAAATTCAGTTTCATTATCACTTCTGATAATTTTCATCTTTTGTTCTAATTGATTTTCTACTTTAATGATGAATTCTTTTAACAATTCAGCAGTTTCAGATTTAGCATGCAAAAAGAAAACCCATAATCTTGTAAAGTCATCAATGATAAATAAACAATAAGATTTCTTTTCAATACTTTGTACATTTGTTGGTCCGAATAGGTCCATATGCAACATCTGGAGAGGCTTGGAATTTGAGTTTATCAGCCTGGGCTTATAAGACGCTCTGTGTTGCTTTCCTTTTAGACACGCAGAGCAGAGATCTGTTGTAGCAAACTTCTTTGTTGCAAGACCTACTACATGATTTCCTGCTACAAGCTTGTTCATATTCTTTAAATTAGAATGCCAGAGATGTCTATGCCATAACTGGCTTTTGACATTTGATGCTTGAGCAATTAGGCATGTTGTTTTTGTAGATGGATCTACTTGAGACATATCTAACTTGTATACATCTCGATCACGTACAGCTTTAACAACTACCCACTCTTTGCTTATCTGAAAACCTGGCTTCAAAATACAACAAAAAGAATCATCAAATAGAGCAGAGTAATATTTGTCACAAATTTAGGAAAAACTTAAAAGATTAAAGTTCAACTGTGAACAATATTTGACTTTATCAAAGCTAATAATCCCATTGGACACTGTTCCTCCGCCTGTTATTTTACCACTTGCATCACCTCCGAATGCAACATAAGTACCATCTTTTAACTTAAAATCTTGAAGCAAGGCATGATTGCCTGTCATATGCCAGCTACACCCACTATCAACATACCATGTGTTAATAGGTCTTCTTGGGCGTACCTGCATTTCAAAGAGATTTAAGTTGAGTTATCAACCCAAGCCGATATGGTCTTGGGCTTGCAAAATTTATCAACAATGGTAAATTTTTTAAAATGAATCTTATTCAAATCAGGCTTCTTTTGCTGTTTAAATTTACCAATTCCATTTCTGACAAATTTTTGATTATCTTTGATTTGCATAGTCCGTAAAGCATGGTAACATTTTTCAAGCTCATCATCAAGATAATTCAAACCATTTGAAGAAACATTTTTAGAAAAATTTTGATTACCAAATTTTGCATTGTTCATTCTCACAGATCATGGAATGAATTTTCCTTGATTATAATTCTTTGTTTTCACAGCATAAGAGTCATCATAATCAGAATCAATCCTTCGAAAAGATCTCAAGCCTAAGGAAGGTTGTTTTGTCAATCTTTGAAAATCAATACTTTGATTTCTTTGAAATTGTTGATTGACATATCCATTTCTTGGCGAGTTCCTTCGGAAGTAGCAATTCTCAGTTTTGTGTTTTCTTTCATCACAAATGATACAATACTTGTTGAAATAACAATCAGCTGTTGAATGGTTTTTCATATCAATACCTGTTAAAGAAACATTCATCAGTCTTATGATTTTACATGTCACATATACCACAACACCTTTGTTTAAATTTAAACAACTATTGATTAACCTTAGATGTGGAAGCCATATTTGATCCTTGTTTTGATTTAGGAGTTGCAAAGTTAATCTGTTGTTTTTGATTTGAGAGTTTGTTCTTTTGAAATTTGGGTTTTGACTTTTGTTCATTAAAACCATTCCTAGACACCTTAGATACAAATCTTTTTTTTGACAGCAGAAGACTTTGGAACTGAACCTGTTTTCAGATCAGAGTTAGATTTGTTCTTTGAGTTTGATTTGATTTCAGGAATTGTGTACATATCAAAAGTACCTGTAGACATAAAATTCACTGGTTTAAACTGATCAGATTTATTTGTTCTTTGATTTTGATTGTTTTGATTTTTATTCTGAGATGATTTAGCTTTAGCATTTTTTCTTCTTCTTCTCTGGTTTCTTGATCTTGATGATCTCTGATTGCTTTGTGATTGAATATCTTCAGTAGAAGACTCTTTTGCATTGTCTTTATCTTTTTATTCTTTCTGCCATTTGATGAAGTCTGGATTGTTTAATCCGTAAGAAAATGAATCTTCAGATATTACTTCGTCTTGTTTTACTTTCTCTTTATTCTTTGGGTTTTGTTTGTCATTCTTTACAATGACTTCTTCAACAACATACTCATTGGGAACAAACATTTTCTTATTCTTTGGTCATGGTTCGTAAGATTTAACTTTCAATGGATGACCATTTTTAATCTTTTCTGAATCTTGTTCCTCAAATATCTCAATATTTGTTTTCTCTTCATCACTTTCAGAATTCTTTTTCTTATTTTGAAAGGCTTTTTGCTTAGCTTTGTTTTTAGGTGAGTGATCATGTGTATTAAAGTTTTCTGGTAAAGTGTTTGTGATAGATTCAGGCATGGGTTCATGTGTAAAACTTAGACCTCTTTTGTTTTAATCTTTCCTCTCACTTACCAACTGTTCTACAATTGTTTTAGAGCTTTTAACTTTAGCTAGATCCACCTGTATTGCAGCATGAGCTATTTTTTCTTTTTCTAAATTTTTAATCATCTCCTCAAGTTGTTTTTTAACAAGTTCAAGTTCTTGTAGAGTTTTATTCCATGAGGTTTGTTGTGCATTACTTCTTCTTGTTTAAGTTTGTCACAGATTTTAAATGAATATGTTCTGTAATGCTCAACTTGATCAAAACATGCTTTTATGCACATTTTCTCTCTGACTTCAATAGGAATTTTAGGATAACTTGAAGAAGAAGTCTTAGAGTCAAATGATGGATGCTCAACCTTTGGTTGTTCAGACCGAGCCATGAGTGCAATTTCTTCTGAATCCTCTTTTGGGTCAGATTTGTCACTCTAATCATAATCTTCCTCATCATTTTAAGAATCACCTTCTGCCTTAGGATCATTTTCTTCAGACCAGTCTTCATTTTGAACTTCAGCAACAAGAGCTAAACTAGATGTTAGATAAGCTGTGAATTGTTCAGCATAAGCACTACAGTCATAGCCATCTTTGATGCTAACAACAAGATCTTTCTTTGGCTCTTCAGATGATTTTGATTAATCTTTAAGTTCTGGCATGGAAAGACTTTGATAAGGCTTTTGAAAGGTTTTTGAGACTGCTGTTGGTATCTTTGACTGCTAGAACCTGCTTGACCATTACCACCTTGATTTCTAGGAGCTTTACATTCCCTTGAGAAATGACCATAACTGTTGCAGTTGAAACACCTTGACTTTGATTTATCAAAGCCAACAGATTTGTTTGCACTGGGCTTGTAATTCCTGTTAACATATGAGTGTTTCTATGTTCTGTAAGCAATCATTACCATCTGCCAATTCAAGTCCATCTCATCCATACCATCAGGATCCATCTCAAACAAATCCTACAAAACAAGATCTAATTGGGTTAGATGACTACCTTGATAAGCATGAAAACTTGCCATGAAAGCAGTAAAAGCAGATTTTGACTCATCATCCTATAACAGGATATTAATAGCATCTTTAACTTTGTTGGTTTTAATAGAGTTAGAAGATGAAGTCTCACTTTTAGGTTTAGGAGTTTGAGTTTTAGGAGGAGACTGAGGTTGAGTTGCATAAACAAGAAGAATCTGTAAAGAAACCAGCTCCAACGAACAAATCACCCTCGTCTTCTGGAGAATTATCATCTTTTGCCAGAAAAGCATTCTCCACTATGTTAGGTGGAGAAGCAACGTACTTATACTGAGACATTGATTCAGCTCTATCATTGTTTCTGGAGCTCTCATCAATTTCAACTGATTCAATTTTGGTAATCAAAAGATCCAGATCCATTGGAACTTTTCTGTATGCTTTAACAGAGTGACTGTCTATTTCCATGAAGATGGAAGAGCATTTAGAAGTCTGTAATTTAGATCTTTGAGATCATTTTCGATACCAATAGTTGAAATTTCAGTAGTTAATTGCACGAATCATTTGATGGATTGTTTCACCAGAAAGATGTTCAAATAACTCCAATTGCCTCTTGAGTTTCTGCTTTTACCACCTTCACAAATAATCTTCAAAGCTTTGTACATGGTGTAACCAGTTTGATAACCTTCAAGTCTAGTCAAGACTTCCAATGGTAACCCCTTGCACATCAATGAGTAAGCTTTGATGTCATTCTTAACCTTCCTTAAGTCATCACCTTGCAGACCATCCTTGGGATAAGGTTCTGGAGAGTCTTTTGTATAAACAAATCCTCTGTCAGGACCTTTGGATGTAATTGGGATATGTCGTCCTTTCTCTATTGACTTCCACAAATCAGTGTCAATGGAGTTTAGATGATGCTTCAATGTAAGAGACCAAATTTTGAAATCAGCTTTATTTTTGAGCTTGGGAACCCTGTTCTCAGAATCTTCAGACTTAACCATTTTGTATTTTTGAATTAATGAAAATGACTTATTTTTGTTGTTTTTAATATTTTAAAAAGAAACTATGAAATGAAAATATTTTTGGATTTTAGTTTTTGAAAAAAAAATTCTAAGTGTTTACTGATAAGTCTGAATGCTGATGCGCCTGAAACTTCTGAAACGCCTGACTTTGAACAAGAAATGTCTAAGGGAATGCCTTAGATGAATTCTGAAACACCTAACTGATGAAACGTTTGAATAGTTCTCAAACGCCCAGACAGTGTAGAAACGCCTGAGGTAAAAGCACCCAAACAGTTCTCAAGCGTCTAGAATTGCTAAGTGTCAACAAAGTATCAAAGCAACCAAACAGTCTCAAAGCTTCCCAATAGTTGCAAAATGCCTGTTCTGAAAATGCCTTCAGTGATGAAACGCCTAAATAGCTGCAAAGCGTCTGATCACTTAGCAAATTTTAGCAATTTTTCACAACTAAAGCGCCAAATTCATCATCTTCAACACACTCAGATCTTATGAAATTCTTCAAAACTTGTTCAATTGATCTAAAAACTTCCAATATGGTAGTAAATAGATCGATTAACAATATTCAATCAACTTTTTGATTAAACAACAACAACAAATCTGTTTTCTGATCGAATTACAGTCCAAAAATAAAGAACACAGTTCGAACACAAATCTGATCAATACTCAGATCTGAACGAATGAAACACCAAATTTTGATTCAAATCATGTTTCTATTGATGAAACACAACTGAAATCAACAATTAATCGATCAAATTGCAATCAACACAGATTTCAAGTGATTCAAAGAGCTCAATAATGCCGATAAGCTCTGATCACTGAACCGAAAGCTCTGATACCATTTGATAGGTTCAAAATGGATCGATCTGTGATGATATAGTAATGCAATGATCAATTCAAACACAAAGTAATCAAACACAAGCAATTACTTCAAAAATTCATAGATTTCATTGATAGCAAAAGCTTAAGATACAAAGTGTAAGAGTGAGTTACAATTGTTCAATCTATTCTAACTGTTTCATTCTCTAGGTCTACCCTACACAATACATAAAATATTCTATTTATACAATCAAAGAAAAACAAGAAACATATATTTACAAAATAAGTCCTTATACTATGTCAAAACGCAAAAAACAAGGAACATATATTTTCTTCTTGTAAGACTGCAAGTCTTTATGCAAGATCAAGGTTATGGGCCACCAATTTATCTATCTGTTTCATACTTCCCTCATCCATAGGTATGGGATCCTTAGGAGTGAAGGTACTAGGCCTAGCCTCTGCACCATCACCACTTGATATGGTTTCTTGGTGCCCTAAATTCCTCTCCTCAAGGAATGACTCCAAGGAGACATTCTCAAGGTGAGTTGTCATGGTTTAGGTCTTAGTTATGTTGTCTCTATCTAATTGATGGATTAGTAGTGGAGACAGCCTCTTCCACATTGATCCTTTCCTCCCTAGGATCAATCTCTTAGAATAAAGGATGTTGGTCAGATGTTGCTGTAAACACATCAGTCTCCACTATCTGTGTTATATGGGAAGGGGGAGATAGTGGTTCATTCTAATATGAAACAAGAACATCATCATCCTGGGTGGTAAACATATGTGTTAGAGATATTGGAGTTGTGTCTAATGGCTCGGGATGTGAACCACATCCTAATGTGACTTCTTCCTTAAAAGTTTTCTCAATTATGTTTGGTTTTCTTAATAGAGTGTTGGGACTCCGATTAAGGGCTTGTAGGTTAGGTAAGGGTCTGCTCAGAAGAACAAAGAGAAACCTTCTTCTTTGAGCCCTGTTTAGGTGTGGCTGACATCTTTGACTTGACTGTGACCCTTGTTTCCAGTGTTGCCTGTTTATAAGGAGGTGATTTGGGAGCTTACATTCTCTCAGTAGAGGATGCAGGGTGTAAGAGTTAACTTAGAGGCTGATGCAACCAAAGAGCTCTCAACATGCATACTGAAGTACAGAGAAAGTTACTTTGAAAGATTTGACAAAAGCACTAAGAAATTCTCTAAGTGTCAAATCTTCTAAAGCCAAAAGACCATTTCTTCCGAAGCCAAAGATGAAGTCTTCTGAAGCTTCAAGACAAAGTCTTCCGAGTCTGTAACTTACTTTTGACAAAAGCCGAACAACTTTCCGCTACCATCTCTGAAGACTCATCAACTTATACAAGTTGGTGATACCTCCATACTTTTGTGAACTGTAGATTAAGGTCTTAGAGTCTGTAACTTTCTACTTTGTACTTTTATCCTTTTTGTAATAGATAAGGATATGAGCTATGGCTTGTCATAGTCACTAGTCAAAAGTCAATATTCTTTTTGACTTTACATTGATCTTGTTGTCTAGATTAGTGTTCTAGCTGGCCTTCAAAGTATGGTCAGCTATAAGATGTAGTATAAAGTATCTTAGATACCAATCCTTGGGACTAAGCCTTGTAATATTTATGAAACACTTGAAAGCAATATACATCATTCTTGAAAACCAAATACTTGTGTTCATCTTGTGTTCTTTACATTTGTTCTTTGTTTCATTTAGCCGGTTCCCTATTTGATCTGTTAAGTGTTCAAGTCTCTCAAAACTTGTGAAACTGTTGCATTGCTCCCCTGTACCGATCTTGCAATTGGTATCAGAGTTGTTCTAGCTCTTGTTTATAAGAACTCACCATCTTAAATACTTTTAGTTTCATAAAACACTTACCAAATCAAAAGGCAGCTCTCACTAAGGCTGATATGGAAATAGGTACCAGGACAAAATCTCCACTGATCACTCCTGATGTCTTTGATACTTGGTGCCAAAGAATGGAAGGCTTTATCAAGTCTCAAGGCAGCAGGATGTGGAGATCTGTTGTCTCAGCACCTCACATCCGAAGCACCTCTTCAGCCACTACTGGAGGTGGGATGATTCCAAAGGAAGTGACTGACTATTCTAAGGAAGATTGGAAGAAAATTGATATAGATCAGAAGGCCATGACTGCTTCCTAAACTGCTCTTTCCAACTCTATATACAAAGGCTTCAAGAAGTACAAAACTACTAAGCCGCTCTTGGATGCACTGAAGCTTATGTATGAGGGGTTTGATGAAGCTAAAGAAAACAAGAAGGACCTCATGAAGTAGCAGTTTGAGAACTTCACTGGCAAATCAGGTGAAACTATAACTTAACAAAACTTTAGGTATGTTGAGATTGTAGATACTCTCATAGATGTTCGAGTTAAGCTTGAGAATAGGGATATATGAGTAAGTTCATGTTCTTTCTTCCCAGAGAATGGACTCACTACTGTATGGACATTAAGAGAAGTGAAAATCTCTCCACCCTTACTCTCAAAGAGTTGTATGGTATCCTTAGTGGCTAACAGATGGAGATGAGCGCGCAGAATCCATCCAACAGCTCTTCTAGCAATCAACAGAGTTTAGCCCTGCATGTGGTTGAAAGGGATAGCAGAGAATCATAACATCATATTATTTACTACCCTTACAACTCATAAAAGGGCCCTTTCATCACCTTCCCTGAGACACCAAGGGAGAGCTACATCCAAGGAAGCCCATTCCAAGAGACAAGCTAATCTCAAGCCTTTGTGTCTGCTAATGAAAGTTATGGCAACTTTCTCTTCACTATTAAAGACTTGGATTGTATCCATCCAAATGACCTGGTGTATATGAGATAGTCCAACAAATGGCTCTTCTTACTCATAGAGTCAAGAAGTTCTACAAGAGAACTGGAAGAAAGTTTCCCAGCATTGTATCCAATTGAAAGTTTGGACTGGATAAAAGCAAAGCAAAGTGTTACAACTGCAACCAGATGGAACACTTTGCTAGGGAGTGCAAGGCATCAAGGACTAATGGTGGCCAAGCACATTCCAAACCAAGCTACACTGATGCAGCTCCTAGATCTAAGAAGCCAAGCCAACCAAAACAACAAGCTGCCGTTGTTGTTGAAGAGTGAGGCTTTGACTGGAGCTTTAGGGTAGAGGATGTTTATCTAGATCAAGCACTGATGGCTGACCATGAAGAACCCAAGGTATTAGAACATCTATGTACACCTGAATGCATTGCTAAAGTAAACATGTATAGGTTCTATAAATTGGAAGTGAGATATGACCTTGAGTCTTTGAATATTTTAAAAGCTGATTTCAGAAGAGATGAAAATGACTATAAACTTACAATAAAAGAATTAAAGAAAGAAATTTCAACTCATAAGCATGAGTACACAAATTAAAGGACTCAAATCAAATATCCCATTCCAAATTTAACTGAATGCCAGGCTGAGCTTATGATCAACAAAGTCAGGGCAGAAAAGTGTGTTCTTAAAGAGAAAAGCTTTAAGAACATCATATCCTCATCCTTGTATGCAATGATTTTTTATCAGAACAAGCAGGGACTAGGTTCAAGTGAGATAGCTCCTCTATACATATTACTATCTATAAGATCTCCAAGGTATGGAACTAGTCAAGATGAGCTATCACTCATTGACCCTATCCAAGAAGAGGATGAAGATGAAGAGTAGATAGTTATGGATGAACCAGTAGTGAGTGAGGAGGATCATCCTAAGAAGGGTCTCTATGCTCCTGGAGAGAAGAAAGAACCAAGGATGGCCAAGTCACCTAGGAAGAATTTGATCAGGGTAGCCAAAAGAAGATCAAAGAAAGCCCAAGAGATCAAGGATACTTTCAATTCCAAGCAATAACAAGTCTTTATTTCTGTTGGATTTGAAGTGGTGAGGACTGAAGACTAACCTATGGACTTTAGTACTAAAGTTCAAACCAACCTGGTCAAGAGAAGAAGGTTGATCAAATGTGCACCACCGCTGCACAGCATGAACCATCCAGTTCCAAGAGTAAGCCTCACCCTCAGAAGCCTGCTGCATCATCTATGAAGATGAAGAAGGAAGTGAAAAGAGATCAAGCTCAACCTTATCCCCAGAAGAAGACCTTCAGAAGTATGCCTGTTGAATGCATCATGTGTGGTGATGCTACTCACTTTGCTAAGGATTGCATCTATAATCCTAAGAGTACCATCCACATGACAAGAAGAAGACTTCTAAGAGGAAGAAGAAGAACACAGCTTCAGAAGGAAAACCACTTTCCTTCGAAAGCACCAAGGTGATCAAGAAGAAGATAGGTAGAAAGTTGACTTCAGAAGAAAATTTGATTTCGGAAGAAAGGAATGCTTTTGAAGTAGTGAAGTCTGCTGTAGTGGATGCAAAATCTTCTGAAGGTTCAGTAACCAAAACTTCCAAAGTTTTCAAAACTTCCAAAGTCTTGAAGGTCAAGTCTAGTCTTCCAAAGATGGTGTGGAAGAATAAGGAATACCATGTGACTAAAGCTTGTTCATTAACAATAGCCAATGATCCTCAAAGCTTGCATATAGGATCAATATCTGTTGAACTATCTTTAGTTCATTTTGATAAGCCCAAGACCAACAAGGCTTGGGTTTCCAAATGTAATTAACCATCTCTTTTTGTGTAGGAACAACTAAAGACCAATGGAAATTTATGGATCATTGATAGTGGCTGTTTCAGGCACATGACAGGCAACGACTCTTTGCTTTAGAAATTTAAGAAAATTAATGGAGGGCCGGTTGCTTTTGGATGAGAATCAGGTGGTTACATCACAGGAAGGGGCAGAGTCATAAATGGTAAGCTCAACATTAAGAAGCTAAACTATGTTAAAGAGCTTAGATACAATCTCTTCAGTGTATCATAATTTGGTGACTAGAGACATAACATGCTCTTTACTGAGCATGAGTGCATTGTTCTCAAGCCCAGGGTGGTCATCCCTCAAGAGCAAATCCTACTCACAGCTCCCAGGAAAGGAAAAATGTACACGATGGATTTGTAGGAAACATCCTCATCAGGAGAAATTTCTTGCTTTCTATCTAAAGCCAATATTTATAAGTCTTTCCTCTAGAATAAAAGAATATGCCATGTAAACATTTAGAAGATTAATAAATTAATTAAAGATCATTTGGTAATTGGAATGCCAATGAAAGAGTTTAAAGGTGATGATAATTGTGTTGCATGTCTAAAAGGGAAGCAACACAAAGTGTCTTACAAGCCAAAGGGAATGAACTCTTTCATTACTCCCTTACATTTATTACATATGAATATCTTTCGCCCCACCAGTGTAATGAGTCTAGGAAGAACTTCATATTGCCTGGTGATCACATATAACTTCACAAGATATACTTGGGTCTTTTTTCTTAAAACTAAGGATGAGACCCCTAAAATCTTGAAGAACTCCATTCTGAAAATTAAGAATCAATGTAATCACAAGGTCAAAATCATAAGATGTGATCAAGGAACTGAATTCAAGAACCAAATCCTTGATACATTTTGTGATGAAAAGGGTATTACAAGACAATATAATGCTCCTAGAACTCCTCAGCAAAATGATGTTGGTGAGAGAAGAAATAGGACACTTATTTGAGGCTGCAATGACCATGCTCTCTGACTCTAAACTGCCCATCACCTTCTGGGCAGAGGCAGTCAACACTGCCTACTATGCGTAGAATAGAGTTTTAGTAGTCAAAACTCATGGTAAGACTCCTTATGAATAGTGGCATAAAAGGAGGCCTTTCATTGGTTCGCTAAGAAGATCATCTTGGATACTCTTACCAAGCACCATCTTGAATACCAAAGATCATATAGCCAAATTCGCTAAGAAGAAAGATGATGGATACTTTATTGGATACTCTTACCAAGCTAAGGTTTATAGAGTATACAATCTTAGAACTAGAGTAGTTGAGGAGTCATAAAATGTGACCTTCAATGAGCACACACCCAGTGTGAAAGGTTCTAATCTTGATTGGTTGTTTGATCTTGATTTAGTTACCAACTGTTTTAACAAATACTGTGAGAATGTTTCAGGATCTACAGGTAACTTATCAATAGGAGATCCTGACCCAAGATTTTAGCTAAGAAGACCAAATGATAGGATTCACTCAGCTTTAGTGGTAACAAACCCTACAGATGGAAATCCTATTAGTACAACTATGACAAACTCTTCAGGTGATACATCTAAGGTGCCTATAAATTCCAACACTGAGGCATAAAACTTGAATGAAGGGGTTTCCAATGTAGGAGCAGATGGATATGGTGAAAGTGATTAAGAATTTCATGATGCTGACAACCTCTCCACTAAAGACAATATCAATGATGTCATAAACTCATTGGATCAAGCTTCCCTTGTTAAGTGTGATGATGTGGTGGATGATACTCAATCACCAGATCTGAATTTCACTATTTTAGATCTGTCAAACTAACTTGCTGTAATTCTTTAACTAAGAATCCACATGTCCCATCCCACCATAAAAATCATTAGAGATATTGAGACTGGTGTGAGAACAAGAGAACAAACCCATGACAAAAATGTTTATCTATGCTCTTGCTTCTTGTCCTAGATTGAGCTAAAGAAAGTTGATTAAGCTTTGAAAGATGGAAGTTGGGTTGAAGCAATGCACGATGAGCTGCTTCAATTCAAGAGATAAAAGATTTGGAACCTATCCCTCTTCCTCATGGGAAGACACCAATATGTACCAAATGGGTTTTTAGGAATAAGAAGGATGATAGAGGACTTGTCATCAAGAACAAGGCAAGGCAAGTTGTTCAAGGGTCACTTAAGAAGAAGGGATTGACTACATAGATGTTTTTATTCTTGTGGCAAGACTTGAAGCTGTTAGGATATTCCTTGCTTTTGCTGTATCCAAGGATTTCAAGGTCTACCAACTTAATGTCAAGTGTGCATTTTTATATGGGGTGATAGATGTGGAAGTGTATATCAAGCAACCACCTGCTTTACAGATCTAGATCATCCTAATTATGTCTTTAAGCTTGATAAATCCTTTATGGGTTGCATCAAGCTCCAAGGAAGTGGTATGAGACACGGTCACAGTACCTAGTCCAACATGGCTATAAGAGAGGTACTATTGATAGCACACTATTCATTAAAGGAACAGGGAATGACTTGATGTTGGTTCAAGTTTATATAGATGATATCATCTTTGGGTCAACTAATTTAAAGCACTTAAGGACTTTGAGAAGGTGATGAAGAATAGATTTGAAATTAGTGCCATACAGGAACTAAATTTCTTTCTAAGAAATTCAAGTGAAGCAGGTTGACATTGACATCTTCATAAAACAGTCAAAGTATGTGTAAGACATACTAACATGATTTTATCAGACTGAGTGTAAGGTGGCTAAGACACCCATAGCTAGAAACCACTACCTAGGACCTGATCTTGAGGGGGAGTGTGTTGATAAACATTTTTACAGGCTATGATTGGGTCTCTTATGTACCTCACAGCTAGCAGGCTTGATATCATGTTTGCCACATGCATATGTGCAAGATATCAAACTAACCCCAAGATGTCATAATTGGATGCTGTGAAGAGGATTCTTAGATATCTCAAAGGAGCTCCCAAGCTAGGACTTTGGTATCCAAAGAATTCTAACTTCAATCTGTATGCTTAAACAGATAGTGACTATGGTGGCTGCAACATGACTACAAAGTCTACATCAGGGTGATGTTAATTCCTTGGTGAAAGGATAGTCTCATGGCAATGCAAGAAACAATCTTGTATGTCTGCGTCAACTGCTGAAGCTAAATACATTATTGCTACAAGCTACTATACTCAAGTGCTTTGGATTCAGAATTAAATGTTGGACTATGGATTAAACTTCAAGGAGACTCCCATCCATATAGACAACAATAGTGCTATCTCTATCATAAAAAATACAGTGCAACACACAAAGACAAAACACATCAACATCAGGTATCATTTGATAAGGGATAATTTTGAAAAAGGATTGATAAAACTAGTCAAAGTTATCACAAATGAATAATATGCTGATCTGTTCACAAAAGCTTTTGATGAACAAAGATTTATGTATCTTGTATCAGCTATTGGGATAATTAACTTTGAGTGGGTTTTCTTAAATTAGTTTAAAGATTATTTTTCAAATATGTGTGTCTTAAGTTGCCTATATCATCACCCATATAAACCCTATTTACCTTGGAAGAAAAGTTTTCTAAATGATATTCCTTAGGGTTTTAGGAATTAAAGATATATTTTCTCTCGGAAGACATTAAGTTGACTTCGAAAGAAAAGTATGTCTTCAAATCTAATAACTACATACTAAGAAATTTACCTTCGAAAGAAATTCTGATATATCTTCCAAAGCTTAAATATGTTTCTAAGTACTTATATGTTTTGATTGATAATTTTCTTCTGAAAGCAATTAAGTCTCGAAACATCTTTTGAATAAAACTTCTGAAGTTTAATATCTTTCAAAACCAAATATGTCTCGGAAGTAAAATTACTCTAACTATTTTTCTTCTGAAGCAATTCTTGTCAAACTAAGGAATATCTTCCGAAGTCAAATTGGCTTTGGAAGTTTACTCAAAACTTTCGAAGACAAATTACCTTTGGAAGACTTTACTTTTTGGTCACTTTTTCAGAGGTGGGACCGACATCCGGATTTCAAAGTTTACCCTTTTACATTAACTTTTTCTCAAATCCAACCATATATAGCCTTACAACGGTTCGCCCTCTTTCTTCTTCCTCTTCATCTGCAAACTTCTAACTCTGAATTAACCCACAAACCCTCCTTGTTCTTAGCTTTCTTCATCCTAAAGCTTTCTAAAATAGCCAACCCTAAACCCCGAAACCAGCCAGATTTCTCCATGCACATTCACTAGCAACACAACCAGGTTGCTCTGTTGATATTTTAGAAAGATCCTGGTTTCTCAGATGTTTGCCATTTTCTTACTCAATCAACCTAACTCACCGCACTCATAATAGACCCTCCACTGTATGAAGAACAACGACTTGAGTTCTTAAATGGTGAGAAGGCACTATTTGCATCAGTTCAAGGGAAGCCAGTTTTCATCACCCAAGCCTCATTGAACACATATCTAGGCTAGATGATGAAGAAGGAGAGCTATCCTTTCCTAAAGCTATTATGAATGAATCATTCAGGAAGATGGGCTATGAAGGGGACTTCACAGTCAGAACCTTCAAAAAAGGTAAGGTCTCCTACCAGTGGAAGTACCTCCTCCATGTTATTATTCATTCTTTATCAAATAATCATGGAGAATGGGACCAAATTATTAAGGAATTATCCTATATAGTCCATGGAATGGTTTAAGGGGTCAAGTTCAAGTACTCCCAGTTTGTTTACACAAACTTGCTTGCTAACTTGGACTTCTTAGAGTACTACATGTTACCAAGATATGTCTAGCACATTCTTAACTGTGAACTGGGATCACAATTGAGGGGAACATATGCTACTCTTAAACTAGGATAGATGAAGCCCAACATCTTTAAAATCATGAGAAAGACCACTGTTGGCTTCTCAAGGGTAGAAACAATATTGGTCCCAAAAATCTTACAGCTCATTGCTCAAGGTGACAACTTGACAGCACCAGTAAATGTTGAACCCGCACTTTCTGCATCTGCACCACCCACATATCCTCAAATAACCATCACCAACACAAGAAAATCCAAACGAACCCCTGCTCAATCTATTCAAATTAAGGAGGCCCCTATACAATCATCCATGTAGGAGGAAGTAGAACCATGAGCTCCTACTTTTCCTGAGGAGCAAAGCACTCCCATTGATTCATTGATCAATGCTGAGGTTCCTCTAGCTCAACCTGATAAGCTCATTGCCCAAACCTCAAGCCTTGACTCTAAGTCAAAACTTAGGTGATCAACCTTTAGGGGACAGCTACCATCCCCAACCTTTAGATCTAAGCCAACTAATCCCTAACCTCTAATTCTATGATAACATAGATATGGTTTTTAGTGAGTACCATGATTCTCTCTTCTCCTCCCTTGCTCAAGGAGAGATGAATGCTCCTGAAACACCCATATCTAGCCCACATCATCCACCCCTCACTGAGGTGGACTTCCCTAAACATGTTCAGGAAGTCCATATAGAAGAGGCTCTCACTTTTGAAAGTGATTACATCATTAATACATCAACCATGGTAACCCAACCCCTTGACACTATCATGGAGCAGAGGAAATCCAGCAGCCAAGAACCACAAGCTGGTGATGAGGGAGATAACTTTGGTTATGTCCTCTCATCCCCCATGATTCTTCAGATGAAGATGAGTGGAGTCTGAAACTAAAGGTGCAAAAAATGTCTAAAACATGCACCTATTTAGTTTCAAAGGTAAGTTACTTGGAATCTCAGGTGGTTACCTTGCAAAGGCAGGTCATTGATCAGCAACTTGAGATCACCGATCTCAAGGGCAAGCTAGCTAAGAGACCTGTCAGGTGAACTCAACCAGGTCCACAAGAACCTATGGATAGAGTCTGACACCTTCCCGGTGCTAGAAAGTCGGAAGGAGAAGTGTTATAAGCTTTGAATGGAAGCCCCGGTAAACGGCGGCAATACCAGTGCAAGTGGGTGATGCTACCAAAAAGGGGGTGAAAGTCTTACCTATAATTATAGAACCTGGGAATTCTATCCAGAGTATGGACATAGAGGTCTCACCATCCTCACTTTCAGTTTTCCATACTCAACAACATCCTCATTCCCACATCAATGTGGATGCCCTGAATTAAAGCTTATTTGAGGAGGGAATCCTAAGTGCTATGTCTACCCCATCCTACCATGCTAATAACCCTATTGTAGGATGGAGGTATGATGCTGATAGAAGAGTCCTAGTACTCTCTAGATCTTAGGGGCAACAAGAAGTATTCAATTTTCAAATCCGTATACTATGAGAGTTTTCCTTTAGTTGACCTACCGCTTGCCAATCCAAGTAATAAAAGGAAAGATGAAAGATTGGCTGAGAGGATTCAGCTAAGGGTGCTTGAAGAGTTCAAGAGAAGATCCAAAGTATATAGACAGAGGCTAGCAGGTAAAACTATTGGTCAACTGGATATTGAGGTCGACCCTAAAATTAGCTTCGAAGGGGAACCTCTGTCGAAGGCCCGGTAGTTGAACCTGTGAACCTTGAAACTGCTTTAGCACCTAATACCCCTAGTGAGGCACCAGCTGGCGAATGTGTCTCACAACCTCTCTCTTGCAAGAGCTCAAGTGCTACACCAAGTGATGAATGCCAAAGCTCTCTCCACCCTGAGTCATATAGGACAGTAACTAAAAAAGGGAAGAGGATCATGACCACTGAGGAGATTAAGAAGGAGAAAAGGGAGAGGAAGAGGAAGAGGAAGGAAAGGGGAGAAAGAACTAGTGAGACCCCAAGCTTCATGGAAGCTACAATCAGGGCTGCCCCCAGGCCAAACACTTAGGAGGATAAGTTAAGGGCAGTCAGATTGAACTATTTGGGTCTAGGAACTACAACATTAATGAAATCATCTCTCTTCCCTTCGAGTAATTAAATGAATTGGCTGACACTGAAGTGTCAAAAGAGAGGAAGGAGGCTAAGGCTGCAGAGCTGCTCCTAAAAATTAAGGATGAAAGGAAAAGAATAAGACTTTATAATGCCCCTGTCCTCTCTCCAGTTCAAGAAAGCCCTAAAGTTGAGGTTGTGGCTATTGAATAAGAAACTTAGGTAGGTAGGGAACAAGGTAGAAAAAACATGATAACCTACCTGAGTGCCACGGGCCACTATTAGGCAGTAGGCCTACTTCTCTTGTCATATGAGTACATTGAATTTGAGTACCTTAGGCAGCTTGAGCAAGAAGTGTTAAAAGAAATAAAAGATGCTAAGAGGAAGATAAGGGAAGAGGTTGCTAATTCAAGAGCCACCATCCTAGCCAATCAGAAGAATTCTACTGACTGATTGAAAATGATATACTTCTTGAAGTTGTATGGGTTCTACGAAAGGAGACTTGGTCCAATGTCTCTATCCAATATGGATGAGCACATTAAAGTGATCAAGCAAAAGATTAAGAATGGTGAGCTATTAGACTTGCATTCTCCACCAAGTCAAGCTGCACCTGAAACCGAGGACAAGGTTGAACCCCAAGAGATAACACAACCTGGATCTAGTGTTGCATCTAAGCCAGCTTTATCTTCTTACCCATAGTAGGGTCATGAACCTTCTCTTTCTGAACTTGTGAAAGAAAAGGACCTAACTGAGAAGGATAAAGAAGGAACATCTGGTACTTAAGACTAACCTTCTCAGGTGAAGTATATAAAAAAGAAGAGGATGTCCATAAGAAGTGACAAGAAGAAGAAGAAAAAGTCCAAGGCATCCACCTCTGCACCTCAAAATGGGTTAGAACATCCAAAGAGTGATCAAGAATACATTGCTCAACCAACTCCACTACAAGTAGAGCCTCTTGCTGCTGAGAGACCCATCTTGTCTTTGGCATTTGCTACAAACCCAGATAGATGGTATGTCATTAAAGATCAAGGGGGTCAAGATGTATACTTCTGGAAAAACATGGTTTACCTTCCTTTACATGATCTCTTTAGTATGAGAAGATACTTTGAGAGTCTAAGGAATCCTGACCAACTGATGAAGAAGGGAATGGACTTGATTCTAATAAGGACTGTCAACAAATAAAGATCAAGACTCAAAGTTATCCTCAAGTTTTGGTAGCATCAGCCTAGGGGGAGTTTGTAAGAGTTACTTAGAGGCTGATGTAACCAAAGAGCTCTCAGCATGCATACTGAAGTACAGAGAAAGTTACTTCAGAAGATTTGACAAAAGCACTAAGAAATTCTCTAAGTGTCAAATCATCCGAAGCCAAAAGACCATTTCTTCCAAAGCCAATGCTGAAGACTTCTGAAGTATCAAGACAAAGTCTTCCGAAGCCAAGAGACTGATTTCTTCTAAAGACAAAGAAGACATGCTTTCTTTAACATACTTTTGATAAAAGCTGAACAACTTTCTGCTCCCATCTCTGAAGACTCACCAACTTATAAAAGTTAGTGATACCTCCATACTTTTGTCAACTATAGATTAAGGTCTTAGAGTCTGTAACTTTTTACTTTGTACTTTTATCCTTTTTATAATAGATAAGGATGTGAGCAATGGCATATCATAGTCACTAGTCAAAAGGCAATTTGCCATTGGACTTTACATTGATCTTGATGTCTAGATTAGTGTTCCAGCCGGCCTTCAAAGTATGGCCAGCTGTAGGATGTAGTATAAAGTATCTCAGGTACTAGTCCTTAAGATGAAGCCTTGTAACATTTGTAAAACACTTGAGAGCAAGATACATCATTCTTGAAAACCAAATACTTGTGTTCTGCTTGTGATCTTTACATTTGCTCTTTGTTTCATTTAGCCGGTTCCCTATTTGATCTGTTAAGTGTTTAAGTCTCTCCAACCTTGTTAATCTATTGCATTGCTCCCCTGTACCAATCCTGCATAGGGATTCACCTATGTTTGTGAGATTTAGGCTTTGATGTTAAGGGTGTGGGATCAGCAATAGCGGGTGTTTCCATGCTGCCACCCTGAGGCTCAGTGACCTTAAGCATGTTCTTAAACAAGGGAGTTACTCTACAAGAAAATGATTTTAGGGTTGCCCTGAATTTTGAAAATATTGCCTTGTTTAAATATCCAAGAGCATGAATAACTCAACTATGTTTTAGTTTGTTTCCTAGTTCTTATTGTAAAATTAGTTGTATGAATATTGGGTACATTAAAAACTTAAATTTTACAGCAGTAGTTACATTTTTACACAGATGTTGAAAATGAAGTTTGAGAAATTGTAACTCTGCTGTTTGACTAGACCATGGATAGCCCCTGCTAAATCCAATGGTACTTGGTCTCATCTTTGTGACTTGTTAGACAGATAATGTAGGAAGATATGAAGGATTATTCTCCAGTTATGATATACCATTGATTTGAAGAATGTGGACATCGAGAGGATTCCTTCATATCCCATCTCCTTGAAGGTGGCACTAACCAATTCTTTGGAGAAATAAGATTCACCATTTGAATCGTTCAACTTCAGATGTTGACGGATTCTAGAGCAGGAAATGGTGATCTTCATTCCTTTCATTGTCAAAACAAGAACCTTTTGTCCACATTCTCTTTGGATGGAGCATGATGTCCAGAATTCACTAATGTGCGACTCACAGATCACCGGGTCTACTGAGATAGCAAAAGGGTAATTGCTATTTCTCAGGAATTAAAGAACATGATCATAGACCTCATCACCTATAGGTTGAAGTGATAAAGTGATGTTGTGGTTTGGTTGGAATTCAAGGGTTTGATTTTAATTAGCCATTAAAAGTTTGTTGATTTTGGTAGGCCTTAAGAGATTCAAAGGTTTAAGGGTTTGCTTTGTGAGAAAGACTGAAGATGACAATGGTAGGAAACCTTTGATTTTAACATTTATGTATAATATATAAAAATATGAATTTTAAAATATTTTACCACTGTAATAGTTAAATCAACGGCTTGTGTGACATCCCGTGTTTTCAGGTTAATATCCGTACGTTAATAAAATATGATAAAGTAATTAAATGCATCATAAGACTTAATTTTATGATAATTAAGGTCATTTAAGGTCTAGCAAAGCCCCTTTGTGCATAAATTTAATAATTGGTAATTTTGAGAATTACCGGGTCGCGTAGCGATAAAACTTTTAACGAGCGTTGGTGACAATTTGGTTGAATAAATTTGGTCAATATATGTTGATTTTTATGATTTAATATATATTAAGTTAAAATATTATTAGTCATAAAAAAATAATAATTATTATTATTTACGTTGATCGCGTAAAATTAAGACTTTGTAAAATATTGCCTTGTTGTAATGTACAGTCCGTTGCATACTGTGTTTTACCGTGTATATTTTTATTCTTGAATTTTTGTCACTATTATTAGATGTTGGGAACCCTTGGAAAGCCTCAAATTAATATCTTGATTTTATATAAAATTTTCGCGTAAAAACCCGAACGCTTAAGATTTTTACAAAAAAAAATTAACGAGACCGACACCCGCCTTACACCGGGTGGCATCTCACTTAGAGATCCACCAGCCATTTTTATGACTTAATTGCATGATTAGATTAATCTAATCACACTTAATCATTTCTATAAAACCAACCCAACACTCCACCTTTTACACACACTCAACCTCATCTTTCTCTCACTAGAATTCACCTACACACTCTCCTCTCCCTTCTCTCTAAACCTCACGGATGGAACCACCAAGAACAGCCCTCAATCCTTTAATTTTGAGAATCCAAAGTTTGTTTCAAGCTTTGATTTCTTGATTTCAAGGATCTCTTATGAGCTTGGCGCAAAACATTGCATAAATCCAACTCAAAGGAGAAGAGATCTTCAAGAAAATCATTCTTGAATCTACAAAATTTGTTCATCTTAGGTATGAACCTTTAACTTTTATTTCATACAACATGACTTTTGGATGATTGTTGCAAGTTTTTTTTCATTAAAAACTAGCTTTTCCTGAAATCCAAGGTTCCAACAAAGGTTTTAATCAAGAAAATGTGTTGTAGAATAATGTGTTTGTGTGTGAGTGTGTGTGTGTGTGCCGTAAGTATGTGTATATGTGTGATGATTTTGTGTTTTGATGATCTTTTAACATTTTGTTGATTTTCACTTGTATGCAAGATGATCAAACTTTGATTTGAGGTTATGAACATCATAAGAAACCCATATCCAAAAGGAGTCTATCAAATGATGAAAATGGATAATACATGATTGTATGTAGAGAATGATGTTCTTGAACCCAACTTGCTTTTGATTTGATAAAGGATTGAGATGATCCATGAATAATGGTGATCATGATCTGAATTCTTTTCATATTTTAGTATGTTTTGTTAAAATAAAAACTAAGAACACATGATAAAATCTATGATTTGGATTATATATGTATGTATAAAATCGTGTATATGTATGTATGTATGGTTTACATTTTTGTTCTTGATATGTTTTTCACTTGTTAGTTTGGAGATGATTGAAATAATCCATGTATATGGTGATCATGATCTGAAAACTTTGAAGTTTTTATTCACATTTGATTTAAAGAAAAGATAAAAACAAGTTAGAATTAAAGGTACCTAAGTGTAGATGGAACATGACCACTCATAAAAGTTAATAGCCAACATGTCAAGGATCTTTGTAAGGTCTGGAAAAAGAAGTTTAAAACCGGTAAAATATAAGTTAAAGGTTAGTAATCTTACTGAAAATAAAATTCTTGATGATTGGGTTTAATCTCGTAAATGTTTCAAGTTTAAAAACATGTTAAAAATGGTGTTTTCGGGTCTAGAACAAGTACTTTAGTACAAGTCCGGTTTTGGTTAGAAAATAATATTTTTTTTAAAGTTAAAAACTTATGTTTTTAAGTATATAATAGACCCATAACAAGCAAGGTCTTCGGTGGTGACTTTATACGCGCGAAAAAGCCGAAAACCGACAATTTCGGGTTAAAAATAATGGACTGTTTTGGAACTGAGTTTTAACAAATTATTTCAGAATGTTTTTGGTATAAAATAGTCATTTTAAACATTTAAAATGGTCACAAGATATATATGGGTTGATGTACGGTTTATGCGCGTAAAACCGTGTGGTTTCGAGTAAAAAATTACCATATATGGGTGAAATATGGGTCAAACATAATAGAGCATATTTTTATAATAAAAATTTGTCTACAATAGTTTTACATATATATTTTACTACTGAAAATCTAATTATTTGTTAAAGATTAATAAATATTGGGTTGTGTTAATAAAGAAATAGTTATAAAGTAATAATATAAGAAATATATTTCTTAACTAGAGCAAGAATATGGATATTAATCCGAAATTAAATATTATTATGAATTAATATTTATTTATTCATTTATTTAATATTTATTTGTTTGTTTGTTTGTATAGTACATAACGTAGTTAATATTACATTATATTTTTTTTATATACTTTCATGTGTCTATTTTGTGTGTTTTGTGGTTGTTGTTTAAGGGTTAAATGGTTTATTTAACAAATAAATATTTATCATATATAATACAAATTATTAAACTAAACCAATAGTCACCAACTAGTCTTTTTATAAACGGCCAATAGTCACCAACTGGTCTTTTTATAAACGGATTTCAAGACAAGTCTAGTGAGTTGGGTAAACAACTTACGTATAGACTTATTACTCGACAATTAATAGATCCTTTGTGTTTAGGGCGTTAATTGGTCGTTTATTTTCCGGGGTTGATTTTGGTAGATCATCTCTCTATCATATTTGAAGATGAGTTTTCACAGCCCCTATTTTTAAATAACGTTTTATTTAAGTATTTTGGGGGAAAACATGCTATAACGTTTTATGTGTGATATGATTATGGAATAATTGTGTGATCTTTATGATGGCCTTGAGTTGTTTTATTATTTTTGCATTACTGCCCTCTTACACAGTCATTAACCCTTGGAGGGCCACAGGATATATTGGAAGATCTATTGGGTTTGACAACCGCCCCTTAGGATCGGTTTTACCGGTCTGGTATGGAGGGAATATATGTTGAAAGGATTTTGAGGGACTTCGTGTCTTGGTTTGATTATGGGGCTCTTGGATACGATCATAGTCAGTGGACCTAGCTAGTCCTTGACGATCGAGGGGTTGATTCCAGGATAATCATATCTTTTCATAAAGGAATTTATGATAACCTTTTTATATAAACCTGTGAACTCAACCAGCATTTTGCTGATAAACTTTTGGGCATGTTTTTTAGGTGATTAGACATGCATGTGAATGAAAAGATTTTTAACGGCTAACTTATCAAATTTGGTTACCATTTTGGGACCCAATTTCCGCTGCCAATTGAAAACTCATGTTAATGTTTAAAAACAATATTATGTTATTACTACTTTAGTTTTCAAGTTAAGACTTCTTTTTGGATCAATGTAATAACATTCTATTATAATAGTTAACTTTGGTATCCATGATTTGTTTGCTTAATAATTGTTGGCAACAATCCAACTTCCGTTATCTCCGTCGCATGCGTGCTCTTCTGGTGCGATTTTCGGGGTGTGACAGAAGTTGGTATCAGAGCCAACGGTTATAGCAAACTAGGAAATATTTTTTTTAAATCTAGACTGTAACCAAAAAATATTTTTAAGTTAAAATATTTTCATTCCTAAGTGTTCCGTGTCATGCATGCATAAGTTAATGATACTTTTGTATATGTGCTTGAAAAAATAATATAAGTATAGATACCTGTAGTTAGAAAATTTAGTATGGATATTCTTGTGTTACAGATGCCTTCTTGGACCCCGTTCATTCTGATCCATGACTCCGATACTGACTACGAGGATCCCATGTTTTCTCTTCCCCCTATCACACCCTTGGAGATTTATCATTACCCGTTTGCACCAAGATGGGAGCCGACTTCCGAGTACGGGAATGGTTGGATTTGGGAATCTGATGATGAGAGTCCTCCTGCTATTGGGGAGCCTAGTCAGGTAGCACCTATAAGTGATGAGCCTGTTCCTGACATTCTAATCATGTTCCTGAGGTTCGCTTTGTCTACTTAAGGAAGACGAAGTGGGTGTCGAAGATAGTTACCAATAAGACTACCAGTGAGATACCTGAAGAGACTGAACCCAAGAGGGCTAGAGTGTAGGACTGGCAGTGGGATTGGTTGACTGGACTGTTATAGGAATGGGCTAATTAGGTGGTGTACCTTCAACATTTGAGGTTGGTGAGTCGTCCTTAGCCTGTCGAGACCTACCACTGATCGATGAGCCTGTGCATCGTACCCTAGCTACTCTGGCTACCTGATGCATTCACTATGAGCACCAGATTTCTTCCTTACAGGTTAAGGCGGGAGTGACAAGCAAGATGTTACAGGCGATGGATGGAAGGATGATGACATTTGAGGAGGAGAAGGTGATTGAGAATGACATCCTGAACCAGCTACATTTCAGGATTTATGATTTTGAGATGGGAGTGGCGAAGACGAAGAAGAAGCTGGAGGTGGCGAAGCTGAAGGTGGAGGCTGCAGAGGCTGGATTGGTGGCAGCGCAGCAGCAGGTGACAGTCCTCGAGGAGCGAATGGAGGCAGCGTTGGGGTTGGCGACGAATTGCATGATGATGGCTTCGGTGGTGGTCCGTGCTGATGTGATGGTACAATTCTCTTATTAGATTTATAGGGTCTTTATTGTGTTAGTATTTGGCATATTGAAACAACTATTTTGTAATGATGTTGATGCTACTGTAACATCTATTTTGGGTTGTTTCTGGACATGTATTCTAAACTAATTATCTCTCTCATTAAATCATTTTTGATGATTTTAATGAATGATGTGATTATCGAAATATTGTGATTGTATACCTATTATTATTATGCATTTTGATATTATTTTGTGTGTGTCATTTATTCACTTTTGTTTCATCCATAACAGAAGTTAATTCATGGCACCTAACACGCGAAACACCACTGGTGCTAGAGGTACTGGTTTACCTACCACTGCTAAAGAGTTAGCATAATTGATATCCCAACATGTCAACTCTTCACTCGAGCAACATGACGCAAATGTTGGGCGTCGTAGAGGAAGTGGCACCATGGGTGGTTCCAGTGGAGGAACTTCCATTAGAAATCCCTCTGGGAGTCAAGCTCAGGGTTGTACCTATAAGACATTCCAAGCTTGTAATCCATGAATCTTTTTGGGAGCTGAAGGTCCTCTTGATATTATTAGATGGATAGAGAAGATGGAATCTGTGATGGCAATCAACAACTGTTCTGCTGATCAACGGGTGAAGTATGCCACATGTTCATTCCAAGATGAAACACTGAGTTGGTGGAATTCACAAGTTTAGAACTTAGGAGAGGAACCTATGTTTGGTCTCTCTTAGAAACAATTAAAGGAAATGTTGCTTAAGGAGTACTGTCCTTGCAATGAGCTCTAAAAGATAGAGACTGAATTCTAGAATCTGACTATGAAAGGTGCGGAAGTTAGAGCCTATACTTCCAGGTTTAATGATCTGGCAAGACTAGTACCCCGAATGGTGACTCCAGACTACGTTAAGATTGAGAGATATATTTGGGGATTGGCACCCTAGATCAGAGGCATGGTTACAGCATCAAACCCTACCACAATACAGAGCTCAGTGGTACTAGCTAATTCATTAACTAATGATGCTATTCGAAGAGGTGTGTTGGTTAAGAAAGGGGATACTAGTAAGAAGCCCATGGAGAATGAAAGGAAGGTTGTGGAGTCTGATAAGAGGTCTATGGAGAATAAGAGGAAGTGGATAGGAAATTTCAAGAACAGAGCTGGAAATCAAAAGAATCAAAGGGTTGGATCGGGAAAGATGTATGCTACTAACTTGCCGGATGCAAGGAGGCAAGCTGGTGTACAGCCGAGGTGTAGCAAGTGTAATCTTCATCATGGTGGAAATTGCAATGTGAATGTGTGTTCGAGGTGTAACAAGTATGGGCATCAAGCTCAGAATTGTCGAGTGAGGTTGATTAAGAAGCCCGAGAAAACTGGGCGAAGGTGTTTTGAATGTGGAGCTGAAGGTCACTACAAGAGGGATTGCCCCAAGCTGAAAGGATCGAGTGCAAGGGGCAGGGCATTTGAGATGAATGCCAAGGAGGCAAGACAGGAACCGTCCGTCGTTACTGGTACGTTCGTTATCAACAACCATTTCGCATCTATATTATTTGATACTGGAGCCGATATGAGTTTTGTGTCAACTAACTTTGAACCATTGCTCGGCCTTAGATCTAGTAAATTAGATAAGAAATATATTGTCGAGCTAGCCAACGGAAAGATATTTGAAGCATGTGATGTAGTTAGAGGGTGCACTATGCAATTAGAGGGTCATCCTTTAACATCAACCTCCTACCTGTTGTGCTTGGTAGTATCGATATTGTTGTGGGTATGGACTGGTTGTCAAAGCATCATGCTGAAGTGATATGCAACGAGAAGATTATTCCTCTCCCTATTCCAAATGGTGGAACTTTGACAATCCAAGGTGATAAAGGGAAACCTACCCTGAAGATCGTCAATGTAGTTAAGGCTTGCAAGTATCTACGTGAAAGGTATCCAGCGTTTCTTGCCAAGGCGGTGGGTACTAATAATGAGGAGCGAAAGCTTAAAGGGATATCGATAGTGCGAGACTATCCAGATGTCTTTCCTGATGATCTGCTTGGATTACCTCCATCTAGACAGGTTGAATTCCGAATGGATTTGGTACCAGGAGCTGCTCCTGTTGCCCGATCACCATATCGATTAGCGTCATCAGAGATGCAAGAATTGTCTAAGCAATTAGAAGAATTGTTGGATAAGGGATTTATAAGACCAAGCTTCTCGCCGTGGGGAGCACCAGTCTTATTTGTCAAGAAGAAAGATGGATCATTCAGAATGTGCATCGATTACCGAGAGTTGAACAAACTCACTATCAAGAATCGATACCCATTACCAAGAATTGATGATCTGTTTGATCAGCTTCAAGGATCCAGTTTCTACTCAAAGATTGACCTGCGATCTGGTTATCATCAATTGTTGATAGCTGAGGAAGATGTCCCGAAAATAGCATTCAAAACACGTTACGGCCATTACAAGTTTCTGGTTATGCCATTTGGTCTAACAAATGCGCCTGCTGTGTTCATGGATCTTATGAATAGAGTATGCAGACCTTACTTAGATAAGTTTGTCATAGTATTCATCGATGATATACTAGTCTATTCAAGAACCAAGAAAGATCATGAACAACATCTGAAGATCATCTTGGAGACGCTAAGGAAAGAGAAGCTGTATGCAAAGTTCTCGAAGTGAGAGTTTTGGATTCGGGAGGCTCATTTTCTTGGACTTGTCGTTAATGAGAAAGGCATACATGTAGATCTGGCGAAGATTGAAGCAATTAAGAACTGGGAGGCACCCAAGTCCCTGACCGAGGTGCGTCAGTTTCTTGGATTGGCTGGATATTATTGGAGATTCATTGAAAATTTCTCGAAGATAACACATCCGTTGATGTTGTTGACTCAAAAAGATAGGATGTATGACTAGACTGATAAACAAGAGGCAGCTTTTCAGTTACCGAAGCAGAAGTTAAGTATTGCTCCTATTCTATCTCTTCCTGAAGGAATAGAAGGGTTTGTTGTGTACTGTGATGCATCCCATTTAGGTCTTGGTTGTCTGTTGATACAGAAAGATAAGGTCATAGCCTATGCATCCAAACAATTAAAGGTGCATGAGAAGAACTACACCACTCATGATTTAGAGTTGGGAGCGGTGGTTTTTGCACTCAAGATTTGGAGGCATTACCTATATGGTACGAAGTGTGTTATTTACACGGATCACAATAGTTTTCAGCATATCTTCGATCAGAAGGAGCTTAACATGAGGCAACATCGATGGGTAGAGTTGCTAAATGATTATGATTGTGAGATCTGCTATCATCCGGGCAAGGCTAACGTTATGGCCCATGCATTGAGTAGAAAGGAAAATGATAAGCCTAAGCGTGTCCGTGCTTTGGTGCTGACTATTCATTCAGGTCTTGATACTCAAATTCGAGGTGCTCAAGTCGAATCTTTGAAAGATGAAAATTTGAACAATGAAGGATTGAAAGTCATGGTCAAGGAGTTTATTGTTAAAACCAATAATGTGATGTACTTAATGGGCCGGATCTGGGTTCCATATTTTGGGAACCTACGTGAATTGATTTTGGACGAAGCTCATAAATCCAAGTATTCGATTCACCCCGGATCGGATAAGATGTTCAAGGATGTGAAGGAACATTATTAGTGGCCCAATATGAAGGGTGAAATAGCTACCTATGTAGGCAAGTGTTTGACATGTTCTAGAGTGAAGGCGGAATATCAAAAGCCATCAGGACTTCATCAACAGCCAGAGATTCCTCAGTGCAAATTGGAGCGAATAGCAATGGACTTTGTCACAAAGTTACCCCGCATATCAAGTGGTCACGACACTATTTGGGTAATAGTCGATAGGTTGACTAAGTCTGCTTATTTCCTACCCATTAAGGAAATGGATCGGATGGAAAAGCTAACTAAAATCTACCTTAAGGAGGTGGTATCTCGTCATGGAGTACCAATCGCGATAATCTCTGACAGAGACAGTCGATTTACCTCGAGGTTTTGTCACTCCTTACATCAAGCATTGGGTACTCGTTTAGACATGAGTACTGCCTACCATCCACAAACAGATGGTCAAAGTGAAAGGACTATTCAAACATTTGAAGATCTGCTGTGAGCTTGTGTGATTGACTTTGGAGGAAACTGGGATACTCATCTACCCTTAGTTGAGTTTTCCTACAATAATAGTTATCACAATAGTATCAAAGCTGCTCCGTTTGAAGCTTTGTATGGAAGAAAGTGTCGCTCACCGCTTTGGTGGGCAGAAATTGGAGAAAAGTAATTGACTGGACCTGAGATTATCCAAGAAACTACGGACAAGATTGATCAAATCAGAAAGAGGTTAGAAGCCGCTGCGACTCGGCAAAAGAGTTATACTGATAGTCGAAGGAAACCATTGGAATTCCAGGTTGGAGACAAAGTCTATCTAAAGGTCTCGCCTTGGAAAAGAGTTGTGCAGTTTGGAAAGCAAGGAAAGCTTAGCCCGCGATATATCGGACCATTTGAGATTGTGGCGCGAGTTGGTCCCGTTGCATATAAACTTAAGTTACCTCGTGAGCTTAGTGGAGTACATGATGTGTTCCATGTATCCAAACTGAAGAAGTGTCTTACTGATGAAGCTCTGGTTATTCGACCCGAAGAAGTTTGTATCGACGAGAAACTGAATTTCACCGAGGAACCAGTTGAAATTATGGACAGGAGGATTCAGAAACTTAGAAGGAGTCGGGTTAAGTTGGTGAAGGTTAGATGGAACTCAAAGCGTGGTCCAGAGTTCACTTGGGAGCGACAGGACCAGATGAGGCGCAAATACCCTCACCTCTTTCCATCTAGATCAGAATCTGGAGCTACAGCTAAAATTTCGGGACGGAATTTCCTAAACGAAGGGAGATTGTGACATCCCGTGTTTCCAGGTTAATATCCGTACATTAATAAAATGTGATAAAATAATTAAATGCATCATAAGACTTAATTTTATGATAATTAAGGTCATTTATGGTCTAGCAAAGCCCCTTTGTGCATAAATTTTATAATTGGTAATTTTGAGAATTACCGGGTCGCGTAGCGCTAAAACTTTTAAAGAGTGTTGGTGACAATTTGGTTGAATAAACTTGGTCAATATATGTTGATTTTTATGATTTAATATGTATTAAGTTAAAATATTATTAGTCATAAAAAAGATAATAATTATTATTTACCTTGATCGCGTAAAATTAAGACTTTGTAAAATATTACCTTGTTGTAATGTACAGTCTGTTGCATACTATGTTTTACCGTGTATATTTTTATTCTTGAATTTTGTCACTATTATTAGATGTTGGGAACCCTTGGAAAGCCTCAAATTAATATCTTGATTTTATATAAAATTTTCGCGTAAAAACCCGAACGCTTAAAATTTTTACAAAAAAAAAATAACGAGACCGACACCCACCTTTTTTATGACTTAATTGCATGATTAGATTAATTTAATCACACTTAATCATTTCTATAAAACCAACCCAACACTCCACCTTTTACACACACTCAACCTTATCTTTCTCTCACTAGAATTCGTCTACACACTCTCCTCTCCCTTCTCTCTAAAACTCACGGCTGGAACCACCAAGAACATCCCTTATCCTTTGATTTTGATAATCCAAAGTTTGTTTCAACCTTTGATTTCTTGATTTCAAGGATCTCTTATGAGCTTGGCGCAAAACATTGCATAAATCCAACTCAAAGGCGAAGAAATTTTCAAGAAAATCATTCTTGAATCTATAAAATTTGTTCATCTTAGGTATGAATCTTTAACTTTTATTTCATGAAACTTGACTTTTGGATGATTGTTGCATGTTTTTTTTAACCAAAAACTAGCTTTTTTTGAAATCCAAGGTTCCAACAAAGGTTTTAATCAAGAAAATATGTTGTAAAACAATGTTTGTGTGAGTGTGTGTGTGTGTGCCGTAAGTATGTGTATATGTGTGATGATTTTGTATTTTGATGATCTTTTAACATTTTGTTGATTTTCACTTACATGCAAGATGATCAATCTTTGATTTGAGGTTATGAACATCATAAGAAACCCATATCCAAAAGGAGTCTATAAAATGATAAAAATGGGTAATACATGATTGTATGTAGAGAATGATGTTCTTGAACCCATCTTGCTTTTGATTTTGATTTCATAAAGGATTGAGATGATCCATGAATAATGGTGATCATGATCTGAAATCTTTTGATCTTTTAAACTATGTTTGTTGAAATAAAAACTAAGAACACAAGATAAAATCTATGATTTGGATTATATATGTATGTATAAAATCATGTATATGTATGTATGTATGGTTTACAATTTTGTTCTTGATTTGTTCTTCACTTGTTACTTTGGAGATGATTGAAATGATCCATGTATATGGTGATGATGATCCATGTATTGGGTTTAATCTCGTAAACGTTTCACGTTTAAAAACGCGTTAAAAATGGTGTTTTCGGGTCTAAAACAAGTACTTTTGTACAAGTCTGATTTTGGACAGAAAATAATATTTTGTTTTAAGTTAAAAGATTATTTTTGTAAGTATATAATAGACCCATAACAAGCAAGGTCTTCGGTGGTTAGTTTATAGTCGCGAAAAAACCGAAAACCGACTATTTCAGATTAAAAATAATGGACTGTTTTGGAACTGAGTTTTAACAAATTATTTCAGAATGTTTTTGGTATAAAAAAGTCATTTTTAAACATTTAAAATGGTCACAAGATATATATGGGTTGATTTACGGTTTATGTGTGTAAAATCATGCGGTTTCGAGTAAAAAATTACCATATATGGGTGAAATATGGGTCAAACATAATAGAGCATATTTTTATAATAAAAATTTATCTAAAATAGTTTTACATATATATTTTACTACTGAAAATCTAATTATTTGTTAAAAGATTAATAAATATTGGGTTGTGTTAAATAAAGAAGTAGTTATAAAGTAATAATATAAGAAATAGATTTATTAACTAAAGTAAAAATATGGATATTAATCCTAAATTAAATATTATTATGAATTAATAATTATTTGTTTATTCATTTATTTATTATTTATTTGTTTGTTTGTTTGTATTGTACATAACGTAGTAAATATTGCGTTATATTTTTTTATATACTTTCATTTGTCTATTTTGTGTGTGTTATGTGGTTGCTGTTTAAGGGTTAAATGGTTTATTTAACAAATAAATATTTGTCACATATAATACAAATTATTAAACTAAATCAAAAGTCACCAACAGGTCGTTTTATAAATGGATTTCAAGACAAGTTTAGTGAGTTGGGTAAACAACTTACGTATAGACTTATTACTCGATAATTAATAGATCCTTTGTGTTTAGGGCATTAATTGGTCGTTTATTTTCCGGGGTCGATTTTTGGTAGATCATCTATCTGTCACATTTGAAGGTGAGTTTTCACAGCCCCTATTTTTATATAACGTTTTATTTAAGTATTTTGGGGGAAAAACATGCTATAACGTTTTATGTGTGATATGCTTATGGAATAACGGTGTAATCTTTATGATGGCCTTGAGTTGTTTTATTATTTGCACATGACTGCCCTCTTACATAATCATTAACCCTTGGAGGGCCATAGGATATATTGGTAGATCTATTGGGTTTGACAACCGCCCCTCAGGATCGGTTTTACCGGTCTGGTACGGAGGGAATATATGTTGAAAGGATTTTGAGGGACTTTGTGCCTTGGTTTGATTATGGGGCTCTTAGTTGCGATCATAGTCAGTGGACCTAGCTAGTTCTTGATGATCAAGGGGTTGATTCCGGGATAAATATATATTTTCATAAAGGAATTTATGATAACCTTTTTATATAAACCTGTGAACTCAACCGGCTTTTTCCTGATAAACTTTTGGACATGTTTTTCAGGTGATTAGGCATGCATGGGAATGAAAAGAGTTTTAACGGCAAACTTATCAAGTTTGGATACCATTTTGGGACCCAATTTCCTCTGCCAATTGAAAACTCATGTTAATGTTTAAAAACAATATTATGTTATTACTACTTTAGTTTTCAAGTTAAGACTTCTTTTTGGATCAATGTGATAACATTCTATTATAATAGTTAACTTTGGTATCCATGATTTGTTTGCTTAATAATTGTTTGAAATAATCCAACTTCGGTTATCTCCGTGGCACGCGTGCCCTTCTGGTGCGCTTTTCGGGGTGTGACAGCGTGAGATGATGAAATAGACTTTTTAGGTAACTAATTTGGCGCCACTATGTATCAGAGGATGATAGTGGGACCTACCAGATCTTTTTCAAAAGCATGTGCTGAATTCAACCTATCTGCCGAATCTTTCCATTTGGCAGATACCCGTTTTGCCATGTTATCTGCTGAATTGCTTAATTCGGCTGATGCCAAGATATCTGCTGATATTCTGCAGATACTTATCTATCTGTTGATTTTCAAATTTTGGCAGATATGTAGTTGTTCCCATTTTATCAAGAAAAGCATTTATTTAAAAAATGTTAAGATATCCTTAATTTAAATCATTTAATTACTCAAAGTTCATCATCCTAATAGCAGATACAAGATATTTAAATCTAGATTTATCAAAGGCCTTTGTGAATAATTCTGCATATTGTTCATTTGTATGGACATTAATTAATTTATTGATTTTCTTTTCTTTATAATCTCTAATGAAATGATACCCAATGTCAATGTGCTTTCTCTTTGAATGCTGAACAAGATTGTTGGTGATTGAGATGGCACTATTGTTGTCAATATGAATTGGATTGTTCATGAAAGTTACTCCATAATCCCTAAGTTAAGTTTGGATCCATAGCACTTGAGCACAACAACTTGATGCAGTAATGTATTTTGCTTCAGCAGTTGATGTAGAGACACAGGCTTGCTTCTTGTATTGCCATGAAACCAGTCTTCTCCTAAAAATTGACATCCTCTAAAGGTGGACTTTTTGTTGATGTTGGATCCTCCATAGTCACTATTTGTATATCCATAGATATTAAAGTGAGCACTCTTAGGATACCATAATCCCAACTTAGGTTCTCCTTTGAGATACTTTAGAATTCTCTTAGCAGCCATCAGATGTGACACCTTTAGAGCAGCATGGAATCTTAAACATAGGCATGTAGCAAACATGATATCTATTTCGCTGGCTGTGAGATACATGAGAGATCCATTGATGGCTCTATATTGCTGCTGATCAACTGCTTCCCTCTCAAGATCAGGAGTTAGTGAACATGTCTTTGACATTAGGGTTTTAGCAGCCTTAGCATCAGTAGCTTGAAATCTAACTAAGATGTCCTGAACATACTTAGATTGACATATGAAGATGCCATTAGAGGTTTCACTTGTAGCCCTAGAAAGAAGGTGAGTTATCCCATTGAACTCGTCTCAAATTTTGACTTCATGAGACTTTTAAAGGCTTTGCACAAGCTCTCAGTTGTAGACCCAAAGATGATATCATCAACATACGCTTCTACTAAGATAATATCCAAATCAACCTTCTTGATGAAAAGAGTTTTATCTATGGATCCCCTAGTGTATCCATTATTCTGGAGAAATATAGAGAGTGTCTCATACTATTTCCTTGGAGCTTGATGAAGACCATAAAGGGCTTTATTGAGTTTACATACATGATCTAGATACTTGGTTAAAGCCTAAAGGTCGGCAGACATAAACTTCTTCATCAATCTGTCCATAGAGGAATGCACTCTTGGCATCCATCTAAAACACCTTGAAGTCTTTAGAGGTAGCAAATGCTAGAAAAATTCTAATTGCTTCAAGCCTGGCCACAGAAGCAAAGACTTTGTTATAATCAATCCATTTTTCCTGTGTGTATCCTTTTACCATAAGCATGGCTTTAATCTTGATAACAATGCCTTTGTCATCTTTCTTGTTTCTAAAAACTCATTTGGTCCCTATTGTAATTTTCCCTTTTGGAAGTGTACATAGTTTCTAAACCTTCTGCCTAGCAGATTGAAGAGCTCTTCTTGCATTGTTTCTACCTAGCTATTGTCTCTTAAGGCCTCGTAAACTTTCTTTGGTTCTAGTTGAGAAAGGAAGAATGAAAACAAATAGATTTTTGCTTCATTTACCCTACTTCTTGTCTTGACTCTAACATCTACATTGCTAATGACAGTCTCAACTGGATGCTCTTTATGAATTCTTAGTCTTGGGATTACTTGGATTTGTTGAGATAGATCCAAATTGGAGAAGTTTGATTTAGTAATTTTGGCAAATGAATTTACTGGTTCATTTGCCTAATTGACTCTATCTTTCAGCACTTGTCATACATGGATCATTTCCAGGAGATTCTCTAATACCAAAATGATCATGAGACTCTTCATCTAATGAGTCATATTGAGCAAGTGATGGATGACCCACATTGTTTGTGGTACTAGCATCTACCTCTGCTGAATGTGGTTGGACTGTTTTAGCAGATGACCTGTTATGACTGGGTGGTAGATCTACTCTGTGATCTTTAGTACTTGGAGCTTGTATATCTGCTGACCTGTTAAAAAAGTCTACTGAAACATTCTCAATCAAATGATTAAATCCATTTGTTAGTCTATTTAGATCTAACATCCAACTTGGAGTGTTTCTAACACTATTTGAGGAATGTTCATTCAGTAAAACATTTTCAGATTTCTTAATAGTATGGTGAACTTTGTTGTATACCCAGTTAGCCTTAGCCTGTTGTGAGTATCCAACAAAGAACCCATCTACTGATTTCTCAGCAAATTTGGATAGATGATCTTTGGTATTAAGTAGGGTTCATGGACATCCAAAAGATCTGAGGAACTCTATGAATGGTCTTCTCTTATGCCACAATTCATAAGAGGTTTTTCCATGTGTCTTGACTATTAACACTCTGTTCTAAACATAGCACGTAATGCTGACTGCTTCAACCCAGAATGTTATAGGAAGTTTGGAGTCAGACAACATGATCCTAGCAGCTTCAATAAGTGTCCTATTCCTCCTCTTAGTAACTCCATTTTACTGAGGAGTTCTAGGAGCATAATATTGCCTTGTAATACATTTGGATTCACAAAAAGAATCAAGGGTGTGGTTTTTGAATTCAGTTTCTTGATCACATCTAATTATTTTAACCTTTTGATCAATTTGATTCTCATCTTTGATAGTAAATGATTCTAAAATCTCAATAGTTTTGTCTTTAGTTTCTAAAAAGAAAACCCAAGTAAATCTTGTAAAATCATCTATTATTACCAAGCAATATGATTTTCTACCCAAACTCTTTACACATGTTGGGCTAAACAAGTCCATGTGTAGTAGGTGTAAAGGAGTTGTGACTGAATTCATTTCTTTTGACTTATAAGAAGATTTGTGTTGCTTTCCCTTTTGACAAGCAATACAGTGGTTAGCACATGCAAACTCCTTGTTTGGTAGTCCAGTGACTAACCCATTTCGAAATAGTTTGTTCATGTTTTTGAGATTTACGGGTGCCGATATTTTGTTCCAAAGAGAGGATTCATTCAAGGAAGCTTTGGAAATGAAACAAGACACCACTTCGATGCATTCTACATGTTAAGCATGTATGTATTATTTTTCCTGGGAGCTCTTAAAAGTATTTTATCATTTGGAATTTCAAACCTAAGGGATAAGATAATACATTCATGCTCTGTAAAAAGAGTATTGTGTTTTTAGTCAAACAACTGAGACACACTCAGTAGATTATAGCCTACTCTTTCCATAGTTCACCTTGTCAAAACTTACCTTGCTATAGATGTTTGTCCCCCTTCCAGTATTGTATCCTCCTTTTGTATCAATCCAAAGGCAACAGATCCTCCATCATATGGTTCTAGATCCCACAGACATGATTATCACCTGTCATGTGTCTGGAGCATCCACTATCCACAATCCAATCCACAAGTTAGTTTTGGCCTGTGGAATATCCTACAAATAACAGATTGGTTAGGAGAATGGGACCCAGCCTGTTTAGTATACGTCTTCCGTTTTTCAGAAGTTTTATATCAATGTTAAATGCTGAGAGAGTGAGTGTTGGCTTTGGGTCAACTAAGGATTTAGTAGATCTTTGTTTCCAGGCTTTTCGCTTTTGGTTTGCCTGTTTCTTTGACATCATTCTCTTTGTTGTGACTCTTTAAAAAGCTTTGGAGAGGGTGAAGGGTTTCTCCAACTTCTTCTTCATCTTTTGGTCTGCAAACTGCTGCCTTTTCGGCAGATCTTTAGAGGTCCCAATTTTTTCCTTATTTTGGTCACTTGAGTGAGGTCGTTTGCAAGCTGCAACTTTGTTGAAGGTTTGGAATGCTTGAAGGAGTAGACTTAGGGTATTGTAATTGACAGTCTTTTGCAAAGTGACTGGTTCCCCACAATTAGGCATGTGGTTTTTTTATCTATCGTGTCAGGATCAGTGATCTAAGTTTGATCAATTAGAGTTGAATCGCAGCGGAATTAGAACAAGAATTAGACAAATATAGCAAGAACACAATAGATATTCAATGGAACAGTACACGGTTATAGAGAAAGAGGGTTTCTGCAAAAGGATAATATCATTCATGCACAATGCTTCGGTATGGCGGCCGCTAAATTCTAGGGCTTTAGGCTACAGCACGCACCTTACAATTAGGTCACATTCCTTATATAAAGGAATGTGACGTCTGCTGATGTCACTTGATAGTGACATCTAACAGAATTATTACAAACAACTGAAAGTAAGCAAACTACTGAGAATGTTCACAACAACTGAGAACATCTCAGAGTATGCTAAGTACAAGATGAAACTAAAACTACTGAAACTACAAGTACTGATTACAAGAAACATAAAACTACTGAAAGGAAACCATCACAACTACTGAAGAGGTCTTCTTCAGCTGTTGTGACAACATCTGAAACTTGGTCTTCAGTCTTTGTCTTCAGCTTTTGTCTTCAGACTTTGTCTTTAGCTCTTCACTTCAGACTTTGTCTTCAGCTCTTTCACTTCAGACTTTGTCTTCAGCTCTTTCTTCAGACTTTGTCTTCAGCTCTTTCACTTCAGACTTTGTCTTCAGCTCTTTCACTTAGACTTTGTCTTCAGACCTTGTTATCAGTTGATGTCTTCAGCTGTTGCAGACTACTTCAGTTGTTGTAATGTCCGTGGGACTTAAAGGTTTTTCTGATCAGGCTCATTGGTTCTTTTGGTCCAACAAACTCCCCCTGAACCAATGCAGCCAAAACCTTTAAGCTTATTGAGGTCCCACTTATTCTTGGCAGAAATACTCTCTTGATCAGCTTCAGAGATATCGGATAAGCACAGGCCAGGGAACAGGTTTCAGTAGATGTGAATGTCAAAGGATGGAAGGGAACTCTGTCTTGGGGAACTGGACACAGAGCTGTTATCCCAACCATGAAACCTACTTCCCATTGATGAGTCTATAAGACTCTCTGACGTAGGCCTCAAGGAGAACAACTTGTTCCTCCTTAGTGAGTTCTTCTGCTTCTCCTTCGAAGAAGAACTCTGGGCCATAGTACTCTGATAGGTACTTTACGTCTTTCCATTTTTCAACTCAACAGTTGTTATCTCTCTGTAAGCAAATTCATCTGGGTGAGTCCCTTCTAATAACAACTGGAGTTCATTTTTCTTGATCTCTTCAAGCCTCTTGTATAACAACCCCTTCTTGACCATTTTGTTCTCCATTAGAGTTTGAGGGGTCATCTTTGACTTGTAGGCTCTCTTGAAGTCTTCAAGTATCTCCCAGGGTGAGACTACAATGGCCAACATAATAACAGCATCTATGGTCTTTCTCACTTGGCCATTGTATCTACTTGGTATGGATTTCTTATGAATTCTAGAACTAACCCTGGGGTCTGGCCAAATCCTTACTCTCTCCTTTTGATATTGAAAGGTATACCTGAGAGCATACAGCCTTTGAGCGTGTTTCTTCATGGCTTGTATAGATGATGACTGAGGAAACTCTTTGTCAACCATCTTCAAAAGTTGCTCATCGTGCTGTTTCTGCTGTTCTTCTTCTTCAATCTTAACTTTCACCATTTGCCTCTGAAAGTCTGGTGTGATCATTTGTTGACTTCTGGGCTCAGGTATTTTTAGAACAGCAGAGATTGGCAGACTGTCTTCTTCATCATCTTCTTCTTCTTCTTCTTCCATCCTCAACACCCTTCTCCTCCTTCTGGGTGCATCATTGGATGTGGTTTGAGGTGGTTTTTGGGGTAAGGGAGTTGGTTTAGGTTTAGGTTTAGGGATTGGTTTGGAGAGTTGTGGGGTTGGTTGTTTTTGAGTGGGAGTTTGGGAAGGCTGATCTAGCATTTTTGTGGTAAGTTTGGCTTTGGAAAGCTTGGCCATATCAGTTCTCTTCCCAGCACCTGCTTCATCTAAGGCTTCGATAATCAACCCCTTATTGAATGCTTCAGAAGCACAGATTCTGGTGGTTATTGCCAGAATACTGTCTCTGGTCCATGATTTAATCTCAATTAATGATCTTCCCAAGTATTTTGCAATAAACCTGATCATTATCTCCAACCTCTCCCTTTCCATCACACTGTAACTGGCCCATCTCTCTTGTATCTCTTTAATCTCCAGCCTTCTGATCTCAGTGTCTAATGTAGCTGTATCAAAGCCTGTCTGAAGAGTTGGTCTATTATTCTGTCCATTGATCTGCTGTGAGCTTCATCAGCTTCTTTAACCAGATCTTCCAATGATTTCTCTTCATCAGGCTTTTGAGTTTCAGCACTTTTCTTTCTCTTGTATGTGATCAGCTGTTTTTCCTTTTCTAACTCCTTTTCTTTCTCTTGTTGTTTCTCATCTTCCACTCTCTTTCTCTTTCTTTCTTTCACTGCCTTAGACTCCCCCTTTTTGGGTGCATTGGGTTCAGGGGTTTGAATGGCAGAAAGCTTCTTTTGCACAGCATCATCAACAAGTGTTTGTAGATTTGAGGAGATCCTCTCATCAATGGCTTTATGCACAATCTCATTGATGATGGGAGTGATGAGAGGTAAGGAATGTTGAAAGGTAGCAACCATCTGCTCAGAGGGGTTCTGTCCCTGAGAGGTGGTGCCAAAAGCAGTGGCTGGTGGCTCAGTTGAGTGTAGTGGCTGAGTGTTTGGTGAACCTTCAGATGAAGGTGCCATCTGTGGGTTTATTGGGGCAGATGGACTTTGATCCTGAGACATTTTGGCAAGCAGTTCTTTGAGTCTGCTCACCTCAGCCTCAAGGATTGTGTTATGGGCTAAGACATCGAAGAAAAAGCCCAGGTCATCATCAGTCTTGCTGCTGAATCACCTGACCTCCTGATTGAATCAGGATGTACATGCCCTGAGTGTAGATCAGTTGTAGCATGTGCCCCTTGTTCTTGGTTCTGGGGACTTCCTGCCTCAGGACTGAGTCCTTCATCGGCAGTTGCCTCTGGTGAGGTCTTAGAGATGTTACCAACTGCATCCTGTTCATTTGCTGAATCAGTAGAAGTGGCAGCCTCACCAGATGTTCTAACCTCCTCCTCTACACGGGGAGATTGAACATTATAACCCCTGTGCTGTGGGTTATCAGCAGCATTTTGGTCCTCTTCCTCAGCTGTTGAGGTTCTCCCCATTGTAATTGGTTTCTGGGGAGGAGGAGAGGAATGCAGCTGACTCAGCACTTGTGCAACTATAATGGTTGGGCTTTGAGGGGCGGTTGCATTTGGAGATAGGTTTGAAGCAGATTGCACCCGGGGTGACTGGTGCTCTTCAATGGTAACCTTCTCAATTGAGATAGGTTCCAGCATTGTGGTATCCCAATTATGGTTGCATCAGGATCCTGTTGAGAGGATGCCTGAGCGGCTAGGGCTGGTGGAGTCTTTGACACTACTGGGGGGTTAGAACCAGTAAGTGTTTCCTGTATTGGTGGTACAGGGGCATCCTCAGGGGACTCATCTCCCTGAGTAGCCTTTTTGGGCTTTTTGGTGTTGGGTTTGGTGGGGACTTTGGATCTGGAAGTGGAGGCTGTGGGTTCCCGCTGCTTGGGTTTTAGCAGCGGGCAGCCCCTTTCATTGTAGGGTCAGAGTTGTGCCTGGAGTATACTTCAGGCAATACAGCCGGAGCAGGGACTCCAAGGCCAACAAGGCCGTCTGATTTTAGCTGATTTAAAATTATGGCCATGAGAAACCTGGGATATAATATCCATCTTTGCCACAGGTTTCAAAGCCAGATCCTTTAGTTCCATGAAAACTATCTCAGAAAAATTTAGATTTTGTCGTTCAAAGATAGAGTATAATACCTGTTGCCATCGGGAGGACATCTGATCCCATGAGGAGGTTTTTGGTGCAAGGCAGACATTCACCATGTGGAATATAAGACGTTCAGCATCATGGAAGTGCTTCTTCAGAATGGTGGTAGCACTTAAGTCTCCTTCATACCCGTTATTGATGAAAGACATATCGGTTGTGCCTTTCGGGTATTCTGTGACACAGGTGGCATCATGTAGATTTAGGGTTTGTCGAATGATGTGGAGTGATGACCACCTGTTCTGGTTAACCAACGACTGGAGAGTGATTTGGCTATCATTCTCACCAGTTTGCACAGAGACGTTGGTCCAGAATTGGCTTAGGGAATCGGGGTATATGGTAGGATTCAGAAGAAAAGCGGTTCGGTACTGGGAATCTACCATAAGATCGATGGCATTATCAAATTTGTTCCAAAGGCCGATTTCGAGAGGTAGGCAACACAGTTGTGTCTGGGTTTGAGTTTCATGGTCGCCATTGTTGAGAGAGTGAAGGACATAAAACGGCTAATGAAACGTTTGAAATTAGGTTTAGGTATTTATAGGTTAGAAAAGGCTGATATAAAACGACTGAAAGTGTTGGTGCTGTCATCAGTTGTTTGAAAACAACTGAAGACCTGGTTTTAACTTTCAGAAGTTGTAACAACTGAAGACTTGGTATTAGTCATCAGTAGTTGTGAAACTACTAAAGACATGGTTTTGGCTTCAGTTGTATGAAGTGAAACAGCAGTTGTAGAAACAACTGAAAAGAAAAGTTTCTCATCAGCTGTTGTCGTCAATTCTTAGCTCATCAGCTGTTTCATTCTGACCTCAACACTTATCAGACTTTTTGTCTGATTTTCAGATGTTTCATTGGTCATCAGTACTTATCTGTTATACTGACATCAGTAGTTGTAACTACATCAGTAGTTGTAACCACATCAGTTCTTTTCAACAGATAGAGTACTTCAGTACTTTTAAGTAATTTAGTCTTCAGTAGTTATGAAAACTACTGAGGATAAAAGAACTTATCAGTACTTATTTGTGACAATAGTATATGCTCATCAGTACTTTTTGACTGAGATCATCAGTAGTTGTCACTTATTCTAGCTGCAGCATACCAAGCCTTAACACTAGGTTTTGGAAAGTTGAACTGTCCAAAGGCTTAGTAAATATGTCTGCAAGCTCATCAGCACTAGGAACAAACTTTGGATCAATCAGACCTTTTTCAAAACAATCCCTAATAAAATGGTGTCTGATCTCAATATGTTTGGTCCTAGAGTGCTGGACTGGATTTTGACAATACAAAGAGCTGAAGCACTATCCATTAGTAATGGAGTCTTAGTCTCTGTAATGCCATAATCCAATAATTGATTCTGAAGCCAGAGTACCTGAGATGTACAACTTGCAGCAGCAATGTACTCGGCTTCAGCAGTGGATGTAGCAACAGATGTTTTTTCTTACTCTGCCAAGAAACCAAACAGTTGCCTAGGAATTGACATCCACCAGAAGTTGATTTTCTAGTTAATTTACACCCTGCATAGTCACTATCAGAAAAAGCAACTAATTTGCAAGAGTGCCCAGTGGAATACCAAAGACCTAGAGATTGAGTACCTTGCAGATATCTAAAGATCCTCTTGACTGCAATCAAATGAGACTCTTTAGGAGCAGCCTGAAATCTAGCACAAACACAAGTTGCAAACATAATATCTGGTCTAGAAGCTGTTAAGTACATCAAGGACCCAATCATACATCTGTAAAGTGTTTCATCAACAGCTTTACCTTTCTGATCTGCATCCAGTTGTGTGGTGCTGCACATGGGAGTAGAACAGGGCTTACAGTTTGTAAATCAAACTTTTCCAAAAGACTCTTTGTGTATTTTGACTGATGAATGAAAGTTCCATCAGCCTTTTGTTTGATTTGCAAACCTAGAAAGAACTGTAATTCTCCCATGGCACTCATTTCGAATTTTTGTTGGATCAACTTTGTAAATGCATCACACAACTGTGGATCAGAGGATGCAAAAATAATATCATCAACATAAATTTGAACAAGGAGCTTATGCTGACCCACTTTCTTAATGAACAAAGTTTTATCTATGGAGCCTCTAGTGAAATTATTCTGAAGAAGAAAATTTGACAGTGTTTCATACCAGGCTCTAGGAGCTTGTTTCAACCCATAAAGAGCCTTATCAAGTTTATACACCCAATCAGGATGTTTATTATCCTCAAAACCTGGTGGTTGACACACATAAACCTCTTCTTTTATTTTACCATATAAAAATGCACTTTTGACATCCATTTGAAAAACTTTAAGATTGTGGAATGCAGCATAGGCTAAGAACAATCTAATTGCCTCTAGTCTGGCTACAGGGGCAAAGGTTTCATCATAATCAATACCTACTTCTTGTGAAAACCCCTGGAAACCAGTCTGGCCTTGTTCTTGACAATTTGCCCATTTTCATCTGTTTTATTCCTAAACACCCATTTAGTGCCTATTGCACACTTACCTGGGGGTAGAGGAACCAGTTCCCACACTTGCTGCTTTTTGAACTGAAGAAGCTCAAGCTGCATGGCATCAACCCATCCATTGTCTCTTAATGCAATATGATAGTTCTTTGGCTCTTGCTGACTGATGAAGAGAGCATAGAAGCAGAAGTTGGACAATTGACTTCTAGTTGAGACACCAGCATTGATATCACCAATGATTTGAGACATTGGGTGATTCTTCAGCTCTTGGTACACTATAAGATCTGTGCAAGTGTTTGTAGCACGCTCAGCAGCAACAGATGTTGATCCAGATTCTTGAAACCAAGTATTAGATGGCAAGTCAAATGAAGTAGAGGATTCAGAAATCTCATCAACATTTGTTGTGGATGGTGCTACTGAAGCTACAGGAACATCAAGTTTAGTAGACTCAGGCAGTTGATCACTAAACTTGAATAGGTGAGTACTGGGATCATCATCAACATCAGTACCACCAGATGGATGACTAGCTGCAGAAGGTGATGAATTCACATGATCTGCAACAGCTGGAGGCTGATAAGGAACATATTGCAGTATGTCCAGATCAAACAACTCCACAGGGTTTTGTGGAATTTTGTCCTTAGGGATTCATTGAACTTCACATGCAAGGTTTCTTCAACCATCTTTGTTCTGCAGTTGAACACTCTGTAAGCCTTGCAAGTGGATGAATACCCAACAAAATACCCTGCATCCACCTTAGAATCAAACTTTTGGAGTTGATCCTTGTGTTGAGAATGTAACAAGGACACCCAAATGCTCTGAAGAATGAAATTAGAGGAGCCAAATGATGTAGAACTTCATAAGGAGTCTTCATCAACCTCTGATTCACTAAAGCTCTATTTTGCACATAGCATGCTGTGTTGACAGCTTCAGCCCAAAAGGTCAGTGGCAAACCAGAGTCAGCCAACATGGACCTTGCAGCTTCAATTAGGGTCCTGTTCTTTCTCTCCACTACTCCATTTTGTTCTGGAGTCCTTGGGATGCTATACTGCCTCTTGATTCCTTTTGAAAGGTAGAAATCATCAAGTGTATGGTTTCTAAATTCAGTTCCATTATCACTTCTTATACACTTGACTGATAGGGAATACTGCTTCTCAACATACAACACAAAGTTAATAATTGTCTGAGCAGCCTCATCCTTTGAATGCAAGAAGAAGGTCCATACAAATCTGGAGTAATCATCCACAATTACCAGACAGTATTTCTTCTTTGCCATGCTCATTACTCTCACAGGACCAAAGAGATCCATGTGCAGTAATTGCAAGCAGGCAGTGGACTTTGGTTCTTCTATAGGAGGGAATGAAACTTTGTGTTGTTTTCCTTTAACAAGCAGTGCAGGTTTCATCACAGTGGAACTCCTTTATTGGTAGACCTCTCACTAAACTATTGTGGATCAGCTGATTCATGTTTTTGAGATTAACATGACCCAGCCTTCTATGCCACAGTTTAGATTCCTGAGGAGAGGCCTTGGAGAATAGGCAAGGATGACCTTTTAAATCAATCTTCTTGACAAATCCAAGGCATATACTCTTCCTATCCTGTTGGCCTTCAGGAGAGTATGTTCATCCAATACCTTGTCAATCAGCCTCAGAACTTTGGAAGACAGAATCCGGCAGTTCTGGCTTGTGAAAAGTGCAACATGCCCTTTATCACACATCTGACTGACACTCAGTAGATTATACTTGAGATTCTCCACATGGTTAACATCATCAAATCTGATTTCTCCATTTGACACAAATCCTTTCCGATGATGTAACCCTTAGCATCATTTCCAAATGAGACAAATCCCTTCTTTCCTTAGAGTAGTCATTAAGAAGAGAACTGCTCCCAGTCATATGCATAGATCCTCCACTGTCTACATACCAGATGCTTCTTTGGCATGCTGAAGAACCCTGCATTTATCATAAGAAACTAGTTAGCTTTAGAGACCCAAACCTTTTTGGTTTTGGGTCTGTTTTCATCAACAGATTTAACCATAACTTGTTTCTCATGATTAACAGGTGATGAAGGTGGAGATGGTGCTGAAATGGATTTCTTAGATTTGGGCTTGGATTTCCTTTTCAGTGGTTTGATCACAGGTGCATCTAGTTGGTTAACTCTCCCCAACAAATGCTGAACCATCATAACAAGTTGTGTCTGATTTGTTGCTAAAGCCTTCAGCTCATTTGACACATCAGTACTTGTTTTTGATGAGTTCCTGTGACCCACCATTTCCTCCTTCTTGAAATTCACAGACTTAGTCTGATGTTTATCATGAGGAACACTATCAGCTGTTTTCTGATAAACCCCATCCTTCTTTTGGATGTTGGCGAGGCCTTGGGTTTATCAGTTTGAGATGACTGTGGTACAAACTTGGTCTCAAACTCATTTTTCATTTTATTAATCTCTTCTTTAATGAGCTTATCTCTGTTGAGTTTGGAACCCTTTTTGTACTAGCATTCATCAGATAGATGATTGAATTTACCACATATTTCACATGGCTTATTCTTCATCTTGGATTGATCAACTGCTGAAGTGGAAACTACTGAAGGTGTGATCTTCAGTACTTTCCTCCTTTCAGTACTTGTGTTAAGTACTGAAGGATCGGTAACAACTGAAGACTTGTTCTTCAGCTGTTCTCTATCCGTCCTGAAAGACCGTATGATAGATTCCTCAGCAGTTGTTAATCCTTTTATTTCAGCAGATTTGAAATGCTTTTCAGATGTTGTGACTTGCCCTTCAGTACTTGGAGTACTTTGAGGGACAACATCTGAATTGCTCAGCTTCATGTGTTTATCAGCATTTAAACCATCAGGCAATTGATTTGCTGAGATCTTAACACTGACTTCATCCTTGATTTTGTATTATCATTTGAGGATGAATCACATGATGATGTGGTTTGGAAATTACTTTCACCTTCAGATTTTACTATTGATTTTGAAGTAAAATCAGTAGGTGGTGCAGTATGATTGTAACCTATTCCAAACTTCACATTTGAAGCTGTTTGCTTGCTGAGAAGCATTTCAAATCCCTTGCAGGATGTTACCCAGCGGTCACACTCAACTTGGGTAGCTGCAAGTGTCTCTTTGAGACTTTGTGGTTCTCAAGTATGACCTCTACCTTAGCCTTTTCATCATTAAGTTGGTATTTAAGCTTGTAAATCTCATCATCTTTGTCATTAAGAGCAGACTCATACTCAGCTTTTCTTTTGGAAATAGTTTTCTCAAGCTCAAGTTTTTGATTGATTAAAGCTACATTTGCCTCTCTAATAGAGACAAAGGCAGCTATGCATGATTCAGAACATAACTTGGCTTTAGCCTCAGAAGATACCTGGGTTACCTGTGAAGATGATGCATTGGAGCAGGAACCCTCAGACTCCAGGGCCATGAGAGCAAGATTCCCAAAAGGATGTTCACCACCATGTTGACCAGCACCAGCAAATATTTGCTCATTGAAACCAGAAAGATCATCTGGTGAGCTGCTCCAGTCAACAACTCCTGGTGTGAAGAAGCTGTGATGAGGTTGAGATTGTGATGGAGATGGTTGAGGCTCAGGTAGGGCTTGAGGTTGTTGTGCTATAGGAACTTGAACTGGATTTGGCTGTGGCATGTAATAGCAGGGATATGGATATGGCATTGGACCCTGAGGGACAAATATGCAGGAGATTGAGGTTGTGAGTGATGACCAGAACTAGCAGGATGTTGCCCTTTGTTTTGTGAACTATTGCTTGGAAAGGTCACAAAGGGTGCAGAGGAGTTAGATCCAGTTGATCTACACTCTCTTGCAAAGTGCCCAAGCCTGTGGCATTTGTGACACCTCAACTTACTCTTGTCAAAACCAACTTTGGTTTTGCCAGAGAGTCCTGGAAATTTCCTACCAGTTCTCTTGTAGAACTTTTGAGATCTGATATTGATCAAGGCCATTTGGCTCAAAATATCCATCTCTTCTAAATCATCATCAGCAATACCCATCAAATCATCCATGATAAAGCATAAATTATCACTATTACACCCAGAATGACTGTCAACACCACAAATGCATGATCAGAACTGTTTGAAGAGAAATCTATATGCTCATCATAAGGCTTTCTGATCCAGCATATTCTGACTCATGACCGACCAAGGCAGTGTTCCCTGGTACAAAGTCATCAGTGAGCTTTCCTGATGATGCCAGTTTCCTTTTCTGCTCTATCTCTCTTTCAAATGTAAGCAGTTTCCCATGGAGTTGGGTGAGAGATAGGCTATCCAGATTTGCACTGGAGCGTAGGACAATGGTGTATGTGTCCCATCTCTCAGGCAGTGATCTGAGGAATCTGTTGTTCATCTGGCTGTTAGTATACTCATGCTTGACCATTTTCAGCTCAGAGATCAAGCAGGAGAAACGCTCAAACTGTTGAGTCAGTGTCTCACCCTTCCTATGAGAGAATGTCTCATATTGTTGGGCGAGGATTTCTCTGTTGTTTGCTAAGACCTCATCAGTTCCTCCGAATTGTTCCTTCAAAGCATTCCAGAGGTCATGAGCAGTTTCATGATGCATAAGCCCAGAATAGATTTCATTAGGCAGTGCCATGGCCAGAATTCCATGGGCTTTAGCATCAATCTCAAACAGTTTACGATCTTCATCTGAGTATTGCTCCTTCTTCTTCGGAACCATTTGATTGGTCTCCGGATTGTTCACCATAGGCTTGTGTGGACCGTGAACCACAGATGTCCAACAACCTGAACTGTTAACAGACAGGTGATGGAGCATTCTTCGTTGCCATATGTTATACTCACTCCTAACCAGCATCGGAGGCTTGGTTGAGGAGCCAGTATTGTGAGGGTCATTAGAAGGAGTAGTCATTCTCAGATTCAAACCAATTCAATCAAGTTTCAAAAGATTTAGCACAAAAACACAACAAACTCAATATGAACCAAGAAGAAACTCAAATTGACTAACCAGAAGCAGCAGAAGACAATCTCTATAACCAATTCTTGCAAATATGCTAATTCGATCAAACTTTAGATATCGAATAGCAGTTTCAATGATCAATTGTTAAACCGATCAATGATTAACCTGCTCTGATACCATTTGTCAGGATCAGCGATCTAAGTTTGATCAATTAGAGTTGAATCGCAGCGGAATTAGAACAAGAATTAGACAAATATAGCAAGAACACAATAGATATTCAATGGAACAGTACACGGTTATAGAGAAAGAGGGTTTTCTTCAAAAGAATAATATCATTCATGCACAATGCTTCGGTGTGGCCGCTAAGATTCGTAGGGCTTTGTAGGCTACACAGGGCATCGCACCTTACAATTAGGTCAACATTCCTTATATAGAGGAATGTGACGTCTGCTGATGTCACTTGATAGCGACATCTAACAGAATTATTACAAACAATTGAAAGTAAGCAAACTACTGAGAATGTTCACAACAACTAAGAACATCTCAGAGTATGCTAAGTACAAGATGAAACTAAAACTACTGAAACTACAAGTACTGAATACAAGAAACATAAAACTACTGAAAGGAAACCATCACAACTACTGAAGAGATCTTCTTCAGCTGTTGTGACAACATCTGAAACTTGGTCTTCAGTCTTTGTCTTCAGCTTTTGTCTTCAGACTTTGTCTTCAGCTCTTTCACTTCAGACTTTGTCTTCAGCTCTTTCACTTCAGACTTTGTCTTCAGCTCTTTCACTTCAGACTTTGTCTTCAGCTCTTTCACTTCAGACTTTGTCTTCATCTCTTTCACTTCAGACTTTGTCTTCAGACCTTGTTATCAGTTGATGTCTTCAGCTGTTGCAGACTACTTCAGTTGTTGTAATGTCCGTGGGACTTAAAGGTTTTTCTGATCAGGCTCATTGGTTCTTTTGGTCCAACTTATCGCTTTGCTGACTTCAGCATCTGCTTGATCTTTTGTAGCTCTTTCTTATCTCTTAGTCTTACTTACCTCAGTTCCACTCATATTCTTGTTTTTCTTCTGATCAGCATGAGTGGACAAATCTATCTTTTTCTTTGGGAACCTCTTGTGTGAATTTCAACTGCTTTAGAAATGAACTTTGAATATATGGTTGGGGTCTTATTTCTGAGGAGTCTGCGGTTCCAGCACAGCAACTTCTAGTGTAGTCTTCTTGTTGTAGTTGTGCTTTGAGTGAAGCTTTGTCTTGGTGGAGGAATCTGACTTAGCAGATAGCTAATGTGATTTGGAAGATGGCTTTTCTTTTACAAATTTTATCTTCTTAATCATATCTTGCTTGATCTTGCTTCAAATCTTCTCTTCTTCTATCATCTCTCCTTTTTCTCCACTTCCTCCTTTTTTTCTTCTCCTCCTTCATCTACATCCTCAAATATCTATCTTTCTCTCCTTCTTTGTTGTCTCAATCTTTTCAACAGATGTCTTGTACAGATAGGTTGACAGATACTTGCTTCTTTACTTCAAGGTTGCACTTAGGGGTATATGTGGGAGTGTATGTCGTTAGAGGTTCCACAGAATTATACCCTAAACTTGTCTTGGTTTGATCCAACCTTTGGGTGTTTTCATTAAATGCAAGTAATTTTTCAATCTTTTTATTTATCATCATAGGTTTTAGCTATGGCTAAATCACCTTATGTTGATTTTAATCTGCTTAAAAGATCATCAATTTGGGTCTCTAAGTTGGTTTTGTTCATGTTTTAGTTGTAAGACAATCTTTCTAACTTTATTATTTTTTCTTTTTTAGCTTGATCATTTTTCTTAAAATTAGTTTTAAAAAGATTGATTGATTTAACATCTTTCATGAGATCCAAATTGTGATTTATGCTTTAGCTATGCATTCGGGAGTATAGCAGGGTTCAAACATTACCTGAGGTAGGGAGGTTGAGCTTCCAGCCATCAATGCATTGCTGATGGGTGTGACATCTTCCACTTGGAAGCTCTTGTTTATCACCTCTTCTCTTGAGGCTATAGCTTCTATATTTCTCTAGCTGAATGAAGAGGAAAGGCCTTGATGAGTTGAGTGTGGTGATGGTTTGATGAGCTTAGACAAGATGGGTTAGACTTTGTACTTTGCATTCCTTGGTAAAATGTCCCAGCTGGTTGCAGTTGAAACATTTCACTTGCTTTTGTCAAACCCAAATCCTGATCCTCTCTGCTTTATGAATTTTCTTCTAGTTCTCTGCTGAAACTGCTTGGCCTGAAGGATATCATTGCTATCAGGTAGTTGATATTCATATCTTTAAGATCATCTAGATGAATACACTCTAGATCTTCTTAAGAGAGTTAAAAGAAGTTGGCTTGATCACTAATGAATGTAGAGTTTATGGAATATGATTATGAAAAGGATGATAAGGCTGGCTGATTCCATCTGTTGAATGATGGTGATGATTGAGACTCAGCAGTGGATATTCAGGGTAGGTGATCATAGGTGCTTGATGAGTCACCATGGGAGTTTGATACTGTGGGAGTGGGAGTGATAATGAACTGGCTCATGAATAGGGCCATGAGAGCTGTTGACTTTGATGGGTTTGAAGATCTGCCCAATGATTTTTTATCTGCATCCATCTCCATTTGTTAAGCATTGAGGATGCCATATAACTCATTAAGAGTCTTTGTCTTAAAATTCTCAGTTCTTCTGATGGACACAGTATAAACTATCCCTGTCTTTGGTAAGGATATTAAAAACTTTCTGAGAATATCATTATTCTCCATCTTCACTCCAACTTCATTTAGAGAGTCTAGAAGTTCAACATATCTAAGATGAGTAGGAGTCATGGTTTCTCCCCTTATGAAACCAAAATTTTTGAACTTTGTTTCAAGACGTCTCTTTTGTTTTCCTTTATGTCCTCCGTTCCTTCAAATCTGGCCTTCAAAGCTTCCATAAATTTTGAGCAGTTGTGAATTTTTTGAAGCCGTGCATGATGTTGTGGGGTATACTCATTCTGATTAGCCACATGACTTTGAATCCACATCCATTTTTTTCAGATCTTCATCTGAGTACTTTGTCGAATCTTTGGGAATCATCGCTCCACCTTGACCAGCAGCTTGAACCATGGGGACATATGGTCCATCATAATTAAGAGCCAAAGTCTTATGTCTTGATTCTTTATGAAATCCTCCATTCAGATTTTCTAGGTATCATAATCATTTGGAGTAAACATGGGAGGTTTGTTCTGAGTCTCATTCTCCAAATCATGTTTACTAGAATTGGCCACATCAATCATTTTGAGAGGGTAGAGGGATATGAGAAAAGGGTGGTGTTTGACAGTGTGATCAAAAGAAGAAACAAGTGATTTGTTGAAAAATGATTTCAAGAAACTCAAGAGCCAAATCTCTAATACCACTTGTTGGATCATGCTGGTTTAGACAAACAAGGACTTCTTCTTAGATCAGTAACTAACAAATTCATAATTTAAGTTAGTTACTTACTATCATAACACAAATACGTGAGAAAAGATAAATGCACAATGAGTTCTTTCAAAGTATTCACTTGATTAATCTGTTTTGTACAAATTTCACAATTCGGCAGATTCAATCAAATGGCTTGGAAAGCTTCCCACTCCTATACAAGTGTGAGGATTTTCATACTAAACAATAAGAATAAAGTATTCTGTGTCCAGATACTACAGTAGAGCAGGTAATTTGTGTATCGGAGTTGGCATCATCTGTACTATGTTGTTGCCAAAAGGTGAAACACAACAGCCGTCTGCACTGACAGACTTGTTCTATGTAGTAGTAGATCAGTGGCTCATGGAGTTCACTGCTGATCGGCAGTTGATCTGCATATGCTGATCGGCAGTTGATCTGCATATGCTGATCGGCAGTGATCTGCATATGCTGATCAGCAGATATTTAGCATATGCACTTCAGCACTGGATTCAACACTTGGCCTGATTCAGTAGTCGATAGCCAATGCTAAAATCCTAAGTTCAGCACTTGGCCTGTTTCAATAGTTGATAGCCAATGCTGAAATCTTGAGTTTTCGATAGTTTCATCCTTCATGATTCAACAAGATTACATACCTCCATCACCTTCTTTTCTATTTTCTCTCTCTTGTTTTCACCTTTCTCTCATTAGAAAGCTAAGGCATTGTTTTTGCGTGAAGGTAGGGGCGTAGGACATCGTTACCATTTATAGGGTTACCTTAATCAACTTCTTCTTGCACAAGAACATCCTTCATGCAAGAACATTCTTTCATGGTCAAACTTCATGCCCTGCTTGATCCCTAAGAAATTTCAGGATGTTAAAGTTATACACCAAAAGGTGAGTAATAGATTCCTAGTTTTATGTTTTTCACTAATTTTAGGGATGATATACATGCTTAAATGTGTTTTACATGTAGATCTAATGTTTTATAATGTAAAGTTACCACCTTTATTTTAGTGTTTGAGTTTTATCAACTTTATGATATATATTTTCAAACTCTACATAAGAACCCTAGATTATATGTTAATGATCTAATTATTTTCAAAGAAAATGATGGTATAACCCTGCTTAAATCCCACCTTAGCTAGAGATGAATAACCACAGTACCTGCATTGACCTACTCACCCGTATTGGCTACCATAGTGTAAGGAAATGCTAATGCGGATGAATAAAGTCTCACCCGTACAACTGTTACCCGCATTTGTTTATGCGAGAGAAGGAACTGTTTCCTACATTTGTTTACACAACCACATTGACCTCTTAGTTAGTCTAAGTGTGGCCAATGAGAAAAGGTGAACTGTTACCCGCATTTGTTTGCTTAGCTACATTAACCTCTTAGTTAGTCTAAGTGTGGCCAATGCAGAAAGGTGAATTATTACTCGTATGTGTTTGCTCAGCCGCATTGACCTCTTTGTTAGTCTAAGTGTGGCCAATGTGGAAGAGTAAACTTTTACCTGCATTTGTCTACCTAGTCATAGGAGTGTTGCCGCATTTACTACTACCCACATTAAACCTAACACTTAGCCAACTTATAACTTCACCTGCATAAAATCAAGTTAATCCGTATTTGTGCAACTTATCCCGATTAGTACAACCTATCTGCACTTAAGTCACATCATCTGCATTCATCATACTTGGAATATTTTCCCATATGCCCACCTACTGTTCAAGCCTAAGGGATTCATACTTAATTATACCTATCTTTATAAGTTAAGTCAAAGTTTTAAAATGGATATTAAGGTGATTACCCTTTTACCCAAAAGTCTAGTTTAGAGCTAGCATTTGAAGGCTTATTGTATGCTTTGCAATTCAGAGGCTTATTATGGTGCTTGTAATTCAAAGGTCTGTGTTGTGCGAACAATTCAAAGGTATGCTTTGTGCTAAAAATTCAAAGGCTTGCTTTGCGCCTTCAAGCAAAGGCCTACTCTGTGCTAGGAAATCATAGTAGTCTGCTTCGTGCTAGCATTCGTAGTTAGCTTTGTGCTAACATTTCATAGCCTTGTTTAATTGCATGGCATGATCATTGTATGTAACCCAGACTTTCATAGTTTATGAATGATATGTTTTTAGGGTTATGAATGGTCTACGATATGCCATGTTAATGTATAAAGTTTCTCACAATGGTCATTCTTCAATGTTTTCAATGTACTCATTGTAAGGTAATATCAGAAGATTATAAGGCTGATGCAACCAAAGAAATCAAAACAACCAAGGGTCTTCCTACATGCATGAACTGGACGTACAAGGTAGAAGTTGCTTCGGAAGTTTTACACTCTCCATAGAAAATACTCTAAGTGTAAAATCTTCTGAAGCCAAAGTCCAAATCTTCTGAAGCCGAAGATGAAGTCTTTTGAAGCTTCAGAGACAAAGTCTTCCGAAGCCAATTTGCTATGAAGACTGATTTATTTCGAAGACAGAGAAGACATGCTTTCTCTGATCTACTTTACATAAAGCTGGCATACTTTCCGCTGCAACTCTGAAGACTCACCAACTTATATAAGTTAGTGAAAAGTCCAAGCTTTTGTAAACTGTGGATTAAGGTCTTTGTCTGCAACTTCTACTATTGTACCTGTAAACCTTTTTATATTAGAAAAGGATGTGAGCTATGGTATGTCATAGTCACTAGTCAAAAGGCAATCTAAGTTTGACTCTACATTGATCTTGTTGTCTAGATTAGTGTTTCCAACTTTCTTTCTAAGTATTGATAGTTGTAGGATGTAGTATAAAGTGTCTCAGGTCCTTGTAAATCTTTTATGCTTTGTAATACTTGTAATAGAACTTGAGAGTAATATACATCATCCTTGAAAACCATACTTCTTTGTTCTTGTTCTTATTTCTATCTCACTACTTACTTGTGTTCTTAGTATCATCTTAAACAAACCTGGTTCACTATTTGAACTGTTAAGTGTTCTAAATCTCTCCTCATTATGTGACTGATTGTATTGACCACCCTTCACACGGTCCTGCAATGGTATCAGAGCATTTTAGGCTCTTGATTGTAAGATCTCACCATCTTTAATCCTTTTAATCTAACAAAATACTAAACATATAAAATGGAAGCTATCACCTAGGCTGACACGGAAATTGGTATTATGACTAAATCTCCACTGATCACTCCTAAAGACTTTGACACTTGGTGCCAAAGAATGGAAGGCTTCATCAAGTCCCAGGACCGCAGGATGTGGGAATCAGTAGTCTTTGGACCTCATGTACCATCCACCCCTTCAGCTGCTGCTGGTGGTGGCATGATACCAAAGGAAGTGGCTGATTATTCTGATGAAGACTGGAAGAAGATTGATATTGATTAGAAGGCCATGACCGCCCTCCAAAATTGCTCTTCCAAACTCTATCTATAGAGGCTTCAAGAAGTGCAAGACTGCCAACCAACTGTGGGATGCACTGAAGCTGATGTATGAGGGGTCCAATGAAGCTAAATAGAACAAGAAGGACCTCTTAAAGTAGCAGTTAGAGAGCTTCACCTTTATAGCAGGTAAAACCATGACTCAATAATACTTCAGGTATGTTGAGATTATGGATACTCTAGTTGATATTGGAGTAACTCTTGAGAATAGGGATATTTTCAGGAAGTTCATGTCCTCTCTTCCTAGAAAATGGACACACTATTGTGTGATCATTAAGAGGACTGAAAACCTCAGGACCCTTACTCTCACTGAGTTGTATGGTATACTTAGTGGCTACCACATGGAGATGAATATGCAAAATTCATCTGGTAACTCCAGCATCCAACAGAGTTCAGCCCTGCATGTGGTTGAAAGGGACTACAGTGAACCACAACACCATCTTATCTGCTACCCTAAAAACTCATAGAAGGGACCTTTCATCACGTTCCCGGAGACACCAAGGGAAAGCAACATCCCTGGAAGCCCATTCCAGGAGACAAGCTCCTCATAAACTTTTGTGTCTTCTGATGAAAGTATAGGCAACTTTCTCTTCACTCTTGAAGACCTGGACTGTACCCATACAGATGATTTGGAGTATATGGAAATAGTCCAGTAGATGGCTCTTCTCACTCACAGGGCCAGGAAGTTCTACAAGAGGACTGGGAGGAAGTTTCCTAGCAATATGTCCAGTAGAAAGTTTGGGATGGACAAAGGCAAGGTGAAATGTTACAACTGTAACCAAATGGGAAACTTTTCCAGAGAGTGCAAGGCACCAAAGTCAAATGGTGGCCAAGCACAAGCCAGGCCAAACTACACTAAAGGAGCTCACCAGAATAAGAAACCCAGGCAGCAAGCTGTAGCTGCAGTTGAAGAAGAAGGCTTTGACTGGAGCTTTCAGGTGGAGGATACGGCTCCAAACCAAGCACTTATGGCAGATCAGGATGAAGCCAAGGTATTGGAACATCTTTGTACACCTGAATGTATTGCTAAAGTCAATATGTATAGGTCCTATAACTTAGAGATGAGATTTGATCTTGAGTCCTTAAATATCTTGAGAGCTGATTTCAAAAGAGCTGGGATTACAAACTGAAAATGGAAGATTTAGAGAAAACCATTTCAACTCTAAAGCATGAACAAACCAACTACAGGACTCAGATTAAAGATCTCATCACTAAGTTAATTGAATGCCAGGCTGAGCTTGTGATCAGCAAAGCCCGGGCTGAAAAACTTGTTCTTGAAGAAGAGACCTTCAAGAACATGATATCCTCATCTCTGCATGCATAATTTTGTTATCAAAATAAGCAGGGATTGGGATCTACTGAGATAGCTCCTTCACATACTCTTTTATCTGCAAGATCTCCAAGGTGTGGAACTTGTAAAGATGAGCTTCCCCTTGTAGGCCCTATTGCTGAAGTGGATAAGGAGGAGATAGTGAAGGATGTGTCTGAAAAGAGTGAAGAAGACCCCATTCTAAGAAGGGACACTATTCTCCTGAGGAGAGAGATGAAGAAGCTAGGATGAGCAAGTCTTAAAGGAAGAACTTGATTAGGAGTGCCAAGATAAAGGCAAAGAAGGCTCAAGAAATCAAGGCCACTTTTAACTCTAAGCTGAAATAAGTGTTTATCTCTGTAGGGTTTGAAGTAGTGAAGGCTGAAGACTCAACTATAAACTCTATTACTAGGAGTTCTAGTTTAGTTCCAAATCATCTTAACAAGGAGAAGAAGGCTGATCAGTTGTGTACCATTGCTACACAGCTTGAACCATCCAGCTCCAAGAGCAAGCCTCTCCCTAAGAAGCCTACCGCATCATCTATGAAGATGAAGATGGAGATGGAAAGTGTCAAGTTCAGTCTTGCCCTCAAAAGAAGACTCTTAGAAGGAAGCAAATGGGTTGCATCATATGTGGTAGTACTTCTCATCTGGCTAAGGATTGCATCTACAATCCGTAAAGTACTATCCACATGATCAAAGAGAAAACTTCTGAGAAGAAGAAGGAAAAGCTAGCTTCGAAAGGAAAATCAGTTTCCTTCGGAAGCTCCAAGGTGACGAAGAAGATAAGTGAAAACTTGCCTTCAGAAGAAAATTTGGTCTCAGAAGAAAGGAATGCTTCAGAGGTACTGAAGCCTGCTGTAGTGAAAGCAAGATCTTCCAAAGGTCCAGTCTCCAAAACATCAGAAGTTGTTAAAACTTCCGAGGTGTTGAAGGTCAAGTCCAATCTTCCAAAGATGGCGTGGAAGATGAAGAAAGACCTGGTGACTGAAAGTTCTTCATCAACATCAACTAATGATCATCAAAGCTTGAATATAGGATCAGTTATTGTTATATTATCTTCTAATCACTTTGAAAAGCCCAAGACCAATGAGGCTTAGGTTTCCAAGTGTAACTAACCACTTCTTTTTATGCAGAAACAGCTAAAGACCAAGGGAAATGTATGGATCATTGATAGTGGCTGTTCCAGGCACATGACTTGCAATGGGTCTCTGCTTCAAAATTTTGAGAAAATTGATGGAGGAGTAGTTGCTTTTAGAGGAGTTGCTGGTGGTTACATCACAGGAAGGGGCATGGTCACAAATGGTAAGCTCACAATTGAAAAGGTAAATTTTGTTAAGGAGCTTGGGTACAATCTACTGAGTGTATCCTATTTTTGTGATAAGAGACACAACAGGCTCTTTACTGAGCATGAGTGTATTGTTCTTAAGTCAAGGGTGATCATTCCTCAAGAGCATATCCTACTCAAACCCCCAGGAAAGGAAACATGTACAAGATGGACTTGCAGGAAACATCTCCCTCAGGAGGAGTTTCTTGCTTTCTATCTAAAGCAAATAGTGACGAGTCTTTCCTCTGGCGTAAAAGAATGTGCCATGTAAACTTTAAGAATATGAATAAATTGATTAAGAATGATTTGGTAACTGGAATGCCAAAGAAAGTGTTTACAAGTGATGACCACTTATTGCATGCCTGAAAGGGAAGCAACACAAAGTGTCTCACAAGGCAAAGAAAAAGAACTCCTTCACTACTCCCCTACACTTATTACACATGGATCTCTTTGGCCCCACCAGTGTAATGAGTTTAGGAAGGACCTCATATTGTTTAGGGATCACAGATGATTTAACAAGATTCACTTGGGTCTTTTTCCTTAGAGCTAAGGATGAGACTACTAACATCTTGAAGAACTTTATTTTGAAGATTGAGAATCAATCTGATCACAAGGTCAAGACCATAAGATATGATCAAGGAACAGAATTTAAGAACCAAATCCTTGATACATTTTATGATAATATAGTGCTCCTACGACTCCTCAGCAAAATGGTGTTGCAGAGAGGAGAAACAGGACACTTATTGAGGCTGCAAGAACCATGTTGTCTGACTCTAAACAGACTATCACCTTCTGGGCAGAGGCTATTAACAAAGCCTGTTATGTGCAGAACAGAGTTTTAGCATTTAAGACTCATGGTAAGACTCCTTATGAGTTGTGGCACAAAAGGAGACCATTCATTGGTTTCCTCAGGTCATTTGGATGTCCCTGCACCATCTTGAATACCAAAGATCAGGTAGCCAAGTTTGTTGAGAAATCAAATGATGGACACTTTATTGGATACTCTTCCCAAGCTAAGGCTTATAGAGTATACAATCTTAGAACTAGAGTAGTTAAGGAGTCAGCCAAGGTGACCTTCAATGAGCACACTCCCAGTGTGAAAGGTTCTGGTCCGGATTGGCTATTTGATCTTGATTTAGTTTCCAACTGTTTTAACAAGTCTTGTGAGAATGTTTTAGTATCTACAGGTAACATATCAGCAGGAGATCCTGACGCAAGATTTGAGCTGAAAAGACCAAGCAAGAATACTCTTTTAGCTCCAGTGGTAACTAACCCTGCAAATGAAGATCCTATCAGCACAACCATGACAAATTCAGCTGATACATCTGAGATGCCTTCAAATTCCAGTTCAGAGGTACAAAACTCAGGTGAAGGAGCTTCAAATGTAGGAGGCAATGGAGGTGGTGATAGTGATCAAGAATTTCTTGATGCTGATGACCACTCCATAGAAGACAACATAAATAATGTCATACACTCATTGGATCAAGTCTCTCTTGATAAGTGTGCTGATGTGGTGGGTGATACTCCATTGCCAGATCTAAATTTCTCTAATTTAGATCTTTCTAATCAACTTGCTGTGATCCCTCGACTGAGGATCCACAAGTCACACCCCACCACAAACATCATTGGAAATGTTGATACAGAGGTATGTATAAGAGGACAAACCCATTACAAAAATGTTTTTCTATACTCTTGCTTCTTGTCCCAGGTAGAGCCAAAGAAAGTTGATAAGGCTTTGAAGGATGGAAGCTGGGTTGAAGCAATGCAAGAGGAGCTGCTTCAATTCAAAAGACAGAAGGTTTGGAACCTATGTCCTCTTCCTCATAGGAAGACTACCATAGGAACCAAGTGGGTTTTTAGAAACAAGAAGGATGATAGAGGACTTGTCATCAAGAACAAGGCCAGACTAGTTGTTCAAGGGTACACACAAGAAGAGGGAATTGATTACACAGATGTTTTTGCTCCTGTGGCAAGACTTGAAGCTGTAAGAATATTCCTGGCTTTTGCTACATCCAAGGATTTCAATGTCTACCAACTTGATATCAAGTGTGTTTTTCTGTATGGGGTGATTGATGAAGAGGTGTATGTCAAACAACCACCTGGCTTTTCAAACCTAAATCATCTTAATTATGTCTACAAGCTTGATAAATCTCATTATGGGTTGCACCAAGCTCCAAGAAAGTGGTATGAGACACTATCTCAGTATCTCTATTAACATGGTTACAAGAGGGGTACTATAGATGGAACTCTCTTCATCAGAGGAACAGGGAATGACTTAATACTGGTTCAAGTATATATGGATGACATTATCAACTAATCCGAAGCTCTGCAAAGACTTTGAGAGGTTGGTGAAGAATAGATTTGAAATGAGTGCCATGGAGGAACTTAATTTCTTTATGGGAATTCAAGTGAAGTAAGTTGACAATGGCATCTTCATAAGTCAGTCAAAGTATGTACAAGACATGCTTAGAAGATTCAACATGACTGATTGTAAGGTTGCTAAGACACCCATAGCAAGAAACCACTCCCTTGGACCTGATCTTGAGGGAGAGTGTGTGGATGAACATCTTTACAGGGCTATGATTGGGTCTCTTATGTACCTCACAGCCGGCATGCCTGATATCATGTTTGCTACATGCATCTATGCAAGGTATCAAGCCAACCCCAAGATGTCACACCTGGTTGCTGTTAAGAGGATTCTTAGATATCTTAAAGGTGCTCCCAAGCTTGGGCTTTGGTATCTAAAGAGTTCTGACTTCAATCTGTATGCCTATACAGATAGTGACTATGGTGGCTGCAATATGACTGCAAAGTCTACATCAGGGGGATGTTAATTTCTTGGTGGAAGGATTGTCACATAGCAATGCAAGAAACAATCCTGTGTGTCTACATCAACTGCTGAAGCTGAATACATTGCTTTTGCAAGCTGTTGTGCTCAAGTGCTTCGAATTCAAAATCAGATGCTAGACTATGGATTCAACTTCAAAGAGACTTCCATCCAAATAGACAACAATAATGCTATCTCTATTACAAAGAATCCTGTGCAGCACTCAAGGATCAAACACATCAACATCAGGTATCATTTGATTTGAGATAACTTTGAGAAGTGATTAATCAAACTAGTCAAAGTTAACACAAATGAGCAATATGCTGATCTGTTCACTAAAGCTTTTAATGAACAGAGATTCAAATATCTTCTATCAGCTATTAGGATGATTAACTTTGACTAGATTTTCTTAAAACTTAAATCAACTTTATTTCTAAAACCTGTGTGTCCTAAGTTGTCTATTTTATCACCTTCATAAGCCCAGTTTATTTTGAAAGAATTTTTTTTAATGATATTCCTTATATTTTTGAAAATTTTTCGAAACATATGTTCTTTCGAAAGATTTCAAGTTGTATTCGGAAGAAATTTATGTCTTCAAATCAAAAAACTACTTATAAAAAATTTACCGTTGGAAGAAATTCTAAGAATATCTTCCGAAGCTTAAAGATGCTTCTAAGTAATTACATGTATTTGAAGGACAAATATCTTTTGAAGCAATTAAGTCTCGGAAGATTTATTCTCTTTAGAATAAAACTCCCAAGTCTTAATATCTTCCGAAACCAAATATGTGTCAGAAGAAAAACTCTCTAAGTATTTTTCTTCCGAAGCCAAATTTTCACAACTCTTAAGAATATCTTCCGAAGCCAAATTGGCTTCCGAAGCTTTTTCTTAAAACTTCCGAAGCAATATTACCTTCGGAAGAATTTCAACTTCCAAGAAAACTACCTTTTTGGGCACTTTTTCAGAGGTGGGACCGACATCCGGATTTCAAAGTTTATCCTTCTGTTTTAACTATGTCTCTAATCCATTTCATATATATTCTCACAACGGTTCCCCTTTTTCTCACTCTCCTCTTCATCTGTATTTTTCTCTAACCTAATTTCACTCACAAACCGCCTTCGTTTTTATCTTCCTTCGTCATAAAACTACTTCAAATGACCAACCTTGACCACAAAAACCAACCCGATTTTTCCATGCATCTTCACAGGTAACAAAATCTGGTTGCACTGTTAGACTCTGAGAAAGATCCAAGTTTCTCAAAGGTTTGTTGTTAACTTTCTTTGGCCAAATACTTCACCTCCCTGACCATTGATCCTCCTATCTATGAGGATCAATTGTTGGCATTCTAGAGGACCTGCCAAGAGGTCACCATGGATATGGAGAAGGCACTGTCTGCCACAGTGCAGGGGAGGACAATCTTCATCACTCCGGCCACCATAAACACTCATCATTAGCTGGATTATGTAGAAGGTGATTTGTGCTTTCCCAAAGCTGCTGTAAACCACTCCTTTGAGAAGATAGGCTATGAAGGTGACTTCTCAGTCAAGATCTTCAGGAAGGGGAAGGTCTCCTCTCAATGGAAGTACCTCCTCTATGTTGTCATACACAACTTATCCAACAAGCATGGAGGTTGGGACCAAATTCCAGAAGACCTCTCCTTTATAGTCCATGGGATGGTTCAGGGGGTCAAGTTTAGGTATTCATAATTTGTCTATACCAATTTACTTGCTAACTTAGACTCCTTAGAGCATTACATGTTCCCTCGATATGTCTAACACATTCTCAACTGTGAACTGGGCACATAGTTGAGGGGAACAGGTAATATTCTAAAACTGGGACAGATGAAGACCGACATCTTCAAAATCATGAGGAAGCCAACTGTTGGCTTCTCCGGGGTAGAAACAGCCCTAGTCCCAAAAATGTTAGAGCTCGTGCTCAAGGTGGCAACCTAGTAGCACCAGCTAGTGTTGAACCTACACCTTCTACCTCCCAACCACGAATACAGCCTATAATAACCATCACCTACCAGAGAAAAACCAAACGAACCCCTGCACATGCTTTTCAGCTGGTGCAGGCCCCCATATCACCAACCATACAGGAGGAAGTGGAAACTTGAGCTCCCACTACCCCTGAGGAGAAAACCACTCCCATCTCTCAAATGATTAGTGCTGAGGTTTCTCATGCTCAGCCTGATGAGCTCACAACCCCAAGAGCCTTAAACCTTCACTCAGAGTCTCAACACTCTAGTGAACAACCTTCCAGGGACAGTTACCATCCCCAGCCACTGGATCTAAACCAACTAATTCCCAGCCTTCACTTTTATGATGATGAAGACATGGGCTTTAGTGAGTACCATGACTCTCGCTTCTCCACCCCTACTCTAGGAAAGATGAGTACTCCTGTCTCACCCATGTCTAGCCCCATTATCCACCCACCACTGAGGTGGATCAGAGTGTGTGGGGCATCCCCAATGACTGTTCCTATTCCTGAACCTGTTCAGGAGATCCATATGGAAGTGGCTCTCACTTTAGAAAGTGATTACATCATTCAGACCTTGACCATGGCAACCCAGCCTCTTGATACTTCTCTTGATGTTGTCATGATGCAGGGGAAATCCAGCAGCCAAGAACTACATGCTGGTGATAAGGAAGAAGACCTTGGTCCTATTCTCTCACCCCCCTATGATTCTTCTGATGAAGATGAGGGGAGTCTGAAACTAAAGGTGCACAAACTGACTAAAACTTGCACCTATTTCATCTCTAAGATTAGTCACCTGGAATCTCAGATGACTATCCTACAAAGGAGGGTCAATGACCAGCAACTTGAGATCACCGATCTAAAGGGCAAGTTAACTAAGAGACCACTAAGGACAACTTAACCAGGTCCATAAGAACCTGTGAATGTGATAGACTCAACCCCCAGCTCATTTATGCAAGAAAATGATGCTACCAAAAAGGGGGAGAAAGTCCGAACAGTCACAGAACCTGGGAGTTCTTCTCAGAGTATGGACTTTAAGGATTCACCACCCTCACTTGCAATAGTCCATACTCAGCAGCCTCCTCAAGTCCACTTTGATGTGGACTCACTTATACATAGCTTGTTTGAGGAGGGTATACCCAGAGCCATGCCTACCCCATCTCTTCACTCTAAGAACCCAATCATGGGATGGAGGTATGACACATAAAGAAGGGCTTTTGTCATCTCTAGAGCTCACGGTGAACAGGAAATCTTCAATTTACAAACCTGAGTTTCTATGAGTGCATCCATCTGGTTGATCTTCTATTTGTCAACCTAAGCCAAAATAGACAAGCTGAAAGATTAGCAGATTGGATTCAAGTAAGGGTGCTAGAAGAGTTTAAGATAAGATCAAGATTATATAGACAGAGGCTAGCAGGTGAGATTTTTAGTCAACTGGATGTTAAGATGGACCCTAAGATTAGCTTCGATGGGGAAGCCTTGACTGAAGGCCAAGAAGTTGAACCTGTGAACATTGAGATAGGATCTCCTTCAGCACTCAGTTCCCTCAGTGAGGCACCAGCTGGTGAAGGTACTTCACATCCTCTCTCTGGCCAGAGCTTGACTGTTGAACCAAGCAATGAAGGCCAAAGCTCCCTCCACCCTGAGTCACCAAGGCCTGTACATGACAAAGGGAAGAGGAAAATAACCTCTGAGGAAATAGAGGAGGAGAAGAGAGGGAGGAAGAGGAAGCTAAAAGGAGAGAGTTCAGAAGGGTCCCCAGGCTTCATAGAAGCTACTATCCGGGCTGTCCCCAGGCCAAACACTCAAGATGATGAGTCGAGGGCAGCCAGGCTAAATTACCTGGGGACCAACAACTACAACATTGATGAACTCATATCTCTCCCCTTAGATGGTTGACAATAAGTTGTCAAAGGAGGGGAAGGAAGCAGAGGATGTAGCATTGCTCCTCAAGATCAAGGAAGAAAGGAGACTGAAAAGGCTCTACAAACATGTTCCTGCCCTCTCACCAGTTCAAGAAAGTCCTAAGAAAGAGACTATGGCAGCTGCGCAACCTCAGGTAGACAAGGAAGCTGAAAGGATGAACATGATCAACTACCTAAGTGCCACAGGACTCTATCAGGCATCTGCACTTCTTCCCTTATCATTTAAGTACATTGAATTTGAATATCTCAAACAGCTGGAGGAACAAGCTACAAAAGAAAGAAAAGCTACTAAGAGAAAGTTAAGGGAAGAAGTTGCAAAGTCAAGGGCCATCATCCACAAAAGCCAAACGAAGTCTGATGACAGACAAAGGATGATGAGCTTCTTGAAGCTGTATGGATTCTCCGGAAGGAGGCTTGGTCCTATGTCTCTATCAACTATGGATGAGCATATCAAAGTGATCAAGTAGAAGATTAAAAAAGGAGAGCTTGTAGACTTGCATTCTCCACCAAGTCCAGCTCAACCTAAAGTTAAGGTGAAGGTTGAACCCCCTGAGACAACACAACCTGAACCTAGAGCGGCATCTCAGCCAACTTGTCTTCTGATCCACAATAGGATCCTCTTCTCTCTCCTTGTAAACTTGTGAGAGAAGAGATCCTTACTGAGAGAGACACAACAGAACAATCTGGTGCTGAAGACCAGTCCTCTCAGTTAAAAACTTCAAATAGGAGGAAAAGGATGGCCAGGAAAAGTATTTCAAAGAAAAACAAGACCAAGGCATCCACCACCATACCTCAGGATGAGTCAGAGCATCCTAAGGTAGTGCATGAAGAGGCTGCTCAACCAACTCCAATTCAAGTAGAGCCTCTTGCAATTAGAAGACCCATCTTGTCCTGGAGTTTTGCTGCTAATCCGGACAGATGGTATGTCATCAGAGATCAAGGAGGTCAGGATGTCTACTTCAAACATGCTTGATCTTCCTCTACATGATCTCTATGACATGAGAAGATAGTATGAGACTCTGAGGGATCCTGACCAGATGATGAAGAGAGGCATGGTCTTGATCCTAATAAGGACTATAAACATCTGAAGAACTTCTCTGTTTTGTTAGCAACAGCCTAGGGGGAGTTTGTAAGGTAATATCAGAAGAGTATAAGGCTGATGCAACCAAAAAAGCCAAAACAACCAAGGGTCTTCCTGCATGCATGCACTAGATGTACAAGGTAGAAGTTGCTTTGGAAGTTTTACACTCTCCATAGAAAATACTCTAAGTTTAAAATCTTCCGAAGCCAAAGTCCAAATCTTTCAAAGCCAAAGATGAAGTCTTCTGAAGCTTTAGAGATAAAGTCTTTCGAAGCCAATTTGCTGTGAAGACTGATTTCTTCCGAAGCCAGAGAAGACATGCTTTCTCTGAACTACTTTACACAAACCTGACACACTTTCCGCTGCAACTTTGAAGACTCACCAACTTATATAAGTTGGTAAAAAGTCCATGCTTTTGTAAACTGTAGATTAAGGTCTTTGTCTGTAACTTCCTACTATTGTACCTATAAACCTTTTTATACTAGAAAAGGATGTGAGCTATGGCATGTCATAGTCACTAGTCAAAAGGCAATCTGCCTTTTGACTCTACATTGATCTTGTTGTCTAGATTAGTATTTCCAACTGTCTTTCTAAGTATTGACAGTTGTAGGATGTAGAATAAAGTGTCTCAGGTCCTTGTAATTCTTTTATGCTTTGTAACACTTGTAATAGAACTTCAGAGCCATATACAGCATCCTTGAAAACCATACTTCTTTGTTCTTGTTCTTAGTTCTGTCTCACTACTTACTTGTGTTCTTAGTATCATCTTAAATAAACCCAGTTCCCCATTTGAACTGTTAAGTGTTCTAAATCTCTCCTCATTGTGAGACTGATTGTATTGACCACCCTTCATACTGTCCTGCACTCATGACTTATTGTTTTAGAATTAATGTCACACCCGGCCTCTAACACCACCAATATTGTCCGCTTTGCCCATGAGGAACTCACGGATTTGCTTTTGGTTGCACGGGTAAAAACTTCCCAGGGAGGTCACCCATCCCTGGATTGCTGCCACCTGAGAACACTTAACTATGGAGTTCTCCTCTTATCCATAGCCAATACGCCCAAAAAGCATTGGTGATATTAGAGGCCATACATATCTTATGAACCAGGAATCCCTCCTATCCACGGTCGATATGAGATATATGTAGGGTGTTACAATCACCCCCCTTTTGGACACATCATCCACGATGAGCCCGAGAACTCACCATCCCCAGTGAAGTTTGTCCCACCATCCCAAACGGTACAGGAGTGGCTCTGATACCAATCTGTCACACCTGGCCTCTCACACCACCAATATTGTGCGCTTTGCCCACGAGGAACTCACGGATTTGCTTTTGGTTGCGTGGGTGAAAACTTCCCAAGGAGTCACCCATCCTTGGATTGCTGCCACCTGAGCACGCTTAACTGTGGAGTTCTCCTCTCATCCATAACCATTACGCCCAAAACGGGTTAGTGATGTTAGAGGCCAGACATTTCTTATATACTAGGAATCTCTCTTGTCCACAGCCGATGTGGGATATATGTAAGGTGTCACAATCACCCCCCCCCCTTTGGACTCATCGTCCTTGATGAGCCCGAGAACTCACCATCCCTGGTGAAGTTTGTCCCACCATCCCGAACGGTACAGGAGTGGCTCTGATACCAATCTGTCACATCCGGGCTCTCACACCACTAATATTGTCCGCTTTGCCCACGAGGAGCTCACGGATTTGATTTTGGTTGCACGGGTGAAAACTTCCCAGGGAGGTCACCCATCCCTGAATTGCTGCCACCTGTGCATGCTTAACTGTGGAGTTCTCCGCCAATACGCCCAAAACGCGTTGGTGATGCTAGAGGCTAGACATTTCTTATGAACCAAGAATCTCTCCTGTCCACGGCTGATATGTGATATATTTAGGGTGTCACAGTTAAAACTATGACTCACTCAGCAACACTGACTTTTAGTATGCATGTCAGGTAAATCCAAACTTGGTTGAGTTGATGATGAGTGGGCATGAAGAGGCACTCGGATCAAAGACTAGCATCCCTTTCTATGAATTTCGTTGCTTAATTATATAAATTTTTCAGTTTAAGAATTATAGTTATGTTCTTGGATCCAACTGTGAGGTTGTCTGGGAATGGGGCATTACAAGTTGGTATTAGAGACATAGTTTGATAGATTTGGGCATCTCCCGATGCTTAGACTCAAACTGTATATGGGACTAAATGTAATAACAGATGCCAGTACGGGTAGCTTTATGCCAAGTAAGTGCATATCTATGATTAATTATGTATCTCACCTTGCCATAAACACTTACCTATTTATATGTATTCTTTATGTTATGTGTGCCCTATCTATGTTACTTTTAAATGTAAGATACGGACACGATACTATGAATGATAGGAAATACTTACAACATGGGAGTGAAGTAAGAGGCTAATAACAACAGGCCATTGTAATTAGGAACTTAACATACTCATTATGATCTGAACTATTACCTTGAATGATGGTGTTGTTGTTCCGTGTCTTGTAGAATGAGGAAATGGGGTTCACTCTTGAATCTCCTATTCGTGAAGTAATAGCCAATGAGGTCCATCAGGTTCTCCATGCTACAAAGCCCTCAATTCTAGCTGAGGCAGTCAAGAATGTAATAAAGGAGAATATTGGTTGGTCAAAGGACAAGTCAAGCAAAGGAAGCAAGGATGATTTGCCGGATGATGTTGCCAACTCAAAGATCAATAATGAAGATGAATCTAACAAAGAGCCTTCTAAAGGCTATATTTACCAAACTTTTAAGGGATGTAATCCTCCATCATTAGACAGGAGAATGGATGCAATTGCCACTTATCAGTGGATTGCCTAGATGGAAGCTGTCATTGATATCAATGAGTGGCTATCTGATTAGACCTTCAAGTTCACGGCTCACTCATTTGTTGGATTCAACAAGATGATAAACTGAAGCTTACCAAATTATATTCACAGCCGACTGAAAAACTCATTCTATAGATTGAGAGGCCAAGTTGATTAAAAGAAGAAAAATAATAAAAGACAAAGTCAATAAAGAAAAGTCAAAATTAAGACAAAATAATAATCGAAATTAGAGATCATGATGTGATATTTCATAGTTCACTATAAATAGAAACTTACTACTATGTCATTAGTGTGTGTTTTTTGTGGTGTTAATCACCACCCAAGGAGAAATTCTCTTTAGGTGGGTTTGATCTTGATGTTTCTTGAATGAATTTCATTGAGATTTATTTATCAACATCAACGAAATCATCTTATTATCATCATCTATTTTCTTGTGTTCTTGGATTCACACACATACACCCATCATAATTTTGACTTTTAGATCTTGAACATGATGAATCCTATGATCCAAGCTCAATAAATCTGAAATATTGATGTAGCAAAATGTATCAGAGTTTTTGGTTGCTGGATTCATCTAAGTTTCAAATCTAATTTCAATTTTATGGTGTCAAGAACAAAGGGAAAAAAAAAGAAAAGGGGAAATATGAAGAAAAAGTCATCTGTTCATCATCAATTAGAAGAAAAATCATGAAATTTGTTTAAAATTGTTACGATTTTAAATTATTCCTTCAAAACGTGATGTAATTGACAGATTATTATCCAAAGATAACACACACACACACACACACACACACACACACACACACACACACACACACACACACACACATATATATATATATATATATATATATATATATATATATATATATATATATATATATATATATATGGGCTGGTTCAAATAAAAAAAAATCATTTGCCTAAAAAACCTAAGAAGCAATATGAGATTGACACATGACAATATTTAAAATTGAATAGAAAGGGTAATAATGTTTTTAACAATCAGCAACATATAAACAACACCAAAATTAGTATTTTATATTTTAATCAATCTGTTCCTAATCTCAATTGATATTATTCATCTCTTCTATAGGTTTTTGATTTCATTCAATTAAAACTCAATCCAATTTCAATATAGAATCAATTTATTCTTCCAGATCTATGTATTCTGATCAAAAGTCAGCCTAATTTTAATAAAATATCAATTTAGAACAAAGGTAGTTTAATATTATACTTATTTTATTAATTTATTTAGAGGGGTTGTTATACAAGAGGCTTGAAGAGATCAAGAAAAATGAACTCCAGTTGTTATTAGAAGGGACTCACCCAGATGAATTTGCTTACAGAGAGATAACAACTATTGAGTTGAAAAATGGAAAGACAGTAAAGTACCTATCAGAGTACTATGGCCCAGAGTTCTTCGAAGGAGAAGCAGAAGAACTCACTAAGGAGGAACAAGTTGTTCTCCTTGAGGCCTACATCAGAGAGTCTTATAGACTCATCAATGGGAAGTAGGTTTCATGGTTGGGATAACAGCTCTGTGTCCAGTTCCCCAAGACAGAGTTCCCTTCCATCCTTTGACATTCACATCTACTGAAACCTGTTCCCTGGCCTGTGCTTATCTGATATCTCTGAAGCTGATCAAGAGAGTATTTCTGCCAAGAATAAGTGGGACCTCAATAAGCTTAAAGGTTTTGGCTGCATTGGTTCAGGGGGAGTTTGTTGGACCAAAAGAACCAATGAGCCTGATCAAAAAAACCTTTAAGTCCCACAGACATTACAACAACTGAAGTAGTCTGCAACAGCTGAAGCAATCAACTGATAACAAGGTCTGAAGACAAAGTCTGAAGTTAAAGAACTGAAGACAAAGTCTGAAGACAAAAGCTGAAGACAAAGTCTGAAGACAAAAGCTGAAGACAAAGACTGAAGACCAAGTTTCAGATGTTGTCACAACAGCTGAAGAAGACCTCTTTAGTAGTTGTGATGGTTTCCTTTCAGTAGTTTTATGTTTCTTGTAATCAGTACTTGTAGTTTCAGTAGTTTTAGTTTCATCTTGTACTTAGCATACTCTGAGATGTTCTCAGTTGTGAACATTCTCAGTAGTTTGCTTACTTTCAGTTGTTTCTAATAATTCTGTTAGATGTCACTATCAAGTGACATCAGCAGACGTCACATTCCTTTGCAGACGTCACATTCCTTTACATAAGGAATGTTGACCTAATTGTAACCTGCGAAAGCTTAGCAAAGCTTAGTGAAGCTTAGCGGCCGCCATACCGAAGCATTTTGTGCATGAATGATATTATTCCTTTTGCAGAAAACCCTCTTTCTCTATAACCGTGTACTGTTCCATTAAATATCTATTGTGTTCTTGCTATATTTGTCTAATTCTTGTTCTAATTCCGCTGCAATTCAACTCTAATTTATCAAACTTAGATCGCTGATCCTGTCACCTAGATATATCATATTTTTCATATAGATTTTTTTTAATTTTATTCATATTTAGAGTTTGAAACATCATTCTTTATATAATAGAGCATTTTTTTTCTCGAAAATCACTATGATCACCACAAATTTTTACTTTGTAATTCATACTATTTCTTCAAACAGGATCACGAATTTCAAAATTAACGGTAATATAATCATTTTTAATATGCGTTATATGTCAAAATACTACATAAACACAACATGTTTGTGCTGTTTTACCCAAAATATGCTAGTTTACCTTAAATCAGCTAAAAACATCTTGTTTTATGTTAAATAAGCACATCACATACGGTTTTATATGAAAACATTAGATAATGTGTTGTTTCATGTGAAAGTAGCATGAAACATGCTTTTTCGCATGAAAGCAATTCATAACATCCTGTTTTACATGAAAACAACCCAAAACCTGTTGTTTTACATGATAACAACACAGAACGTGAAAACAACAGAGAACGTGTTATTTTACATACTATCAAAACATGAAAACATCAAAGAATATGTTGTTTTACATTGAAACCGTATAGAGCGTGTTGTTTTATTATAAAACAACACAGGATGTTATGTTTAACCTTGTTTTTTTATTCTGAACAACAAATAAATTTATGTTGTTTTATATAATCTTTTACACTAAACAAAACAAACATGATCTCTTACCGTAAAATAATATATAACCTAAAACAACATATAAGGTGTCTTCTTATCATAGAACAACACAGAATGCACCATCTTATCGTAAAGCAACACAATTTAAGAATAATTTTAAGTGACTAACAATATACAACATAAAACATTATGTTTTACCCTAAACCGGAACATAACATGTTTTTTTACCCTAAATCAGCACATGATGTGTTGGTTTACCCTAAACAACACATAACATGTTATTTTAATGTTAAACATCACAAAAGTGTTGTCTTACGACAAAACAGTATGTAATTTGTTGTTTTTATCATAAAACAACACATTTTCGTAACAACGATTTTTTTTATTAAAAGAAATATTACAATACTATACTGAAATCAAAGAGGATAAAACGCTTGATTTTATGGTGCGATTAATTTTAAAAATTAATATCCTATAAAAAGTTACGAACGTTTAAACAAAATGGGAGAATTTGAAAAAAAAATCAACAAAATTGGTTTTTCTCATATACTAAAAATTAATCTCAACCATTGATTTATGAAATAGAGGATTAAGATTTTTTCTTAGGCTTTTTAGGAAAATGCATTTATATATATATATATATATATATATTAACCTAGATAACCTTTTTCGCATGAATCAAACTACAAACGCATGGAATGAATGTAATTCAATGATAAACATGATTTTACTGATGGAATTCAGTTGTATAATAGTAAACGCAAGGAATAAAATAGAATTGGGATTGCATTCACCTAAATATGCTTGCATAAGCGTTTACAAGAACTGTAACAAACTTATACCAACTTACACGATAATGAACCATTTATACTAATTACAAAAGTTTTCAGTCAAATAGCTCTCGCATCCCAAGTTCTCGCACAATATCATCCTTCTCGCATTCCAGTAGTTTTCGCATCAGCCCCTTTATATCAAAGGTTTATCAAACTTCAAGTTTCTGCAAAATAGATGTCATCGCATTAATCAAAACTCTAATTTCCTAAGCCTTAAATTGTAAACTTTTACAAAAATAAGTATTCAGTGATTAATATTTTGATTTTTGTAATATCATACCACTATTTTAAACACTAACATATGCTACTTCTAATATATATAAAACACAAGATAACCTACCAGTAAAGCAAAAAAGAGTCACGTTGTTGACGAAACCGCTAAAAAGAAATAATGTTTAAGCATCACTAATATAAACACAATGCAACGTAAATAAAACCGTTAAAATAAACATTGTTTAAACATCTTTAACGATAAACACAACGCCACGTGAAAAGCCTGTGAAAAATAAAGAAAAAATTGAAAATATTTTAGCAGGATAAAATTAAAAAAATAAAAAACCAGCGACGAGAGGGCCACCCAAAAACCTGAGCATGGTGGCTATGTGCTGAGTGCTCTAACACACAAACCAAGTTAACTATTTTTTTAGTGTTTGTCTAACGACACATATACACAATAATTTCCCTAAGTCATGCGTTGCGTTAGCAATTATAATAGTTTTGAATACAGTTTATATTGAAACATAGAAAAAATTAAACTTATTAAAAGGTATAAAATATTATAGTTTTTAAAATCCATAAGATGAAAACAAATAGTATTACAAAACTTGGATAAATGTAAAACACAGTTCGACTTTAAACAATATGTATATCGCAACTTGTAAATAACGTTTTTTAGATATGGATAATTGTAAACAAGATGGAAATGTGATTAGATTATTGCGCAAATGAGAAAGTGACATGGTTAACTACATGAAAAGAAGTGTACGTACGAAGTTTGGGCGACTCAATTTTGACATAAAGTACGCAGCAATGGTATATTCGAAAAAGAAAGGTTCACTACAAGAAAACGTGGCTATGGCGACGACAAAAGTCGTCTCGATAGTCGTCGCCATAGGCTATGGCGACGACAAGTCGTCGCCATAGAGTCAGTAGTCATAGCCTTGTCGCAATAGCTCAAAAATTGGTCGTCGCAATAGACGCAGTCGCTATAGACCTCTGTGGCGACGACATGTCGTAGCCAAATTCTTATCGGCATTATCATAAATGATATTTTTTAAATTTAAATTTAATAAATAAATACATCCCATGTCGTCGCCATAGGATTAGTAAATATTATTATTTAATATTAAATTAATTAATAAAAATTAATGTATAATTAATTAATTTTACCTATGGCAATGACATGTCGTTAACATAGGGTATCTGGTTAAAAATTTTATTTTTAAAATATTGTTTTTTTCTAGGTTTTTTTACCAAAAAACCAACCAAGATACCAAATCAAATACACAGAAATTCAAACTAATATATCAAATACCCAAATGAAAATCAACTAATTTAGTTAATTACATACCAAACAAAAAGAAAGTATATCTTAAGTTTTTACAACCCAAACAAACAAACTTTTTAATTGTCGCCGTTTTCATCATCTTTATCATTATCGGGATTATGCTTTTGTCTTTCAAATCGATTCATTCTTTCTTGCATTTCTTGCATTTGTCGCCTTAGTGTTTCTATTTCATCATCCCGATGTGATGATGACCCGCTTGATGGCTCATAACGAGAGATATTTTTTACTTTTCGTCCAACACCTCTCGTATGACCACGTCTTTGTCCTAATGCCAACTCTAAACATTCCATCTCATTAACGGGCGACTCACCCGCCTCCATTTGCATTTGGGCGTATTGATTTTCAGTTTTTGCCTGCAATTATAAAGAATTAAAATGAGACGGTATTAAGATTCTTATGAAATTTCAACAGCATAACTATTATAAAATGAAAAAAACCATGTTGTTTAATCATAAGCACAATACCATAAAATTTCCAAGTTTCAACATATAAACTAACAACTTCTCAAAACTAACAATTCTCAAATACTGATAGCATATAGACCATGTTTTTTAAATTTATAAGCACAACTAACATAAAATTCCCAAGTTTCAACATATAAACTAACAACTTATCAAAACCAACAATTCTCAAATATGGATAGCATATAGACCATATTGGTTCAAAATCACCAAAAGTGATATATTATAAACATATGAACACATGATAATAGCATACTTAACGTATTAAACTTACCCAATATTTTTCTGCCCTCTGGTTGACCCATCCTGAACCTTCACTGTAATGCGCCCTCCTCCACATTTCGATGTGACTTGGGGTCCCGGTTTGTTGCTCCTAAAAACATTAAAAACAATATTCATATATTTGAAAAGAATAAATAATACATAGGATGTATAATATATGTTTTCTTACCTGAAAATATCATCTTTGAGCATATGATTGACTACCATGCAGACTTTGATAGAGTTGTTTAGCTCTATTCGTTAAGCCTTTTTTGAGAAAGTCGTTTATGTTGTTAACTTGAGAACAACTCAACCACCTGCTCCTGTGACTCTTGACTTTGACCTTCAGGTGGATTATTGATAGCCTGCTTAATATTATCATAGCCTCCTTAACTTAAGAAATGTTGTTTCATGTTATATCTTTTGTCTCTAAAAGCTCGTTGGCAATCCATGTGGATTCCAAGTTGTATACCTTGTTAGTGGTCTGAGCAACGATGAGCTTCTAGATCAAAATATTCATGCAAAATAAAATATTTAGAAACATATAAAAGTTATGATTATCAAATTACAAATAAAACACTACATAAATACTCGTCTCCAAAAAATTGAACAAGGATATCTTGAACGTATCAGGAACTTTATCCCAAGTGGGATAATGAAAAGGAACGGTGGAAATATGATTGACTAAAGCTCAGACTAATGCATCTTCATCTTCTTCATCATCATTAATAAATTCTTCCTTATCTGAGAGATATGCATCTTCATCTTCTTCATCATCATTAATAAAATCTTCATCTTGAACAAGTGGAGCAACAGGTAGTCTCAACTTATTTTTAAAGTTTGATCCAAAACCATCAGGTAGTCTCACTCTTTTAATGAACTGACATAATTTAGATCGATGACTAGGTTTGAAAGAGTAAGAAGCTTGTGGCTGTATGACCTTGTTGATTTTCACACTTAGCCATAAATCTGATCGTATTCATAAATATTTTAAGTCTTCTCTTGCTTTATGTGTGTCTTTTGATTTTTCATTCATCAAGAAGCTACCTAACAAGCTCTCACACACATTTTTCTCGATGTGCATAACATCAAAATTGTGTTTTAAATCAAGAGATGACAAATAATCCAGCTCAAAGAATATACTCTTTGTAAGATCATCTGAAGATTATGAGTCTGATGCATCCAACAAGCCATAACAACCAAGTCTTCCATGCATGCACTAAGGAACAAAGATGAACTAGCTTTGGAAGTCTTACACTCTCAAATTTGTCTAAGTGTAAGATCTTCCAAAGCTAACAGTTCAGAAGGAGTTACTTCGAAAGTTTCACACTCAAACAAAAAAATATTCTAAGTGTGAATTCTTCCGAAGCCAAAGACCAGCATCTTTCGAAGCCAAAGATGAAATCTTCCGAAGCTTCAGAGACAAAGTCTTCCGAAGCTGTGAAGACTGATTTCTTCAGAGGATAGAGAAAATATGCTTTCTCTGAATCAACTTTTGATAAAGCTGACACACTCTTCGCTGCCTGCTCTGGTGGTTCACCTACTTTACACAAGTTGGTGAAACTTCCATGCTTTATCAAAATGTAGGAATGGTCTTTGTCTGTAACTTACCTTACTTGTTTTTGTAGACTTTTTGTATTAGGAAAAGTCAATGAGCTATGGCATGTCATAGTCACTAGTCAAAAGGCAATCTGCCTTTTGACTGTAGATTGATCTTGTTGTCTAGATTAGTCAAATCCCAACTGTCTTTACATGTAAGTGACAGTTGTAGGTTGTAGTATAAAAGTGTCTCAGGTCCTTGTAATTTCTTTATGCTTTGTAACATTTGTAAAAGAACTTGAGATCAATATACAACATCCTTGAAAACCAATCATGTGTTTTTGTGTTGTTCTTAGTTCTGTCTCTTTAATTTACTTATGTTCTTAGTATCATCTGTCTCTAGTTACCAGTTCTCTATTTGAATTGTTAAGTGATCTAAAATCTCTCCTCAGTGTGAAACTAAGTGTTAAGTACCCTTGCCCGGTCCTGGAATTGGTATCAGAGCATTCCAGGCTCTTGATTGTTAAGATCTCACCATCTTTAATCCTTTTAGCTTCACACATCACTTAACTCTTCAAATGGTAGCTATCTCCAAGGCTGATATGGAAACTGGAACTATGACAAAGTCCCCAGTGATCACTCCTGAGGATTTTGACACTTGGTGCCAAAGAATGGAAGGCTTCATTAAGTCTCAAGATTCCAGGATGTGGGAGTCTGTTGTCAATGGACCTCATGTACCATGCACCTCTTCAGCCGCTGCTGGTTATGGCATGATACCAAAGGAGAGGGCTGACTTTTCTGATGAAGACTGGAAAATGATTGATATTGATCAGAAAGCCATGACAGCCCTCCAAACTGCTCTTCCAAACTCCATCTACAGAGGTTTCAAGAAGTGCAAAACCGCTAAACAGCTATGGGATGCACTGAAACTTATGTATGAGGGGTCCAATGAAGCCAAGGAAAATAAGAAGGACCTCCTAAAGCAGCAGTTTGAAAACTTCACCTTCCAGACATGTGAAACCATGACTCAACAGTATTTTAGGTATGTTGAGATTATGGATACTCTGGCTGATGTTGGAGTAACTATTGAGAATAGGGATATTGTTAGGAAGTTCATGTCCTCTCTTTCCAGACAATGGACACACTACTGTGTGGTCATTAAGAGGACTGAAAACCTCAAGACCCTTACTCTCACTGAGTTGTATAGGATACTCAGTGGATACCAGATGGAGATGAACATTCAAAATTCATCTGGTAACTCCAATACTCACCATAGTTTAGTCCTTCATGTGGGTGAAAGGGATAGTAGAGAACCACAACATCATCTTATCTGCTAACTTAAAACTTCACAAAAGGGTCCTTTCATCACCTTCCTAGAGACACCCAGAGAGAGCTACATCCAAGGAAGTCCTTTCCAAGAGACAAGTTCCTCTCAAGATTTTGTCTCTACTGTTGAAAGTTCAGGCAAGTTTCTCTTCACTCTTGAGACCTGAACTGTATCCATCCAGATGATCTGGAATATATGGAGATAGTCCAGCAGATGGCTCTTCTCACTCATAGAGCCCAGAAGTTTTACAAGAGGACTGGGAGAAGGTTTCCTAGCAATGCAGCTAGTGGCAAGTTTGGGCTAGACAAAAGTAAAGTAAAGTGTTACAACTGTAACCAGATGGGACAGTTTGCCAGAGAATGCAAGGCACCTAAGTCAAATGGTGGCCAAGCATCATCCAGGCCAAACTAAACTAAGGGAGGGTACCAGAATGAGAACCCAAGACAGCAAGCTGCTGTTGCTGTTGAAGAAGGTGGCTTTGACTGGAGCTTTCAGGCTGAAGATGTCTCACCAAATCAAGCACTCATGGCTGACCATGATGAGGCTAAGATACTAGAACATCTTTGCTCTCCTAAATGTATTGCTAAAATGAATAGATACAGGTCTTACAACTTAGAAATGAGATTTGATATTGAGTCCTTGAATATCCTAAAAGCTGATTTTAAAAGAGCTAAAAATCACTATAAACTTAAGATAGAAGATCTAGAGAAAACAGTTACAACTCTTAAACATGAGCAAACAAATTACAGGACTCAAATTAAAGATCTCATTACCAAGTTGACAGAATGCCAGGCTGAGCTTGTGATCAGCAATGCCCGGGCTGAAAAATGTGTTCTTGAAGAAGAGACCTTCAAGAACTTCATATCCTCATCTCTGCATGCAAAAGTCTATTATCAGAATAAGTAGGGACTGGGATCTACTGAGATAACTTTATCTGTAAGATCTCCAAGGTATGGAATTGGTGAAGATGACCTTCCCCTCATAGACCCTAGTGTTGAAGAGAATGAAAAGGAGATGGTGAGGGATGACTCTAAAATGAGTGAAGAGAGTCAATCCGAAAAGGGTTACCATAATCCTGAGGAGAGTAAGAAGGCTGGTATGATAAAGACAAAGAGGAAGAACTTGATCAGAAGAGCAAAGAGAAGATCAAAGAAGGCTCAAGAGATCAAGGCCACTTTTGACTCCAAGCAGAAACAAGTGTTTATCTCTGCAGGGTTTGAAGTGGTAAAGGCTGAGGAATCACTACAAACTCTAGTACCAGGTGGTTTAGTACTGTTCCAACTCATTCCAGCAAAGAGAAGGCTGAATTGTTGTGTACCACTGCTACACAGTCTGAACCATCCTCCTCCAAGAGCAATTCTCTCCCTAAGAAAATTGTTGTATCATCTGTGAAGAAGAAGCTGGAGAAAGAAAGTGTTCAAGTTCAGTCTTGCTCTCAGAAAAAGACTCCAAGAAGGAAACAAATGGACTGCATCATGTGTGGTAGTACTTCTTATCTAGCTAAGGATTGCTTCTACAATCCTAAAAGTACTATCCACATGGTCAAAGAAATGGCTTCTAGGAAGAAGAAGGAAAAGAAAGCTTCGGAAGGAAAATTTGTTTCCTTCGAAAGGTCTAAAATAAATAAGAAGGCAAGTGAAAAATTGATATCGGAAGAAAATTTGGTCTCGGAAGAAAGGAATGCTTCCAAAGTACTGAAGCTTGCTGCAGTGAAAGCAAGATCTTTCGAAGGTCCAGTCTCCAAATGTTCTGAAGCTGCAAAAGTTTCCAAAGCTTTGAAGGTCAAGCCAAATTCTCCAAAGGTGGTGTGGAAAATGAAGGAAGACCGTGTGACTGAAGATTCTTCATCAGCCACAGCAAATGATCCTCAGAGTCTGAACATAGGATCACTTACTGTTTCATTGCCTTCAACTTATTTTAACAAACCCAAGACCAATAAGGATCAGGTTTCCAAATGTAACTAAATCATCTCCTTTTGTGCAGGGACAGCCAAAGGCAAACCGAAATGTGTGCATCATTGATAGTGGCTGCTCGAGGCACATGACAGGCAATGAGTCCTTACTTTTAAACTTTGAAAAGTTTGATGGAGGGCCAGTTGTTTTTGGAGGAGATGCAGGATGTTACATCACTGGCAGAGGCATGGTCTCAAATGGTAAGCTCAGCATTGAGAAGGTAAACTTTGTCAAGGAGCTTCGATACAATCTTTTGAGTGTGTCCCAATTTGGTGACCAAAAACATCACATGCTCTTTACTGAGCATGAGTGTATTGTTCTCAAGCCCGGGGTTGATATTCCTCAAGAGCATATTCTGCTTAGAGCCCCCAGGAGAGGGAGATAGATCTGCAGGAAACATCTCCCTCTGGAGAAGTTTCTTGCTTTCTGTCTAAAGCAAATAGTGATGAGTCTTTCCTTTGGCATAAAAGAATGTGCCATGCAAACATTAAAAACATGAATAAATTGATTAAGAATGATTTGGTAACAGGAATGCCAAAGAAAGAGTTTACTAGTGATGACCACTGTGTTGCATGCCTGAAAGGGAAGCAACACAAAGTGTCTCACAAGCCAAAGGAAATGAACTCTATCACTACTCCCCTACACTTGTTACGTATGGATCTGTTTGGACCCACCAGTGTAATTAGTCTAGGAAGGACCTCTTACTGTTTAATGATCACAGATGATTTCACAAGATTCACTTGGGGTGTTTTTCCTTAGAACTAAGGATGAAACCCCTGAAATCTTAAAGAACTTCATTCTAAAAATTGAGAATCAATCTGATCACAAGGTCAAGACCATAAGATATGATCAAAGAACTGAATTTAAAAACCAAATCCTTGATACATTTTGTTATGAAAATGGTATTTCAAGACAATATAGTGCTCCCAGGACTCCTCAGCAAAATGGTGTTGCTGAAAGGAGAAACAGGACACTTATTGAAGCTGCTAGAACCATGTTGTCTGACTCTAAACTGCCTATCACCTTCTGGGCAGAGGCTTTCAACATAGCCTGCTATGTGCAGAACAGAGTTTTAGTGGTTAAGACACATGGTAAGACTCCTTATGAACTGTGGCACAAAAGGAGACCATTCATTGGTTTTGTCAGAACATTTGGATGTCCTTGCACCATCTTGAATACCAAAGATCAAATAGCCAAGTTTGCTGAGAAATCAAATGATGGACACTTTGTTGGATACTCTTCTCAAGCTAAGGCTTATAGAGTATACAATCTTAGAACTAGAATCATTAAGGAGTCAACCAATGTGACTTTCAATGAACACACACCCTGTATGAAAGGTTCTTGTCCGGATTGGTTGTTTGATCTTGATTTAGTTACCAACTGTTTTAACAAGTCTTGTGAGAATGTTTCAGGATCTACAGATAACAGATCAACAAAAGATCCTGATCCAAGATTTGAGCTGAGAAGACCAACCAAGAAGACTACTTCAGCTCCAGTGGTGACTAATCCTATAATTGAGGCTCTTATCAGCACAAGCATGATAAATACTGCTGATTGAACTAAATTGCCATCAAATTCCAGCTCAGAGGCTCAAAATTCAGGAGAAGGAACTTCTAATGCAGGAGGAACTGGAGGTGGTGACAGTGATCAAGAATTTCTTGATGCTGATAACCACTCTATTGAAGACAACATGAATGATGTCACACTCATTGGATCAAGTTTCTTTTGATAAGTGTGCTGATGTGGTGGGAGATACCTCATTGCCAGAACAGAATTTCTCTAATTTAGATCTGTCCAACCAACTTGCCATGATCTCTAAACTTCAGATCCACAAGTCACATCCCAGCACAAACATCATTGGAAATGTTGACTCAGGGGTAAGAACAAGAGGACAAACTCATGACATCCATTATTGTCTACATTGTTGTTTCTTGTCCCAGATAGAGCCAAAGAAAGTTGATGAGGCTTTGAAGGATGGAAGCTTGATTGAAGCTATGCAAGATGAGCTGCTTCAAATCAGAAGACAGAAGGTGTGGAACTTATGCCCTCTTCCTCAAGGGAAAAGTGTCATAGGAACCAAATGGGTATTCAAGAACAAGAAGTATGATAGAGGGATTATCATCAAGCACAAGGCTAGACTAGTTGTCCAAGGATACACTCTAGAAGAAGGGATTGATTACACTGATGTCTTTGCTCCAGTTGCAAGACTTGAAGCTGTAAGAATATTCCTGGCTTATGCTGCATCCAAGTATTTCAAGGTGTATCAGCTTGATGTGAAATGTGCTTTTCTCTATGGGGTGATTCATGAAGAAGTTTATATCAAACAACCACCTGGCTTTACAGACTCAGATCATCCTGATTATGTCTGCAAGCTTGATAAAGCTCTATATGGACTGCATCAAGCTCCAAGAAAGTGGTCTGAGACACTATCAACATACCTCTATCAACATGGATACAAAAGAAGTACTATTGATGGGACTCTCTTCATCAAAGAAACAGGGAATGACACACTGCTAGTTCAAATATATGTAGATGACATCATCTTTGGTTTAACTAATCCAGAGCTCTATAAAGACTTTGAGATGCTGATGAAGAATAGATTTGAAATGAGTGCTATGGGGGAAATCAGTTTCTTTCTAGGAATTCAAGTGAAGCAGGTGAAGATGGCATCTTTATTAGTCAGTTAAAGTATGTATAGGACATACTTACAAGATTCAAGATGACTGACTGTAAGGTTGAAAAGACACCCATAGACAGAAACCACTCCCTTAGTCCTGATCTTGAGGGGGAGTGTGTTGATGAACATCTCTACAGGGCTATGATTGGGTCACTCATGTACCTTACTGCTAGCAGGCCTGATATTATGTTTGCCACATGTATATGTGCAAGATATCAAGCCAACCCCAAGATGTCACACCTAATCACTGTTAAAAGGATTCTCAGATACCTTAAAGGTGCTCCAAATCTAGGCCTTTGGTATCCAAAGAATTCAGACTTTAATCTATATGCTTATACAGATAGTGACTATGGTGGCTGCAACATGACTGCAAAGTCTACATCTAGGGGATGTCAATTCCTTGGTGGAAGGATAGTCTCTTGGTAATGCAAGAAGCAATCCTATGTGTCTGTATCAACTGCTGAAGTTGAATACATTGCTGCTGCAAGCTGCTATGCTCAAGTGCTTTGGATTCAGAATCAGATGCTAGACTATGGGTTCAACTTCAAGGAGAAACCCATCCACATAGACAACAACAGTGCCATCTCTATTACAGAGAACCCTATGCAGCACTCAAGGACCAAACATATCAACATCAGGTATCATCTGATTAGGGATAATTTTGAAAAAGGATTGATCAAACTAATCAAAGTTAACACAAATGAACAATATGCTGATCTGTTCACAAAGGCATTTGATGAACAGAGATTTAAATATCTTGTATCAGCTATTGGGATGATTAACTTTGAATAGGTATTCTTTAATAACTTAATCAACTTTATTTCTTAAAATTGTGTGTCCTAAGTTGTCTATTAGATCAACTCATAAGCCCAGTTCTCTTTGGAAGAAAACTAACTTCTAACTGATATTCTTTAGATTTGTGAAAATTTATCTTCAGAAAAAATCAAATTGCCTTCTAAAGAAATTTATGTCTTTAAATCATTTAACAGCTTATCTAAGATTTACCATCGGAAGAAATTCTTGGAGTATCTTCCAAAGCTTAAATTTGTATATAAGCACTTAAATGCATTCAAAGAACAAATTTCTTCCGAAAGCAACTAACTCTCGGAAGACTTATTCACTTCTTCCGAAGCCAAATTTTCAAAATCCTTTGAAATATCTTCAGAAGCAAAAACTACCTTCGGAAGCTTGCCAAAATTGTCTTCGGAAGTTTTACAATTTCTAAGAAAACTAACTTTTTGGGCGCACTTTTTCAGAAGTAGGACCCACTTGTGGATTTCAAAGTTTATCTTTTTGTCATAACTTTGTCTCAGATCCACAGCATATATTTTCCAAACAGTTCTATTTCGTATCTCTACTCTCACTGATCTTTACCCTAAATTTGCCCCCAAATTTCATCTTCTTCTTTCTTTCTTCACTATAAAACTTCCTCAAATAGCCAACATTGATCGTCGCAACGACCCTGATTTTTCCATGCACCTACACAGGCAACACAATCAGGTTGCCCTGTTACACTTTGAGAAGGATCCAAGCTTCTCAGATGTGTGTAGGTACCTTTCTTCATCGCACTACTTCACCTCCCTTACAATTGATCCTCCTCTCTATGAGGATCAGTTGCTTGAGTTCTGGAGGACCTTTCAAGAGGTCACCATGGACGGGGAGAAGGCACTGTCCGCTACAGTGCAGGGAAGGACAGTTTTCATCACTCCGGCCATCATAAACACCCATTTACAGCTGGATGATGAAGCAGGTGAGCTGTCCTTTCCCAAATCTGCTGTTAACCACTCCTTTCAGCAAATGGGCTATAAAGGTGACTTCTCAGTCAAAACCTTCAGGAAGGGGAAGGTCTCATCTTAATGGAAATACCTCCTCCATGTTGTCATTCACAGCCTTTCTTACAAGCATGGAGGATGGGATCAAGTTCCAGAAGACCTCTCCTTTATAGTCCATGGGATGGTATAAGGGGTCAAGTTCAGGTACTCTCAGTTTGTATATACTAATTTACTTGCAAACTTGGACTCCTTAGAGTACTATATGTTCCCTAGGTATGTTCAACACATTCTCAACTTTGAGTTGGGACCACAGTTGAGGGGAACAGGTAATATTCTTAAAATAGGACAAATGAGGCCCAGCATCTTCAAAATCTTGAAGAAGCCAACTGTTGGCTTCTCTAGGATAGAAACAGCCCTTGTCCCAAAAATGTTTGAGTTCATTGCTCAGAGTGAAAACCTAGCAGCACTAGCTAGTGTTCAACCAACACCCTCCACCTCTCAACCACCTCGAACACAACCTACCATCAACATTACCTACAAAAGAAAATCCCAACGAACCACTGCACTTGCTTCTGAGCATGTGCAGGCCCCCATATCAGAATCCATACAGGAGGAAGTGGAATCTCAAGCTTCCACTTCCCCTGAGGAGTAGACCACTCCCATCTTTCAACCAATCAGTGCTGAGGTTCCTCATGCTCAGCCTGATGAGTTCAGAACCCCACTAACAGCCTTAAGCCATCACTCTAAGTCTCAACACTCCAGTGATCAACCTTCTGGGAAAAGCTACCATCCCCAACCTCTTGATCTAAACTGCCCTATTCCCAGCCTTGACTTCTATTCTGATGAAGATTTGGTCTACAGTGAGTACCAAGAGTCTCTCCTCTCTTCCCACACTCAAGGAGAGATGAGTACTCCTACTTCCCCCATCTCTAGCCTACATCAGCAACCCCCTATGGAGGTGGATAGTCTTGAACATATTCAGGAAACCCATATGGCAGATGCTATCACTTTTGCAAGTGATAACATTACTAGGACCTCTACCATGGCAACCCATCCTCTTGACACTTCTCTGGAAGTTGTCATTAGGCAGGGGAAATCCAGCAGCCAAGAAACCTATGCTGGTGGTGAGGAAGAAGACTTAGGTCCAATTCTCTCATCCCCTAATGATTCTTCATCTGAAGATGAGGGGAGTCTGCAACAAAAGGTGCACAAACTGTCACATCTTTGCACCTATTTTGTTTCAAAGATAGCTCACCTGGAATCTCAGGTGACTATCTTACAGAAGAGGGTTAATGACCAGCAACTTGAGATCACTGATCTCAAGGGCAAGATGACTGAGAGACCCATAAGGACAACTCATCCAAGTCCACAAGAACCTATGGATGTCATGGATTAATCTCCCAGCTCACCTATGCAAGAAGGTGATGCTACCAAAAAGGGGTAGCAAATTCTGACAATCACAGAACCTGGGAGTTCTTCCTAGAGTATGGACATAGAGGAATCACCATCCTCTCTTGTAGTTGTTCATACTTAGCAACCTACTCTAGACAGTAATCTGAACTTGCTCATCCAACAATGGTTTGAGGAGTGAATACCAAGAACAATGTCTGCCTCTTTTGAGAACCCACTCTGGGGTTGGGGGTATGACAGGAATAGGAGAGCTCTTATGATCTCTAGAGCTCAGGGTCAACTAGAAGTTCTCAACATTTAACACCTGAGTTTCTATGAGAGCATCAACTTGGTAGATCTGCCACTTGTCAACCCAAGCAATAACGGACAAGCAGCAAGATTGGCAGAAAGAATCCAAGACAGGGTGCTAGAGGAGTTTAAATTGAGATCAAAATTATATAGACAGAGGCTAGCGGGTGAGATCTTTGGTCAACTGGATGTTGAGGTAGACCCGGAGATTAGCTTTAAAGGGAAAATCTTGACTTAAGGCCTAGAGGTTGAACCTGTGAACCTTGAAACAAGATCTCTCTTTAGACCCACTACCCTCAGTGAAACACCAGCTGGTGATGGTGTTTCACAACCTCTTTCTGGCCAGATCTTGACAGCTGAACCAAGAAATGAAGGCCAAAGCTCTTTCCAGCCTGAGTCACCAAAGCCTGTGGATGACAAAGGCAAAAGGAAAATGACTCCTGAGGAGATTAAGGAGGAGAAGAGATAGAGGAAGAGGAAGTTGAGGGGAGAGAGTTCAAGTGGTTCCCCAGGGTTTATGGAAGCTGCAATCAGGGCTGCCCCCAGGCTAAACACTCAGGAAGATGAGTTAAGGGCAGCCAGGCCAAACTAGCCGGGAACCAGAAACTATAATGTTATTGAACTCATCTCTCTCCCCTTAGATGAATTGAATGAACTGGCTGACACAGAGTTGTCAAAGGAAGGAAGGAAGCAGAGGATGCAGCATTGCTCCTCAAGCACAAGGAAGAAATGAGGCTGAAAAAACTCTACAAGAACATTCTTGTCCTCTCCCCAGTTTAAGAAAGTCTTGAGCCAGAGACTATTGCCACTGAACAACCTCAGGTAGCAACTGAAGAAGAAAGACTAAAAATGATCAGCTACTTGAGTGCCACAGGTCTCTATCAGGCAGATGCACTTCTTCCCTTACCATCTGAATACATATTGTTTGAATACAGTAAGCAGATGGAAGAAAAAGCTAAAAGAGAAAAACAAGCTGAAAAGAAAAGATTAAGGGAAGAAGCTGCAAAGTCAAGGGCCATCATCCACAAAAGCCAAAAAAAGTATGCTGATAGACAAAGGATGATGAGCTTCTTGAAGCTGTACGGATTCTCCAGAAGGAAGCTTGGCCCTATGTCTCTATCCATAATGGATGAGCATATCAGGGTAATCAAGCAAAAGTTAAAGAAGGAAGAGCTGGTGGACTTGCATTCTCCACCAAGTCCAGCTCAACCTGAAGTTGAGGTGAAGGTTGAACCCACTGAGACAACACAACCTGAACCTGGAGCTGCATCTCAGCCAACTTCATCTTTTGATCCATAGCAGGGTCCTCCTCTCTCTTCTTCTGAACCTGTGAGAGAGGAGATCCCAACTGAGGGGGACTCAACTGAACAACCTGGTACTCAAGACCAGTCCCCTCAGTTAAAATCATCGTGGAGAAGAAAAAGGATGGCCAGAAGATCAACCTCAAAGAGAAAAAGAAGAAAGGCATCCACCTCCCAACCTCAAGATGAGTCAAAGCATCCTGAGGGAGTGCATGAAGAGGTCTCTCAACAAACTCCAATCATAGTAGAGCCTCTTGCTGTTGGAAGACAAATTATGTCATGGTCTTATGATGAAGATAAAGACAGATGGTATGTCATAAGAGACAGGAAGGCATGCATGTCTATTCCATAGAAGACATGCTCAATGTTCCTCTGCATGATCTCTTTGACATGAGAAGGTTATATGTTAGTCTGAAGGATCCAGACCTAATGATGAAGAAAGGTATGCTAAGGATCCTAATGTGGACTATCAAAATCTGAAGAACTTCTCTTTTTTGGTAGCATCAGCCTAGGGGGAGTTTGTTTGATCATCTGAAGATTATAAGGCTGATGCAACCAACAAGCCAGAACAACCAAGTCTTCCATGCATGCATTAAGGAACAAAGATGAACTAGCTTTGGAAGTCTTACACTCTCAAAAATGTCTAAGTGTAAGATCTTCCGAAGCTAACAATTCAGAAGGAGTTACTTCGGAAGTTTCACACTCAAACAGAAAAATATTCTAAGTGTGAAATCTTTCGAAGCCAAAGACCAGCATCTTCCGAAGCCAAAGATGAAATCTTCCGAAGCTTCAGAGACAAAGTCTTCTGAAGCTGTGTAGACTGATTTCTTCAGAGGACAGAGAAAATATGCTTTCTCTGAATCAACTTTTGATAAAGCTGAAACACTCTCTGTTGCCTGCTCTGGTTGTTATCCTACTTTACATAAGTTGGTGAAACTTCCATGCTTTATCAAAAAGTAGGAATGTTCTTTGTCTGTAACTTACCTTACTTGTTTCTGTAGACTTTTTGTATTAGGAAAAGTCAGTGAGCTATGGCATGTCATAGTCACTAGTCAAAAGGCAATCTGTCTTTTGACTGTAGATTGATCTTGTTATCTAGATTAGTCAAATCCCAACTGTCTTTACATGTAAGTGACGGTTGTAGGTTGTAGTATAAAAGTGTCTCAGGTCCTTGTAATTTCTTTATGCTTTGTAACACTTGTAAAAGAACTTGAGATCAATATACAACATCCTTGAAAACCAATCTTGTGTTCTTGTGTTGTTCTTAGTTCTGTCTCTTTAATTTACTTGTGTTCTTAGTATCATCTGTCTCTAGTTACCAGTTCCCTATTTGAATTGTTAAGTGATATAAGATCTCTCCTCTGTGTGAAACTAAGTGTTAAGTACCCTTACCTGGTCTTGCACTCTTTTTTGTCCAATTCAACTCTGACTCATCACGTTTTCTTTTCACGCCACCATGGTTAGGATGTTTACCCGGAACAGGATCGGGAATACGGTTAAGTTGTTCTAATATTTTTGAATTAGTTAATGCTTTTGGATGCTTTCTTAACCTATCTAACCATTAAACAACAAGCTTTCTCTTTATTTATTACTTCTAGGTAAGAATCTTCTGTGACCTGTAAATGATATCTTATTAGTTACACGACATGAAGGTGTGTCCATGTTACACGTCACACATGCAAGATAAGCTTGGCCACTCCATCCAGACAAGCTGCTATTAGCAGGATAATCATTAATTGTCCATAATAATGCCGCATGCATCGTGAATACAGTTTCTGTCGAGGCATCTCTTATTTGTTCTCCATCATTCCACCACTGTTTCAACTCATCTACTAGAGGCCTTAAAATCATCTATGTCTTTTCCAGGTGATTTAGGATTGGGAATTAGTAGAGTCAACATGAAAGAAGACTCTTTCATACATAGCCACGGTGGGGTGTTATACGTTGTCAACACCACTTGCCATATACTGTAAGCTTGACTCATGTTACCAAATGGATTAAAGCCATCTGCAGCCAGACCCAAGCGAATGTTCCTAGGCTGCTTGGTAAATTCAAAATGTCTCTTATCAAATCCTTCCATGCCTTCCCATCTACTGGATAACGCATAATACCATCTGTTGAGCATCCAGTATGATGCCAAATCATATCTTTTGCTGTGAACCTGGAACTATACCTTCGTTTAAGCCGAGGAGTCAATAGAAAGTACCGTAATAATTTTTGTAGTATTTTTTTCCTTTTATGGTTTTATCAACCCATCTACTCTCATTACAAACCGTACAATTTTGCAATTCTTCACTCTCTTTACAAAACAAAGCATAATCATTTATGCAACCTTTGGATTCATATCCTAACCCAATCTTTTGGATTCATATCCTAACCCAATCTTTTTTAGCTTCTTCTTCGCTTTATAGTGTGAGGATGGAATGTGATTTTCTTTTGGGAATGCAACCTTTAAAAACTCTAAAAGTTGATCAAACAAACTATTTGTCCACTTGTTGATTGCTTTAATATGCGTTAGTTTGGCTAGAAAGTTTAAAGAAGACATCCAATTACAACCGGGGTATAACTCAGTGTTGAGCTCATTATAGAGTTCATCAAATTCCGAGTCTAAACTATTTCCATCCTCATCTATGTTTTCTTCATTCTCTGTGATAACATCTTCGATTGCATCAAACATCTCATTATTTGATGTATTACTTGCTGGAGGTGTACGTGTTATTATAGCAAATTGTTTTGCTGCATCAGAAGAACTAGAGACCTCACCATGATAAACCTATTTCGCATAATGTTGAGCAAAGCCACGATCATGTATGTGAGCATTAATAGTTTATAAATCCTGCCGAAAAGCATTGATACAATCTCCACATGGGCATTTTGTTTTGCCATCACTGTCGAAAAATTTCTTAACATACCCCATAAAGTCCTTAAGACCTTCTAAGAAAACCGGAGACATTGCTCTTGGTAATCCCTCCTCAAACAGTTGTTGTATTAACAAATGTAGATCACTGTCTAGAGGAGGTTGCTGAGTATGGACAACTGCAAGAGAGGATGGTGAGTCTTCTATGTCCATACTCTGAGAGGAACTCCCAGGTTCTGTGATTGTTAGGAATTTCTCCCCCTTTTTGGTAGCATCACCCTCTTGCATAGGTGAGTTGGGAGATTGATCTATGACATCCACAGGTTCTTATGGACCTGGCTGAGTTGATCTCATTGGTCTCTTAGCTAGCTTACCCTTGAGATCGGTGATCTCAAGTTGCTGGTAATTGACCCTTTTCTACAAGATAGTCACCTAAGATTCCAGGTGAGCTATCTTGGACACAAAGTAGGTGCACATGTTTGAAAGTTTGTGTACCTTTTGTTGCAGACTCCCCTCATCTTCAGATGAAGAATCATAGGGGAAGAGAGGATTGGACCTGAGTGTTCTCCCTCATCACCAGCATAGGTTTCTTGGCTGCTGGATTTCCCCTGCTCTATGACAATTTCAAGAGACTGGGTTGTCGTGGTTGAGGTCTTAGAGATGTAATCACTGCCAACAGTGAAAGCCTCTGCCACATGGATCTCCTGGACAATCTGAAGGAGATCAACCTCAGTGTGTGGTGTCTGATGTGGACTAGAAGTGGGTGAGGTAGGAGTACTCATCTCACCTTGAGTGTGGGTGGAGAGAGAGATTCATGGTACTCACTGAAACCCAAATCTTCATCAGAGTAGAAGTCAAGGCTGGGCATGGGTTGATTAAGATCAAGATGCTGGGGATGGTAGCTTTCCCCTGAAGGTTGATCACCAGAGTGTTGAGACTCAGAGTGATGGCTTAAGGCTATTTGAGGAGGTCTGAGCTCATCAGGCTGAGCATGAGAAACCTCAGCACTGATTGTGTCCAAGGGAAGTGGGAGCTCTAGTGTCCACTTCCTCAAGGGAAGTGGGAGCTCTAGTGTCCACTTCCTCCTGTGTGGTTTGTGATATGGGGGCCTGCATATGCTCAATAGCAGGTGCAGGGGTTTGTTTGGATTTTCTTTTGTAAGTGAGGGTAATGGTTGGCCTTGTTGGTGGTTGAGATGTAGAGGGTGTTGGTTCATCACTAGCTGGTGCTGCTAGGATGTCACCCTATGTAATAAGCTCAAACATTTTTGGGACAAAGGCTGTTTCTACCCCTGAGAACCCAACAGTTGGCTTTTTCTATATTTTGAAAAAGTCGGGTCTCATATGTGCAAGTTTAAGAACATTACCTGTTCCCCTTAACTATGGTCCCATTTCACAGTTGAGAATGTGTTGAACATACCGGGGGAACATGTAATATTCTAGGGAGTCCAAATTCGTAAGTAAATTTGTAAAAACAAACTGAGAATACCTGAATTTGACCCCTTGAACCATCCCATGGACAATGAAGGAGAGGTCTTCTGGAATCTGGTCCCATCCTCCATGTTTGTTAGACAAGCTGTGGATGACAACATGAAGGAGGTACTTCCACTGGTATGAGACCTTCCCCTTCCTGAAGGTCTTGACTGTAAAGTCACCTTCATATCCCAACTGCTCAAAGGAGTGGTTGACAGCAGCTTTTGGGAAGGACATTTCACCTTCTTCATCACCCAGCTGAAGATGGGTGTTGATGATGGCTGGAGTGATGAACAGTGTCCTCCCTTTTACTGTGGCATACAGTGCCATCTCACTGTCCAAGGTGACCTCTTGACAGGTCCTCCAGAACTCAAGCAACTGATCCTCATAGAGGGGATGATCAATTGTAAGGGAGGTGTGATAATGAGACGAAGAAAGATACCTACAAACATCTGAGAAGCTTGGATCCTTCTCAGAGTTTAACAGAGCAACCTGGTTGTGTTGCATGTGTAGGTGCATGGTGAAATCTGGGTCATTTCGGCGATCAAGATTTGCCATTTGCAGAAGTTTTGCAGTGAAGGAAGGTAGAAGAAGATGAATTTCGGGGTAATTTTAAGTTAAGGAACAATGAGAGTAGAGAGAAGAAGATAGGACCATTTGGAGAGATATACTCTGGATTTGCAACAAAGTTAAAGCAAAAGATAAACTTTGAAATCCCCAAGTGGGTCCTACTTCAGAAAAAGGCACCCAAAAAGGTAGTTTTCTTGGAATTTACAAAACTTCCGAACGTTATTTTAGCTTCGAATGCTTTTCAGAAAAAGCTTCCGAAGGCAATTTTGCTTCGAAAGATATTTCAAAGAGTTTTGAAAGTTTTGGCATCGGAAGAAACAAACAAGTCTTCCGAGACTTAATTGCTTTCGGAAGAAATTATTCTAAAATGCATTTAGGAGCTTATATTCAACTTAAGCTTCGGAAGATACTTCATGAATTTCTTCCGAAGATAATTGTCAGATAAGCTGTAAATTTCTTTCGAGGGCAATTTTATTTCTTCCGAAGGTAAATTTTCATAACTCTAAAAAATATCATTTTGAAAATTTGTTTTCCTCCAAAGAGAACTGGGCTTATGAAGTGATTTAATAGACAACCTAGGACATACAATTTTAGGAAGTAAGATTGATTAAGTTATTTAGAAAAACCTATTCATGGTTAATCATCCCATTGGCTGATACAAGATACTTAAATCTCTGCTAATCAAAAGCTTTTGTGAACAGATCAGCATATTGTTCATTTGTGTTAACCTTGATTAGTTTTATCAAACTCTTTTCAAAATTATCCATAATCAGATGATAACTGATGTTGATGTGTTTGGTCCTTGAGTGCTACATAGGATTCTCTGTAATAGAGATGGCACTATTGTTGTCTATGTGGATGGGAGTCTCTTTGAAATTGAATCCATAGTCTAGCATCTAATTTTGAATCCAAAGCACTTGAGCACGGCAGCTGGCAGCAGTAATGTATTCAGCTTCAGCAGTTGATGCAGACATACAGGATTGCTTCTTGCATTGCCAAGAGACTATCCTTCCACCAAGGAACTGACACCCCCCAGATGTGGACTTTGCAGTCATGTTGCAGCCACCATAGTCACTATCTGTATAAGCATACAGATTAAAGTCTAATTTCTTTAGATACCAAAGGCCTAGATTTGGAGCACCTTTGAGATATCTAAGAATCCTTTTGACAGTGATTAGGTGTGACATCTTGGGGTTGGCTTGATATCTTGCACATATGCATGTGGCAAACATGATATCAGGCCTGCTAGTAGTAAGATACATAAGTGACCCAATCATAGCCCTATAGAGATGTTCATCAACACACTCCCCCTCAAGGTCAGGACCAAGGGAATGGTTTCTGGCTATGGGTGTCTTAGCAACCTTACAATCAGTCATCTTGAACCTTGTAAGTATGTCCTGTACATACTTTGACTGACTGATGAAGATGCCATCTTCAACCTGCTTCACTTAAATTATTAGAAAGTAATTGAGTTCCCCTATGGCACTTATTTCAAATCTATTCTTCATCAGCATCTCAAAGTCTTTGGAGAGCTTTGGATTAGTTGAACCAAAGATGATGTCATCTACATATATCTGAACTAGCAATATGTCATTCCCTGTATCTTTGATGAAGAGAGTCCCATCAATAGTACCTCTTTTGTATCCATGATTGTAGAGGTATGTTGATAGTGTCTCATACCACTTTCTTGGAGCTTGATGCAGTCCATAAAGGGCTTTATCAAGCTTGCAGACATAATCAGGATGATCTGGGTCTGCAAAGCCAGGTGGTTGTTTAATATAAACTTCTTCATCAATCACCCCATAAAGAAAGGCACACTTCACATCGAGCTGGTAGACCTTGAAATCCTTGGATGCAGCATAAGCCAGGAATATCCTTACAGCTTCAAGTCTTGCTACAGGAGCAAAGACATCAGTATAATCAATTCCTTCTTCTTGTGTGTATCCTTGGACAACCAGTCGAGCCTTGTTTTTGATGATGATCCCTCTATCATCCTTCTTGTTCCTAAATACCCACTTGGTACCTATGACGGTCTTCCTTTGAGGAAGAGGGAACAAGTTCCACACCTTCTGTCTTTTGATTTGAAGCAACTCTTCTTGTATTGCTTCAATCCAGCTTCCATTCTTTAGAGCCTCATCAACTTTCTTGGGCTCAATTTGGGATAAAAAACAAGAATGTAGACAAACATGGCTGTCATGAGTTTGTCCTCTTGTTCTCACCCCTGAGTCAACATTTCTAATGATGTTTGTGGTGGAATGTGACTTGTGGATCCTAAGTTGAGGAATCACAGCAAGTTGGTTGGACAGATCAAGATTAGAGAAATTTTGATCTGGCAAAGAAGAGTCCCCCACCACATCAGCACACTTATCAAGAGAAACTTGATCCAATGAGTATGTGACATCATTGATGTTGTCTTTAATGGAGTGGTTATCAGCATCATGAAATTCTTGATCACTGTCACCACCACCCGTTCCTCCTGCATTGGAGGTTCCTTCACCTGAATTTTGAGCCTTTGAACTTGAATTTAAGGGTAATTCAGTTGAATCAGCAGTATTTGTCATGCTTGTGCTGATTGGAGCCTCAATGACAGGGTTAGTCACCATTGGAGCTGAAGTAGTCTTCTTGTTTGGTCTTTTCAGCTCAAATCTTGGGTCAGGATCCTCTGTTGTCCTGTTATCCATAGATCCTGAAACATTCTCACAAGATTTGTTAAAACAGTTGGTTACTAAATCAAGATCAAATTGCCAATCCGAACCAGAACTTTTCACACAAGGTGTGTGTTTATTGAAAGTCACATTGGCTGACTCCTCAATGATTCTAGTTCTGAGATTGTATACTCTATAAGCCTTGGCTTGAGAAGAGTATCCAACAAAATGTCCATCATCTGATTTCTCAGCAAACTTAGCTATTTGATCTTTGGTATTCAAGATGGTGCAAGGACATCCAAATGTTCTAAGAAAACCAATAAATGGTCTCCTTTTGTGCCACAGTTCATAAGGAGTCTTACCATGTGTCTTAACTACTAAAACTCTGTTCTGCACATAGCAGGCTGTGTTGACAGTCTCTGCCCAGAAGGTGATGGGCAGCTTAGAGTCAGACAACATAGTTCTTGCAGCTTCAATAAGTGTCCTGTTTCTCCTCTCAGCAACACCATATTGCTGAGGAGTCCTGGGAGAACTATATTGTCTTGAAATACCCTTTTCATCACAAAATGTATCAAGGATTTGGTTTTTAAATTCGGTTCCTTGATCACATCTTATAATTTTGACCTTGTGATCAGATTGATTCTCAATTTTCAGAATGAAATTCTTCAATATTTCAGGGGTTTGATCCTTAGTTCTAAGGAAAAACACCCAAGTGAATCTTGTGAAATCATCTGTGATCACTAAACAGTATGAGGTCCTTCCTAGACTCATTACACTGGTGGGGCCAAACAGATCCATATGTAATAAGTGTAGGGGAGTATTGATAGAGTTCATTTCCTTTGGCTTGTGAGACACTTTGTGTTGCTTCCCTTTCAGGCATGCAACACGGTGGTCATCACTTGTAAACTCTTTCTTTGGCATTCCAATTACCAAATCATTCTTAATCAGTTTATTCATGTTTTTAAAGTTTACATGGCACATTCTCTTATGCCAAAGGAAAGACTCATCACTATTTGCTTTAGATAGAAAGCAAGAAACCTCTCCAGATGGAGATGTTTCCTCCAAGTCCATCTTGTACATGTTTCCTCTCCTGGGGGCTCTAAGAAAAATATGCTCAGGAAGAATGTCAACCCCGGGCTTGAGAGCAATGCACTCATGCTCAGTAAAGAGCATGTGATGTTTTTGGTCACAAAATTGGGACACACTCAGAAGATTGTATCCAAGCCCTTTGACAAAGTTTACCTTCTCAATGCTGAGCTTACCATTTGTAACCTTGCCCCTGCTAATAATGGAACATCCTGCATCTCCTCCAAAAGCAACTGGTCCTCCATCAATCCTTTCAAAGTTTGAAGCAAGGACTCATTGCCAGTCATGTGCCTGTAGCAGGCACTATCAACAATCCAGATATTTTTGTTGGTCTTTAGCTGTCCTTGCACAAAAAGAGATGATTTAGTTACATTTGGAAACCCAAGCCTCATTGGTCTTGGGCTTATTAGAATGAGTTAAAGGCAATGAAACAGTAATAGATCCTATGCTCAGGCTTTGGGGATCATTTGCTGTTTCTGATGATGAACTTGTAGCCACATGTTCTTCCTTCATCTTCCACACCACCTTTGAAAGATTGGGCTTGACCTTTAATGCTTTGGAAGCTTTTATGGCTTCTGAAGCTTTGGAGACTGATCCTTCGGAAGATCTTGCTTTCACTGTAGTAGGCCTCAGTACTTCGGAAGCATTCCTTTCTTCCGACCAATTTTCCTTCTAAAGGGAATGGTTCATTTGCCTTTTTCTTCATTTTGGAGCTTCCGAAGGAAACAGATTTTCCTTCCAAAGCTGTTTGTTTCTTCTTCCTCTTAGAAGTTTTCTTCTTGATCATGTGGATAGTACCCTTTGGATTGTATTGACAATCCTTAGCCAGATGTGAGGTACTACCACACATAACACAATCTAAATCTTTTCTTCTGAGAGGCTTCTTTTCCAAAGAAGACTGAGCTTGAACACTTTCCTTTTCCTTTTTCACCTTTTCAGATGATGCAGCATGCTTCTTAGGGTGAAGCTTGCTTTTAGAAATGGATGGTTCAGGCTATGTAGCAGTGACACACAGTTGATCAATCTTCTTGTTGTTCCTGGAGTGAGTTGAAGCTGAAGTAGAACTCTTGGTACTAGAATTCTTGGCAGGATCTTCAGCTTTTATCACCTTGAACCCTGCAGAGACAAATACTTGTTTCTGTTTGGGATCAAAGGTGGTCTTGACCTCTTGATTTTTTCTTGATCTTCTCTTTGCTCTTCTGATCAAGTTCTTCCTTTTAGTTTTGCTCAAACCAGCTTCTTTTTATTCCTTAGGAGCATGGTGACCCTTTTTGGATTGAATCTCTTCACTCACCTCAGAGTCATCCCTTACCTTCTCCTCTTCATCCTCTTCATCACTGGGGTCTATGGATGGAAGCTCATTTTGACCAGTTCCACACCTTGGAGATCTAACTGATAGTAGAGAGTGTGGAGGAGCTATCTCACTAGATCCCAGTCCCTGCTTATTTTGATAACACACTTTTGCATACAGAGATGAGGATATCATGTTCTTAAAGGTTTCCTCTTCAAGAACACATTTTTCTGCCCTGGCTTTGCTGATCACAAGCTCAGCCTGGCATTCAGTCAACTTGGTAATGAGATCCTTAATACGAGTCCTGTAATTTGTTTGCTCATGTTTAAGAGTTGAAACTGTTTTCTCTAGATCTTCTATCTTAAGTTTATAGTCATTTTCAGCTCTTTTAAAAATCATCTTTTAAAACATTCAAGGACTCAATGTCAGATCTCATTTCCAAGTTGTAGGACCTGTATCTGTTTACTTTAGCAATACAATCAGGAGAGGAAAGATGTTCAAGTACCTTGGCTTCATCGTGGTCAGCCATGAGTGCTTGGTTTGGAGATGCATCTTCAGCTTGAAAACTCCAGTAAAGCCTCCTTCTTCAATAGCAACTACAGCTTGCTGTCTTGGCTTCTCATTCTGGTGCCCTCCTTCAGTGTAGTTTGGCCTAGATGAGGCTTGGCCACCATTTGATTTGGGTGCCTTGCATTATCTAGCAAAGTGTCCCATCTGGTTACAGTTGTAACACTTGACTTTGCTCTTGTCTAGCCCAAACTTGCCACTGACAGTATTGCTAGGAAACCTTCTCCCAGTCCTCTTGTAGAATTTATGGGCTCTGTGAGTGAGAAGAGCCATCTGCTGGACTATCTCCATATATTCCAGATCATCTGGATGGATACAGTCCAGGTCTTCAAGAGTAAAGAGAAAGTTGCCTAAACTTTCATCAGTGGAAACAAAAGCTTGAGATGAGCTTGTCTCTTGGAAGGGACTTCCTTGGATGTAGCTCTCTCTGGGTGTCTCTGGGAAGGTGATGAAAGGACCCATTTGTGAAGTCTCAGGGTAGCAGATGAGATGATGCTATGGTTCTCTGCTATCCCTTTCAACCACATGAAGGGCTGAACTTTGGTGATTGTTGGAGTTACCAGATGAATTTTGCATTTTCATCTCCATCTGGTATCCACTGAGTATCCCATACAGCTCAGAGAGAATAAGGGTCTTGAGGTTTACAGTCCTCTTAATGACCACACAATAGTGTGTCCGTTGTCTTGGAAGAGAGGACATGAACTTCCTTACAATATCCCTATTCTCAATGGTCACCCCAACATCAGCCAGAGTATCCACAATCTCAACATACCTGAAGTATTGTTGAGTCATGGTTTCACCTATTTTGAAGGTGAAATTTTCAAACTGCTGCTTCAGGAGATCCTTTTTGTTCTCCTTGGCTTCATTTGAACCCTCATACATAAGTTTCAGTGCATCCCATAGCTGTTTGGCGGTCTTGCACTTCTTGAAACCTCTATAGATGGAGTTTGGAAGAGCAGTTTGGAGGGCTGTCATGGCTTTCTGATCAATATCAATTCTTTTCCAATCTTCATCAGAAAGGTCAGCGCTCTCCTTTGGTATCATGCCACCACCAGCAGCAACTGAAGTGGTGCCTGGTACATGAGGTCCATGGACAACAGACTCCCACATACTGGAATCTTGAGACTTGATAAAGCCTTCCACTCTTTGACACCAAGTGTCAAAATCCTCAGAAGTGATCAGTGGGGACTTTATCATTGTTCCAGTTTCCATATCAGCTTTGGAGATAGCTGCCATTTGAAGAGTTAAGTGATGTGTGTTACTAAGAGGTTTTGAAGATGGTGAGATCTTGCAAACAAGAGCGTGGAATGCTCTGATACCAAATGCAGGACCGTTAAAAGGTACTTTCCACTTAGTTAACACACTTAGGAGGATCTTTAGGATCACTTAACAATTCAAATGGGGAACTTAGAACTTAAACTGATGATACAATGCACAACACAAGTAAAGTAAGAGCAAGAACACAAGGAAGTAGTATATCGCTTCTTAGGTTCTATTACAAGTGTTTGCACTGATATCTGAAATACAAGAACCTTTGACTCTTTATACTAAACCTACAACCTTCAATATGCAAAAAGATAGTTGGATGTGACTAATCTAGACAACAAGATCAGCCTAAAGTCAAAAGGCAGATTGCCTTTTGACTAGTGACTATGACAGGCCATAGCTCACTGACTTTCCTATTACAAAAAACCAAAAAGAAACAAATACAAAAACTTGCAGACAAAGACCTTATCTACTTTATCATAAACCATGGAAGTTTCACCAACTTATGATAGTTGGTGAACCATAAGAGCATGCAGCGGACAGGGGGTTGCTTTATGATAAAGTTGACAAAAAAGGTGTATTTTCTCTCTCTTCTAAAGTAATCAGTCTTGTCTTTATTCAGCTTCGGAAGACTTTGTCTTGAGAGCTTCAGAAGACTTCATCTTTAACCTTCAGAAGAGTTGAGTCTTTGGCTTCGGAAGACTGAAACTTAGTGTAAAGTTTCCTCAGTAGTTTCTTCTGAACATTGGCTTCGGAAGATTTTACACTTAGCATTTTACTTGAGTGTGTTAAACTTCCGAAGCTAGTTCTTCTTTGTTCCTTAGTGCATGTTGGAAGACTTGGTTGTTTTGGTATCCTTTGGTTGTATCAGCCTCATAACCTCAGAGGTTCCTACATTGGCTCAGATACAGCTCCAGGTTCAGGTTGTGTTGTCTCAGTAGGTTCAACCTTCACCTCAACTTCAGGTTGAGCTGGACTTGGTGGAGAATACAAGTCCACCAGCTCTCCCTTCTTTATCTTCTGCTTGATCACCCTAATATGCTCATCCATTATGGATAGAGACATAGGACCAAGCCTCCTTCCGGAGAACCCATACAGCTTCAAGAAGCTCATCATCCTTTGTCTGTCAGCAGACTTCTTCCCTTAATCTCTTCTTTGCAGCTTGCCTTTCTCTTTTAGCTTGTTCTTCTAGCTTCTTGTTGTATTCAAACTCTATGTACTCATGTGAAAAGGGAAGAAGTACAGGTGCCCGATAGAGACCTGTGGCACTCAGGTAGTTGATCATCTTTAGTCTTTCTTCTTAATTAACTACCTGAGGTTGTTCAGTTTCCATAGTCTCTGGCTCAGGACTTTCTTGAACTGGGGAGAGGACAGGGGCATCTTTGTAGAGTCTTTTCAGCCTCCTTTGTTCTTTGACTTTAAGGAGTAGTTTTGCATCCTTTGCCTCCCTCCTCTCTTTTGATAGCTCAGTGTCAGCCAGTTCATTCAACTCCTTTAAAGGGAGAGAGATGAGTTCATCAACATTGTATTTTCTAGTTCCCAGGTAGTTTAACCTGACTGCCCTCAACTCATCTTCTTGAGTGTTTGGTCTGGGGGCAGCCCAGATTGCAGCTTCCATGAACCCTGGGGAACCACTTGAACTCTCTCCCCTCAGCTTCCTCTTCCTCTCTCTCTTCTCCTCCTCCATCTCCTCAGGAGTTAAATTCCTTTTTCCTTTGTCAACCATAGGCCTTGGTGTAACAACCAACCTCCAGGTCATAACCCTAACCTTTAACCCCTCCTGCATCACTATCCATACAATTATTATTAATGTTAATATCATTATCATTATTAGTATTAGCAATATTATTGTTATTGCTATTATTGTCATTTTATTGTTTCATGTGCCATTTTGTATGATTTAGTCAAATCTAACCTTAGCATAGGGTAACTTAGTGTTCCGGGAAAGTCAATTAGTTCGTTTTCAAATTTAATTTTAATTGAAACAATTAAATTTTGTGCACTCACACACCATTCACGGTTAGAAGCATGCTTAATACATAAACAACTAACTAAAAATTACCATCTAAAATACTAAACACTATACTACATAATAACATTTATACAATAAAAATTAAATCAAAAATACTCCCACTAAACTCCAAAATACTCGGCCGCCCCTCTCCACCTATCCTCTCCTCTCTTCTCCACTAAACACCACCACCTCTATCACCCACTCTCATTCCATGCAAACCACACACATACACATACACATACACAAACTCATTCTCTCCCTCTCCCTCTTGGTTTCCTTCACCAAAAAACACACACACAACCGCATTCCTATCACCATTTCAGCAAGTTTTCGAAGAACAACATCATACCATCATCGGCCAAGCTTCAAACAAGAAAGAAGGTACTATCTTGTGAACTTTGGGTGCTCGGTTCTTGTGGGTTCGAATTCTCCAGCCTTTTTTCGAGATCTCCAGATCATTCTTGTCCCTCTACACTCTCCAAATCGTGAACCACACAAAGAGTAAGGTTCATCTCACCCGAAACAAGCTATGTCAAGTGTTTTTCCTTCTTTAATCTACCAAAAACCTTACATTCTTTATTCTAACAGAAAATTACTGCTATAACCTTGTTCTTAAGGAGCTTCTAACATCCTTGAAGGTATCTTATTTGATATATTGGTCATTCTATGGGTGGAACATGATTTACACCATGAAAACCCTCTTTTGGGTAACTTTGACACCCATGAACTTTATGTTTTGTAACCTTCCATAACCAAAGCTTGGGATCTGCTTAAAAATGGTTTTTAAACCTCCTAACAACCTGTTTTGAAAGTTACAAAATGATATGGTGGTGAATGGGTACAACTAATATGTTTTACACATGTGTAAAGGGCTAAAATGATAAAAATCTCCCAAATACAACCTTATATTATGGTTACATGTTAGATCCATGTATTAGAACTGATTTTCAGTAAGTTTTGGATGTTTTTAGGCATATGAAATGTTTTCAAAAGCTGAAAAATTAAAATAGTAGGGATTATAGGCATTTTGGACTTATTCGGGGACCCGAAAAGGTGGTAAATTGACTTGAAAATATGAGGACATAGGGTATAACCATGTTAAAAAGAATTCCAGGCTCTAAAAAGGTTAACAAATTGAAATTGGTCGAATTTGTGGTTAAATGGGTCTAAGAACAATTTAAATGAAATTTTTAGTTAAAAACGGGCCTTAACCGGGTGATTTTTGGGAGAAATTCATGGAAATACAAGAATAAAACTAAAATCTATGGGAAACTTGTCATTTCAGTAAGATTAGAACATTAAGGCTTAAAAATGGTGAAAAATTGGTCAAACATGATTTCGGGCGATCAGTTTCGGATAAAAATGTGCTTTAACGGGTCGAACTTAAAAACAAGACTTTCAACAAGAAGGGCTTAAGAATACATTCTTAACAGATTATAAAAACTTATTAAAAGTCCTTAATATAATACTTCAAATTTTAAGACATAAAATTATAAGGTTTAATACTTAACCGTTAAAAACCCCCGGTTTCACCGTAACCCGTAACGTAAAAACACATGTTTACCAACCAAATTCTAAAGTTCTAAAAATTGGAAGTTTAACTTGATTAAGATGTATTATTTAACTCCAAAATCTGTTATCTTGTCAAAAAGGCCATTAAATGTAAAGAAGCAAACTTTAGGGTAGAAATTGTAAATTCCGAAACTTGAGGGGCTAAACTGTAAATTCTGCCAAAATTCTATAAAACGACCCTATGAACATGTAATCACTTGGTAACTTGATTTAACTGGTATCAATGACCTAATAGTGTAAAAACCTATAATTATCCATAAGAAACCATGACTTACTATAAAAGGAAACTTTCTAATGTAAGCCTTGGCAAATCTAAACTAGTTGAACATTTAACCCCTTAACACATTATTATCTACCTCGTATGACCTTAGAATTAGTGGCTCAACAGTTAATCTTGTTGGTAGGGTGCTAAATTTGAAACCTTCCCGGTACACGAAGAACCCGTTACTTGAATCTCTAAGGTGACTTCTAGTGTCCCCTTTTACTACTGTTTTTGGGGTGAAGCATGCCCTATTTAAACTGAAATTTTCTATGCTATAATATGCTGCTATATGTTGTGGAAATGTTAGAACCTGCTTTTACTTTTATCACGATCATTAATTCTTGTGTGAACCGCTTGTTTTATATGGGTAGATCTACTTGGGGAATCCCCCACACACAGTGCCTTCCTTGATGAGCAGGAAGGGTACCACACTGAGATCCTGCTGGGTTGTTTGTGGCATGTGACAAGTTTTAATAAGATACTAAGGTGAACCATCCGGCAGGTATGGTCCACCATATGAGGCTCAGTTCTTCCCTTGGGATTAGCCGGTGTAACATAACTTTAGAAGAGGCTAGCCGGGACTGAGTGCAGGGTTGATTATGATCCCCATAACTATGATACTATGATCTATGACTTTTAAATCAAATGTGGATTCTTTTGAATACTTTTGCTTTTGAACTTTAATCACTTGAATTCACCAACTTTTTAGTTGCCACAAATTTCTTTTGAGTATGTTTCAGGTAATCCTTGATGGGAGTCTAGCTATTGTAGAAGACCTTGACCTAGCACCGTGACCCATGGCATTGGCTTGTTTTGTTTTTAAAACAATTTGAACAATTTACATTTGTTATTATTGGAAACAATTTGTACCGATGAATTATGTACTTGTATTGGTGGCTAGACCTACTTCTAGCCCGGTTTTTCTTTAAACATTAATGCCATGTGATGTTCTCTCCTTTTGTGCTCTTATGATGGTTTGTTTCCGCTGCCATATGTTGTTGCTAGTCTGTGACGTCCCACCCTACCTGGGCCCGGGGTGTGACACTTGGTGACTCAGGGAGGAGAGAGCTTTGGCCTTCATTGCTTGATTCAGCTGTCAAACTCTGGCTAGAGAGAGGTTGTGAAGTACCATCACCAGCTGGTGCCTCACTGTGCGTAAAGGGTGTAGAAGGAGATCCTAACTCAAGGTTCATTGGCTCAACATCTGCGCCTTCAGTCAAGGATTTCCCTTCGAAGTTAATCTTAGGGTCAACTTCAACTTCCAGTTGACCAAAGGCCTCACCTGCTAGCCTCTATCTATATAATCTTGATCTCCATTTGAATTCTTCTAGCACCTTTTCTTGTATTCGGTCAGCCAATCTGGCAGCTTGTCTGTTGTTGCTAGGGTTCACAAGTGGCAGATCCACCAGATTTATACTCTCATAGAAACTCAGGTGTGAAATGTTGAAAATTTCTAGTGGATCCTGAGCTCTAGAGATTACAAGGGCTCTCCTGTTGCTGTCATACCCCTAACCCATGATTGGATTCTCAGAAGGGGCAGACATTGCTCTTGGGATTCCCTCCTCAAACAGATGTTGAAAAAGTAGGTCTAGATCTCTTACTTGAGGAGGTTGCTGAGTGTGGACAACTGCAAGAGAGGATGGTGATTCCTCTATGTTTATACTCTGGGAGGAACTCCCAGGTTTTGTGACTGTCAGGATTTCCTCCCCCTTTTTGGTAGCATCACCTTCTTGCATAGGTGAGCTAGGAGATTGATCCATAACAATCACAGGTTCTTATGGGCCTGGTTGAGTTGTCCTCATTGGTCTCTCAGCTAACTGGCCCTTGAGATCGGTGATCTCAAGTTGCTGGTCATTGACTCTTTTCAGCAAGAAAGTCACTTGAGATTCCAAGTGACTTATCTTTGAGACCAAGTAAGTGTATGTATTTGTCAGTAGGTGCACTCTTTGTTTCAGACTCACCTCATGTTCAGATGAAGAATCATTAGGGGATGAGAGAATTAGACCTAAGTCTTCTTCCTCACCACCAGCATGTGGTTCTTGGCTGCTGGATTTCCCTTGCCTCATGACAACTTCCAGAGAAGTGTCAATAGACTGAGTTGCCATGGTTAAGGTCCTAGTTATGTAATCACTTGCAAAAGTAAGAGCCTCTTCCATATGGGTCTCCTGAATAAGTTCAGGAAGATCCACCTTAGGGGATTACTGATGTGGGCTAGAAGTGGGAGAAGCAAGAGTACTCATCTCTCCTAGAGTGTGGGAAGAAAGGAGAGATTCATGGTACTCACTGAAACCCAAATCTTCATCAGAGTAAAAGTCAAGGCTGGAGATGGGTCGGTTAAGGTCTAGAGGTTGGGGATGGTAGCTGTCCCCAGAAGGTTGATCACTTGAGTGTTGAGACTCAGAGTGATGTCCAGAAGGTTGATCACTTGAGTGTTGAGACTCAGAGTGATGGCTTAAGGCTGTTTGTCGGGTTGTGAGCTCATCAGGCTGAGCATAAGGAACCTCAACATTGATCATTTCAAGGATGGGAGTGGTCTGCTCCTCAGGGGAAGTAGGAGCTCGAGATTCCACTTCCTCCTATATAGGTTGTGATATATGTGCCTGCAAATGCTTAGTAGCAAGTGCATGGGTTCATTTACGCTTTCTAGTGTAGGTGATGGTGATGGTAGGCTGTGTTTGAGGTGGTTGAGAGGTGGAGGGTGTGGGATCAACACTAGCTGGTGCTGCTAGGTTGTCACTCTGAGTAATGAGCTCAAACATTTGTGGGACAAGGGCTGTTTCTACCCCTGAGAAGCCAACAGTTTGCTTCTTCAAGATTTTGAAAATGTCGGGCTGCATTTGTCCCAATTTAAGAATATTACTTGTCCCCCTCAACTGTGAGCCCAATTCACAGTTGAGAATGTGTTGAACATACCTGGGGAACATGTAATACTCTAAGGAGTCCAAGTTAGCAAGAAAATGTGTGTAAACAAATTAAGAGTACCTGAACTTGACTCCCTGTACCATCCTATGGACTATGAAGGAGAGGTCTTCTGGAACTTGATCCCATCCTCCATGTTTGTTAGATAATCTGTGTATGACGACATGGAGGAGGTATTTCCACTGGGATGAGACCTTCCCCTTCCTAAAGGTTTTGACTGAGAACTCACTTTCATAGCCCATCTGCTGGAAAGAATGGTTGACAACATCTTTTGGGAAGGACAGTTCACCTGCTTCATCATCCAGCTGCAAATGGGTGTTTATGATGGCCGGAATGATGAAAACTGTCCTCCCTACACTGTAGCAGACAGTGCCTTCTCCCCATCCATGGTGGCCTCTTGACAGGTCTGCCAGAATTCAAGCAACTGATCCTCATAGAGAGGAGGATCAATTGTAAGGTAGGTGAGGTAGTGAGATGAAGAAAGGTACCTACACACGTCGAAGAAACTTGGATCCTTCTCAGAGTGCAAAATGGCAACTTGATTGTGTTGCCTGTGTAGGTGCATGGAGAAGTTTGGGTCATTTCTATGATCAATGTTGGCCATTTAGGTGATGCTTATCAGTGAAGAAAGGAAGAAGAAGGTGAATTTTGGGATAATTTAGGTTAAAGATTTGTTAGAGTAGAGAGATGAAGTGGAACCGTTAAGAAGATATGTGCTATGGATTTGAGTCAAAGTTAAGACAAAAAGATAAACTTTGAAATCCGCAAGTGCCATTTCTGAAAAAGCGCCCAAAAAGTTAGTTTTCTTGGAAGTTGCAAATCTTCCAAAGGTATTTTTGCTTCGGAAGCTTTTTAGCAAAGCTTCCGAAGGCAATTTTGCTTCGGAAGATATTTCAAAGAGTTGTGAAAATTTGGCTTCGGAAGAAATATAATTAAAGAAATTTCTTCCGACATATATTTTGCTTCAGAAGAACTAAGTCTGAGAAAATTATTATCCTTAGATAATAAATCTTCCGAGACTTAATTGCGTTCGGAAGACATTTGTTCTTGGAATGCATATAAGTACTTATAAGCATATTTAAGCTTCAGAAGATATTCTAAGAATTTCTTCCAAAGGTAAATATCTGATAAGTAGTTAAATGATTTAAAGACATAAATTTCTTCCGAAGTCAATTTGAGTTCTGCCGAGACAAAATAATAAATTTTCATAAATCTAAGGAATATCATTCGAAATTTAAATTTACTTCCAAAGAGAACTGGGCTTATGAGGGTGATCTAATACACAACTTAGGACACACAATTTTAAGAAATAAGGTTGATTAAGTGATTAAAGAAAATCTATTCAAAGTTAATCATCCCAATAGCTAATATAAGATATTTAAATCTTAGTTCATCAAAGGGTTTGGTGAACAGATCAGCATATTATTCATTTGTGTTAACTTTGATTAGTTTGATTAATCCTTTTTCAAAATTATCTCTAATCAGATGATACCTGATGTTGATGTGCTTGGTCCTTGAGTGCTGCATAGGATTCTCTGTAATAAAGATAGCTCTGTTGTTGTCTATATGGATAGGAGTCTCCTTGAAATTAAACCCATAGTCTAGCATTTGATTCTAAATCCATAGCACTTGAGCATAGCAGCTTGCAGCAACAATGTATTCAGCTTCAGCAGTTGATGCAGACACATAAGATTGCTTCTTGCATTGCCAAGAGATTATCCTTTCACCAAGGAATTGACATCCCCTAGATGTAGACTTTGCAGTCATGTTGCAGCCACCATAGTCAGTATCTGTATAAGCATACAGATTAAAGTCTGAATTCTTTAGATACCAAAGGCCAAGTTTAGGGGCACCTTTGAGGTATCTGAGAATTCTTTTGATAGTAACTAGGTGTGACATCTTGGGGTTGGCTTTATATCTTGCACATATACATGTGGCAAACATAATATCAGGCTGGCTAGTAGTAAGGTACATAAGAGACCCAATCATAGCCCTGTAGAAATGTTCATCAACACACTCCCCCTCAAGATTAGGACCAGGGGAGTGGTTTCTGGCTATGGGTGTCTTTGCAACCTTACAATCAGTTATCTTGAATCTTCTAAGTATGTCTTGTACATACTTTGACTGACAAATGAAGATGCCATTTTCAACCTGCTTCACTTGAATTCCTAGAAAGAAGTTGAGTTCCCCCATGGCACTCATCTCAAATCTATTCTTCATCAGAATCTCAAAGTCTTTGTAGAGCTTTGAATTAGTTGAACCAAAGATAATGTCATCTATATATATCTGAACTAGCATTATGTCATTCCCTGTTTCTTTGATGAAGAGAGTCCCATCAATAGAACCACTTTTGTATCCATGTTGACAAAGATACTTTGATAGTGTCTCATACCACTTTCTTGGAGCTTGATGCAGTCCATATAGAGCTTTATCAAGCTTGTAGACATAATCAGGATGATATGGGTCTGCAAAGCCAGGTGGTTGTTTGACATAAACTTCTTCATATATCACCCCATAAAGGAAGGCAGACTTTACATCAAGTTGGTAGACCTTGAAATCCTTGGATGTAGCATAAGCCAGGAATATTGTTACAGCTTCAAGTCTTGCTGCAAGATCAAAGACATCTGTGTAATCAATTCCTTCTTCTTATGTGTACCCCTGGACAACCAGTCTAGCCTTGTTCTTGATGACAATTCCTCTATCATCCTTCTTGTTCCTAAAAATCCATTGGTTCCTATGACTGTCTTCCCTTGAGGAAGAGGACATAGGTTCCAAACCTTCTGTCTTCTGATTTGAAGTAGTTCTTCTTGCATAGCTTCAACCCAGCTTCCATCCTTTAGAGCCTCATCAACTTTCTTTGGCTCAATTTGGGACAAGAAACAAGAGTGCAGACAAATATTTTGATCATGGGTTTGTCCTCTTGTTCTCACCCCAGTCTTAATATTTCCAATGCTGTTTATGGTGGGGTGTGACTTATGGATCCTTAGTTGAGGGATCACATCAAGTTGGTTAGACAGATCCAAATTAGAGAAATTTAGATCTGGCAATGGAGTGTCACCCACCACATCAACACATTTATCAAGTGAGACTTGATCCAATGAATATGTGACATCATTTATGTTGTCCTTTATGGAGTGGTTATCAGCATCAAGAAATTCTTGATCACTATCACCACCTCCATTTCCTGCTACATTTGAAGCTCCTTCTCCTGAGTTTTGAACCTCTGAGCTGGAATTTGAAGGTTCCTCAGATGTATCAACTGAATTTGTCATGTTTGTGCTGGTAGGATATTCATTTGCAGGGTTAGTCACCAAAGGAGCTGAAGTCATAATTTTGCTTGGTCTTCTCAGCTCAAATCTTGGGTCAGGATCTCCTGCTGATATATTATTTGTAGATCCTGAAACATTCTCACAAGACTTGTTAAAACAGTTGGTAACTAATTCAAGATCAAATAGCCAATCCGGACTAGAACCTTTCACACTTGGAGTGTGCTCACTAAAGGTCACATTGGCTGACTCCTCAACTACTCTAGTTTTGAGATTGTATACTCTATAAGCCTTAGCTTGGGAAGAGTATCCAATAAAGTGTCCATCATCTAACTTCTCATCAAATTTGGCTACTTGATCTTTGGTATTCAAGATGGTGCAAGGACATCAAAATGAGCTGAGGAAACCAATAAATGGTCTCCTTTTGTGCCATAGCTCATAAGGAGTCTTACCATGAGTCTTAACTACTAAAACTGTGTTCTGCACATAGCAGGCTATGTTAACTGCGTCTGCCTAGAAGGTGATGGGCAGTTTAGAGTCAGACGTCATGGTTCTTGTAGCTTCAATAAGTGTCATGTTTCTCCTCTCAGCAACACCATTTTGCTAAGGAGTATTGGGAGCACTATATTGTCTTGTAATACCCTTTTCATCACAAAATGTTTTAAGGATTTGGTTCTTAAAATTGTATTCCTTGATAACATCTTATGGTTTTGACTTTGTGATCAGATTGATTCTTAATTTTCAAAATGAAATTCTTCAAGATCTCAAGGGTCTCATCCTTAGTTCTAAGGAAAAAGACCCAAGTCAATATTGTGAAATCATCTGTGATCACTAAGCAGTAAGAAGTCCTTCCTAAACTCATTACACTGGTAGGGCAAAACAAATCCATATGTAATAGGTGTATGAGAGTAGTGGAGTTCATTTCCTTTAGTTTATGAGACACTTTGTGTTGCTTCCCTTTCAGGCATGCAACACAAGTGGTCATCACTTGTAAACTCTTTCTTTGGCATTCCAGTTACCAAATCATTCTTAATCAATTTATTCATGTTCTTTAAGTTTACATGGCACATTCTTTTATGCCATAGGAATGACTTATCACTATTTGCTTTAGACAGAAAGCAAGTAACTTCTCCTGAGGGAGATGTTTCATGTAAATCCATCTTGTACATGTTTCCTCTCCTAGGGGCTCTGAGCAAGATATGCTCTTGAGGAATGGCCACCCAGGGCTTTAGAACGATGCACTCATGCTCAGTGAAGAGCATATGGTGTTTCTGATCACAAAATTAGGATACACTCAGAAGATTGTATCCAAGCTCTTTGACAAAGTTTACCTTTTCAATGCTGAGCTTACCATTTATGACTCTGCCCCTTCCAGAAATGTAACCACCAGAATCCCCTCCAAAAGCAACTGGTCCTCCATCAATTTTCTCAAAATTTTAAAGCAGAGAACCGTTGCCAGTCATGTGCCTGGAACAGCCACTATCAATAATCCAAACGTTCTTCTTGGTCTTTAGCTTTTCCTGCACAAAAAGAGGTGATTAGTTCCACTTAGAAATCAAATTCTCATTAGTATTGGGCTTATTAAAATGTGTTGAAGACAATGTAATAGTAAGTGATCCTATATTCAAGCTTTGAGGATCATTTACTGTTGTTGATGAAGAACTTTTAGTTGCATGTTCTTCCTTCATCTTCCACACCACCTTTGGAAGACTGGGCCTTACCTTCAAAGATTCAGAAGTTTTGACAACTTCAAAAGTCTTGGAGACTAGACCTTCGGAAGATCTTGCTTTCACTGCTGCAAGCTTCAGTACTTCGGAAGCATTTCTTTCTTCCAAGACCAACTTTTCTTCCGAAGGCAATTTTTCACTTGTCTTCGTCTTCATTTTGGAGCTTCCGAAGGAAACAGATTTTCCTTCCGAAGCCGTTTGTTCCTTCTTCTTCTCAGAAATGTTCTTCTTGGCCATGTGGATGGTACTTTTGGGATTGTACTTGCAATCCTTAGCCAAATAAGAAGTACTACCACACATGACACAATTGAGTTCCTTCCTTCTGAGAGTCTTCTTTTAAGAGCAAGACTGAGTTTGATCACTTTCCTTATCCACCTTCATCTTTGTAGATAATGCAACAAGCTTCTTAGGGAGAGACTTGCTCTTGGAGCTGGATGGTTCAGGCTGTGTAGCAGTGGTACACAGCTGGTCAGTCTTCTTCTTCTTGCTGAAATGATTTGGAACTAAACTAGAACTACTGGTACTAGAGTTCATAGTTGAGTCTTCAGTCATTACCACTTCAAAACCTACAGAAATAAACACTTGTTTCTGCATTGAGTCAAAAGTGGTCTTGATTTCTTGAGCCTTCTTTGATCTTCTCTTAGCTCTTCTAATTAAGTTATTTCTCTTTGACTTGGTCATTCCAGACTCTTTTCTCTCCTCAGGAGAATAGTGACCCTTCTTAGGATGACCTTCTTCACTCTTCTCTGAGTCATCCTTCACTATCTCCTCTTCATCCTCTTTAACAATGGGGTCTATGAGGGGAAGCTCATCTTCACAAGTTCCACACCTTGGAGATCTTACAAACAATAGAGTGTGTGGAGGAGCTATCTTAGTAGATCCCAGTCCCTGCTTATTCTGATAACAAACTTTTACATGTAGGGATGAGGATATTATGTTCTTGAAGGTCTCTTCTACAAGAACACATTTTTCTGCCCTTGCTTTGCTGATCATAAGCTCAGCCTCGCATTTAGTTAACTTTGAGGTGAGATCTTTGATTTGAGTCTTGTAGTTTGTATGCTCATGGTTAAGAGTTGAAATGGTTTTCTCTAGATCTTCTATCTTAAGTTTATAATCATTTTCAGCACTTTTAAAGTCAGCTTTTAAGATATTTAAGGACTCAAGATCAGATCCCATCTCTAAGTTATAGGACCTGTATCTATTAACTATAGCAATGCATTCAGGAGTACAAAGATGTTCCAATACCTTGGCTTCATCATGATATGCCATTAGTGCTTGGTTTGGAGAAGCATCCTCAACCTGAAAGCTCCAGCCAAAGCCTCCTTCAATAGCAACTACAGCTTGCTACCTTGGCTTCTCATTCTGGTGAGCTCCCTTAGTGTAGTTTGGCCTGGATTGTGCTTGGCCACCATTTGAATTTGGTGCCTTGCACTCCCTGGAAAAGTGTCCCATTTGGTTATAGTTGTAACACTTTACCTTGCTTTTGTCCAGCCCAAACTTTCCACTGGCTGCATTGCTAGGAAACTTTCTCCCAGTCATGAGTGAGTAGAGCCATCTGCTGGACTATTTCCATATATTCCAGATCATTTGGATGGATACAGTCTAGGTCTTTAAAGGTGAAGAGAAAGTTGCCTGAACTATCATCAGATGACACAAAAGCTTGTGAAGAACTTGTCTCCTGGAATGGGCTTCCAGGGATGTAGCCTTCCCTTTGTATCTCCGAAAAGGTGATGAAATGACCCTTTTATGATTTGTCCGGGTAGCAGATAAGATGGTGCTGTGGTTCTATGCAATTCTTTTCAACCACATGGAGGGCTGAACTCTGATGAGTGTTAGAGTTACAGATGAGTTTTGCATGTTCATCTCCATCTGGTATCCACTGAGTATTCTATATAACTCAGTGAGAGTAAGAGTCTTGAGGTTTTTAGTCCACTTAATGACCACATAGTAGTGTGTCCATTGTCTGGAAAGAGAGGACATGAACCTCCTAACAATATCTCTATTCTCAATGGTTACTCCAACATCAACTAGAGTATCCACAATCTCAATGTACCTGAAATATTATTGAGTCATGGTTTCACCTATCTTGAAGGTGAAATTTTCAAACTGCTGCTTCAAGAGGTCCTTGTTTTCTTTGGCTTCATTGGACCCCTCATACATCAGCTTCAGTGCATCCCATAGCTGTTTGGCGGTCTTGCACTTCTTGAAACCTCTGTAGATGGAGTTAGGAAGAGTAGTTTGAAGGGTTGTCATAGCTTTCTGATTTATATAAATTTTCTTCCAATCTTCTTCAGAAAAATCATCCCTTTCTTTTGGTATCATACCACTACCAGCAGCTGAAGTGGTGCATGGTACATAAGATCTATTGACAACAGACTCTCACATCCTGGAATCTTGAGACTTGATGAAGCCTTCCATTCTTTGGCACCAAGTATCAAAATCCTCAGGACTGATCAGTGGGGACTTTGTCATAGTTCCAGTTTCCATATCAGCCTTTGAGATAGCTGCCAATTGAAAAGTTAAGTGAAGTGTGAAACTAAGAGGATTTAAGATGGTGAGATCTTACAATCAAGAGCCTGGAATGCTCTGAAACCAATTGCAGGACCGGTAAGGGAAATTAAGTTAGAAATTACCTTCACAAGAGGAGTGATCTTAGATCACTTAACCACTCAAATAGGGAACTGGTAATTTTACTGATGATACAAATCAACACAAGTAATATTAAAGAGATAGAACTATAAGAACAAGAACAAAGTCACAAGAACACAAGATTAAGTTTTCAAGGAAGTTGTATATTGATTCTCTAGTTCTATTACATGTTTTTGCAAGTATATCTAATTACAAGAACCGGAGACTATTTATACTACAACCTACAACCTTCAATATATAAAAAGACAGTTGGAATTTTGACTAATCTAGACAACAAGATCAATCTACAGTCAAAATGCAGATTGCCTTTTGACTAGTGACTATAACATGCCATAGCACACTGACTTAATCTAATACAAACAAGTCTACAGGAACAAAAGTGGGAAGTTACAGTCAAAGACTTTTTCTACTATTTGATAAAGTAAGTTTCACCAGCTAATGTTAGCAGATGAGTCTTCAGAGCAGCAGCGGAAAGTACATCAGCTTTGTCAAAAAGTAACTCAGAGAAAGCATTTTTTCTCTGTCTTCAGAAGAAATCTGTCTTCACAGCAAAGTGGCTTCGGAAGACTTTGTCTTTTAAAGCTTCGGAAGACTTCACCTTTGGCTTCGGAAGAAATGAGTCTTTGGCTTCGGAAGATTTCACACTTGTAATAATTTTCTGATAAGTGTGAAACTTCCGAAGTAACTTCTTCTAAACTGTTGGCTTCGGAAGATTTTACACTTAGATTTATTTATGAGTGTAAAACTTCCGAAACTAGTTCATCTCTGTTCCTTAGTGCATGCAGAAAGACTTGGTTGTTCTGGTATCCTTTGGTTGCATCAGCTTTTAATCTTCAGATTACATCATCATCATCATCATCATCATCATTTTTATTTTTACTATATTATATTATATTATATTATTATTATTATTATATTATTATTATTATTATTAATATTATTGTTATTGTTATTATATTATATTATATTATTTTATTATTATTATTATTATTATTATTATTATTATTATTATTATTATTATTATTATATTATTATTATTATTATTATTCTTATTATATGATTATTATGACCTATATAGAAAACTTACGAAACATCCTTCGACTAGATGTGATACAAAGATCAGATAGAATGTGTCTAAAGCAAAGCATGCTCAGATTTACCAAGTTTGGGATGGCATCATGCGAAGCTGCTATAAATATAACACTAATGAATACCAACAAGTTTTAAACAAATGATGGTGGGGCTCTAGTTGAGGCATATAAATTTAGAAGTCTATTAAGGAGACTTATAGATTTAATACACACACGACCAGTGCATTTTCATTAAGTATGGTGTATTGTTTTATGCCAAAACCGCCATTGTTTCATCTTGAAATTGCAAAGAAGATTCTGAGATATACTGCAGGTACTGTTGGGCATGGTTTGTTGTATAGCAGAATGAACAAGAACACTACAAACAGTGATTAAACACCTAATTATTATAACATACAATGATTAAACACCATTGATCATAATTGAATCATTAGTAACATTTAATGTATCTGATCTACGTTAATCATCATAACCGAACAAATTTGACATTATTTAATACTCATTGATGATGATTAAGAACAAAAAAACTTAACTTATAGTTAATAAGTATAGTTTTTCCGTAATTTACTATCAACGCATTTTATTCAACACCGATCACTAGAATAGGATGATAGTTAACCTGAACGTGTGTAATTGACACCAAATACCACAATCAAACATATTTGACTCTAATTTTACACTATATGTTTATAATTATAATTAATAAATACAATATCTATTATAATATAATTTTTACTTATAATAATTATAATAATTTTATTTAATAACAATAATAAACTTAATAATAACACCAAAATATTAAAAATAATAATATTAATAATACAACCTATGACGATGACAAGTCGTCGCCATAGAGTTTTCATAAATGCGGGAACTTTTCCCTCCTAACAAAAAAATAATAATAATAATATAGACCTATGGCGACGACATGTCGTCGCCATAGGGTAGATAAAAAAATTTAAAAATCAATAATTGTAAAAGACAATCTATGGCTACTATCGTTACCGATGACAAAACGACATCGCCATAGAGTTGACCTATGGCGACGATTTGTCGTCGCTATAGGCCTTTTATAGCCAAAAGTTCTTGGGACTCTATAGTGATGACTTGTCATCGTTATAGGTCGCCTATAGCGACAACAATTTGTCATCGGCATAGGTCTTGTCGCCATAGGCATGTTTTCTTGTTGTGGTTACGTAATTGTAAAAACTATTTAGATTCATGAAAGTAAATTTAAGAAAAGAAGTAATAGTATAGTTTGGCTTGGTTTGTGCTTGGCCACCATTTGTCTTTGGTTCCTTGCACTCTCTAGCACGGTGTCCCATTTGGTTACAGTTGTAATACTTCACTTTACTTTTGTCCAGCCCAAACTTTTCACTGACTGCATTACTAGGAAACTTCCTCCCTATCCTCTTGTAAAACTTCTTGGCTCTGTGAGTGAGAAGAGTCATCTGCTGGACTATTTCCATGTACTCTAGATCATCTGGATGGATACAGTCTAGGTTTTCAAGGTTAAAGAGAAAGTTGTCTGTGCTCCATAGTTGCTTGGCACTCTTGCACTTCTTGAAGCCTCTGTAGATAGAGTTTGGAAGAGCAGTTTGGAGGGTGGTCATGGCCATCTGATCTAAGTCAATCTTCTTCCGGTCTTCATGTAAGGCCCCATTCCCGGGACGCTTATAGTTGGTCAATCATCGCAAAATACATTTAAAACACATCATTTACAACGGAATTAAAACTTTTCATTCATGATTAAAATCGTGTCAATACATCAAATCATTCATTTACATCTCAAAATTTTGATAATACAATAATCATTTCCAAAAATGTGGATGCCAGACGCAAATCATTCCCAGTGGCTTATGTATCCATGCTTGCACCTCCTCAGCATCAAACGGTTACCTGCCAAATATTATGCATACAAAAGTCAGCTACGCTGAGTGAGTTCTAGTTTATATTTTAAAAATACTTTACTTTTCGTTAAAACATAACCTTTACTTTTGTTCATGATCACACATCGTACGTACATCTTGATAATAATTATTATTATCTTATCATCATCGTTCATAATCGTTCGTTTTCGTACTTTCTTTCGTTCTTTCACTTTTAATCTAGATCTTGTCATAGGCTACGCCCCATCATTATGCACGAAGCAACTTCCGTCTTGGGGTCAAGCGACAAGGATCCCATTTTCCTACGTCTTGATCAGTCACAAAGACTGACCCCCCTGTGTGCATCCTCATGGGTTAGCTAAACCGCACACAGTTGAGCTAACAACCCCTCAATAAGTTGTGAACCTCCTTTAAATTTGCTTGCAAGACTTTCATTCATTCATTACGTTCCACTTTCATCATCATTATCTTTCACTTTCGTTATGTAATAATTTACTTATATAATCATACATATCAAGTAAAGTCACATCATAAAGCATATATTTTAAAAAGTTGTTTAATGTGAAAAGATATCGCATCACACATAACAGCATAGCATGCGAAAACTTAACATACATTAGCAACATCTCGCACGAGAACTACCACCTTTCGCTCGAGAACCATCCTATCATGCGAAAACCATCAAGTCACGCGCGAGAACTTAAAAATTGCGCGAGAACTAATTGTCGCCCAAAAACATGCATATCGCGCGAAAACTACACCTTTCGCACGAAAACTTTCCATAAATCAAAATCTTAACATTCATCAAAACTGCTCGCGTGAAAACTACAGGTTTTCCCGCCCAATAACAACTTATCACGTCTAAGGCTGTTCTAACATGCAAACATCATAAACAACATCATACCAAGCATGAAAAGGAACATTCAAACGTTCTAGTATGCATAATAGCCCCAAAACATAAAACTTGCGTAAAAAGGGGACTAGAAACTCACTTCTTGAAGTTCTAGCACAAACGCAACCTTCCCAAAGCCTTCTCTGAGCGAAAACTACATAACCAATCGTTATATTCATCAATAATCCATTCTTAGTATAGAATACGAGTTACTACACGAGTTACATACCTTAAACACTTTGATTCTTCACCTTCTCTCTCCACGCAGCCGATTTCTCTCTCTAGCAGCTGAACTTTTCGTGCGAAATTGAGTCAGACTGGGTGTTCTCAGCTATTTATACCCAGCTGAGCTTTTAGCATTAACTTCTCGTGCAAGAACTTCCTTTCGCGTGAGAACTTCATCTGCCTTCTTTTTCTTCAAAATTTACGGGCGTTACAAGTCCACCCCCCTTATTAAGGTTTCGTTCCCGAAACCTGTCAGCTCTCGAACAGCTACGGGTAATCCTATCTCATCTCTTCCTTGGTCTCCCATGTAGACTCAGACCCCTTTTGGTGTTTCCATTGTACAAGCATAAGTGGAATCACTTTGTTCCTTAACCTCTTCTCATTCCTATCAATGATGGCCACCGGTTGCTCCACATAGTTGAGCCGTTCATCTACCTCAATATCCTCCAGTGGCATAATCATATCCTTGTCGGCTAAGCACTTTCTCAGATGAGATACATGGAACGTCGGGTGAATTCCACTTAACTCATCGGGTAGCTCCAATCGATAGGCCACCTCTCCTACCCTAGCAATAATTCGGAAAGGTCCTATATACCTCAGGCTTAGCTTTCCTCTCTTTCTAAACAGGATGATCCATTTCCAAGGCGAGACCTTGAACATAACTCTATCGCCCACCTTGAATTCAATCGGTCTACGCCTCTTGTCGGCATACGACTTTTGTCTATCCTTCGCTGCCTTCATAAAGGCCTTGATCTTCTCCAACTTCTCATTGTAGCCTTGATCACCTTAATTCTTCCCAACTCCTTCTGCCCGATGTCACCCCAACATACGGGCGTTCTACACTTCCTACCGTATAGCATCTCATAAGGAGGCATACCAATACTGGCATGATAACTGTTGTTATATGAGAACTTGGCTAACGGTATGTGTTCATCCCAACTTCCTCCAAAATCGATCACGCATGCCCGTAGCATATCTTCCAGCATCTGGATAGTTCTCTCTGATTGACCATCAGTCTGAGGATGGTACGCGGTACTGATATGTGGCCTCGTCCACATCACGTCGTCGAATCTCTTCCAAAACTTTGATGTAAACCGAGTGTCATGGTCTGACACGATAGACACCGATACGCCATGATGAGCTACGATCTTCTTAATGAATAGATCCGCCAACCTCTTAGATGAATACGTCTCACGGATTGGCAAGAAATGAGCACTCTTCGTAAAACGGTCAACGATCACCCATATGGCATCGTACCCTCTTGCCGTACGTGGCAAATTCATAATGAAGTCCATGGTGACATGCTCCCATTTCCACTCGGGTATATCCAAACGTTGGATATTCCCGTATGGCTTTTGATGTAGCGCCTTCACTTGCAGGCAAGTAAGGCACTTACTCATGTATTCCGCTACGTCGTGCTTCATTCCCGGCCACCAGTAATCTTTCTTCATATCCTGATACATTTTCGTGGCACCGGGGTGAATCGAGTATCGAGTCTTATGGGCCTCATCCATGAGCTTTCCCCGTAGATCTTCATAGCGAGGAATCCACATCCGCCCAAATAGGGTTCTAAGACCAAGAGTGTTCTCACCCAACGACGCGACTAGGCCCTTCATCCTTTCAGAGTTGATTTGATCCTCTTTCAACGCCTCATCCTAAAATTCCTTGATATGCTTCATCACGCCAGAGGTCATTACCAACTAATAAGCCTTTACCCATATCAGCTCGGGTCTCTCTTTTCAGCTAAGGGCATCCGCCACTACGTTGGCCTTACCCGGATGGTAGTGGATCTCACAATCATAATCCTTGATCAACTTTAACCACCTCCTTTTCCTCATATTGAGATCCTTTTGCTCGAAGAATTACTTCAAGCTTTTATGGTCAGTGAAGATAGTGCACTTCATCCCGTACAAGTAGTGCCTCCAAATCTTCAATGCAAAGACCACCGCCACCAATTCGAAATCATGGGTAGGCTAATTAGCCTCATGGATTTTCTACTGTCGGTATGTGTAGGCTATTACCCTCCCCCGTTGCATCGGCACGCAAACCAACCCCAAATAAGAAGCATCCGAATAGACCACTAAGTCTTTGCTCCCTTCGGGTAATGTTAAGATAGGAGCTTGGATCAATCTCGTTTTTAGCTCTTCAAAAGCATTCTCCTGTTCTAGACCCCATACAAACTTTACCTCCTTGCAGGTCAACTTGGTTAATGGTGAAGCTATCTTGGAAAAGTCTTGGATGAATCTTCTGTAATAGCCCGCCAAACCCAAGAAACTACGAATCTCGGATGGCGTCTTTGGAGACTTCCATTGCATCACCGCCTCAACTTTTGTCGGGTCCACCATGATCCTTTCCGGGTTGATCACATGACCCAGAAACTGAACCTCGCACAACTAGAATGCGAACTTGGAGAACTTGGCATACAACTTCTCCCTTCTAAGCATTTCCAGCACCTCCCCGAATGTGACAGGCATGTTCCTCTTCGCTCTTCGAATAAATCAGGATATCATCAATGAACACAATTAGTGATTTATCCAACATCGGCTGACACACCCTATTCATCAAATCCATAAAAGCAGCTGGCGTGTTGGTTAAACCAAAGGACATAACAAGAAACTCTTAGTGTTTATAACGCATACGAAAAGCTATTTTAGGTATATCCTGCTCCTTCACCTTCAACTGATGGTAACTAGATCGAGGATCTATCCTTGAGAACCAACTGGCACCTTGGAGCTTGATCAAACAAGTCATCAATCCTCGGTAACGGATACCGGTTCTACACAGTCAACTTATTCAGCTCACGGTAGTCGATGAACATCCTCATGCTACCGTTCTTCTTCTTCATAAACAAGACTGGAGCACCCCATGGAGAGATACTTGGTCGAATGAATCCCTTATCCAACAGCTCTTGTAGCTGAGTCATCAACTCTTTCATCTCGGAGGGAGCTAGACGATACGACTCCTTAGCAACAGATTGGGCACCAGGTATCAGGTCAATCTGGAAATCGATCTCATGGTCAGGTGGCACACCTGACAAGTCTTCCAGGAATACATAAGGGAAGTCACACATTACCGGCACGTCCAACAATCGTGGTACCGACGCATCCACATCCTTCACATAGGCTAGATAGGCACCACATCCTTGCCTCATACACTTCTTAGCCACAACCATTAAAATCACCTTCGAAACCATAGTAACCCTATCGCCATAGATCGTCACTGAACTCCTATCCGACGCAGTCAATCAAATCATGTTCTTGCGACACACAATATTTGCCTCATAGGCTGCTAGCTAATCCATCCCTAGGACTACATCGAATCCGCCTAAGGGCATCACGAACAATCTAGCAGAGAACCTATGGCCTTCCAATTCTAAGTCATAATCCTCTACCACATCAAAAATCCTGGTAGACTTACCAATAGTAGTTTCAACATCAAAGGGCTCATCAATCTTTCTACACCTAGCGGGTAACATATCACAGAATGCAGCAGAAATAAAACTCCTACTAGCACTGGAATCAAAAAGTATAGAGGCACAAGTATGGGTAACTAGGAATATACCTAACACAACATCAGGGTCCACTCTAGCATCCTCCAGAGTCATAGTGAATGCCCTGGCCTTCACCCTCTGCCCCTCCTTCTCAATCTCCTTCCTTGCCTCGGAGTTCTCGGCCCTTGGATTCTTGCAATCCCTGCTCATATGGCCCTCTTCAACACAGTTATAACACTTTATGACCCGCAATCTCTCACCACATAACCAGACCTCCCACACTTGAAGCCGACGTTCGATCCCCACTTACATTCCCCCATGTGGTCTCTACCATACTTGCTGCACGCCTACACCACTACCTCAGTCGCAGCTGCCCTGCGACCCTCCACCTTTTCCTTCTTGCCCTTAGGGGTGAAACCACCATTGCCAAAATGTTTCCCACTCCAGTTCCTATCTCCACTTCCCTTCCTGTTCACCTCTACCATGGGTACCTCCTCCCTCTCATCATACAGTCTTCCTGCCAAATCAACCACCGACCTAAACGTACTTGGCAGGGCGGCGATCATGTGTCTGTGGATATCCACCGGCAGACCCTGGATGTACCTCTTAATCTTTCATGACACTGGCATCACCTGATCTGGCACCAACCTTGCCATCTCATTAAACTTCGTCCTGTACAGTTGATGCGTCATAGTTCCCGCCTCCAAATATTGGAACTCCCTCTCTACCATATAGAGTTTTCTGTGAGGACAAAAATCCTCAATCACCATCTTCTTCAGTTCACTCCACCTCATCCTCCAATCACCCTACTACCCTCGGCCTGGACAATATTCTCCTACCAGCACAAGGCCGAATCCACAAACAAGTGGGTAGCAAACTTTACCTTCTAATCCTCTCGGCACTCACTAATATCAAGTACCGCCTCCATCTCTCTCACCCATCGGTGAGCAGCAGTAGCATTTCCATTCCCGTTGAAAATCGGGGGCTTGCATCTTTGGAATGCCCTATAGTTGTACCCCTTTGCAATTTCCTACGCCACCTCCTCCTCATCATCATCACTGGAGAAAACCATCTCAGTATCCGATTGCTCTCTTGCCCCTGAACCTCTTTCTTCACCCCCTCGCCTAGCAATTCTCCTTCTCTCCTCCTTCTCCTTCTTTTCGTCCTCCTTCACAGCACGAATAACCTCGGTCACTACAGATGACAGAATCGTATGCATGACCTGGTGAACCTCCTCTACTACCGCCTCCTTCACTGAGGCCCTCAGATTAGCACTCTCATCACCGCCCTCATGGTGATTAATCTCGGGATCTGCACGTGCCGTCTCGGTAGTTCTAGCCTTATACCTTGTGGCACGTGTTCCAGCACCACGTCCACCATGCACTCCACCTCGAGAAGCCTTTGAAGATCTTCCACCAGCCATCTAAGCGCTATAAGATTCAAACACCAACATGGTCGTTCAAGGTAATAGTTCAGAGTATGTCAAGTATAGTAAGTCACTAATTTCAATGGCCATCGCAGATTCTTTTCTCTCCAAAGGAGAATAGTGACCCTTCTAAGGATGATCTTCTTGTTGGTCCTTCTGATCGATATAATAGTGCACTTGATTGATAAACACAAACAAATCCCACTGATAACACAAATATCAATGATATTTGTGTGAAATCTAGATCAAACAAATATAAAATGGATGAATATATGAAGAACACTCAAGAACACCAAATAAAAATCTTGTTTGATCTGAATTGATTGCTGAAAATATTACAAAGTGAAAGTCCCTCAATCAATGGCTCATTCAAGCTCTCAAAACCCAATTGTCACTAATCTATATATAGTGATAATATTCACTAATGACATATTAAGCCCTAGACTTAGACAATTAGAGAAATTACATATAAAACATAAAAATGAATTAAACATAAATAAATATATTTTGTTGACACAAAATATATTTATTAACAATAAACTCCTAGTCATTCATCTTCAACATCTTGTCTCGGGTTCTTCGTTTCGAACGCTTCTGTTTGCCTTTTCCGATGACTTTGACAGTGATGTTGACTTTTTTTTACTTTGACTGTGTTGATAATATAGACTATCTTTATCAGACCCAACAATACTCCCCCTTAGTCTGTCATTATCAACGTCTTGTATCGTGATCAGCACCGATAAGTCAACCATATAATAATTTTCAATCTTTCCCTAGATTGATGATTAGGTATTGAAGATTTTTTATCTCAACAACAATCAGTGAAGTTAGGGTTTAAACCACCGGCTGAATTTCTGGCAATCACCGTTTAACTTCCGACCACTACCGCCTGAACTTCGTTTAAGATACATTTGAATGTATAGGAAGCATGAAGATCATAGGCTCTAATTGCATACTGAAATCGAGTTTTTTAATCGTGCACCACTAGTTGTCTTCTCTTATGTTTTGCAAGCCAAACCTATTGATTTCAAGTTGTTACCAAAAGAGAAATAATTTTGTCACAAGATTGCAATGTTCTGTTGCTAGTAGACCATATGCATCCAATGCAAACTCTGCCCTCGTGAACAAAAAACAAGGAAAATCCTCATCATTATATGGTCGTGCTAGCTTATTAGAGATGAAAAACAAAAGAATCACAAACCGAGCCCGTGTGTATGAATTTTTAAGAAGTATTAGTATTGAACCAGATGAGCTTGTTGGTTTAGAGCTTCCTGTAACAGTTGATGTTATGAAGGAGCGTGTGGATTTCCTTCACACACTAGGGTTGACAATTGAAGACATAAGCAATTATCCTCTTGTTCTTGGTTGTAGTGTCAAGAAAAACATGATCCCTGTTCTTGATTATTTGGGTAAATTAGGTGTTAAAAGATCAAATTTAACAGAGTTTTTAAGACGATACCCTCAAGTTCTTCATGCCAGTGTTGTAGTGGATCTTGCACCTGTTGTTAAATATCTTGAGGGGATGGATATTAAACTAATTGACATTCCTCGAGTTCTTAAAAAGCATCCTTAAGTGTTAGGGTATAAACTTGAGGGTACAATGAACACATCTATGGACTATTTAGTTGGGATTGGAGTTTCAAGAAGAGAAATTGGTGGGGTTTTAACAAAATATCCAGAGATTTTAGGAATGAGAGTTGGGAGAGTGATCAAACCGTTTGTTGAATATTTTGAAAGTTTGGGAATCCCAACATTAGCTGTGGCCCGATTGATTGAAAAACTACCTCACATTCTTGGGTTTGGGTTAGAAGATCATATTAAACCAAACGTCAGTCTTTTAACTGAATTTGGTGTCCGGGAGGCATCTATTTCCTTTGTAATCGCACAATATCCTTAAATTACAGGGCTTGATTTTGGCCTGAAGCTGCATAAACAACAAGATTTCCTTGCATCCCTTGTTGATTTGAGTCGTGAAGATTTCGGGAAGCTTATAGAGAAAATGCCACAGATCGTAAGTTTGAGTAGCACGGCTGTTGTGAAGCATGTCGATTTTTTGAAAAGCTGTGGATTTTTTGAAAAACAAGTGAAGAAGATGGTTATCGGGTGCCCACAGTTGCTTGCTTTGAATATGGATATAATGAAATTAAACTTTGATTATTTTCAAGGTAAGATGGGTCAAGAGTTGGACGAGTTAGTCGATTTCCTAGCTTTCTTTACATATGGTTTGGAGTCGACTATACTACCAAGGCATCAAATGGTTGCTAAAAGGGGCCTTAAATGTTCTTTGGCATGGCTTCTCAATTGTTCTGATGCTAAATTTGAGCAAAGGATGAAATATGACACAATAGATATCGATGAGATGGAAGATGAGTCATCATTTGACATGAATACTTTGATGGAGCGTAGGAATGATGAATCAGATTCTGAATATGATGAAGATGAAGATAGCGATGAGGAGTATCTGTAATGGAGCAGCCTCGACGAGCAACATATTATGCGTGCCATGGGGGAACTGATATCTGTAAAAGTTCAGGTGGCCCGTTTATTGCCATGAGCTTGTTAAAGAAATTTCTTACAGATTATGAAAATGTTGGTCAATTAACTCTAGTCTCCAGGTGAAGATTATAATGTGTTTAGTGGAAAAATCTGTAAGTTAAAATCATTTATTTATTATTATTATTTTTAATTAAAAAAGTAGCATTGATAATGATAGACTAAGGGGGAGTATTGTCGGGTCTGATAAGGATACTCTATATTATCAACACAGTCAAAGTCAACAAAGGTCAACGTCACTGTTAAAGTCATCGGAAAAGGCAAACAGACGCGTTCGAAACGAAGAACTGAGACAAGATGTTGAAGATAAATGACTAGGAGTTTATTGTTAATAAATATATTTTGTGTCAACAAAATATATTTATTTATGTTTAAGTCATTTTTATGTATTATATGTAATTTCTCTAATTGTCTAAGTCTAGGGGCTTAATATGTCATTAGTGAATATTATCACTATATATAGATTAGTGACAATTTGGTTTTGAGAGCTTGAATGAGCCATTGATTGAGGGACTTTCACTTTGTAATATCTTCAGCAATCAATTCAGATCAAACAAGGTTTTTATTTGGTGTTCTTGAGTGTTCTTCATATATTCATCCATTTTATATTTGTTTGATCTAGATTTCACACAAATATCATTGATATTTGTGTTATCAGTGGGATTTGTTTGTGGTTATTTAATCAAGTGCACTGCTATATCAATCAGAAGGACCAACAGAAGTCCATGGTGACGTGCTCTCATTTCCACTCGGGTATATCCAAGGGTTGGATCTTCCCGTATGGCTTCTGATGCTCCGCCTTCACTTGCAGACAAGTAAGGCACTTACTCACATACTCTGCCACATCGCGCTTCATTCCCGGCCACAAGTAATCTTTCTTCATATCCCGATACATCTTTATGGCACCAGGGTTAATCGAGTATCGAGTCTTATGGGCCTCATCCATGATCTTTCCCCGTAGATCCCCGTAGCGAGGAATCCACATCCACCCAAATCGGGTTCTAACACCGAGAGTATTCTCACTCAACTCTTCGACTAGGCCCTTCACCCTTTTGGAGTTAATCTGATCCTCCTTCAACGCCTCATCCTGAAATTCCTTGACCTGCTTCATAACATCAGAGCTCATAAACAACTGATAAGCCTTCACCCGAATCGGCTCGGGTCTCTCTTTTCGGCTAAGGGCATCCGCCACTACGTTGGCCTTGCCCGGATGGTAGTAGATCACGCAGTCATAATCCTTGATCAACTCTAACCATCTTCTCTGCCTCATACTAACCCTTTTTGCGTGAAAACTTCCTTTCTCGTGAACTTCTCGCACGACAACCTCCTTTCGCGCGAGAACTTCTACCTGCCTTCTTTTTCTCGAGATTTTCGGGCGTCATAAGTAACAATAACAGTAACAATAAAAGTAACCATAACAGTAACAATAACAGTAGTAATAACAGTAGTAATAACAGTAGTAATAACAGTAGTAATGCCAGTAATAATAATAGTAGTAATACCAGTAGTAATAACCGTAGTAATAACAGTAGTAATAACAGTAGTAATAACAGTAGTAATAACAGTAACAATAACAGTAACAATAACAGTAACAATAACAATAACAATAATAGTAACAATAACAGAAAAAATAATAGTAACAATTACAGTAACAATTACAGTAACAATAACAGTAACAATAACACTAACAATAACCCTAGCAATAACAGTAACAATAACAGTAACAATAACAGTAGTAATAACAGTAGTAATAACAGTAGTAACAATAATAGTAGTAATACCAGTAGCAATAACAGTAGTAATAATAGTAGTAATAACAGTAGTAATAACAGTAATAATAACAGTAACAATAACAGTAACAATAACAATAACAATAACAGTAACAATAACAGTACAATAACAGTAACAATAACAGTAACAATAACAGTAGTAATAACTGTAGCAATAACAGTAGTAACAATAATAGTAGTAATACCAGTAGTAATAACAGTAGTAATAACAGTAGTAATAACAGTAATAATAACAGTAACAATAACAGTAACAATAACAGTAACAAAAACAGTAACAATAACAGTAACAATAACAGTACAATAACAGTAACAATAACAGTAACAATTACAATAACAATTACAGTAACAATAACAATAATAATAATAGTAACAATGACAGTAACAATAACAGTAACAATAATAGTAATAATAACAACAACAATAACAACAAGATAACAACAACAATAACAACAACAATAACAACAACAGTAACAACAACAGTAACAACAACAATAACGACAACAATAACGACAACAATAACAACAACAATAACGACAGCAATAACGACAGCAATAACGACAGCAATAACAACAACAATAACAACAACAATAACAACAACAATAATAACAATAATAACAACAATAATAACAATAATAATAATAACAATAATGTAAGGAACATCTGAAGATTAAAGGCTGATGCAACCAAAGTATATCAAAACAACCAAGTCTTCCTGCATGCACTAAGGAACAAAGATGAAATAGCTCTGGAAGTTTTACACTCACAAATAAGTCTAAGTGTAAAAACTTCCAAAGCCAACAGTTTAGAAGAAGTTACTTCGGAAGTTTCAGACTCATCAGAAAATTATTACAAGTTTGAAATCTTTCAAACCCAAAGACTCGTTTCTTCCGAAGCCAAAGATGAAGTCTTCCGAAGCTTCAAAAGACAAAGTCTTCCGAAGCCATTTTGCTGTGAAGACAGATTTCTTCGGAGGACAGAGAAAAGATGCTTTGTCTGAGCTACTTTTTGATAAAGCTGATGTACTTTCCGCTACTGCTCTGAAGACTCACCTGCTAACATTAGTTGGTGAAACTTCCATACTTTATCAAACAGTAGAAAAGGCCTTTGACTGTAACTTCCCACTTTTGTACCTGTAGACTTGTCTGTATTAGATTAAGTCGGTGAGCTATAGCATGCCATAGTCACTAGTCAAAAGGCAATCTGCCTTTTGACTATAGATTGATCTTGTTGTATAGATTAGTCAAAATTCCAACTGTCTTTTTGTATATTGACGGTTGTAGGTTGTAGTATAAATAGTCTCCGGTTCTTGTAATTAGACATACTTGCAAACACTTGTAATAGAACTAGAGAATCAATATACAACTTCTTTGAAAACTTAATCTTGTGTTCTTGTGACTTTGTTCTTGTTCTTTTAGTTTTGTCTCTTTAATATTACTTGTGTAGCTTTGTATCATCAGTGAAGTTACCAGTTCCCAATTTGAGTGGTTAAGTGATTTAAGTTCTCTCCTCTTGTGAAGCTAATTGCAATCTTAAGTGTTGGTCCTTCTGATTGATATAACAGTGCACTTGATTGATAAAAACAAACAAATCCCACTAATAACACAAATATCAATGATATTTGTGTGAAATCTAGATGAAACAAATATAAAATGGATGAATATATGAAGAACACTCAAGAACACCAAATAAAAACCTTGTTTGATCTGAATTGATTTCTGAAGATATTACAAGGTGAAAGTCCCTCAATCAATGGCTCATTCAAGCTCTCAAAACCTAATTGTCACTAATCTATATATAGTGATAATATTCACTAATGACATATTAAGCCCCTAGACTTAGACAATTAGAGAAATTACATATAAAACATAAAAATGACTTAAACATAAATAAATATATTTTGTTGACACAAAATATATTTATTAACAATAAACTCCTAGTCATTTATCTTCAACATCTTGTCTCTGTTCTTCATTTCGAACGCGTCTGTTTGCCTTTTTTGATGACTTTGACAGTGACGTTGACCTTTGTTGACTTTGACTGTGTTGATAATATAGACTATCCTTATCAGACCCAACACTTCTTCACTCTTCTCAGAATCATCCTTCACTATCTACTCTTCATCGTCTTAATCTATGGAGATCTTACAGACAATAGAGTGTGTGGAGGAGCTATCTCAGTGGATCCCAATCCCTGCTTATTCTGATAACAAACTTTTGCATGCAATGATGAGGATATCATGTTTTTGAATGTCTATTCTTCAAGAACATGTTTTTCTGCCCTGGCTTTGCTGATCACAAGCTCAGCCTGGAATTCAGTTAACTTAGTGATGAGATCTTTTGTCTGAGTCCTGTACTTGGTATGTTCATGCTTAAGAGTTGAAATGGTTTTCTCTAAATCTTCTATTTTTAGTTTGTAATCATTTTCAGCTCTTTTGAAATCAGCTGTTAAGATGTTTAAGGACTCAAGATCAGATCTCATCTCTAAGTTATAGGACCTATATTTGTTAACTTTAGCAATACATTCAGGTGTACAAAGATGGTCCAATACCTTGGCTTCTTCATGATCTGCCATCAGTGCTTGGTTTGGAGATGCATTCTCAACCTGTAAGCTCCAGTCAAAGCCTCCTTCTTCAACAACAACTGCAGCTTGCTGCTTGGGCTTCTCATTCTGGGGAGCTCCATCAGTGTAGTTTGGTCTGGTTTGTGCTTGGCCACCATTTGTCTTTGGTGTCTTGCACTCTCTAGCAAAGTGTCCTTCTTGGTTACAGTTGTAATACTTCACTTTGCTTTTCTCAAGCCCAAACTTTCCACTGGCTGCATTGCTAAGAAACTTCCTCCCTATCCTCTTGTAAAACTTCTTGGCTCTGTGAGTGAGAAGAGCCATCTACTGGACTATTTCCATGTACTCCAGATCATCAGGATGGATACAGTCCAGGTCTTCAAGGGTAAAGAGAAAGTTGCCTATGATTTCATCAGTAGACATAAAGGCTTATAAAGATCTTGTCTCTTGGAATGGGATACCTTGGATGCAGCTCTCTTTTGGTGTCTCCAGTGAGCTGTCAGGGTAGCAGATGAGATGATGTTGTGGTTCTCTGCAATCCCTTTCAACCATATGAAGGGCTGAACTCTGTTAATTGTTGGAGTTACCAGATGGATTTTGCATGTTCATCTCCATCTAGTATCCACTGAGGATACCATACAACTTAGTGAGAGTAAGGGTCTTGAGATTCTCAGTCCTCTTAATGATCACACAATAGTGTGTCCATTGTCTGGGAAGAGAGGACATGAAGTTCCTCAAAATCTCCCTATTCTTAAGAGTTACTCCAACATCTATTAGAGTATCCACAATCTCAACATACCTGAAGTATTGTTGAGTCATGGTTTCACCTGTCTTGAAGGTGAAGTTCTCAAACTGCTGCTTCAAGAGGTCCTTCTTGTTCTCTTTTGCTTAATTTGACCCCTCATACATTAGCTTTAGTGCATCCCATAGTTGCTTGACAGTCTTGCACTTCTTGAAGCCTCTGTAGATAGAGTTTGGAAGAGCATTTTAGAGGGCGGTCATGGCCTTCTGATCTTGTCAATCTTCTTCCAGTCTTCATTAAAATAATTAGGCACTTCCTTTGGTATCATACCACCACCACCAGCAGCTGAAGAGGTGGATGGTACATGAGGTCCATAGACTACAGATCCCCACATCCTGGAGTCTTGAGACTTGATAAAGCCTTCTATTCCTTGGCACCAAGTATCAAAGTCATCAGGAATGACCAGTGGAGGCTTTGTCATAGTACCGGTTTCCATATCCGCCTTTATGATAGCTGCCATTTGAGATGTTAAGTATTTTGTGAAACTAAAGGGATTTGAGATGGTGAGATCTTATAATCAAGAGCCTAAAAATATCAGATACCAACTACAGGACCAGTTAAATGAATGGTCAATATAATCAGTCTCACAATGAGGAGAGTTTTAGAACACTTAATAGATCAAATGGGGAATCGGGTTTGTGTAAACGATACTAAGAACACAAGTAAACAATGAGACAGAACTAAGAACAAGAACAGAGTAATATAGTTTTCAAGGATACTGTATATTGCTCTCAAGTTCTATTAAAAGTGTTACAAAGCATAAAAAGAAATACAAGGAACTGAGATACTTTATACTATATCCTACAGCCATCAAAACTTTGAAAGCCAGCTGGAAATACTAATCTAGGCAACAAGATCAATGTAGAGTCAAAAGGTAGATTGCCTTTTGACTAGTGCCTATGACATGCCATAGCTCACATCCTTTTATATTATAAAAAGGATAATAGGTACAAAGAAGGAAGTTGCAGACTCAAGACCATAATCTACAGTTTACAAAAGCATGGACTTTTCACTAACTTGTATAAGTTGGTGAGTCTTTAGAGTTGCAGCAGAAAGTAAGTCAGCTTTATGAAAAAGTAGATCAGAGAAAGCATGTCCTCTCTCTCTTCGAAAGAAATCATTCTTCATAACATTAGGCTTTGGAAGACTTTGTCTTTGAAGCTTCGGAAGACTTCATCTTTGGCTTCGGAAGATTTGGACTTTGGCATTGAAAGATTTTACAATTAGAATATTTTTTGTGGAGAGTGTAAAACTTCCAAAGCAACTTCTACTCTGTACATCAATGCATGCATGCAGGAAGCTCCTTGGTTGTTTTGGCTTTTTGGTTGCATCAGCCTTCTAATCTACTAATATGACCTTACAATTTCCATGTCCGTGGGGGTCTCAACCCCCACCGTCACCACCATGTGATCCTGCTACATGCGAAGACATAACCTGTATCACTATAAAGATATTCATATGACAATTTAATAAGAAATAGAATAAAGTGTTCTTAATACATACAATCAACCTGAGTTATCACTATAAAGGTATTCATCTTCATCTACAAGATCATCATCGCTCTCATCCTTACTATCATTAATATCTAATGCATCTTCATCTTCTTCATCATCATTAATAAATTCTTCCTCATCTGAGAGATATGCATCTTCATCTTCTTCATCATCATTAATAATATCTTCATCTTGAACAAGTAGAACAACGGGTAGTCTCACCTTATTTTTAAAGTTTGATCCAAAACCATCAGGAAGTCTCACTCTTTTAATGAACTGACAAAATTTAGATTGATCACTAGGTTTGAAAGAGTAAGTAGCATGTGGCTGTATGACCTTGTTATTTTTCACACTTAGCCATAAATCTGATCGTATTCTCAAAATTTTTAAGTCTTCTCTTGCTTTGTGTGTGTCTTCTGATTTTTCATTCATCAATAAGGTACCTTACAAGCTCTCACACATATATTTCTCGATGTGCATAACATCAAGATTGTGTTTTAAATCAAGAGATGACAAATAATCCAGCTCAAAGAATATACTCTTTTTTGTCCAATTCAACTCTGACTCATCACATTTTATTTTCACGCCACCATGGTTAGGATGTTAACCGGGAACACGATCGGGAATAAGGTTAAGTTATTCTAATATTTTTGAATTAGATAATGCTTTTGGATGCTTTCTTAACTCCAGCTGACTATTAAACAAAAAGCTTTCTCTCCATTTATTACTTCTAGGTAAGAATCTTCTGTGACCGGTAAATGATATCTTATTAGTTAAACGACACGAAGGTGTGTCCATGTTACACGCCGCACATGCAAGATAACCTTGGCCACTCTATCCAGACAAGCTGCTATGAGTACGATAATCGTTAATGGTCCATAATAATGTTGCACGCATCGTGAATATATCAAAGCCATGTTACTTGCTGGAGGAGTATGTGTTATTGTAGCAAATTGTTTTGCTGCATCAGAAGAACTAGAGACCTCACCGTGAAAACCCCATTTCGTATAATGTTGAGCAAAGCCACGATCATGTATGTGAGCATTAATAGTTTTTAAATCCTGCCGAAACGCATTGACATAATCTCTACACGGGCATTTTGATTTGCCATCATTGTCAACAAATTTCTTAACATACTCCATAAAGTTCTTAAGACCTTCTAAGAAAACCAGAGACGTCTGATTTTTTATTTTAATCCAACTTTTATCAATTGTCATAACTGTTTCATACATATACATAAACATGAACATTATCCTTCGATTAAAAGAATTCAGTTATACATTATTACATATAAAAATAACAACCTACAACTAAATTCTACCAAAACAATACGATTAAACAATACATTTTATCTTTGTAACAACATCCTCATTTAACCAAAACAATTCAGTTAAACTTTATATCTTAACCTATAACATTATCATTCAACCAAAACATTCCAATTATACTTTTTATCATATAAATCTAACAACCTACAACTACATTCTGCCAAAACATCCAAACACTATCTTATAAATCTAACAACCAACTACATCATTCAACCAAATCTAGCAACCTACAACTTAATTCTATCAAAACAACCAAACATTAAACATTCCATCTTACAACTAACAAAATTATATCATCAAAAGTATAAAAACAAAAATGTTAACTACTTTAAAAAAATATATATTCAAACTCAAAAAGTTTAACAATGATGGTGGCTGGAACCCTAAAACGTTGTGTGGACTACAAATCTTGGTGTTGGTCGCTAATATGGCGGCGGTGGTAGCTGATTTTAAGGCAAAAATAGTGATGAAGGAGGTGGTGTGATGATGGTGGTGGGTAGCTTCAATATTGGGGTGGGAGGGCAATGAGACGAACGTGGAGGTGAGATGGTGGTGGTGGACGGCTTCAACTTGAAGGATTGCAGGCTGTGGTGAGATTGGGTGGTTTAGGGCTGGAATTTGGATATTTTGGGTGAAAGAGACGAAGGTGATTATTTCTGTATGGTGGATATTCGCCTGGACCCTATCACGACGACAAGTCATCGCCATAGGGTCTATTAGATCATATGAGGCAGGTGCAACCAAAACAACACTTGGAACAATTTTGTGTACAAGTTGAAGAAGTCTTCCAAAGACAAAACTACTCTTCCGCAACTATGTCAAAGATCTTCCAAAGCATTATGTCTGAAGAGCTTCCGGAGGAAAACTAAGTCTTCTAAAACTAAGTAGTTTTCCTTCGGAAGTATATATGAAGAACTTTCAAAGGATAGAACAAAGTCTTCTGAGACCAAGCAGTTCTCCTTCCGAAGCATTCACACTTAAAAGATCCAAGACAAAGTCTTCCGAAGAATAAAGTCATAAAGACCTGGAGAAGACTTGAAAGAAGTTGTTTCTTCTGAAGTATAAATGGCCTCGAAAGAACTTATTCTTCCGAAGCCATTTAGCTTTTGAAGAATCAACTATGAACCAGTGGACATAAGTATGGTCTGTCTGACAGACTCTGATACACTGCATGGTGCTTTTCCTAACCCATGTAGTTGACCATACTTTAATCCACTTTTCACCTTTTCAACTTAGTACAGATGCCATCTTTAGTTGGTGACAAAACGTAAGTCATGGACCTGTCATGACTACCTTATCTAGGATATTATTTTATCTTAGATACTTTACTTCTAGTAATGTAGTATTTTTCTAGTTATTGATTCCAGCTGGTTTTTCAAGTATAACTGGCTGTAGATAATAGTATATATAGTTTCTCATTGTAACTTAAGTAGACATGAGCTTAAGAGTCTTGTAATACTGAGTTGAGAAGTAATATATACAAGTATCTTGAAAACCATTCTCTTGTTCACTAACTTCGTATATTATTATCAACTTTAGTTTGAGATTCTGTGTTTCATCGATTAAGTGAGACTTAGTGAGTTTTGTGTTGAGAGTTAAAACTGATCCTCCAATTGGTATCAAAGCTTCCAGGCTCTTGATTGTGACATCTAACCATCCCAAATCACCCTTGCTTCTTCACACTCACTCACTTCACTTTAATGGCTCTTAATTTCTGAGTCCGAAATGGGAACCATGACCAAGGCTCCAATCATCACTCCTGATGATTTTAGAACTTTGGGCAAACGTATTGAAGGGTTCATCTAGTTTCAAGATAGCCACATGTGGAGATCTGTCACTCATGGTCCTTACCTTCCTAAGGAAGAATCCCCAGCTGGTAATGGTGTCATGATAGAGAAGGCCATTGAAGACTACTCTGATGAAGACTTCAAGAAAATAGACATTGACTGCAAAGCAATGACTGTTTTGCTTATAGCCATACCAAACTCCATAATGGTTAGCTTTCAGTAATGTGAGTCAGCCAAAGAACTCTTTGATGCTTTGAAGCTGATGTACTCTGGTTCCGCTGAATCCAAGGAGTCCAAGAAGGATGTACTGAAGCAGAAGTTTAAAAAATTCACATATATCGTTGGTGAGACCTTAAGCCAACAATACTTCAGGTACATGAACTTGATCACCTCTCTTCAGTCTATAGGGGTGGATCTTGAGAAGAGACATATTGTAAGGAAATTCATGAGTGCACTTCCTTATGAATGGACTTTCTATTGTGTTTCTATCAAGAGAACTGAGAATCTTAACACTCTCACCATGACTGAACTATATAGAATCCTTGATGGATACCGTATGGAGATGGGGACTCAGAAGAGCCACCAGATGAACCGACCCTCAAATCCTGCTGTCAGCTATGCTCTACATGTTGCTGAAGGATCAAGAACTACCCAACCATAGCTGTACCTGAACTATCTCCAACAGCCATCATCTTTCTCTGGGCTGTACATCACTTTCCCTGAGACACCCAGGTCTCAACAGGCTCAACACACTCCTTTTCAGGATAGTTGTGCCTTTGTCTCAGGAAAGTGAACACTCTGGAGATTTTCAATTCTTCTTTGATGATCTAGAGTGCTTTAGTCCATATGACATTGAGTACATGGACATTGTCCAACAGATGGCTCTCCTCACCAACAGAGCAAAGAAGTTCTTTAAAAGAACCGGAAGGTAGTTCCCTCATAATCCAACCAACAAGAAATTTGGATTTGATAAAAGCAAAGCCAAATGTTACAACTGTAACCAGCTTGGTCACTTTGCTAGGGAATTCAAAGCTCCAAGATCCAATCCTAGTGCAATTCAAGCCTCCTAACATCCTACCACCTCAAAGGCTGCGCCAAAACCTACTGAGCAGCAAACTGCGGCTGTTGCTCAAGAGGTTGATTGGAGCTTTATGGTGCAAGATGTTACTCCTGATCAAGCTCTCATGGCTGGAAATGAAGATAGCAAGGTATATGAAAACCTCTGTACTCTAGCTTGTATTGCTAAGGTTAAACTTTATCAGGACTACAACATGGAAATCAAATCTGATATTGAGTCCTTAAACATCCGAAAATTTGATTTCAAGAGAGCAGAATCTGACTATAAACTCAAAATTGAAGAGTTAGAGAAAACTATTTCCTCTTTAAAACATGAACACACAAACTATAGGCCTCAAATAAAGGATTTGATTTCTAAGTTGATTGAGGCTTAAGCCCAGCTAGTAATAGTTGAGGCTAAAGCAAAGAAGTATGCTATTAAAGAGCATAACTTCAACACCATCATTGCATCATCCTCCCACTCAAAGGTGTGTTATCAAAACAAAAGTGGGTTGGGAACCAATGAAATTGCTCCACCACATTCTTATGTGTCTATTAGACAGCCAAGATGTGGTACTCATGAGCAAGAGGTTCTAACTGCTGTTCCATTACCCAATGAGCAAACGAGTGATGCAACTATGATGACCCCCACAGGGAAGGATAAGGTAGAAAACCTCATTCCCATCGCTGATGTCCTACCCCTAACCACCAAAGATAGAAAGAACAAAATCAAGTCAGTAAAGAAAACTGCCAAGAAGGTGACTAAGTCTAGGATAAAGATAGGTCCCAGGCAAAAGGGTGTATTCATTTCAGTGGATTCCAAGTGGTTGGAAACTCTGACTCAGGAAAGGAATGTAGTACCAGCATTCCTGTCCAACTAAAGGATCAGAAGTTAAAAGGGAAAGCTGTTGAAGAAAAGGAGTGCAAGAACCAACAACTATCATGCCCCATCAAGAGTAACATTGAGTGCATAATTTGTGGTCTGCATAACCACATGGCTAAAGATTGTTACTACAATCCTGCAAGCACACATTATGCAACTAATGTTAAGAGACTGAGTTTAGGAAATCATACTACCTTGTGATAGTTGATAATTTTGGTCCCACAAGATGAAACGGCTAAAACTTTAAAATCTTTTATTCTTAAAATTGAAAATCAAAAGGATCACACGGAAAAAATCATTAGAAGTGATCAAGAGACTGAGTTTAAGAATCAAGTTCTTGACTCATTCTGTAACTCAAAAGGAATTACCAGACAATATAGTGCTCCTAGAACTCCTCAATAAAATGGTGTTGTTAAGAGGAGGAACAGGACACTTATTGAGGCTGCAAGAACAATGTTAGCTGATTCAAAACTGCCTCTAACATTCTGGGCAGAGGCAGTCAGCACTACATGCTATGTGCAAAACAAAGTTCTCATTGTTAAGCCTCATGGGAAGACCCCTTATGAGCTATGGAACAAGAGGCCACCGTTCATTGGCTTTCTTAGGTCCTTTGGCAGCAGGTGTACTGTTTAAGACCTAAACCTATTTCCAGTTCTTATTGTTAAGCCTCAAAGTGACCCATATGAAGATCAACTGTTTGAGTTACCCAGACCTATTTCCAGTTCTCCAAGAAGAAATGAAGAACAAGCTCCTACTGATGAAAGTCCTGAAAGCATGAGCATCTCAGGAAACAAAGGAGCTTAAAAAAATTGTCAGTTCACTGATCCTCATAACCCAGAGGTTGACAATTCAAGCACTCAACACCAAGCTGATGAAGACAGTGACATGGAGGAACATGCAACTGTTGATGCTGCTTCGCAACATACTACCATTGATGATGTCACTCATTCAATCAGTCAGTCCTCATTGAATGAATGTGAGACATCAGCTGGAGAAGCTGTCCAAAGTTCTGAGCAAAACTTCTCAAACTTAGACCTATCTATGCAATTAAATGTAATTCCTAGGCTCAGGATACACAACACTCATCCAGCTAAAAACATCATTAGGGATGTATCAGAAGGTGTGAGAACAAGAAATCAGACCCACAATGGGAATTTATGCTTGTACTCATTCTTTTTCTCTCAATGGGAACCAAAAAAGGTGGAAGAAGCCCTCAAGGACAATAATTTGATTGAAGCTATGCAAGAGGAATTACTTAAATTCAAGAAGCAAAAGGTATGGAACCTGTGTCCTTTGCCACCTGGCCAAGTCCCTATTGGCACCAAGTGGGTGTTCAGAAACAAAAGAGATGATAGAGGTTTGATCATCAAGAATAAAGCAAGACTTGTTGTTCAAGGATACACATAGGAAAAGGCATAGATTACACTGATGTCTTTGCACCTGTTGCAAGACTTGAAGCTGTGCGAATCTTCCTTGCTTTTGCAGCATCCAAGAACTTCACAGTCTATCAACTTGATGTCAAATGTGCATTTTTGTATTGGAATATAGATAGAGAAGTCTATGTGAGTCAGCCAACTGGATTTGAAGACCCGCAGCATCCCAACTATGTGTGCAAACTAGATAAAGCACTTTATGGACTGCATCAAGCACCTAGGCTATGGTATGAGACTCTGTCTCAGTTTCTCCTCAAAAATAGCTACACCAGAGGCACCATAGACAAGACATTGTTCATAAAGAAATCTGGGAAGGATATGCTTCTTGTTCAAGTCTATGTCGATGACATCATTCCTCAAATGACCAAATGTGCAAAGACTTTGAAAGCATCATGAGAAAGAAATTTGAGATGAGCTCCATGGGAAAGATGGATTTCTTTCTTGGAATTCAAGTGAAGCAGATGGAAGAAGGGTTCTTTATCAACCAGTCTAAGTATGTCAAGGACATCTTAGAAAGATTTAAGATGAAAGATTGTAAGATAGCCAAGACACCTGTACCCAGAAATCACAATCTAAGTCCTGATTCCGAGGGGGAGGATACTGATCAGCATCAGTACAGAGCAATTATTGGATCTCTGATGTATCTCACAGCTAGTAGACCTGATATCATGTTTACAACTTGCATCTGTGCAAGATATCAAGCTGCTCCCAAGGTGTCTCACCTAATTTCCGTCAAAAGGATTCTTAGATACCTCAAAGGAGCTCCCAAACTGGATCTCTGGTATCCTAAGAATAAGATTTCAATCTCTATGGGTACTCTGACAGTGATTATGGTGGCTGCATCATTAACAAGATATCCACATCACGAGGATGTCAATTTCTTGGTGGAAGGATTATTTCCTGGAAATGCAAAAAGCAATCATGTGTCTCTACATCAACTGCTAAAGCTGAATACATTGCTGCTGCGAGCTGCTGTGCTCAACTGCTATGGATTCGAAATCAGATGTTAGACTATGGGTTTAACTTCATGAATACTATCCACATAGACAGCACAAGTACTATTTCCATTATAGAAAATCCATTCAAGCACTCCAAGACAAAGCACATTGACATCAGGTATCATTTCATTCGAGATATTCATGAGAAACACTTGATTAAACTAGTAAAAGTTAATTCAAATGAACAATATGCTAACTTGTTCACCAAAGTCTTTGATGAACAAAGATTTAAATACTTAATCACAGCTATTGGGCATTGACTAGTTTATTTCTTTTGAAAACCTTTTTAAAATATGTCTTGTTTATGTTGTCTATTTACAATCTAAGCCCTGTTACTAAAGTTTTTCTTCTAAGTGGAAATTCTTCCAAAAAGAAATTTGCCCTCGGAAGAGATCTTTATATCTTCTGAAGGTAAATTCCTTCACTTTAGTACTCTCTTCCGAAGAGTTTTTACCATCGGAAGAAAACTTGATCATAGATCAAATTTATTTCTGAAGATTATTAACTTCTTCTCGGAAAAAGTCTTTTTCTCTCGGAAGCAACTTTCCCTTAGGAAGAAAACTTTTACTATGTAACAGAAACCTTTGGGCTCTACTATGTAAAGATGAAGATCTTTTAAGAATATTTCAAATTATCTACCTCGCCACCGTACTCAAGTACACACCGACACTGTCTTTTCACCTTATCGGTATGGTCTTTTAAAACTTCCGACTCTCTTTCTTTACCTTTTTTTACCACCACTGAAACCTAATACTCACATTATCATCTTCACTCTCTCTCAAATTCCTTCAATCAAACAATACTTTCTTACAATGGCTCTCATTCCTCAACACAACCAAGTCGCCATCCTTGATTCCTCTAAGGATGCTGACTTTGCCCCCATCATCAATTTTCTATTCCACTCCACATACTTTACCGCCCTCACTATAAACCCCACCATATACTCTAATCACATGACCGAATTTCGAGCAAACGATCATTGTGAAACTCTAAATGATGAAAGGGTCATCAGGTCGAGAATCAGCAGACAAGAGATCATCATTTCTGAATCTACCATCAGGGAGCATCTGGAGCTTCATGATGAAGGCGCCCCTACTGAATTCCCCAAATCTAAGTTAGCAAACACATACACTCAGATAGGATATGGTGGTGATGTGCACAAGTCCACTGTTTACAATTTTAATTTCTCTTACAACTGGAAATTCTTGTTGCACATCATTCTACACTACCTATCCAACAAATCAGGGGTTGGGATCAAATCCCATATGATCTGGGCTGCCTAGCCCATGGAATGGAAAAAGGCATCCGCTTCAACTATTCAAGGTTTATGCTGAACAATCTGCGAGGAAATCTTACTCGGAATTTATTTTTCATGTATCCCCGTTTATTCAACATATCATAAACTGTGAGCTAGACCAGAATAGTTTACAACATGTAGACACTCTAATGGTCCCTCACATGAGGCCAGGCATCTTCAAGACCTTGAAGAAGGTGTCCACCAATTTCATAGGTAGATTCACTGATCTTCTCCCAGATATGCTTGAGCCAACGGCTCCTGGTGACATCCCTGCAAGCCCAGTAGGTGATGAACCCACACCAGACCTCCCCACTAAATGCCAACTACTTCTTCCCACCCAATAAAGGTTACATACACTAGACTCCCTAAGGAAACCCCTGATCAATCTACTCTGATTGATCAGGTCCCCTCTATTCACACTAAAAAGGCTCGAGTGTAACTCAGGGCTCCCACTCAGCCAAAGGTCCTACCATCCTCCATCATCGACCTCAATATCAATGTTGAGTCTCCTTAGTCTTAACCTGATGAGCCCAAAACCCAAGCCGTTAGCCTTCAGGGTGGGTCCCAACACTCCCCTGAGCAACCAAAAAGGGACAGCCACATCATTGGCACAACTGCTATTGTAGAAGAGCCATTAGGTGCTGACTAAGGTCCCGAGTCATTAGAATTAACCTCTCTATCCTTCACTGACCTTTTAATCCAACCTAATAAGGATATCATGTTCCTTTAAGGCCATGATGTTGATCTACAATACCTCTCTTAATATCAACTGAGCCCAAGGGAACCTCTGATATCTAGCCAACATCAGTTAAGCCAAACTGAGGTGAGTCCAACAGGTGTGGAGGTGACTCATGTAGACTCAGCCGCCACTACTAAGAGTGTCTAACTGGCCTCTCAGGAAAGTGGTGACATTAGTGAGACTGAGTCTACGGAAACCTTTCCAATTGATGTTTCTGAAAAGGACATCAGTAGGGAAGGGTATCCAGGGCGCCGAGAAACCATTACTAGTGGTGATGATGAACATGCCAGGCATGTTATCTCATCTCCCTATGATTCTTCAAAAGAAGATGAGGGTAGTCTGCAACTCACTATCAAAGACCTGGTTTCTAAATTCTCAAACCTTGAATTAAAGGTTAAGACTTTAGAGGATAGGTCTGCTACTCAACAACTTGAGATTGAACGTCTCAAGGCTAAGGTAGCTGAGACATAGATTAAGAAGTCTGTCAGGCACGTACCTATCCAGGTTTCTTTAAGTTCTTCCTCCAGCTCATCTACTTCTCAAGATGATGCTACCAAAAAGGGGGAGAATGTACAGAAACAACATCATGTGGAACCCACTTATACCATAACAACAACTTCTCCTGATGCCTTATCTATCTTTTACCCCCAACAGCATCACCCTACAACAGTCTTCCCTCAACTAGCTCCCATTACCTTTCAAGTGGACCAAAGGATGCTCATAGATCTTAATAGGTTTCTAACCAAATTTCTATTGAGCTCCTCCATTGAACAGCCCTCCCCTGATCTAGCTATTGCCTACTTTGGAGCTGAAGAGCTTCAAAGGCTGAATGCACCACCTACCTCTAAAGAGGAAGTTGGTCAACTTAAGGTCTCTACTGAACCTAAGATTAACTTCAAAGGGAATGTACAGACTGATGGCCCAGCAACTGATTTGGATGGGACAGGTGATGTAGTTCCAGTTACTTCCGAGGCAGAAATCCAAGCTGCTGAAGGAATAATTGGACTATCTTCATTGTCTAGTGATCTGTTCATCACAGAGGCAATCCTTGAACTAGCCTTTGAGATTAACAGTGAGGACTTCCTTACAACCCCTCTCTTAAAAGAACCACTACTTCAAACACCCTCACTCCAACCTGAATCTTCTGAACCTGAGTTTCCAAAGGCTGAATCTTCCTCTGATCCTAAGGGGAAGAGAAAGCTTACTGTTAAGGAGCTACTAGAGGAGGAAAGATTGGAGAAGCTAAAGAAGAAAGGCAGACTTGATACTGGAAAGTTGTTGGCTGCAAGTAGCAAAGCAGCAGCAACCACCCAAGAAAGTCTCAACAATCAAAGGAGGGTGGAAATCATTGATAGGCTCATCAGCCTAGGAGCAGCCAATGAAGAAACTCTTCTATTCCCAACTGATGAGCTTGTGAAACTAGAAAAGGCAACCTTGCTACACAAAGAAGAAGGAAGAAGCTATAGAAAGGGAGAGGAAGGAGAGAATAGCCTTTCTTTGCAACAGAGGCTATTCTCAAGACGAGCTAGCACCTTACAAAAACGACATGATCTTGTTTCTTTTTCACAGAGAGCAAGATCTAATCAACAAGGAGAGGAAGAAGGCTACCAGGGAGAAGCTTAAAGAGAAAAGAAAGAAAGAGGTAGAGGGAGAACTTGCGGCTGCCAAAAAGGAGGGAGATAAGGATTAGATGGAATCCTATTTCCGAGCTCACGGCTTCTCTAGCAGGCAAGTGGGTCCCATTCGCTTAGAAAGAAGGCAGGAGATTGCTCAAACTCCTAGTATGGCACCCAAACCAATACCCAAACCACTACCTAAAACACAACCTACACCTTCTCCTTTCCCCATCAAAACAAAACTTTTCACCATTGAACCTTCACCATCAACCTTACCTACACCCTCACCTACTGCTTCCCACCAACCACCACCACCACCCATCCTACGACCCAAAACGCAACCAAGAACCCACTCAAAAACCAAACCATCCTCTGATCCATCAAAACCCCTGACGTTGGAAGAATTCAAGGAGATAAAGAAGAAGCTCACAAATTGCACAACACTGAGCGACATCTCTTGTGAGGAAGAGTCCATCCAGCTGACTTTCATTGATGGCTCTTCCAGTTCCCTCACAAGAGATGCATTCCTTGATCTTCCTAGAGGAACACTGGACCAAGCACTACAACTTCTTGCAACAAATTCAGATACTCTTAATGAAGTCGAGAAAAAGTTAAGAAGGATACTGGTGACTCTGCTGGACACTAGGAAAGGGGAAAAACTGCCAACAAAACCCTTCAATCCTAGAAAGCAATTTGTCCAGTGGAGGTTCGATGAAGATTCCCATAGCTTTGCTATGGAAAGGGAGAATGGTGAAGTTACCAGGGCTGACACTTCATCTCTGCTACATTCCAGTAGATTTGACATTGCTGAGTTAACATAGAAGCCATTCTCCAATCCCTCCAACTCTGAGATAGCTGCTCACATCAAAAATCATTTAAGCACCCTTCATCTAGCCGAGCTCACAAAGAAGGCCAAGATTGAAGATGAGTTGAAAAGGAGAGCACAAGATGCAGAGAAAGGCACAAGCACAAAAGGGAAGACCTTTCTTTAGATGGTTGAGGGCTCCACTTTAGTTCCTATAGTTAGATGGGAATATGACTACCATTCCCATCAACTAACTCTCTTCAGAGGGATGCAGCAAAGAGTACACATCATTCAAAGCTACCGACTAGATTTATTATCTATGAATGACCTGTACAAACTCCTCACCACTACATAAGGGAAGAACAAAGAGACAAATAAATATCTACTTTCCCTGGTATTGAACACCTTAAGGAATAGGAGGAAGTGAAGTTTTTGTAGCATCAGCCTAGGGGGAGTTTGTTGGATCATATGAGGCTGGTGCAACCAAAAAAACACTTAGAACAATTTTTCGTACAAGTTGAAGAAGTCTTCCGAAGACAAAACTACTCTTCCGCAGCTATGTCAAAGATCTTCCGAAGCATTATGTCTGAAGAGCTTCCGGAGGAAAACTAAGTCTTCCGAGACTAAGTAGTTTTCCTTTCAAAGTATATGAAGAACTTCCGAAGGATAGAACAAAGTCTTCTGAGACCAAGCAGTTCTCCTTCCGAAGCATTCACACTTAAAATCCAAGACAAAGTCTTACGAAGAATAAAGTCATAAAGACCTGTAGAAGACTCGAAAGAAGTTGTTTCTTCCGAAGTATAAATGGCCTCAGAAGAACTTATTCTTCTGAAGCCATTTAGCTTCGGAAGAATCAACTATGAACCAGTGGATATAAGTATGGTCTGTCTGACAGCTCTGATACATTGCATGGTGCTTTTCCTAACCCATGTAGTTGACCATACTTTAATCCACTGTTAACCTTTTCAATTTAGTACAGATGCCATCTTTAGTTGGTGACAAAAGGTAAGTCATGGACCTGTCATGACTATCTTATCTAGGATATTATTTTATCTTAGATACTTTACTTCTAGCAATGTAGTATTTGTCTAGTTGTAGATTCCAGCTGGTTTTCAGAGTATAACCGGCTGTAGATAGTAGTATATATAGTTTCTCATTGTAACTTAAGTAGACATGAGCTTAAGAATCTTGTAATACTGAGTTGAGAAGTAATATATACAAGTATCTTGAAAACAGTTCTCTTGTTCATTAACTTCGTATATTATTCAACCTTAGTTTGAAATTCTGTGTTTCATCGATTAAGTGAGACTTAGTGAGTTTTGTGTTGAGAGTTAAAACCGATCTTGTGCAGGGTCTTTAAAATTATTTTATTATTTTTTTTGGCAAATAATTGGGCGGGGTTACGCGCGGGACCTGAAAACCCTAAGGCGAAGACATGTCGTCGCCAGAGGCGTCGCCAGAGGGTGCATTATTATTTTATTGTTGTTTTTGTTATTATTATTATTATTATTACTACTACTACTACTGTTATCATTATTATTATCATTATTATTATTATTATTATTATTATTATTATTATTATTATTATTATTTATTATATTATATTATTATTATTTATTATTATATATTATTATTATTATTATTATTATATTATTATTATTATTATTATTATTATTATTATTATTATATTATTATTATTATTATTATTATTTTATTATTATTATTATTATTATTATTATTATTATTATTATTATTATTATTATTATTATTATTATTATTATTATTATTATAGTATTGTCATTATTATTATTTTTATACCTATTTATCCATTAGTTTTATACATGACTTCAAGCAAAACATGATCAATGAGTTTAAAATGACCTATATAGAAAACTTACGAAACATCCTTCGACTAGATGTGATACAAAGATCAGACAGAATGTGTCTAAAGCAAAGCATTCTAAGATTTACCAAGTTTGGGATGGCATCATGCGCAGCTGCTATAAGTATAACACTAATGAATACCAACAAGTTTTAAACAGATGATGGTGGGGCTCTAGCTGAGACATATAAATTTAGAAGTCTGTTAAAGAGACTTATAGATTTAACACACACACGACCAACGCATTTTCATTAAGTATGGTGTCATGTTTTATGCTAAAACCGCCATTGTTTCATCTTGAAATTGCAAAGAAGATTCTGAGATATACTACAGGTACTATTGGACATGGTTTTTTGTACAGCAGAATAAACAAGAACACTACAAACAGTGATTAAACACCTAAGTATTACAACATACAATGATTAAACACCATTGATCATAATTGAATCATTAGTAACATTTAATGTATGTAATCTACGTTAATCATCATAATCAAACAAATTTGACATTGTTTAACACTCATTGATGATGATTAAGAACAAAAAAACTTAACTTATAGTTAATAAGTATAGTTTTTCCGTAATTTACTATCAACGCATTTTATTCAACACCGATCACTAGAATAGGATGATAGTTAACCTAAACGTGTATAATTGACACCCAAATACCACAATTGAACATATTTGACTCTAATTTTACACTATATGTTTATAATTATAATTAATAAATACCATATCTATTATAATATAATTGTTACTTATAATAATTATAATAATTATAGTTAATAATAATAATAAAATTCATAATAACACCAAAATAATAAAAATAATAATATTAATAATACAACCTATGGTGAAGACATGTCGTCGCCATAGTGTTTTCATAAACGCGAGAACTTTTCCCTCCTAAGAAAAAAAAAATAATAATAATACAGACCTATGTCGTCGCCATAAGGTAGATAAAAAAATAAAAAAATCAATAATTGTAAAAGTAAATCTATGGCTACTACCGTTACCAACGACAAAACGGCGTCGCCATAGAGTTGACCTACGACGACTATCTGTCGTCGTTATAGGCCTTTTATAGCCAAAAGTTCTTGGGACTCTATGGTGACGACTTGTCGTCGCTATAAGTCGGCTATAACGACAACAATTTGTCATGGCCATAGGTCTTGTCTCCATAAGCTGTTTTCTTGTAGTGGTTACGTAATTGTAAAAACAAATATTAGGATTCATGAAAGTAAATTTAAGAAAAGAAGTAATGGTATAAATATTCGGCTCAAATCAGTTGTAAATAAAGTTTATGCTAAAACATAATGTATTTAATAGATCTAAAATCCAAACTTGCCAATAAATTATTAAATATATATTTTTTTAAGAAAATCTAAGAAAGAAAATATTAAAAGATATATATTATGTGGGTGCTTAAAGCTCCAAGACATATACAATTTATATGAATAAAAAATAATGCATAATATGTATGAGAGCACGTCATAGTAATGCTTAAGAAAAATAGAGTGCTTGAGAAAAACAACTCCACCACTCTCGAATTCGGGTGGCCGGAAGAAACAAAAAGCTTTAAACGACTAGTCTAAATTCCACTTTCTTTCATCAATTGATTATATATATATATATATATATATATATATATATATATATATATATATATATATATATATATATATATATATATATATATATATATATATGAAGGGATGTTGCACTAAAAAATATATTTTCCAAAAAACGCTAAGAAATGATCTTATTCCTAAAAACGCTAAAAATATATATTTTCCTAAAAACGCTAAAAAATATATATATATGTAACCACTTTTGTTGACTTTTTTGAGTTTCCCTCAAAAATTTTAAACATTTATAACTTTTTCCAACTAGATTATTTTTTAAAATAAACTGCACCATAAAATCAAGCATTTTTTTCTCTTTAAATTAAGTATAGTCTTGCTATATATTAAATAATAATAATAATAATAAACGATGCGAAATTGTACTATATTTTAGTGTTTTTGTGATGTATTTCGTCAAAACAACACAGTTTGTGCCGTTTTGCGTCAAACAACATCGTTTTGAGCTGCTTTGCGTCAAACAACACATTTTTGTGCTGATTTGCGTCAAACAACACAGTTTTGTGCTGTTTTGCATGTTTTATGTTGTCTTGCGTCAAAACAAGAAAATATCATGTGTTGTTTCTATGATATATTTCATCAAAACAACAAAGTTTTGTGCTGCTTTGCGTCAAACAATATCGTTTTGCGCTGCTTTGCGTTAAACAACATATTTTTGTGCTGTTTTGTGTCAAACAACACAGTTTTGTGCTATTTTGCATGTTCTATGTTGTCTTGCGTCAAAACAAGAAAATATCATGGGTTGTTTCTATGATATATTATGTCAAAACAACAAACAACACAGAAACAACACTTTCTTATTGTTTTAACGTCCTGTACTATTTTGCGTGAATATAACACGTTTTGTGGTGTTTTGCGTTAGAACAACAATCTATGTGTTGTTTTTTACTTAAACAATCTATGTGACAAACCGAGCGTGATAAAACGAATGACATTTGAGTATCATTGATATTGATGTCATCCACCATCATTATTCATTACATCTGATTACCTTTATCATTGACTACCGAATCATTGTCTTAAAACACCATCGATTAACACCTACCGCTAAAGTTAACACCTCTAATCACTAATTAGTTGTTGCATGCAATTATGGAGTTTAAGACGAAGAGAGATTCTAGGGTTTGATTATATTTTTATATTAATTGTTGATAGGGTTTTAGGCTGAAGAGAGTGCGTAAAAAAATGTGCTACATTCTTAAAAGAAGAAAGGAAATTGTATTAAATTGTTAGTAGACCAAAATACCCCTTAACCCTATTTTCTAGCCTTGCCATATGTCACCACCTCATTTCTTCTTACACTTCTTAGGAAAATATTATTTGTTATTTGAACTTCCTCCTATATATTTGTATATATATAGGATGGTTCCGATATAAACCTAGTGCTATCTAAAAACAGTGAGAACAAATTTTGATCGTTGATTTATTGATCATGTGGCTATAATTGATTGCACATCATCACTTAACAAATATATTAATATTTAATGAGATATAAGGGTAATTTAGTAATTAATGCTATTTAGTTATAAAAAAATTCTCCACCTTGTTAGTTTTCAAAAAAGGAAAGAATCTTTCACTTTTGACTTTTTCAATAAATACTAATTCCACCATGTTTTTAAAACAAAATAACTTTATATACTTTTGATTTTGTTTTTAAAAAAATTATACCATAAAATCAAGTATTTTTTCCCTTTAATATGCATATAAAATTGCTATATCTTTTTAAAATGATAATAACATTTTTTAACAGTTTCAAAAGTAGCGGTTAATAAACACATATGGTGCTACTTTTGTAAAAGTTTACAAAAGTAGCGGGTAATAATAACAATTTTTAACAGTTTCAAAACAAACACTTAAAAGAAGAGTATTAAAAATAGCACTGCAATGGCCAATGCAACAGTATAATTTTTTTAAAAGTAACACTTAATAAATTTACATTGTGCTACTTGCATATAAGTAACACTTAATATAAATAAAACTTCATAATATCAAAACGTCACTTAGTAACATCAAATAAACACTTAACAGAAGAAAAATAGTACTTCAATATATTTCTTTTAAACAACATTGTTCTAACAATAAAAAACATCAAAATTTACCTAAAATCAACATATATAGCTAAAAAGTACATTAATCTTAAATAACACATACACATAAAATAGCACGGTCGAACAACAAGATGTGATCGCAACAACAGTTTGAATGTAAATGCATATGAAGATGAATTAATGAATGAATATAAAATTGTAATTTGTGATGATTAACTATGTTTGAATTAGAAAATTAATTTTGTAGTTATTTGAATTGCATGAAATAAGAAGTTAACAAAACAAACTTAAAAAGCTATCAAAAAATTACCCCTCCTTCCTACTAAGCAAACAGTCCATATGACGAAATAATATAGGTTCTCACAAAAATAATGGGTTTGTGTATGATCCCACTCTTATATATATTTATATAAGGCAAGGATTCATTGTTAACCCTCTTTAAATGATATAACCGATTAACCTCATCCTATTAATTTAGGGCCCACATGAAATCATGATCTAATGGTGTAGGTTTTTTTGATATTTTTTATTCATATTGTTTGTTTGGATATCAAGAAAAAGAGTATAAGAGTACTTTTGCAATCTCATTTACTTTTACCCACCCATCATGTTGTTTAGGTCACATTAATGTTTTAAAATCAAAAATTACTTTTTGTTGACTTTAAGTCTTATCTAGATCTAATATTTATTTTAATGAATTTTTATAATTTATCTGCTTCTTTATTTCAAAATAAATCATACTTACTTCTGTAACTTTTATTAAAATCACAAAATATTACACTGGTGTTAATTTACACCCCTATAAAAAATTGATAGTTATGTAAATATAATGATATTTACATTAATGTAGGAGGTATTACATTTGTTGGAAGTGTTATATTTTTACAAAAAATATTAAATACATGTTGTAAGTGATATTTACATTAGCGTATGAGATTTATATTGATGTAACGTTACTAACATTATGTAAGTATACTCACTAGTTACATTGATGTAAGTAATATTTACACTAGTGTTAGAACTGCAACTTTTTTAAAATACTATCTACACTAGTGTACTCTCTGCTGATACTACTCTCACTATTAAGGTTATACTAATCGACATGTTTTAATAAATGAAGTTTCCCCCTATTTTAATCCACACGAATGCGTTTGCTTTTTTCTCTACATTAACTTTCATCACGTGCACTAAATAATTTTTGATAATTTTGTCAATTTGGGCTTTTCATATGAACCATATTCAAATAATCATAATTATTTGAATTGTTTTGATCCTGCAAGTTTGCCTCAAAAACCAAATAAAAAAGAAAAAAAGAAAAATTACATATAGTAAAAACCCAAAAAAACACCATGTTATATCACAACTTATCACAAGATTCACCCAAACATATGAATATTGAAACTAATTCAATTAATCGTAGATCACACCTACACCAAAATCATACGAAAAACACAAAAAAATATTTAAAATCATACATGTCACACCTTTTCAATCTATATTACATAGCTTACACCTCAAAGCCTTAATTTTAAATCTTCCAGCGCCAAGAGCATAAATCTGAACATCTCTTTTGCTTCATCATTAATCAGATTCCCATTATCATCAAATTTCTATGGATCTTCAAAAGTATTAAGCAAAGACTCTGGTTTATTAACAAAATGCAGATCCACCCAAATGTTGCTTTCCTGGAGACTATAGGGCAAAAATCCAACACAATAATCATCATCGAACATGTTGCCAACACCCATTTACACCCCCACCCATATGCTTAGATATAAAGATGATGGATATGAAAATGACAAATAAGAAGATGCAAATGAAGAAGTTGAGAATGAAGACGATAATGGATATGATAATATAAAAAATTTGAAGTAAGAAAATAAGTGGGTGATTTTTAGATTGATGGAGATGTCTAGAAGATACAAAAGTTGATGTGTACTTTACTTTAGTCAGAAAGTCAAAATAGGAGAAATGGCAAAAGTGCCCCTGCTGGTTCAAGATAGGGGTAGTGATGTGGCACATTCACATTGGGTAGAATGGGTTAATGAGTTAAGAAATTTAGAGTGGGTTAACAAATGATGCATGTCCTATATATATGTATATATGTATATATACATATAAATATACATATATATATACATACACACACACACACACACACACATATATATATATATATATATATATATATATATATATATATGAACATGATCTTTTCAGAACTCATAAATATTTTAAGAACTACAGGACTCATCTAAGCATTTGGATCATTTGATCAATGGTTTAAAATAATTATAGCATTTGTGTAATTAAATAAAAGAGTGTGGATAATAATTAAAAATGAGAAGGGTATTATGGACACTAAAATTGTTATCTCTCTTATTAATATCTCCTATAATCTCTCTACACTTCTAAATCAAATTCATCCATATTAGGGTTTCACACATCTCAAGTGGAGGCGTAATAAACACTTTATCATCTTTTATGAAAGAAAACTTTTTGTATCAATTTGATTTTCATGTTCAACATGCTATGCTTCTTGCCATCATCTTGCTATCACTTCTCGAAAGAATAAAGCCAGGTATCTTTCATGACTTTTAATATCTTTCTCATGGTTTAATATCTAGTTGTTGTCCTTGATTATTGTAATTGATTTAATTTGTTCTATTTTATCAACTAAATCTGTAATCATTTGATTTTATTTAAAATCTAATTTCAATTGTTATGCAAAGATTAAGACTCTTATGTTTCTTTTAATTTGTGTGGGAAGGATACAAATGGTTCACAATGTATTATATCAAGTTTATTGAAGGATTTTGAAACTATTTCAAGAGTTTATGGTCAACAAACAAATTCCAATTTTATATCATTTATATTGATATAAAGTATTAATTGTTGTTCCTATTAATATCATAAGTAACTGCGTATATGGAGACCACATATGTGATTTTTCATTAAGGTCGAAGTTATGAGAATTATTTTACCATCATGAAACTCTAACTCACTAACTTTAAAATAAATACAAATACACATTATGGTATACTGTTGTCACATCCCAGCGGAAGCATGAGATGCTTGGGTGTGACTTTTGGCTCATAACACATTGATTACAAAGACATACATTCAAAGTAGTTAAATAAACCAAACTTTCATTAGTCATATATATATATGCACACACACATATACACACACACACACACACACACACCCACACACACACATATATATATATATATATATATATATATATATATATATATATATATATATATATATATATATTGTTGGATTACATCATATTACAAAATTTGTCTCACATGAGACTATTACACTAGTTCTTATCACCCATCAACAAAAGATTCAATATTTCCCAATTAATAATAGATGTGAACATCCACAAAGAGGCTAAAATCCATCAAATCTAATGTCAGCCAAACGCACAGCTACCCTACGTACTCATGCCATTCATTGAACAAATTGAACGTGTAAACAAAATTATAAAACATGATGTTCTCCTGAAAAAGCATACTCAAAACAGTCAACAAAAAGTTAGTAAGAACATAGAGTTAATAAATTAACAAAATTTTCTTACTGATGCAACATAAACAAGACCACAACCAAACCTACTTACATGCCAAATTATTCATAACTGTCACATATAAATCACAGAATCAAATAATATAACATCACGACACTTATTCGACAGTCTTCACTGTGTCCAGTCGGTGCAGGAAACATGTTCCTAAGTAGCGCTACCTACATTATTTGACGGTTCCTTATGCGAATTAATGGTTGTGACTTACGACAATTAATGAAAGTATCTTATCAAAATTCTTATTCACGTTAGCCTTAACAGTAAAATGCATAGTATGTTTTTTCCTCCAAAAATTATAAATAAAAAGGGGCTATGTTACTCACCTTAGTTTCAGCAACTGATCAGATATTTCCTAGAAAACAATTATCTCTTAGAACAATTTCTTATTCTAAGAATCAAAAATATCCTTAATTTAGACTTAATTTTTGAAAAAGTAGTTAAAAATCTCCAAAATTTATAACAATTTACAAGCAACAACAACTTCATACAAAGATTATCAGATAAAATTTTTAGTTCATACATCCTTATTGGTCTTTTTCTGCAATTTTTACAATATTTCAAATTAATACTAGAAATAGCTATTTATCTCTAAAAATTCTAAAAATCATACAGAATATTCTACACAGTATGTCACATTTTATGAAAAATTTTCATGATTTATGTACTGTTTTACTTTTATTTTTGATTTTTCTTCTTATTAATAGTTCTAAAATATAAAACTTAATCATATTAAGGAATTAATTATGAATTTTATTCTGTAACTTCAGTATATTATAGAGATCATTATATAATTTTTCTAGATTTTTATTCCCAAAATCACAGTTAATTTGAGTATTCAACTTAGTATAGCCTAGTTAATCATGTAATAATCAATTAGTTTAACATCTTTAAACCCTTTATTTAAATCTTTTGTTTTTATTAACACCTTTGAAACTTTCTTAGTTACTGATTTTGGTTGGAAATTAAAGTTTTTATAAAATTTGTAATTAGTTTTTGATGATATATAAGGGTTCAATTGTATGTTGTATACTTACATAATTTTCATAAACTTTTTAGTTGTAGAGTTTCATAATTCTAACCTTGATTGTAATTTTGAAAGAAAGGTGAAAAGGACGGTTGATGAAGACTTCAATCTCCTTGGGTTCAAATCCTGAAGGAAAGTGTTCTTGAACTTGGATAATTCCTCAAAGGATGTTGATGATGATTCGTTAGTGTTAAAACAACCTAGAGAAAGAGGGGATGTAGGAGGTGAGAAGGTTATTTTTGGTTTGTGATGGTTGTCGAGAGAAGTAGAGAGAAGTGGGTTATAGTGGTGGTGCACTAAGGTGATGGTGGTGTTGATAAGTTCGGTCGAAGTATAAGGGGTGTGTTAGTAGCTTGTAATGATTACTTAGCCTTGATGAGGTGTATGTAGGCTCAATGTGTGTCAAGTTAGGGGTATGTGTGTTAAACTACCGAGAGGGTTGAGTGGCAATGGGGATAGGTGACATTTCCTCATGCTAATATGTTTATGTGTTTAGTTAATAAGTAGTTTCAAATAAGTATTCTAGTAATCTATTGATTTGGATTAGTTTGTGTAAACATCATAATAATCAAGTGACTAATATTAGCCTAAGTTTTTAAGTTAATTGTTATACATCTGCAGGGAACCCTTCATACATCCGCTGTGGAACCTTTATACATCCACTGTGGAACCTTACATGTTCGCTGTGGAACTTACATGTCCGCTGTGGAACTTTACACGTCCGCTGTGGAACCTTACACGTCCATTGTGGAACCTTTCACGTCTGTTGTAGGTTCTTTACACGTCCGCTGTGGACTTTTATACGTCCGCTGTGGACTTTTATACGTCCGCTGTGGACTTTTATGTGTCCGCTGTGGACTTTTGTTAAAAATTATTTTAAGTTTTGATCTTGTTCATCACTTAACAGTAGTTTTGCTTGTGTATTAGATATCTTATGGTGCACTTACATGGTCATATCCCAAATATACACATATATACGTAAATAATTATGCATGCATGCACGTTAAAGAAACATATACACATACTTATACTTGCTAAAACATAAAGATAAAAATTCTTATCAAGTAAAGTCATCTTAGCAATCCTTGATCTACTGTGTATACTATGATACTAACTTATAATAATTCCCAAAATTTTAATTTTGTCTAACCTTATTTTTAGGGTCGTCATATTCTCCCCCTGTAACAAGAATTTCGCCCCGAAGTTCATCTGTTATTACTATCTGGTGATATGGAGAGTTTGTCTTTATAATTTTTTCCTTTTCATTCAGTTTAACCTCAAATAAATGTGGATATTTTCTTTTGATTTCATCTTTCCGTTCCCATGTGAATTCAGGTCCTCCTTTTGAATTCCATTTTACCTTCACTATTAGGATCTTACTTCTCTTAAATCTTTTCACTTCCTTATCTATAATTGCCACTGGTTCTTCCACAAAATGAAGTTTCTCATATATTTTGACTTCTTTTATTGGTATCCTTAACGTCTCATCAATCAGACATTTCTTCAAGTTAGATACATGGAAAGTATTAAATAGTCCACTTAATTCCTAAGGCAGGTCTAACTTGTATGCTACAAGGCCAAATCTATCTATTATTTCAAAAGGGCCAACATACCTAGGGTTTAACTTATTTCTTTTTCCAAATTGGATAATTCCTTTTGATGCTGATACCTTTAAGTACACCTTGTCTCCTATTTGAAATTCTAAAGGCTTTCTTCTTTCATCAGCATAACTCTTTTGCCTATCACGTGCCGCCTTCAATCTGCCCTTAATTTCACTGATTTTATCAAATGTTTCCTGTATAAGTTCTAGGCCTTTAAACTATCTATCTTCCACCTCATTCCAGCACAAAGGTGACCTACACTTCCTTCCATATAAAGCTTCAAATGGAGCTGCTCCAATACTGGCATGGTAGCTATTGTTATATGAAAAATCTATTAACGGTAAGTGTATATCCCAGTTACCACCAAAATCTAACGCATAGGCTAGTAACATATCTTCTAATGTCTGGATTGTTTTCTCACTCTGTCCATCTGTCTGTGCATGGTATGCTAAACTCATATTTACCTGAGTTCCTAATGCTTTTTGTAAAGTCTGTCAGAATCTTGAAGTAAATCTACTATCTCTGTCAGATATTATTGAAATGGGTATTCCATGTCTAGACATAATTTCCTTCATATAAACCCTTGCTAATTTCTCTATTTTATAATCTTCTCTGATTGGCAAAAAATGAGCTGACTTAGTCAGTCTGTCGACTCTAACCCATATTGTGTCGTACCCACTTATGGTTCTGGGTAATTTAGTTATAAAATCCATGGTAATCTAGTCCCACTTCCACTCAAGGATTTCTGGTTGTTGTAAATATCCTAAGGGTTTCTGATATTCAGCTTTGACTCTTGAATAGATATCACACTTTTCTACAAATTTTGCAACTGATTTCTTCATACCTGGCCACCAATACTGGTTTCTCAAATCCCTGTACATCTTATTATTTCTCAGATGTACTGAATATCTTGACTTATGTGCTTCCCTTAGAATAGTTTCTCTAAGCATGTCATTGTTAGGAATCCAAATTCTTCCTCTAAATTTCAGGATTCTATCTGACGTAGCTTCTAGTTGTTCGTTCTGCCTCATCACATATGTTGATTCATCTTTTTGTTGGGTTTCTCAAATTTGACTTATCAAATCCGAGTGTAGTTCCATCCTCATAGCATGAACTCGTAATGGCTTAGTTCTTTCTTTCCTACTTAGAGCATCAGCCACTATATTTGCCTTTCCTAGGTGATACTTGATTCACAATCATAATCACTTAGTAATTCCACCCATCTTCTCTGTCTCATATTCAGCATTTTTTGATCGAATATGTGTTGCAAACTCTTATGGTCTGTATAAATTATGCACTTAGTTCCATATAGATAATGTCTCCAAATTTTAAGTGCAAATACTACTGCTCCTAATTCTAAATCATGAGTAGTATAATTCTTTTCACTTCCTCTAAGTTGTCTGGATGCATATGAAATTACCTTATCTCGTTGCATTAGAACACATCTGAAACCTTGATGTGATGCATCACAATATACTATAAAATCATCGGTACCATCTCGAAGAGCTAAAATAGGAACACTGCATAATTTATTCTTCAAAAGTTCAAATGCAACATTCTGTCTTTCTTCCTAAACATATGGCTTATCTTTCTGAGTTAATTCTGTCAGAGGTTGAGCTATTCTAGAAAAATTTTCTATAAATCTTCTGTAATAACCAGCCAATCATAAGAATTGGCGTACTTCAGTTGGTGTTTTTGGAACTTCCCACTTCTTAATTGCTTTGATCTTTGTCGGGTCAACCTGAATTCCATCTTGGTTAACCACATGTCCTAAGAATTGTACTTCTCTTTTCCAACATTCATACTTTGAGAATTTGGCATACAGTTCTTTCTTTCGAAGTAACTCCAAAGTTAGCCTTAGGTGCTTCTCATGTTCTTCCTTACTTTTAGAATAGATTAAAATGTCATCTATAAAGACTATGACTAATTTATCTAAGTAAGGTTTGCATACTCTGTTCATTAGATCCATGAATACTGCTGGATCATTAATTAACCCAAATGGCATTACAAGGAACTCATAATGACCATATCGAGTTCTGAACGCAGTCTTAGGTATATCATCATCTCGCACCCTTAACTGGTGATATCCTGATCTTAAGTCAATTTTTGAAGAGTAACTAGATCCTTGCAACTGATCAAATAGGTCATCTATCCTAGGGAGAGGATATCTATTCTTAATAGTTACTTTATTAAGCTCTCTATAATCGATGCACATCCTAAAGGTTCCGTCTTTCTTCTTTATAAATAAAACTAGAGCTCCCCAAGGTGATACACTAGGACATATAAATCCATTGTCCAATAATTCTTGGAGTTGACTTATTAAATCTTTCATTTTGGTTGGCGCCAAATGATACGGAGATTTGGCAATAGGGGCAGTCCTTGGTACTAATTCAATCTTAAATTCTACTTGACGAAGGGGTGGCAATCCTGGTAATTCATCAGGAAGTACCTCTGGGTATTCTCTAATAACAGAAACATCTTCTAAGTTCTTCTTATTTGATTTTGTATCAACTACATGGGCTAGAAATGCTAGACATTTCTTTCTCAAATATTTATGGGCTTTCTTACATAAGACTATCTTCACAGCACCTCGAGGTTTCTCACCATATATGACAATAATTTTATTATCCTTAATCACAGGAATTTTAATCATTCTTTTTCCGCAGATAATTTCACCCTGATTTTCTTAACCAATCCATACCTATAACAACATCAAAAACCTCCTAATTCAATAGGAATCAAATCTATATCAAAGCAATGATCATCTAAATTTAAGGTACAGTTACGAATAACTTCACTAGCCTCTATCATTTATCCAGCAGCTAGTTCTATCATATACCTATTTTTCAGTTTTTCAGTTTTTCAGATGCTAGTCTAAGTAAGGGTTTAAATGTATTTGAAACAAAACTTCAAGTTGCTCCCGTATCGAATAATACAGATGTGTATTGATTGTTAATAAGGAACGTACCCGTCACAACTTCTGGTTCCTGATGTGCTTCTTCAGCTTGAAATATAAATGCTCGACCATGCGCATTGTCTGGATTCCTATTCCTTAGAGTTTTCCTTTTTAGCTCCGGACATTCATTGCGAAGGTGATTCTCTTTTCCAAACTGGTAACACGCTGACTTAGGATTTGCGGGTCCCTTACATTCTCTTGATATATGTCTCTTCTTCTTGCAATTATAACAGATTACCAGCACATATTTTCCATCATGGTATCTTTTGCAAGTATTGCACCATGGTTGACCTTCTATCTATGGCCTCCTTTCCTGTGCAATTCCCATAAAGTTCCTTTCCGGATTCCTGTTTATCTTCTTATTCCAGTTTCCTCCAAATTTCCTTCCTGTGTTATTGTTGTTCCATTTCCTTTTCTCTCCTACTTTTGGAATAGCTATTGATCCATTCCTTATCATCTCATCAGTCAGACTTCCCACTAAAGCCACTGCATCATGAAAAGTCTTGGCATTGCAGATTTAACCAATCCTCTTATTTGTGGTACTAAACCCCAGATATATCTTCCTATCCTTTTTGTTTTCGGTGTCACCTGATGTGGTACCAATCTAGATAGCTCATTGTATCTATCTGTATATTCCTTATATGCATCACCCTTCATTTCTAGTGCCAAAAATTCCGCTTCCATCTTTTCTATTTCATTAAAGGGACAGTATTTTTCAACTACTAGGTTCCTAAATTCTTCCCAGCTTAATCCATTCATAGCATTTCTTCCTTTGGTTTGGATTTCCATCTTCCAACAAGACTGTGCTTCTCCTTTAAGAAATGTGAAGTGAACCTAGTCTTACAATTATCAGCATAATCGCTGATATCTAATACTGACTCCATTTCCTCTAACTAACGTAATGCTTGCACCGCTCCACCTTTTCCATCAAAGTCTCGGGGTTTACAGGACTAAAAGTATTATAAGAGCACCCTTTTCTAACTCTGTCTATAACTTCTTCCTCATAGTGTTCTAATCCATTGGCATTTCCTGGTCTATTTTCTCCAGGCGGTATACCTCCAAAGTTAAGGGTCTGTTGGAGTTGAGTTACTAACGTAGGTGTTGTAGCTTCCAATTGTTGAGTCACTATTTGAGAAATTCTTTCGTTCTTATTTGCAGTGAGATTTACTGGCGGAGCTTCTTCTCCCGACCTAGTTCTTGGTCTTTCAGCACGTGTAGTTCTTTGTACACGCTGAGTATTTTTCCTTGGCGTCATATTTCACTACATACCAATTATACTAATATCACAAAATTTTACTCGAACTATATCATAATATTTAATAGTCATAACAAAATATTTCATTATATTTTTATTCTACGTATTTAAAGTAATCACATAATAGATAGGGTTTCCTATGTTCCTAATTTTTTTCCCAAACGCAGCTCCATATTCTAGTGAAGATACTTTTGCTTCCTTTCTTCACTTCCTTGACATCTGCTTGGATCATTCGAATTTCTCGTTGTATCTTCTTAACTTTCTTAATATGGTTGGTAGTTTCCATCTGACATTCTTCCAACCTTTGCCTCTTAATTCCTCTTTCTTCAGTTTCAGAATTGTCAGGTTGAATTGTGGGTGTCATGTCAGAAGTCGTGGGAAAGGTTTTGGGTTTCTATTTTATGGATCTTTAACCATATTAGTTCAAAACTTCTTACCTCGCCGTACACTCTTCCTTGGGGTCATAATTGTATAACCTCCCATTTTTACGGGTGCCCATCGGACGAAAAACTTCTGCTTCGTATTGGTCTTAGTTTCTGGTTGGGATATTTCTATGTGGTCCTGAGGCTCTATTTCTAGTGTTATTTCTTTACGGTTGCTATGATCCGAAGGATCAGTTTCATTATAATAGCTATCAGAATTACCAGTACTCATACTGCAAAAATTCTTACAAAATTTCAATTTATACTATCACTAGTCAAATAAATTCACAAAATCTCACATTCACACATTAGTCATATACATCTCATATATGCAAATTTCATTATTGTCTAAGCATAGACATATTCACATAAAGTCATGGAAAGAAAATATATATACATGTTTTAACCATGCTGAAAAATTGCTATCATATGAGCTTATGGTTATAGTCTAGGCATTTACTAATGATACCTAATTCTCTATAACCAATGGCTCTAATACCAATCTGTCACATCCCAGCGGAAGCGTGAGATGCTTGGCTGTGACTTTTGGCTCATAACACATTGATTACAAAGACATACATTCAAAGCAGTTAAATAAACCAAACTTTCATTAGTCATATATATATATATTGTTGGATTACATCATCTTACAAAATTTGTCTCACATGAGACTAGTACACTAGTTCTTATCACCCATCAACAAAAGATTCAACATTTCCCAACTAATAATAGACGTAAACATCCACAAAGAGGCTGAAATCCATCAAATCTACTGTCAGCCAAATGCACAGCTGCCCTACATACTCTTGCCATTCATTGAACAAGTTGAACGTGTAAACGAAATTATAAAACATGTTGTTCTCTTGAAAAAGCATACTCAAAATAGTCAACAAAAAGTTGGTGAGAACATAAAGTTAATAACTTATAAAAGTTTTCTTACTGATGCAACATAAACAAGACCACAACCAAACCTACTTATATTCCAAGTGATTCATAACTGTCACATGTAAATCACAAAATCAAATAATATAGCATCACGACACTTATTTGAAAGTCTTAACTATGTCCAGTCGGTGCAGGAAACATGTTCCTAAGTAGTGCTACCTATATTATTTGACGGTTCCTTATGCGAATTAATGGTTGTGACTTACGGCAATTAATGACAGTATCTTATCAAAATTTTTATTCATGTTAGCATCAACAGTAAAATACATAGTATGTTTTTTCCCCTAAAACTTATAAATAAAAAAGGGCTATGTTACTCACCTTAGTTTCAGCAACCGATCAGATATTTCCTAGAAAACAATTATATGTTAAAACAATTTCTTATTCTAATAATAAAAAATATCCTTAATTTAGACTTAATTTTTGAAAACAGTAGTTAAAAATCTCCAAAATTTATAACATTTTACAAGCAACAGCAACTTCATACAAAGATTATCGTATATAATTTTTAGTTCATATATCCTTGTTGGTATTGTTCTGTAGTTTTTACAATATTTCGAATTAATAGAGAAATAGCTATTTATCTCTAAAAATTCTAAAAATCACAAAGAATGTTCTACACAATATGTCACATTTTATGTAAATTTTTCATGATTTATCTACTGTTTTACTGTTATTTTTTATTTTTCTTCTTATTAATAGTTCTAAAATATAAAACTTAATCATATTAAAGAATTAATTAAAAATTTTATTTTGTAACTTCAGTATATTATAGAGATCATTATATAACTTTTTCAGATTTTTATTCCAAAAATCACAATCAATTTGAGTATTCAACTTAGTATAGCCTAGTTAATCATGTAATAATCAATTAGTTTAACATCTTTAAACCCTTTATTTAAATCTTTTGTTTTTATTAACACCTTTGAAACTTTCTTAGTTACTGATTTTGGTTGGAAATTAAAGTTTTTATGAAATTTATAATTAGTTTTTGATGATATATAAGGGTTCAATTGTATGTTGTACACTTACATAATTTTCACAAACTTTTTAGTTGTAGAGTTTCATAATTCTAAGGGGTGTGTTAGTAGCTTGTAATGATTACTTAGCCTTGATGAGGTGTTAAGTAGGCTTAATGTGTGTCAAGTTAGGGGTGTGTGTGTCAAACTACCGAGAGGGTAGAGTGGCAATGGGGATAGGTGTCATTTTCTCTTGCTAATGTGTTTATGTGTTTAGTTAATGATTAGTTTCATATAAGTATTTTAGTAATCTATATATTTGGATTAGTTTGTGTAAACATCCTAATAATCAAGTGACTAATATTAGCCTAAGTTTTTAAGTTTATTGTTATACATCCACAGTGAACCCTTCATACATCCGCTGTGGAACCTTTATACATCCGCTGTGAAACCTCACATGTCCGCTGTGGAACCTTACAGGTCCGTTGTGGAACCTTACTCGTCCACTGTGGAACCTTACACGTCCGCTGTGGGTTCTTTACACGTCCACTGTGGACTGTTATACGTCCGCTGTGGACTTTTATACGTCCGCTGTGGACTTTTATACGTCCGCTGTGGACTTTTGTTGAAAATTATTTTAAGTTTTGATCTTGTTCATCACTTAACAATAGTTTTGCTTGTGTATTAGATATCTTATGGTGCACTTACATGATCATATCCCAAATATACACATGTATACGTAAATAATTATGCATGCATGCACGTTAAAGAAACATATACACATACTTATACATGGTAAAACATATAAAACAATTCTTATCAAATAAAGTCATCTTAGCAATTCTTCATCTACTGTGTATACTATGATACTAATTTATAATAATTCCTAAAATTTTAATTTGACTAACCTTATTTTTAGGGTCATCACAACTGTGTAAAGAGGATTTACATATGTCTTACTTCTACCATTAGAAGGTATATTTCGTTTGTATTATACATGTAAATGATATTTGACCTTTAGATTTTGTTGTCGTTTTTCATTGACAGTAACAAATTTGATCCAATTAGGTTGATTTCATTTAGATTCTAATGTGTTTTCTTCATTATTTCTTATTTATCAATAACTATATGAAACTTATTATAGTTAATGGTAGTATGAAACCCATTATTTATTTTGTTTTGGGTATAATATTTATATTAATATTTCCACTAAACTTTACTTTTGGTTTACCTATGTATTGACTTTCTAGTAATTATATTTCTATATACAGTGATATTTGTTTGCCAAGTGCTATGCAACTAGTTGTTAAATCCAAAATAAAGCATGTTTAAATTGTTGGTAAGATAATTGATCCAATCTTGTTGAAGACATGTCTCATTTGAATTACATTAAATTAAATGTCAACGATTGTGTAATCTTGTTCTATTATGTCTAAGTTTTCTATTATATATGTAAATTAAATATTTACATATATGTAAATTAACTATTTATTATGTAAAAAAAGTTTACATACACGTAAACTAAATATTTACATGTATGTAAATAATCTAGATATGTGTAAGTAAGCTATTTACAAGCATGTAAAATAAAGTTTCATGCAAAATTCATTATAATTTTAATTAAAGTTTCTCTTAAATTTAGCTGTGTTATTATTATTTATAGAATTTAATTTTATTTATTACTTGACGATCAAAAATAAACATTAAAATACTAATGTTATTTAGTTTAATTGGTGTTGACCATTATGTTACTAATTCTTTAGTGTTTATTTGTTTTATTCTTAACAGATATTATGAGTTGCAGGCTTTTAATCTGAATATGGTGTTCGTATCGATTTGGAAATACTAAAGAGTCAATGGAAAAGATATAGTCTACCGAAAATACATATGTGTAGGTTGAAAAACTTTCAATTATGAATAGTTTGAATATGTATATATGTAAATTATCTATTGTTTATTACTGTATATCTGTAAACATCTATGCACATTATGTATGCCTGGATTTAAATTATGTTTTTAAGTTTATGTAAGCATTTATTTTTTATTACTTTCATGTGTAAAAATCTGTTTTTAGTTACCGACATATGTGTAAACATCTAATTATTGTTACATATATGATGTAACTAATTTAAAATGAAACACGATTAAATTTATAACTACATATATGTAAATGCGCAAACCTCTACCACACAATAATAAAAAAATATTATTTTGATATATAACATATATTATAAAAACAGAAAAATTAGATAAGAGAGGTGAAAAAGGAAAGAAATATATACATAAATTAATAGTTAAATTGGAGAGAGAATATTTATGTGACACCCCGTATCTTCAGGTCATCACCGTTAACCCAACTGCCCGTTAACTTATAGTTTGTCGTTATCCGGTTATTTTTTGGTCATAGGCGTTTATTTAAATTTTTGCAAAATAAGCAATCACTAAACAATTATAATTATTATTAAAAAACTATATTGCAATTCACTAAACAATTATAAATATTATTAGAAACTATATTGTAATTATATATTTATTGAAGCAAATCATGTAATCACCCAAAATCTCAAAAATTGGTACACCCCCCCCCCCCCCCCCCCCCCCCCCCCGATTATTCCTTAACCTCCACCCCACTCCCCATCATATCTTTCTCTCTCGTTTGAATGCTCTCAAAACCATAAACCAACCATAGAACCCCCACTGCCATTGAGCGCTTCCACCTGCAACCCTCCGGCAGCCCTCTACACCTGCAACCGCGAGCCACTTGACGACTTTCGTCATCGCTATGCGGTATCCTAGTCAATCCAGGCAACTACCGTACCCACCGGCTTCGTTCTCGGCAGCCTTGGATTTCAAGATCTTATCCCCGGTGACTTCTTTGTTATCGACTGTCGGCATCTCTTAAACATCCGTGATAACTAATAGGAACCGCTCCGTTAGGTATGATTCTCTTCTACTCATTTCTTTACGTTGTTCGTAATGATACGGTTTCAAGTTCTCGGGTTACGATTTCTACGTATGATTCCCTGTGCGGGTTCGATCTTGTGTGTTCTTTGATGTTTAATTTGTTTTATTGTATGTATCTATGTTTCAAGATATATATGTATGAATCTATGTGACGTGGGTGTGTGTTTCTACAGTATGTGTGTATGTGATGCGTATGTGTATGGCAGTGCATGTGTGTGTGTGTTCTACGGTGTGGGTGGTGTGTGTGTGTTATGCATATGTGTGTATGTTATGTATGAATCATAGCCTGTTTATTCATTATAAGTGTGTCCTCGTATATGTGTGCTTATCATGGGTATGTTTTGGGTGATGTTGTATGGGTGGTGCATGGGTAGGCCCATGTTATGGGGGGTGGATATGTTGTGTCAGTTACGTGATCATGGGTTTGCAAAATAAATGGGATGTGCATGTGAATTGGTTTCATGCGAAGTAGAGTTTTATGCATATGGTGTGTGTGTTGCGCATAGAGTATAGATATGGGTGTGATGTGTGACATATAATATATATCTATTGTGTGTGTCCGCGCATAAGATATATCTAATTAGTATATGTAAGTATGATTAGGGTTGGGTCGTTACGCGTTGGTGATGAGTGGGTTACGTATTATGAAACGTATGAGTTTTATCATAAAAAGTCATATAATTAGAATGTATAAAGAGTGGCTTTATACATGATCTAGTATAAACAAGAATAATTGGGTTTTATGCATTAAAGGTAACATGGGATTTGAGTGTGTCTGCATGTGAATGGGAAAAACTAATGACTTTTATTGTAGACGTGACGCAAATGCATCATATCTTTCTCTCCTGTTTGAATTGTAGGAACATCGTTCACAAAAAATAATAATTGCTTTATATATAAAGAACTTTGATTACAATGCAAAAGAAACTAAACAAACAGAATACACGATGTTAAGAAACAACAAATGAATAAAAGAAACAGAACAATGGCTGAGGATTTCTGTTGAACAGAGGTCCCTTAAAACAGATTTCGGGCCACCCAGGTGAATCCCGTCTGTCTCCCAGGGTACAACAGCCGGAGCAGAAGTACTGCCGGAGTTAGCCTAGCACCCGAAACCACTACCTGAAACGAGAGCACGAAGTTGCGAGAAAGCTGGAAATTGTTCTTTCTGTGTGTTGTGGAACATGTAAAAACTGGTAAACCTGCACAAGACACCAGGTCTTGTATATATGCTGTGAACTCTGTGGCAGTTAGGAACTGAAGCATCCCTTAGTTAATTCACGAGTTATTAATAGGGATGTGAACTGACTGTCTGTTACGAAAGCGAACAGACTATCTGTTACGAAAGTCCAACGGTCAGTCAACACTTCAAAAATAAGTGTGCGAAGTGCAAAGTGCGCCATCAAAGCGCCACATTGCGCCCATCGCCCATCGCCCATCGCCCGTGTGCGTGCGCTTTTGGTGCTTCGCACCCTTGTGCTTGACCTTGGGTGTCCCTCAACATATGTGGGAACATAATCCCTTGAAAAGTCCCACTTATAAACTAATTTATAGTTTATCATTCCACCAATGTGGGACAACAACTTCCACTCAGATTTTTCACAGCTTTTGTGTTTCAACCACACAACTTTGAGCATCGATATCTTATTCATCTTAGCTCCATTTTGGACACGGTTTAGTTCGTTGTGTTCCTCTCACTTAGGAGAACACATACGAAATGGTTTGGTAATTAATTGCAACAAATACAATTAATTATTAATGTCCCAAAATGAGTGAGAAATCATATTTTTCTCACTAAATTTCCAACAATCCCCCACATGAATGGAGATCGATCTTTGCACTCAAGCATCAAGATATAGTTTCAGCAGTTGAATGTTGCAGGATAGGTAGATATTCTCTTTGAACCTTCCTTTGTGAAGCATACTTAATCTCCTAGCGATTAGAAGACTCGATGTCTTTGAACTAACCCCTTCTTCTGTAGACGTTATTACACTTCACACAACATTCTCCTTGATTTGGCTAGCCCCTCATTGTTGTGTCCGTTATGGTCATGGACCACTAGCCTGGTTCTGCAAGAGCTCTAGGATTTGTGCCCCAACAAATCCATCGAAGCGACCCCACTTCTCTCTCACATAGGTGGCTTCATACAAGTCATTAAAAGCCATAGGCTTAACCTTCTTTGCTATCACTGATTAAATTTAGGAATGGACTAGGAAATGTTCAATTTCCATTTTATGATTTGGGGTACTCCCCCACAGTGACCTTAGTTTGTACAATTAGGTTGTCCTATTGATCCTAGATCTTGGGATCTCCAATCTTCTAGGATAGGTTTTCCTTCATACATACTTACTCCAAGGGCTTTAGTCCCATTCTTCTCGACGACTTGTATACTAACTCTCTGCTTAAGCCTTTTGTCAACGGATTTGCAATATTATCCTTTGACTTCACATAGTCAATAGTAATAACTCCAGTTGAGAGTAGTTATCTTATCGTATTGTGTCTACGTCTTATATGTCTTGATTTGCCATTATACATTGTACTTTGAGCTCTACTAATTTTTGTTTGGCAATCACAATGTATGCAAACAGCCGTCACAGGCTTTGGCCATCCTGGAACATATTCCAAGAACTGACGTAGCCATTCCGCCTCTTCTCCAGCTTTATCTAAAGCGATAAATTCAGATTCCATTGTTGATCTGGCTATAACAGTTTGCTTGGATGACTTCCAAGCTATAGCCACTCCCCCAAGGGTAAACACATAACCACTAGTGGATTTGGAATCTTTTATATCGGATATCCAATTTGCATCAGTATATCCTTCCACAACAGCTGAATCTTAACCATAATACAGTCATAGTTCCTTGTGTATCTCAAGTACCTTAAAAGCCTTGTCATAGCCTTCCAAGGTTCAGAGCTTGGATTGTTAGTGTACCTGCTTAGCCTACTCACAGCGTATGCAAGGTCTGGTCGGGTACAAGTCATGAGATACATAAGACTGCCAATAATCCTTGAGTACTCCAGTTGAGCAACACCCTCTCCTCTATTCTTAGAGAGATGATGTGAGGTATCAACTGGAGTCCGAGCAACACTAGTGTCCTCTGCGTTAAAATTTCCAAGGATCTTGTCCATATAATGAGATTGACTTAACACGAGACCATTTTTGGTTCTACTGATCTTTACTCCAAGAATCACATCAGCTACGCCCATGTCTTTCATTTCGAATCTCGCTTTCAACATATCTTTTGTAGACCTAATCATGTTATCATCACTTCCAATGATAAGCATGTCATCTACATAAAGGCATAGCATCACATAACCCCTTGGTGTATCTTTCACATATACACACTTGTCGCACTCATTGATCTTGAAACCAGAATCAAGCATGGCTTGATCAAACTTTGGTGCCATTGTTTTGGAGCTTGCTTCAAGCCATACAAAGACTTGACAAGTTTGCATACTTTTCCCTCCTGGCCAGGAGCAGAGAAACCCTCAGGTTGCTCCATATAGATTTCCTCTTCTAAATCCCCATTTAGAAACGCGGTTTTTACATCCATCTGATGTACTTCTAAATTCCGCAAAGCGGCAATTGCAAGCACCAACCTTATAGAGGTTATTCTAGTGACAGGCGAGTAAGTGTCAAAGTAGTCTAGACCTTCCTTTTGTCTATACCCTTTGATCACTAGCCTTGCCTTGTACTTATCAATTGAGCCATCAGCTTTCATCTTCCTCTTGAATATACATCGATATCCAAGTGGTTTACAACCAGTTGGAAGATCTACTAGCTCCCAAGTATGATTCTGCAAGATAGAATCTATTTCATTTTTGATGGCTTCTTTCCATTGGGGTCCTTCTGAAGAGGTTACAGCTTCTTGGTAGGTTTTAGGCTCACCTTCAACCATATAGGTAAGAAATTCAGGGCCAAACGACTTTTCAATCCTTTGCCTTTTGCTTCTTCTTAGCTCTACCTCTTCAACCTCTAATTGTTCTTTTCCATAAACAATCTCATCAATCGGTTTTGATGAACTTGCATGATCCTGAGATAAACAAGGAAACACATCTTCAAAGAAAGATGCATTAATGACTCCATTATCGTGTCTTTGTGTATCTCATGATTCTTCGACTCATGTACAAGAAATCGGTATGCCTTACTATGTTCGGCATAGCCTATGAATACACAATCCACAGTTTTGGGTCCTATCTTTTGAACCTTCGGTGGTGGCACTACCACTTTGGCTAAACACCCCCACACTTTCAAGAATTTGTAAGATGGTTTTCTACCCATCCACAACTCGTAAGGTGTAACATCCTTATTCTTGAAAGGAATTTTGTTCAAAAGATAAGTAGCTAACAAGACAGCCTCCCCCCACATATCCTTGCTCAACCCAGAACTTAACAACATGGCATTCATCATTTCTTTAAGGGTATGATTCTTTCGTTCTGCAATGCCATTTTGTTAGGGAGAATAAGGAGCAGTATACTCATGGATTATTCCATTTTGAGCACGAAATTCAGCAAATGGTGAAACATATTCACCGCCTCGGTCACTCCTTAAAATTTTAATCTTCCTGTTAAGTTGATTCTCAACTTTAGTTTTGTACAAAACAAATTTGTCTATTGCTTCATCCTTACTTTTTAGCAGATATACACAACAATATCTTGTACAATCATCAATAAAGATGATGAAATATTTATTTCCACCACGTGTGGGAATTGACTTAAAATCACACACATCAGTGTGAATCAAGCCCAAGGGCTCGGTTATTCTTTCAACCGATTTAAATGATGATCTTGTTTGTTTGGCTTCAACACACGTTTTACATTTTGAGTTTGATTCAAAAGAAAAAGATGGAATATGATCTAATTTAACCAATCGACGTATTGAATTAAAATTAACAAGACCAAGACGACCATGCCATAAATCACAAGACTCAATCATGTAAGCAGAAGAAGTAGTTTTATTCATATCTTTCTTAATAGCAGTTACATTAAGTTTGAACATACCATTTTGGGCATAGCCCTTTCCAATAAACATTCCATGTTTTGACAAAACAAAATTATCACTTTCAAAAACTAATCTAAAGCCAAACTTGTTTAGCAACCACCCGGATACAAGACTTTTGCGCAGATCCGGAACATAAAGAACATTGCTTAAAGTGAGCTCCTTCCCCGAAGTCCACTTCAAGATCACTTCGCCTTCACCCTTGATGTCGGCTATTGCTGCATTTCCCATGTACAGCTTATCATCACCCTTCAACTCTTTAAAAGTATTAAAGAGAGTTTTATTGGGACAAACATGGCGAGTAGCCCCGGTATCCACCCACCAACCTTTAGGGTTGTTAGATACCATATTCACCTTTTCTTTCATTGCTGTAAGATCCGAGATCATGGCAACAAGAGGCATCCCATCATCTATCATCATTGCCTTATCACGTTTTGGTGCCTTACATTGATTGGCCCGGTGACCGGCTTCACCATAATTGTAACATTTCCCTTTGAAGGGAGCCACCTTCTTCTTCACACCACCCTTTCGAGGCCCAAGATCCACAACCTTACCCTTTCCTCGGTTCTTGTTATTAAACCTTTTTCCTCCCCGGGAGGATTGACCATGTTCAACCAAGTTTGCCTTAGCAAGTGGTTGAACTTGAGTCCCTTTGTGTGCCATACGGTTGTCCTCCTCAATTCGAAGGCGAACCACTAGGTCTTCGATTGTCATCTCCTTTCGTTTATGTTAAAGATAATTTTTAAAATCCGACCAACTAGGAGGCAATTTTTCAACCATGGCAGCCACTTGAAATGTTTCACTAAGAACCATTCCTTCGGAGGCAATGTCACTTAGTATAACCTGTAACTCCTGGACTTGACTGATCACAGTCTTGGAATCAACCATTTTATAGTCCAAAAAACGGGCGACAACAAATTTCTTCGTGCCGGCATCCTCCGTCTTATATTTGCGTTCTAACGACTCCCATAATTCTTTGGCAGTCGTTATTTTGCAATACACGTTATACAAAGTATCCTCAAGGCCATTCAACACATAGTTACGGCAACACATAGTTACGGTATAGATACTCGGAATGTTTCCAAGCAACAAGTGCACTAACTGCTTGAGCATCGGCCCCTTCAGCAAGTGTAGGAGGAGACTCAGTCAAGAACCTCGCAAGGTTCAAGGTAGTCAAGTAAAATAACATCTTTTGCGGCCAACTCTTGAAATTCAAACCAGAGAATTTCTCTGGTTTTTCAGCATGGCTAGCCACAGCCCGGGCAGCATCAGAACCAACCAATGGTCCCATAGTGGAGTTAGATGTAGAGGATGTAGTAGAAGCAGAAGCCATTTCTGAAATGATAAAACCAAACAAATCAGTTCCAAATCAAGAATATGTTGCCTTTCAACAAAGTTGTTTTCAAAACACAAATCAAAGTATTAAATTTTTAAAACATAAAAGAACGATGTTTTAAAATCTGTTTTAAGCTTGTAGGAACATCGTTCACAAAAAATAATAATTGCTTTATAGATAAAGAACTTTGATTACAATGCAAAAGAAACTAAACAAACAGAATACACGATGTTAAGAAACAACAAATGAATAAAAGAAACAGAACAATGGCTGAGGATTTCTGTTGAACAGAGGTCCCTTAAAACAGATTTCGGGCCACCCAGGTGATTCCCGTCTGTCTCCCAGGGTACAACAGCCGAAGCAGAAGTACTGCCGAAGTTAGCCTAGCACCCGAAACCACTACCTGAAACGAGAGCACGAAGTTGCGAGAAAGCTGGAAATTGTTCTTTCTATGTGTTGTGGAACACGTAAAAACAGGGTAAACCTGCACAAGACACCAGGTCTTGTATATATGCTGTGAACTCTGTGGCAGTTAGGAACTGAAGCATCCCTTAGTTAATTCAGGAGTTATTAATAGGGATGTGAACTGACTGTCTGTTACGAAAGCGAACAGACTATCTGTTACGAAAGTCCAATAGTCAGTCAACACTTCAAAAATATTTAGAGCTCTCAAGCGTGCGAAGTGCAAAGTGCGCCATCAAAGCGCCACATTGCGCCCATCGCCCGAGCCCGTGCGCGTGCTCGTTGGGTGCTTCGCACCCTTGTGCTTGACCTTGGGTGTCCCTCAACATATGTGGGAACACAATCCCTTGAAAAGTCCCACTTATAAACTAATTTATAGTTTATCATTCCACCAATGTGGGACAACAACTTTCACTCAGATTTTTCACAGCTTTTGTGTTTCAACCACACAACTTTGAGCATCGATATCTTATTCATCTTAGCTCCATTTTGGACATGGTTTAGTTCATTGTGTTCCTCTCACTTAGGAGAACACATACGAAATGGTTTGGTAATTAATTGCAACAAATACAATTAATTATTAATGTCCCAAAATGAGTGAGAAATCATATTTTTCTCAATAAACTTCCAACATGAATACTCTCAAAACCCTAAACCAACCATAGAACCCCCACTCCCGTCGAGCGCTTCCACATGCAACCCTCCGACAGCCCTCCTCCCCTGCAACTGCGAGCCATTTAACGACCTCTGTCATCGCTACGCGGAAGTCTACTCGATCCAGTCAACTACTGTACCCACCGACTTCGTTCTCGACAACCTTGGATTTCAAGATCTTATCCCCAGTGACTTCTTTGTTATCGGCTGTCGGCATGTCTTCAAAATCCGTGACAACTAATCGGAACCGCTCCATCCGATATGATTCTCTTCTACTCATTTCTTTATCTTATGATACGTTTTTAAGTTCTCGGGTTACGATTTCTACATATGATTCCCTGTGCGGGTTTGATCTTGTGTGTGCTTTGATGTTTCGTTTGTTTATTGTATGTATCTATGTTTCGAGATATATATGTATGAATCTATGCGACGTGGGTGTGTGTTTCTGCCGTATATGTATGTATGTCATGCGTATGTGTATGGCAGTGCATGTGTGTGTGTGTGTTCTGTGGTGTGGGTGGTGTGTGTGTTATGCATGTGTGTGTTGTGTGTGAATCATAGCCTGTGTTTTCACTATAAGTGTGTCCTCGTATATGTGTGCTCATCATGGGTATGTTATGGGTGATGTTTTGTGGGTGGTTCATGGGTAGTTCCATGTTATGGGGGGTGGATATGATGTCTTAGTTATGTGATCATGGGTGTGCAAAAAAGGGATGTGCATTTGAATTAGTTTCATGCTAAGTAGAGTTTTATGCATATGGTGTGTGTGTGTTGCACATAGAGTATAGATATGGGTGTGATGTATGACATATAATATATGTCTATTGTGTGTGTGCGCATAAGATATATCTAATTAGTATATGTAAGTATGATTACGGTTGGGTCGTTACGCGTTGGTGATGAGTGGGTTACGTATTATGAGACGTATGAGTTTTATCATAAAAAGTCGTATAATTAGAATGTATAAAGAGTGGCTTTATACATGATCTAGTATAAACAAGAATAATTGGGTTTTATGCATTAAAGGTAACATGGGGTTTGAGTGTGTCTGCATGTGAATAGGAGAAATCGATGACTTTCATTGTAGAAGTCACTCAAACGCGAAACCGTAGTGTCCTAAAATGTGTAATTAATATTAATATAATATTAATGTAAACCCAGGTGGTTCTGATATCTAAGCTTTCATGCTTCATTTATTGAATTGCTTTGCGTATAAGGTGAGTTTACAGCCCTACTTTACGAATATTCTTTCTGGGGAAAATAAACATGTTTAATTTTTAAACATTCATTTCATTAGATTAGTATTACTGTAATTATCACATAATTACTAGTGTTGTACCATTTTAAGTCCTCTCGAACCGTTAATTTATGTACTTTAGCAAGGTAATTCTGAGTAGATCTACTGGATTTTACAAACCGCACCCGGGCTAGTCGCGCTAGCACGACTGCACATCAAACTGGTGTTTAATTGACCTAAAATCTGTTGTTGCGGTCTAGTAACCACAGCCGAGTCATACATATAACTGTCAGCTTCGGTTGCGAACTTCATACACTATGTAACTTGTTATGTAGACTAGCTATTTACTGATATTACTTTGTTTATTGGATCTGCTTTCGATTATATTACTGTTTATCAAAACCAGTGAACTCACCAACCCTGTGTTAACACTTTAGCATGTTTCTTTCAGGTTCTTAAGGTATGCATGACTAGGAGCATTCCAGTATTGCATACATTCTGAATTCTTTAAACGGTTAAAAATGTTTCTACAAATTATACTTCTTAGGGTTGCGCGTGTTTTGCGCTGTTTAATTAATGGTTGTTTACGCTTTCGCAAATGTTTTCATGAATTCGTTATTAATTATGTTTCTGGGAATTTCTGATAATAATGATCAACTATGTTTTGTAATTAACATGTCGTTTGGTGAAACTATCGGCTGAGATCCTGGTATGTCACGAGCCTAACGGTAAAACCCCGTTTGTAAAAATTGAAGGAGTGACAGATTGATATCAGAGCCAATGGTTATAGCAAACTAAAATGAATTTGCATTGCATTTAATTATAACATGATGCCTTAGTGTTGGATCTAATAAGAATGGTGCAACCAAAACCACACTTAGATATATTTTGATGTGCTAAACAAATGTTCTTCCGAAGGAACAAACTACTCTTCCTAAGCTAAGTCAAAGATCTTCCGAAGCTCAAGTGTTAAGAACTTTTGAAGGAAGAAATTAGTCTTTCGAGACTAAGTTCTTATTCTTCCAATGTATGCAACTTAGAAGATCCAAAGACAAAGTCTTTCGAAGAATAAAGTCTTGAAGACTTGTAGAAATTCAGAAGAAGTTGATTCTTCTGAAGTATAATGGCCTTGGAATAATTTATTCTTCCGAAGCCATTTAGCTTCGAAAGAACTAACTATGAACCAGTGGACATAAGTAAGGTCTGTCTGACAGTCCGCTGCCACTCTGACAGACTGTATGGCTGTAACACCCGAAAACTTGGTCAAATAAATAGAAAAGAAAAGTATCTAGAAGAAATAAAAGAAGGGGCAAAGATGAGGGGTGTAAAGTGTAAAAGAACACCAAAAAAGTCAAAAATATATGTATAAGGGGCATGGTCGCCCATGCTCTTTCCTGCTGCTGCTGCTACCAAAGAAAAGAAAAGAAGAAAGAGCTGAAAACCCTTGTTTCTCTCGGTTGTGAAGAAGTAAGGCTGCATTCTTCAAAGGTTAGTGTGTTTACATGTTAATTGGTTCGGTTTCTTTGTGGTTTCACCCTCAAAAACCGATTATTAAGTGTTTTTGGTGTTTTGGTGCTTGTTTGTGCTTGTTTTAGGTGTTTGAACTCGTGTACAAGCAGGTTCGAAGGAGTTTTTCTTGTTTGCTACACTAGGAGAGTTCTAGACCCCGGTTTCTACGTGCCTTTAACTATTTTGGGGCTGAAAACGCATGATTAAAATGTTTTACCACTAATTTATGTTTACCTGTATGTTTATGTATGTATATGCTTTTGTTTTATGCTTGTTTTTATGTTATGGCGGCTAGAATGTTATGTTTATGCTTTAGAACAGGTGCAAATGCAGAACTGGATTAGTTGATTCTGAAAACTGAATAACCAGTGGTCATGCGCCCAAACAGGTCCCATGCGCCGGAGGTTTAGTCTTAGAAATGCCTAAGTACAGGTCATGCGCCCAAACAGGGCCCATGGGCCTGGACATTTGCCTTAGAAACTCCTAAATGGGAGTTCATGCGCCCCAATAGTACCCTGTGCCCAAAACTTTTACCTGATAAGCTAAGTATAACCTCATGCGCCTGAACAGTTCATGCGCCCAGAATGTAAGATAAAATGCCTAAGTGTAGAGTTTATGCGCCTGAATAGTGTTAATGCGCCTAAGCAGGGCTCATGCACCTGCATAGTGCCCATGCGCCTAAACACTTATTCCTGGATGGGCTGTTCTTGTGTTCCTATTTATTATTATATTACGTGACTTTACGTGGTGTGATTTTATCCTTATCCGTAAATTATTATCTTTAATAAAGTGGAAAGATTAATGAAAGTGGAACATAAAGAACGTAAGAAAGTCTTGCAAGCAAATTCACAGGAGGTTCATAACCACTAGGTTGTTAGCTCAACTGTGTGCGGTTTAGCTAACCCGTTGGATGCACACAGGGTCAATCGTTGAGATTGAGGGGACCATTGTCGTTGCCCCGGTACTGGAGTCAGCTTTGTGCACCACGGATGGGGTCTATTATTAGACCTCAGGCCCAGTACCAGGTTTATGCGCATTATATGGGGGGTATAGCGCTTTGGTCCATATCAAAGTGAAAGATTAAAAATAAAGGTTCAAGTGAACGGCCATGGAAATGGTGAAGAAAGATAATAATGTTGATATGAATAATATTTGAATGTATGTATGACGTATGATCACATACAAAAGAGTAAGCAATATTTTAAGGAGTATTTTCCTATACAAAACTCATAAAGTATTTTCACTATTTTAAAACTAGAACTCACTCAGCAACGCTGACTTTTATTCATTTTCAGTTGGCAGGTAATTTTGCTGAGGATGGCATATGGGAAGGCTACTTGTCAGGGCAGGACTGGCATTCATTCATGATTAATAACATTATTGATTTATAATGCATTCTAATGATCTTTTGTAACTGATAACAAACACACATGTATTACTTAGCAACAGAATTTATTAATTAATGAATGGCTTTTGATGTTAATTCTGCTGCCATGCTTTAAGAATTATGTAATGTTTTTATTTAACTATGCTATGATTGACCAACTGTGAGGTCTCCGGGATCGGGGCCTTACAAGTTGGTATCAGAGCCAAAGTTTAAGAGAAATAGGTAAATATTTTCAAAAACCTAAACTTAAACTGAAAATGGGACCACATGGAGGGATGTCAGCCCGAGTAGCTATGTGCCATCAGGTAATTCTTTTTATAATGTTAATCGGTATTATGTGCACATGCTATTTTAATTATGTGCTTTTAGTAGATTTGAATACTAACATAGTCAGGATAGGAAATGCTCGAGGGATGAAGAGTAAAGTAAGTGGCTAATCATAACTGGCCAATGTAATTAGGGACTTACTATACTTAACATAAACTGACCTATTACCTTGAGTGACTGTGTTGGTGTTTGAATCTTATAGTGGTTAGAGGATGGCGGGAGGAATATCGTCTAAGGCTTCTCGAGGTGGAACACGGGGTGGTCGTGCTGGTAGGCCACGGGCCGTGAAGAACAAAACCAAGACCGTAGAGACGGCTCCTGCTAGGCCTGATTTTCATCACCCGGAGGGGGTGGACGAGAGTGCTAACTTGAGAGCCTCGGTGAAGGAGGCAGTGGTGGAGGAGGTTCACCAAGTCATGTAGACAATCTTACCATCTGTCGTGACTGAAGTGATCCGAGCTATGAGGGAGGATGAACGAAAGGAGAAGGAAGAGGAGAGGAGAACGACTGCTGGTAGGAGAGGTGATGTGAGGGATCACGATGAGGAGGAGGAGCTAAATGCTGGAGGGGAGCCTCTAAATGCTGGAGGGGGAGCCTCTAGTGATGATGAAGAAGTGGTGGTGCGGGAAACCGTGAGGGGATGCAGCTACGGGGCGTTCCAACGATGTAGACCCCCTACCTTCGATGGCAATGGTGATGCTGCTGCTGCTCACCGTTAGGTGAGGAGATGGAGGCGGTACTGAAGATTAGTGAGTGTCGGGAGGACCAGAAGATGAAGTTTGCCACTCACTCTTTTGTCGACACGGCGCTGTGTTGGTGGGACACCTTGTCCAGGCCGAGGGCAACCAGGGCATTGGAAGGATGAGGTGGGAAGAACTGAATAGGTTGGTGATCGAGGAGTTCTGTCCTCATCGGGAGCTCGACAAGATTGAGAAAGAGTTCCTACAGCTGGAAGCGGGAACTATGACCCATCAGCAATACACCGCCAAATTCAACGAGATGGCTAGGCTGGTGCCCGATCAGGTTACGCCAACATCAAGGAAGATTAAGCCATACATCCAAGGGTTGCCCGCTGACATTCGTAGGCATTTGATCACTGCTCTACCGAGCACTTTTAGGTCGGCAGTGGATTTGGCGGGAAGGCTGTATGATGAAAGAGAGGTAGCTGTGGTTGAGATGAAGCGGACTGGTGGGGTGACAGAAACTGGAACGGGAAGCGATTCGGGCGTGGTGGTTTCACCCCGAACAACAAGAAGCCAAGGGTGGATGACCGGCAAGTGTTTACTGCATGCCCGGGAATAAAGAGGTGTGGTAAGTGTGGAAAGGAGCATAGCGGGGAATGCCATTTGGGATTGAACGTCTACTTCAAGTATGGGAAGCCCGGCTATATAGCAAAAGATTGTGGGGTGCCGAAGTGCTTCAACTGTGGCGGAACTGGCCACAGAAACCACGAGTGCAAGAAGCTGAGAGCTGAGAGCTCTGGGAGCTAGAAGGTGGCCAAAGAAGGAGGGCAGAAGGCAAGTGCTAGAGCCTTCATGATGACCCGAGATAAAGCCCGGGTAGACCTCGACGTCATGTCAGGTATGTTTCTAGTAGACGAAACTTGTGCCTCTGTATTATTTGATTCTGGTGCTAGTAGGAGTTTCATATATGCTGCTTTCTATGCTATGTTGCCTGTTAGTAGTAGAAGTATTGATGAGCCTTTTGATGTAGAAACTACTATTGGTAAGTCAACCAGAATTTCTGATATGATTGAGGATTGTGGCATAGAGTTAGAAGGCCATATGTTTGCTGCTAAACTGTATGTGATGCCCCTAGGAGGATTCAATGTAGTACTAGGGATGGACTGGTTAGCAACCTATGAGGCAAATGTCATGTGTGGCAAGAAGATGATTCGATTAATTGCGCCCGATGGAAGTTCGGTAACAGTTTTTGGAGATCGTGTTACCACGGTTCCAAGGGTGATTTCGATGGCGGTGGCAGAGAAGTGTATGAGGCGCGGATGTAGTGCTTACCTGGTGTATGTAAAGGATATGGACGCGTCAATACCACAATCGACTGAAGTGTCGGTTGTGTGCGATTTCCCGGACATATTCCCAGAAGATTTACCGGGCGTGCCACCTGACCACGAGATCGAGTTTCAGATTGACCTGATACCCGGTGCTCAACCCGTTGCCAAAGCACCGTATCGGTTAGCTTCATCTGAGATGAAAGAACTGATGGACCAGCTACAGGAGTTGATGGACAAGGGGTTCATTCGACCAAGCATCTCTCCCTGGGGTGCTCTGGTCTTGTTTGTTAAGAAGAAAGACGGTAGTATTAGGATGTGCATAGACTACCGAGAGCTAAACAAATTAATGGTGAAGAACAGATATCCATTGCCAAGGATAGATGACTTGCTTGACCAACTTCAAGGTGCCAGTTGGTTCTCCAGGATAGATCTTCGATCTGGCTACCATCAGCTGAAGGTAAAAGAACAAGATATTCCTAACACAGTGTTTCGCACGCGTTATGGACATTACGAGTTCCTCGTTATGTCTTTCGGTTTAACTAACACGCCAGCTGCCTTTATGGATTTGATGAATCGAGTGTGCCGGCCGATGCTAGATAAATCAATGATTGTGTTTATTGATGATATCCTGATTTATTCAAAGAGCGAAAAAGAACATGCCGACCACATACGCGAAGTGTTGGAGACACTTAGAAAGGAGAAGCTATACGCTAAATTCTCTAAGTGTGCTTTTTGGTTGCACGAGGTTCAATTTTTGGGTCACGTGGTTAATGCTGAAGGAATTATGGTGGACCCGGTGAAGGTTGAGGCGGTGATGCAATGGAAGTCTCCAAAGACGCCATATGAGATTCGCAGTTTCTTGGGTTTGGCTGGCTATTACCGAAGGTTTATTCAAGACTTTTCCAAGATAGCCTTACCTTTGACCAAATTGACCCGCAAGGATGTGAAGTATGTGTGGGGACGAGAACAGAAGGATGCGTTTGAGGAGTCAAAGGCAAGATTAACTCAGGCTCCTGTCTTGACACTGCCCGAAGGGAGCGAGGATTTAGTGGTCTATTCAGATGCCTCCTATTCGGGACTGGGTTGCGTATTGATGCAGTGTGGGAGAGTGATAGCGTACACATACCGAAAGTTGAAGACCCATGCGATTAACTACCCCACTCATGACTTGGAGTTAGAAGCGGTGGTCTTTGCATTGAAGATTTGGAGGCACTATTTATACTGGACAAAGTGCACAATCTTCACAGACCATAAGAGCTTAAAGTACTTCTTTGAGTAGAAGGATCTCAATATGAGGCAGAAAAGGTGGTTAGAGCTGATCAAGGATTATGACTACGAGATCCATTACCACCCGGGCAAGGCCAACGTGGTGGCCAATGCCCTTAGCCGAAAGGAGAGACCAGAGCTGATCCGGGTGAAGGCGTATCAGTTGGTAATGACCTCGGATGTGATGACGAAAGTCAAAGAATTCCAAGATGAGGCGTTGAAAGAAGATCGTCTCAACTCCGAACGAATGAGAGGTTTAGTCACAGAGTTGGGAGAAAATTTTGGACGGATGTGGATTCCTGGGTATGGGGATCTACGTGGGCGAATTATGGACAATTCTCATAAGACTCGATACTCCATTCATCCCGGTGCTACCAAGATGTATCAAGATACGAGGAAGGACTACTGGCGGCCGGGTATGAAACGCGACGTTGCAGAGTATGTGAGTAAGTGCCTTACTTGCTTGCAAGTGAAGGCAGAACACCAGAAGCCATACGGGAAGATCCAACCCTTGCATATACCTGAATGGAAGTGGGAGCACATCACCATGGACTTCATCACAAAGTTACCCCGTACTGTAAGGGGGTACGATACCATTTGGGTGATAGTCGACCGCTTGACAAAGAGTGCTCACTTCCTACCGATCCGTGAGACGTATTCATCCGAGGGATTGGTGGATCTGTTCATCAAAGAGATCGTCGCTCGTCATGGTGTATCGGTGTCAATCGTGTCAGATCGTGAAACCCGGTTCACATCTAAGTTTTGGAGAAGATTCCATGATGCCATGGGGACGAGGCTACACATTAGTACGACTTATCATCCTCAGACAGATGGTCAGTCTGAGAGGACAATTCAGATGCTTGAGGATATGCTACGAGCATGCGTGATAGACTTTAGAGGAAGTTGGGATGATCACCTACCGTTAGCAGAGTTCTCGTACAACAACAGCTATCATGCCAGCATTGGTATGCCACCATATGAGATGCTATATGGTAGGAGGTGTAGAACGCTCGTGTGTTGGGGAGACATCAGGCAGAAAGAGTTGTGAAGTATTAAGGTAATCAAGGCTACGACTGAAAAGCTAGAAAAGATCAAAGCCTTTATGAAGGCGGCGAAAGATAGACAAAAGTCATATGCCGACAAAAGGCGTAGACCGGTTGAATTCAACGTAGGTGATAGAGTCATGTTGAAGGTCTCACCTTGGAAGGGAATTATTCGGTTCAGAAAGAGAGGCAAGCTGAGCCCGAGATACATAGGACCTTTCCGAATCGGTGCACGAGTAGGAAAGGTGGCTTATCGACTAGAATTGCCTGATGAAGTGGAATTCATCCGACATTTCATGTATCCCATCTAAGGAAGTGCTTAGCCGACAAAGATATGATTGTACCACTAGAGGATATTGAAGTGGATGAACGGCTCAACTATGTGGAACAACCAGTGGCAATCATCGATCGGAAAGAGAAGAGGTTAATGAATAAAGTGGTTCCACTTGTGCGGGTGCAATGGAAACACCAGAAGGGTTTTGAGTCTACGTGGGAGACAGAAGAAGAAATGAGACAGCATTACCCACAGTTATTTGAAGAGTGACAGGTTTCGGGGACGAAACCTCTTTAAGGGGGGTAGACTTGTAACACCTGAAAACTTGGTCAAATAAATAGAAAAGAAAAGTATCTAGAAGAAATAAAAGAAAGGGCAAAGATGAGGGGTGTAAAGTGTAAAAGTACCTCAAAAAGTCAAAAATATATGTATAAGGGGCATGGTCGCCCATGCTATTTCCTACTGCTACTACTACCAAAGAAAAGAAAAGAAGAAAGAGCTGAAAACCCTTGTTTCTCTCGGTCGTGAAGAAGTAAGGCTGCATTCTTCGAAGGTTAGTGTGTTTACATGTTAATTGGTTCGGTTTCTTTGTGGTTTCACCCTCAGAAACTGATTATTAAGTGTTTTTGGTATTTTGGTGCTTGTTTGTGCTTGTTTTAGGTGTTTGAACTCGTGTACAAGCAGGTTTGGAGGAGTTTTGCTTGTTTGTTACACTAGGTGAGTTCTGGACCCAGGTTTGCTACGTGCTTTAAACTGTTTTGGGGTTGAAAATGCATGATTAAAATGTTTTACCATTGATTTATGTTTACCTGTATGTTTATGTATGTATTTGCTTTTGTTCTATGCTTGTTTTTGTGTAATGGCAGCTTGAATATTAAGTTTATGCTTAGAACAGGTGCAAATGCAGATCTGGATTAGTTGATTCTGAAAAATGAATAACTCGTGGTCATGCACCCAAACAGGGCCCATGCATCGGAGGTTTAGTCTTAGAAATGCCTAAGTACAGGTCATGCGTTCAAACAGGGCCCATGCGCCTGGACATTTGCCTTAGAAACTCCTAAGTGGGAGTTCATGCGCCCCAATAGTACCCATGCGCCCAAAACTTTTACCTGATAAGCTAAGTATAATCTCATGTGCCTGAACAGTTCATGCGCCCAGAATGTAAGCTAAAATGCCTATTTGTAGAGTTTATGTGCCTGAATAGTGTTAATGCGCCTAAGCAGGGCTCATGTGCCTGCATAGTGCCCATGCACCTAAACACTTAGAAAATTTTCTGGAATTTTGGAAAAAATCAGAATTTTAGGGTTTGACCCTGGTTTGACTCGATGCTATTATCTGATTATTTTATTCATGTATGGGCTGTTCTTGTGTTCCTATTTATTATTATATTACGTGACTTTACATGGTGTGATTTTATCCTTTACCATAAAGTATTATCTATAATAAAGTGGAAAGATTAATGAAAGTGGAACATAAAGAACGTAAGAAAGTCTTGCAAGCAAATTCACTGGAGGTTCACAACCACTAGGTTGTTAGCTCAACTGTGTGCGGTTTAGCTAACCCGTTGGTGCATCCGCATTGAAGGCTTCATCAAGTACTAGGATAGCCGAATATGGAGGTCTGTTACCCATGGTTCATACAAGCCAAAAGTGGAATCTCCAGCAGGAAATGGTGCCATGATTGAGAAGGCCATTGAAGACTATTAGGATGAAGATTATAAGAGAATGGACATTGACTGCAAAGCCATGACTGTTCTGCTTGCTGCTATACCAAACTCTATAATGGTAGGCTTTAAGCACTTCTAGTCTACAAAAGAAATCTTTGAGGCTTTGAAGCTGATATACTTTGGTTCTGCTAAATCCAAGGAGTCAAAGAAAGATGTTCTGAAGTAGAAGTTTGAGAACTTCAAATATATTGTTGGTGAGACCTTGAGCCAACAATACTTCAGATACATGGACTTGATCACCTCTCTTCAGTCTATAGGAGTGATTGTTGAGAAGAGAGACATAGTAAGAAAATTCATTAGTGCACTGCCTTATGAGTGGACTTTCTATTATGTCTGTAGACTCTTAGAAGATTAACATTTTTTCTTTTTATGTTTTTTTGTCATAGTATAGGGACTTATTTATAAATATATGTTCTTTTGTTTTGTTGATAGTATAAATAGAATACTTTATGTAGTGTAGAAGAGAGATAACAAAATAGAGAATAGAAGATAGGTAAAAAACAGTTAGAAAATCAGTTGAACGAACTGAATCCTTACACTTTGTATCCTATGTATTTGCTATCAATGAAATCTATGAATTTTTTGATGTATTTGCATGTGTTGATTACTTTGTGTTTGATTTGATCATTGTATTATCATATAATCACAGATTCAATCCTTTTGAACCGATCAATTGGTATCAGATCCTTCAGTTCAGTGATCAGAGCTTATCGACTTTTTGAGCTCTTTGAATCACTTGAAATCTGTGATTGATTGCAATTTGATCAATTAATTGTTGTTTTCAGTTGTGTTTCATCAATAGAAACATGATTTGAATCACAATTTTGTGTTCAATTCGTTTAAATCTGAGAATTTGAACAAATTAGTGTTCGAACTTTGTTCTTCATATTCGGACTGAAATTCAATCAGAATACTGATTTGTTGTTGTTGCTGCATCAAATTGAGGATTAAGGATTGTTATTCGACCTAATTACTACCTAATTGGAAGTTTTTATATCAATTAATCAAGTTTTGAAGATTTTCATAAGATCTGAGTTCGTTGAAGCTGATGAATTAGGCGCATTATGGTTGAGAACTGCTGAAAATTGTCCAGATATCTAGATGCATTTCCACTATTTGAGCGTTTTGATACTGTGTAGACATTTTAGATCAGGCATTTGACCACTGTTGAGATGTTTTGAGACTGTTTGGACACTTGGTAACTTTGCAGAAACAAAGTAATTCTGGGTGCATTTCAACTATTTAGGCGCTTTAGAACTGTTTGGGCGATTTATACCCCAAGCGCTTGACAACTGTTTGGGCGTTTTACAACTGTTCAGGAGCATTACAAGTTGGGCGTTGTGAGAATTTTACTAAGGCATTCCCTTAGGCGTTTCTAAGTCAAACTCAGGTGCTTCAGAACTGTGTAGGCGTTTCACTACTGTGTAGGCGTTTGTAAACTATTCAGGCGCATCAGCTTTCAGACTTATCAGTTTACACTTAGAAATTTTTTCAGAAACTAAAATCCAAAAAAAAATATATTTTCATTTCATAGTTTTTAATTCAAAACTTAAAAACAATAAAAACAAGTTTTTTTTTGTAAAATCAAAAATTCAAAATGGTTAAGTCTGAAGATTCTGAGAACAAGGTTCCAAAGCTGAAGAACAGAGCTAATTTCAAGAACTGGTCTTTAAGACTGAAGCATCATCTAAATTCTATTGAAATTGACTTGTAGAAGTCAATAGAGAAAGGACCTCATATTTCAATTACATCTGATGGTCCTGATAGAGGACTTGTTTACACAAAAGACTCTCAAGAACCTTATCCTGAGGATGGTCTACAAGGTGATGACTTAAGGAAAGTGAAGAATGATATCAAAGCTTATTCATTGATGTGTAAAGGATTACCATTGGAAGTCTTGACTAGACTTGATGGTTATCAAACTGGGTACACTATATACAAAGCTTTGAAAATCATATGTGAAGGAGGTAAAGAGATACAAGATCTCAAAAAGCAGAAACTTAAGAGGCAGTTAGAGTTGTTTGAGCATATTTCTGGGGAAACAATAAATCAAATGATGAATAGATTGGTGCAACTAACTACTGAGATGTCAACTGTTGGTATCAAAAATGATCTCAAACATCTAAATTTTAGACTTCTCAATGCTCTTCCATCTTCATAGAAACAAACAGTAACATTGTTGAAGCATACTGAAAAGTTCCCTATGGATCTTGATCTTTTGATTGCTAAGATAGAATCAGTTGAGATTAATGAAAGCTCAAGAAACAATGATTGAGCAACATCAATGTCTCAGTATAAGTATGTTGCATCTCTAGCTAATACAGTGGAGAATGCTTTTCTGGTCAAAGAAGATAAGTCTCTAGAAGAAGAGGGTGATTTGTTTGTTGGAACTGGTTTCTTTACATATTCCTCTTACACAAGTGCTCCTGTCTACACAACTCAACCTAAAACTCAAACTCCTAAAACTCAAACTGAGACTCCATCTTCTAACTCTTCTAAAACTAGCAGAGTTAAAGATGTTATTAACATCCTTTTACATGATGATGAGTCTAAATCTGCTTTTACTGCTTTTATGGCAACTTTTCAAGCTTATCAAGGTAGTCATTTTACTCAATTAGATCTTGTTTTGCAGGACTTGTTCAAGATGGATCCAAATGATGTAGAAGAGATGGACTTAAACTGGAAAATGGTGATGATTGCATATAGAACTCAGAAGCACTCCTATGTTAACAGGAATTACAAGCCAAGTGCTATCAAAACTGTTGGCTTTGACAAATCAAAGTCATGGTGTTTCAACTGTAACAGCTATGGTCATTTCTCGAGGGAATGTAAAGCTCCCAGAAACCAAGGAAGAAATGGTCAAGCAGGTTCTAGCAGTCAAAGATATCATCATCAGTCTCAGAAGACATTTCAAAAGGCTTATCAGAGTCTTCCTATGCCAGAACTTAAGGATGAATCAAAAGCAACTGAAGAGACAAAGAAAGCTCTAGTTGTTAGCATTATAGATGGATATGACTGGAGTGCTTATGCTGAACAATTTACAACTGATCTAACCTCTAGTTTATCTCTTATTGCAAAAATTCAAACTGAAGACTGGTCAGAAGAAAGTGATCCTAAGGCTGAAGATGACTTTGAAAATGAGAAAGAAGAGTATGACTGGAGTGATAAATCTGATCGTAAAGAGGATTTAGAAGAAGTTGCACTAATGGCATAGTCAGATCAACCAAAGATTGAAAATTCATCTTCTGACTCTGAGACTTCTTTCTCAAAATATCTTGAAATTCCAGTTGAAGTAAGAGAAAAAATGTGCACTAAAGCTTGCTTTGGACAAGTAGAGTACTACAGAACTTATTCAAATAAAATATGTGACAAGCTCAAACAATAGGAAGTAATGCATAACAAACTTAAAAACGATCACAAAATATCTGATGAAAAGATCCTCTCTCTACAAACATCATGGAATAAAACTTTGAAAGAACTAGAAATTGTTATAAAACAACATGAAGAAATGATAAAGAATTTAGAAAAAGAGAAAATAGCACATGCTACAACACAGGTTGATCTTGCCAAAGTTAAAAGTTCAAAAACAATTGTGGAACAACTGGTAAGTGAGAGAAAAGACAAACAAAAAGCAAGTCTAGGTTTTACACATGAACCAATGCCTGAATCAATCACAAACATGTTACCAGAAAACTTCAACACGCATGATCACTCACCTAAATACAAAGCTAAGCTAAGAGCATTCCAAAATAAGAAAATAAAGTCTGAGAGTGATGAAGAGAAAACGAATGTTGAGATATTTGAGGAACATGATTCTGAAAAGATCAAAAATGGTCATCCGGTGAAAGTTAAATCATATGAACCATCACCAAAAACTAAGAAAATGTTTGTTCCAAAAGAGTAGTTGTCGAAGAAGTGAGTGAAAAGAATGACAATCAAAACTCTAAAAATAAAGAGAAAGCAAAACAAGATGAAGAAACATCTGAAGATTCAATTTCTTATGGATTAAATAATCCAGAGTTTATTAAATGGCAAAAAGAACAGAAAGAAAAAGAAACTGAAAAAGAATCTTCACCTGAAGATGTTCAATCTGAAAGCAAACAAAGATCATCAAGATCTAGAAACCAAAGATGAAGAAAGAAAAATACTAAAGCTAAATCAACACAGAATACAATTCAAAACAGTCAAATCAAAAGAACAAATTAATCAAATCAGCTTAAACCTGTGAAATTTGTATATGCAGTTATTTTTGACATGAACAAAATTCCTAAAATCAAATCTAATCCAAAGAACAAATCCAACTCTGATCTGAAAACAGGTTCAGATTCTAAGTCTTCCGCTGTCAATAAATGGTTTGTATCTAAGGAGTCGAGGAATGATGTTAATGTTAAAAAACTCTGAACTCAAATTTCAAAAGAACAAATTCACAAATAAAAAACAACAGATTAACTTTTCAACTCCTAAATCCAAACAAGAATCAAATATGGCATCCACATCTAAAGTTAATCAACAATTGTTTGAATTTCAAAGGTACTGTGAAATCTGTGATATGTACAACCATAAGACTGAAGAATGTTTCTTTAACAGGTACTGTCATATATGTGATATGAAAAACCATTCAACAGCTGATTGTTATTTCAACAAATATTGTACCTATTGTGATGAATTGCTACTTTAGAAAGAACTCGCCGAGGAATGGATATGTTAATCCACAGTTAAGAAATGGATATGTCAATCCACAATTTCAAATAAATCAAAGTGTTGGTTTTCAAAGATTGACAAAACAACCTTCCTTAGGCTTGAGATCTTTTCGAAGAAATGATTCTGTTTATGATGATTCTTACGCTGCAAAACCAAGGTAGTATAATCAAGGAAAATTCGTTCCACGATCTATGAGAATGAATGGTGGGAAGCTTGGTAAACAAAACTTTTTGTCTGATGGTTTGAAATATCTTGATGATAATCTTGAAAAACGATACAATGCTTTAAGGACAAAACAAATAAAAGATAATCAAAAATTTGAAAGAAACGGAATTGGTAAATTTGTCAAAAATAAGCCTGATTTGAAAAAGCTTCACTTTAAACAATTTACCATTGTTGATAAGTTTGGCAAGACCAAGACCATCTCGGCTTGGGTTGATAACTTGTGAATCCAGGGATCGTTCAGGAATTATCAAAATTGATTTGAATAAGTATTGATCACGGAATTATCAATACTTGGTGTTTAATCTATTAATAATACTAAAATCAACCAATCAAACAAATAAAATAAGTATAATCAAACCGAGAGAACTCAATAATATTGATCGTAATGCTTTCTTGTTGCTATTGATGTTGTTGATCTTGAATACAATAATTCAGATAATGATTACTGATGATTCTATTGATTCTCAACTATTGTTATGTATGATCTATGTTGTTGATCTCGTATATATATAGAGAGATCTAATTCTGTTCTATTGTTAGTTATTTTGTTTCTATAATTAAGCTAATTAAACTTATCCAAATCCTCGCCATGTTTATCGGCTAAGGAATAAAGTTGTTGATGTGACGTGGAATATTCGCTTGAATAATGTGTCTTCCGTCGCCATTGACTCGATGTTATTGCTCTGATATGTTAACTTGTTGACTATGTTGCGTACTTGATGATATAAAATCATACACGTTTGTTAGTCTTCTGTAGGAATTTACTCTTCCGCAGGTAACTAGTCTTCCACAAAAACACTGTTCTTTAGTACTTGTTCTTGTGATTCCGTAAGAGTTCTTGTCTTCCAACACAATCCCTCCTTCAGTAGCTTGTTCTTTTCTTGTTCAGCTAAAGTTATTCATCCGTAGGAGATCCACGAATGTACACTTCAGTTATGTTCCTAAGAACATCTATGGAAGAACACTTTATTCATCCGCAGTTGTTCAAACACTTAGTCAATTTTTCAAATTGACATAGTTTAATGTTTCCTGCACATTCACACGTACATTCTGAAATATATTATATCATAGATGAATATATTAAATGAAGTGCAAAATAAATGTTATTTAATTCATAAACACAATTATAATCAAATATATTCATATTATATCATTATGAACAATAATTACAATCATGATTACAAGAGTGGTCTTTATCATATAAACCTGTACAAGAGATCTATCCCTAACAGTACTCCCCCTTAGGTTTAGACTCTAGTAATCATTGTTTTAATACTTTAAGCTCATTCACTCTTGACAAAATCTTTGCTTTGAAGTAATCAGCAGTCACTTGTTGATCTTCATACTTAACCTTGATCTGCCTTTGACTCATCCTCTTCAGAGTTTTGTATTTCAAGCCCAGGACATCATCTTCAGTAGTGAGTGTTGCAACAACACAATTGTTTAACACCACCTCCAATCCATCTTTTTCTGAAATTCTTAGTTCAGTGATTGGCTTTATTTCTGATCTGATAAGTTGACCTGCTTCATACTTCCTCCTCTTACTAGCTTTGGCATGCAACTTATCTATGACTTGGATAAGATGTACATATAAGAACAAGTCATTCTTATCAGTTTGATCTTGTAGCCTTGGGAAAAAATTGTCATGCAGATATGATGTGTAACTTAGGTGCAACAGTTTTATTTCAACTGGATTAAAAATCCTTATTCTGGCTGCCTTCCTTTGAGGATCATTCCTCAGCAGAACCAGTTCCTTATTCTTTTCAACATATCCCCAATCAGTAATAGGGAATGTAAACTGGTTGCCTTTTATTGTTTTGATGGATGCACTAGCTTTGTCTTCTTTAAAAATTCTTCATCAATCAATTGAGATTTGGGCTAAGACTTCCTTAGTTTTCTCCTCATGTGCTCTGCATCTACCAATCTTGCCTCCCAGAGAACATCTCCTTTGAACTTGTGAATCAGTTTGGTCACAAGTCTGGAGAAGTCTCTTCCCTTTGGACTCATGGGATAATTGGTGATAGGAATGGTTTGTAATGTATGCAGGTCTACATCTGGCAGGGCTAGTAAATATTCTACTCTGGGAAAATATTGCACCATGCCAGATGCCCTTTTAATAAGTGTGCAATCCCATTCCCCATCATATTTCCAAGAAATTATTTAATTCTCCTTTCCTTCTTCAGGCCTTGTGATGAGATCAAAGAATTGTATTAATGTATATTTTTGCTCAGTGATCTCTCTCACAGCAGTGCCTAGAGGCCAGATCTTGTGAGGAACTAAATCCCTTGGCTCTCTAATCATTTTCTCCTTTCCCATATGCATATCTTTGGCTTTTACTATTGTGGGTTCAGCAGGAGTTTGAGTTTGTTGATAGGCAAGATTAGGAGCTCTGGATCTGAATTTTACTCTTGTGTCTAGCTCTACTTTCATGACATGATCCATCATTGCTCTGAGTTCACCAATTGATCTTCCCTTTAGCTCATGGGGCTGGTAGTTATGGCTTTGTAACAAACATGTCATGTTATATCTTGTAAGCTTGGCTGTATCACAGTGGCCCAAATCTTTCCTAATCTTCTCCATTGCTTTGTACTTGGAGAATGTTTCATAATTGCAGTTGGGAATCATCATTCTTACTACATCAAACTCCTTTACTGTCTGAATTAGCTCTTATAGGTTCATCCTCTCTACCAAGTCAAAAGGGAATCCTCTGTTGATTAGCTCCATGAACATGGTAGATTCGGGTCTTTCTTCAAGAATGTCTTTGGTTGTCAGCAGTTCTTCACTTTTCTCTTCCTTCTTTTTCTCAGTAGTTTCTTCCTTAGGTACTGACTGCTCTGGTGAACCTGTTTTTTGCTCTTTTTGACTATTCACCAGCAACACCAGTTGCTTTTCCAAGATATTTTCTCTTTCTGGTGTAAGTGATCATTACTGAATCACTTTTTTTCTTTTCAGCTTCACTTAATTTCCTCTTTAACTTCTCAATCTCATGATCTTTCTATTTTAGAAGTTCTACTTGTTCAGCCACAAGCTCATGAAGAGCATCAATTACTTCATTGTTCATCCCAGCATCTTCTCTTAATCTTGTCAATATGCTTTCCACGTTACTAATGGTCTCATCTTTCTCATTCAGCTCCTTTCTCAGCCTTCTCAGCTTTTCCATCTTCTTGTTTCCCTTTAGTACAAGATTGTTGTACGGAGCCACCAAGTAGCATTTGCTTACATTGATCTCCTCCTCCTTCACATCCTCTTTGTAAGCAGTTATTTCAACATAATCACCCTCCTCCTGCTCTACCATATCATCAGTCTGTCCTTCAACTTCCAGACAAACTTCTTTAGTCGTACCTCCTTTAACTTCATCACCCTCTTCAATGTTAAGTATCTCAATAGCAGCAGGGCTTTCAATAGGTTTAGTAAGAGTAGGAGAGGTGGTTGGTTCAGTAGGTAGTGGAGGTGATATGGGCTTTGTGGCACCAGTATCAATGGAAGTTATGGAGATTGGTGAGTGTGGGAGAGTAGGTTAGATCTCCTCCTGACCAACTACTTCTGTAGAAGCAGTGTTTATTGATGTTGGAGATTGGCCAAGAGAGATTGGTTCGGTGTCCTCACTTGAAGATGTCAAGTGGATGGGTGATGGTGGTGGTTGTGATTCTTAGTGGGGTGACTTGGGTAAATTATGGTGTGGTGTTTCAAGCTGGGAGTGTGTGGCAGATGGGGCTGAAGAACTTGCAGTTGGTTGCTCCTCTACCCACAGCAACTCCTGAGGAATATCCTCATTCTCATCTAGTATGTGAGCAAACATCTCCACACCGCCTCCTTCATACTGCCCTTTCAATTTATTGAGAAGGGATCTGCTCAAATGGCTATGTAAACTTATATCACCTTCTCCCTCCACTTTGGGGATTTGTTCATTGATCATTAATTAAAGGAACCGAGGGAACATGAACATCTTGTTCTCCTTTTGCACTTGCACATGATCGCAAAGGCAGTTCATGATGTATTTGGCATAATTATAGGTTCTTCTTTCAAAGATTCCTATGATGCCAGGCGAGATATGCTATGAGAACCAATCCAATCCGGACTTCTGGTTGGAGATGCACTTCAGGTAAGTGTGGCAGAGGAACCGGTAAGGCTTGCATAGCCTACCCTTCTTGATTTTTTCGTGTTGATAGTCACCATCGTAGCCCATTAGATTGAATACCTTCTGGATGTATTCATGGTCGAATACATCCGGATGACCTTGTTCATTCTCTCCCCGTTCTAGGGCACCGCGGATTATTCCTTCGTTTACCCAAAGGGGTAAGTTCCCAATGGTCGCAGTGATCATGGTTCCTTTATCTCCTTCGACTATTGCAGCTGTATTCCAGAAATCTATCATGTGGGATAGATAGATGACTGAGTCAACAGTCAGCGCGTAGAAGAGTCGTGTTCTTCTCAGGTATCTTATAATGTCTCTGCATTTATCCTCCACATCAAGATTCAGAAATGCATAGACACTGTGGTCTTTTACGAACCGATTAGCCATGGTGACAGTGGTGTTAGCCTAGTGTTCGATGTAGACGATGAAGAAGGGGGTTTTGGATGAAGGGGTTTTTAGGTCAGAGTGTTTTGAAAATGAATAGAAAGGCCAACGGTCGAAGTACCTTTTTATACCTTTTCAGACAGGCTGTCTACCATGTGGGACCCATTTACATTTTTTACTCCTCCGAGGTTATTAATTATGCCCAATAAATAATTAATAGCAATTATTGATCACATAATTAAGCAAAGTATAATATCCACGGAAATCATAGTTTTCTGTTTCTTCCGTACTTTATCTACGGAAGTGGACCCATTCTGTCGTCCGCAGATACATCTACGGATGAACAGATTTCACTGTATCTACGGAAGATAGCTCATGTCTTCCGTAGTACACCTGCGGTTCCAAAGGGAATTAATTGATTAGTTATACTACTCAGATTAAGGGAACTAATTGATCAGGTATACTCAGATTCACGAGGTACTACTCCCCCTAAATTTGTGATTAATCATCTACGGATGAGTTTATCAAAAATTTATACTAAGATCGCATGATCAGTGAATGTGTAACTGAAAATCAAATGAGTATAGTGTTCTGTGGCAGGCAGTTGGTTGAGAAACTAAGGATCATACTATAAATCAGACATGTTCTTGCTTATTTTGGTTAAGTGAAAAGCCTACTGGATCTAGTGCAAATTGCAAATATGGTGATCCGCAGAAGTTCAATCTAGAGTGTATGTTGGGCATGTCCGGCTAGTTATCATGTTTTGGTAAGAATTAAAGATAAACAAGGATGAATGCATCATGCAAGGTGTATGAAAGTCTGTCTCCCAGATTGTGATCAAGTCATTACTTTTTCACACATAGCATGTTCCGTAGATTATAAGCTCTATCTTAAGATTTCCTTGAAATCTTATTAATGCCTTTTATGAATGCTCTTTGAATACTAAGTAGTTGATCCTTTAGGATTCTTTTGGGAGCAGTTCTTTTTAGGAACTTTTAATGATCAGCATCAGGTCACCAGGTCTTTACTTACGTAAAACAGAGGTGCCCTTTGACCCAGGTCTTTGTTTAGGCAAAACTGAGGGTCATGATGCGCAAAGATAGAGGTTATAAGGTATTACAACATAGTAAGTGTGCATAAGTGATGAGTTGTGTACTTTCTGATAAGACTTACTTGTTAACTCCTCACAATGACTTGTCCATACTAAGTCATCTTGGCTTTATGTTGAGCATGACATAGCTTATTTTCCACTCAGGATGAACCTATTCACATATTCAACACATCAGATCAGTAGTTAGTTGGTTGGGTGCAGGCAGGATATATGTCATGTTTATAGCATACTATCATATCCGTAGATTATCAAAAGCCTTACACATAAGTTTATGTTGTCTCGTCATATGAGCACAGTTAATGAGCCTATATACCTGTTGTTAATGTTTTGAACTTATTCTAAGTTGATCATGCCTAATGATTCAATTAAGAACTTAAATCTTACTGAATCAAAGGCCTTAGTGAATAAATCAGCAAGCTGATTTGTTGTGTCCACTTTGATAAACTTAATTAGTCCCTTTTCTGAGCAGTCTCTTAGAAAATGGTATCTGATTTCTATATGCTTAGTTTTACTATGTTGGACTGTATTAGCAGTGATAAACATCGCAGCTAAATGTCTATATATATTGGTGTCTGGAGAAAATTGTAATCATAATCAAGTAATTAATTTTGTAACCATAGAACCTAGGAGCAGCCTGCTGAAGCAGCTATGTATTTAACCTCGGCTGTGGATACTGAAACATTTGTCTGCTTTTTGCACTGCCAAGACTATGCCTTCCTCTTGTGTGTAGCCTTGAGCAATTAGCCTTGCTTTGTTTCTGATTATTATTCCCCTGTCATCTAGCTTATTTTTAAATAACCACCTTATGCCAATGGGATATTGGCCTTCAGGGAGATCAACTAGATTCCAGACCTTCTTTTTCCTGAATTGCTGAAGTTCTTCTTGCATTGCTGCAATCCAACTGTTGTCTTTCAAGGCTTCTGTTATGTTAAGAGGAACTACTTGTGATAGAAAGCAGGAGAATAGGCAAGTGTTTGTAGCTCCCCTTTGTCTTCTGGTAGTTCTGTTGTGGAGGTCACCTATCATGTTATCAATTAGGTGATACTTATGTGCTCTAACTGTTGGTACATCATTAACTTGGATGGATGAATCTAGGTTTGTGATGTTGGTTGTTGGAGATGAGGTTAGTTGTGATGGAGAGTCAACAAAGTAGCTCATCTCATTTTCTGGTGCAACTGTCTGAGTTTCCGCAGAAACATGTATGCCTTCCGGGGTAGCGGACATGTCTTCCGCAGCAGGGACTTGATCAGCTGTAGTTTCAGAGCAAGATATTTCTATGTGTGACAATGGTGTTGAATGGTTTTCTGATGTGGTTTGATTCTTAGGGGATCTCAGTCCATCATCTGCAGAAGCAGGAACATCTATGGAAGTAGATGGTACTTCAGCTGATGTGCATGGTGTGAGGTAATCATAAACATCTTTATTAGTTTGTGCTGGTTCTCCAGGGAAGTGACTCTAAGTGTGTTAATGGTACACCCATATTTGGAGAAACATAAGGGTAACATGTATCAGCAGCACCTGTCATGTTAAGATAACCGGAGTTAAATGAGTTAGTTAATGCATCTATATCAAACAGCCAAGATGATCCTTTCATTGACTGTGGAACTAAGGATTCATCAAAGAATACATTAGGAGTTTCTTCCACTATGTTATCATGTGGAATATAGACTCTATATGATTTAGATGTTGATGAGTAACCAACAAAGAAACCATCATAGGCTTTTTCAGCAAATTTTCCTAACTGTTCTTTTGTGTTTAATACAGATACGTGACACCTAAAAGCTTTAAGATATCCTATAAAAGGTTTTAAACAGAAGTTCATAGGCTGTTTTATTATATTCTTTGACAATCAAAGTTCTGTTTTGAACAGAGCATGCTGTGTTAACAGCTTCTGCCCAAAATGTTATTGGCAGATGTGAGTCAGCTAGCATTGTTCTTGCTGCTACAATTAGTGTTCTGTTTCTAGTCTCAGCAACTCCATTCTGTTGAGGAGTTCTTGGAGCACTAAATTGCCTAGCTATGCCTTTATCCATGCAAAATAATTCTAAGACATAACTAACAAATTCAGTTCCATTATCACTTCTTAGTATCTTGATTCCCAAGTTGATTTTCTATCTTAGTGATGAACTCCATTAAAATTTCTGATGTTTCACTTTTATGTTTTAAGAAAAATACCCAAGTAAATCTAGTGAAATCATCAAAAATCACCAAACAGTACTGCCTTTTGCCAATGCTTAACACATTGGTGGGACCAAAAAGATCTATGTGTAGTAACTTTAGTGGTGTTGTGTTTTTGTTAATTGTTTTGGACTTATGTGATACTTTATGTTGTTTGCCTTTATAGCATGATAAACAATGATTAGAACAGTAAAATTCTTTCTTTGGAACACCAATGACTAAGTCATTTTTCACCAATTTATTCATGTTCTTCATGTTGGAATGAGCCATCCTTTTGTGCCAGAGTTGTGCTTCATCTTCTAATGATTTAGAGATCAGGCATGTTTCTTTGCTTGTTAGTGCTGTGTTGTTCATATCCAACACATAGGTGTTTCCTTTTCTTGGTGCTTTAAGAAGGATCTACTCTTCTAGAATTTTGAAAACTGGCTTAAGAATGTAGCAATTAGAGTTATCAAAGAAAGTAGTATAGTGTTGGTCACAGATTTATGATACACTAAGTAAGTTAAAGTGTAAGTTTTCACATAAGTTAACTTTTTCAAACTTTAAAACTCCATTTGTTACCATTCCTTCACCAGTAATTTTACCTCCCTTCTTATCCCCACCAAATGCTACATATGAAGCATTCTTATGTTTGAAGTCCTGCAAGAGGGTGTAGTCTCCTGTCATATGTCTGGAACAGCCACTGTCAATATACCACTTGTTGTCATCCCTCCTTGGATGTTCCTGTAAACAAAAATGAAATTAGTTAGAGTAAGGAGCCCAAGTCTTGCTGGTCTTGGGCTTGACATTGTTATCTAATGTATCAACTTTCTCATGAATAAGACTTGAAGTTTCTAGATTAGCTGTACAGTCTGTTAATTCATTATGTTTAGTTTGGGGTGAGGATGTAATGGTTGATGAAGTTGAGGTGATGTCTTCTTGATTCATACTGACTTGGTTAGTCATTTTTGTTTGAGACTTCTTCTTTGATATGGATGATGAGGAATTCCTAGAAAATGTTTCTGCATCCTTTGCTTTGGACTTAGGCACATCATTGCCTTTGTCAAAGTGATCAAAGAAGTTGTCTTCTTCCTCAAGTGCTACCTTTTTGTGTGGTGCATTCTTTTGCACTTGTGATTTCTCCTTCTTATTCTTTAATTGCACCTCAGCAACTTTGTTGTTTTTCTTAGTAACTTTCTGTTCTTGTTATTGTTTCTTTTGGTTTGAATATCTATCATCTTCAGAAGACTGTGAGTTTGACTCAGAGGTATCTACTTTCTTTGTCTTGACAATCTTTGTTTTGTTCTTCTTGTTGAAGTAGCATTCCTTTGTAGTATGGTTGTTTTTGTTGCATATTGCATAATATTTGTTGAAGTAACAATCTGAAGTCATGTGATTGTTCATGTTACATATTGAGCAATAGCTGCTGAAGTAGCATTCTTCTGTGCTATGGTTGTGCATGTCACACCATTTACAGTAAACTTCATCTTCACTGTCAGATGCATTCCTTTTCTTTGCCTTCTTCTTGCTCTTCAGTTTTTGCTTCTTTAATTCCTTTTCAAATTTAGCTGCTGATGAGTCTTTTCCTCTTCCAGACATGATATCAAAAGGTTCTTTTGTTGTCTCTTTTGTGTCCTTCTTCTTAGTCTGTTCTGATTTCTTTTGCAGATGATATGCTGAAGTTGTGTTCTTTTCTCCTAATCCTCTTTTTGATGACTTTTCCTAATTTAGTTTATTGAATGCATGTATGCCTTCATTTAATTGCTCAATCCTTGTGTGGATTGTCTTTAGCAGATTTCTTTGTTTTGGTGGATAGGGTAGTTTAAGTTCATTTAGTACCTTTGGAATTGAGTATTCTTTTAACACAGTTTTATCCTTACCCAACCCAGCATTATCAGTCTCAACCTTTTCATCTAAGTCATCACAGTTGTCATGATCGAATTCTGACAGCTCGAAGTCTGATGAACTAGATTCAGATGACTCAGTATTATTAAGTTTATCTAATGACTCATGTATGAAGTGATTAGATAAACTGTTGGTCATTAACTCAGGTAAAGGAATATAATTATTGGTAACTGGTGGTGCAACTGCATGAAATCCCAATCCTGACTTGTTCTTAGACTCATATGAGAGTTTAATAGTTTCTCATACTGTTGTGATGAAAATTGGAATTTTTGTAGTTTCACCTCAGTAGATGCATGTTCTGACATAGATTTGGTTAAATATGTAGTCAGATGCTCAACTTGTGCTTTTAGATTGTAATTTTCAGATACAAGTTTATCTAAATCCTTTTGTAAAGAATTAATTTTCACTTGATAAAGTTTGTGTTCTCTAACATGAGATTCATTTAAGAGTAAGGTTTGTTTTACTTTATCAGCCAATTGTTGAGCATGTGTTCTATATCTTTCTACTTCATCTATGCAAGAAGGGGAACACAACCTTTCCCTTACCTCAGTGGCCATTGGAGGAACTTTGTTTTCCATATTGGCCATCAAAGCTTGGTTTTCAGCAAGTACTTCCTTCTCATACATGCTCCAATCACAAGTGTCATCCTGTAAAATAATTAAACCAGTTTCTTTAGTGTTAGAGATACCTGTTGTATTCTTTGGTGGGGACGCATTGGTTAATAGTGGTTGTGTGAAAATCCTTTGACTGGGCTGTCTTGAGTTAGTTGACTGATGTTGGCTGTTATTGCACTCCCTTGAAAAATGTCCAAACAGATTGCACTTAAAGCATCTCACTTTGGACTTATCTACACCAATTTTTGTTGTTCTTCCTCCAACAGACAATCCTTTGTTTCTTTTCATATACATCTTGGCTCTATAGGCAATCATTGCCATTTGCCATTGCAGATCCATCTCTTCCACTTCATCAGGATGAAGTTCTTCTAGATCTTGTTGACAAAAGGGAGCAGGAGTCAAGGTGCTTCCTAGATAAGCCTGAAAGCTTAAGCATAAAGCTACAAAGGCAACTTTCTGTTCTTCAGTCTCCAGAACCACAGTAATTGGTTCTGTTTGATTGTTATTCTTCTTGCTTTTGGATTCATCAGCCTTTCCTTTTGTCTATTTGTGCTGATTGCTTTGAGTTCTTGATTTTGAAGGCTTTGTTGCGTATAAACTTGTTTCTCCTTCCTGTTCACCTTCATCACTGGAGTTGTCTTCATCTTCATTGCAGATGAATGCACTGCCAGTATTCTTCAGTTCTTTGAATTGATAAGGTGCTATAGGTGCTTTCACAGTTTTGTTTCTTGTCTTTTCATCCAGCTCCAATGCTTCTACTTTTGCCACTAGAGTGTCTAGACCTATTGTTTTTAGATCAATAGTATTTTTAAACATGGACACAGTCTGTGTCTAGTTTTGGGCAAAGAATAAAGCAACTTTTTATTCAATTCTTCTTTGTTGTACTTAAGTTCAAGGATGTTCATCTCTGTAACAAGTTACATGAATCTATGCAATTGTTGAGGGACTGACTCACCCGGAATATGATGGAATGTTTCACATTGTGCACGGAGAGTATCCTTCTTTATGCTTCTAATCTCGTCACTACCTTCACACAGAGTGTGCAGGATTTTCCATAACGAGTTAGCTGTTTTGTATGATTCACACCTGATCAAGAGTTCTTCAGGCAAGGCCATAGTAAGCATACTATAAGCTTTGATGTCAATCTTGACTCTCTTCGCATCATCAGGTGATAGATTCTTTAAACTGATGGGTTGATTATTATCCATATAATCCACTCCTAAGGCAGGTGGGATATAAGGTCCTTCGGTAATCGAAGCCCATAAGTCAGAATCTGTGTAATTAACATGATTCCTGAACCGGATTTTCTAGGTTTTAAAATCAGATTTGTTTTCCAGTTTAGGAGGTTGATAAGCACCAACAACTGAGTTACTCATGTTATTTAATTTTGAAGAGCAGAGGTTTTGTTTTAAAATAGAATTCGATTAAACTAATCAAAGCTGATAGATCAATTGGTATGAATCAATGAGCACCATGCTCTGATACCACCTGTGAATCTAGGGATCGTTCAGGAATTATCAGAATTGATTTGAACAAGTATTGATCATGAGGAAAAATAACAGGCGAAGGAACTGTATCCAATGGGATTATTAGCTTTAATAAAGTCAACTATCGTTCACAGTTGAACTTTAATCATTTAAGTGTTTCCTAAATTTGTGACAAATCTTACTCAATTCTTTTTGATGATTCGTTCTGTTATAATTTGAAGCCAGGTTTTCAGATTAGCAAAGAATGGATAGTTGTTAATGCTGTTCGAGATCGAGATGTATACAAGTTAGATATGTCTCAAGTTGATCCTTCTACAGAAACAACATGCCTAATTGCTCAAGCATCAAATGACGAAAGTCAGCTTTGGCATAGACGTCTCGGGCATTCCAATTTCAAGAACATGAACAAGCTTGTAGCAGGAAATCATGTTGTAGGTCTTCCAACAAAGAAGTTTGCCACAACTGATCTCTGCTCAACATATTTAAAAGGAAAGCAACACAGAGCGTCTTATAAGCCCAAGCAGATAAACTCAAATTCCAAACCTCTCCAGGTGTTGCATATGGACCTATTCGGACCAACAAATGTTCGGAGTATTTGAAAGAAATCTTATTGTTTAGTTATCATTGATGACTTTACAAGATTTTCTTGGGTTTTCTTTGTGCATGCTAAATCTGAAAAGGCTGAATTATTAAAAGAATTCATCATTAAAGTAGAAAATCAGTTAGATCAAAAGGTCAAAATAATTAGAAGTGATAATGGAATGAAATTTAAAAATGCTAATATTGACATGTTTTGTGCCGAAAAGTGTATTGCTCATCAGTTCAATGCTCCTAGAATTCCACAACAAAATGGAGTTGCTGAAAGGAAAAACAGAACTTTGATTGAAGCAGCACGGTCTATGTTAGCAGATGCCAAAATTCCAACCACTTTCTGGGATGAAGCCATATCCACTGCATGTTTTGTGCAGAATCATTCATTGATTATGAAAGATAAACAGAAAACACCTTATGAGTTGATGTTTGGCAGGAAACCTAATATAGATTTTCTTAAATCTTTTGGTTGTCCAGTTTTGATTTTAAATTCAAATGATCAGCTAGGAAAATTTGATTCAAAATTTGATGAAGGATTTTTCGTTGGATATTCGTCGGTTTCAAAAGCCTATAGAGTTTATAACTCTAGGACAAATGTTATCCTTGAAACATTTAACGTTAAATTTCTTGAAAATTCTTTTGCATCAGTTGCAAATGGTCCAGCTTGGTTATTTGATTTAGATTCATTGTCAAACTCTTTTCATTCTAACTTTTTTGAATTTACTGGTGAGAAGAAAAATCAAGCAGGAGATCTCGGTTCCTTCAGCGATGATTCTGATTCTGATGATATGGATGACTCAAGCCCAGATTATCCATTTTTTTCATTTGTTAGAGATCCTATATTTCAGCCTCAACAAGCTCAAGAGCATCCCGTTTCAGAAAATTCAAATGTTTCACAACCTATTCCTAATGATGGTCCTGAAATTATACAGCCTGAGTCCGGAACGTTATCGATTTCTGATGATGTAGTTGTTACAGATAATCTTGATTATTTTATCAACTCACCGACTCAAGTTCCAAATTTCAATCCACATTCTTCAAACTTATTGCATCAGCTTTCCGACTTGAACCAATCCAATCTGGATGTTCATGTTCAAGTAAATGAGATTCCAACATCTCGCGTTCACAAGAACCATCCTACATCTCAAATTATCGGTCCATTGAATGAGAGAACAACGAGAAGTCATTCAGAACAAGCAAACCTTTCCTTATACTCATGTTTTCTATCTCAAATTGTTCCTAAAAACGTCACCGAAGCGTTAAAGGACAATAGTTGGATTGAAGCAATGCAAGAAGAATTATTGCAATTCCGCAAACAAGAAGTATGGAATCTTGTGGATTTACCTGAAGGAGAAAATACCATAGGCACAAAATGGTTGTTTAGAAACAAAACAAACGATCGGGGAATTGTTGTTCGCAACAAAGCGAGACTCTTTGCACAAGGTTACACCCAAGAAGAAGGAATAGATTATGATGAAGTATTTGCTCCAGTTTCAAGACTTGAATCAATTCGTGTCTTCCTGGCTTATGCATCATTCATGAAATTCAAGGTGTATCAAATGGACTTTAAAGGTGATTTCTTGTATGGACCAATCACTGATGATGTGTATGTCAAGCAACCACCGGGTTTTGAAGACTTAGAATTTTCTCATCATGTGTACAAGCTTAGCAAAGCTTTGTATGGTCTACATCAAGCTCCTAGAATCTGGTATGAAACATTATCACAACATTTGATCCAACATGGACACACGAGAGGGAAAATTGATCCTACTTTGTTTATTAAGAAGGATGCTGATGATCTCTTATGTGTTCAAGTGTATGTTGATGATATTATATTCGGTTCTACAAGTCCAAAATTGTGCAGTGAATTTGAAGAAATAATGAAGTCTTGTTTACAAATGAGTTCTATGGGGGAAATTAATTTTTTCCTTGGTCTTCAAGTGAAGCAATCTGCAGATGGAATTTTTATCAATCAAGAGAAATTCGTTGATAAACTCTTGAAGAAATTTAAGCTGCAAGATTGTCAATCCATAAGAACTCCAGCTGACGTAAATACCAAGATTGAACCTGATCCGAAAGGAAAATCTGTTGACCAAACTTTATACAGATCTATTATTGGATCTTTGATGTATCTTACTGCATTTAGACTTGATATAATGTATGTAGTTTGTGTCTGTGCCAGGTATCAATCTGACCCGAAGGAATCTTACTTAATTGTTGTTAAACGAATATTCAGGTATTTCAAAGGAAAACCAGCTTTAGGGCTATGGTATCCTTATGAAGGACACTTCGAGTTACATGGATATACAGATAGTGATTATGGAGGATGTTGTCAAGATCTTAAATCTACTATGGGTGGTTGTCAGTTTTTAGGTCCTAGATTAGTCTCATGGCAATGTAAGAAACAAACAAATGTCTCTGTTTCAACCACAGAAGCTGAATACATAGCTGCTTCAACAGGATGTTCTCAAATCCTTTGGTTACAAAACCAACTGCTGGATTACGGGTTCAATTTTCTTAAAACTCCTATTTATATTGATAACACTGCTACTATGCTTATTACAGCTAATCCTGTCCAACACTCAAAAACAAAACATATCGAGATTCAATATCATTTTCTCAGAGATAACTCTGAAAATGGTTTAATCATTTTGATTCAAATCGCAACTGAAAAACAGTTGGCTGACCTATTTACAAAAGCCTTTTTACCAAGTCGTTTTGAATATTTGGTCGAGTCAATTGGACTTATTAATCATGTTTAACAACTTGTTTTGAGTTTAATTCAGTTGTTTGATTCATTTAATATGGTAAGAACCCTCCCTTATTTGATAGAGAAAATCAAAAGAGAATCCATCAAAGTTAACTGCCTGATTGTATATATTGTGTGTGCATGCTTATTAGAAAACTGAAAAAGCAAATACAAAAATAGAAAATTTCAAAATCAAAAGAGAAAAATATAAAGTAAAATACAAAATAGAGTTTTTCTTGTTAGTTAATTGTTTAGGACCGAATCTGTCTTTGCAATTTGTGAGAAATGATAGATACGTTAGTTCTGATCAGTTGCATAATTCACTCGTTACTAAAGTCTGACGTGATCAGATATGATGTGTAGGTAAGCTCATGCAATTATACCAATGAGTAGTGTTGACTTCTCAAATTGATTGCTTGTTAAGTCATAATCTCACACCTGGTGGCGATATGAATAACCATTGAGCTCTAATTAATTTAAAGCATCTAATCACTTCTCTGTTATGAGTCATCATAGACTTGAGGTGATGAGATATCCTTTGTTGTAAGTAATTACAGACCTGGATATTCTCACTTGATGCAAAAAGATGCCAATGTGCACAATATCAAGATGAGATCTGGTTATAAGTATATGTCAGGTTAACAAGTTAAGAAAGGTGATTTCTTGTAGATCTTTATGAGAGTAGAACTCTCTAAGTCTAAGTGTGTCTTACATAATGTCATATCTAATCGTACCTTAATCAATCCAAGAATTGAAAAAGTAAGTGTGCTGAGTATCTCGCCAAGAGCACTCATTTTCTGTCCTTAGATCTCGTGTCTCCTTTGCTACAGAAATGCTGACCTGGAACACACTTGATCAGGATTTAATCACTGTCTATGACTATCCATCATTTTATTTTATTTTAATGTGCTGATCCTAACTGATATGATCTCACTGCAGGCATGTGATTTAATTGTATATAGTAGATTTTTTATTCTGCTTTAGTTTTGATTTTTAGCATGATTTTCTGTATGCAGGCATGTTAATAATGATTTGTTGCTCTTCTTTCAATGAAAAAGAAACTTCTAAGTTTATAAAACTTAAAAGTTTAGGTGGGTGAAAAATGAAAAAGAGAAAATAATTGATTTTCAAAATGTGAAAAAGAAATAAAAAATAAAGTATTTTGGATGAAAGGATGAAGCTACAATTTCAAGCATATGTGTGTTTGATATGATGTAAAACTGAACCTGAAAAAGAATTCAAATTCAGTGGAAAAGCTTCTTGCAAACAAAATGAGATTATTTGTTTTTGTAAAAATTAAATAGAGACTAAAATGACGGGAAATTAATTTTTGAAAAGAAAAAATAAAAATTTTGAATGTATAAAATGTTAAAATTGATGGAAATTATTGAAAATTTTGAGTGATAGTCAAACAATTTTGACTAAGTGTTGAAAATTGAGTGTGAATAGTACTAATGTGTTTAAATAGTGTTCAGATGGATGATGAGAAAAGTTCAAGTGTCAAGACTAATGAAAGGATCCCATGCCCCAAAACAGTTCTCTTAAGTCCAATTCAGGAGTATGGTGATTTTTCAGAAATTTGCACAAGTGTTGGACATTTCAGACTACCTCATGCGCCTAAACAGTTGTCATGTGTCTGAAATTTTAGTTAAGTGTTGGGCGTATCATCTTATGCTCATGCGCCTGAACAGTACCAGGCTTCCAAGGGTTAGACATTTGAAGTGAAAAATTACCAAGTGTTGGGCGTTTTATCTAATCTCATACGCCTGAACAGTGCAAAAGGACCTAAACAGTGCTTATGCGCCTGAACAGTGCCCATGCGTCTAAACCTTATGCGCATGAACAGTGCTCATGCGCTTGAAAAACTTAGTGAAATTTAGTCTCATGCGACAGAATAGTGCTAATGCGCCTGACCTCATGCGCATAAACAGTGCTCATGCGCCTAAATTTTCACTTATATATATACAACACTTGTGATTTATTCATTCATTCACTCAAAATCCCCTGAAACACTCTCGACACTCATACACTCATATCATTCAGTTCATCATTTCTGATTGTTTGGTGTTAAATACTTGTGATTCATAGGTAGATACACTAAATCTAAACTTCATTTCGAGATCATACTCATCAGATTTCAAGTTTACATTTCGAATTTAAATGGGCGTTTTTTATCTGTGTAGGCGTATGAACCCTAGTCGAATGAAAAACTGACATTTGTGAATATAATACGAACAATCAACTGAAATTGGACATTGAATGATGATATACACATGTTTTTGAACATATTGGTGTGATTAAATCATTATTTCACAAAAATTGTTCTTGATGTTCATGATCCTCAGTTGGGTTTTGAATATGAACAGTCAAATTCATGAAATTGTTAACAAAATGCCAAATTAATCACAAAATTTCATTCATTAATATGATTTTGAGAAAAATTTCAATGATTTGGTGTGTTTAAATCATTCAAACATTAACTTGAATGCAATATGCTCTTGACAGAGTATGTTGAATACTTAGAAATTTTTTTTGTGAAAGTTAAGTTTGAAAGTTAAAAAAAATGCTAATTCAATTGAAATCTAATCAAAGTTCAAGACACTTAATACATTACTTGATTATTATAAATTGTGTAAATCAAACTTGTAACCAATATCCTCTTGTTCATGTAATGAGATGTATATATAAACACTTAGAAAATTTTTAAGTGTTTTGGTTCAAAATTGATAAATCATAATTTGTTTTTAAGTTTTGCAAATTCAAATGTGACTAAATTTCTTTGTTTTATGCATACACATGGCTGAGCTTAAGTTTGAACCAAAGCATAATGTAGCTGCTTTTCTTAGCGAAGATGTTTGAGATGCCATTGGTTATGAAGAAATGTTCAGATTTCTGTTAAGGACGAAGTATGTGTATGCTATGTGTTACCAACCAGTCATCTATGCTAGACTGATTAAGAAGTTTTGGAACACTGCTAATATGGAGATAGATGAGGAAGGTAGAAAAGTTGTTCGAGGTTTTATTACTAATGAAAGGATGGTGGAAGTTTCTGAACAAGCCATTCGAGAAGCTCTAAGGCTAGGAATAAATGACCCACAAGATTTGGCTTAATTAACTTTTGATGAGTGCAGAGAAACTTTTATTGCCATGGGTCATCCGGATAACTTTCCGGGGAAACAATTTTTCCGAGCAAGAGTGTATAATCACTGGAAATTATGATGTTATATATTCCAACGCGGTATGTCCAAACAAAGTGTAGGTTGGAACTCTTTTCCTGTTGATATAGCATCTCCAATTGTTGCCATTGCAACAAACAGAAGATTCAACATGGCTCGTTGGATTATGAATGGATTTGTCTTTAACTTGGAGAAAGGAATCAGAAATAAGTATCTGATGTATCCCAGATTCCTGTAGATGATCATAAATGAAGCCAATCCTGATTATCATGCTTATGGAGTTGGTGGTGAAAGATTGATTCTTGATCATATGACAAAAACTTCATACAAACGACTAGCAATGAAAACTGGTGCTCCTAGTGTACCAATGTTTTACTATATGAGGGTTGTGGCTCAAGATGAGGTAAACATAAATGAAGATCATTTTCATTTACTTGAGGATGAACCAGTTGATCCAAACGACCTGATTGAAGTAGATCCTCAAGAGTTATTAGATGAAGATGAAGTTGAAGATGATAAGAATGATGAGAATGTTGATGATGATAGTTCTAGTTCCACATCTGATGATGATGATGATGATGATGATGATGGCAATGATGGTGGAAATGAAGTTAATGAAATCATTAATGAAGTAATTAAAGAAGTTATGGAAGAAGTTGATCATGTAGATGAACAACAAAAAGAGATTCAAAATGTTGATGATTCTAATGATGACATTAATCAATATTTAGATTTTGATGTTCAAAACACAGAGGTTATTAAACCTGTTATGCTTGTGGATGAGGAACAAGAAAGAGATGATCAAATTTTGATAGAGTCCTTGAAAGAAGAAAACTCAAACAAGGATAAGATCATTGAGAATCTGAAAAAAGAAAATAAGAAGTTAAAAGATGAACTGTTAAAGAAAGATGTTATGATTGCTGACTTGAAAAGAGAAAAAGAAGAGAATGTATAGAATTTTGAAGTAATGATGACAGATGATGATCTAATGGAAGAAAGGTTCAAAGAGTTAAAAGAAAGTCATGAGGCATTGAAAGAAGAATTTGGAAAGATGAAGGAAAGCTTGAAATCTCCATCTTCTGATGTTATGATTGTATCTGAAATCACTCCTATTGATGTTGAAAAGATAGCTAAAGTAGATAAAGGGAAGAGAAAGATTGATGAAGTTGCTGTATCAGCTCGTGCTAAATCTTCATCGAAAGCACAAAAGATTGCATCTGAAGCTGAAATGCAAGAAAGTCAAGAGTTTGAAGCACAAGAGAAGATTGAAGCTCTTGATGATTTAGATTCAGAATTTGAAGATGCATGGTATAATGAAGTGTTAGAAGATGAATATATAGTAGAAGTCAATTATTCTCCTGCTGAGGCTGTAACAGATGATATTCCTGTTGATGTTGAGGACAAGTATAACTACTTGGTTAACATTAAATATAACAGAGTTTTTCTGGATGGGTTGACTGTATCCCAAATCAATGAAGAATATGCAAAGTGCACAACCGCTGAATCCATTGCACCAGTGGATCCAAATGAGATTGTTGTAGAACACAGTGAATGGAACCCGATCAGTGAAAGTATAAATGTTGAAGAACTTTCTTCTTCAAAATTATATCACCCAGATCCAGAAAATATGAATGTTATTGCGATGAGATTATGGTTGCAATTGAGGAATTATCCAAGGAAAAAGTTGAACAGACTTCAAGCAGAATCACTAAGAAATTTAGTGAGAAGTTTTCAAGAAACTGAAAAGCAGACAAACAGAATGATAGTGCTTGACATGGATAATCCACAATACCTTGAGATTACTAAAAGAACAAGGATTTTGAAGCCTCAGGAGATTAAAAATATGGAATTGATAAGGAGTGGTCACGAAAGAAGAAAGGAATTAATGAAGATGTATCCTGAAAATGAAAAGCAAGCTTATCAGGTGCCAGTTGAATAAAAACAACTTTGGAATAAAGCTTGAACTGCAGGTGATTTGGTTTGAAACGTTTTACAAAAAGGACAATCGATTTCTGAATTGCTTAACGCAATGATTGTTCCTGATACAACTAAAGAGTAAAGATTGTCGAGTGGAAGTATGTTGAAATCTTTAATGCATTTTTGATTAAACGAGGAAATGCCATATGTGATGTCTATCACTTTTACTCGAGCATCATTGAACTTCCAGTTCAAGACTTGAAAGAATTGAATAGACTGCCTTTGATTAACCCAACCAAAGCAAGTCGCGGTGAAAATTTTATACAGTTATTAAATCGAGGCATATCTAGAATGAGTTCATATTTGAAGATTCGCTGTGATCAAGAAGACAAAGTATATTTCAATTCATTGAAGAGCAGAAGAAAAGATGCTCATACAGCTAAAGAACAGGAGAAATTTTTGGAAGCATACAGTGATAAATACTTTGAGAAAGTAACTAATCCAGGTCTTAAAGTGATTGATGGAACTCAAACTACAAAGCCAATTTTAAGATGGTTTTATAATGTTGATACTTTTGAGTTAAAACTTGTCCGAAATCTCGACGATTGGGATAAAGACATGATCTCACTTTTTGGAGTGTTCGAGCTTAAATTGCTACATCCAAGTTACATATCATTTTTGTCTATACAAAAGTTTGAACGTGTTTCTTTGGAAGTTACTGAAAAACGATAAGAAGTACTTTATGACGATCATCAAAGTTATGGACGCTGCAATGGAAAGGATTGCATTACACAAAGCGTTAGCATATGCAAACATTGTTAAGAAAGATATAAAGTCGATCGAGTTTATGAGGATATCAAGTAAAAGAGTGCTAGAAGTTTATTCTCAAGATTTTCCAAAACCTTTGGAATTCTATACAAACATTGATATTGCAGGTTTATCTAAGGAGACACTGGAGAAGATGAACCAGATGGAGATCAAGACTAATGCTTCAAAGCCTGAACAAGGTATTCTTGCAGGTAAGTCCGCGCTCGCAAAAGCATTGAAGGAACTCGAGCTTACAAAGAGAAGACAATGTTCAACGTTAAAGAAGAGCCAGAAGATTATTTTGAAGATTGAAGATTGAAGATTGAAGATTGAAGATTCAAGATCATGAAGACTTAAGATTTTGAAGACTGAAGACAAATGTAATCTTAGGGGGAGTATTGTAGACTCTTAGAAGATTAACATTTTATCTTTGTATGTTTTTTTGTCATAGTATAGGGACTTATTTGTAAATATATGTTCCTTTGTTTTGTTGGTAGTATAAATAGGATACTTTATGTAGTGTAGAAGAGAGATAACAAAATAGAGAATAGAAGATAGGTCAAAAACAGTTAGAAAATTAGTTGAACGAACTGAATCCTTACACTTTGTATCCTGTGCATTTGCTATTAATGAAATCTATGAATTTTTGATGTATTTGCATGTGTTGATTACTTTGTGTTTGATTTGATCATTTTATTATCATATAAACACAGATTCGATCCTTTTGAACCGATCAATGTCTGAATCAAGAGAACTGAAAATCTCAACACTCTCACCAACACTGAACTATATGGAATCCTTGATGGATATCGTATGGAGATGGAATCTCAAAAAGGCCATCAGATGAACAGTATCACCAATCCTTTAGTCAGCAATGCTCTACATGTTGCTAAAGGTTCAAGAACTCCCCAGCCCCAGTTGTACCTGAACTACCCCCAACAGTCATCCTCTTCTTTTGGGCCTTACATCACATTCCCTGAGACACCTAGGTTTCAATAGGCTCATCAAAATCATTTCTAGCGTAGCTGTGCCTTTGTTTCAGAGAGTGAGCACTCTGGAGATTTTCAATTCTGTTTTGATGATCTGGAGTGTTTCAGCCCAGAAGATGTAGAATACATGGACATTGTCCAACAGATGGCTCTCCTAACCTACAGAGCAAAGAAGTTCTTCAAAAGAACTAGAAGGTAGTTTCCTCAGAACCCAACCAACAAAAAATTTGGGTTTGACTAGACAAAGGCCAAGTGCTACAACTACAACTAGCTTGGTCACTTTACAAGGGAATGCAAAGCTCCTAGATCTAATCCTGGAGCAACTCAAGCCTCCCAACATCGTGCGGCCCCTAAAGCTGCAACCAAATCCACTAAACAACAAACTGCAGCTGTTGCTCAAAAAGTCTATTGGAGTTTCATGATGCAAGATGTCACTCCTGCTCAAGTTCTCATGGCTGGAACTGAAGTCACTAAAATATATGAACATCTCTATACTCCAGCTTGTATTGCTAAGGTCAAATTGTGTCAGGACTATAACATGGAAATTAAATCTGATATTGGGTCTTTAAATATACTAACATCTGATTTTAAGAGAGCAGAATCTGACTACAAACTCAAAATAGAAGAGTTAGAGAAAACTATGCCCTCTTTAAAACATGAACATTCAAATTACAGGGCTCAAATAAAAGTTTTAATCTCCAAGTTGACTGAGGCTCAAGCCTATCTAGTGATAGCTGATGCTAAAGCTAAGAAGTATGCCACTGAAGAGCATAACTTCAAAACCATCATTGCATCATCCTCCCACACAAAGGTGTGTTATAAAAACAAAAGTAGGTTGGGAACCAATGAAATAGCTTCACCACACTCCTTTGTGTCTATTAGACAGCCTAGATGTGGTGTAGAGGAGCAAGAGGTTTCAACTGCTGACCCATTACTCAAAGAGCAGAAGAATGATCCAATAGTGGAAACCACCACAGGGAAGGATAAGGTAGAAAACCTCATCGCCACAGCTGATGATCAACCCTTAACCACCAAAGCAAGAAGAAACAAAATCAGGGTAGCAAGAAAAACTGCCAAGAAGGTGGCTGACTCAAAGTTAAAGATAAACCCAAAGAAAAGGGGCGTATTCATATCAGCTTGATTTCAAGTGGTTGGAAATCTTGATTCAGGAAAGGAATGTAGTACCAGCATTTCTATTCTAAAAAAGGATTAAAAATTGAAGGGGAAGGTTGAAAATGAAGAAAAAAGCTCCAGAAGCAACCATCAACCTACCCCATCAAATTTAACATTGAATACATAATCTGTGGCCTGCATAACCACATGGCTAAAGATTGTTACTACAATCCAGCAAGCACACATTATGCATCTAATGTTAAAAAAGAAGGAGTCAAGGAGGGTTTCATATTTGGACCTTAGCATGTGGCCCAAGTGTTAAGAAAAGGAATGTTTGTTTTTGAAGCCAAGTTTCTTTCGAAAGAAGCTTACTCTTCCAAAGGGAAACTGACTTCGGAAGACAAACAAAAGAACAAAAAAAGCTTCCTAAGTTTTCCCTTGATGCTAGAGTGCCTTCAAAAGCAAGTACTTCCAAAAGCATACTAGCTTCGGAAGCAAAACAAAGGAACAAAAGGAATCCTTCAAAACCTTCTAAAAAGAAGACTGCTCCGAAAGAAAAGGTGGTGACAACTACTTTCGAGAAAAAAGAAGCCTCGGAAGCAAGTTAAGCTGCACAAGTCTCTTCATGCTCATCAAGCTTGATCAACCATAGGATGGAATGGAAGATCAGAAAAGATGCTACAGCCCAATCCTCTTCTTCACAACCCATAATTGAACCTCCATGCATATATTTTGGTTTAATTATATCATCTGAATTGGAAGAACCCAAGACCAAAAAGGCATGGGTTTCCAATAGTAACTAACCATTTCACTTTTTGTGCAGGGACATCTACATGATAAAAATGAAATTATCTAGATTGTAGATAGTGGATGCTCCAGGCACATGCTTTTCAATTTTGTGATCAAAAGAACCAAATGCTTTTCACAAAACATGAGTGCATCATACTCAAACCCGGGATGACAATTCCTCAGGAATTGGTGCTTCTTAGATCTCCTAGGAGAGGGGATATGTACTGTTAGTCCCAAGAGCACTTGAATGATCAAATTGCAATGAAGATTTGGATCAAAATGATAAAATGTGAGAAGAACTTGGATGTACACTTAAGAACATAAATGCAAAACCCTCATTTGATCCATATTGATGTGCATAAGATGTTTGTTACATGAAAGCCCTCAAATCTGGCTCTTGCAAGCTTCACAACACTCTAATGACTCTAGCTATTTATAGTCTAATGACAATTAGACTTAATGACATTTAGAACCCTAAACTATGAATAAAGCATGGCAATTATGAAATTACAATTAAAACACAAACTAGACAATTAAAGATTAAATATATATTTTGTTGACATAAAATATATATATTAACTCTATGACCCGTGTTCTTTGTATCTTCAACGTCTCACTACTAATCTTTGTCCCGAACGCGTCGTCTTGACTGTAGCGTTAACTTTGACCGTTGACATTGACTTTTGTTGACTTTGACTGTGTTGATAATATAGACTATCCTTTTCAGACCCAACATGTACAAGTTGGATATGAACAAAGCTTCCCCACTGGGTGAAGTATCATGCTTTCTTTCCAAAGCAAATGATGATGAGTCAACTTTTTGGCATAAAAGAATGTGCCATGTTAATTTTAAAACCATGAATAAATTGGTTAAAAATAATTTGGTATATGGTGTGCCTAAAAAGGAATTTATTTGTAAGGCAACTTTGTTGCCTGCCTAAAACGGAAACAACATAAATTTTCACATAAACCCAAAGAGGTTAACTCTATCACCACCCTATTACACTTGTTGCAAATGGATCTGTTTGGTCCTACAAGTAAAACGAGCATTGGAAGGAAATCATATTGTCTTGTGATTGTTGATGATTTCACAAGATTTACATGGGTTTTCTTTTTAAGAACTAAAATTAAACTTCTGAAACATTAAAATCTTTTATTCTTAAAATTGAAAATCAAATAAATCACAAGGTAAAAATAATTAGAAGTGGTCAAGGGACTGAGTTTAAGAATCAAGTTCTTGAATTATTCTGTAACTCAAAACGGATTGCTAGACAATATAGTGCTCATAGAACTCCTAAACAGAATGGTGTTGCTGACAATAGGAACATGACACTAATTGAGGTTGCTAGAACTATGTTAGCCGACTCAAAACTGCCCTTAACATTTTGGGCAGAAGCAATCAGCACTGCATGTTATGTGCAGAACATGGTTCTTATAGTTAAGTTAGATGGAAAAACACCTTATGAGCTATGGAACAAGAGGCCACTGTTCATTAGCTTTCTTAGGTCCTTCGACAGTAGATTTACCATCCTTAACACAAAAGACAATTTAGCAAAATTTGCTGAAAAGTATGATGATGCTATCTTTGTTGGATATTCCTCAACCTCTATTGCATATAGAGTGTATAATATCAAAAATCAACAATTTGAGGAATCATCCAACATTGTTATCAATGAGCACACACCTTGTGTTAAGGGTAATGGTCCTGAATATATCTTCAATTTAGAACTGTTTCTAAACTATTCTATACCATCTTGTGAGATTGTGTCAGCTGGAACAGGAATTCAAGGTGACCCTTATGAATATCAAATGTTTGAGTTACCAAGACCTATTCCAATTTCTCTAAGAAGAAATAAAGATCAAGCTCCTTAACTGAAAATCCTAAAAGCTTGAATATCTTAGGAAATAATGGAGCTTCATCAAGTTGTCAGCCAACTGAGTTCATAACTCAACAACTGACAACTTAATTATTCAACACCAAGCTGATGAAGATAGTGATCAGGAGGAACATGCAACTTTTGATGTTGCTTCCTAAAAATATACCATTGATGCTATCACATATTCATTGAATCAGTCCTCATTGAATGAATGTGAGACATCAGGTGATGATGGTGTTCAAGATCATGAGCAAAACTTTTTAAACTTGGATCTATCTATGCAACTAGATGTGATTCCTAGGCTCAGATTACACAACACTCATCCAGCTGAGAACATCATTGGGGATGTCTCGGAAGGTGAGAAAACCAGAAGTCAGACCCATAATGGGAATGTCTGCTTGTACTCATACTTTGCTTTCTCAAATGGAACCAAAAATGATGGAAGAAGCCCTCAAAGACAACAATTGGATAGAAGCAATGCAAGAGGAGTTGCTTCAATTCAAGACGCAAAAAGTATGGAACTTATGTCCATTGCCATCTGGTCAGGTTCTTATTGGCACAAAGTAGGTATACAAAAACAAAAGATATGATAGAGGTTTGATTATCAAGAACAAAGCTAGACTTGTTGTTCAAGGATACACACAAGAGGAAGGTATAGATTACACAGATCTCTTTGCACCTATTGCAAGACTTAAGGTTGTGGGAATCTTTCTTGCTTTTGCTAAATACAAGAACTTCATAGTCTATCAACTTGATATGAAATGTGCATTTCTGTATGGGGATATCGGCAGAGAAGTCTATGTGTGCCAGCCACTTGGATTTGAAGACCCACAACATCCCAACTATGTGTGAAAACTTGATAAAGATCTCTATGGGTTGCATCAGGCACCTAGGCTGTGGTATGAGACATTGTCTCAGTTCTTTATCAAGAATGGCTATACTAGATGCATAATAGACAAAACCTTATTCATAAGGAAGTCTGGGAAGAAAATGATGCTTGTACAAGTCTATATTGATGACATCATATTTGGTTCCTCAAATGACCAAATATGCAAAGACTTTGAAAGCATCATAAGAAAAAGTTTGAAATGAGTTTAATAGGAAAGATGGATTTCTACCTAAGAATTTAGGTGAAGCAGATGGAAGAAGGGTTCTTCATCAATCAATCAAAGTATGTCAAAGATATCTTAGAGAGATTTGAGATGACGATTGTAAGCCAGCCAAGACACCTATACCCAGAAATCATAATCCTATACCCAGAAATCATAATCTTAGTCCTGATTTCAAGGGGGAGGATACTGATCAGCATCAGTACAAGACAATTATTGGAACTTTGATGTATCTCACTGCAAGTAGACCTGATATCATGTTCGTAACATGCATCTATGCAAGATATCAGGCTTCTCCAAAGGTGTCTCACCTAATTGCTGCCAAAAGAATTCTTAAATACCTCAAAGGAGCTCTTAAATTAGGTCTTTGTATCCTAAGAATAGGGATTTTAACCTCTATGGTTACACTGACAATGATTATGAAGGTTGCAATATTAATAAGAAATCAACATCGGGAGGATTTCAATTTCTTGGTGGAAGAATTATCTCTTAGCAATGTAAGAAGCAATCATGTGTATCCACATCAACTGCTAAAACTAAATATATTACTGCTACAATCTGCTGTGCTCAACTGCTTTGGATTCGGATTCAGATGCTGGATTATGGTTTCAACTTTATGGAGACTCCTATCCACATACACAACAAGAGTGTCATTTCTATCACAGAAAATCCAGTCAATCACTCTAAGACAAAACACATTGACATTAGGTATCATTTCATCCGAGATATTCATGAGAAAAACTAATCAAGATAGTCAAAATCAATACAAATGAACAATATGCTGACTTGTTCACACAAGCCTTTGATGAACAAAAATTTAAATATTTATTCACAGCTATTGGGATGATTAACATTGACTAGTCTTTCTCTTTTGAAAATCTTTTAAAATGTGTCTTGTCTATGTTTTCTAAATACAATCTAAGCCCTGTTGCCAGAAAGTTTTTCAAAATAGTAAAAATTTTCTAAGTAAGAAATCTTCTGATGAGAATTTTACCCTCGAAAGAGTCCTACATAACTCTTCCAAAGAGAAAAACTCCTTCAAGAACATTTTCTTCCGAAGAGTTTTTGGCCTGAAACTTTTTTTTTGACTATTAGTCGAAATGTTTTCCGAAGCTTATTAACTTTAATTCTAGGAAGCATTTATTGTTCTCGGAAGCAAATGTGGTTGTAAACCAATGTTTGCCTTCGGAAGTAAATCTTCGGAAACAAACTCGTTTGCCTTCTGAAGAGTTTTAACTCTCGGAAGAAATTTTACTGTGCAATAGAAATCGTTGGTCCCACATGATTTTACTGTACAGATAGTGTCGGAAAAATAGTAATTAGCCTGAATTTTAAATCTTTTTCATCATATCATTTGCCGCTTACATCCACTTGGACCTCAAACCATCTTTTCATCTACTGTTTCACTTTATCCAGTGGATTTTTCCCACCATATAAAATTACTGGCTGTTTTTCTTTCTTACTTTTCTTTAGCATTCATCAAAACCCTAAGATTTTAATATTCATCTTCTTCATCCTGCTTTTCCTATTTTTCCCACTTCAATCAAACAGTTTCCATATGAAAAATTTTTGAATCCTCAACACAACCAAGTCGCCATCCTTTACTCTTCAAGGGATGCCGATTTTGCCCCTATCATCCAATTTCTTTCTGAATCAACATACTTTACTTCCCTTACTGTTAACGCCACCATCTACTGAAACCACATGGCTGAATTCTGGGCCAATGGTCGAAGAAAAAGGATCAATGATGAAAGGGTCATCAGATCAAGGGTTTGTGGACAAGAGATCAACATCAGTTAAACAACCATCAGGGATCATCTGGAACTCTATTATGAAGGCGCCTTCACAAAATTCCTAAAGTCTGATTTGGAGGAAACGTACACTGAAATGGGATATGAAGGAGATGTGAGCAGATCTACAGTCTACAAGTTCAACTTCTCCTACAACTGGAAGTTCCTGCTTCACATTGTCCTGGACAGCCTATCCAACAAACCAAGGGGATGGGATCAAATTCCCTATGATCTGGGCTGCCTAGTCCATGGGTTGGTAAAAGGCCTCTGATTCAACTACTCAAGGTTTGTGCTAAATAATTTGAGTAGCAATCTCACCAAGGATCCATTCTATATGTATCCTCGGTTCATTCAGCACATTATCAATTGTGTGTTGGACCAGGATAAACTACAATTTGCTCATGTTTTACCGGTCCCTCACATGAAGCCTGGCATCTTCAAGACATTGAAGAAGGTGTCCACCAACTTTATAGGAAGATTCACCGATATTCTTCCAGGTATGCTTGAGGCAATGGCTCATGGTGACATCCCTGCAAGCCTAGCAAGTGATGAACCCCCACCAGACACCACCACTACACTGCCATCCACATCTTCACACCCAATGAAAATCACATACCAAACACGCCCCAAACCAACCCTGATCAATCTACTCTGATTGATCAAGTCCCCTCTGTTCAATCCAAAACGTCTAGAATGGAATCCAGGGCTCCCACTCAGTCAGAGGTCCGGCCATCGTCCAAAATTGACTTCAATATCAGTGTTGAGTCTCCTTAGTCTCATCCTGATGAATCCATTACCAATGCCATAAGCCCTCAGGGTAAGTCTTAACACTCTCCTGAGCAGCCAAAAAGCGATAGCCACATCATTGGCTCAACTACTATTGCAAAAAAGCCATTAGGTGTTGACCAAGATCCCAAGTCAATAGATATAACCTCTGTTTCTCGACCTTTTGACCCATCCTGATGAGGATATCATGTTTCATCAGGGCCATGATGTTGATCTACCTCACCCCTCTCCAGATCAACTGAGTCCCAGGGAACCTCTGATATCTAGCCCATATCAGCAAGACCAAACTGAGGTGAGTCCAACCGGAGTGTAGGTGACTCATGTAGATGCAGCTGCCACTACTGAGAGTGTTTCAGAAGCCTCTCAGGACAGTGGTAACATCAGTTAGACTGTATCTATGGCAACTTTGCCCATTGATGGACCTAAAAGAGACATCAGTATGCAAGGGTATCCAGGGCGCCAAGAAACCACAGTTGGTGATGAGGATGAACATACTAGGTATCTTATTCCATCTCCAGAAGATTCTTCAAATGAAGATGAGGGTAGTCTGCAACTCACCATCAAAGACCTAATTTCCAAAGTCACTGATATTGAATCAAAGGTTGAGTCTTTAGAAAATAGGTTTTCCATTCAGCAACTTGAGATTGAAAATCTTACGGCTCAACTAGCTGAGAAACAGATTGAGAAGTCAGTTAGGCATGTACATACCCTGGTTTCTTCGATTTCTTCCTCTACCTCATCTACTTCTCAAGGCGATGCTAACAAAAAGGAGAAGAATTTACAGAAACAAAAGCATGATGAGGAGATATCTGCTCACACTTATGAGGAGATATCAAATCAAGTGGAACCCTATTCTGCCATTTCATCTTTCTGCCCCAAATAGCAATGACTTGTAGCCATCTTTCCTCAACCACCTCCCATTTCAGTTCAAGTTGACCCAAGGATGCTTATTGACCTTAATAGATTTTTAACCTAGTTTCTGATAAGCTCCTCACTTAAACAACCCTCACCTGATATTGCCATTGCTTACTTTGGGGCTGAAGAGATTTAAAGGTTGACTGCATCATTTACCTTTGAGGAGGTAGTTCTGTTGAACCCAAGATTGACTTCGAAGGGGATACACCGACTGATGGCCCAGCAACTGACTCAATAGGGACAGATAGTGTAGTTCCTGATACTTCCGAGGCTATGAGAACAACTTCTGAAATGGAAGCTCAAGCTTCGGAAGCACTTCTATTCACTTCCGAAGCTCTGGAAATTTCTTTCGAAGCCGAAGTCCAAGCTGCGGAAGGAATTATAGAGTTTTCCTCTGTATCTGATGAACTGCTGGTTACATAAGCTATTCTTGATCTAGCTTTTGAAGTCAACAGTGAGGACTTTCTTTCAACCCCTCTCAAGCCATCACCAAAAGCTCAATCTCTACCACCCCAACCTAAATCCTCAAAACAGAATCTCCAAAGGCTGAATCTTCCTCTGATCCTAAAGGGAAGAGAAAGCTCACTATTGAAGAGCTTCTATAGGAGGAAAGGTTGGAGAAGCTAAGAAAGAAAGGAAAAGTTGATACAGAGAAGTTGCTTGCAGCAAGCACCAAAGCAGCAGCAGCACGTCATGAATGTGTCAATAATCAGAAGAGGGTGGAGATCATTGACAGGCTTATCAACCTGGGAGTAGAAGATGAACAAATGCTTATTTTCCCACTTGATGAGATTATGGAGCTTGAGAAAGAAACCTTGCTGCAGAAAGAAAAAGAAGAGGTAGCAAGGTTAGCCAAAGATGAGGAGTAAAGGAAAAGGGAGGAGGAAGCAAAGGCTGAAGACAGGAAGGAAAAGATAGCCTTTCTCCGTAAGAGAGGCTATACAAAGGAGGAGTTGGACCCTCATGATCATGATATGATCGTGTTTCATTTCTACAAAGAAACCGAGGAGATCTAAAAAGAGAGAAAAAAGGTTCCAAGGGAAAGGCTAAGGGAGAAGAAGAGGAAGCTATACTTGCTTCTACCAAAAAGGTGGGTGATAAGGAACGGATGAAAACCTACCTTAAAGCCCATGGCTTCATTAGCAAGCAAGTGGGCCCCATGTTAGAGAAGACCCTAAAGCAATATGTCAGTGACATAAAGGCTGACATTTGCTTAGGAAGAAGGCAGGAGGTGCCCTGGAAACAAAGCGCTCAGAAGATAGCACCCAAACCCAAACCACAGCCAACAAAGCCACTTCCCATATCTTCACCCTTCCCCATCAAACTAGAACCAATCATTAAACCATCAACTCCCAAAACCACACCATCAGCCATTCCCGCACCTTCACCCCATGTCTCTAAATAGCCTCCACCTCCACCTGTCCATAACCCCAAAACACAACCCAAAACCCAATCTCAACCCAAACCATCTTCTGAACCTTCCAAGCCCCTATCCTTGGAAGAATTTAAGAAGATCAAAAGGAAGCTCATCAACTGCACAACCTTGAATGACATCTCTTATAAGGAAGAGTCAATTAAACTGAAATACATTGATGGCTCTTCCTGTTCCCTCATTAAACTGAAATACATTGATGGCTCATCCAAAGTGACCGACTGGATCTACTATCCACGGATGACTTGTATAACATCCTCTCCACTGCATCAGGAAGGAAATTAGAGAAAGACAAATACCTTCTTTTTATGGTGTGGAAGACTTTGAGGAGAAGAAACAAGTGAGGTTTTGGTAGCACCAGCCTAGGGGGAGTACTGTTGGATCTAATGAGGCTGGTGCAACCAAAACCACACTTAGATATATTTTGATGTGCTAAACAAATGGTATTCTGAAGGAACAAGCTACTCTTCCAAAGCTAAGTCAAAGATCTTTCGAAGCTCAAGTGTGAAGAACTTCCGAAGGAAGAACTTAGTCTTCTGAGACTAAGTTCTTATTCTTCCAGACTATGCAACTTAGAAGATCAGACAAAGTCTTTCGAAGAATAAAGTCCTGAAGACTTGCAGAAATTCAGAGGAAGTTGATTCTTTCGAAGTGTAAATGTCCTAGGAAGAATATATTCTTCTGAAGCCATTTAGCTTTGGAAGAACTAACTATGAACCAGTGGACATAAGTAATCTGTCTGACAGTCCACTGCAACTCTGATAGACTGCATGGTGCTTTCTCATGCCCATGTAGTTGACCTTACTTTATCCACTATTCAACCATTATCAACGTAGTACAGTTGCCACTTTTAGTTGGTGACAAAAGGTAAGTCATGGACATGTCATGACTACCTGACCTAAGATATTATTATTTTATCTTAGATATTTTACTTCTAAACATTGTAGTATTTTAGTTGTAATTTCCAGCTAGTTTTTCAAGTATAACCGGCTGTAGATAGTAGTATATATAGCTTCTCTATGTAACTTAGTAACCATGCTTTTAAGAGTCTTGTAAAAATGATTTGAGAAGTAATATATACAAGTTTCTTGAAAACCACTCATGTGCTTTTTATGTTTTCTATTTGAACTTATTCTATTACATGTGAACTTGGTTAAGATTCTGCTTCATCAACCCGAGTGACATTTATTGAGTTTGTGTGATTATCTTGTGTTATGAGACAAACACCAATCTTGCACTTAGTTACATGCATATAGACATTTTAGTTTTGTTTGCTGGCCTTGTTTGCTTTGCCTTGCTGGATTGCATGCTTTTGATCATTCCCATGAGCAGTTGATTGCAGGAATGGCATCTTCTTCTTCTGCACCCTCTTCTTCGTTCGGAAAAAGGCCTGTTCGCCTTGATTCCTTACCTTCATTCTCGGATCCAGATGAGTTCGACTATGAGAACCTTTTGCCTTACCTCGTTTTCCACCTATCCATAAGTGGGAGTACTATCCACAGTACATGACTCGGTTGATTTAGGGGAAAAGTGTTCCTCTTCCTCCTAAATGTAGACCCCTGACTGGGTCGGCTCGTTATAGAAACCCTAATGCCCCTATTCTACCTCCTCTTACTTGCCCGCCCGAGCAGACCATAGCTGCTTTGGCAGCCACTCTGCACGTTGAGCGTAAGCACGTCGCTAAACTAATGGATGACAATGTGAAGTTACGGAAAGGGTTGAGGGATTCCAGGGAAGAGATCAAGGAACTAAAAAAGCAACTCAAAACCCTTATCGATCGTCACAACATGCACATGGACTGCATTACAACTCTAATTGAATGCGTAACTGGTGATGAGGAGGACATCGCAGCAAATCATCAACGACTCGATATCATGGAAGGCCAAATCAACACACTGAATGTAGAGCCAGAACCTAAAGAAGAAGACCTAGAAGAAGAAACTGAATAGGCACCTGAAGAAGATCCGAAGGAAGAACCCGAGGAGCAGCCTGAGGATGAGCCCGAGAACAGCATCGGATCTGTCAATTCGCATTGATTTCCAGTTTATTCATTTTGTTTGTTTATTAGACTTTTGTTTATTTTGCACATAGATGGGAAGGGTTGTCTCCCATCCGACTGATGTCTTTGGATTTTCATATTTGGTTTAATTGATTGTAGACGTACTTACAATTTTTTTATCAGAAATTATTATTTGAACATTAAGTTGTGATTGTGCTAAATTCTTTGAATTGTTTATACTTAAATGGAGTTGATATGTTGTATATTCACTAGTTTTCATTTGTTGTGATTGTTAAGAATGTCTGGACGTGACAGGGTCGTGGTCATGGTACCATTAACATGACACCAATTGAACTGGCAGCACTTATAAATCAGCATGTAGCTGATGCATTAGCCAAGCACAATCCAAACAAACAGCCCACTCCGATCGGTAAGTAATACCAAAGTCATTCCTGATGTTGAGTTTTCGTCAATCATGCCAATTTATAACAATTGTTGAAAATCCTAAAGTCTTGATCTAAAATCTATTGCAGGTGAAGGGGTTTGTACTTTCAAATGCTTCATGGACTGTAAACCCAACCCGTTTACTGGGTTTAAAGGAGCTGTAGGACTCGTACGCTGGTTTGAGAAGCTGGAGTTCATATTTGACATGTGCAATTTCCCTGTGGCAAATAAGGTTAAGTATGCTACGGGCACACTGGATGGAGTTGCCCTATCTTAGTGGAACACCCAAGTTCAAATGTTAGGGTGGAGATCGCCAACCAAACTACCTGGGAGGATTTTAAAATTTTAATGAAGGAGGAGTACTGCTCTTGTGACGAGGTGTACAAATTAGAGATGGAGTTCTGGAATCTCAAGATGTCAGGTTTTGATATCGAGGTGTACACTACTCGCTCACATGAGCTTGCTACTCTATGACCTAATAGGGTCAACCCTCCTTCCCTTAGGATCAAATGATATCTTCATCGATTAGCTCCAAAGATTCAAAGTATGGTCATTGCGTCTCAACCAAACACGATTCAGGAAGCGATCAAACTAGCCCATAAACTAACTGATCAAGCAGTCGCGCAAGGAAAGGTACCCCTGCACGGCTCTGTTTCAGTTACCACTGATGGAGGCAATAAGCGTAAGTGGGAATCTTGTCCCAACAATAAGCGGAACATTTCAACCAGTCATCCTCATCATCTCAGCACGGCGCTGGTTATAGCGGAACATTTCCCAAAAGGTAACAAATGTAATTTTCACCACAATGGGCCATGTAACAAGAATACCTATGAGAGATGCGGTAATTTTGGCCACGCTACCAAAAATTATCGTGTGAATATAACAGGCAAACAGCCAGCACAGCAAGGCGAACAGAAGGGCTGCTATGAATGTGGTCAAACCGAGCATTTCAAGAGAAATTGCCCAAAGCTAAAAAAGAACAACAATGGTGGAAGCAATGGGGGTAATGGTTCGGATAATAGGAAAGATAATGGTGGAAATGGTAGCGACAGTGCTAAGGGTAGAGCCTACGTTATTGGATTAGGTGAGGCTCGAAATGACCCTTCTACGGTAACTAGTAAATTTCCTATCAATGGTTGTTTTGCTTCCATGTTATTTGATTCTGGCACTGATAGGAGTTTTATTTCTCATAAGTTTAGTAAGTTACTAGATGTTACATTTATGACTTTAGACTCAAACTATACTGTAGAAATAGCTGATGGTAAGATTATAAAAGCTTCTCATATATACCGCGGTTGTAAGATAGGTCTGTCTGGGTATGATTTTGATATCGACCTTCTATCTATCACACATGGTAGTTTCGATGTCGTTATCAGTATGGATTAGTTGTCTAGGAACAAAGCCGAAATCATCTGTCGAGAGAAACTCATCAGACTTCCTCTTGATCGTGGGGAGATCCTCACGGTTAAAGGTGATAAGTGTAGTGCAATGGCTGGTATCATTTCCTACATGAAGGCTCAGAAATGTCTGCGGAAGGAACATTCAGTGGTTTTGGCCTAAGTTACTGAAAAGACCATAAAGGAGAAATGAATTGATGACATCCCTATCGTTAAGGACTTTCCTAAAGTGTTTCCAGAGGACTTGCCTAGCCTTCCTCCACACAGGTGTTCTAGATAGATCTGACACCAGGAGCTGCCCCTATCACTCGAGTGCCCTATCGATTGACACCAAATGAACTATAGGAATTGTCAAAATAGTTACAGGAACTATTAGACAAAGGATTCATATGCCCCAGTTCTTCACCTTGGGGAACGCCTGTGTTATTCTTGAAGAAGAAAGATGGAACCTTTCGTATGTGCATTGACTACCGGGAACTGAACAAAGTCACCATAAAGAATCGTTACCCTCTCTCGTGTATCGACGACCTATTTGATCAACTTCAGGGATCGAGTTACTGCTCAAAGATTGATTTGAAATCTGGATATCATTAGCTCAGGGTTCGAAAAGAAGACATATCCAAGACAACTTTTAGAACTCGGTACGGGCGTTTTGAGTTCGCAGTCATGCCATTTGGATTGACAAATGCTCCGGCAGTCTTTATGGACCTCATGAACCGTGTCTGTAAACCCTATTTAGACAAGTTTTTCATCATCTTCAATGAGGACATACTAATTTCTTCCAAGAATAGGGAAGAACATGAAGAACATTTAAGACTTATTTTAGAGCTCCTGAAGACAAAACAACTATATTCCAAGTTTTCTAAATATGACTTCTGAATGAGAGAAGTAAATTCTTAGGGCATGTAATTAATAAAAATGGTATTCAAGTTGACCTATCTAAGATTGAGCCAATCAAGAATTGGCCTGCGCCAACGATGCCTATTGAGTTGTACTAATTTCTTGGATTAGCGGGTTATTACCAGCGTTTCATTGACGGATTCTTGAAACTTGAACAACCTCTTACTGCCCTAACTCACAAAGGAACTATTTACAAGTGGGGCAGTAATAAAAAAGCGGCTTTCCAAGCACTTAAAGACAATCTATGTAGTGCACTGATCTTGGCATTGCTAGAGGGAACAGATGACTTCGTGGTGTATTGTGACGCATCAATCAAGGTATGGGTTGCGTGTTGATACAACGCGAGAAAGTGGTAGCTTATGCATCAAGACAGCTTAAGGTGCATGAGAAGAACTATAAAACTCACTATTTAGAATTAGGAGCTGTGGTATTTGCACTTAAGATCTGGAGGCATTATCTTTATGGAACTAAATGCACGATCTTTACTGATCATAAGAGTCTTCAGCATATTTATGAACAAAAGAAGTTGAACATGAGGCAACGGCGATGGTTGGAACTTTTGAATGATTATGATTGTGCCATCAAGTATCGTTCGGGAAAGGCTAATGTGGTAGCCGATGCCCTTAGTTGAAAGGAAACATTGAAACCTCTGCTGGTCCATGCATTGCAATTGATAATGGACCAGTAGCTTACTAGCTAGACTTACCTGAGGAACTCAATGGTGTTTATAATGTGTTCCATGTTTCCAATCTGAAGAAATGTCCAGTCGATGAATCACTTGTCGTTCTATTAGAGGAACTGGAGATTGATGAACAACTTTGTTTCATCGAGGAACCAGTCGAGATTATGGATCAAGAAGTCAAGACCTTAAAGCGTAGCAAGATTCCTATTGTGGACGTTAAATGGAATTCGAAAGGTGGACCAAAATTTACTTGGGAACGCGAAGATCAAATGAAGAAGAAGTACCCACAACTGTTCAAAGATTAGGCACCCACTTCCTAAGGTTTCCATTCTTAAGATATCTTTCTTTAAAATTTCGAGACGAAATTCCCTTCAACAAGGGGATGATGTCACAACTCTCGCTAAACCATTCATTTCTTTGTTTTGGTCTTGTTTTAGAAACTCCAGGAACCCATCCTACGCAAGTTTCTGATCACTGAACGTGTTGTCATTATTGAATCTTATGTTCTAATTTTTGATACGAAAATTCCTTCAATAAGGGGATGATGTGACACCCCATATTTTCAGGTCATCACTGTTAACCCAACTACCCGTTAACTTATAGTTTCTCGTTATCCGGTTATTCTTTGGTCATATATGTTTATTTAAATTTCTGCGAAATAAGCAATCACTAAACAATTATAATTATTATTAAAAAACAAAAAAAAACTATATTGCAATTCACTAAACAATTATAAATATTATTTGAAACTATATTGTAATTTCACTCCCGTTTGAATACTCTCAAAACCCTAAACCAACCATAGAACCCCTACTGCCGTCGATCGTTTCCACCTACAACCCTCCGGCAGCCCTCTTCACCTACAACCACGAGCCACTCGACGACCTTCGTCATCGCTATGCGGTAGTCTAGTCGATCCAGTCAACTATTGTATGTAACACCCGAAAACACAAAAAGAAAGATAAAGAAGCAAATGGGTTATCATTTTAAAAAGCAATGGGTAAAAGTGTACAAAGGACAAACAGGCCCATAATGGGGTTAAAAAAAGAGATGGCCGCCCACACCCTCTCCCCATGCACTCAAATCATATGGCTAGAGTGAGAGAAACAAGCTCCCATACGGTTCTAGAGAGAGAAAGTGAAAAAATTCTTCAAAAATGGGGTTTTAAGGTGATTTCTTCTCAGATCTAAGTTGGGTTAAGCTTCCTGATAGATTTCTATGTGTTTCTGTATGTTTAGTTTGTTTCTTTTCGTGTGTTTAGTTGTTAGAACTCTAGGTTGCTCTCGGGTATTTGGTAGTTTGCTTGAAGGCTGGTTAAGGTGAGTTATTGATCCCCTCTTTTACATTTTTTCTACTTGTTTGGGGTTGATATGTGTATTACAAAGATGTTTCTTGACCAAAACTATGTTTTCCATATTTAAAAATGACTTTTAACAAAAATGTATGTGTTTTTAAAGATGTCAATGATGTTAATTGTTGTTAATGATGTGCTAGTGTGAATCTGATAGTTTTAAGCTAAGTATACATTTAAAGGTGTTGTATGGAACTGGAACTTACAGAATTTGGACTTTATGTATTAAACATGATGTCCTCTGTGGACATTGGTTGTCCGCAGTGGACAGTTGAAATGATTAAGTGTTGTCCGCTGTGGACTCTTAAGCATTTAGAATGTCCGCTGTAGACACTTAAGTGTTAAGGGGTCATCCGCATTATAACTTAGTCATCCACTATATGCCTTAGTATGCCTTAGTCATCCGCTATAGACATTGACTGTCCGTTGTGGACACTCAGTGTTTACTTCATCTGCTGTGGACTTTGGTCATCCGCTGTGAACTTTGGTTGTCCGTTGTGGACACTTAGCATTTAAGTCATCCGCTGTTGACCTTGTGCATGCACTATAAACACTTAGAATTATTCTGAATTTTGGAGAAAGGGATTTATGTGATTACTACTTAAGTTTTAATGGAAGAATATGATTGTTATATGTTTTTAATGTTATGATCCTTTTATGGGCTGCTGTTATGAATAACTATTATCATTTCATGTTATGTGATTATACGACTATGGATATCTTAAAAATATTATTCATAATCAAGTGGACATAAAGGAATAAATGAAGATAGTGGAACCTAATGAATTTTACCACGGGCCCTTATGATGAATGAAAAGCCTTGCAAGCAAAATGAATGGAGGTGCACAACCTTGTTGTCATTAGCTCAACTGATGTGTCGCTGTTTCAGCCCATGAGGATGACCATCTGGTGCGTAATCCTTAAGATTGACCAATGAATGAATGAGTGGGACCTGTATTCATGAGCAGGCTTCGTGCCTAGCAGTGTGGGTCAACTGTCAAGGGTTAGCTATCACTTATAAATATGTACTAGCTGGGGTTTGGCATTTGTTGCCAACCATATGATGTAGGCTCTTGCTTTGTACAATCCTAGTTAATGAAAGAGAATGATAATGAAAGAAAGAAAGATAATGAAAGCCTTAATGAATGTTATCAGTTAATTTGACTGTTATGTATTATGGATGGGTGATCACTAAAGGAAGCATTCAAAATGTATATTTTTATATATGAACAAAACTAGAACTCACTAAGCAATGCTAATTTTTTATATACATATCAGTTGCCAGGTAATGAGGTTGTTGGGGATAGCACGAGGATGGAGCTACTTGGCAAATAAAGACTGGCATCCATGTTTTTTTGCAGAAACAATGTTTTTGTCATGTAATACAACAGAAATGTCTTTTTGTACTCAATGACAATGATGTATTTCTTGGCAAAATTTATCACTAATGCAATGAAGTTGACAGGTTCAAATGGATCGATCTGTGATGATATTGTAATTCAATGATCAATTCAAACACTAAGAAATCAAAACATAGGCAATTACTACAAAAATTCAAATATCTTATTGATAGCAAAAGCTGTGGATACAAAGTGTATGGGTGAATTACAGTGGTTCACTTCCCCCTTTTTTTACATAATACATAAAGTAACCTATTTATACTATCAAAAGAAACAAGGAACATATATTTACAAAACAAGTCCCTATACTATGATAAAAAGTAAAAGACAAATGTTAGTCTTTTAAGGGCTCTGACAATACTCCCCTAAGATTGGCTTGTCTTCAGTCCAACATAAACTCTTCTAGTTCATCTTTGATCTTGAATACTGGCTTCTCTTTGTAGAGTTCCAACTCTCGCAAAGCTTTCTTGATCGTAGACTTGAACTTCTTGGCAAGGATGGCTTGCTGAGGCTTTGACTCATTAGTTTTGATCTCAATCTTGTCCATTGCTTCTAGAGTTTCTTTTGACAGACCTACGATGTCAATGTTAGCATAGAACTCATAAGGATTTGGATGATTGTGAGAGTGAACTTCCAACACTCCTTTACTGGATATTCTCATAAAATCAATATACTTTATGTCATTCTTCATGATATTTGCAAATGCTAGAGCTTTTCGCAATGAAATTTGCTCCATAGCAGCATCCATCACCTTAATGATCGTCATGAAATATTTTCTGTCATTATCAGCAGCTTCCAAAGCAACATGCTCAAACTTCTGGTTGGAAAAGAAAATGTTATAACTTGGATGGAGAAGCTTAAGCTCAAAAACTCTAAATAAGGATATGATATCCTGATCCCAATCATCCACGTTATGAACTAACTTCAATTGAAATGAGTCTGTGTGATTAAACCACCTTAAAATCGACTTAGATGTTTGTGTACCATCTATCACTTTTAAGCCTGGGTTAGTGACTTTCTCAAAATACTGGTCACTATACTCATCGAGGAACTATTCTTCTTCCTCTGAATTAGCAGCCACCATCCTTTTTCTCTTTAAAGACTTGAAATATTCTTTATATTCTTAATCACATCGAGTTTTAATGTAGAAGCTTCTTTTAAAGATTAACATTTGTTTGTGTATGTCTTTTACATTTTTGTCATAGTATAGGGACTTTTATTGTAAATATGTTCCTTTGTTTTCTTGATTAGTATAAATAGGCTGAATATGTATTGTGTAGGTAGACATCTAGAGACATCTAGAGATTAGACTATCAGTTTTAGACGCTTTGTTTCTGTTACTTACACTTTGTATTCTTCTCTACTAATCAATGAAAACTTCTATGAATTTTTGTTGATTTCGTATGTTGAATTGAATACTTCTGTGTATTAGATTGAATTGCGTTCTTATATCATCACAGATCGATCCATTTTGAGCTCATCAAATGGTATTAGAGCTTTTGGTTCAGTGATTGAAGCTATTCTTCAACTGCCGAACACTCATAATCACTTGAATCTGTGATTGATAAACAATTCAGCCTTAAAATTGTTGAATTAAGATCTGTTTCATCATCAGAAACATGATTTGATTCACAATTAGCAGTACAATTCGTCCAAATCTGTGAATTTGAGCAAAAAGTCTTCGAACTGTTCTTGTTTTGTTCGAACTATTCTTTGAATCAAAACATTAATTTTTGTTGTTAATTGATGAAATTGATGTTAGAGGATTGTTAATCGATCGATTTCAGATCTAATTGGTGAAATTTAGATCAATTAATCAAGTTTTGAAGAAATTGAAAGAATCTGAGTTCGTTGAAGATGATGAATGTAGCGCATTAGGTCAGAAACACTGCTGAAAATCGTCTAAGTGATAGGCGCATAACAATTGTTTAGGCGCTTTACAACTGTTCGGGCGTTTTTCAGTTAGGCGTTTTACCACTATGTGGGCGCATTTCAACTGATGGGACACTTTGGGCGTATCACAAAAATAAGTAATTCCAGGCGTTTTTCAACTGTTGAGGAGTATTTGAACTGTTTGGGCGTTTTGACACCTAGACGTCTGATAACTGTTTGGGCGTATCACAACTGTTCAGACGCATCTCAACTTGGGCGTTTTTTGGAATTTTTCTAAGGCAATCCCTTAGACGTTTCAGGGTCAAAGTCACCCCAACTATTTGGGCGTTTCATTACTGTTTGGACGCATCAGCTTTCACACTTAGAAATTTTCAGAAATTTTTTCAGAAACTTTAAAATCCAAAAATATTTTCATTTTATTGTTTTAATTCAAAACATTAAAAACAACAAAAACAAATCACTTTTAAAAATTAAAAATTTAAAAATGGTAAAATCAAAAGACTCAGAGAACCGAGTTCCCAAGCTGAAGAATAGAGCAGATTTCAAGAATTGGTCATTGAGATTAAAACACCATCTGAATTCTATTGATACTGATTTATGGAAATCAATAGAAAAAAGTCCTTACATTCCAATCACATCTGATGGTCCTGATAGAGGATTTGTGTATACAAAGGACTCTACTGAACCTTATCCAGAAGATGATCTACAAGGAGAAGACCTCAGAAAACTTAAAAATGATATTAAAGCATATTCCTTAATATGCAAAGGTCTACCTCTTGAAGTTCTTACAAGGCTTGATGGTTATCAGATTGGATACACCATGTATAAGGCCTTGAAATAATATGTGAAGGTGGAAAAGAGATTCAGGATCTGAAAAAGCAAAAGCTAAAGAGACAATTAGAACTTTTTGAACATTTATATGGTGAAACAATAAATCAGGTGATGAACAGATTTGTTCAACTGACTACAGAGATGTCGACTGCAGGGATCAAGAATGATTTAAAAGATCTTAACTACAGACTTCTCAATGCTCTTCCATCTTCATGGAAGCAAACAGTCACTCTGTTAAAGCATACTGAGAAATTTCCAATGGATCTAGATCTCTTGATTGCTAAAATAGAATCTGTCGAAATTGATGAAAGTTCTAGAAACAACGACAGAGCAGCTTCGATGTCACAATATAAGTATGTTGCTTCTCCAGCAAACACTATGGAGAATGCATTCATGGCTTAGAATGAAACTTCACCAGAAAATGAGGGTGATTTATTTGTTGGTGCAGGGTTCTTCACTGATTCTACTTACACAAGTGCTCCTGCCTATACAAGTCAGAATAAACCTCAATCTCCTCCTATGCCTAAAAGTTCTAACTCTCAAGCAGAGACTCCATCTGTTAACTCTGCTAAATCTAGCAAAGTTAATGATGTAATAAACATCTTATTACAAGATGAAGAGTCAAAAACTGCTTTTACTGCATTTATGGCAAGTTTTCAAGCATACCAAGGTAGCCATTTAACTATCACACCCTCAAAATCCGCGTGCGGGGTTTTACCGCGAGGCGCGTGACATACCAGGATCTCAGTCATTAGTTACCAAGAACGACTCTATATGATTAATAAACAAAACCAGAGTTAACGTTTAAAATACTGCGGAAGCGTTTTTAAAACCAGAAAACCCAAAACAAGTAGTATGTAAAGAGAATGCGCAAAACATACGCGCCCCAAACACAATTGTTTAATATGAAAATAATCCCAAATTTGTAAACAACGCAAATGTAGACAATTCAACAATGCTGACGTGCGTGCTCCTAGGCAACTGGCAACCTTAACCTGAGAATAGCATACTAAACAAGTCAACACATGGTTGGTGAGTTCAAGAGTTTGCGTTAAAATAGAAACCAATCAACAGTTTCCAGAGCATAAGTAGTGTATTGCAATAGATAGCTAGTCTATTAACATGAAAATATTAAACATAGTGATTTCGCGATTGAAGCTGACTGTGATAGTTTGTGCCTCCCGTCACGACTTACCAGGTCGTGACGAATATATGTTAGGACAAAATTGCACCCGTTTGACCTCGAGTCGCACAGGTGGGGCTCGTCAAACCCAGTAGTACTACCCAAAATTTCCCCGCTAGTCAATATTAACAATCCAAAAGTGTGAGGACTTTCCATGGTAAACAACACTATATCAATATTATACACACTCATATATAAAAGCGTTTGTGATCAACAGTATGCTATCTCCCCCAAAAGAGATTATGTAAAATGAGTGGGGCAAGAACTCACCTGATGCGCGCAAGAATTAACTTAGAGCTTAACTTGAAAGAAAGAGGGGAAAGACAACCTTCAAAGGTCACCTAGAACACAAGAGTACATAAGTACGTGTACACCGAATCAACATGAAACCCTAAGTGCTCTACAAACCAAGGGACTCAAGGTTTAAGAAAGACAAGACACATTTGACCCAGTTGACCCGTTTGACCCGTTGGTGACCTTATGGGTGAAATTTCATTCAAACAAGCATAACAGTACATCACACATGATTAACATACAAACTGATTACATATAACACTTCATTAATCACATGTACCAACTAGATTATCATACAGCTAGATATCATACAAGTCATGCGAATCTCAACCAATTATCATGCTCAACATAGTTACAACACAACCAATGCATCATACATAGAATCAAATCATGCACAGCATGCCATGTGAACCCACTTACGACTTCACACCCTAAACCCTGCCAATCCTACTAAGTAGGGGCCTCAGATTCGCACGCGTGTATGATGATCATCAACATACCATTTAACAGAAATCATATCATCCAAAATGTTCAACCATGATCAACCACAAACCAACAATAGTCCTAACATACCCATATGACCCATTACCATGAATTCCCACAAACAGGCCAAATCAGATAACTAACCAACTAAACATTCATACAACTCAAATAATACATTTAATCACCTTAGAAACCATCCATGAATACACTAGCATGGTCCTAATATCCCAAACATGCTCAAATCATCCAATTCAAGAATTTGCACAAATAAAGTTTCCCTTTTGGGAAAGTACATCCCAATTTCATCAAACACCCAAGACATTCATGGATTCATCATTACATACAAATTCAAGTCCATGACAACATCTAAACATGATCAACAACACCTAATCATCATGATTCATCAACGTTCAACACCAAAAGTTACTATTTTTAGCAATGTATGAACTATAAGACATCTTCTTGTTTTTCAATTGTTCATATCATCAACTTAGCATCTAATCATCATCACAAACACATCCATAACATTCATACATCATCAAATCATCAATTCATGCAAAATAAAGTTACTATTCTTAGTAAACTATGAACCATAAATCAAAATCGAAGCTTTCTTGCAAAATCGACGTTAACCAATATGCATACAACCTAACTAGCATCATTACAACATCAAACAACCAACATTCAACATCCAATTTGATCCAAAATCGCCTCAACCTCTCGGCCAAAGATGATCATATGAACAAACAACCAAAATCCAAACTTTCTTGCATAATCAACGTTAACTAGCATATATACAATTCAACTAACATATTAACATCACCAAACAAACAAGAATCGACCTCCACATCATCAATTCGAATTAGGGTTTCAGCTAACACCAATAATGCATGAAAACACCAAAACTAACCTTTAATTCACGAAAGAAAACAAGAATCGATGTTCCAATGTGTTGTGGAGCTTGAAATCGATCCAAAACCGATGCTTTGTGGGTGTTCTTGGCCGAAATCGCAAAGGGAGAGGGAGAGGGAGTGAGGTCGCGGCCGATTGGGGTTAGGGATTAGGGTTTTTTTATTTTGTTTTAATTAATAATCCATAATTACCCTTTTAACCCTTGTAATTTGTATTTTATAAAAATTAGACTCTTTGAATAGTTTTAGATAGTTTTTAACTACTAAACACAATTATTATTAGTCACAAATAACAATCATGCATAATTTCCATTTATCACAAAACACATGAAATAAATATACACGTTGTCACGTTACGCGATAAAATTCACAATAAACATTTAAATCACATAATCACAACTAATAATCAACATAGAAATTATGTTTAACCTTATTAATTATTATTAAGTCACCAACGTTCAACGACAACTAGTGTGTGCTCCCGACACGTGTATGCAAGACTTAACGGAACTAACGGAGTTTGGTAACGGAAAATTACCGGATGTCACATTAACTCAACTTGATTTTTGTTTTGCAGGATTTAATTGAAATGGATCCAGACGACGTTGAGGAAATGGACTTGAATTGGCAGATGGTAATGATAGCATACAGAACTCAAAAGCATTCCTACGTCAACAAAAACTATAAACCAAGTGCAACCAAGACAGTAGGTTTTGACAAGTCAAAGTCAAGATGCTTTAACTGTAACAGCTATGGTCATTTCTCTAGAGAGTGCAAAGGTCCAAGGAATAAAGGAGGAAATGGTCAATCAAGCTCAAGTAATCAAAGGTTTCAGCAATCGTCACAAAAGACATTTCAGAAACCTTATCAAAGCCTACCAATGCCAGAATTGAAAGATGATTCTAAAGCAACAGAGGAACCCAAGAAAGCTTTAGTTGTCAATATTACAGATGGTTATGATTGGAGTGCCTACGCTGAACAATTTACTGCTGATCTAACTTCCAATTTATCTCTTGTTGTAAAAATACAAAAGGAAGATTGGTCTGAAGTTAATGATCCAAAAGCTAATGGAAACTCTGAGAACGAGGAAGAGGATTATGACTGGAGTGATAAGTCTGATCCTAAGGAAGATTCAGAGGAAGTTGCTTTGATGGCAAAATCTGATCAGCCAAAGGTTGAAAGCTCTAACTCTGAAACGTTCCTCCTAAATATTTTGAAATTCCGTCAGAAGTCAGAGAAAAGTTATGCACAAAGTCTTGCTTCAAACATGTCGAATACTACAGAAATTATTCTTATAAGATATGTGAAAAACTTAAGCAAACAAATGCATAACAAGCTGAAAAAGGATCATAAAACAACTGATGACAAGATTATCTCTTTTCAAAATTCAAGGAACAAAACTCTAAGAGAACTTGAAATTGTATCAAAACAACTCGAAGAGATGACGAAAAATCTTGAACTGGAGAAGATAGCTCATGCAGCTACTCAAGCTGATCTAGCTAAAGTTAAAAGTTCTAAAACCATTGTGGAAAAGCTAGTAAATGAATGTAAAGATAAACAAAAGGTAGGATTGGGTTTGACTCATGAACCAATGCCTGAATCAATCACGAATACCTTACCAGAAAACTTTAACACTCACGATCACTCTCTAGAAAACAAAGCAAAACTCAAAGCATTTCAGAACAAGACCAAGATGTCTAAAAATGAAGAAGAGAAAACAAACGTAGAAATTTTTGAAGAAAATGATATTGAGAAAATTAAAAATGGTCATCCGGTTAAAGTTAAATCTTATGAACCAAGACCAAAGAACAAGAAAATTTATGTTCCTAAAGAATCAGTTTTGGAAGAAATGAGTACGATGACAGAAAACAAAGTTAGAAATGATGAAGAAACATCAAAAGATTCAAATCATTTGGTCTAAATAACCCAGAATTCATAAAATGGCAAAAAGACCAGAAAAGTAAGAATGTGAAAAAGAATCTTCAACTGAAGATGTTCAATCTAAACAAACAACTGGTTCAAAATCAAGGAATCAGAGACGAAGAAGAAAGATAAATAAAGCCAAAAATGATCAATTGAAAATTCAAGAAAATCAGGCAAAAGAAATAAATCATAAAACAAAATTAAAGCCGATTAAATTTGTATCTGCTGGTTTGTTGAATGTGAACTCTATTCAAAATGCTAAAGAAAATCCTAAAAACAAATCTACCTCTGATCTGAAAACGGGTTCAGATTCTAAGACTTCCGCTGTAGCAAAAAGATTTGTATCTAAGGAAAACAAGAATGAAGTTCATGTTCAAAAACAAAAACAAATTGTGCAAAAGAAAAACATTTCAAATCAAAAGCACAATTCTTCAAATCAAAAACAACAAATTAACACTTTGACACCTAAAAGTAACCAAGTTTCTAATGTTGCGTCAACATCAAAGGTTAATAAGCAATTATTCAAGACTCCACAGAGGTACTGCGAAATATGTGACATGTATAATCACAACACTGCTGAATGTTTCTTTAACAAATACTGTCATATTTGCGATATGAGAAATCACTCAACTTCAGAGTGTTATTTTAACAAATACTGTACTTACTGTGATGAGCAAACTCACAACACTAAAGATTGTTATTTTAGAAAGAATTCACAGTGGAGAGGATTTGCCACCTCAACAGTAAGCAAAGGTTATGTTAATTCACAATATAAAAGAAACCAAAATGTCGATTTTCAAAGATTAACACACAAACCCTTCTTAGGTTTGAACTCTTTCAAAAGAAATAATCCAGTGAGACCTAAACAATACTTCAATGATAAATTCATTCCAAGGTCAGTGAGAATTAATAACAAAAGTTTTGAAAACAAAAAATTTTCAAACAATGGTCAGTCAAAAAGCATGAATTTTCCAAACAAGCATAATTTTGTTACAAATAACAGAATTGGTAAATTCATAAAGAATAAACCTGATGTAAACAAACTTCACTTTAAACAATTTACTTGGGTAGATAATTCAACTTAACTTGTTTTGTTTGGCAGGTACGCCCGAGAAGACCAATCAACACTTGGTATGTGGATAGCGGGTGTAGCCGGCATATGACAGGCAATCTGGCCTTATTACAAGAATTTAAGTTAAAAGATGGAACGCATGTCGCCTTTGGTGGTGATACAGGAGGAAAAATAACCGGAGAAGGAACAGTATCCAATGGGATTATAAGTTTTGATAAAGTCAACTTCTGTTCACAGTTGAACTTTAATTTGTTAAGCGTATCCTAAATTTGTGATAAATCCTACTCTGTACTTTTTGATGATTCTTTTTGTTATATCTTGAAGCCAGTATTTCAGATAAGCAACGATAGCATGGTTGTTAAAGCTATCAGAGACCGAGACGTATACAAACTGGATATGTCTTAAGTGGATTCTTCTACAGAAACAACTTGTCTCTTTGCTAAAGCATCAAATGATGAAAGCCAGCTATGGCATAGACGTCTCGGGCATTCACATTTCAAAAACATGAACAAGCTTGTAGCAGAAATCATGTTATTGGCCTTCCATCAAAGAAGTTTGCCACAACTGATTTATGCTCAGCATGTTTAAAAGGAAAACAGCACAGAGCGTCTTATAAGTCCAAGCTGATAAACTCAAATTCCAAACCACTTCAGTTGTTGCATATGGACCTTTTTGGACCAACCAACATGAAGAGTATTAGAAGAAAATCTTACTGTTTAGTTATCATTGATGACTATACAAGATTTTCATGGGTTTTCTTTCTAAATGCAAAATCTGAAACGGCGAATTAATAAAAGAATTCATCATAAAAGTAGAAAATCAACTAGATCAAAAAGTAAAAATAATTAGAAGTGATAATGGGACGGAATTCAAAAATCTAACTCTTAACATGTTTTGTGCAGAGAAAGGAATAGCTCATCAGTTCAGTGCTCCCAAAACTCCTCAACAAAACGGAGTTGCTGAAAGGAAGAACCGAACATTGATTGAAGCAGCATGATCCATGTTAGCTGATGCTAAAATTCCGATCACATTCTGGGATGAAGCAATATCAACTGCATGCTTTGTTCAGAACCGTTCATTAATTGTTAAAGAAAAACTGAAAACTCCCTATGAGTTAATGTTTGGAAGGAAACCAAACACAGATTTTCTTAAATCCTTTGGTTGTCTGGTTATGATTCTAAATTCAAGTGATCATTTAGGAAAATTTGAATCAAAATCTGATGATGGATTTTTCGTTGGATATTCATCTGTTTCAAAGGCCTATAGTGTTTATAACTCTAGGACTAATGTTATAGTTGAAACATTCAATGTTAAATTTATTGAAAACTCTTTTCCATCAGTGTCAAATGGTCCTTCATGGTTATTTGATTTAGATTCATTGTCAAACTATTTTCAATCAAACTTGTTTAATCAATCTAACTTGCTTGATTCTACAGGTGAAAATAAAATTCAAGGAGATCTCGGTTCATTCAGTGATGATTCGGACTCTGACGATGCAGATGATTCAAGCTCAAACTATCCCTTCTTTTCTTTTGTTAGAGATTCTATTATTCAGTCTAATAATGAAGATCATCAAGTCAAGTCTCATTCAGTTTCAGAAGAACAAAATGTGTCTCATCCAATTCCTAATGATGGTACAGAAGTTGTACAACCTGAGTCTGGGACATCAACTATCTCTGGTGATGTAGTTGATTCCGGTAATCTTGATTACTTTATCAACTCACTGACTCAAGTTCCCAATTTCAATCCACATTCTTCAAGCCTATTGCATCAGTTTTCCAATCTGAACCAGACTAATCTAGATGTTCAAGTTCAAGGAGATGAGATTCCGACATCTTGTATTCACAAGAACCATCCAACATCTCAGATTATTGGTCCTTTGAGTGAGAGAACGACGAGAAGTAAATCAGAACAAGCAAACGTCTGCTTATACTCTTGCTTTCTTTCTCAAATTGTTCCTAAAAAAGTTATCGAAGCGTTAAAAGACAATGGTTGGATCGAGGCTATACAAGAAGAATTATTACAGTTCCGTAAACAAGAAGAGTGGAATCTGGTGGATTTACCTAAAGGAGAAAATGCTATTGGCACAAAATGGTTATTCAGAAATAAAACTGATGATCGAGGAATTGTTATCCGAAATAAAGCGAGATTAGTTGCACAAGGATACACTCAAGAAGAAGGTATTGATTATGATGAAGTATTTGCTCCAGTTGCAAGACTTGAATCTATTCGTGTCTTCCTGGCTTATGCATCATTGATGAAATTTAAAGTGTATCAAATGTACATAAAGGGTGCATTTTTGTATGGTTATATCACCGATGATGTGTACGTGAAGCAACCTTCAGGTTTTGAAGATGCTACATATCCATATCATGTGTACAAGTTGAGCAAAGCTTTATATGGACTACATCAAGCCCTAGAATCTGGTATGAGACATTGTCGCAACACTTAATCCAACATGGATACACGCAAGGGAAAATCGATCCGACTCTGTTTATCAGAAAGGATGCTGATGATCTCTTATGTGTACAAGTGTATGTTGATGATATCATGTTTGGCTCTACAGGTCCAAAAATGTGCAATGAATTCGAAGAAATCATGAAATATCGGTTTTAGATGAGTTCTATGGGAGAGATAAATTTCTTTCTTGGACTTCAAGTTAAGCAATCTGCAGATGGTATTTTTATCAACCAAGAGAAGTTCGTCGACAAACTCTTAAAGAAATTTAAGCTGCTAGATTGTCAGTCAATTAGAACTCCAACTGATGTGAACACCAAGATTGAGTCTGATTCGAAAGGAAAATCAGTAGATCAAACTCTATTCAGATCGATGATTGGTTCTTTGATGTATCTCACTGCATCTTGACCAGACATTATGTATGATGTTTGTGTTTGTGCAAGGTATCAATCAGACCCAAAAGAATCCCACTTAATTGCTGTCAAAAGAATATTCAGGTATCTCAAAGGTAAACCAGCTTTAGGGCTATGGTATCCTTACGAAGGAAATTTTGAGTTACATGGGTATACTGATAGTGATTATGGCGGATGTTGTCAAGATAGAAAATCAACAACGGGTGGGTGTCAATTTTTAGGACCCAGATTAGTCTCATGGCAATGCAACAAACAAACAAATGTCTCTGTTTCTACTGCAGAAGCTGAGTACATTGCTGCTTTAGTAGGATGTTCTCAAATCCTTTGGTTACAAAATCAACTACTGGATTACGGGTTCAACTTTCTTAAAACACCTATTTACATTGATAACACAGCTGCTATGTTCATTACAGCTAATCCTGTCCAACATTCTAAAACAAAACATATCAAAATTCGATATCATTTTCTCAGAGATAACTCTGAAAAAGGTTTAATCATTCTGATTCAAATTGCTACTGAAAAACAATTGGCCGACCTTTTCACTAAAGCCTTCTTACCAGGACGGTTTGAGTATTTGGTTGAGTCAATTGGTCTTATTAATCACACTTAAAATTGGTTTTTGAGAATTTTAGTATATTGAGTCTAAATATGATCAAAACCCTCCCTTATGAATAGGACACTGTCAGAGAACCTGTCAAAGTTAATTGCCTGATTTTATTTTTGTGTGTGCATGTTTTTTATAAAAACTAAAACCAAATACAAAAATATAAATTGAAAAACAAAAGATAAAAAATATAAAACCAAAAATCACAAAAATAGTGTCTTTCCTTATTAATTATATAGGAATGAATTTGTTTTGCAATACGTGAGAAATGATAGTACATTAGTATGATCAGTTGCATACTTCGCTTTCGACTATAGTCTGACATGATCAGATATGATGTGCAGGTAAGCTCTTGCAATTATACTGAAAAAGTAAATTCTTGTGATTAAACTAAATCAATCATGCATTCATGTATGTTTATCTTAGCACTAATGAGTAGTGTTGATTTCTCAAATTGATTGCTTGTTAAGACATAATCTCACACCTGATGGCGATATGAATAACCATTGAGCTCTAATTATTTAATGCATCTAACACTTCTCTGTTATGAGTCATCATAGACCTGAAGTGATGAGATATCCTTCGTTGTAAGTGATTACAGACTTGGATATACTCACTGATGTAACAAGATGCCAATGTGCACAAACACCAAATGAGATCTGGTTATAGTATATGTCAGGTTAACAAGTTGAGAATAGTGACTTCTTGCATATCTTTATGAGAATTAACCTCTCTAAGTCTAAGTGTGACTGCATAATGTCATATCTAACTGTACCTTAAACAATCCAAGAATTGAAAAAGTAAGTGTGCTGAGTCTCTTACCAAAAGCACTCATTTTCTATCCTTAGATCTCGTGTCTCCTTTGCTGCAGAAATGCTGATCTGAAACACACTTGATCAGGATTTAATCACTGTCTGTGACTATCCATCATTTTTTTATTTCAATGTGCTGATCACTTCTAATATGATCTCACAGCAAACATGATTCATTGTGAATATTAGATTTTTATTCTGTTTTCATTTTAAGTTTTTGCATGATTTCTGTGTGCAGGCAATTTAACAATGATTAGTGTGCTCTTTCTGTGACAAATTCAAGAAACTTATAAGTTTTATCAAACTTAAAAGTTTAGGGAGAGTAAAAACAGTTTAAAAGAAAATGACTGTTAAATTTCAGGATCATGAAAAATCAAAAACTAATGTTTTGGATGGAAAGGATGATGCTACAGATGTTCAAGCATGTGTGTGTAACAAATGAAAAATGAACCTGAAAAACATGTTAAATGGAAAAGCTTCTTGCAAAAGTTAAATGAGAGTTTTTGTTAATTTTAGAGACTAAAATGACGGGAAACTAATTTTGAAACATTAAAAAATAAATAAATAAATAAATAATTTCAAAATTTAAGGATGAAAAATAAAAAAAAAAAATTCAAAGTTAAGGGTTAATTTTGAAAATTTGGGGTAAAAGTCAAAATTTGACTTATTAAAGTCAAAATTTGAAAATTGTTTAAATATTAGTATGTGAACAGTGCTAATATGTCTAAACAGTGGGCAGGTGGAAGATTATAAAATTTTACAAGTGTTAGACACATGGAAGTAATCTCATGCGCCTAAACAGTGGTGAAAAGTCTAAATGTAGGAGCATGATGATTTGTTCAGAATTTGTGCAAGTGTTAGACGTTTTTGACTACTTCATGCGGATAAACAGTAGTCATGCGCCTAAACAGTTGTCATGAGTCTGAAAAAATTGCTAAGTGTTGGGCGTTTTACATTCCCATGCGCCTAAACAGTTCTAATGTGTCTGTAGAAACTAAGTATTGGGCGTTTCTGCTTAGTTCATGCGCCTAAACAATGCAAAAGCGACTGAACAGTGCCCATGCGCCTAAGCTCATGCGCACAAACAGTGCTTATGCGTCTGGACAGTTCTCATGCGCCTAAGCCCATGCGCACAAACAGTGCTCAAGCACCTAAATTTTTTCACTTAGTATATAAACAACACTTTGTGTTTCACAGAATTCATTCTCAAACTCCCCTGAACACTCAGTTTCTCAAAACCCATACATTCCGATAAACCCTAAATCCTCATTCTGATTGATTGTTGTGTTGTTGTTGCACTCGAAAGTGATAAAAGTCGATTCTAAATGTAAGTTCGAACTCAAAATCACACAAATTTCAGATTAATAAGCTGATTGATTTGGGCATTTCGAACCTGTTTAGGCGTTCGAACCCTAATGATTTGAATCTGTTAAAATGTGATTTAACAAAGGATATTGAATGAAAATTGATGATTATATGATGAAATGAACTGGATTGCGAACCTGTTTGTGCATTAAAATCGAGTATTCATCAAAGTTGAATGTTTGATGATAATCAAGCAGTCGACTTGAAGATGAACAGTCAAGAGAAAATTTAAAAAAAAAAAAGAAATAATAATAAAACTAAAATAAAATGGAAAATAAATCAAAATCTATATTGAAAATTGTTTTGAATAAAAGTCAAAATGTAAAATGGTAAATCATCTAAGAAACAAATTCGTTTGAATGTGTGTAATTCATCAGAATATAAAAATCTCAGCAAATTCAAGTGTAAAAATAAAAAAAAATGGTTAAATTGTAAAAGTCAATAAACTTTAAATTGAGTGAAAATATAACTTTCAAAATCTAAATTCTTTGTTTTCTTTGCCGATGGCAGATTTAAAGTTTGAGCCCAAACATAATGTCGCTGCTCTTCTCAATGAAGAAGTTAGAGATGCCATTGGATACGAAGAGATTATCAGATTTCTGCTGAGAACCAAATATGTATATGCTATGTGTTACCAGCCTGTTATATATGCACGTCCGATTCGAAAGTTCTGGAGCACTGTATATATATTGATGCTGATGATAATGGAAGGAAAGTAGTTAGAGGGTTTATAACCAACATGAGGATGATTGAAGTATCAGAAGATTCTATAAGTTATGCTTTGAGATTAGGTCAAAATGATGTTGAAGATATATCTGAACTGACATTTGATGAATGTAGTCAAACATTCATGGAAATGGGTCATCCTAATCAATTTCCAAATAAACAGTTCTTCAGAGCCCGTGTATTCAACCACCGGAAACTACTATGCTATATATTCCAACATTGTATGTCCAAGAGGAGTGCAGGATGGAATTCTTTCCCTGTTGACATTGCTTCTCCGATAGTAGCACTGGCAATAAACAGGAGATTTAATATGTCCAAGTGGATCATGAATGGGTTTATTTTCAATTTAGAAAAGAGCATAAGGAATAAGTATCTGATGTATCCAAGATTCCTTCAAATGATCATTAATGAAGAATATCCTGACATAAGGGTAAATGGTTTTAGTGGAGAAACATTGATTCTTGAACACATGTCAGAGATATCATACAAAATATTGTCTATGGTGACAGGTGCTCAGAATGTTCCTCTATTTGATTACATCAGGAATGTGGCAAATGATGAAGTTGAAATCACTATAGATCACTATCATCTAACTAAAGAAGAACCACTAGATCCAGCTGATCTTATTGAAGAAATTCCAGCTGATGATGATGAAGAAGATGATGATGATGATGAACATGATGAAGCTGATGATGAAAGTTCTAGTTCACAGATGATGATAATGGAGATGATGGTAATGAAGGTGATGATAATGTTGAAGCTATGGAAGTGATCCATGAGCAAGTATAAGAATCTGAGCATGTTGTTGAAGAGGCACATGAAGAAAGTCATGATGCTGCAGAAGAAATAGATGGTGATACTGAGGAAATGGATGAAAATATAGAAGAAAACATCCAAGAAGTTGATCAAATGACTAAAGAGCTAGTTGATGAAAGGCAAACAGTTGAAGAAATAGCTGAAATGATAGAGGAAATGGTTGGTAGTGAAGAACAGATTGTATTAACTGAGTTTGTACAAGAGTATATTCATGAAGAAAATATGAATAAGGAAGAAGAGTTACAAAAACAAATTAATGAACTTAAAAAGGATAATGAGAATCAAGTTAAGAGAATTGAAGAGCTGAAAGATGCTAATAAAAAGTTAATTGAAGAGATGAAAGAGAAAGAAAAATTGATTGATGAGTTGAGGAAAAGTAAAGAAGAAAATTTTAAAACTTTTGAAGTTATGATGGTTGATTATGATTTGATGGAAGAAAAGTTAATGAAGATGAGTGAGGAGAATAATATGTTGAAAGGTGAACTAAACAAGTTGAAAGAAACTCAAAAGTCTCCATCTCCTGAGGTAATAATTATGTCTGAGATTGCTCCAGTTGAGGTTGAAAAGATTCAATCTGTAGATAAAGGGAAAAGGAAAGTGAATGAGATTGATGTTTCAGTTTTACCTGAATCATCTTCTAAAATACAAAAGGTGAATGTTGAAGAAAGGAAAAACTGACATTCAAGAGACGATCGGAGCTCTAGATGACATAGAGTCTAAATTTGATGATGATTGGTACAATGAAGTACTTGATGATGAAGACATTCATGAGGCTAATGTTGAAGAACATTTTTCTCTAAGTGGATTAAGCCATGATGACATACCTGTTGATATTGAAGATAGATATAATTATCTGGTGAAAATGAAATACAACAGAGTATTCTTAGATGGATTAAATGTCTCTCAGATCAATGAAGAATTTGAAAAGTGCATAGCAGCTGAATCAAGTGCACCGATTGATCCTAATGAGATTGTGGTTGAGCATGGTGAAAGGAATCCTCTAAGTGAAAGTATAAATGTTGAGGATATTCCAACATCAGAATTGCACCATCCGAATCCAGACGTCATGAACGTCACCTTGTTAAGGATGTGGTTGCAATCAAGGAACTATCCTTGGAAGAAATCGAAAAGATTACAAGCTGAATCCTTGAGAAACTTAGTGAGAAGCTTTCAAGAGACTGAGAAACAAACAAACAAGATGATCTTTCTAGATACTGATAATCCTCAGTATTTAGAAATAACTAAAAGAACAAAGATTTTGAAGCCACATGAGATTAAATCAATGGCTATGGATAGTTCAAGATATGAAAGAAGAAGAGAGCTAATAAAGATGTTTCCACAAACAGAAAGACAAAGATATGACGTTCCTTTGGAACAAAGGCAATTATGGAACAAAGCTCGATATGCGGGTGACCTTGTACGAAATGTTTTACAAAAAGGACAATCTATCTCAGAGTTATTAAATGCTATGGTTGTTCCTGACATAACAAAAGAGGTCAAGATCGTAGCTTGGAAATATGATGAAGTGTTTGATGCATTTTTTATTAAGAGAGTTAATGCTATATGTGATGTGTATCACTTTTTCTCAAGCATTATTAAGCTCACAGTACAAGATCTAAAAGAATTAGCAAAATTGCCTTTGATAAACCATTCTAAAGCTAAGCGTGGAGAGATGTTTGTAGAGCTCCTTCACCGAGGAATAAACAGAATGCCATCCTTCTTGCAAACACGTTGTGATAAAGAGGATAAAGAATATTTCCAAAAGTTAAAGAAAAAGAAAAAAGGAGTAGAAAAGGATGTGGGTGAAGAAAAGTTCCTTGATGCGTATAGTGATGCATTTTTTTAAAAAATCACTAATCCGGGACTTAAAGTAATTGAAGGATCACAGCAGTCCAAACCAATCCTGAGATGGTTTTATAATGCTGATACTTTTGAGATGAAATTAGTTCGAGACTTGAATGATTGGGACAATGAGATGATCACTTTGTTTGGAGTATTAGAACTCAAATTACTTCATCCGAGTTATATTTCATTTTTGTCCATTCAGAAGTTTGAGAAGGTATTTCCCGAGAATGCAGAAAATGTTAAGAAATATTTTCTATCCATCATCAAAGTTATGAATGTAGCAATGGAAAGAATATCTTTGAAGAAAGCAATGGCGTATGCAAATATAGTAAAGAAAGATCTCAAAGACATTGTCTTTAGGAGAATATCAAGTAAAGGTGTACTGGAAATTTATTGCAAAGATAATCCAAATCCAACAGAGTACTATGCAAATGTGGATATAGCCGGATAGTCTAAGAAAACTTTGGAAGTGATGAAGTCTATGGAGATAAAAACAAATGAGAAGAAGCCTGAACAAGGTGTGCTTGCTGAGAAATTTAAAGCTGCAATTGCAAAGGCTATAAGAGAGCAAGAGACTTACAAGGAGAAACCAGTATTCAAAGTCAAGGAAGAACCTAAAGACTTCTTTGATGTTTGAAGACTGAAGATCAAGTTGGAGACTAAAGACCAAATTGAAGATTAAACATTAAAGATCTGAAGCCCGAAGATTTTGAAGACTGAAGACATGTAAATCTTAGGGGGAGTATTGTAGATGCTTCTTTTAAAGATTAACATTTGTCTTTGTATGTCTTTCACATTTTTGTCATAGTATAGGGACTTTTATTGTAAATATGTTCCTTTGTTTTCTTGATTAGTATAAATAGGTTGAATATGTATTGTGTAGGTAGACATCTAGAGACATCTAGAGATTAGACTTTTAGTTTTAGACGCTTTGTTTCTGTTACTTACACTTTGTATTCTTCTCTACTAATCAATGAAAACTTCTATGAATTTTTGTTGATTTCGTGTGTCGAATTGAATACTTCTGTGTATTAGATTGAATTGCGTTCTTATATCATCACAGATTGATCCATTTTGAGCTCATCATTTAAGATAAGTATCCATCCTGGTAATGCCACTATTGAGAAATTTGAGAAAGTTTTCACCTCGAGCTGCCTTGCAAGGATTAATCAGAGGCAACTTGTTCAACTCCTTTAGATCATGTACTAGAAATGCGATGATGCTTTTGTGAAAGTGATAAACATCACAAATTGCATTTACACGTTTAATCAGAAAAGCATCAAAGATCTCATCGTATTTCCAGGTGATTATCTTAACCTCCTTTGTATTCCCAGGCACAGTCATTGCATTAAGCAACTTAGTTATAGATTGGACTTTCTACAATACATTTCTGACTATGTCACCTGCAGATCTTGCTTTGTTCCACAGTTGTTTTTGTTCAACCGAGACTTTATACGCTTACTTCTCAGTCTCAGGGAAAATATCAATCAGTTCTTTTCTTTTCTCATGACCCCTTTTTACCAACTCCATTGCCTTTATCTCTTGAGGCTTTAAAATTCAAGTTCTTTTGGTAATCTCCAGATACTGTGGGTTGTCCATGTCTAACACAATTATCTTGTTATTTTGCTTCTCCATCTCTTGAAAAATCCAAACCAAATTTCTTATAGAATCAGATTACATCCTGATCAATCTCTTCCTTGGATAATTTCTTGATTGTAAGCACAATCTAAGCTCAACAGTAGTCATATTCTCAGGATCTGGATGATGAAGTTCTGATGCTGGAAGATCTTCAATATTGATACATTCTTGCATCGAAACCCATTCTCCATGTTCAATAACTATTTCATTCGGATCAACTGGAGCTGTTGTCTCTACTAGCATACACTTTTCATACTCCTCATTGATTTGAGAAACTGTGAGACCATCTAAGAATGCACGATTATACTTCTTCTGGACTAGATAGTTATATCTGTCCTCAACGTCTACAGGGATGTCTTTAGAAACAACATCAACTGGAGAATCTGTAGCTTCAGCGATGTCTTCTTCCACCTATACCTCATCATACCAAGCATCTGAGAACTCTGGATCTAAATCATCTAATGCTTCAATTTGCTCTTGAATATCTACTTCTGCACTTTCCTGTATAGAAAGATTATCTACATTCAGAGTTACAGAAACAGTTTTCTGCATTTTTGATGGAGGGTTGGAGGATGATTCTGCCAATGATTGAAAGTCAGACTCATCTATCTTTCTTTTGCCTTTCGTAGCCTCAGATAATTTCTCAGCTTCAGTAGATTGAAATTCAGGTGCAATAATGATTTCTTGTGAAACATGGCTCATTGCTCTAGTATACACTCGAGACATTTCTCTTGATTTAGTTTCAATAAGTGAAACTTTAGGAACAACCTCTTTCTCTGATGGTAAAGGTTCTTGGTCTTGTGGTTGAGTAGATTGAGATTTTAAGTTATCTTTCATAATCTCATGCTCTTCTTTCAGCTTATCATACTCTTCCTTCAACTTTTTGTATTTTTCATCCATCAAGTCATAATCTCTGAGCAATACATCAAATTTCTTTAAATTCATCTCTCGAATTTCTTCAAACTCTGTAATCTTCAAGTCTTTCTTTAATGTTTTGGCTTTCAATTGATCATTTTCATCTTTGAGCTTCTTAATCATCTTAAGCTGACGAATATTCTCTTCTTTCAAAGATTCTATGATCTGCTCAGCGTTCAAGTTCTCAGAAAGGACTATAGCATATTGTGTTGAGCTTCCACCTTCATCTAACACATGAATAGGTGAACCAGCAATAGCTTTGATGACCTCGAGGGAAGACTCCTCAGCAATCGCATTCTCTTGTGCTATCGAATTTGGTGATTGTACAATAGGTGATCTACCTTGTACTACAGGCTCAATTACATCAACATTATGAAAATCAAACTCCATTTGTTGTTGTATATTTACTTCATCAATATCATTAACATCATTTGAATCATCAACATCATTAACATCTTTATTCTGATTATCAGATTCTGTTTCGTCACTATCAATCTCCTTATCAATTTCTTTAACAACTTTAACTTCATTACATCCAACATCATCATCATCATCACTATCATCACTTGAAGAAGAACTTTCTTCATTCTCAGATTCATCATCATCCTCATTATTTTCATCATCATCCTCAGATTCAGACTCAGAAAGTCCTTGGGGAACTTCTTTAATTAAATCATTTGGATCAATTGGTGCATCATCAAACAAATGAAGGTGATTTTCATCTATATTCACCTCATCTCTTGCTACTGCTCTCATATAATCAAACATCTGAACATTCTGAGAACCAGTCATAATAGCAAGTCTTTTGTACACATTTTCAGTCATGTGCTCCAATATCAATCTTTCTCCACTTACTCCATATGCATGAAGATCAAGATATTCTTCATTTATAATCAGTTGCAAAAATCTGGGATATATTAAGTATTTGTTCCTGATTCCTTTTTCTAGATTAAAAATAAAGCCATTCATGATCCACTTCGCCATATTAAACCTTCTGTTAGTGGCAACAACTACAATTGGAGAAGCAATGTCTACAGGAAATGAGTTCCATCCTGCACTCCTTTTGGACATACCATGTTGAAAGCTATAATACAAGAGTTTCCAATGATTATATACTCTAGCTTTGAAAAACTATTTCTTAGGAAAGTGATCTGGATGTCCCATAGCCAAAAATATGTCTCTACATTCATCAAATGTAAGTTCAGCCAGATCTTGAGGATCATTATCACCCAGTCTTAGAGCTTCTCTAATCGACTGCTTTGAAACCTTAATCATATGATAATTGGTGATAAAACATCTGACAACTTTTCTTCCTGCATCATCTCTAGTAGTTTCTGTAGTTCTCCAAAATCTTTTGATAAGATGAGCATATATAACTGGTTGAGCACACATGGCGTAGACATACTTCGTTCTCAACAGAAATCTAATCATTTCATCATAACCAACAGCTTCACGAACATCCTCATTTAGAAAGGCCGCTACATTATGCTTAGGCTCGAACTTAAGATCTGTCATCTATTTACATTGAACAAAATATTAATCAACTTTGAATTACAATGATTTAATCATATTTTGTGTTATCAATTTTGAACCAATAACACTTTAAAAAAAATTCTAAGTGTTTTGTACAACCCATTACATGAACAGAGTATGCACTTGTTACAAATTTGAATCAACACATTTATGATTAAACCAAGTAATACACCATGAAACATGAACATTGATTGAGTTTCAATTGAGTTGGCACATTTTAAGTTTTAAAACCTAACAATTTACACTTAAAATTTCTAAGTGTTGAATACACTCTACCATGAGCAGAGCACATTCGTGTTTATGTTCAAATGATTTAAAGTGTACTAAATCAAGTAAAATCTTCTCAATATCAGTTGAATAGATGAATTATGATGATTAACATAACAATTTTGATGAAAAATTATGAAATGACTGTTCATTTCTAGTTCTTATGAACTGACTGATGAACACTGAATCATCAAGAACACATGATGATGAAATTGAGTTTTGATTCTCACAATCTGTTCGAAAACATGTTATAACAACCACTTGATGTTCATTTTAATTATCATAACACATTTAAATCACATATTACAAGTTTCTAAACACCTAGAGTTTGAACGCCTCAATAGAGTTCAAACGTCCAATTAAAGACTAAATTAGGTAATGAAATCTGATGTTATAAGATCAAAATGATGTTTAGATTCATTGACTATGCCTATATATCAAACGGATTAACATGTAACAATCAAATGATGAATGTATGAATGTATCGGGTGAGTGAACGAGTGTAACAGAGAGTTTGAGTTTGTGAAAAATAATAAAAACTACCAAGTATTGAATATTTATAAGTGTAAAAAGTCTTAGGCGCATGACAACTGTGAAGTCACATGAGGCTTAGACGCATTGCACACTTAGCTACATTTCATAATAAATCTTCAAATGCATGAGCACTGTTCAGGCACTTGGGCACTGTTAAGGCACATGGTTAGACAGAAACGTCTACACTTGGAATATTTTCAACATCACCAGATGTCTGAGCAGCTTGCAAGTTTAAACACTTTTCAGGCGCATGGGACTTGTTGAAACGCCTAAGACTTAGAGAAAACATCACATTCAAATGTCTAACCACATTAGAAAGTCTAGAACTGTTCAAGTGCATGAGATTAAGTTGATACGCCCAACACTTAACCATATTCCGCAACATGACAATTATTTTACACTATTCAGGCGCATGAGAAATCTTTCATGAGTCTGACACTTGGAAACTTTCACAACATCCATCGGAACACTGTTTGTACACATTATCTCAACACTTAGTCAAATTTTTTACTATCACCCAAGATGAACATTAATTACCCTCAAATTTAACAATATCAAATTGTTTTTGTTTAAGATCACCATAAATCATTTGAAACTCAAATTTTCATGTTTAAACATGAATTTTCAATTCAAACACCAACCAAGCACATTTTAAAGACAACTTTGAACCAGTTTTGATTTTTCAAACAATTTCCCGTCATTTTAGTCTCTATTTCGAAACTTTTACAACACAAATAGTCTCATTTTTGTTTTTATTTTGTTTGCAATAAGCTTTTCCACTTATTTTGAATTCTTTTCAGGTTCATTTTTTCATCATATCAAACACACACATGCTTGAATTTTTAGCTTCATCCTTTTCATCCAAAGCACTTTATTTTTGATTTTTTTTTTTCACATTTTGACACTTTCCATTGATTTTCTCTTTTACAGTTTTACTCCCCCTAAACTTTTAAGTTCACAAATTTATAAGTTTCTTTTATTTTGTAAGTAGAGCAAACTAATCAGTATCAACATGCCTGCACACAGAAAATCATGCAAAAATCAACATTAAAGTGGAATAAAAATCTACTATACACATTTGAATCACATGCCTGTAGTGAGATCATATCATTTAAGATCAATGCATTAAAATAAAATAAAATGGTGGATAGTCATACACAGTGATTAAATCCTGATCAAGTGTGTTCCAAGTTAGCGTTCCCGCAGCAGAGGAGACATGAGATCTAATGATAGAAAATGACTGCTTTTGGCAAGATAATCAGCTCACTTACTTTTTTAATTATTGGATTGCTTAAGGTTCGATTAGATATGACATTATGGAACCCACACTTAGACTTAGAGAGCTCAACTCTCATCAAGATATGCAAGAAAGCACTTTTCTCAACTTATTAACCTGACATATACGTATAACCAGATCTCATGTTTAGGTTGTGCACATTGGCATCTTTTGCATCAGGTGAGAATACCCAGGTCTGTAATGACTTACAACAAAGTATATCTCATCACTTCAGGTCTATGATGACTCATAACAGAGAAGTGAATAGATGCTTTAAACAGATCTCATGGTTATTCATATTGCCACCAGGTGTGAGTTTGTGACGTTACAAGCAATCAATTAGAGAAGTCAACATTACTCATTGGTACTAAGATGGACAAACACGAAAGCATGATTGATTTAGTTTAATCACAAGAATTTACTTTTTCAGTATAATTGCATAAGCTTACCTGCACATCATATCTGATCACGTCAGACTTTATTAGCGAGCGGAGTATGCAACAGATCAGAACCAATGTATCTATCATTTCTCACAAATTGCAAAGGCAGATTCATTCCTAAAGTAATAAACTAACAAATAAACTCTATTTTTGTGGGTTTTTATTTATAATTTTCTCTTTTCTTTTTGCAATTTTCTATTTTTTTTATTTCCTTTTTCTTTTTCTTTTGAGCATGCACATACAATATATACAATCAGGCAGTCAACTTTGACAGTTTCTCTTTTATTTTTCTTATTCAACTAGGGGAGGGATCTTTTCATATTTATGATTCAGACAACTAAAATAAACTTGATCAAGTGATCAAAACGACCTTGTAAAAGACTCTTGACACGATCAAAACCAGTTTTTAAACATGGTTAATAAGTCCAATTGACTCTACCAAATACTCAAACGACCTGGTAAAAAGGCTTTTGTAAATAGGTCAGCCAACTATTTTTCAGTTGAGATTTGAATCAAAATGATTAAACTTTTTTCAAAGTTATCTCTGAGGGAATGATATCGTATTTTGATATGCTTTGTTTTTGAGTGCTGGACAGGATTAGCTAATAGCAGCAGTGTTATCAATGTAAATAGGAGTTTTAAGAAAATTAAAACCGTAATCTAGGAGTTGGTTTTGTAACCAAAGGATTTGAGAACATCCTGCTGAAGCAGTTATGTACTCAGCTTCTGTGGTTAAAATGGAGACATTTGTTTGTTTTTTACATTGCCATGAGACTAATCTGGAACTCAAAAACTAACAACCACCCATCGTAGATTTACGATCTTGGCAACATCCCCCATAATCACTATCTGTATATCCATGTAACTCGAAGTTTCCTTCATAAGGATACCACAACCCTAAAGCCATTTTCCTTTGTGATACTTGAATGTTTATTTAACAGCGATTAGGTGAAATTCCTTTAGGTCAGATTGGTACCTGGCACAGACACAAATAGCATACATTATATCAGGTCTAGATGTAGTAAGATACCTCAAAGATCCAATCATAGATCTGTATAGAGTTTGGTCAACTGATTTTCCTTTCGGATCAGGTTCAATCTTGGTATTGACGTCAGCTACAGTTCTGATTGATTGACAATCTTTCAGTTTAAATTTTTTCAAGAGTTTTTCAACGAATTTCTCCTGATTAATAAAATTTCCATCGGCAGACTGTTTCACTTGAAGACCAAGTAAAAAGTTAATTTCTCCTATAGAACTCATTTGGAAATAAGTCTTCATGATTTCTTCAAATTCATTACATAATTTTGGACTTGTAGAACTGAATATGATATCATCAGCATACGCTTGAACACATAAGAGATCATCAGCATCCTTCTTTATAAACAAAGTTGGACCAATTTTCCCTCGCGTGTATCAATGTTGGATCAAATGCTGTGACAACGTATCATACCAAATTCTAGGGGCTTGATGAAGACCATACAATGCTTTACTAAGCTTGTACACATGATGAGGATATTCTGAATCTTCGAAACCTAAAGGTTGCTTGACATACACATCCTAAGTGATTGGTCCATACAGGAAAACACATTTAACGTCCATCTGATACACCTTGAATTTCATATATGATGCGTAAGCCTGGAAGACACGAACTGATTCAAGTCTTGCAACTGGAGCAAATACTTCATCATAATCTATTCCTTCTTCTTGGGTGTAATCTTGTGCAACGAGTCTCGCTTTGTTATGAACAACAATTACCTGATCGTCTGACTTGTTTCTGAACAACCATTTGGTGCATATGGCATTTTCTCCTTTAGTTAAATCCACAAGCTTCCACACTTCATGATTGTAGAACTGCAATAACTTTTCTTGCATTGCCTCAATCCAACTATTGTCCTGTAATGCTTCTGTGATGTTTTTAGGAACAATTTGAGATAGAAAACACAAAGTATAAGCAGAGGTTTGCTTGTTCTGAATGACTCCTCGTCGTTCTCTCATTCAATGGACCGATAATTTGAGATGTAGGATGGTTCTTGTGAACACGACATGTTGTAATCTCATTTTCTTGAACATTAACATCCAGATTAGACTGGTTCAAGTCTGAAAGCTGATGCACTAAGTTCGAAGTATGTGGATTGAAATTAGGAACTTGAGTCGGTGAATTGATAAAGTAATCAAGATTATCAGTAACAACTACATCATCATAAACCAATGAAGTTCCAGACTCAGGTTGTACAATTTCAGGACCATCATTAGGAATTGATTATGAAACATTGGAATTTTTAGAAACGGGATGTTCTTGTGCTTGTTGAGATTCAGATTGATCATGAGTTTCAGAACGAAATACAGGATCTTTAACAAATGAAAAGAATGGGTAATCTGGGCTAGAATCATCCATATCATCAGAATCAGAATCATCACTGAAAGATCCGAGATCTCCTCCTTGTTTCTTTTTCACACTAGGAGATTCAAACAAGTTAGAATTGAAAAAGTTTGACAAAGAATCTAAATCAATCAACCAAGCTGGACCATTAGCAATCGATGGAAAAGAGTTTTCAAGAAATTTAACATTAAAAGTTTCAAGGATAACATTCGTCCTAGAGTTATAAACTCTAAAGGCTTTTGAGACCAACGAATATCCAACGAAAATTCCATCATCAGATTTTGCATCAAATTTTCCTAGCTGGTCACTTGAATTTAAAATCAAAACTGGACAACCAAAAGACTTAAGAAAAACTATATTAGGTTTCCTGCCAAACATCAACTCATAAGGAGTTTTCTGTTTATCTTTCACAATAAATGTATGATTTTGCACAAAGAATGCAGTGGATATAGCTTCATCCCAGAAAGTGATTGGAATCTTTGCATCTGCTAACATGGAACGTGCAGCCTCAATCAAAGTTTTGTTTTTCCTTTCAGCAACTCCATTTTGTTATGGAGTTCTAGGAGCACTAAACTGACGAGCAATTCTTTTTTCTACACAAAACATGTCAACATTAGCATTTTTAAATTTAGTTCCATTATAACTTCTAATAATTTTCACCTTTTGTTCTAATTGATTTTCTAATTTAATGATGAATTCTTTTAAAAATTCAGTAGTTTCAGATTTAGCATTAAAAAGAAAACCCATGAAAATCTTGTAAAGTCATCAATGATAACCAAACAATAATATTTCTTTATAATACTCTGCACATTTGTTGTTCCGAATAGATCCATGTGTAACATCTGGAGAGGCTTGGAATTTGAGTTTATCAGCTTGGGCTTATAAGATGCTCTATGTTGCTTTCCTTTTAAACATGCTATGCAATGATCTGTTGTAGCAAACTTCTTTGTTGGAAATCCTACTACATAGTTTCCTGCTACAAGCTTGTTCATGTTATTGAAATTGGAATGCCCGAGACGTCTATGCCATAACTGACTTTCGACATTTGATGTTTGAGCAATTAGGCATGTTGTTTTTGCAGATGGATCTACTTGAGACATATCTAACTTGTATACATCTCGATCACGTACAGCTTTAAAAACTACCCATTCTTTGCTTATCTGAAAACCTGGCTTCAAATATAACAAAAAGAATCATCAAATAAAGCAGAGTAAGATTTGTCAAAAATTTGGGAAACACTTAAAAGATTATAGTTCAATTGTGAACAATATTTGACTTTATCAAAGCTAATAATCCCATTGGATACTGTTCCTTCGCCTGTAATCTTACCACCTGCATCACCCCTGAATGCAACATGAGTACCATCTTTTAACTTAAAATCTTGAAACAAGGCATGGTTGCCTGTCATATGCTGGCTACATCCACTATTAACATACCACGTGTTAATAGGTATTCTTGGGCATACCTGCATTTCAAAGAGATTTAAGTTGAGTTATCAACCCAAGCCGATATGGTCTTGGGCTTGCCAAATTTATCAACAATGGTAAACTGTTTAAAATGAAGTTGATTCAAATCAGGCTTCTTTTGATGTTTAAGTTTATCAATTCCTTTTTTGACAAATTTTTAATTATCTTTGATTTGCTTAATCCATAAAGCATGGTAACATTTTTCCAGATCATCACCAAGGTAATTTAAACCATCAATAGGAACATTTTTAGAAAAAATTTGATTACCAAACTTTCCATTATTCATTCTCACAGATCGTGGAATAATTTTCCTTGTTTATAATGCTTTGTTTGCACAGCATAAGAATCATCACAATCAGAATCAATCCTTCGGAAAGATCTTAAGCCTAAGGATGGTTGTTTTGTCAACCTTTGAAAACCAACATTTTGATTTCTATAAAATCTTGGGTTGACATATCCATTCCTTGACGAGGTCCTTCGGAAGTAGCAATTCTCCAGTTTTGTGATTTCTTTCATCACAAATGGTACAATACATGTTGAAATAACAATCAGCTGTTGAATGGATTTTCATATCACAAATGTGACAATACCTGATAAAGAAACATTCAGCGGTCTTATGATTATACATATCACATATTTCAAAGTACCTTTGTTGATATTTAAACAACTGTTGATTAACCTTAGATTTGGAAGCCACATTTGATCCTTGTTTTGATTTAGGAGTTGCAAAGTTAATCTGTTTTTTTTATTTGAGAGTTTGTTCTTTTGAAATTTGGGTTTGGACTTTTGTTCATTAACACTATTCCTAGACTCCTTAGATACAAATCTTTTGTTGACAACAGAAGACTTTGGACCTAAACCTATTTTTAGATCAGAGTTAGATTTGTTCTTTGAGTTTGATTTGATTTCTGGAATTGTGTTCATATCAAAAGTACCCACAGACACAAACTTCACTTGATTAAACTGTTTAGATTGATTTGTTCTTTGAGTTTGATTGTTTTGACTTTGATTCTGAAAGGATTTAGCTTTAGCATTTTTCCTTCTCCTTCACTGGTTTCTTGATCTTAATAATCTCTGCTTGCTTTGGGATTGAATATCTTCAGGAAAAGACTCTTTTGCAGTTTCTTTCTCTTTTTGTTCTTTCTGCCATTTGATGAAGTCTGGATTGTTGAATCTGTAAGGAAACGAATCCTCAGATGTTGCTTCATCATGTTTTGCTTTCCCTTTCTTCTTTGTGTTTTGTTTGTCATTCTTTACAATGACTTCTTCAACAACATACTCATGATCTTGTTCCTGTACTTTCATCATATGAGATCCTCTGGGAACAAACATCTTCTTATTCTTTGGTCGTGGTTCATAAAATTTAACTTTCACTAGGTGACCATTTTTAAACTTTTCAGAATCTTGTTCCTCGAATATCTCAACATGAGTCTTCTCTTCATCACTTTCATAGTTCTTTTTCTTATTTGGAAAGTCTTTTAGCTTAGCTTTGTTTTTAGTTGAGTAATCATGTATGTTAAATTTTTCTGGTAAAGTGTTTGAGATAGATTCTGGCATGGGCTCATGTGTGAAACCTAGACCTATTTTGTTTTTATCTTTCCTCTCACTTACCAACTGTTCTACAATAATTTTAGAACTCTTAACTTTAGCTAGATCCACCTGTGTTTCAGCATGAGCTATTTTTTCTTCTTCTAAATTTTTAGTCATCTCCTTAAGTTGTTTTTTAACAAGTTCAAGTTCTTTTAGAGTTTTATTCCATGAGGTTTGAAGAGATAAGACCTTTTCATTAGAGACTTTGTGATCATTTTTCAGTTTGTTGTGAATTTCTTCTTTTTGTTTAAGTTTGTCATAGATTTTAAATGAATATGTTCTGTAATGCTCAACTTGATCAAAACATGCTTTTGTGCACATTTTTTCTCTGACTTCGACAGGAATTTCAGGATAACTTGAAGTAGAAGTGTCAAAATCAGATGATGGGTGCTCAACCTTTGCTTGTTCAGACTGAGCGATGAGTGCAATTTCTTCTGAATCCTCTTTTGGGCCAGATTTGTCACTCTAATCATAATCTTTATCATTATTTTTTGAATCACCATCTGCCTTAAGATCATTTTCTTCAGACCAGTCTTCATTTTGAACTTCAGTAATAAGAGCTAAACATGATGTTAGATCGGCTGTGAATTGTTCAGCATATGCACTCTAGTCATAGCCATCTTTGATGCTTACAACAAGAGCTTTATTTGGCTCTTTAGTTGATTTTGATTCATCTTTAAGTTCTGGCATGGGAAGACTTTGATAAGGCTTTTGAAAGGTTTTCTGAGACTGCTGTTGGTATCTTTAACTGCTAGAACCAGATTGACCATTTCCGTCTTGATTTCTTGGAGCTTTACATTCCCTTAATAAATGACCATAACTGTTTTAATTGAAACACCTTGACTTTGATTTGTCAAAGCCAACAGTTTGTAATGCAATGATCAAATCAAACACTAAGAAATCAAAACATAGGTAATTACTTCAAAAATTCATAGATCTTATTGATAGCAAAAGTTGTGGAGACAAAGTGTATGAGTGAATTACAGTGGTCCACTTCCCCCTTTTTTTTACATAATACATAAAGTATCATATTTATACTATCAAAAGAAACAAGGAACATATACTTATAAAAGAAGTCCCTGTACTATGACAAAAAGTAAAAGATAAATGTTAATCTTCTAAGGGTTCTAACAAAATGGATTTGTTAAATTATTCAGCTACAATGTTTCTCATATTTCAATAAATTTTAATATGCATTGTGCTATGAATGACCAACTGTGAAGTTTCCCGGGATCGGGGCCTTACGAGTTGGTATCAGAGCCAAAGTTTAAGAGAATTGGGTTACTTATTTTAAAACCAAAACATAGACTAAAAATGTGACCAAATTTAAGGATGCCAGCCCAAGTAGCCACATGCCATCAGGTAAATTTTTCTTAAAGATAACCAATATCATGTGCGGGTGCTATCTAAATTCATGTGCTTAGTAGATTTGGATGCTGATGTAGTTAGGATAGGAATGCTTAGGGAATGAAGAGTAAAGTAAGTGGCTAATCACAACTGGCCACTATAATTAGGGACTTATTATACTTGACATAATATGAGCTATTACCTTGAATGATTTTATTGGTGTTTGAATCTTATAGGAGGTAGAATTTATGGCGGGTAGAAAATCTGGAAAGGCAACCCTAGGAAGTGCTTGTGGTGGCTGTACCACTGGGCCACGTGTCACCAGGAGCAAAGCTAAGGCTCTCGAGACGGTTCACGAGGATACGGATCTCCATAGCCATCATGAGGGTGAAGGGTCAGCTACCCTCAAGTCTACTATGAAGGAGGCTATTGCTGATGAGGTCTACAATGTTATGCAAAATGTCTTACCTTCAGTGGTGACCGAAGTGCTTAGAGCTGTTAAGGATGGGGAGAAAGCTAAGGATACGGGGAAGAAGGTGAAGAAGAAATTAGGAAAGTCCATTGAAGGGACTGAGGAATCTGAAGAAGAGCCATCTAGCCCAAAGGTGGTAATTCATGATGATGATAGCGAGGAGGAGGCAAAGAAGGAGACTGCTAAGGGGTGCAACTATGGGACGGTTTAGAGCCTTTGACAGTAATGGCAATGATACTGCCGCTCACCGTTGGGTTCAAGAAATGGAAGCAGTCCTGGACATCAGTAAGTGTCAGGAAGATTAGAAGGTGAAGTTTGCCACCCATTCTTTTGTAGACTTAACACTATACTGGTGGGAAAACATTGTCCAAGCAGAGGGAAAGCGATCAATAGCAAAAATGACATGGTCAGAGTTGAAGGAATTGGTGTTGGAGGAGTACTGTCCACATCAGGAATTGGATAAAATTGAGATGGAGTTCTTGTATTTGGAGGCCGGGAATGTGAATCATCAAGAGTACACCTACAAGTTCAACAAAATTACTAGACTGGTGCCGGACATGGTAACGCCCGTGTCTAAGAAGATCTAAAGATACATGCAAGGCTTGCCAGTGGATATTAGGAGGAAATGATCCCCACTAAACCGAGCATGTTTAAGTCGGTGGTGGATTTTGCAGGAAGGTTATATGATGAGAGGGAATCGACGATAGTTCAGAAAAAGACTGAGAAGTGGGGTTGGAATAGGAACAGGAATGGAAGGAGGTTCAGGAATGACAACTACGAGATTGGGGAAAAGAAGATGAGGGTCGATGAACGTCGCTTAGAGCAGAGGAAGGGGAATGACCAAAGGGAGTGTAAGAAGTATGGGAAGAGTCATATGGTTGAATGCAGAGTGGGATGAATAGGTGTTTCAAATGTGGGGGCGAGGGCCATTATCCTAAAGAGTGCAGGATACCGAGGTGCTACCAATGTGGTGAGGTAGGCCACTCGGGCCGGGATTGCAAGAAGAGTGGAGCAGGAAGCTCAGGAATCAAAATGATAGGGGAGAAAAGGAAGAATGGTAGCACCAAGGCGAAGGCAAGGGCATTCAACATAAGGTGGAAGCCAGAGTGGACCCTGAGGTAGTTTTAGGTACGTTTTTGGTAAACCAATTGTATGCTTCTGTGCTCTTCGATTCGGGTGCTAGTAGGAGTTTGTATCTACTGCTTTTTGTCATTTGATGCATGGTAAGAGTAGGAAGATAGATGTGCCCTTCCATGTTAAGACTGTGATAGGAAAATATACCAGAGTGACTGATATGGTTGACGATTGGCTCATAGAATTGGATGGTCATAGGTTTCCGGCTAGATTGTATGTGATGACCCTCGGAGGTTTTGATGTGGTGTTAGGAATGGATTGGTTGGAGACATACGAAGCGAATATCGTGTATTGAAAGAAGATGATTCATCTGATTGCGCCCGATGGCAGTTCGGTTACGGTTCACGGAGAGAAGGAGAGCGTAATTCCGTGAGTGATATCTATGATGACTGCAAAAAAGTTTATGAGATGAGGGTGCGGTGCTTACTTGGCTTATGTGAAGGATGTTGATGTGATAGTTCTTCAACTGTCGGAAGTGCCGGTGGTATGTGATTTTCCCGATGTGTTTTCGGATGATCTGTTAAGGGTCCCATCCGATAGAGAAATCGAATTTTAGATTAACTTGATACCATGAGCACAACCCATTTCCAAGGCACCATACCGGTTGGCTCCATTCGAGCTCAAGGAACTGATGATGCAACTGCAAGATCTTTTGGATAAGGGCTTTATTTGACCAAGCATCTCTCCATGGGGTGCTCCGGTTTTATTTGTTAAGAAGAAGGATGGTAGAATGAGGATGTACATCGACTACAGTGAGCTGAACAGTCGACTATGAAGAACCGGTATCCGTTACCAAGGATTCATGACTTGTTTGATCAGCTCCAGGGTGCCAGTTGGTTCTTGAGGATAGACCTTCAATTGGTTAACCATCAACTAATTGTGAAGAAGCAGGATATTCCTAAGACAGCTTTTCGCATGCGTTATGGACACTACGAGTTTTTCATGATGTCTTTTGGTCTAACCAGTGCGTCGGCTGTCTTTACGGACCTTATGAATCGGGAATGGCGACCGATGTTAGTTAGATCGGTGATCGTATACATTGATGTGCATTTTATGGAAATACTAGAAAGACTTAGAAACGAGAAGTTGTACGCGAAGTTCTCTATCTGTGCATTTTGGCTATGAGAGGTCCAATTTCTCGGTCATGTTATTAATCCTGAAGGAATAATGGTGGACCCTGCAAAAGTCGAAGCTGTAATGTAATGGGAATCCCCAAGAACACAATCCGAGATCCGTAGTTTCCTGGGTTTAGCAGGTTAGTACAGAAGGTTTATTCAAGACTTCTCTAAGGTGGTGTCCCCGTTGACTAAGCTGACTCGTAAGGATGTGAAGTTTGAATGGGGTTCATATCAGGAGGATGTCTTTCAAGAGTTGAAGATGAGGTTAACCCAAGCCCCAATCCTGACGTTGCCTGAAGGGAATGATGACTTGGTGGTATATTCAGATACTTCGCAATCAGGCTTAGGTTATGTGTTGATGCAACGAGGGAAGGTTATAGCCTGTGTGTCTCGGCAGTTGAAGATCCATGAGGTTAACTACCCTACTCATGATTTGGAGTTGGTAGTTATGGTCTTTGCATTGAGGATTTGGAGGCACTACTTGTAACAGATGAAGTGTACCATCTTCACAGATCACAAGAGCCTAAAATATTTCTTAGTGCAAAAGAATATTAACATGAGGGAAAGAAGGTGGTTGGAGCTGATCAAGGACTACAATTGCGAGATTCACTATCATCCGGGCAAGGCGAACGTTGCTGATGCCCTTAGTCGAAAGGAATGACTTGAACCGATTCGGGTGAAGGATTGTCAGCTAGTTGTGACGGCCGATGTCATGGGCCAGATCTGCAAGTTTCAAGATGAGGCACTAAAGGATGATAGGATCAACTCTGAGCGGATGAAAGGACACATATCTAATTTAAGGGAGAACACTCTTGGTGTTAGAACCCGATTCGGGCAGATGTGGATTCCTTACTACGGGTATCTGAGGGGAAGGATTATAGATGAAGCTCATAAAACTCGATACTCCATTCATCCTAGTGCTACAAAGATGTATCATGACCTAAAGAAAGATTATTGGTGGCCGGGGATGAAGTGTGACGTAGTAGAGTACGTGAGTTAGTACCTGACTTGTTTGTAAGTGAAGGCAGAAAATCAAAAACCATATGGGAAGATCCAACCTTTGGATATATTCGAATAGAAGTGGGAACACATCACAATGGACTTCATCATGAAATTGCCTCGTACGGCGATAGGATGTGATACCATTTGGGTGATTGTAGACTACTTTACGAAGAGTGCCCACTTTTTGCCAATCCAAGAGACTTACTAGTCAGAAAGGTTGGCGGATCTGTTCTACAAGGAGATTGTAACTCTTCATGGTGTGCCGGTGTCTATTGTTTATGATAGGGCACCCGGTTCACATCCAAGTTTTGGAAGAAATTCCACGATGCGATAGGAAAGAGGTTACACATTAGCACAGCTTACCACCCTCAGATAGACGATCAATCAGAAAGAATGATTCAGACTTTGAAGGACATGCTCCGGGCATGCATTATTGATTTTGGTGGAAGTTGGGATGAGCAACTACCGTTGGTAGAGTATTCTTACAACAATAGTTATCATGTAAGTATAGGCATGCCACCATTTGAAATTTTGTACGAGAGACGGTGTAGAACCCTGATGTGTTGGGGTTGATATCAGACAAAAGGAATTAGGAAGTATCAAGATCATCAAGGCCACGATAGAAAAGTTAGAAAAGATCAAAGCCTTTATAAAAGCAGCAAAAGATCGGCAGAAGTCCTACGCTAATAAGAGAAGAAGGCCGATTGAGTTCCAAGTAGGAGATAAGGTGACGCTGCAGGTGTCTCCATGGAAAGGGATCATCCGTTTCTACAAAAGAGAGAAATTGAGCCCAAGGTACATCGGGCCATTCAAAATCATTGCCAGAGTTGGTGAGGTGGCATATAAGTTAAAACTTCCTGAAAAGCTGCATGGGATTCATCCTACATTCCATGTATCTCATTTACGAAAGTGTTTGGCAGAAGGTGATGTTGTTATCCCTCTCACGGATATCGTGGTTGATGAATGGTTGAATTATGTGGAGCAACCAGTAGCTATTTTGGACCGGAAGGAAAAACGGTTAAAGAATAAAGTGATTAGTCAAGCAAAAGTGCAGTGGAAGCATCGCAAGCGATCTGAGGCCACTTAGGAATTGGAGAAAGAAATGAGGCGATCTCTTTAAGGAGTGACATATTTTGGGGAGGAAACCTATATAAGGGGGTGGACTTGTAACACCCAAGAGCTTCAAAAAGAAAGATAAAGGAGCAAATTGGTTATCATTTTAAAAAGCAAGGGGTAAAAGTGTACAAGGGCCAAACTGGCCTATAATGGGGTTTAAAAAGGAGATGGCCACCCATACCCACTCCCATACACTCAAATTATATGGCTAGAGTGAGAGAAAGAAGCTCCCATCCTGTTCAAGAGAGAGAAAGTGGAAGAATTCTTCAAAAGTGCGGTTTTAAGGTTATTTCTTCTCAGATCTAAGTCGGGTTAAGCTTTTGGGCAGATTTCTATATGTTTCTAAGTTTTTAGTTTGTTTCATTACGTGTGTTTAGGTGTTAGAACTCCAGGTTGCTCTCGCGTATTTGGTAGTTTGCTTGAAGGCTGGTTAACATAAGTTCTAGATCCCCTCTTTTGCATGTTTTCAACTTGTTTGCGGCTAATATGTGTATTAGAAAGATGTTTCTTGACAAAAACTATGTTTTCCATATTTAAAAAAGACTTTTTAAAAAAATGTATGTGTTTTTAAATATTTCTATTATGTTAATTTTTGGTTATGATGTGCTAGTGTGAATCTGATAGTTTTAAGCTAAGTATACCTTTAAAGGTGTTGTATGGAACTAGAACTTACATAGGTTGGACTGTAAGTATTAAACATATTGCCCACTGTGGACATTGGTTGTCCGCTGTGGACACTTGAAATGATTAAGTGCTGTCCGCTGTGATCATGGACTGTCCGCTGTGGACACTTAAGCATTTAGAATGTCCATTGTAGACACTTAAGTGTTAAGGGGTCATCCGCTGTATAACTTAGTCATCCGTTATATGCCTTAGTATGCCTTGGTCATCCGCTATGAACTTTGGCTATCCGTTGTGGACACTTAGCATTTAAGTCATCTGCTATGAACCTTGTGCATGCGCTAAACACTTAGAATTATTTTGAATTTTGGAGAAAGGGATTTATGTGATTAGTACTTAAGTTTTAATGGAAGTATATGATTGTTATATGTTTTTAATGTTATGATCTTTTTATGGGCTGCTACTATGAATAACTATAACCATTTCATGTTATGTGATTATAAGACTATGGATATCTTAAAAATTATTATTAATAATCATGTTGACATAAAGGAATAAATGAAGATAGTGGAACCAAATGAATGTTACCCCCAAGCCATTAATGAATGAATAGCCTTGCAAGAAATATGAATGAAGGTGCACGATCTTGTTGTCGTTAGCCCAACTGATCTATTTTAGCCCATGAGGATGCACATCTGGGGTCTAATCCTTTTGATTGACCAATGAATGAATGAATGGGACCTGTATTCATGAGCAGGCTTCGTGCCTAGCAGTGTGGGTCAACTGTCAGGGGTTAGCTACAACTTATAAATATGTACTGGAAGGGGTTTGACATTTTTTGCTAACTATATGATGTAGGCTCTTGCTTTATGCAATCCTAGTTATTGAAAGAGAAAGAAAATAAAAGAAAGAAAGATAATGAAAGCCTTAATGAATGTTATCAGTCAATTTGACTGTTATGTATTATAGATGGGTGATCATTAAAGGAAGCTTTCAAAATGTATATTTTTATATTAACAAAACTAGAACTCGCTCAATAATGCTGACTTTTTGTATGCATATCAGTTGGCATGTAATAAGGTTGCTAGGAATGGCACGAGGATGGAGCTATTTGGCAAATAAAGACTAGCATCCATGTTTTTTTGCAGAAACAATGTTTTTGTCTTGTAATACAACATAAATGTCTTTTTGTACTCAATGACAATGATGTATTTCTTGGCAAAAATTATTACTAATGCAATGAAATGGATTTGTTAAATTATTCGGCTGCAATATTTCTCATACTTCAATAAATTTTAATATGTATTCTTCTATAAAATGACCAACTGTGAGGTTTCCCAGGATCGGGCCCTTGCACCGTACACACCGGCTTCGTTCTCGGTAGCCTTGGATTTCAAGATCTTATCCCCGGTGACTTCTTTGTTATCGGTTGTCGGCATCTCTTAAACATCCATGAGAACTAATAGGAACAACTCTGTTTGGTATAATTTTCTTCTACTCGTTTCTTTATCTTGTTTGTAATGATACCGTTTCAAGTTTTTAGGTTATAATTTCTACGTATGATTCCATGTACGAGTTTGATCTTGTGTGTGCTTTGTTGTTTCGTTTGTTTATTGAATGTATCTATGTTTCGAGATATATATGTATGAATCTATGCGACGTGGGTGTGTATTTCTACCGTATATGTGTGTAAGTGATGCATATGTGTATGGCGGTGCGTGTATGTGTGTGTTCTGTAGTGTGGGTTGTTTGTGTGTTATGCATGTGTGTGTGTTGTGTGTGAGTCATATTCTGTGTATTGACTATAAGTGTGTCCTCATATATGTATGCTCATCATAGGTTTTTTTTGGGTGATGTTGTGTGGGTGGTGCATGGGGGTGTATATGATGTCTTGGTTACGTGATCATGGGTATGCAAAATAAAGGGGATGTGCATGTGAATTGGTTTCATGGGAAGTAGAGTTATATGCATACGGTGTGTCTGTTGAGCATAGAGTATAGATATGGGTGTGATGTGTGACATATAATATATCTCTATTATGTGTGTGCATAAGATATATCTAATTAGTATATGTAAGTATGATTACGGTTGGGTCGTTACGTATTGGTGATGAGTGGGTTACGTATTATGAAACGTATGAGTTTTATCATAAAAAGTCATATAATTAGAATGTATAAAGAGTGGCTTTATACATGATCTAGTATAAACAAGAATAATTGTGTTTTATGCATTAAAGGTAACATGGGGTTTGAGTGTGTGTGCATGTGAATAGGAAAAACCCATGACTTTCATTGTAGACATGACGCAAACGCAAAACCATACTTTCCTAAAGATGTGTAATTAATATTAATATAATATTAATGTAAACCCAGGTGGTTCGGATATCTAATCTTTCACGCTTCATTTATTGAATTGTTGTGTGTAAAAGGTGAGTTTACGGCCCCACTTTACGAATATTCTTTCTGGGGAAAAGAAACATGTTAATTTTTTAAACCTTCATTTCATTAGATCAGTATTACTGTAATTATCACATGATTACTAGTGTTGTAACATTTTAAGTCCTCACTATCGAACCCTTAATTTATGTACTTTAGCGAGGTAATTCTGAGTAGATCTACTGGTTTGACAAACCCCACCCGTGCTAGTCGCGCAAGCACGACTGCATGTCAAACTGGGGTTTAATTGACCTAATTTATGTTGTTGTGGTCTGGTAACCGCAGCCGAGGCATAAATATAATTGTCAACTTAGGTTGCGAACTTCATACACTATGTAACTTGTTATGTAGACTAGCTATCTACTTATATTACTTTGTCTACTAGATCTGCTTTTGATTATATTACTGTTTATCAAAACCTGTGAACTCACCAACCCTATGTTGACACTTTAGCATGTTTCTTTCAGGTTCTTAAGGTGTGCACGACTAGGAGCATTCCACTATTGCACATTCTGAATTCTTTAAACGGTTAAAAAATGTTTCTACAAATTATACTTCTTAGGGTTGGGTGTGTTTTGCGCTGTTTAAATTATGAATGTTTACGCTTCCGCAAATGTTTTCATGAATTCGTTATTAATTATGTTTTTGGGAATTTCTGATAATAATGATCAACTATGTTTTGTATTTAATGTGTCCTTTGGTGTAGAGATCCTGTTATGTCACGTGTCTAACGGTAAAACCCCGTTTGTGGAAATTGAGGGTGTGACAGATTGATATCAGAGTCAATGGTTATAGCGAACTAAAATGAATTTGTAGTTCATTTGCATTGCATTTATACTATAGCCTGATGCCTTAGACACATGCATATAGACATGTTAGTTTTGTTTGCTGGTCTTGTGTTGCTTTGCCATGCTAGATTGCTTCCTTTTGCTCATTCCAATGAGCAATTGATTGCTGGAATGACATCTTCTTCTTTTACCCTCTTCTTCATTGGGAAAAAGGGTTGTTCGCCCTGATTTCCAGCCTTCATTCTCGAATCCGGATGAGTGGCCTATGCGCCCAAATGATGCTGATGAGTTCGACTATGACCAGCCTTTCGCCTTACCTCGTTTTCTATCGATCCACAAGTGGGATTACTATCCACAGTACATGATTCGGTTGATTAAAGGTGTTAAAGGAGTTAAATTTAGTGGTAGGTGTTAATCGATAGTGTTTTAAGGCAATGATTAGGTAGTCAATGATAGCGGTAATCAGATGTAATGAATAGTGATGGTGGATGACATCCTTGATCAATTATACTCAAATGCCATGTGTTTTATCAGACTCGGTTTGTCACTTAGATTGTTCAAGCATAAAACAACACATAGATTGTTGCTCTAATGCAAAACAACACAAAACATGTTATATTCACGTAAAATAGTTTAGAATGTTAAAACAACAAATAAAGTGTTGTTTCTATGTTGTTTGTTGTTTTGACATAATACATCATAGAAACAACACATGATGTTTTCTTGTTTTGACGCAATACAACATAGAATATGCAAAACACCACAAAATTGTGATGTTTTGCGCAAAACAACACAAAACTATGTTGTTTGGAGCAAAGCAGCACAAAACTATGCTGTTTGGTGCAAAGCAGGACAAAACTGTGCTGTTTGTGCAAAGCATCATAAAACTGTGCTATTTGGCGCAAAGCAACACAAAATTGTGCTGTTTGGCGCAAAGCAGCACAAAACTATGTTGTTTGGCTCAAAGCAACACAAACCTGTGCTATTTGGTGCAAAGCAGCACAAAACTATGCTGTTTGACACAAAACAGCACAGTTCCATGCCGTTTTAACGAAATACAACACAAAGAAGCTAAATGACAACACAATTTTGCATCGTTTATTATTTTTTTAAAATATAGCAATACTATACTTAATTTAAAGAGAAAAAAATGCTTGATTTTATGGTGCAATTTATTTTAAAAAAGAATCTATTATGATCAATGTCATGTGGTCGGTCAAAAATATTAATTAAAGAGTACCTAATCACCCTTAATAGTAAAGGGTAAGAAGGATGTCAAATCCACAGGGAATCACAGGAAAGTGCTAGCAACGATTAACCTAAAAATACTAAACATTGAAAAGTAAATTGCTTGATTAATTGAATTGCAAAATAATCAAATTAACAAAATAAAAATTTTAGTTTTTAACAATCTTAGGGAAAATGCAATTCACTTCAGGATTTAGGTTTGACAAAGTGATATTTTTTTAGTGAAACCTATTGAGAAGTCATTAATGGTGACTTACACATGATAAGATCTAAGTGATAACTATGGATAAAAGCTTAAAGGACTTCATTCAAACACTCACCGATTTGACTAATGTAACCCTAATTCTAAGAATCAATCACACTATGATAAAAGAAAACCAAAGTTATAGAAAATCAAAATTACGTTTAAACACAGTCGAATTGTTTAAATGATCAAATCGTGAATTGAATCCACAAGAACTTAAAAGGTTCAAGATCCAATCTCAAATCTAGGTTACAAACTATGAAAAATAAAAATTTGCATAAACTCGTCCCCTGAAGTGAATCATAAACGAATTAGCCTTACCTCATCATTGATTCTTCAACATAATTGTAATTGATCATGGAGATTTTGATGAACTTGATGTTGGAAGGGTTTAGGAATGGTGAAAGATGCTTGCTTTTTGTCCTTGATTGCAGTGTAAAGAGGTAATTTTCATAATAGGGTTTTTCCCCTTTAAAACCCCTCAAATTAGGTTAAATTCCAACAAAACACGGGCCCAGGAGTCGATGGCGCCTATGCTGGTGTCGGTGGCGCCTATGCTGGCGTCGGTGGCGCCTACGCTGGCATCAGTGGCGCCACCCCCTATACAACCTTAATTTTCATGTGTAACTTTTTGAGATATTTTCGTGGACAGGTCGTGGGTCCCGTAACTCCTTTCATAGCTCAAGTTATGTCCATTTTAAGGTACCATTGTCGTGCAACTTCGCTTTAACATTTCTTTACTTCTCGAGCTTCAATTCTCGTCCCATTTCTTCTAACTTCTTCGTGTACTTCATGTTTAACCTACAAACGCAATAAAGTTCCAAAAGTAACTCTATTTCTTATAAATTGACACGTAAAACATGAATATAAAGCCTTTAAATATTGAACTTTCACCACCCGATTACAATCCCCACACTTACCTTTTGCTTGTCCTCAAGCAAAGCTCAATTGTAATTTATAAAACCATCATTGCATATACACCTCACTTATCACTTATTAAAACTTGGTTAAGGTCCAAAGTCAGGCCCTTATGCACAAGATTTACATCGTTCAATAGAATTACATTCTAGCAAGTCAATTATAGGTAATTAAAACAGGAAATCACCCAACTAAGTTTAACGTGCTTTTAATTCTTAGTCCCATGTACACACCCCTTATAGTAATTCACTCTTCTCAGTTTATATCTGGACTAGTAAAATATGTAGTAGTGTAATCACTCAATAATCCATTATACCACCTTGTCCATATAAGCTTGTACAGTAATCATGCCTCCACCACTTGCATAGGCTTTGCATACATCTAAAGAACTTATGGGTTGTAGGGCTTAGTTAAAGGTAGGAGATTTTAGGCTTTTGAGTGGCTACACATACACAAAAAGAAACCACACCATTAAACAATCCTTCTTAACATGACTAACAGAGCTAGATCACTTTAATTCATTCTAAACAGCTGCTTTTTTTTTCATTTAATTTTCATTTTTCATCAATTATTTTTATATAAGCTTGACTTTGGATGCTCTTTAACTTTGAACAGTTTCACGGTCGGTTATCAACTAACAACTTGGGCTTTAAATATGGGGTTTAATAAAAGAATGGTTTAAGGCTAGACATGGCTACTAAGCGTTAGGATGGATAACAATAAACAACTATAACAAGTAAAGGGGTTCCTAAATTGTCTTTGTCATTTACGTGCAAACATCTTGTTTATGGTCTTGGTATGCTTCAAACAATACAAATTGTGTAACAAGAATAGTATATGGCCTACCCTCAACAAATGACTATATATGATTGCATTTTAAGTAATAGGCACAAAATATCACTAAGTAGAAATTTAGGCTACCAATATGCACATGAGTTTACTATATCAAAAGCTTGTTAACCATAATCAAGCATCCTTAATATTTTCAAAAACACCCCGCTAGAAATACTTTATCCTGCAACTTAAAGAATATGGCCATGACCTAAGATCTATACCAATCTTTTAATAAACAACAAGTGATTTATATTGAAAATTCTGTGTTAATAAACAAACTAAACTGTACTTGATAAATTTTTCAAAGATTAAAACTTAAAGGAATGTTTAAAAAAAATTCTATGGTCTTTAATTTTTTCTTCATTTACACTTTGTTTACCTTAATTCTCCATAACTCCTCTCATCCCCACACTTAGAAGGTGCATTGTCCTCAATATACCATTCAATCCTTGGTAATGGTCTTACCATAACAGACATACCTCTAGACTCACACTTTCCTACATACATTGTTATTATTTGGCACCCCAAGCACAGATTAAACACACCAAAAGAAAAAAAGAAAAAAATGAAAATACAATGTTTGAACATGAAACAGTTAGAGTGGAGAAACACATGGACCGGATCAAGTGATCAGAGAGTATTCTGATCTTATCCAAATGGAGTTCAGGACAGTGGTGGACCAAAGAAGGATTTATTAAATAAATACTCAATAATCATGGTGCGGAAACCCATGATTAATGATATGAACTCTGTGTGTGTGTATGATTGTGAGTGTTTTGAATGCTATGAATGATACTAATTGTTTTATTTGATTGATGATTGTTCAAAAGCTTACAAAGGATTAGGCTGTACAGCTATTTATAACCTATACAAATATCTATGTACAGTTACAAAAATACCCTTATGTAAAAACAGATTACATATAATCTTAAGTCTATAAGTCATCTGCTGTGGATGATGAACTGTCCGCTGTGGATGATATGTCGTACGCTATGAATGTTGAACAACTTGTCCGCTGTGCTTTGGATTGTGTCTGCTGTTAAGACTTAGTGTTTGCCTTGTTGTTGTCCTCTGTGGAGTGTTCATCCGCTGTGGATGTACATCCGCTGTGAACTATTCATCAGTTCTAGGACTTGGTCATCTGCTGTATGTGATTGTTGATCCATTGTCAGCACTCAGACTTCATTCTTCATCCGTTGCACCTTCATGTTCATTCACTGTGGACACTTAGCAAAAATTTCTTTTTATCTACAAAACCTGAAAAAGAAATTTAAACTTAATTATTGTTTGATATGAATTTTAATGATGTTTGAATGTTAGTCAATGGTTGTTTAAATGTTAGAAGATATTTTGATTGATTATGGCAAACATTATCCTTTATTACACTTGTTGAGTCCAACATATAACATCTAAAAAAATTATAAATCTTTAATGCGTTGACTTTTTTCAAAAAATTAAAACTATTTCCACCAACTTTTTAAAACTAAAGTAACTTTTAAATACTTTATTATTTTTTTAAAAAATTTATACCATAAAATTAAGAATGTTTTTCTCTTTAATATGTGTATCATATTGCTATTTTTTTTAAATAGCATTTATTTAAAAAGTTTACAAAAGTATGCAGTATAACATTGCTATTATAAGATGTATATATTGCTACTATCGTATATGGTGCTATTTACCTATTTAGAAAGTGCTACTTATATGTTTTGCATGGTGCTACTTATATACAGTGCTATTTACACAATGATAGTTTACAAAATGCCACTTACATAATGCTATTTAATATACTTTACATAATGCTACTTTGGACAGTACTATTTTATATATTTGCATTATGTATAATAGCGTGCTACTTTACAGTGTGCTACTTATTTAGTGCTGTTTTCAATAAATCTACTATCATAAGAGTAGTGTGAGATTTCTTCTATTAAAAATAATTGGATGATAGCACAATAAACTTGTAAATAGCACTTCGCAACTACTTATAAAATCACAAAATAATTAATCAAAACGCTAAAAAATAATCATTTTGAATGTTACAAGAAATTAGAAATATCATTATGTATTAAAAAAACAACATTTCTTTATTTTATAAAATGATAAATTTCAAGAAAAAGTTATCATAAACGATAGGTCTTATTCAAGAAATCTCCTTATAAAATTCATTAAATAAAAGCTAAAAATGGCATACTATCAATTTGTTTGTTAAAAGATATGAAAATTAAAATTTGTAAACCAGTTGTTATAAATCATTAAAATAAACTACAAACTTTCATAGTGCTACTATACAAAAAGTCTTGAGCGATGTTATACAGTGAGAAATTTTGAACGATTTTATTATTTGATAATAGTTAACCAATCAGATGGTTTAGGAAGAAGATGAATTATTTAATAGTATAGGAGATATTATCAAATATAGGTAGAGATATTTTAGGAATTGAATGTAACCGAAAATCAATTAATTAAGATTAGCATAAAATAAGGAGTTGTTAAAATAATGAATATTACTACGCCTAAATTACCCTTACAGCTTAATCATCAAATAATCCACATGTCAAAAAGTTAGTGGTTCTCATGGTTTTTATAAAAAATTGTGTTTGTATTGCATGCTACTCATATATATATATGGTTAGGTTCTTTGCAGAAATTCATATTAGACGAGAACTCGCAGAACTAATAATAATTATTGATTGTGTTGATCAGTGGTTATGATTAAACAAGTTTAAAAATATAAATTGATATTGCATTTAATGAGCTTAATTTAAGCAAAAGGATATCTTAGTGAACTTTTAAATTATTTCTCTCTTTAATTAATTGTTTCATTACTTGATCATGTAAAGGTGTAATCTTCAAGGCATTTAGGCGGTTCACAATGTGTTCAGTGAAGTATTCAACTGCACTCTGCTGATCATCATGCTTGAAAGTGATCGGAAGTTGCACCATCTGTTCCAGGGGGCTTTGATCTCGACTTTCAACTTCAATGTTGCTAACTGGAGTGGTTACATGTAAGACCTCCGTTCCCGAAGACCTCACAGTTAGATAATCACATCATTTTCATATAAAATAAATACATTTCATAAAAACATCGTAGCGGATTAAGTTATCAAAAACCATTCATGCATTAATATTTGATGTTGCTAAATAATACATCATTGTATTTTAAAAGTTACAAAAAGAATCATTCAGTTGTATTACAAAACAACAATATCATCATGCACGAAAGGATGCTAGTCTTTGCCCGCCAAGTAGCCTCACCCGCGTGCCATCCTCAGTAACAAGTTACATGCCAACTGAAAATGCATAAAAGTCAGTGTCGCTGAGTGAGTTTTGGTTTTAAAATTAAAGTCCCTTGTTAATATATAAAATATCATTTTCTTAAAATACTTACTTTTCATAAATCCATTATTTTCGTACGTGTTCACGCATCATACATACAACAAGATAATATTTAATATTCTCTTTCATCATTCTTCTCATTCATTCATCATTATCTTTCACTTTCAACCGAACCAATGTGCAATACCCTGAACATTGTGCATGAAGCTGGTACTGGGCCTAGGGCCTATAGATAGACCCCGAACATTGTGCACGAAGCTGACTCCAGTACTTGGGGCAAGCAACAAGGGTCCGTCAATCTCTAGGATTAACCCTGTGTGCATCCTTCGGGTTAGCTAAACCGCACACAGTTGAGCTGACAACCCATGGCTGTGAACCTCCTTTCATATCCTCAAGCCTCTGTATGGTTCTCTCCGACTGGCCATCTGTCTAAGGATGTTAAGCCGTACTGATATGCAACCTCATCCCCATCGCGTCATGAAATCTCTTCAAAAACTTGGATGTGAACCGAGTGTCACGGTCCAAAACGATAGACACTGTTACACCATGACAGTCGATACGATGCTTTGGCAACAGGTTGAGCACCTGGTATCAAATTGATCTGGAACTCGATCTCGCGGTCCGGTGTCACACCTGGTAAATCTTCTGTAAACACGTCTGGAAAGTCACATACAACTGGTACGTCGGCCAATTATGGTACTAACGCATCCACATCCTTCACGTAAGCCAGCTAGGCACTACATCCATGTTTCATGCACTTCTCTGCCACCGCAATCGAAATCACTTTTGGAATCATAGTAACTCGATCACTGTAGACCGTTATCGAACTCCCATCAGGCGCTGTCAGTAGGATCATCTTCTTGCGACAAACAATATTCGCCTCATAAACTGCTAACCAATCCATCCCTAGAACTACATCAAATCCACCTAGGGGCATCACAAATAGTTTAGCAGAGAACCTATGGCCTTCCAGTTCTATGTCAAAATACTCTATCAAGTTAGAAATCCTGGTAGACTTACCAATGGCAGTTTCTACATCGAAGGGCTCGTCAATACTTTTACTTCTAACAGGTAACTTAGCACAGAAAGCAATAGAAATAAAGCTCATACTAGCACCAGAATCAAATAACACGAAGGCACAAGTTTGGTTAACTAGGAACGTACCTGATACGACATTGGGATCCTCCTTAGCCTCCTCCCGGGTCATCGTGAATGCTCTGGCTTTTGCTCTTTGCCCATCATTCTCAATCCCCCTCCAAGCCCCAGAACTTTCAGCCCTCGGCTTCTTGCAATCTCTGCTCATATGACCTTCTTCCCCGTAGTTGTAGCACCTCATCGCCTTAAAATCCCTTGCCATATGACCAGGCTTTGAAGCAAACGTTAGGTCCCCACTTGCATTCTCCCGTATGCTCCTTCCCGCACTTGCCATACTTCTTCATCCCCGTGCCTGCCGACCCTACCCTCCAGTCATCCACCCTTACCTTCTTGTTGTTCGGGGTGAAACCACCATGACCAAATCATTTCCTGTCCCAGTTCCTGTCACCACCACTTTACTTACTCACCTCCACCACCGCCACTTCTTCTCTCTCATCATATAGCCTCCCTGCCAGATCAACCACCGACCTGAACGTACTCGGCCAGGCGGTGATCATTTGCCTGCGAATATCTGCAGGCAAACCCTGTATGTACCTCTTGATCTTTCTCGACAACGTCATCACCTAGTCTAGCACCAACCTCGCCATCACGTTAAACATAGTTGTGTACTGCTGGTGTGTCATAGTTCCCGCCTCTAACTGCAAGAACTCCCTTTCTATCTTATCGAGTTCCCTATGAGGACAGAACTCCTCGATCACCATCATCTTCAGTTCGCTCCATCTCATCCTCCCGATAACCCTGCTACCCTCAGCCTGGATAATATTATCCCACCAATATAAAGTCGAGTCCACGAATGAATGGGTAGCAAACTTTACCTTCTGATCCTCCCTATATTCACTGATCTCCAACACAGCCTCCATCTCTCTCACCCAACGGTGAGCAGCAGCAGCGTAACCATTTCCATCAAAAGTTGGGGGCTTGCATCTCTGGAATGCCCCGTAACTACAACCCTTGGCGGTCTCCTGCACCGCTTCCTCCTCATCATCATCACTAGAGACAACCATCTTAGTCTCTGGTTGCTCCCCTTCACCTGAACCTTTCCCAAAGGTCCTCCTCCTCTCCTCCTTCTCTTTCTTTTTATCCTCCCTCACAACACGAATAACCTTGGTCACCACAGACGGCAGGATCATCTGCACGACCTGATGAACTTCCTCCACAACTGCCTCCTTCATAGAGGCTCTTAAGTTAGCACTCTCATCACCGCCTTCCTGGTGATGAAGCTCGGGCTCTGCAGGAGCCGTGTCAGCAGCCTTAGCCTGGTTCCTGGTGACACGTGGCCTAGCACCACGACCACCCTGCACATCTCCTCTGGAAGCCTTCGAAGATCTACCACCCGCCATCCTCTAAACACTATAAGATTCAAACACCAACATGATCATTCAAGGTAATAGCTCAAATTATGTCAAGTATAGTAAGTCCCTAATTATAGTAGCCAGTTGTGATTAGCCACTTACTTTACTCTTCATCCCCCAAGTATTGCCTATCCTGACTACATCAGTATCCAAATCTTCTAAGAGCATATAAATCAGATAACACACGCACATAATACCGGTTATCATTTAAGAAAACAAATTACCTGATGGCATGTAGCTACTTGGGCTGGCATCCCTTAATACGGTCCCATTCTCAGTTTAAGTTTAGGTATCAAAAATATTTACCCATTTCTCTTAAACTTTGGCTCTGATACCAACTTGTAAGACCCCCGTTCCCGGAGACCTCACAGTTGGACAATCACAGCATTTTTCATATAAAATAAATACATTTCATAAAAACATTGCAGCGGATTAAGTTATCAAAAACTATTCATGCATTAATATTTGATGTTGCTAAATAATACATCATTGTATTTTAAAAGTTACAAAAAGAATCATTCAGTTGTATTACAAAACAACAATATCATCATGCACGAAAGGATGCCAGTCTTTGCCCACCAAGTAGCCTCACCCTCGTACCATCCCCAGCAACAAATTACCTGCCAACTGAAAATGCATAAAAGTCAGTGTTGCCGAGTGAGTTCTAGTTTTAAAATTAAAGTCCCTTGTTAATATATAAAAATATCTTTTTCTTTAAATACTTCCTTTTCATAAAATCCATTATTTCCGTACTTGTTCACGCATCATACATACAGTAAGATAATATTCATTATTATCTTTCATCATTCTTCTCATGCATTCAACATTATCTTTCACTTTCTACAGAACCAATGTGCAATACCCCGAACATTGTGCACGAAGCTGGTATTGGGCCTAGGGCCTATAAATAGACCCCGAACATTGTGCACGAAGCTGATACCAGTACCTGGGGCAAGCAACAAGGGTCCCGTCAATCTCTAGGATTGACCCTATGTGCATCCTTCGGGTTAGCTAAACCACACAGTTGAGCTCACAACCCATGGCTATGAACCTCCTTTCATTTGCTTGCAATACTTTCATTCATTCGTTATGTTCCACTTTTCATTATCATTAATCTTTCGCTTCTTTTATGATAATACTTTACATAAACGAGCATAAACACACCACGTAAAGTCACGTAATAATACATAATATGGAACATAACAACAGGCCACAAGCATGAAAAACACAAACAAACATAACCATCAAAACACCCCAGGGCTTAATCATAAATTTCCATTTTACCCAAAATTTCAGAAAATTTTCTAAGGCATTTAGGCGCATGAGCACTATGCAGGCACACGAGTACTATGCAGGCGCACGGGCACTTAGGCGCATGGGAACACTCAGGCGCATGAGGAAATTCTAGGCGCATGGGTACTGCTTGGGCACATGAGCCTTACTTAGGCGCATGAGCACTTAGGCGCCTAAGCAGTGGGTGCATGGGATACTGTTCGGGCTCATGATCAACACTTAAGTTCAATAGGAAAAATTTCTAGGCGCATGAACAAAATTCCAGGCGCATGGGCACTATGTTAGGCGCATGGGCACAATGTTAGGCGCATGGGCTGTTATGAATTTGAACTTACACTACTTTTAAAATCCAATCATCATTTTAACATGTTCGTAACCCATAACTAACATACTAAGCACCTAAAACAAGCATACAAACACGAAACACAACAATTCATACACGAAAATACATTCACCCGTATAAACAAGGTATAAACATACGGTTTCATACACATAACTTGTAAAACATTCTATATACATTTTTAGCCCCAAAAAAACACATTTAAAAACAGAAAACCAGGGATCTAGAACTCACCTGCAACAGCTTTCGAGCAAAACTCCTCCAAACTTGGAAGCACTAGGAGTTCAAACACCTAAACACACCAAAAACGCAGAACCGAACACAAAGAACACATAAGAATCGGTCCCGAAGTTGAAAACTCAGCTGAAACCAAACAAAAACGCAAGAAAACGCTCACCTTTGAAGCTTTCTCTCACAAGAAACCGATGAAGCTCTGCTTTCTTCCTTTAGCAGTCGAAACAGGTTAGTGAAGCAGAGTTGTGGGCGACCATGCCAACTTTAAACATAAAATAATGAAGTTTTGTCCTTTACACCACTTTAGCCCCTCCACTTTGATAATTCACCTTTCTATCTTTACACTTTCTTTCCTTTTTGTCTTTAATAAATTTTCAGGTGTTACATTATAACATGATTATTCTTGAGTACTTCCTAATTATTGTTCTCTAAGATCCTTAGGCTTGTAATTCCTTCAATGTGTGTTAGTGATTGTTGATTTGTCTCTAATCTTTGCTTTAGTGCAACAACATTGTGCCTAGAATACTCAGCATGCGTATGAAATAACAACAGTCACCCTTGCACAACATCATCAATTACAGGGAATAACTTTGTCTTCAAGAATGACATGTAAGATGGATGTAGAAGTTTGATCTCAATAGGATCAAACAATGTTATATCTGATGCTTCTTTCCCTTCCGATTTTGTCTCCAACACCACCTCAAAGTGGTTTTCATCATAAAACCATCTAGTGATTGGATGGTTGTACTAATTCCCATCAATCTTCTTCATGATAAGCTTGAGATCTGTTGCTCTAAGAGGATATCCCACTCTTTCTAGAAGCTCACTATCCAGGTGTTCTGTTTGTTCTACACCTACTTGTTTCTGTTTACCAGCCGATTTCTGTTCTCTTCTTAGATTGACTATGTGAAGAATGTCTTCTCTTTCAGCTTTCTTTTTTAAATCATGATTTTGTTTGTTCATATATGATCTCATGATATGAAAGAAGTCATCACCCCTTTGTAACACCCGGAAAATTTTAAAAGACGAGAAAGAAACAATAAATGTGCAGAAAAAGAAAGAAAACACAATTTAAACTAAGTTGAGGGACTAAATGTGTCAAAAGGACAAAAGAATAAAAGTGGGTGCATAAAGTGGGCATGGCCACCCACACTTCTCTGCATATCTTCTTTTCACCAGATTTTCTAGAGAGAGAAAGTGCAGAGTTCGGATTTTGAAGAAGGAAGAACAAGAAACCAAATTCAAGGTAAGAATTCATCATTTTAAGTTGTTCCTCGCCGGCCTTTGCCTCGGTTGTATGCTTATGTGTTTGTTTGTGTGTTCGGGTTGTGTGATTTGGTGGGTTTTAGGTGTTTAAACTCATTTGCAAATGGGTTGAAGAAGTCATACTCAAAGGTTGTCAAAGGTCAGTTCTAGAACCCCCTTTTTACATGTTTTAACTGATTTTGTGGCTGGAAATGCATGTATGTATGTTTTTACAAAAATGGGTTTTGTACCCGTATGAATGTGTATGTGTGAATGTGGGTGGGTTATGATTTGGGTGATTTATGGAGCAACTATAGGAGTTGATGAAGGAATTGATGGTTATGATTTGGGGCTGGAAATGCATGTATGTATGTTGGCTCCAACCGAGATGAAGGAATTGATGGAGCAACTATAGGAGTTGCTTGATAAGGGGTTCATTAGACCGAGTATCTCTCCTTGGGGTGCTCCGGTCTTATTTGTGAAGAAGAAGGACGGTAGTATGAGGATGTGCATAGACTACCGCGAGCTGAACAAGTTGACGGTGAAGAATCGGTACCCGTTACCGAGGATTGATGATTTGTTTGATCAGCTCCAAGGTGCCAGTTGGTTCTCGAGGATAGATCTTCGATCTGGCTACCATCAGTTGAAGGTGAAGGAGCATGATATTCCTAAAACAACTTTTCGCACGCGTTATCGACACTACGAGTTTCTCGTTATGTCTTTTGGTTTAACAAACACGCCAGCTACTTTTATGGACTTGATGAATCGAGTGTGTCAGCCGATGTTGGATAAATCAGTGATTATGTTTATTGATGATATCCTGATTTATTCGAAGAATGAGGCGGAGCATGCCGGTCATATTCGGGAAGTGTTAGAGACGTTGAGAAAGGAGAAGCTGTATGCCATGTTCTCCAAGTGCGCATTCTGGTTGCGCGAAGTTCAGTTTTTCAGTCATGTGGTGAGTCCGGAAGGGATTATGGTAAACCCGGCAAAGGTGGAAGCGGTGATGCAATGGAAGTCTCCAAAGACACCATCCGAGATTCGTAGTTTCTTGGGGTTGGCGGGTTATTATAAGAGATTCATTCAAGACTTCTCTAAGATAGCTTCTCCGTCGACTAAGTTAACCCGCAAGGATGTGAAGTTTGTATGGGGTCAAGATCAAGAGAAGGCCTTTGAGGAGTTAAAAGCAAGGTTGACTCAGGCTCCTATTTTATCATTACCCGATGGAAAAGAGGACTTAGTGGTCTATTCGGATGCTTCTTTCTTAGGGTTGGGTTGCGTGTTGATGCAGCGAGGAAAGGTTATAGCTTATACATCCCAACAGTTGAAAGTTCATGAGGTTAATTACCCTACTCATGACTTGGAGTTAGCAGCTGTGGTCTTTGCACTAAAGATTTGAAGGCACTACCTATACGGAACGAAGTGCACAATCTTCACGGACCACAAGAGCTTGAAGTACTTCTTCGAGCAAAAGGACCTAAACATGAGGCAGAAGCGATGGTTGGAGCTCATAAAGGATTATGATTGCGAGATCCATTACCATCCGGGCAAGGCCAACGTAGTAGCGGATGCCCTTAGCCGAAAGGAGAGACCCGAGCCGATTCGGGTGACTTATCAGTTGATTATGACCTCTGATGTGATGAAGCAGGTCAAGGAGTTTCAAGACAAGGCATTGAAAGAAGATCGTCATAACTCCGAAAGGATGAGAGGTATAGTTGTGGATTTGGGTGAAAACACTTATGGTGTTAGAACCCGATTAAGACGGATGTGGATTCCTCGTTATGGAGACCTACGTGGGAAGATAATGGACGAAGCTCATAAGACTCGATACTCCATTCATCCCGGTGCTACAAATATGTATCAAGATATGAAGAAAGATTATTGGTGGCCGGGTATGAAGCGCGATGTAGCGGAGTATGTGAGTAAGTGTCTTACTTGCTTGCAAGTGATGGCCGAGCATCAGAAGCCGTAAGGGAAGAGCCAACCATTGGATATACCGTAGTGGAAGTGGGAGCATATCACCATGGACTTTATTACAAAGTTACAGCGTACCGTGAAAGGGTATGATGCCATATGGGTGATAGTTGATCGTTTGACGAAGAATGCTCACTTCCTACCGATCTGCGAGACGTACTCCTCTGAAAGATTAGCGGATCTATTCATCAAAGAGATTGTGACTCGTCATGGTGTGCCGGTGTCTATTGTGTCTGATCGTGACACCCGGTTTACATCTAAATTTTGGAAGAAGTTCCATGATGCGATGGGGACGAGGTTACACATTAGCACGGCTTATCATCCTCAGACGGATGGTCAGTCGGAAAGGACTATTCAGACGCTAAAAGATATGCTTCGGGCATGCGTCATTGACTTTGGAGGAAGTTGGGATGACCACTTACCGTTAGCTGAGTTCTCGTATAATAACATTTATCATGCTAGTATTGGCATGCCCCCTTATGAGATGCTATACGATAGGAGGTGTAGAACACCCATTTGTTGGGGTGATATTGGTCAGAAGAAGTTGGGAAGTATTGAGGTGATTGAGGCTAGGACTGAGAAGCTCGAAAAGATCAAAGCCTTTATGAAGGCAGCCAAAGATAGGCAGAAGTCGTATGCCGATAAGAGACGCAAACCGATTGAGTTCTAGGTGGGCCATAGAGTTATGTTGAAAGTCTCACCTTGGAAAGGTATCATTCGGTTCAGGAAGCGGGGCAAGTTAAGCCCGAGATACATAGGGCCTTTCCGAATCATTGCTCGAGTAGGAGAGGTGGCCTATAGGTTAGTGTTACCCGATGAGTTAAGTGGAATTCACCCGACATTCCATGTATCTCATCTGCGGAAGTGTTTAGCTGACGAGGATATGGTTGTACCACTGGAGGATATCGAAGTTGATGAAAGGCTCAATTATGTGGAGCAACCAGTGGCAATCATTGACCGCAAGGAGAAAAGGTTAAAGAATAAAGTGGTTCCCCTTGTGCGTGTACAGTGGAAGCACAGGAAGGGATCAAAGTCTACGTGGGAGACTGAAGAAGAGATGAGGCAGCATTACCCACATTTGTTTGAGGAATAACAGGTTTCGGGGACAAGACCTTTATAAGGGGGTGGACTTGTAACACCCGGATATTTTTTTTTAAGACGAGGGAGAAAGAATAAACGTGCAGAAAAAAAAAGAAGAAACATAATTTAACCCAAGTTGAGGGGCTAAATGTGTCAAAAAGACATAAAAAGTATAAAAAGTTGGTACAAAAGTGGGCATGGCCGCCCACACTATCTGCACACCACTTTTCATTTGGATTTTCTAAAGAGAGAAAGAGCAGAGTTCAAGGTAAGAGTTCTTGGTTTTAAGTAGTTCTTGGCCAGCCTATGCCTCGGTTGTATGCTTATGTGTGTATGTTGTGTTCGGGTGTGTGTTTTTGGTGGGTTTCTAGGTGTTTGAACTCATTTGCAAATGGGTTGAAGAAGTCATACTCGAAGGTTGTCAAAGGTGAGTTCTAGAACCCCCTTTTTACATGTTTTAACTGATTTTGGGGCTGGAAATGCATGTATGTATGTTTTTACGAAAATGGGTTTTGTACCCGTAAGTATGTGTATGTGTATATGTGGGTGGGTCATGATTTGGGTGTTTTATGATGATAAGATCGTGTTAAGTTCATGTTTTGTTGCTTAGAATGCTAGAACTAAGTTAGAACATGATGAATTGATGAATTGGGACTGATTATGATGTTATTAGTATGTGTTGGTTGCCCATGCGCCTGGATTTGGCCCATGCGCCCAACGGTTAAATTTGCCTAAGTGTCCCCCATGAGCCCAAAACCCATGCGCCTAGGCGTTCATGCGCCTGCGTAGTGCCCATACGCCTAGAAATGCCTAGAATGACTAAGTGTTGGGTCATGCCCCCAATAGTGCCCATGCGCCTATGACTTAGAATAATTTTTGAAATTTTGGGGAAAATGTAAAGTGTAGGCTTTGACTTGGGATGTTCCCGGGGGTAATGTAAGTTGACTTTATGATTTCATATGTGATGTGATGATGCTATGTATGGTATGGTTATGTTTATGTTATGTTCCTTATTATGTATGTTTATTTTCGGTGGCTTTACGTGGTATGATTATGAAAAGTAAATGGAAAGTATTATGTAACGTAAAGCGGAAAATAATGAAAAAGGGAGCGTAAGGAATGAGTGAATGCATGCATTAATGAATGAAAGTAATAAAAGTATTGCAAGCAATGTATGGAGGTTCACACCCAATGAAGGGTGTTAGCTCAACTGTGTGCGGGTTAGCTACCCCGGAAGGATGCACACTGGTGTCTAATCTTTGTGATTGACCATATGTAAGGGACCCTTGCCGCTTGCCCTAGGTACTGGAGTCAGCTTCGTGCATAATTTTTAGGGTCTATGATAGACCTCAGGCCCAGTAACCAGCTTCGTGCACAATGTTCGGGGTATAGCACATGGCATTGGTCCGGAATGAAAAATGAATGATAACGATGAGTGTACTTGCCCCAGGCCCAAATGGTCAGCTTCGTGCACAATGTTCGGGGTACAGTACATGTCATCGGAAGTTAATGAATGTACGTATGGTATGGTAAGAAAGATAACGAATGATAAAGATGACGTACGATGATGTATGAACGGAAGTGAACGAATGACGATGAAAGATAATAATAAATTATTATCTATGTGTACGTATGTTGTATGATCGCGTATGAAAGTAAAGAATGGTTTTAAACGAAAGAAAAGTATTTTATTTTATAAAAACTAGAACTCACTCAGTAACGCTGACTTTTATGTGTTTCCAGTTGGCAGGTAATGTTGCTGAGGATGGCACGGGGCAGCTACTTGGCATTTTTGGATGGCATCCGTTGTTTAAATTATAATGTTTTTGTGATGTAATGCAACAAGTAATATTTTGTAACCTGTCAACGATGTATTATTTTGCAAAAGCAATTATAATGAAATGGCTTAAAATTATTCCGCTGCAATGATTTAGAAATTGTAAATGTAAATTATATGTTTTATGTGCGATGATTGTCCAACTGTGAGCGTCCCGGGATCGGGCCTTACAGTTTTCTGTATTTTCCCATAACATAATTTTCTTCTAAAGTAGCATTTCTAGCTAGCTTAGGAACTCTAGGTACACTAGACTTCCTTTCTATGTTTTTAGCTCTGTCAAAAGAAGTGCTTTGAGCTCTCCTCCTTTGAGTGCTAAGGTTAGATTGGTGTCTATTTTAAGACTTATGTCTCCTGTTTGTTTGTTTAAAGTTGTCATAAAAAATTTTGTCATTGTTTAAAACAACTTTTGTATGAGAAGTTTGTCTTGGTACTCTTCCTTTATTCTTATTAGGAACAACTGTCTGCTTCTCAATTGATTTCTCAACCTGAGTTTGTTTGGTTTGCTTTTTGTTCTTCTTATTAAAAAAGCAATTGGCTGTACTATGATTGTTTCTTTGCTGTGAAAATGAAAGGTAATAATAAATTAATATCTATGTGTACGTATGTTGTATGATCACGTATGAAGGTAAAGAATGGTTTTAAACGAAAGAAAAGTATTTTATTTTATAAAAACTAGAACTCACTCAGCAATGCTGACTTTTATGTGTTTCCAGTTGGCAGGTAATGTTGCTGAGGATGGCACGGGGCAGCTACTTGGCATTTTTGGATGGCATCCGTTGTTTAAATTATAATGTTTTTATGATGTAATGCAACGAGTAATATTTTGTAACCCGTCAACGATGTATTATTTTGCAAAAGCAATTATAATGAAATGGTTTAAAATTATTCCGCTACAATGATTTAGAAATTGTAAATGTAATTTGTATGTTTTATGTGCGATGATTGTCCAACTGTGAGCGTCCCGGGATCGGGGCCTTACAGTTTTCCGTCTTTTCCCATAACATAATTTTCTTCTAAAGTAGCATTTCTAGCTAGCTTAGGAACTCTAGGTACACTAGACTTCCTTTCTATGTTTTTAGCTCTGTCAAAAGAAGTGCTTTGAGATCTCCTCCTTTGAGTGCTAAGGTTAGATTGGTGTTTATTTTAAGACTTATGTCTCCTGTCTGTTTGTTTAAAGTTGTCATAAAAATTTTTGTCATTGTTTAAAACAACTTTTGTATGAGGAGTTTGTCTTGGTACTCTTCCTTTATTCTTATTAGGAACAACTGTCAGCTTCTCAATTGATTTCTCAACCTGAGTTTGTTTGGTTTGCTTTTTGTTGTTCTTATTAAAAACGCAATTGGCTTTACTATGATTGTTTCTTTCACAAATTGAACAGTAGCTGTGAAAATGACATTTTCTATACTATGATTCTTCATATCGTAGTATTTGCAGTACTAACCATATTTGCACTTTTCTGTGCTGTGGGTGTATTGATCACACCACTCACAGTAAGGCAAATTTGTAGTACTTTGTTTGTTGAAAACTTTTGATTTTAAGTTTGACTTTAGTAGAATATCAAAAGTCATAGTTGGTTGTTTGGGTTGAATGGGGGCTTTTCCTTTCCCTTGGTTTAGTCTTTTGAGAGAGACAGTGTAAGACTCAGCCTTTCTTCCACTTGAGCAGATATCCAATACTGGTTTCTACTTTGGTTGTTTTGGTGTTGTATCAACCATGTTGGACTCAACAAGTGCATTGAAGGATAATGCTTTTCATAATCAAACATAATGTGATTTAACATTCAAATAATCATTAACTAACACATCAGCATCATTAACAATCATAACTGCCACTAGTTATTATTTAAATTTCTTTTTTAGGTTTGTAGATAAAAGAAATTTTGACAAGTGTCGGCAACGGATGAAGATATTGTTGGGAACGGTCTGCCCAAGACACATATTGAATTGATGTGGCTAGTACGTTATGATCCAAGTCGGGTCATACCCAATAACAAGCTAGACAAACACCTACAATATTTATTTTATGATATGATCATATAAATAAATATTGACACTTAGAGTATTTAAAAATTGGGTTTCTAAATATTTACGCTTCTGTTGTGGATAAATTTTATGGATAATTTATTTTAGAGAGAGTATTCTGTTTGCATTTCTTAATTACTCATCTGTATTTACTAATGTGGATGTGCTTTTGAGGAAATGCGGATGAAGATTACTCATCCGCATGAACTAATGCGGATGAAGGTTCCTCGTCCGCATTTACTAATACGGATGTGTATTTGTGGAAATCCTGATAGAAACTGTTTGTCCGCATTTACTAATGCGGATGTGCATTTGTGGAAATGCTGAAGGAAACTGATCGTCCGCATTTACTAATGCGGATGAGCATTTGAAAAAATGCTAATAAAACTACTCATCCGCATTTACAAATGCGGATGTACATTTGGGAAATGCGGATGGAATTTCTTCATCCACATTTACAAATGCGGAAGGAGACCATTCATCCGCATTTAGTAATGCGGATGAATGTTTTAGAAATACGGATGGGACAAGGGGCTGGGCCCCGCCCACTTTTCTCTCTCTCCTCGTCTGAAATTTCAGTTTCATAGGACATGCAATATATGATTGCAATCAACCACTCTCTCTGATAACTTACAACACAATCAAAAGTGCACGTCTGTTTTTTGGTTTTCTCTCGATCAGTCAAAAAAAAACCAAGAACAGAAATTCGTTCAAGTGTGAAAAATCCTAGCAACCGGGTGTTTGTTGGAGGCTTGATGGTAGACTTGCTTGAGGCGTCCTTCTTTGGAAGCTGCCATTCATCGATTATCTTCCTCAAACCCATTCGAGAGATAGTCTTTTAAACACCCTATGGTTGTTTGTAAGCATGTTTTTCTTATAACAATCCATTACGGGTTTTAATAGATATATAAAACGGTTTGTATATTTTAAGTGTAACAAGTTTTTTCTCTTTTAATCCGCTGCATTTTCATTTTATTTGGATAAAATGATTCAACAATGGTATCAGAGCCGGTTATATGGATACATGCTTCATCTGGACTGAAATCTCGGTTTCTTGCTGTTGATTCACCAACAGACCGATAGTTTTGGTCAAATGTTTCCCCTGATTTTTCAAGATTCTACTTTACATGCATACTGTAATCTTGAAAATTTTCATCATTTGGATGATTTAGTTGTTTGGACAAGAATCATCATATTCGGTTTCTTTATACTTTAACCGAAAATCAGTGGTTCAAGGGGAAGCTCTCGGGTTTTTGCTTACGTATTTGAATATGTATTTTCATGTTCATAACCTAGCCGAGACCTTGTGATTGGATGTGTTATGATTTGTATTTGATTATTCAAAAGGGTTATAATAATTAAATGTATTTGTTCTTCCTTTCGGGTATGTAATTTATTTATTTTTTATTTGGTATATAAAATAAATAGGTTAGTTGCATTTTGCTTTTACTAGAAAAATGTATTAGGATATATTTTTGTAAAAGAAGATGCAACAAGGTTGTTTTTGGGTTTGGGCCAATTTTGAGCCTAAAGGGCTTTATAGCTCTTAATGAGATTTAAGCCTAATAACCAAAAACATATTTTGAAAGACCAAAGTAGTTTGGTGCAGAAATTTAAGCCAATTTGGAAGCCCAAATCAAATGGAAGAATCACAACACAAAGTGGACGCTTGAAGCATTTGGATGCGGGATCAAGTGGGAGTTCACCAACACAAGTGTCGTGTCAATTTTACCCTTAGGAAGGACCTAATTAACTCACTTGTTTCGATCAACAAGTGGTGTTAAATTAGTTGGCTATGGTTATAAACTTGTTGTTTTATGTGATGCTTGTGTGGTTAATTTAATCTTATTTTTTATGTGATATTTGGATATGCACTGTTAAACAATTTAAAATCAACAACAAGCTTTAAACGGTTCAATTGGAAAGATTAACATGGATAATTAAATGGTTTTATTAAAGGTTAATGTTTTCGCAATAAAATTGGGTTTTATTAAAAGAGCCTTGAAAGTTGGTTTCACTAATGTACCATGCATTTGAATGCATGCAAATGTAAGATACAAAATGTTTTCCAAACTAGAACTAATGGAAACAAAATTCCATTTTAAACAAGTTTAACACCATCCTTTTATACAACACTCAAATCACTAGGAAACTCTTTGTGGGATAAAGGTCACCTAACCACTTGTATGTGTAAACTCACTCGTGCGTGTAAGTAGGATGACTTGAGTTTGAAACCATGTGAATAGGGTCACTGAAGCATGGCGTACAATGGTGTGATGGGATTAAACATGCCAACTAAACATAAAAATGTTTAACCGATCCCATAAAACTAGAAGTTGCAAAGGGTTGCAATTGTTAAATGTTGAGTACCTTGTTAATTTAAATAATGGGATAAAGGTCACCTAACCAATATTTAAATGTAACGTTGGATTCTAGATTTTAATTATTAATTGTCTATGAGACATGAAAGGGTATTAATAATTAAAATTTCATTTTTTTTGTAAATACTAAAATTGAACTTTGTTAATATTGTAGAAACGGCCGCAAACAACAGCGCTACCTCCCCGACCGTCCATAACCTGTCACTAAGAACTATCTTGGAAAAGGATCGTCTCAACCATAATAATTTTATGGATTGGTTTTGAAACTTGAGAATTGTTCTCAAGCAAGAAAAGAAATCATATGTGTTGGACGATCCTATTCCCGATGAACCCAACATTGATGATGTTGATGCCTACGACGATTGGGTTAAGCACACTGAGGATTCAGTGCAAGTTTCTTGCCCCATGTTGGGAACCATGATTCTCGAGTTTCAAAAGGATTTTGAACATCATGGGGCATACGACATGATTACCCAATTAAAGGAAATGTTTTCTTCAACAAGCGAGGGTAGAGCGCTTCAAAACGGTTCGAGCACTTCATGCATGTCGAATGGAAGAAACCCAATCGGTATCATCTTATGTGATGAAGATGAAAAGCCACATTGATCACCTCGAAAGGCTGAATTGTCCCATCTCAAAAGAGTTGGCCTCGGATTTGATCCTCAATGCTCTAACTAAGAAGTTTGAGACGTTTATCATGAATTATAACATGAATGGATGGGACAAGAGCATTGGGGAACTTCATGCAATGCTCAAAACAGCCAAAGCAGGGATGGGTAAAAGGGTTTTACCAGTTCTCACGATCAATGACGGTGGCAACAAGAAAAGGCATCACCCCGAACCTAAGGCAAATGTTGCCAAAGGCAAGGGATACGTCAAAGGGAAGGGTAAGGGAAAGGCTAAAACGGGACCACCAAAACCGAAGCTCAAGAAGCCAAAGGTTATGGAGAATGATCCATGCTTTGAGTGTGGTGTGATAGGACATTGGAAGAGGAATTGTCCAACCTATCTCAAAGAGTTGAGAAACAAGAGGTATCTTGGGCAGACCTCAGGTACAACTTTCACGATTCATATTGAACTTAATGTTATTTCTTCAAACACATAGGTATTGGATACCGGATGTGGAACTCATATTTGCAATTCATTGCAGGGGTTCAAAAGAAATAAGCATTTTAAGAAGGGAGATACTAGTCTCTATACGGGCAACGGAGCAAAGGATGATGTCAAAGCCCAAGGAGACTATATCTTGAAGCTTCCAAGTGGTTTGGAAGTTATTTTGAAGAATATTTTATATGCTCCTAGTTTGAATAGGAATATAATTTATGTTTCCCTTCTAAAACAATATGGTTATGTATTAAAGTTTGTAAACAATGGTATTTGTGTTTTTATGGATGATATACTTTATTTTAAGGCTATGCCTTCTAATGGTATTTATGAAGTGATTCATGATGACACATCCTTTAATAACTCATTATACCAATCAAGCACCAAGAAACATAAAATGGGTTTAAGTAAATCATATCTTTTGCATTGTCGTCTTGGTCACATAAACAAGAATCGTATTCAAACACTTCAAAAGAATGGTCTTTTGAAAGCAAATGAAGAGGGTTCATTTGATAAGTGTGAATCTTGTTTACAAGGAAAGATGACCAAGGAACCCTTTAGTGGCACTAACGAAAGGGCAAAAGATTTATTAGTAATCATACATTTAGATGTATGTGGTCCTTTTACAGCAATGACAAGGAATGGTGAAAGATACTTCATTACCTTTATCGACGATTATAGTCGTTATGGTTATGTGTACTTGTTAAGACATAAAGATGAAGCTTTTGAAATGTTCAAAATCATCATAAATGAAGTAGAAAATCAACTCAACAAAACAATCAAAGTTCTTCGTTCGGATAGAGGAGGTGTATACCTTAGTGATGCCTTTCAAAATCATCTCAGGAGTTGTGGGATTGTCTCACAGCTTGCTCCACCCGAAACACCATAACATAATGGTGTGTCTGAAAGGAGAAACCGAACCCTATCAGATATGGTTCGATCTATGATGGCTAGAAGCACACTGCCTCTATCATTTTGGGGTTTTGCATTGCTCTCCACGGCCCGTATTCTGAATATGGCCCCAACCAAGAAAGTGGATAAGACACCTTTTGAAATATGGCATGAAAGAGTTCCATCGTTATCATATTTAAAAGTATGGGGTTGTGAAGCTTATGTTAAGCAGAATACACTAAACAAGTTAGAAAGCCGATCTACTAAGTGTATCTTTGTAGGATATCCCAAATACTCCATGGGATATTACTTCTACAATCCAACAAAGCAAAAGGTATTTATTGCTCGAAAGGCTGAGTTCTTAGAAACTAAGTTCCTTATGGAAGGAACTACTAATAGAACAGTGGAACTTGATAAGGATCGAGAACCACAAGCCGATACACGTTTGGTTGATATTAGCAATCAACAAGAGGTTTTTGATAATGATCAAGTGGTTGATCAATACACACAAAACGTTCACAGATCTGGTAGAACTAGCTATCCACCCGAAAGATATGGATTTTTCATGAATGGATGCTATGTAGTTGACTCGGATGAACCAACTACGTATCATGATGCTATGTCCAATTCTGATTGTGACAAGTGGCTCGAAGCCATGAACGTAGAGATGCAATCCATGTATGACAACCACGTATGGGAATTGGTTGTGCCATCGCTTAACTCCAAACCGGTTGGATGTAAGTGGGTTTTCAAGAAGAAAACCGATATGCATGGAAACTTGGATACTTATAAAGCAAGACTTGTAGCAAAAGGTTTCACTCAAACTCAAGGGGTTGATTATGATGAGACCTTCTCGCCTGTGGCAATGCTAAAGTCAATTAGGATATTATTTGCCATAGCTGAATTTTATGACTATGAGATTTGGCAAATGGATGTCAAAACTACTTTCCTTAATAGACATCTCGAAGAGAATGTCTATATGGTTTAGCCCGATGGTTTTGTCGATCCACAACATCCTAATAAAGTATGCAAGTTAAAGAAATCAATCTATGGATTGAAACAAGCATCAAGAAGTTGGAATCAATGTTTTGATAAAGAGATCAAGAAATTTGGAATCATCAAGAATGCTGATGAAGATTGTATGTATAAGAAAGCTAGTGGGAGCATCATCACATTCTTAGTATTGTATGTTGATGATATACTACAGTTTTGAAATGACATTCCAACCATGGAAGGTGTTAAAACCTGGCTTGGAAGTTGTTTTTCCATCAAAAATCTTAGTGAAGCCGCCTACATTTTGGGAATAAAGATCTATAGGGATAGATCAAGGCGGTTGATAGGTTTAAACCAAACTGCATACATTGATAAAATCTTGAAAAGGTTCAAGATGGAGAACTCTAAGAAAGGTCTGGTACCTATTCAAAGAGGGACAATATTGAGTTCATCTCAATGTCCAAGCTCAAAGGATGAGCAAGAAAAGATGAAGGAAGTCCCATATGCATCTGCTATAGGATCCATCATGTATGCAATGATATGCACTAGACCGGATGAGTCATGCGCTTTAAGCATGACGAGTAGATATCAGCAGAATCCAGGAAATAGCCATTAGATGGCTGTTAAGAGTATATTGAAATACCTTAGGAGGACTAATGATATGTTTCTAATATACGGATCTGGTAAAGAGGAACTCGTTGTAAAGGGTTACACGGATGCGAGTTTCCAAACTGATCGAGATGATTCTCGATCACAATCGGGGTATGTCTTCATTATGAATGGAGGGCTAGTATCCTGAAAGAGTTCAAAGCAGGATATGGTTACATTGTCCACTATAGAATCAGAATACATCACCGCTTCATTGGTAGCACAAGAAGCTGCATGGTTAAAGAAATTCATTACCGATCTAGGGGTAGTCTCTACCATTCAAGATCCCCTAGAGATCTTTTGTGATAATGAGGGTGCGATTGCTCAAATCAAGGAACCCCGTGCATATCAAAAGACAAGGCACATTGAGTGGAGATTCAACTACATAAGGGATGAAGTTGAAAAGGGAAAGATATGTATTCTCAAAGTTCACACCGATCAAAATATTGCGGATCCACTCACGAAGCTCCTTGAAAGGTCAAAGGATGAGAGTCATACTTGTGCCTTAGGACTTTGATATTCTAGTGATTGGGTTTGATCTATTTAGTATTTAAACAATGGAAAAATTGTTATTTTGACTCATATATATAATTATGATACTATGAGTTATGTTCCATTTTAGCATGTTTAGATCCATGAATATGTTTTTAATTCTAAATATCCGTAGTCGGTCATATTTGTAGGAACAAATATGAAGGTAAGACTATTATGAACTTGGATTGGTGGATATTCATAAGGTATTTGAGAAAAAGGTTGCTAGCAAAGTTCATAGATATTTGTGGGACACAAATATTGGACTGACCCGCTCTCAAATGTTACTGCATGGAATTATGTAATTGATCATAAGTAAATTTGAGTAAAGGCAAATATCATAGTATCCTATGACCTGAGATACATATTGGGTTTTGATATTCACCAAATATTATACTTTGATCTAGTTCTTTGCTGTTCTAAAATAAGGATAGTACACAAGGCTAGTTTCAGGTGTGATACAAGGTGATTGTGAGAAACGTATGTAGTCCAGATGGGATTTGTTCCTCTTATTCATTGAGAGTAAGATGTCTAAGGCCTGATAAAATTAAATTAATAGGGAATGATCATTCTATGTCTCTGGATTTAACATGACATCTGTAACAAAAAGGATAAATGATAGATTCAGCAAAATCATTTTCAACTGAGGGACTTGAAGAAGATGATGTTATTGAATGGCACTTCATCATGCGTATTAGGGGTAGTAAACCATTGTTAGGCGGTATTTGCTACTTGCATCAATCCTCTATGTATCATGTTCAAGTGGGAGATTGTTGGAAATGGTCTGCCCAAGACACATATTGAATTGATCTGGCTAGTACGTTATGATCCAAGTCGGGTCATACCCAATAACAAGCTAGACAAACACCTACAATATTTATTTTATGATATGATCATATAAATAAATATCAACACTTAGAGTATTTAGAAATTGGGTTTCTAAATATTTTCACTTGTGTTGTGGATAAATTATATGGATAATTTATTTTAGAGAGAGTATTCTGTATTGTTACTCAAATGGTTGAACAACAATACAAGTCTTTTGTCCGCATTTCTTAATTACTCATCCGCATTTACTAATGCGGGTGTGCTTTTGAGGAAATGCGGATGAAGATTACTCATCCGTATTAACTAATTCGGATGAAGGTTCCTCATCCGTATTTACTAATGTGGATGTGCATTTATGGAAATACTGATGGAAACTGTTCGTCCGCATTTACTAATCCGGATGTGCATTTGTGGAAATGCTGATGGAAACTGATCGTCCATATTTACTAATGCGGATGTGCATTTGAGAAATGCTGATAAAACTACTCATCCGTATTTACAAATGCGGATGTACATTTGGGAAATGCGGATGGAATTTTTTCATCCACATTTACAAATGAGGATGTACATTTGGGGAATGCGGATGGAATTTCTTCATCCGCATTTACAAATGCGGAAGGAGACCATTCATCACGGATGAATGTTTGAGAAATGCGGTTGGCCCCGCCCACTTTTCTCTCTCTCCTCGTCTGAAATTTCAGTTTCATAGGACATGCAATATATGATTGCAATCAAAAGCGCACGTTTGTTTTCTGGTTTTCTCGTGATCGGTCGAAAAAAAACCAAGAACATAAATTCATTCAAGCGTGAAAAATCCTAGCAACTGGGTGTTTGTTGGAGGCTTGAAGGTAGACTTGCTTGAGGTGTCCTTCTTTGGAAGCTATCATTCATCGATTATCTTCCTCAAACCCATTCGAGAGGTAGTCTTCTAAACACCCTATGGTTGTTTGTAAGCATGTTTTTCATATAACGATCCATTACGAGTTTTAACATATATATAAAATGGTTTATATATTTTAACTGTAATAAGTTTTTATATCTCTTAATCCGCTGCGTTTTCATTTTATTTAGATAGAATGACTCTGATAAACTTGTTAAAAATCCAACAGATATGCCCACAGCAGATGAGTAAAGGTCAGCAGCAGATGAAGTCTGAAGAAGTCCAAGTGCTCAAAGCGGATGAAGAACTTCATAGCTGATGACGAAGTACTCACAACGGATGAATAAGTTACCATAGCTGATGAACAAGTCCATAGCAGATGAACATCCACAGCAGAAAACAAACAAGACAAACATTTATCAAGTGTTCACAGCTGATGACTATCATACACAGCGGACAACTTATTCATATCCACAGCGGACATTTATAAATCCACAGCGGATATGTTATCATCCACAAGTTAACAGCGAAGATGTTAACTTGAAAATTTAAATAATGATAACATAATATTGTTTTTATACATTAACAAGAGTTTTCGATCGGCAGCGGAATTTGGGTCCCAAAAATGGTATCCAAACTTGATAAGTTTGCTATTAAAACTCTTTTCAATCCCATGCATGCCTAATCACCTAAAAAGCATGCCCAAAAGTTTATCAGCAAAAAAACTTTTATTTTTAGTAAGATTACTTACTTTTAACTTATATTTAACATATTTAAACTTATTTCTCCAGATTTACAAAGATCCTTGTCTTGATGATAATTTAATTTTGTTAAATCATTATTAGTAGTCTAGTCTCATCTATACTTGATTGCCATTATTTCTAACTTGTTTTTATCTTTTTATTAAATCAAAAGTGAATAAAAATCTCAAAGTTTCCAGATCATGATCGCCATATACATGGATCATTTTAGTCATCTCCAAACTCATAAATCATGAACAAATCAAGATCAAAAGTGCCATATATACATGCATACATATATATGATTTTATACATACATATATAATCCAAATCATTTTCTTGTGTTTTTAGTTTTCATTTTAACATAACACAATTTAAAAACCAAAATATTTCAGATCATGATCACCATTATTCATGGATCATCTCAATCATTAATCAAAGAGCAAAATGAGTTCAAGAACATCATGCTTAAATACATTAATGTATCACCCATTTTCATTATTTTGATGAACTCCTTTGAAGATGGGTTTCTTATGATGTTCATAACCGCAAATAAAAGTTTGATCATCTTGCATGCAAGAGAAATCAACAAAATATTAAAAGATTTTCAAAACACAAAATCATCACACACACAAACACACTTACGGCACACACACGGAAAAACATTCTTTTACAACCAATTTTTTTTTTTATTAAAAACCATTGTTGGAACCTTGGATTTCAAGAAAATATAGTTTTTGGTGAACAAAACTTGCAACAATCATTCATTTGTCATGTTTCAAGGGTTTTTAAAGTAAACAAAACTTCCCCAAAGATGAGCAACTTAAGAAATATGAATGATTTCTTCTCCTTGGAGTTGGATTTATGCAATTTCTTGCACCAAACTCACTAAGGGATCCTTGAAATCAGATTTTTGATGCTTGAAACAAGTTTGGAAGATCAAAATTTTGAAGTGGTGAAGATGTTTGGGTGGTGTTCGGCCGAGGGGTAGAGAGAGGGGGAGAGGAGAGTGTTTTAGTGAGAGAAATGTGAGGTTGAGGGTGTGAAAAAGGTGGAGTGTAAGGTTGGTTAAATAGGGAATGATTAAGTGTGGTTAATGTGAGTTAATCATGTGATTAACTTAATAAATGGGCTGGTGGATCTCTAAGAGAGATGCCACCTGGTGTAAGGCGGGTATCGGTCTCATTAATTTTTTTGTAAACATTTTAAATGTTCGGGTTTTTACGTGAAAATTTTCTATACAATTAAAGTATTTATTTGAGGCTTTCCAAGGGTTCACAAAATTAATAATATTAATGATCAATAGTCAAAATAATAATTTATACACAGTGTAACACAACGTGCAGCAGACTGTATATTGCATCAAGGCAATATTTAAAAAATCTTAATTTTACGCGATCAAGCTTAATAGTAATAGTAATAGTAATAATAATTATTTTTAATGACTAACAATATTTTAACTTAAGATACATTAAATTATAAAAATCAACATATATCGACCAGATTTAATAACCAGATTGTCACCAATGCTCGTTAAAAGTTTTATCGCAACACGACCCGGTAATTCTCAAAAATTACCAATTATAAAATTTATGCACAAAGGGGCTTTGCTAGACCTTAGATGACCTTAATTATCAGAAAATTAAGTCTTATAAAGCATTTAATTATTTTATCACATTTTATTAATGTACGGATATTAACCTGGAAACACGGGATGTCACAGTCTCCCCTCGTTTAGGAAATTTCATCCTGAAATTTAAGTTGTAGCTCTAGAGTTTGATCTAGACAGAAAGAGGTTAGGGTTTTTGCGCTTCATCTGGTCCTGTTGTTCCCAAGTGAACTCAGGACCACGCTTAGATTTCCATCTAACCTTCACTATCTTAACCCTACTTCTTTTGAGTTTTTGAACTCTCTAGTCCATAATTTCGACCGGTTCCTCAGTGAAATTCAGTTTGTCATTGATACAACTTCCTCAGGTTGGATAACCAAAGCATCATCAACAAGACATATCTTTAGATTGGATACATGGAACACATTATGTACTCCACTAAGCTCACGAGGTAGCTTAAGTTGATATGCAACGGGACCAACTCAAGCCATAATCTCAAATGGTCCGATATAACGAGGGCTAAGCTTTCCTTGCTTTCCAAACCGAGCAACTCCTTTCCAAGGCGAGACCTTTAGATAATCTCTATTTCCAGCATGGAATTCCAATGGTTTCCTTTGATTATCCGCATAACTCTTTTACCGACTTGCAGCGGCTTCTAACCTCTTTTTGATTTGAACAATCTTATCTGTAGTTTCATGGATAATCTCAGGTTCAGTTAGTTGCTTCTCTCCAACTTCTGCCCAGCAAAGCGGCGAGCGACACTTTCTTCCATACAAAGCATCAAATGGAGTAGCTTTGATACTGTTATGATAACTGTTGTTGTAAGAAAACTCAACCAATGGTAGATGAGTATCCCAATTTCCTCCAAAGTCATTCACACAAGCTCACAGCAGATCTTCCAACATTTGAATAGTCCTTTCACTTTGACCATCTGTTTGTAGATGGTAGGCAGTACTCATGTCCAAATGAGTACCTGAAGCTTGGTGTAAGGATTGCCAAAACCTTGAGGTAAATCGATTGTCTCTGTCAGAGAATATCGAGATCGGTAGTCCATGCCGAGATACCACCTCCTTGAGGTAGATTTTGGTTAGCTTTTCCATCTAATTAGTTTCCCTAATGGGTAGGAAATGAGTAGACTTAGTAGTGTGGTGACCACTTGATGTGTGGAGTAACTTTGTGACAAAGTCCATTGCTATTCGTTCCCATTTCCACTGAGGAATCTCTAGTTGTTGAAGAAGTCCTGATGGCTTTTGATATTCCGCCTTTCTCTCTAGAACAGGTCGAACACTTACCCACATAGGTTGCTATCTCACCCTTCATATTGGGCCACCAATAATGTTCCTTCACATCCTTGTACATCTTATCCGATCCGGGGTGAATTGAATACTTGGACTTATCGGCTTCATCCAAAATCAGTTCATGTAGGTTTCCAAAACATGGAACCTAGATTCGGTCCATGAAGTACATCACATTATTGGTTTTAGGCACTAAATCCTTGACCATGCCTTTCAGAACTTCATTCTTAAAATTCCCCTCTTTTAAGGCTTCAACTTGAGCATCTCAGATTTGAGTATCAAGACCTGAATGAATTGTTAGCTCCAAAGCACGTACATGCTTAGGCTTATCGTTCTCCTTTTTGCTCAATGCATCGGCCACAACGTTAGCGTTGCCTGGATGATAGCGGATCTCACAATCATAATCATTTAGCAACTCTACCCATCAACGTTGCCTCATGTTAAGCTCCTTTTGATCGAAGATATACTAAAGACTCTTGTGATCCGTGTAGATGACACACTTCGTATCGTATAGGTAATGCCTCCAAATCTTGAGTGCAAAAACCACCGCTCCCAACTCTAAGTCATGAGTGGTGTAGTTCTTCTCATGCACCTTTAATTGTCTAGATGCATAGGCTATGACGTTATCTTTTTGCATCAACACACAACCAATACCTAAATGGGACGCATCACAGTACACAACGAATCCTTTTGTTCCTTCAGGAAGAGATAAAATAGGAGCACAACATAACTTCTGCTTCAGTAACTGAAAAGCTGCCTCTTGCTTATCAGTCAAGTCATACTTCCTATCCTTCTGAGTCAACAGTGTCAAGGGCTGCACTATCTTCGAGAAATTTTCAATGAATCTCCGATAATAACCAGTCAATCCAAGAAATTGTCGCACCTTGGTCGGGGACTTGGGTGCCTCCCGGTTCTTAATTGCTTCAAACTTTGTGGGATCTACATGTATGCCTTTCTCATTAATGACATGTCTGAGAAAATGAACCTCTCGAATTTAAAACTCGCACTTCGAGAACTTTGCATACAACTTCTCTTTCCTTAGTGTCTCCAAGATGATCTTCAGATGCTATTCATGATCTTTCTTGGTTTTTGAATAGACTAGTATATCATAGATGAATACTATTACAAACTTATCTAAGTAAGATTTGCATACTCTATTCATAAGATCCATGAACACAACAGGGGAATTTGTCAGACCAAATGGCAACTCGTAATGGTCATAACGTGTTCTGAATGCTATTTTTGGAACATCTTCATCGGCTATCAACAATTGATGATAACCCAATCGCAGATCAATCTTTGAGTAGAAGCAAGATCCTTGAAGCTAATCAAACAAATCATCAATTCTTGGTAATGGGTATTGATTCTCTATAGTGAGTTTGTTCAATTCTCGGTAATCGATGCACATTCTTAATGACCCATCTTTCTTCTTGACAAATAAGACTGGTGCTCCCCATGGCGAGAAGCTTGGTCTTATAAATCCCTTATCCAACAATTCTTCTAATTCCTTGGACAATTCTTGCATCTCCGAAGGCGCTTATCGATATGGTGATTAGGCAACAGGAACAGGCCCTGGTACCAAATCGATTCGGAATTCAACTTGTCTAGACGTGGGTAATCCAGGCAGGTCATCAGGGAAAACATCCGGATAGTCTCGCACTATCGGTATATCCTTAAGCTTTCGCTCTTCATTCTTAGTATCCACTTCCTTGGCAAGAAATGCTGGATACCCTTCACGTAGATACTTGCAAGCCTTCATTACATTGACAATCTTCAGGGTAGGTTTCCCTTTATCACCTTGGATAGTCAAAGTTCCACCTCTTGGAATAAGGAGACTAATAATCTTCTTGTAACATACCACTTCAGCATGATGCTTTGATAACCAATCCATGCCCACGACAATATCAAAACTACCAAGCATAACAGGTAGGAGGTCGATGCTAAAGGAATGACACTCTAATTGCATAGTGCACCCTCTAACTACATCACGTGCTTCAGTTATCTTTCCGTTGGCTAAATAGACAATGTATTTCTTATTTAATTCACTAGATCTAATGCCAAGTAATGGTTCAAAGTTCATTGACACAATACTCATATTGGCTCCAGTATCAAATAATGTAGATATGAAATGATTGTTGACAAGGAATGTACCAGTAACGATGGACGGTTCCTGTCTTGCCTCCTTGGCATTCATCTCAAATGCCCTGCCCCTTGCACTTGATCCTTTCAGCTTGGGGCAATCTCTCAATCAACCTCACTCGACAAGTCTGAGCTTGATGCCCATACTTGTTACACCTCGAACACACATTCACATTGCGGTTACCACCATGATGAAGATTACACTTGTTGCACCTCGGTTGTACACCAGCTTGCCTTCTTGCCTCCAGCAAGTTAGTAGCATACATCTTTCCTGATGCAACCCTCTGATTCTTCTGATTCTCAGCTCGGTTCTTGAAATTTCTGGTCCACTTCCTCTTCTTCTCCACAGACCACTTATCAGACTCAACAATGGGTTTCTTTCCGGTATCCCCTTTCTTAACCAGCACACCTCTTCGAATAGCGTCATCAGTCAATGAATTAGCTAATGCCACTGTGCTATGCATTGTGGTTAGGGTTTTGATGCCGTAACCATTCCTCTGACCTGGGGTGACAATCCCCAAATATATCTATCAATCCTGACATAGTCTGGAGTAACCATCTAGGGTACAAGTCTTGCCAGATCATTAAACCTAGAAGTATAGGCTCTAACTTTCGCACCTTCCATAGTCAGATTCCAGAACTCAGTTTGGATCTTTTGTAGCTCGTAGCGAGGATAGTACTCTTTAAGCAACATTTCCTTTAATTGGTTCTAAGGGAGACCAAATGGCGCTTCCTCTCCTAGATTTTGAACTTGCGAATTCCACCAGCTTAAACCTTCATCTTGGAATGAACATGTGGCATACTTCACTCGCTGATTAGAAGAACAGTTGCTAATTGCCATCATGGATTCCATTTTCTCTATCCATCTAATAATGTAAAGAGGACCTTCGGCTCCCGTAAAGATTCGTGGATTACAAGCTTGGAATGTCTTATACGTACAACCCTGAGCATGACTCCTAGAGGGATTACCAATGGAAGTGCCTCCACTGGAACCACCCATGGTACTACGTCCTCTACGACGCCCAGCATTTGCGTCATGTTGCTCGTGTGTAGAGTTGACATGTTGGTATATCAATTGTGCTAACTCTTCAGCAGTGGTAGGTAAACCAGTACCTCTAGCACCATTTGTATTTCGCGTGTTAGGTGCCATTGATTTACTTTTGTTATGGATCAAACAAAAGAGAATAAACGACATACACGAAATAATATCAAAATGCTTAATAATAATAGGTATATCATTACAACATTTCGACAATCAAGTCATTCATTAAAATCATCATAATGGTTTAATGAGAGAGAGATAACTAGTTCAGAATACATGTCCTGACACAACACAAAATAGAAGCTATTGTAGCATCAACATCATTACAAAATAGTTTTTTCAATATTCCAAATACTAACATAACAATGATCCTAAAAATATAATAAGAGAACCGTGCCATCACATCGGCACGCACCACCACCGAAGCTATCATCATGCAGACCATCGCCAACCCTAACGTTGCCTCCATTTGCTCCTCAAGAGAAGTCACCTGTTATTGTGCTGCTACCAATCCAGCCTCTGCAACTTCCACCTTCAGCTCTGCCACTTCCAGCTTCTTCTTTGCTTCTGCCAGTCCCAACTCCAAATCACAAATCCTAAAATAAAGCTGGTTCAGGATGTCGTTCTCAATCACCTTCTCCTCAAATGTCATCATCCTTCCATCCATCGCTTGTAACATCTTGCTCGTCACTCCCACCTTACCCTGTAAGGAAGAAATCCGGTGCTCATAGTGAATGCATTTGTAGCCAGAGTAACTAAGGTGCGATTAACAGGCTCATCATCAACGGATGGTCTAGACAGGCTGAGGATGACTCACCAACCTCAAATGTACAGGGAAGACCACCTTCATCAGCCCACTCGTGTAAATGCACGGACAACCAGTCCCATTGTCCATCTTGCACCTTAGCCCTTTTGGGCTCAGTCTCCTCTAGTATCCCACTAGTAGTCTCATCAGTAACTATCTTTGGCACCCTTTTCTTCTTCCTCGAGTAAACAAAGCGAACCTTAGGAACATGATTAGGAAAGTCAGGAACTGGCTCATCACTAGCAGGTGCTACCTGACTAGGCTCACCAATAACAGGAGGTCTCACGTCATCAGATTCCCAAATCCAGCCGCTCCAGTACTCAGAAGTCGGCTCCCATCTTGATGCAAATGGGTAGTGATAAATCTATAAGGGTGTGATAGGGGGAAGAGAAAACATAGAATCCTCATAATCGCTATCGGAGTCATGGATCAGAATGAGCGAGGTCCGAGAAGGAATTTGTAACACAAGAATATCCGTACTAAATTTTTTAACTACATGCATCAATACTTAACTTTTATAAATGACCATCAAGTTATCGTAAATTTTATGCATGCATGAAAAAAAATACTTGGGAATTAAAATGTTTTAACACAAAATCATTGATCCAAACAGAAGTCTTAACTTGAAAATTTAAATAGTAATAACATAATATTGTTTTTAAACATTAACAAGAGTTTTCAATCGGCAGCGGAATTTGGGTCCCAAAAATGGTATCCAAACTTGATAAGTTTGCAGTTAAAACACTTGTTTTTGACCCGAAAACACTGTTTTTAACATGTTTTTAAACGTAAAACGTTTACGTGATTAAACCCAATCATCAAAACTTTTATTTTCAGTAGGATTACTTACTTTTAACTTATATTTAACATGTTTAAACTTATTTCTCTAGATTTACAAAGATCTTTGTCCTGATAATAATTTAATTTTGTGAAATCATTACTAGTGGTCTTGTCCCATTTATACTTAATTGCCATTATTTCTAACTTGTTTTTATCTTTTCTTTAAAACAAAAGTTAATAAAAAACTCAAAGTTTCCAGATCATGATCACCATATACATGGATGATTTCAATCATCTCTAAACTCATAAATGAAGAACAAATCAAGATAAAAAGTGCCAATCATACATACATACATATATACGATTTTATACATACATATATAATCCAAATCATTTTTTTGTGATCTTAGTTTTCATTTTAACAAAACAGACTTTAAAAACTAAAAAATTTCAGATCATGATTACCCTTATTCATGGATCATCTCAATCATTTATGAAATAAAAGATCAATATGAGTTCAAGAACATCATGCTTACATACATTCATGTATCACCCATTTTCATCATTTTGATGAACTTTTTTAAAGATGGATTTTTTTATGATGTTCATAACCATAAATCAAAGTTTGATCATATTGGATGCAAGAGAAATCAACAAAATATTAAAAGATTTTCAAAACACAACATCATCACACACACACACACTTACGGCACACACACACACACAAACATTCTTTTACAACCCATTTTTCTTGATTAAAAACCATTGTTGTGTAACACCCAGAAAATTAAAAAGAAAAGAGAAAGAAAGGTGAAATGTCCCAAGTCAAGGGGTTAAAGTTGTGTAAGTGGCAAACTTGCCCATTACGAGATTTAAAAGAAGCATGACAGCCCACACTTCTTCTTTTACAGACTTTGCCTTCGGCTGCATAGAAGAGAGAAGAAGTTGCAATCGGTTTCTAGAAAGAGAAGGTGGAAGATCTGCTTGTAGGTGAGGTTTTCTTGTGTTTTCTATTTGGTTTCAGTTGAATTCGAGCTGCTGGACCGGTTTTTATGTGTTCTTTTATGTTTGGCTGCTTGTTTTGGTGTGTTTAGGTGCTAGAACTCCCAATTGTTCTTGGTCTATAGAAGTCTTACTCGAAAGCTGCTAGAGGTGAGTTATAGATTTCCCCTATTTTACATGTTTTAAACTAGTTTGGGGCTAAAATGCATATTAACTGAAGTTTTAAAACTAAAGCATGAGTTTTCTACATTTTGCATCTGATGTGTATGCGATGTATGTGTCTTTTGAATGTCTTCGTTGATGTTGTGTAGTTGTAAGCTCTGTTTTAAGTGTTAGGTTGATAGATCTAAGCTAAGAATATGCTTAAAATGAAGTATGGAGACTGGAAATTGAGTAAGTTGTATCGCAGGTGATAGACTTGGTATCTGCTGTGGACACTAGCCATCCGTTGTGGACACTTGAGACAATTAGACTATCCGCTGTGGACTTGCATGTTCGCTGTGGACTTTGCATGTCTGCTGCGGACACTTAGGCATTTAGACTGTCCGCTGTGGACTTTGGCTGTCCGCTGTGGGCATTTGTTCATCCGTATTTGTTAAGTGTTCATTCGCATTTTTTAAGTCTTCATCCGCATTTGTTAAGTGTTCATCCGCATTTGTTGGAGTTCATCCGCATTTGCTGAGCATTCAACCGCATTGGTTTTATGTTCCATAGTTAAGTATTTTGATCATCCGCATTTAGTATTGTTCATACGCATTAGGACTTGTTCATCCGCATTTGTTTCACCAGCACATCTTTAGACACTTAGAATATTTTTCAAAGACTTACATTCGCATTAATATTTTTCTAAGACTTTCATCCGCATTTGCTTGTCCACATTTGCTGAACATCTAGCCGTATTGGCCTATGTTCATCTGCATTTCTTTGGAGACTTAGGATTTTCTGAAATCTTGGGAAGTAGAATGTTATGTTAAGTTTTGAAATGTCTTGATGGTTTATGCTTCTTGATGTTATATATGTTTGAGGGCTGTTATTAATGTTCTATATTACGTATTACTATGTGACTTTACCTTGTATGATATGCTTATGTACATGAAGTATTATTGTAATAAAAGTGGAAGATAAAGATAATGAGAAGTGGAACATAATGAATGAATTAAAAGTCTTGCAAGCATATAAAAGGGGGTTCACAACTCTTTATGGGTTGCCACCTCGACAGTGTGCCGAGTGCACACCTAACGCTCAGTCTTTGTGACTGATAGAAAAGTACGAAACGGGGTCCTTGCCACTTGCCCCCAAGACTTTAGTCGCTTTGTGCACCGAGAATGGGGCATGGAGGATCTAGATAGAAGTGAAAAGATAATAAAGTACGAAACGAACGATTATGAATGATGATAAAGGATAATAAATGATTACTATCAAGTTGTACGTATGATGTGTGATCACGAACGAAAGTAAAGGAAAGGTTTTATTAAAAGTAAAGTATTTTACTATATAAACTAGAACTCGCTCAGCAACGCTGACTTTTTATGCATTTTCAGTTGGCAGGTAATATGGTGCTGAGGGTGGCACGAGTTGAAGCTACTTGGCAAGCAAAGACTGGCATCCATCTCAAGAAAAAAAAATATTGTTGTTTTGTAATACAATTCTTTTCTAACTGTAACTAACGATGTATTACTTGGCAAACGTAGTTATTAATACATGAAATGGCTTTTGATAATTCTTCCGCTATAATATTTTCTTATGTTCATATATTTTAAATGAGTTTTAATAATGAATGATGCTATGAATGACCAACTGTGGGGTCTCCGGGATTGGGGCCCTACCAGTTGGTATCAGAGCCAATGTTGAAGAGAAATAGGTAAATTAATTCAAAAACCTAAACTTAAACTGAGAATAGGACCGAATGGAAGGATGCCAGCCAAGTAGCTACGTGCCATCAGGTAATTTTTCATAAAGTTAACCGGTATTATATGCATGTGCTATTTGATTTATGTGCTTAGTAGATTTGGATACTGATGTAGTCTGGATAGGAAATGCTTGGGGGATGAAGAGTACAGTAAGTGGCTAATCACAATTGGCCACTGTAATTAGGGACATACTATACTTGACATAATCTGAGTTATTACCTTGAATGACCTTGTTAGTGTTTGAATCTTATAAGAAGTAGATTTTATGGCGGGGAGAAAATCTGGGAAGGCAACCCGAGGTGATGCTCGTGGCGGGCGTACTACTGGGCCACATGTCACCAGGAGCAAGGCTAAGGCTCCTGAGATGATTCATGAGGAAACAGACCTCCATAGCCACCAAGAGGGTGCAGGATCAGCTACCCTTAAGTCTACGGTAAAGGAAGCTATTACTGACGAAGTCTACAATGTCATGCAAAATGTATTGCCCTCAGTGGCGACCGAAGTGTTAAGGGCTATAAAGGAGAGTGAGAGAACTGATGATGTTGCGAAGAAGGAGAAAGCAGAGGAAGAGCCATCAAGCCCAAAGGTGGTATGTCATGATGATGATAGTGAGGAGGAGAAGGACACTGCTAAGGGGTGCACCTATGTGGCGTTTCAGAGGTGCAAACCCTCGACCTTTGATGGTAACAGCAATGCTACTGCTGCTCACCGATGGGTTCGAGAGATGGAGACAGTCCTAGACATTAGTGAGTGCTAGGAGGATCAGAAGGTAAAGTTTGCCTCCCATTCTTTCATTGACTTGGTATTATGCTGGTGGGACAACATTGTCCAAGCCGAGGGAAAACGATCTATAACAAGGATGAGGTGGTCAGATGTGAAGGAACTGGTACCGGAGGAGTATTATCCATATCAGGAGTTGGACAAATTGATAACGGGTTCATGCATTTGGAGGATGGAAACATGACTCATCAAGAGTATACCTCTAAGTTCAATGAACATGCAAGACTTGTGCCAGATCTAGTAACTTTGGAGTTCAAGAAGATTTAGAGGTACATGCAGGTTTGCTCGTGGACATTAGAAGGAACATGATAGCTGCTAGACTGAGCATGTTTAGGTCTGCGGTAGATTTGGCCGAAAGATTATATGATGAGAGGGACCCGATGCCAATTCAGAGGAAGGTTGAAAAGAGTTGGAACAAGAACGGTAATGGGAAGAGGTTTAGGAGTGACAACTATGGGAGCGGGGAGAAGAAGATGAGGATTGACGATCATCACCTAGGATTGAGTTAGGGGAACAAGAGCAAGGAATGTAAGAAGTGTGGGAAGGAACATATGGGAGAGTGCAAGTGGGGACAGAACGTCTGCTTCAAATGTGGGAAGCCTGGTCATTTGGCAAGGTATTGTGGGGAGATGAGATTCTACGACTGTGGTGAAGAGGGCCATCTGAGTAGAGATTGCAAGAAACCGAGGGCTGAGAACTCCAGGGCGAGAAAGGGGATCGAGAAGGAGAAGGATGGGCAGAGGGCAAAAGGCAGGGCATTTACTATGACCCGAAGGAGCCTAGAGTGGATCCCGATGTTGTGTCAGGTACCTTCCTAGTAAACCAAATTTATTCCTCTGTGCTTTTCGATCTAGTAAGAGTTTTATTTCTACTGCCTTTTGTGTTAAGTTGTCTGTTAGAACTAGATGTATTAATGAGCCCTTCGATGTAGAAACTGCCATTGGTAAGTCTACCAGGATTTTTGATTTAGAGGATTATGACATAGAGTTGGAAGGCCATAGATTCTCTGCTAAATTATTCGTGATGCCCCTAGGCGGACTTGATGTGGTTCTAGGGATGGACTGGCTAGCAGCCTATGAGGAAAATATTATGTGTCGCAAGGAGTTGATTCATTTAACCGCAATTGATGGGAGTTCGGTGACGATTTACGGCGATAGGGTCAGTACGGTTCTAAAGGTAACTTCAATGGTGGTGGCCGAGAAGTGCATGAAATGTGGGTGTAGTGCCTACCTGGATTATGTGAAAGATATGGATGCATCAGTACCACGATTGTCTAACGTACAGGTCATGTGTGGCTTCCCAGACATATTCTAGGAGGATCTACCAGGTGTGCCAGCGGACCGCGAGATCGAATTCCATATTGATTTGATACCTGGTGCCCAACCTGTTGCCAAGGCACCGTATCAACTAGCTCCCTCTGAGATGAAGGAACTGATGATCCAGTTGCAAGAGTTGCTAGATAAGAGGTTCATTTGACCGAGTATCTCTACCTGGGATGCTCCGGTCTTGTTTGTAAAGAAGAAGGACGGTAGCATGAGGATGTGCATCGACTACCATGAGTTAAACAAGTTGACGGTGAAGAACCGGTATTCACTACCGAGGATTGATGACTTGTTTGATCAGCTTCAAGGCGCCAGCTGGTTCTCATGGATAGATCTCTAATCTGGTTATCATCAGCTAAAGGTTAAGGAACCGGATATCCTAAAGACCATGTTTCGGATGCGATATGGGCATTACAACTTCCTCATTATGTCTTTCGGTTTAACCAACGCTCTAACTGCTTTTACCGATTTGATGAATCGGGTGTGTCGGCCGATGTTGGGTAAATCAGTGATTGTGTTTATCGATGATATCCTGATTTATTTGAAGAGCAAAGAAGAGCATGCTGGTCATATTCGTAAGGTATTGGAGACGCTTAGAAGAGACAAGTTGTATGCTAAGTTCTCCAAATGCGCATTCTGGTTGTGGGAAGTTCAGTTTTTGGGTCATGTGGTTAATTCTGAAGGGATTACGGTGGACCCGGCAAAGGTGGAAGCGGTAACGCAATGGAAGACTCCAAAGACGCCATCCGAGATCCGCAGTTTCTTGGGTTTGGCGGGCTACTATAAAGGTTCATCTAAGACTTCTCCAAGATAGCTTCACCATTGACCAAGTTGACCCAAAAATGGTGAAGTTTATATGGGGTTGAGAATAGGAGAATGCTTTTGATGAGCTAAAGACAAGATTGACTCAAGCTCCTGTCTTGATGTTGCCCGAAGGGAGCGAAGGCTTAGTTGTCTACTTTGATGCTTCTTATTTGGGGTTGGGTTGCATGCTGATGCAGCAAGAGAGGGTAATAGCCTATGTGTCCCGACAGTTATAAATCCATGAGGCTAATTGATCTGGAGTTGGCGGCCATGGTCTTTGCATTGAAGATTTGGAGGCACTACGTGTACTGGACGAAGTGCACTATCTTCACTGACCACAAGAGCTTGAAGTACTTATTCGAGCAAAAGGATCTCACATGAGGCAAAGGAGATGGTTGGAGCTTATTGAGGATTATGATTGTGAGATCCACTACCATCCGGGCAAGGCCAACGTAGTGGCAAATGCCCTTAGCCGAAAAGAGAGACCTGAGCCGATCCGAGTGAAAGCTTACCAGTTGGTGATGACCACTGATGTGTTGAAACTGGTAAAGGAGTTTCAAGATGAGGCGTTGAAAGAAGATCGCCTTAACTTCGAAAGGATGAAAGGTCTAGTCGCGGAGTTGGGCGAGAACACTCTCGGAGTTAGAACCCGCTTCGGGCGGATGTGGATCCCTCATTATGGAGACCTACGAGGGCAAATCATGGATGAAGCTCATAAAACTCGATACTCAGTTCATCCCGATGCTACAAAGATGTATCATGATATGAAGAAAGATTACTGGTGGCCGGGAATGAAGCGTGATGTAGCAGAGTAAGTAAACAAGTGCCTTACTTGCTTGCAAGTGAAGGCAGAACATCAGAAGCCATACGGGAAGATCCAACCCTTGGATATACCCGAGTGGAAATGGGAGCACATCACCATGGACTTCATTACGTACGGCAAGGGGGTACCATGCCATATGCGTGATAGTTGACCGTTAGACGAAGAGTGCTCACTTACTACCGTTCCGCGAGACGTATTCATCTGAGAGGTTGGCGGATCTGTTCATCAAAGATATTATGACTCGTCATGGTGTACCGGTGTCTATAGTGTCTGACCGTGAAACTTGGTTTACCTCTATGTTTTGGAAGAGATTCCATGATGCGTCATGGGGATGAGGTTGCACATCAGTACGGCTTACCATCCTCAGATAGATGGTCAGTCAGAGAGAATCATCCATACGCTTGAAGATATGCTCCGAGCATGCATCATTGACTTCGGAGGAAGTTGGGACGAACACTTACCGTTAGCTGAATTCTCATACAACAACAGTTATCATGCCAGCATTGGTATGCCTCCATATGAGATGCTATATGGTAGGAAGTGCAAACGGCCGTATGTTGGGGTGACATTGGGCAGAAGGAGCTAGGAAGCATCGAAGTGATCGAGGCAATGACAGAAAAGTTAGAGAAGATCAAGGCCTTAATGAAGGCGGCAAAAGATAAAAAAAAGTCGTATGCTGACAAAAGGCATAGACCGATTGAATTCAAGGTGGGTGATAAAGTTATGTTGAAGGTTTCACCTTGGAAGGGGATCATCCGGTTTAGAAAGCGAGGTAAGCTGAGCCCGAGGTATATAGGGCCTTTCCAAATCATTGCTCGAGTAGGAGAGGTGGCCTATCGATTGGAGCTACCCGATAAGTTAAGTGGAATTCATCCGACATTCCATGTATCTCATCTAAGAAAGTGCTTAGCCGAAGAAGATATGATCATGCCACTGGAGGACATTGAGGTGGATGAACGGCTCAATTATGTGGAGCAGCCAGTGGCCATCATCGACAGAAAAAGGAAGAGGCCATGGAATAAAGTGGTTCAACTGGTGCGAGTACAGTGGAGACACAGGAAGGGATCCGAGTCTAAGTGGGAAACTAAGGAAGAGATGAGGTAGCATTACCCATAGCTGTTCGAGGGGTGACAGGTTTCAGGGATGAAACCTATATAAGGGGGGTGGACTTGTAACACCGGGAAATTTTAAAAGAAAAGAGAAAGAAATGTGAAATGTCCCAAGTCAAGGGGTTAAAGTTGTGCAAGTGGCAAACTTGCCCATTATGGGATTTAAAAGAAGCATGGCAGCCCACACTTCTTCTTTTACAGACTTTGCCTTCGGCTGAACTTAAGAGAGAAGAAGTTGCAATCGGTTTCTAGAGAGAGAAGGTGAAAGATCTGTTTGTAGGTGAGGTTTTCTTTTGTTTTCTATTCGGTTTCAGTTGAATTTGAGCTTCTGGACCGGTTTTTATGTGTTCTTTTGTGTTTGGCTGCTTGTTTCGGTGTGTTTAGGTGCTAGAACTCCCAATTGCTCTCGATCTGAAGAATTCTTACTTGAAAGCTGCTAGAGGTGAGTTCTAGATTTCCCCTATTTTACTTGTTTTAAACTAGTTGGGGGCTAAAATGCATATTAACTAAATTTTTACAACTGAAGCATGAGTTTTCTACGTTTTCGCATCTGATGTGTATGCGATGTGTGTGTGTGTTTTGAATGTCTTTGTTGATGTTGTGTAGTTGTAAGCTCTGTTTTAAGTGTTAGGCCGATAGATCTAAGATAAGAATATGCTTAAAATGATGTATGGTGACTGGAAATTGAGTAAGTTGTATCGCAGGTGATAGACTTGGTGTCCGCTGTGGACACTAGCCGTCCGCTGTGGACACCTGAGACAATTAGACTATCCGCTGTGGACTTGCATGTCTGCTGTGGACTTTGCATGTCCGTCGTGGACACTTAGGCATTTAGACTGTCCGTTGTGAACTTTCGCTGTCCGCTGTGGGCATTTGTTCATCCGCATTTGTTAAGTGTTCATCCGCATTTGTTAAGTGTTCATCCGCATTTGTTAAGTGTTCATCCGCATTTGTTAAGTTTTCATCCGCATTTGCTAAGTGTTCATCCGCATTTGTTAAGTGTTCATCCGCATTTTTTGGAGTTCATCCGCATTTGCTGAGCATTCAACCTCATTGGTTTTATGTTCCATAGTTAAGTATTTTGATCATCCGCATTTAGTATTGTTCATCCGCATTTGGACTTGTTCATCCGCATTTGGACTTCTTCATCTGCATTTGTTTCACCCGCACATCTTTAGACACTTAGAATATTTTTCTAAGACTTTCATCCGCATTTGCTGAACATCCAGCCGTATTGGCCCATGTTCATCCGCATTTCTTTGGAGACTTAGGATTTTCTGAAATCTTGGGAAGTAGAATGTTATGTTAAGTTCTGAAATGTTTTGATGGTTTATGCTTATTGATGTTATATATGTTTGAGGGCTGTTGTTAATGTTCTATATTACGTATTACTATGTGACTTTACGTGGTATGATATGCTTATGTACATGAAGTATTATTGTAATGAAAGTGGAAGATAAAGATAATGAGAAGTGGAACATAATGAATGAATTAAAAGTCTTGCAAGCATATAAAAGGGGGTTCACAACTCTTTATGGGTTGCCACCTCGACAGTGAGCCAAGTGCACACCTAACGGTCAATCTTTGTGACTAATAGAAAAGTACAAAACGACGTCCTTGCCACTTGCCCCCAAGACTTTAGTCGCTTTGTGCACCGAGGATGGGGCATGGAGGGTCTAGATAGAAGTGGAAAGATAATAAAGTACGAAACGAACGATTATGAATGATGACAAAGGATAATAAATGATTATTATCAGGTTGTACGTATGATGTGTGATCACGAATTAAAGTAAAGGAAAGGTTTTATTAAAAGTAAAGTATTTTATTAAATAAACTAGAACTCACTCAGCAACGCTGACTTTTTATGCATTTTCAGTTGGCAGGTAATGTAGTTGCTGAGGGTGGCACGGAGTTGAAACTACTTGGCAAGCAAAGACCGGCATCCATCTCATGCAAAAAAAAAATAATATTGTTGTTTTGTAATACAATTCTTTTGTAACTATAACCAATGATGTATTACTCGGCAAATGTAGTTATTAATGCATGAAATGGCTTTTGATAATTCTTTTACTGCAATATTTTCTTATGTTCATTTATTTTAAATGAGTTTTAATAATGAACGATGCTATGAATGACCAACTGTGGGGTCTTCGGGATCGGGGCCTTACATGTTAAAACCTTGGATTTCAAGAAAATATAGTTTTTGGTGAACAAAACTTGCAACAATCATTCATTTTTCATGTTGCAAGGGGTTTTAAAGAAAACAAAACTTACCCAAAGATGAACAACTTAAGAAATATGAATGATTTCTTTTCCTTGGAGTTGGATTTATGCAATTTCTTGCACCAAACTCACTAAGGGATCCTTGAAATCAGATTTTTGCTGCTTGAAACATGTTTGGAAGATAAAAATTTTGAAGTGGTGAGGGTGTTTGGGTGGTGTTCGGCCGAGGGGTAGAGAGGGGGAGAGGAGAGTATTTTAGTGAGAGAAAGGTGAGGTTGAGTGTGTGAAGAAGGTGGAGTGTAAGGTTGGTTAAATAGGGAATGATTAAGTGTGGTTGATGTGACTTAATCATGTGATTAACTTAATAAATGGGCTGGTGGATCTCTAAGTGAGAAGCCACCCGTTGTAAAGTGTGTGTCGGTCTCGTTAATTTTTTTGTAAAAATTTTAAACGTTCGGGTTTTTAGGCGAAAATTTTCTATAGAATTAAAATATTAATTTGAAGATTTACAAGGGTTCACAACATTAATAATAATAATGATCAATAAGCAAAATAATAATTTATACACGATGTAACACAGCATGCAACAGACTGTATATGGCATCAAGGTAATATTTAAAAAGTCTTAATTTTACGCGATCAAGCTTAATAATAATAATAATTATTATTATTATTATTATTATTATTATTTTTCATGAATAATAATATTTTCACTTAAGACACATTAAATTATAAAAATCAACATATATCGACCAGATTTAATTAACCAGATTGTCACCAACGCTCGTTAAAAGTTTTATCGCAATGCGACCCGGTAATTCTCAAAATTTCCAATTATAAAATTTATGCACAAACGGGCTTTGCTAGAGCTTAGATAACCTTAATTATCAGAAAATTAAATCTTATAATGCATTTAATTATTTTATCACAATTTATTAACGTACGGATATTAACCTGGAAACACGAGATGTCATAGCGGACGACTTAGACTTAGGATTTTATGTAATTTTCGTTTACATAAGGGTATTTTTGTAATTGGAGATAGCTATCTTTATAGGCTATAAATAGCATAATACTCTAATTCTTTGTAAGCTTTTGAACAATCAATACAATCAAGCATTTTACACTCATAGGAGCATTCTATCACTAGCAATCATACAATCATACACACACATAGATATCATATCTATAATCATGGTTTTTCGCACTATGATTATTGAGCATTGGTTATATAACAATCCGTTGTTATATTTGAGAGATTTAAAATGATCCTTGGGTGAATTCATTGTTTGTTCTTGATGTTCTAAGTTGTTTAAACACAAGAACTACTTGAATTTTATCAAACCACACTTGAAACTTTCTCAGTTTTAGTAATTGGTTGATCTGACTCATCATATAGTAGATCTCCATCATCTTCATGTGATGTGTGAATATCAAATTCATTGTTTTCCCCTTGATAGAAATTTGTTGATTTAATTTGTGGTTGTGCTTGACATTTAACAAATTTTATCAGAGGTGATTTTGATATTAATGATGATTTAGATGATGATGATGATGATGGTTTGGAGTCATCTGTCCTATCATGAGGGTCAAGTGATTCCCCATATTTGTTGGTCATTGAGTCAGGTAGTGGGATATAGTTATCATTATAAGGTGGGTTAACCTTATTATATCCTAAACCTGATGGGTCTTTGAATGCCCTTTGTTAAGCAAGAAGTTCTTTGAACTTTTTACAGTTCACCTGAAACTTTTGAAGTTTCACTTTAGTTTCAACTTGTAGTGTTTTTAACTGAGTCAAAGATTTAGAGATTTGCTCAACTTGAGCTGCTAGTGTTAGCTTTTCAGACAACAGTTTGTCCAAATCATTTTTCAATGATAGAATTTTGATCTTATATTGTTTTTGTTCTGATTTTAAAATGTCATTCAAAATGTTTGTTTCAATAACTTTCTTAGAAAGTTGGTCTGCATGCTCTCTGTATCTTGTAACTTCATCAATGCATGCTTGAGAACAAAGATTCTTATTTACCTCTTTCAGGATTTTAGCAATTTTATCCTTAACATGTGCCATGAGGGCATGGTCAAGAGATTGTATCTCTGCCTCATACATGCTCCAATCACACTCACCATCATGTTTGATTATCATTGCAGAGCACTTGGAGTGTTGATTGGGGCTGTACTATATGATTTATGCTAGTATTGGTGCCGATGGAATGCTATTGGGAGGTGGAACTTATCTGTTTGTATGATAACAACTTGATGTTTATGGTTATTGGTTGTTTCTATCAACCCTGGGTTGTTGACATTCTCTTGAGAAGTGACCATATAGCAGACAGTTGTAGCATCTTACTTTCTTGTCCATATTCAACTCCCTGTTTCTTTGTAGAAACTTCTTTGATCTGTAGGCAATCATGGCCATAGACCACTGAAGATCCATCTCTTCAACCATGTTTGGTGGCAATTCATCCAAATCTTGCTGGATGATTTGTGATGGTGAGATTTGCACCCAAGTATGCTTCAAAACTTATGGAGAAGGCTACAAAGGCTGCCTTTTGCTCTTCACTTTGTAGAATGATTATGAGAGCATCCATGGGTTTCTCAAACTTGTGTATGTTTTTGGGTCTTTGTATGATGTTGTTTGCTTGAGCTGGAAGCATGTTGGTGTTGTTTGCTCTAAGGCGTTGCTTCATGTGAAGCATGAACAACAGTCTTCTTAGACTTCTGTTTGTTTTGTGGTGATTCAGGAGTAGAAAAGAATGAAGTTTCACTGGAATCAAGAAACTCCTCCTCTTCTTCACAAGTGCATGTCAAGAATGCACTGTCTATTGTTTTCATCTCCTTGAATTTCTATGATTCCACATGTCTAACTATGCTATTGTTTCTGGATCTCTCATCTAATTCTAGTGCCTCTACTTTGGCCACTAGTGTACCTAATGATAATGCTTCTAGATCCAGTGTTGCTTTCATCAGAGAGACTGATTGAGTCTAGCTCTCTGGAAGAGTATGCAATGTTTTCTTGTTGATCTCCACAGATTCGTATTTGAGACCATAAACAATCATCTCATTTACCAGATGTACAAATCTATAGAGCTATTATTGTACTGATTTTCCTTGAACATTATGGAAAGTTTCATACTCGGTCCTCAATTTTTCCTTCTTGATTTCCCTAATCTCATCACTTCATTCATACATTGTGTGAAGTACCTTCCACAATTCGTGTGCTATTTTGAAATTCTTAACTCTGGTTAATATCTTAAACGGGAGAGTCATTGCCAGAATGTTATATGCTTTCATATCTGTTTTGACCTTTTTGAGGTCATCACCAGCTACACACTTTAAACTCACTGGTTTCTGAATGTTATAATCAAGACCAAGAGTCACAAGTATTTATGGTCCCTTGGTTATAGCAGTCCACAAATCCGGGTCTTGAAAAATAATCCAGTTCCTAAACATTATTTTCCATTGTTTAAAGTCAGCTTTGTTCTTCAGTCTGGGTGGTTTGAGACCACTGTTTGAACCTGAAATTTCATCTGGCATGATTTTTAATTTTTTAACTTAACGGTTTAAGTCAAATTTTGTTTGATTATTTAGCTTAATGCTAAATTTGATTTATCCTAAGATCACTAGGATTTGTTTGTTAATTTTGTCACTTTTAATTTTTACCGAATAAAAGGAAATTAATTAGTTTGAAATTCAATAAATTAATGTCCAAGGATATGTCCCTGTCAATTCTTGGTTAAATAAAAGGAATATTCTGTTTGATGATGTCAATCAGTCAAAACCCTTTAATGGTGTCGGTCAAATTCTCTGTTAAATAATATGTTTTTAAAATGTTGTTTTTTTGGATCAAAAAGTGACTTTTCAAAAATTCAAAAGAAGAAATGGTTTCTTCTTTAGTTTTTGATGATAAAAAACAATATCACCGTTGATTTTGAAGTTTGTTTTGTATGAATGAAGAACTAGGGTTTATCCTAGCACTTTTTGCGGCAGTGATGATTCTTAAAAGAAAAAAAACAATCGATTTGTTGTTTGAAGATAATCAAAAACCTGATTTAAGTATGAAGATACTCAAATATAATGATTTAAACATAACAAAACTGATTCAATGTGTTTAAAAACAATGTTTGTTTGATGAAAACTCGATAAAACAGTACTCGGTTACTATTTTATCAAAACCCTTGAACTGATGAGGTTTTAGAGGTTTTGTGATGATTCTGTTTTGAAAAAATAGTGTATGAATGATGTTTAGAGATTTAACAACAGCAAAAATACAAAATCTTCTTCAAAATGTACTAAAACAAATGATTAACTCATGTTTTTGAACATTTGTTGAATGGTTGATGAAGAAGAGGATTTTTGTATCGATTTTCAGCTCAAAAGTGAATGATATGAAGCAAATGAACCATATAGATCATTGTATTGATTAAGAGGATCAAAAATCAGTTGATTGATTTGAGCCAAGGCTCTGAAACCACCTGATGGATTCGGGTTTTGTACTTGAACAAGCACAAAATGAGTGAATCCCCTAAGGATCTTTTTCAATCTCTCAGTAATAACAACAAGTTGTTATTGAATACATACTCAATAATCATGATACGAAAACCCATGATTAATGATATGAACTCTATGTATGTGTATTATTGTGAGTGTTTGGAATGCTATAAATGATAATAACTGCTTTGTTTGATTGATGATTGTTCAAAAGCTTACAAATAATTAGGGTATACTGCTACTTATAACCTATACAAAGATCAATGTACAGTTACAAAAATACCCTTATGTAAAAACAAATTACATATAATCCTAAGTCTATAAGTCGTCCGCTGTGATAGATGAACTGTCCGCTGTGGATGATAAGTCGTCCGCTGTGAATGTTGAATAACTTGTCCGCTGTGCTTTGGATGTTGTCCACTATGAACACTTAGTGTTTGCTTTGTTGTTGTCTACTATGGATGTACATCCGTTGTGGATTGTTCATCAGCTGTGGGACTTGGTCATCCGTTGTCAGTACTTAGACTTCATTCTTCATCCGTTGCGCCTTCTTGTTCATCCGTTGTGGGTAGGCCTTCATCTGCTGTGCACTTAGCAAGAATTCCTTTATATCTACAAAACTTGAAAAAAGAAATTTAAACTTAATTAGTGTTTGATATGAGTGTTAATGATGTTTGAATGTTAGTCAATGATTATTTGAATGTTAGAACACATTATGATTGCTTATGACAATTATTTTCCTTTAATGCACTTGTTGAGTCCAACATCGTCTAAAAAAATTATAAATCTTGAATGTGTTGATTTTTTTCAAAAAATTAAAACTACTTCCACCAACTTTTTAAAACTAAAGTAACTTTTATATACTTTATTATTTTTTTAAAAAATTATACCATAAAATTAAGAATGTTTTTCTCTTTAATATGTGTATCATATTGCTATAATTTAAAAATAACATTTATTTAAAAAGTTTACAAAGTATGCAGTATAACATTGCTATTATAAGATGTATATATTGCTACTGTTGTATATGGTGCTATTTACCTATTTAGAAAGTGTTACTTACATGTTTTGCATGGTGCTACTTATATACAGTGCTATTTTACACAATGATAGTTTACAAAATGTCACTTACATAATGCTATTTTATATACTTTACATAATACCACTTTGCATAGTACTATTTTATATATTTACATTGTGAATAATAGCGTGCTACTTACGTGGTGCTATTTTCAATAAATCTACTATGATAAGAGTAGTGTGAGATTTCTCCCATTAGATATAATTGAATGATAGCACAATAACCTTGTAAATAACACTTCGCAACTACTTATAAAATCACAAAATAATTAATCAAAACGATAAACAATAATCATTTTGAACGTTATAAGAAATTAGAAATATCATTAGGTATAATAAAAAAAAATACCACATTTCTTTATTTTATAAAATGATAAATTTCAAGAAAAAGATATCATAACGATAGGTTTTATTAAAGAAATCTCGTTATAAAATTCATTAAACAAAAGCTAAAAATGGCATACTATCAATTTGTTTGTTAAAAGATATGAAAATTAAAATTTGTAAACCAATTGTTATAAATCATTAAAATAAACTACAAACTTTCATAGTGCTACCATGCAAAAAGTCTTGAGCGATGTTATACAGTGAGAAATTTTGAACGATTTTATTATTTGATAACTTCATTTAACTAGTTAACGAATGAGATGGTTTAGGAAGAAGATGAATTATTTAATAGTATAGGAGATATGATCAAATATAGGTAGAGATATTTTAGGAATTGAATGTAACCGAAAATCAATTAATTAAGATTAGCATACACTAAAGAGTTGTTAAAATAAAGAATATTACTATGCATAAATTACCCCTACAGCTTAGTCATCAAATAATCCACATTTCAAAAAGTTAGAGGTTCTCATTGTTTTTATAAAAAATTATGTTTGTATTGGATCCTACTCCTATATATATATGGTTGTTCTTTGTAGAAATTCATATTAAATGAAAACTCGTAGAATTAATAATAATCATTGATTGCATTGATCAATGGTTATGATTAAACAAGTTTAAAAATATAAATTGATATTGCATTTAATGAGATTAATATAAGCAAAGGATATATTAGTAAACTTTTAAATTATTTCACTCTCTAACTAATTGTTTCATTACTTAATTATCTCTCCTTTCTTTTATCTTCAAATTTATTCATTTACATATTATAACTCAATATTTATTTAATAATTTAACATACACACGTAGTTATATATAAAA